>OX352313.1:17244121-18576537 GCA_947086415.1 Pammene aurita
CTGCTGCTCCGCCAACCAGGGCGCGAGGTAGGAGTGGAAGTTGTGCCAGACTGATCTGTTTATTCGGAAACCTTTCGGCAGTTGGGGCAGGTCTGCTGCTCCGCCAGCCAGTGCGCGAGGTAGGAGTCGAAGTTGTGCCAGACTAACCTGTTCATTCGGCAACCTTGCGGCTGTTGGGGCAGGTCTGTTGCTCCGTCAGCCAGGGCGCGAGGTAGGAGTGGAAGTTGCGCCAGACTGACCTGTTCATTCGGCAGCCTTGCGTCAGTTGGGGCAGGTCTGCTGCTCCGCCAGCCAGGGCGCGAGGTAGGAGTGGAAGTTGCGCCAGACTGACCTGTTCATTCGGCAGCCTTGCGTCAGTTGGGGCAGGTCTGCTGCTCCGCCAGCCAGGGCGCGAGGTAGGAGTGGAAGTTGTGCCAGACTGACCTGTTCATTCGGCAGCCTTGCGGCAGTTGGGGCAGGTCTGCTGCTCCGTCAGCCAGGGCGCGAGGTAGGAGTCGAAGTTGTGCCAGACTGACCTGTTCATTCGGCAGCCTTGCGGCAGTTGGGGCAGGTCTGCTGCTCCGCTAGCCAGGGCGCGAGGTAGGAGTGGAAGTTGTGCCAGACCTACCTGTTCATTCGGCAACCTTGCGGCAGTTGGGGCAGGTCTGCTGCTCCGCCAGCCAGGGCGCGAGGTAGGAGTGGAAGTTGTGCCAGACTGACCTGTTCATTCGGCAACCTTGCGGCAGTTGGGGCAGGTCTGCTGCTCCGTCAGCCAGGGCGCGAGGCAGGACGAGTGAAAGTTGTGCGCGCAGGGCAGACGGGTCAGGTCCTGGTCCTTGAGCATAATCTCGAAGCATATGGAGCATTCCTCGAGCGACCAGGAGCGATCGCGGCTGGAAGAAACCGTTGCATTCGTTTTAGTATCGTGCTGTTTTATCTCAAGAAAGAAGATTGACTGTATTAGTGTAAGACTACGTGGTAGCGCACAACGTGCATATAAATGGAAAAATTAGAAGTTTGGCATCAATTGAATTGTGTTAAATTAAGCAACTAAACTATGTCAAATCAAATAATGATTAATTCATAACGTAAGTTTGACATAGACCATTGGGCAACTAGATTTAATACGTATTATATGTAAATGCTAAATATGGTAACGCCCGAAATGTAAATATTTAATGACGTTATTGTCCGTTATAGAGTTAGAGTAAACGGGGCATTTTCGTGAAATTAAACATTAAAAAAATATTGAGAGCATTTACTCCTCAGGCGATTATTCTAGCAATATTATATCAGTAAAATAAATATAGTGACTTGCTGCCTTATTTACAAAAAAAAGTAAACAAGTTGTGTGAACGGTTCAAATGCTCTATGACAAGTCATTTAATTGATATTTCAGTGCAGAAGCAACGGCAAAGCGTACAATTACAAATTATTACAAACAAATACCTCAATATATATTCAACTGTGTAAAGTCAGTCAGTACTTAAGTATTTTTCTACACCCATATCCATTATTGCAACTAGTAATGTAACATGAGTGTATTATCTGTGCCAGTGCCGTAATAATGTTCGAAAATTCATAACCACATCGATTTTGGTAATGTAATGAAAATCTCCCGCCTCCCGACCGCAGTTATCCTCCTCCCCGACCGTTCCCACAATCGAGTTTGCCATGGCGGTGCAATGGCGGTCATTCTAATGGTTTCCGAATACGTCATTTAGGATTTATAATATGTGTGTAGATAAACCAGTGTATGCAACTGTAAAACACCTTAAAACAATTACATAATAGTAGTTTGTTAAGTAATAGTGTTTTTGGACCCGGGGTATGTCCTTAAACTACGTCCGGACTTGGGTATGTCCTTAAACTATGCCAAAAAGAGAGGTATGGGCACTGCGAATGGCATCTCGCTTAGTGTGGTAGGGCACGTTCAGTGAATGTCATCTCGCTCAAATCTGGAGCAGAGCCCGACTGGGGAAGTACCTCCACCTTACAGAAAACCACAGCCAAATAGCACTAGACCCTACTCATAGTGTTGTGTTCCTGCTGGTGAGTAAGGTTGCCAAAGAGCTCAAAGAGGACCCAGTGTGTTGACGATGAGGGACCCTCTTATTCCTTTAGCCGTCAACACAGTGAATCCTTCTTTTTGTAAAGGGTCGGCAACGCGCATGTGACTCCTGTGGAGTTACAGGCGTCCATAGGTTACGGTAGCTGCTTACCATCAGGTAGGCCGTATGCTTGTTTGCCACCGTCGTGGTATAAAAAAAAAAAAAAAAAGTTTATGTAACTGTTACGTTTTAAGGCCTAATTACGTACAGTTGCATACACTGCTTTATCTACACTCATATTATATATCCTAAATGAAGTGTTCGGAAACCATGAATGACCGCCATGGCCAACTCGATTGTGCCGGTGGTCGGGAAGGAGGACAGGATTTACATTATGTTATCAAATTCGATGTTCGGAATTTGAAACTCATCATAACGTATCAATATATGAGCATGTAAAGTTAATAGTACATTACTTACCAAGGACTGTAAAAGAAAGAAAGCCCGAAATCGCAGGTACTTGTTACCCGAGCCGCAGGCGAGGGTTGTAAATATGCGATAGAGGGCTTTCTTTTTTACTGCCCGTGGTGAGTAGGTACACAATTTTACGTCTCCACCTGGCCATAATGCGAGTTTGACTGTACGCGTAGCGTGCCGTAAAACTCACATTATGGCAAGGTGCGACGTAAAATTACGTTACTGCCACAGATAAAAAGCTTATCATAGTAAAATCGGTTGTGGTAATCCTACCGTTTTTGAACACGTTGAGGACTTACAATGTGAGTGTAGATAAACTACTATTATTTCATCAATGTAAACGGTTACACATAAATACAAATACCACTTGCACTACAATTAATAAAAATATATCCTAAACAACAATCAACATGCGGTTATAGTGTACACCAAGGATCTAATTATAACACCAAAAATATTAGAACCTACAGAGATTGCATCTCCTTTACTCGGTTGAACAACATGGTTGACATTACCTTATTCTCCTAGGCAGGAGGCTCTTAAAAGTAGCAAAACAGATACAAGTTATAGATACTTTAGAGAATCATCCTGCAAAGAAGAGACGGCAATATCATTAACTATGTTCTTTTAACCGACGAAAGATGCAAACTCCGTAGATCCTTATCTTTTTATATAACATAACACTAATTAATTTTATATATAATAACATGCATTGCAAATCACACAGTCTTACAATTTCTGAGCGTTAAGGAATTTTATGTGCTCTTCTTCGGACCTGGAATATATTAAAACAGTTATACAGGTTGACATCTGAGACGTGATCAGTTATGTATATGTTTTTCTAACTCCATAAACAACTAGCAGTTGAATGCCCCGACTTTTACTAAAATCAGACAATTTTTTTTCTTATTTCTACATGTTTTTGTAATTTACTTTTCATTTGACGGGGTTTTCGGGATATTGAAACTACTTATTAGAATATTTAAATAAGTAAATTGAATTACCTCTTTGAAATGGAACTGTCGTTAATAACATTTATTCCGGATAAAATGTAATTTAATATTTATTTTTACCTTAAATATCTTATAAAACTGTTTTACACTAATATTATCACTTTTGAAAGAAAAAGAAACGACAAAAAATTAAAATATAAAATATTAAAAAAATGCCTAATTTTAGTAGGACTCGGGGCAACCAATTGGTAGTTGTTTATTGAGTTAGAAAAACATATAACTGATCACGTCTCAGATGTCACCCTGTATACAATCAGACAGCACTTGCACAAATGTCCATATCTGAGAAACGCAATGAGGACTATCGCGTATAAATTTTCCGCTAGACTAACCCCCTTATTCATAAACGTCTCAGGCCTCAATTAGTTAATTTATGTTTTGTGCGTTTCTAACTAAAACAAAAGTCAAAGTGACAGATAAGGACAAAATATAAATTAACTAATGGAGGACTGAGAGACGTTTATAAATAAGGAGATATACAATATAGACACTAATATTCAAAGGATCACAATGACATGTTAGTAAACTCCAGTGGGGATTGAGTTCTATGTACAGGTATTGCAAAGCTAGTTAAAACTTGACAGATAGTTTTTGTCCGTTTGAAATTCTACCTTATCGCGAACAAAATAAAATCGATATTTAAAACACAGCACCAAATGCTTGTAATGTTGACTTTATGATCAGGACAACAAGGTAGAAAATCAAATGTATAAAAATCATTTGTCAATCGTAAACTAAAGATAATCGCAGTGTACACCGGCTTGCTTTTACATTAGATATCAATACTTTTTGCAGTAGGAAAACTGCGTTGCGAGACTGGCATTTTTGTACATATTATGTTTTTGATGGGATCTCATTCCTTTTTAGGGTTCCGTAGTCAACTAGGAACTCTTATAGTTTCGCCATGTCTGTCCGTGCGTCCGTCCGTCCGCGGATAATCTAAGTGACCTTTAGCACTAGAAAGCTGAAATTTGGTACTAATATGTATATCAATCACGCCGACAAAGTGGTAAAATAAAAAGTGGAAAAAAATGTTTTATTAGGGTAAAAGTATACGTAAAGTGGGGAGTGATTATTTTTTTCATTTCAACCCTAACGTGTGATATATTGTTGGATAGGTATTTTAAAATGAATAGGGGTTCAGTAAAATCATTTTTTGATAATGTACATATTTTCGGAAATAATCGCTCCAGAAGTTAAAAAAATGTGTCCCCCCCCCCCCTCTAACTTTTGAACCATAAGTTTTAAAAATATGAAAAAAATCTCAAAAGTAGAACTTTATAAAAAGTTTCTAATAAAAATTATTTTGAACTTGATAGGTTGAATAGTTTTTGAGAAAAAAATAACAAAATAATTTCTGAACTAAGTTTGTAATTTAACCGTATAAGCAGGTGTTTATTGTACCTGTCATTTCTACAAAATCACAATGAAATGACGTGCTTTCAAATAAAGTTTTTTAACTCTTAAGTGGGGACACTTACTGTGACGGACGGAAAACTACGGAACCCTACACTGAGCGTGGCCCGACACGCTCTTGGCCGGTTTTTGTAAGTAGTGCTCCCATTTCTCCTTTCACTTTCATGCTCATGCACATTTCCATACCTATTCTCCCACAAAAATAACATTAATTAACTTCCTCCTAGCCCAGTCGGTAGTGACCCTGCCTACGAAGCAGGAGGTTCCGGGTTCGAATCCTGGTTAGGGCATTTATTTGTGTGTTTATCACAGATATTTGTTCCTGAGTTATGGATGTTTTGTATGTATTTAAGTATTTATCCATATTTATCTATTATATTAATCGTCGTCTAGTACCCATAACACAAGCCTTATTGAGCTTACTGTGGGCCTAGGTCGATTTGTGTAAGATTGTCCTGTAATATTTATATATATATTTATTTATTAAACTTTGACTTGCAATAATTAATTCTCAAAGTAGGTATATGTTGAAATCAATGATATAGTATTATGCCCTCTTGTTTTTTATGGCCCAAATTTCAGACTTTATCGACAAGAGAATTCGAGGGGGGGGGGGGGGGTCTAAAATGGCCTAAATGGCTTCGGGAAAAGGATGATACGGCCGTGCCTGTGCTGTTTATTTTGCTCGACTTGGCGGGGGCACTGCCGGTGCAACTATATTTCAAATATAATTAATTAATGATGTTATCCCACATATATACATTTTGCTTATGCTATTTATATTTAAAAAAATACTGACGTATTCGTGTTTAAACAAGACTTAATATGGGCCATAAACATCTTCCATAAAATTTGAACTTTAAAAAATACAGACGGTCAAATCAATACTTTTTGTAATTAGGAACGATTTTCATACATCGTTCCTAATTATAGTATGGCAAAAATAATCTTGTCCTTAATTATCTGGCTACGACTGTATATATATCTCTATCATTAAACAAGTATGAAACGAATTAAAGTAAGTTAAACATCCTCGTGCCCGACACGCTAATGCCCAGTAGTTGACACCGTGCTTATCCTGCACACCTTTATTGACAATAACTTAAGTTTACAAGACAGTGACGAGCAGTCGGGTGATCAGTGATCACCTTAGGTATTTAGTTACAATCATAGCTGGGCATTAACTCGTTAATCCGTTAATCGTTAATTAACGAAGTTAACATTTTGATTAACGGATTAACTTTTAAGTTAACTTTTAAAAATGTTAACGGACACGTTAACTTCCGTTAATATGCAGAATTCCGTTAATCGTTAATCCAATGCCTACTATTTACCGCACGGCACCGCGGCGCGGCGCGAAAAACAGGTTCAGACAAGTATGAAACGAACGACAAGTGCCGGGCGGCGCGTGGCAGCGAGTGAAACAAAAACAAAACTAGATATATTTTGCCGGCGCGTGCGAGTGAGAAAACTGCGAAGAGATTTTCCACAGGTAAAGACATTTTAACACCAAAACGAGCCTCGCTTTCAGACGAGAACTTCAACATGTTAATGCTCATGAAGGGGAATATGCACCTTAACCTTATGCCCAACGATTAAATTACACATTTGAATTATACAAGTATTTTGTTTTGTTCCTATCCTGTTAACTCCCAGAACCTTAACCAACAGGTTTTATAAGTTCACTAATACAAAGATATAAAAATGCAATTTTACACATATTAACGGATTAACGATTAACGTTAACTTGCGTTAATTCTTCCGAAATGTAACGCTTTAACGTTTAACGAAGCTAAATTTTTTTGTAGCGGATTAACGATTAACGAAGTTAACTATTTGATTAACGGTGCCCAGCTATGGTTACAATACAACATAATACATAATATCATAATATGTAAAATAAATTAAAATATAAACGAAACAAACGGTCATTTTACATTTTGTGTTAACAAACTTATGCTAATGGCGCAAATTCATTTCGTAGTTTGTTATCGGTATCTGCCTTAACATTCGTTTTGTAGACGGAGAGCTAGCCACGCCAGATATGAGTGACGCAATAATGAGAGCAACGAAACCCCTCTCGTCAGTTTGCTATAGTAGGCTTATTTCTAAATCTGGTCATATGGCAGCTGTAAGTGGTCAGGTCAAAGAATGCAAACCACTTCAAGAAAACCAATCCTAGAGTTTGATGCAATTTTATGAGAAATTATATAAATAATTAGATTATGTAATTGCCAAAAGTTTATATTGGGGGAAAGTAGTGCCAAACGACGTATAATGTAATTCATAGTTTGTCGCCTACTGTTTTTGTTTCCGTAATAATACCCAATTTTGTTCTAATGTAAATAGACCCTGTCCTTTATAACTGAGACAACTTCGGCAGTTTTTACCAATTTTGGCATTAAAAATTTTCCAATTCAAAAATTTTGCTAGTCTGTCCCTCTGACCTCCACCCATTAAAAGCTGCAAGATGCCCGGATCTAGCAATAAGGATAGTATAGCAATCTAACCAGACAGGTTTTGTTGCTCTCATTATTGTGTCATATCTGACGTGGCCAGCTCTTAGTCCATGGTACATGAATATGCAGAAATGAATAGGCACCATCAAATATTTGTCTTGCATTTCGTTACCTAGTTTTATAATTTAGCCAAACGAAATAGAGACAAAACCATATTTAAAAAATACGAACTAGACAAGACATGAATTAGGTATATCAAACGTGAAAGACCATAGTAGTTTTAAATGCTAATGTACATGCAAAAATGAACTAAAATCCACACTACTGTAGTACAAAATTGCTTACAACGCCTGCGCGCGCAATATGTCCCTGTGCTCTTCTTCGGATCTGTAAATAATTAACATATACATAATATTATGTACTAATACCCAAAACAATACCGGTACGACGCCATACCGATTCATTTAGTGTAACGAAATCAAACAATTATGTCGTTTGTATAATTGAATAAATATCTTTTTATTTATATTTTATTTTTATTACATCCTAATTAGTTTATACGGGGAGCAGCTAGCTACGTCAGATATGACACAATAATGAGAGCAACATAACCCCTCTAGTCAGTTTGCTATTCTGTGCTTATTTCTAGATCTGTACATCTGGCATCTCTAAAGTGGTTGAGGTCAAAAAATACAAACCACTTCAAGAAAACAAATCCTAGTGTTCTGGGTTTCATGCAATATTATAAGAAATTATATAAATAATCAGATTACATCATTGCTAAAAGTTTCTGTTGGGGGAAAGAAGTGCCAAACGACGTATAATGTAATTCATAGTTTGTCGCCTACTGTTTTTTGTTCGGTAATAATACGGAATGTTTTTTGTTCTAATTTTAAAATGGTCCTATCCTTTATAACTGAGACAACTTCGGCAGTTTTTACCAATTTTGGTAATACTATTTTTCAATTAAAAAATTTTGCTTGTCTCACACTCGGACCACCACCCATTAAAAGCTGCCAGATGCCCGGATCTAGCAATAAGGATAGTAAGCAATCTAACCAGACGGGTTTTGTTGCTCTCATTATTGTGTCATATCTGACGTGGCCAGCTCTTAGTCCATTTCAACAAATCATTATTTTTTTAAATTAATTTAAACATTGTGAACGGTTGTAAGACTTCAGAACATCATAGTATCTGTACGAAGGTAAATTGAACAATGAATGATTGAATCGCGACCATGAATAAATAATTAAGTAAATAATTTTTGACATTATTTGACACAATTCTTTTTATCTATTAGTTTAACAATTACATACATTATCTGACAAATTAATTTATTGTAACGTTGCTTATTTTTTTATTTTTTTCTTGACATGTTTCCATTATTAGCAATGTTTTTTAATTTTAATGGCATTTTTTGTTTTAAAGCTTTTTATGAGCCATGTTTGCTTCAAATAAAGATATATAATAATAATGACGAACCGGCAATCCAAAGGTTGTTGATTGAAATCCCACCCGTCCCGTAGTTACGTAAGTGCTGGGATTCGACTTAATGTAGTTACACTAAGTGGAGCCCGTGACAAATTCAACGTATTATTTTACAGAAAAAGTTCGGGTCCTCTTTTGCTCGTGGCCTGTCGGGCTGCATTATAATTTCTTTTCATTACAATGAAAAAAAAAATGAATGAATGAATGAGCTGGCAAACTATCACCCTAGAGTTACGCCACTGAATCCCACGGTTGCTAGAATCGTTCACATTTCATTTTTTCATTGTAACGAAATGAAATTATAATGCGATTATGTAACTGAATGTAATAAGTGAAATAGGTTAAATGATTATGATTCTACTACTATTGCACCTGGTAGAATGTAAGATCAATGTAACTACGCAAAGCGTTACCTTCATTAGAAACAACAATAAAAAAGCAAGGAAACTTACGTCCCACGCCTCCGTCGCTCGCTAGGCCTAGGGCTGAAAAGCGCTCCAAATCTCCCAATCATCATCCTAATAGGCGACACAGGCGTACGATCCTCAGTCGGCACATCTAGAGGCGACCTAGTCACATCCCACTCAGAACTTTCCAACAACGAGTTCGGTATCGCATCGATGGACTCTTCGGAGTCGGAGTGGATGCTGGTGTCAGTGGTGGTGGCTTCTGAGATGGCGTTGTAGGAGTCTTCTAAGGATGTTGTGCTGCAGTTGTTTTCCATGCTTGAGTCGGAGTCGTTCATTTTTAGGTTGCTGTGATAATGGCGGTGAGTGTGATTGACTTAAAGCTGACCACGTCAGATATGACACAATAATGAGAGCAATAAAACCGGTCTAGTTAGATAGATTGCTATACTATCCTTATGGCTAGATCCGGGCATCTGACAGCTAAGTTGGAAAAAAGTAATAAATACTAAAATAAGTAAAAACTGCCGAATTTTAACATGAGAACAAAAAACTTTGCGTATTATTGCGGAAACAAAACGTAGTTCAAAAACTATGAATTACATTTTACGTCGTTTGGCACACTTTCCCCCAATATAAACTTTTGGCAATGATAAAATCAAATTAATTACTTACCAAACCCAGAACTCTAGGTTTGGTAGTTTTGAAGTAGTTTGCATTCTTTGACCTCCACAAATGAACAGGTGCCAAATGTCCGGATCTAGAAATAAGCATAGCATAGCAATGTAATTAGAGGGGTTTCGTTGCTCTCATTATTGTGTCATATCTGACGTAGCCCTCTCTCCGTCTATGAATGAGGTGATTATAATCAGTGCTCGAAAAAAAAATCTTTAGAATATGACTTAAAAGACTGGGAATCCAGCATGACTGTAGTCGAGTAAAATAGAGTTTGCCATCTTGAGTCTAATAAATTTGTGGCCATCAATTTTTGAAACGATAATAGTTATTAATTATACAAGGGGGCAAAGTTGATGTTTAACCTCTCGTGGTTTTATGGAGACCCGAGCCAGCGAAAGATTAAAATATTGAGCCACGAGCGTAGAGAGTGGTTCAAAAAATGGAATCTTGAGCGTACGAGTGCATCAAGGCAAGAGAGGTTAAACAAACTTTGCTGCCGAGTATAATACATTTTTTTTCACCACACCACTACAGGAAAATTATACGCTATAAAATATTTAAAAAATCGAGGCCAAATGAATGCCTTAATAAAATATAATTCAAAATCATCTCTTTAAAGTATAGCCTGCCAGATATCGTAAGATAACAAGTCAATATTTGTACCAAATTACTTTCCCCACGTGTGGATAAAATGCGCTTTCAAGGGATAAAGAGCGCGTTTCCGAGGTGGAGTGGTGTATTTTTGCGCGATTTTACAGTTTTTCCGCGCACTGGTTTAACGCCCAACGAACAATGTCAATAGAAGATTACTGAGTGACTATTCTATATTTTTTATGCTACATCTCAAACTTAACCGCTTTTTGCAAAATACCCCGATATAAACAAAAATATTAAATAATTTTATTATCGTCATGTAGAACTCAATATTATATTTAGGTAATGACCGTATTATTAGATTGATTAAATATGAAATAGTAAACGCAAGAGAGAAAGAAGGAACAAAGACCGGTATTTTAAATATGCTGCAAATACTCCGAGACTCATTTTATATCATATCATATTATCTACACCCATATCATAACTTCCCTATAACACGAGGGTGGTTTGACAACTCAGTGACTTTCAATACAAAAAAAAGTCCACGGTTATTTATTTTATTTTTCTACATAATATCCTTCCAACTCGATGCATTTAAACGAGCGACATTCCACCTTGAAAAATACACATCAGTTTCAGCTATGACTTCCTCATTTGATGAAAATCTTTTCCCACCGAGCCTTTTCTTCATGTTTGCTAATTAAAAAATCACACGGTGCCAAATCTGGCGAATATGGTGGACGGGCAATGGTGGGGCCGTATTTCTTGCGCACCGGCGTATAATGGTGGAATGGATGTTTCATCCACCGTCACGATTCGAGGTAAAAAATAATTAGAATTTCGCTTAAATTTGGCTAAACATTTCTCGGAAGTTTTTACGCGATGTCGTTTTTGATCCGTGGACTTTGTTTACGATATCTTGAGTGGTCACTTCAATCGGCCTTCCAGAGCGTTCCGCGTCATTGGTGGCGCTACGTCCACAACGAAATTCTGTAGACCATCTGTAAACCATTCCTTGAGAAGGAGCAGATACTCCATTATATTTTTTCATCCGGTCTTCAGACTCTTTTATGGTTTTCCCCGTAAAAAGTAAGTCTTAATTAGCACGAAA
Organism: Pammene aurita; assembly: GCA_947086415.1. Lineage (NCBI taxonomy): Eukaryota > Metazoa > Arthropoda > Insecta > Lepidoptera > Tortricidae > Pammene > Pammene aurita. The sequence goes on from OX352313.1 coordinate 17,255,798, forward strand.
TTCACTTTTCCGCATTTTCCGACCTCATCTGACATATGACTCATTTTGTATTTATTTTCCCGCCAAAATATAAAAATCAAAGAGTTAACAATTAGAAAAAAAATGTTTGTATTTGAAAGTCCTTTTTTCACTCAGTCACTGACTTGTCAAACCGCCCTCGTATGTTCAGTAACGATAAGCTAACGGCCTATATAAAAATAACCTATATCTGTGGTACATCGTAAAATTTACTTTACAATATCGATTACCGATACTTTAATTACATTCAAATTTCGAACGTCTTCTGGTATACCGATTCCAGAAGATATTCGAAATTTGAATGTAATTAAAGTATTGGTACTTATTAGTCTTATGACAATCTAGTTAGTCATGATTTGAAATATAGTTGCTCATGGAGGTGCAATGGCGGTCATTCTAATGAATCTCAACACATTATTGAGTTAGTTATAATATGTGTGTAGATAAAGTAATGTATGTAACTGTACTTAATTTGGAATTAAAACACTCGTGTGATATTATTATAAAACTAATATATGTATGTCTTCAGCTGACTTCTACTGACATTGTGGCCAGGTTACAAATGATATTTAAAATGAATCACGGTTTCTACATACTTTACTTGGTCTTCAAAAACATATAAGTATGGAAAACGAATCTGGCTTGGTCCCGGCATGAAAAAAACATGTAAGGTATGCAGCAACCTTTAATGAGTGAATACCCACCGAACGCTGTATACTCAGTTCAAAAAATACTTCGCAACCTTTGGCAGGGGACATGTATAGGGCGCCCGATATAAAACTTGGTAGGTATTCACGCCCCCTGCCCACTCCTCCTTAGTCCACCTCAATATTATTTATAAATGAAACATAAAATCAAAAAAGTGTTCCACTTACGCAGGTTAAAAAGAAACGAGCTTTCGAAATATGTCTACAAACGAATGAAGTGAATGAAGTGTATTGTTAGTTATTGTAAAATAGTATCAAAAAGTTGAGCGAAATCGAAAAAAAACAAACAACAATAGAAAAAACAAGGAAACTTACGTCCCACGCCTCCGTCGCTCGCTAGGCCTAGGGCTGAAAAGCGCTCCTAAACTCCCAATCATCGTCCTAATAGGCGAAACAGGCGTACGATCCTCAATCGGCACATCTAGAGGCGACCCAGGCACAACCCACTCAGAACTTTCCGAGAAGGAGTTCGGTATCACATCGATGGACTCTTCGGAGTCGGAGTGCATGCTGGTGTCAGTGGTGGTGGCTTCGGAGACCGTGTTGTAGGAGTCTTCTAAGGATGTTGTGCTGCAGTTGTTTTCCATGCTTGTGTCGGTGTCGAAGATGTGCTTGTGTAGGTTGCTGTGATAATGGCGGCGAGTGTGATTGACTTAGAGCTGACCATGTCAGATATGACACAATAATGAGGGCAACAAAACCAATCTAGTTAGATTGCTATACTCGTATCCTTATTGCTAGATCCGGGCATCTGGCAGCTAAGACCACCCTTAGCTGCCAGAGTGACACACTACCAAAGGAGAATGGGCAAAAATGTATGGGAGCTGGGACCACCCTCCAATAGCGTTAAGATGTATGTCGTTTGATAGGTCTTGTCAATAGGAATAACTTTTGCTTTGACAGCTTTGTTGTCACAGTTGTCCGTTCAGAGATATATGACATTTAAGATCCGATCAGGGGTTGCTCCGACAATGCTGTGCAGCGAGAGATCCCGCACCCCCATTGCTGCCGTCATCGTTGCCCTCTCTGTGTTCCAGTGGGGACACCCTTCCAGCGTGTGTTGGGCCGTGTCGTCCACCGCTCCACAATCCAGGCACTGGGGCCCCAACTCCCTCCCGATTTGGTGCAGGTAATGCCCGAAACACCCATGTCCGGTCATCACCTGCGTCATCCTATAAGTGAGGGCCCCATGCTTCCGGCCCAACCAGCCCTCAAAGTGTGGGAGAATAGCACCTATGGTGCGTGTTCCATAGAGGCTATACTCCAGCACAGATTTCCAGCGCTCCCGGAGCCTGTCCAGAGCCTGTCGCGCCGCCCTCTCGACTTCTTCTGGGTCCGGGAGCTCACCCCTTTTCCGAGCCTCAGCCCTCACCCTGTACCTCTCCGTCAGCACCTGAGCATCCAGCTCCCACGGCGGGGAACCGGCGAGGAGGCACACCGCTGCAAAAGCTGTGGTGCAGTAGGCCCTTGCTGCCCGCTGCGCCACTATCCTTTGGGGCCGACGGAGCAAAGGTTTTGTTCTCTCCGTCAGCCGGTCCACCCATATTGGTGCACCATACAGAGCCATGCTCCTAAGCACACCCGCAAACAGTTTTCTGCAGGAGCTGTCGGGTCCACCTACGTTGGGCAGCAAGCGCCCCAGATCCGATGCAGCTCCCACTAGCCGAGGGGCGAGCCTCGCGAAGTGCTCACGAAATTGCCAACCTCTGTCCAGAATAAGGCCCAGATATTTCATGTGGGGCTTAACCCGGACAGCTTCCCCTCCGACGGCAATGGTGGTGTCAGGGCCCAACCGCCATTTGCCGAAGACGATCGCCTCCGTTTTTGGGAGGGACACCTTCAACCCGAGGACCGGCATCCGACCGACCGACCGGCAGTCATTGCCGTCGCTACAGCCGCTCTCCGAAGAGTTTCTTCGGGCCGCTTTCCCTTCACGGCCACCATCGTGTCATCGGCGTAACAGATGGTGACCATGCGTGGCAGTTGTGTCCCTCTGACGGCCCTTAATTATAACCCCTGATCGGATCTTAAATGTCATATATCTCTGAACGGACAACTGTGACAACAAAGCTGTCAAAGCAAAAGTTATTCCTATTGACAAGACCTATCGAACGACATACATCTTAACGCTATTGGAGGGTGGTCCCAATCTGCCCATTCTCCTTTTTCAGTTGGAAAAAAGTAATACTAAAAAAGTAAAAACTGCTGAAGTTGTCTTATTTAGGCACTACTTTCCCCCAACAGAAACTTTTGGCAATGGTAAAATCTAATTAATTACATAATTTCCCATAATATAGCATTGAGCTCAAAGAGGACCCAGTGTGTTGAAGATGAGGGACCTTCTTGTTCCTTTAGCCGTCAACAGAGTGAATCCTCCTTTTTGTAAAGGGTCGGCAACGCGCATGTGACTCCTTTGGAGTTGCAGGCGTCCATAGGTTACGGTAGCTGCTTACCATCAGGCGGGCCGTATGCTTGTTTGCCACCGTCGTGATATATTAAAAAAACTCAGAACTATAAGATTGGTATTTTTGAAGTAGTTTGCATTCTTTGACCTCCACCAATGAACAGCTCGCAGATGTCCGGATCAAGAAATGAGCATAGTATAGCAATCTAACTAGAGGGGTTACGTTGCTCTCATTAGTGTGTCCTATCTGACGTAGCCCTCTCTCCATCTATGAGTGAGTTGGTTATAATCAGTGCTCGAAAATAACCCGACGCGTAGCGAATCGTAAGTCTTATTAGTTTTACCGTTATGTTAGTTAGAACATGACTTAAATGACTGCTAATCTTTTTATCGAGTAAAATTGAGTTTGCCATCTTAAGTCTAATAAATTTGTTGCCACCAATTTTTGAAACGATTAAGTATTTTTGTGCTATTTTACAGTTTTTCCGAGCACTAGTTTAACTCCCAACGAACCATGTCAATAGAAGATAACTGAGTGACTTATTCTATTGCAAAAAAAACCCAAAATATTTAATAATTTTATGATCTTTATGTAGAACTCAATATTATATTTAGGTAATGACTAAAGTATTAGATTGTCAGATTAAATATGAAATAGTAAACGGTCATCTCGTGGACTTTGTTCCCTTCAATCGGCCTTCCAGAGCCTTCCACATCAATGGTGGTGCTACGTCCACAACAAAATTCTGTAAACCATTTGTGAACCATTCCATGAGAAGGAGCAGATCCTCCATAATAGTTTTTAAGCCGGTCTTCAGGCTTGATGGTTTTTGCCCGTAAAAAGTAAGGCTCTAGCACACAAAATTCACTTTTAATCATTTTCCGACCTCCAAAATATAAAAAAATATATGCAAATATGAATAAAAGTTTCTATTTGAAACCACAGTCGTATTTTAATACCCTTCATTATGTAGCACTCACATAAACTACTATTATATATGTAAGTCTTCAGCTGACTTCTACTGACATTGTGGCCTGGTTACAAATGAAAATGATATTTAAAATGAATAACTGAAAATGAAATGGTTTCCAAAAACCTATAAATATGCAAATCTAATCTGGCTTGGTCCTGGCATGAAGAAAACATGTTAGGTATGTCATTAATATACTTTGCAACCTTTGGCAGGGGGCAAGTATAGGGCGCCCGATGTAAAACTTGGTATTACGCCCCCTGCCCACTCCTCCTCAGTTCTCGTAGTTGTCTTGCCTTCCTAGTCAGCCTTCTGGCTAATATTAAACCAGTATAATGTAGTGAGCACCCTAAGCTATGTTTATAACTGTTAAATTTAGGTCAGATGTCGATTTGAGAACCTATTGTGGTTGTTACATCAAAATATTCATATTGTTCATATTGTTTTTTGTTTTTATAATAGGGATGTGCCATTTTCGAGAATGTTCTCTGTTTACTACGGGAACTACTCGTATTCTTGAGCAAGAATTTTTCCCATACAAAATTGAGAATGACACAAGCACAATGCACTTGTTTCAATAATAACCAGATAGCATAGTACTGTTTATTGTACAACAATTTCCCAATAAATAACTTAATCATCAAATGTTGCTTTGGATAATATGATATAGTTCATATTTTACAAAAAGAGATAAGATTAAGTGAGAAATGGAAATGTAGGGTAGTTATAAAATTAATATTTCCGTTAACACACATATCTAATGATTACATCTAAACTACTAATTAAAATCAAGGCAACAAGTATCAAATACAATACAAATTAGATAACGCAATAATTACTATACGGACTAACGAAATCATGCTAAAGCGAAAGCAAAGCGAGTATAGTAAAATAGGCCTTATTCTACTACTCACAAGGCATGAGGTTGCTCGCATGACCAGCCTGTGGTGGATCCTTCTCCGTCTGGGTTCTCTGGCTTCTTGCTGAGGAAGTAGTACAGCGCAGCCCCAACTCCAACACCTAGAGCCGCGGCCGCTATGCCGAGACCGCGGCTAGGATTGCTGTTCTTTTGCCGTTCTTCCTCGCGTATACTCATCTTTGTTTCGCTAATGCGTTCTAGTTCTATGGTCACCTTGTGAAATTTTTTTTTCGTTTCTTTTGAGTTTGACGTTGACAGTTAGTGTTGTAATGCTAGATTGTAGTGAAATGGGTAATCGAAACCGTCGATAATGATTTCAAATCAACACTTCTTTGATCAACACATGAAGGTGCTTTACTGACCTCGCAACTATCACCTGCGATTTTCAATACATTGCGGTTTTTGATCCACGGATTGATTTCCTTACAACTACCTAGACGAGAATTTCGCGAAATCGCCGGCGATTTTTGCGTCAAAATTGTGTCGAGTATAGACCTCTAAACATATAAACGATAATGAAATATCTTGTATGAATAAAAAATATAAATTAATTTTAAACAAGCGTACAACAGTACAAAAAACAGTCGTAAAACTGAAGCTGAATATGCAACTAGTCGAATAAAAAGGAATTAAGAAAAAAAAAACAATCTCGTTCCGTACTACACAAAGCCATGACACAAAATTAAAATTATTTATAAACATCATTACTTTAAAATACACTTACAATGTCTGGTTACCTCATAAGAAAAACTTAATTTGTTATTTATTGGTCCTATCATAATTAGATTCAAGATTATTCTCGTCAACAAAATCCTTCTTGTTAAATAATTTGACATTTATGAAAGAGAGGAAGTGGAAAGGAACGGTGTGCTATTTTTTCAGGCAGCTGTAGTGTTTTTGAAGTATTTCAAGCGCGCATTTCATGGGGAATTACATGAAAATCATATCGGAGATATAAAAATGACTTCCGAGCGTTAGTATTCATCTACATCTACCCCCCCGTGTCACCTCGCAAGCATACTTTGAAACTAGCAATATAGTAGTATAGATAAATGTAAGTATCTATCTTGTTTTATCAATATATCATGAGCTCAGAATCGCTAACGATAAGTAGGTAAGTTAAATAGCGTGAAGGAAACAATGTTCGATTTCTTCAATCCCTTATTATAACACCATATATTACTTATGTGTACATAATATAGTTCTAATAGGTATTTGGCATGTTTATTTTCTATTTGTAATATCTTGTAATATTCACTTGGGCATGTATCAATGGTATAATTAGAACGAATGAGCTCTATTCCTGGTGTATTTTCTATTTTATAATCTACAAGTGTTTGCTTGCAACTTTGTCTAGGTACATAGAATTAATTGTTGGATAAAAAAGTTACTGTTACTTCAGCATTTAATAAAATTAGTAGTAGTTAAGAATTGGTGTGTGTTTCAGAAGAATGGAGGTGCTTGCTAAGGGTATAATAATCAGCGCAGCAGTGGTGGTGGCGGCGGTGGCAGCTGTGGTACAGTGGTGGCAGATCAGGCAGGTGCCGACGCGGTACTCTACACACGGGGAACGGCCGCACCGGGACTAAAATATCACTGGTATTTTTTTAAATGTCTTGTATGGTATTTAAAGACACTTGTTTTCTCAGGATATTCAAAAAATTATTCCATTTTGCCTGTTGATAAAGTACACTCAGCATCAAAATTAACTACGCAATCGAAGACGTCAAAAGCTCTTATTCCCGTTTAAAAAAGACTTTTGATATCTGCATTTGCGTAGCTACTTCTCAAGCTGATTGTACTATGTTCCTAGGTATTTAGAATGGGGATGATTACACATGTACTCAATAAATTGAGAGTTAAAAAATCGATTAAAATTAGTAAAAATTTCACGGTTTCACATTTTACTGTAAAATAAATTGTACCGCAATGTAACATAAACGCAATATTTCATTGTCAAAACAAAATATCATTCCCATACTTGAAAGAGGGCGACTATGCAACCGTGACATCATTTTGTTAGGCGCGTTTTGAGGAACAAATGTGAATGTCAGACTTTGACTCTCATTTCTGACTATGTTGTTTTAACGCAATTGTCCCCATAAAGACATTTGACCCTCGCACAACAAAACAAATCGATTGATACCATACCCTCAAAGCAACTATCTCTATGTCTATGTAACATACATGAAATAAATCATCCTGCCAATTGTATTGTTCTTCAACATTCTGACAGTTTATATAGAATTAAAATTAATAATTGTATTCTTTTAATTTTCAGATAAGGCTGCTTGCACAGTTGTTGCACCTGCACAAATATTGAATATGAATCACAGCAATAATAATGCGATATTAGACTTAAAATAAATTTTATTTTATTTTACGCCAGTTGTATTTATGTTAAGATTGGAGATTTTAATAAAGATAGTTGCATTAATTATTAATTTGATTATTTCTGTTAAAAAGTTGCCAGTGACATAACATGACACAGTTATAATATTCACGATAAAGAGTCTCCTACCTTTGCCTGCTTGAAGAAGGTCGGAATAAGGATATTTAAAAACATACAGATTAAATGGTGCTTTTTATTAACCCTTTAATGGGCAAGACAGTCCTAAAAATTCTGTACAAGAAAAAAATACAAAAAGATGATTTTACAGGTGGTCTTTTTTGAGACCATTGCATTGCCTTAGAAATGGTTAAAGATCATTTCCTGAGGTCTATAGATCTTTACCATAGATAGAGATTTAAGAGACGCCACCTACGAATGTCTTTTAAGTATCCATGGCATATCCTCGGTCCAGGTAGATTCCCTTGAAAGTTGCACAACAGCTGCTTTCAAGAAAATCGCGTTACAAAGGACTGCAATTTCAACCATCTTCTGCAATAAATGTTTTTAATACTGTTGACGGCAGTCAGACGCCTTGTTTTAGCCGCCACGACTGTTTCATATAACTCGCAATAGTAAACCTTATCCAAAGGAGTTAAGGCGCATTTTAAGACATGGTGTCATGTTGTGGTTTAATATTTTTTTTTGCCTGCGAAATTTAAACCTAAGTACTTAAGAAATAAGAGTTATTTTCCTTTGTTTGAATTTTTAAGGAAACGAATGAAAATGCACCCTATACAACTTACATGTGATTTAAATTCTATTGCACTAAAATGTATGCTGTACGTACAGTCACCATCAAACATATCGGAGCGCCAAGGTACTCAAAAATATCTGAACATGCACTTTATCGCCTTTACAATAGAGGCGTTGTTCAGATATTTGTAACCACCTTGGCCGCTCCGATATATCTGATGGCGACTGTACATGCCACTGGGAGGCACGAGGCTAGAGACAGGACAAAAAATAAAACAACAAAATATGAAATATCCTCTATTTATTTTTATTTATTAACAAACTAGCCAATCACTGACTCAAAACATTCACCAGTCAAAATAAATCACAAATTCATCCTCTACAGGATCAGGCACCAAAATGACTGCCAGGCCACACGACCAAATGCAAAAATGGTAAAATGCACGTCTACGAGCAGCCTCAGTGCAGTCAGCGTCAATTAGTATCAACCAAAGTAGGCAAATCGTCATCAAATATATCGGAGCGGCCAAGGTACTCAAAAATATGTGAACATGCACTTTAGTCTTGACAATAGAGGCGTTGTTCAGATGTTTGTGACCACCTTGGCCGCTCCGATATATCTGATGCCGGCTGTACAATCATGTAGCCGTAGACTATAAGGCTGGCCGGTCGATGGGTTACACAGATGGCGACAGCATACGTTGTACTGGTTGTACCTGTCACTCCTACTAAGTGTCTAATTGGCTACTTCCCTAAAAAAATATATTTAGTCCGTCAGATTATCAGAAAATATTGGACACGTATTTTTTATTTTGTCAATCAAACAAAAATTGGTGAATTCCGCGTGACGTCACATTTCAGTACTCTTTTTAGCATAATGTGACGTCACGCGAAACTTTAACGGGCTATATCTTCACCAATTTTTGGTTGATTTACATAATAAAAAATACGTGTTCAATATTTTTTGATACACTGACGGATTGACAAAATAAAGAATACGTGTTCAATATTTTTTGATACACGTGACGGATTGACAAAATAAAAAATACGTGTCCAATATTTTTTGATACACTAACTGACGGACTGAATATATATTTTTTTACCCAGGAAAGTACCCAATTCTTGTTCTTTTTGGAACATTCTGGCGTAGTGTTTTATAGCTAGGAGGTATGCTGGCGCCGACTGGCCAAACCGTTTTGCCTTCCCCATTATAATTGTAACCAATGAGACGCTCCACTTTTTATCAGCTACATTAAGTAACGTTAAAATGTATAAGCTCTAATGTCAGTAGCAAGGATGATTAAGACATGGATTGCAATAACTATACAAAATTGCGTTCCTCGAACCTTCAGGTTATACGTCTGTTTTCGGTACTAAGTGCCACAGCGCCATCTGTCGAGTCTGGGGTCGAGTTATTCTTTCAGCGTTAAGCGCCGAACAAAATATTAGAAACTAGAATTTAGTGTTTGCGGTGACCGATAGATGACGCTAGTGAAAGCACTAACTGTCTCTGGTTAAAGAACCTGAAATAAGGGAACGCGATTTTGTATGCATATTGTCAATACATGTTTATATTATCCTTGGTCAGTAGCAAAGGTAACTAAGAGGGCGAGTTGTTTAGATATGCTTACAAGATAGAACATTGAATATGCTTTAAGCGCTATTTTAACCGACGCCATGACAGATATCAATGCAATCGTTCATACGCCACACCAATAATGAGTTAAAATGTATGGTATCTTTTGACGGATATATCCGTCGTCGGCGTCGAAAAGGTTAAGGCTGCTCAAACTTTATAAGTACTGTCCACTGATTTAAAAACAATGCGGATTTTCTATGACTATTAAACAATTCTTTTTATATATGAATTAGTATGCAATTTGGATATAGTCTTATATACAAAAACTTAATGAGACAATGTGTTTTACAGTCACTATTATTTAAGCGTCTCTTCTAAATGTAATAATACATACTCAATGATGGTACAAATTAATTGTCATGTGGCCTGAAAATAATCAGAAAGTATCAAGCGCTCTCTCGCTTCTAAACCTGGGTGTTGCACAGGGCTCTGACCAAATTCTTTTACTAATTATTGCATTAATGGCAAAACCAAAAATTTTAATGGCTCCTGTTTTTTTTTGGAACCTTACATACATTTACAACGTTACCATAGAGTGTAAATTTGACATAAGTATTGAACAGATTTTTTAATTGATAGCCGCATGAAATCCTTTCTTTTCCATTAATGTTTTTTATTTATTTTTAATACTTACACGTATACATAAGTAAAGGATTGTTTCGTGTTTTTCAATTCTTTTATTACTAGAGATAGTATACTCAATATTTTTTTAGATTACAATGTATACTATATTTTTCAAGATTTTCAAATACATAGCGAAATTGGGACAGATACTATTTAAGTATCAACAAAATATTTTTTTAAATATTTATAACGGGTTACGTAATTTAAGTCAATTTTTGCTCGACATGTTTCGATCAATTTACGATGATCATTTTCACGAGCGGCCTTCCACGACGGCCGTTATGAATATTTTTAATATGTTAAAGTCTCACGAAAGTTTTATAGTTAAAATATTTTTTCTCAAATAATATTGTTAGTCTTCTAAATGATTGTGTAGCCAAGCCTACCCCGCAATAACACCCAGTATGTACTTTATAAAAATTTAAAACACCTATTCTAAACGCCTCTAGACGTTATAAAAAATCAACGTTACACGGGCGCGCGGGGTGACAGAAAAACATAACCCTCTCCGTGTCGGGTAAAATACAGCTAGATTAACCCTTTCATCGTCAAAGACGTCAAATCACGCGCACGGAAAGTCGTGCCCTCAGCGCCAGCACGTGATATCACGTCCAAAATACAACCGGTTTGCCTGGCGGACTCCAAGACTACTCCTTGGTAATAGAGTCGTGGCTACATCTTTTTGTCACATTAAATGTATACATATTTTCAGACGTGACCGTACGTCCTGGGTCAGACTTGGAAAATTAGAGTTGAATAAAAAATGAACTTTCAAAATACGATGTTTTTTTAATTGTTAATGTGACTCGAACTGTATAGAAAACTGTTTTTTTTCTCTGTTACCCCACGCGCCCCCAGTGAAAGAATCGTAGAATTGATTACATACAACTTAGAACATATTATCTTTTATAAAATTAATATCCAAAGACATTAGCGGGTTTCATAATTTGCACAAAACTAGGCTTCCTTAAAAAATGTAAACATAAATATCACTTTACACTTTTTAAGCGAAATTAAACAAATTTTAATTTACGAATTATGGCAACCCAATAACATGCAAATTGAAAAACCTGCTCTAAACTACAAGTCTGGCAACACCGCGCGCCGTCGCACGCAAAAAAAAAAAAGATGCACTATGGTTTGTACTATACATGAAACGTACAATTTTAAGCACTAACCTTTAAATAAGCTGTATGGCTGTTGTTTATGGTTTAATTATGAGTCTTGTCATTTTTTTACATGAAAGTATAAAAGCGATGACCATGTCAAAACTTTGACGAAATATCCTAACATTTTATTAGATTAAGTTTATATTTAGTTTTTTGTATGAAATCATTAGAATTACTATTTATAATAATATGTTGCATTTCAAATGACTACAATGTTACTAAACATAGTTTCCAACTTTACTTACAAAGGAGGGTGGTCAGATTGGCCTATTGACCAATAAGGACAAGCGATATGTCACTGGATAGCTTATTCTAGGTTCTAAAACTTTTACTACGACAGGTAGGTAAATAATTGTGTAAAAAAAAAGTTACGAGGCATAAAATTAGTTTGAGCTGAAACGTTAATATGTAGGTTTTTTGATACTAAGTTCTTGTATCGCTCTACAGCTAGATTATGAAGGTTTTATAACTGTCGATGATTATGCGTCATGTTTTTGTTTTTAATGCGTTTTCATGTTTTTTTGTGTCATTCTGGTTCATTTATCACACAGCGATTCGAGATTTTCCGCCATACAAAAAGTTGTAGAATATGAAAAAACCTTTCAAATGACATATGGCTTGTCATTATTGGTTTTTAGGCCAGAGTCCATATAAATCTGGGCATCCTCCTTTAAGCCATTCATTATCTTATCAAGTTATCTATCATACATCGTCTAACCGAACGGTAAATATATATTATTACATTTAATTTTGTCTTTAGACGTTACAGTTAGGCTTTCACTAAAAATACCGCTACCATTGCTTGTCATGTATCCCGTGTGTTGTACTTCTGTCTGTCGGTCAACGAAAGAATTCTTAAGAAATCTTGTTGTAACAAAAATAATTACGCGAATATTTTGTATCCGGTTCACCGGCTGGGACGACATACAAAAATAAAATTTTTTTTCGACCAAAAACTTTTTCCTATTTTTTCTTCTAGTATTTTTCCTTATTTTTGTTACTCTGTATTTGCTATGATATGAAGGTGCCGGGGAACTATTATCACGCTCGGCGTATAGAAATGTGAACTTTATTAAATTGATTTAAAAGAGAAATGGCGGCCTCTAGGACTTCTGCCCGACTACCCGAGGTAGGAATTATAAATTAATAGCACCAATATGGCGGCGGATGATCAACTATGAACTTCCGTGTTATGGATGGTACAAGGAGGATCGGTCTCTCTTATAGGAAAACGGTCGAAAGTGTCCAGCGGTAAGCAGTAAACAATAGTTCCAAATATCTCCGGGTGGCGCTAGGTCTAGTTCAGCATTTGAAATGAATTACCGATATTTAATACATATATGACATTCTAAATAAAATTAATATTCAGTGTTTTTCTTCCCCGCAAATAATTATTTTGTAAATATGTATGGATTTATTTTTTTAATATCAAAGTTAATTTAATCAAATTTAATATCATTGTGGCGCCATCAGTTTATCGCCTTCTGACGACACTTTTGTAACATAGAGATCTTTATCCTCCTTGTACCATCCATATTTCGTGGACTGATCAATCTTTGGGTATAAAGTTTTAAAATTGTAGCCAAATCTAAGCTATAGTCAGGACAATCAAAAAGTGCAAACAGTAGAAGTAATAAGCTATACCCATCCCTTTTTTAATGGTTAGGGTACTAGTGTAAGAAAAAGACGATGATTCTCTCCGTCTATGCTTGAAGTGTCACCCTTGCCAAACTTATAGGCTATCAGCTGGATTTGAACAGAAAATGATAAAACAGTCGCCAGCAAATATATCGGAGCGGCCACGGTACTCAAAAATATCTGAACATGCACTTTATCGCCTTGACAATAGAGGCGTTGTTCAGATATTTGTGATCACCTCGGCCGCTCCGATATATCTGATGGCGACTGTACATAAGTGTATATTTAGCTGTATGCTTTTCAACATCAAATGATTTCTGAAGATACTTTCATCGACCTATTTAGGTGCTATGTGTGTGTTTAGAACATGTACATATGTATAGGTAGAGTACGCAGGAAAATGTTTATGTATAAATGCGATACAAAATTTTATTTCGCAACATCGCTTCTACAGGAACTGTGTGCGTGTGTATGTGTGTGCGTGTGCGTGTGTGTGGGTTAGACTAGACATTTTTTGTTTCCGAAAATTAGGGATATGAGAATAATAAATGCCCAGTATTACGGGATACAGGATGTAACAAAATTCTAGTGATCCGCTTAAGGGCATAATTGGTGTATCGTATTTCGAGTAAGAAAAAGTAGGAAAAAAATATTTTTGGCGCGAAAAATTTTTTTTTAATACAATTGCTTAAAAAGTTTACTTTATGTAGCTGCAAATCGTGCGTAAAGTTTGATTTTATGCACTAGTGCTATAAAGTAATCCGATCTGCAAATCGTGCGTAAAGTTTGATTTTACGCACGATTTGCAGATCAGAATTTTAAACAAATGAGTATTATGCGAGACCTTATAAATGACCCACCTGAACTACGCGCGATTGGGCATAAAGGAATATTATGTGAGACCCAATAGTATTACTTGAACAACGCGCGATTGAACGAAGCTGTCTTTCGTACACTGACAGAATATAAATGTAATTTTACTTCATTGTAGTTTTTTTCGCAATTGTATTAAAAAACGTTGTTCGACACACGTGCGGAAGTGTCATTTTCACTCGTCCCGAGTCTTGACCCTCGCCTCTCGGCTCGGGCCAAGTAACCTCGGTACTCGTGCAAAATGACATACTTCTCGCACTTATATCGAAAACTACTATTTTCGTATGGGACAAGTTTTAACACACATCCAAAAAGGAAATGGCGGGACGATCTGGACGCATTTTGTAGCGAATGGCGAGACCATGCACTAGGTCGTGACGAGTGGCGGAAGCGAGGGGAGGCCTTTGCCCAGCAGTGGGATACAATATAGGCTACGGAAAAAAATATGGGACACGTCGTCCCAGCCGGCTACATACAAAACCAATTTCTTTTTGTGAGATTATTTTTTCTTACTTTTTCATAATTAGAATACCAATAATGCTTAAAATGATCACCTTGTAGGTCAAAAAACCAAAGAGCGGTATAAATCGATCACAATCAGAAATTAGGCTCTATTATAGTGCAATAAGGCTCACTATAGCGTAAACAGAAAACTGCAAAGTCATTAACTTTAGGCGGCAGCATATTGGAGACGGAGCACGCTCTCAATATCGAGTCAAAATATGCAAGATAATTTTAGTTTGCAACGTATTTTCAATATGACCCATACGTGTCTTAGTGTGTGCATGTGTGTGTGTGTGTGTGTGTGTGTGTGTGAGTGCGTGTGTGTGTGTGTGTGCGACGGCGGGTGCGTGTTTACTCGCGCAGCTTGAGCGCGTGGTCCTTGATGGCGCCACCGTCGCCCTCCGACACGTAGCGCTTGCGGCCTCTGAAAATACATTTTATTATTACTTGTTTATTTCTTGCATTTGTAATGTATGCTTTTATATAAAAAATAATACATGAAAATAGGTTACAGGTAGCTAAAACAATCAACTCTGTTACCACCCCCCATAGACTAATAACCCAAGACCCCGCTGTCACGCTCAAAGTAATTTCACCTTATAGTGAGACACTAATTTATTGTAAGTGACAGTAAACTTAGTACGTCTCCATGGTAACCATTAATGTCTGACTTTCTCTTACGCCCCACGGAACAATGGCGCGTTCCCTGTCTAGCATGGCGTGTTCCCCTCCCGCACTCCTTCTTTTTGGCAGCTTAGGTTGCAAAGAAATAACGCGCTAAGCGGAGTATAGAGATATCTTGTATATTCAAGTGGAATTTCAAAGAATAGTTGACATATGTTGAAATGTAAAGGTTCTGCTTAACGGTTAGGCTTTTCGTCCGTCTTTATACAGAATTCATACTAACTTGTCTTATCATTAGACCCCGGACTTTGGTGGCAATGACGTCACAATAGGGTGATTTAGGGAGTAAACGGAACGGTGTTATGAAATACGGTTAAAAACTCGGGTTGTTAACCGAATACATAATTAGACATTTTTAACAATATTACTTAGTAAGTTCATCAATACTATCGTTTGCATTACTTGCAAACCATGCATTTGTACGTTATACTGGCATTGGTTTTGTCGGTCACTCACTGTTTGTTCGTCACAACTGTCAAGCCTGTTTAACGTACAATTGTATGGTTTAAATATAAATAAATAAATATTATGGGACAACCTTACACAAATCGACCTAGGCCCACAGTAAACTCAATAGGGCTTGTGTTATGGGTACTAGACGACGATATATATAATAGATAAATATGGATAAATACTTAAATACATAGAAAACATCCATAACTCAGGAACAAATATCTGTGATCAACACTCAAATAAATGCCCTTACTAGGATTCGAACCCGGGACCTCCTGCTTCGTAGGCAGGGTCACTACCGACTGGGCTAGGAGGCCATTAAAAACACTAAAAGATAATATTGATCAACTTACTAGATAATTTTGTTGAAAATGTCTAATCAAAATGTATTCGGTTAACAACCGAGTTTTTAACCGTATTTCATAACACCGTTCCGTTTACTCCCCAAATCACCCTATTGTGACGTCATTGCCACCAAAGTCCGGGGTCTACTTATCATGTGTCAATATAGATATATTGTGATATCAGTTTTTTTTTTATTATTCGTTCGTTATAATCCAGCAGTTACATCGTAGGAAGGTAAGGGTAGCTGGAAAGTAATCCGAACTCAATGAAACTTTAACGGATAGTTTGGGGGTATACTACGACCCAAAATTGGGGGGGACTTCAAAATTATCTGACATAACTGCTGGGCTATTACTTCGATTATTGATTTTTTTTATTAGAAATTATACTTTTAAATGGTTACTTGGTTGAATTCAATACTAAACTCACAAAGAGTTTCTTTTTTTAAGCGAAAATCCTAGAGACAAGTGTGACAATGTCTCTGAAAAGTGTTTGTATCCGCGGTTCTCAAACTTTTTTGGTTACAGAACCCCTTTGAAAAGCGAATTATTTTACGGAGCCCCAAAAATTAATTTTATGTGCTAGACAGATGGAAGACCTGGTTTATGATTTTTTTTCTCAATATTAAAAGTATTCTCGCGGAGTCCCCACAGAGGCTTTAGGGCTCCGCGGAGTACACTTTGAGAATGGCTGGTTTACATGATAAGACAATAAAGTAAGGATGAATTTTGGTAATTTAAATTTCCTTTTTTTACCAAATTTAGGTGTGGCTACCATGCTTAAAATTGCTGCCAAAACGCTTAAATTAGGTACCACCATATTTGTTCGCTTTTACGTACAGTCAACCAATTTGATTCCTAGGCCACTCTAGAACCTTGTCGCAATATCTAGTCTGGTAGCGAATAGGTTACGTTCATACGTATATCCACGGGCAACTGTCATTGCGGCAAGGCAGACGGTACCTGCTCGGCATGCGCTTGATGACCACGTCGCCCAGCTTGAACTTGTGCTGGCAGCGCTCGAGGAAGCGGTCCAGCATGATGTAGGCCAGCGGCACGTCCAGCACGATGTCCGACATGTCCTCCAGCACGCGCAGGAAGCCCTGGAACGATCCAAAGTCAACCGTCTGTTAATGTTAGCGTCATCGTTAAAAAATCTTTTATTTTTATTTTTTATATACTACGACGGTGGCAAACAAGCATACGACCTGCCTGATGGTAAGCTACCGTAACCTATGGACGCCTGTAACTCCACAGGAGTCACATGCGCGTTGCCGACCCTTTACAAAAAGGAGGATTCACTGTATTGACAACTAAAGGAACAAGAAGGTCCCTCATCGTCAACACGTTGGGTCCTCTTTGAGCTCTTTGGCAACCACTCACCAGCAGGAACACAACACCATGAGTAGGGTCTAGTGCTATTTGGCTGTGGTTTTCTGTTAGGTGGAGGTACTTCCCCAGTCGGGCTCTGCTCCAGATTTGAGCGAGAAATCTTATTCATTATAATCTTATTATTATAGTTTTTTTATTTTATTAATGGCTTTTACTCCTCGCCGGTCTTGGCGAAGTGAATTCTGCCAATGTCAAGGTGTACACTTATGATTTTATTCAATTTTTATAAAATAAAATAAAAGCAACGTTGTTCGGTTAAGGCCTTGTTGATTGTAAGGTGATAGCCTCCTTACAAACACGTGGGTGGCCGGGACCCCGGATAACAGTCTGTTCAACTAAAGGGAGGTTACGCGCGTTTTGGGACTAATTTTTCATTAGCTGCACACTTGTTCGTTAGGTCACCGCACAATAAGCTATCAATATTACACACTGAACTACGTAAATGAGCAAAAAACAAAAATCTATTCTAAAGACGGCGTGGCCATCTTGAGCGCAAACGGCTATCCTTATATTATGACAGCCATATTTAATGTTGCTTAGGCAGTTGCTTTTGAAAAACCAGTTGTTTCCGTGATAAAAACTCTCGGGACTTAAACTATCTTTACAATGTGTTTGTACACGTATGTTGGAGACGTTAACTTCGTGGCTAAAGTGGTATATAGTATGATGAATTTTATCGACAAATCAACCCCCCATACCATTTTTTTATCCCGACCATTTTTAAAATGCACCCTTTAAAGCTCTATGGCACCACACTCTACCGCCCTTGGTAAATAAACCATTATTTGAGGAGTTGACCGTCTCCAGCGCTAGGATCGTCTGCTACTGTTGTTGCAACAACAACTCACCCGGTCCATCTGGTCGGGCGTCACGATGACGCAGCGCCTCAGCTCGGTAAGGAACGTGCACAGCTGCTCCTCCACCGAGGAGTTGACCGTCTCCAGCGCGAGCAGAATCGTCTGGAAACAATGTCAATAAAATGTTGAAGTCTAAAAATGTTATTGAATTGAAACCATAGTGAAACGTAATAAGGTAGAATTCATAATTGATTGGAGTAATCTGACAGCTCCTGGCATACAAAGCTGTCGCGCGTAGTGACTTAATAGAAGTGAGTACAGCCGTTTGATGTTTATACAGAGTTAAAGGGCTCTTAATAATGAGCCCTGTGACTGTGAACCTTTTTTATGGCGCCACCCGCTTGCAGTTTTGAACACATAACATAATAATTAATAAAAGCTCTGAACGAGCGAGAGAATCTATCGTAAGTCAAATAGGATTATGTAGAATAGAAAAATCATTAATTGGTGGTCCTCCAGTAGCCACAATTGATAACTCATCTTGGATCTCCAAAATCCTCACTTCATACACAAGCACGTCAGGTACTCCTTCATCAGCAGGATCTGCCGGAGCAGACTCCACTGTCCAGTGATCAATGATATCTCACCTCGTAGACCAGCTCGTGGTGGAAGTGAGGAACCTCCAGCTCCCTCACGCAGCGCATGGCTTCAGCCAGGTCCCGCACGTCAGGTACTCCTTCATCAGCAGGATCTGCCGGAGCAGACTCCGCTGTCCAGTGATCAATAATATCTCACCTCGTAAACCAGCTCGTGGTGGAAGTGAGGAACCTCCAGCTCCCTCACGCAGCGCATGGCTTCAGCCAGGTCCCGCACGTCAGGTACTCCTTCATCAGCAGGATCTGCCGGAGCAGACTCCGCTGTCCAGTGATCAATAATATCTCACCTCGTAAACCAGCTCGTGGTGGAAGTGAGGAACCTCCAGCTCCCTCACGCAGCGCATGGCTTCAGCCAGGTCCCTGCACGTCAGGTACTCCTTCATCAGCAGGATCTGCCGGAGCAGACTCCACTGTCCAGTGATCAATAATATCTCACCTCGTAGACCAGCTTGTGGTGGAAGTGAGGAACCTCCAGCTCCCTCACGCAGCGCATGGCTTCAGCCAGGTCCCCGCATGTCATCAGCAGGATCTGCCGGAGCAGACTCCGCTGTCCAGTGATCAATAATATCTCACCTCGTACACCAGCTCGTGGTGGAAGTGAGGAACCTCCAGCTCCCTCACGCAGCGCATGGCTTCAGCCAGGTCCCCGCACGTCAGGTACTCCTTCATCAGCAGGATCTGCCGGAGCAGACTCCACTGTCCAGTGATCAATAATATCTCACCTCGTAGACCAGCTCGTGGTGGAAGTGAGGAACCTACAGCTCCCTCACGCAGCGCATGGCTTAAGCCAGGTCCCCGCGCGTCAGATACTCCTTTAGCAGCAGGATCTGCCCTCTACTGTCCAGTGATCAATAATATCTCACCTCGTACACCAGCTCGTGGTGGAAGTGAGGAACCTCCAGCTCCCTCACGCAGCGCATGGCTTCAGCCAGGTCCCCGCACGTCAGGTACTCCTTCATCAGCAGGATCTGCCGGAGCAGACTCCACTGTCCAGTGATCAATAATATCTCACCTCGTAGACCAGCTCGTGTTGGAAGTGAGGAACCTCCAGCTCCCTCACGCAGCGCATGGCTTCAGCCAGGTCCCTGCACGTCAGGTACTCCTTCACCAGCAGGATCTCCCGGAGCAGACTCCACTGTCCAGTGATCAATAATATCTCACCTCGTAGACCAGCTTGTGGTGGAAGTGAGGAACCTCCAGCTCCTTCAAGCAGCGCATGGCTTCAGCCAGGTCCCCGCACGTCATCAGCAGGATCTGCCAGAGCAGACTCCGCTGTCCAGTGATCAATAATATCTCACCTCGTACAACAGCTCGTGGTGGAAGTGAGGAACCTCCAGCTCCCTCACGCAGCGCATGGCTTCAGCCAGGTCCCCGCACGTCAGGTACTCCTTCATCAGCAGGATCTGCCGGAGCAGACTCCGCTGTCCAGTGATCAATAATATCTCACCTCGTACAACAGCTCGTGGTGGAAGTGAGGAACCTCCAGCTCCCTCACGCAGCGCATGGCTTCAGCCAGGTCCCCGCACGCCAGGTACTCCTTCATCAGCAGGATCTGCCGGAGCAGACTCCGCTGTCCAGTGATCAATAATATCTCACCTCGTAAACCAGCTCGTGGTGGAAGTGAGGAACCTCCAGTTCCCTCACGCAGCGCATGGCTTCAGCCAGGTCCCCGCACGTCAGGTACTCCTTCAGCAGCAGCTGGATCTGCCGGATCAGGGACTTCACTGGCCTGTTAAAAGATCAAGAGTCATTAATCATTATACTCAGTGCAAGTATAAAGAAAAATTTTTTTATAGGTTAATTTTAAGGAGCAGTATATTTCGTTCGTTTTTACAAAGAGATGGGTAGTTTCGCTGCCAAAGATGGCGGTGTTTGTAATCAGGATGTTACGAGTAGAAATTAGGACACAACGATTATGAAGATAGTACCTGATCCCGCCTCCGACGCCCCAAATGTTGTCAAGTCGTACGAGACCCTGCTTCATGGAGAGCAGCGTCTCGGCTCGGTGGATAGCTTGTCTGCGCCAAAACGAAAACAAATTATTATTAAAAGACTTTCTTGACATGGCCCATGTCAATTTATTCCTGTATATTTATGACTTACGTTAATTTAAATAAGTGCCGAGTTATATAGATAAAAACCACAACTAGCCATCAAGAGAAGACGCCAAAAGATTTGTTGATAGTATTCAAATAATTTTAAACAAGAAAGTGGACGACTTCACTTAGCCTCCAAAAGGAAATGCCCGAGCTACTGTAAAAAATATTTAAATCACTATGGTGTGCCTATATTATTTGAAGAGTTCCCTCGATTTCTCCAGGATCCCATCATCAGCTCCTGACTTTGTTACAATGGGACCAACTGTGAAGTATTTTCAAACAAAAAAATAATAATTTTCCAAATTGGTCCAGCCGTCTTAGATTAATCGGTGAACATACATAAAAAAAAAGCAAAAACAAAGATCCCACCGAATTGATAAGGGGGTGTCCATTAATCGCGTCATATTGTATATGGGGGGGAGGGGGTCAAGAAAAAAATCACCAATGATCACCACAGGGGGGAGGGCGGTCTGGACAGTAACGTGTAATTTTTTTGACGGGATCCATGAGGAATCAAGGGAATTCTTGAAACCTTATAAGCAGACGTAAAGCGACTTTTTTAAATCTAAAAACCAAACAATTGTATTTAAATAGTGCTATTTAGTGAAATAGAAACTGCTCGTGAAGACCAGTATGGAACTCCTCCACAACAAGTTTTTTTACGGCTTGTGACTAATAGCCATTTTACTCGGAAACTATAAAGGTATCTTAATACATATTTGAATATAAGGTGTATTTTTGTAGGCCGCTACTTATATTTTTAGTAAAATGATTTTTAGGGGGGGTACTCCATACATGTAACTATTTGTTTGAACATTTTTTTTTACCAAATATCAACATGATGCACATCACTCGATAGGTCTTTCAAAGTATCATTGAGGTTTGTTTGAACATTTTTTCATTTAGTGAATATTTTAAGAAATAATCACCCCGTAAGTCTTAAAAAAATAGTGGACCTACCTATAACTTGATAAAATTTAGAACATTATCGGTTTAGAAATTATTGAATTATCTCCAAAAAACTTATTTCATAGGCAGATACGGCCTTTTGATATTACTTTTTCGATAGCAGGTCCTATGGCCGGTTTTTTCTATTAAAGATTATTTTAATAAAAATAGTGAGATATGTGTACTTACATGTAGTTTACGTAGGTTCACGTGTTAGAAAACAGTACTTAGGGGTCCTGAAAGGGGGGGGGGGGTCTAAAACAAGCCAAAGACGTATGACGCGATTAATGGACGCTCCCTAACCTCCTCCTTCGAAATCTTGAAGTCGGTTGAAAAACGATTACATCCAACAATACATTAAATAAGTTGCTGTGGCAGTTAGGTTGCCGATCGGAATCCAAGCTCCCTTAGCGAGTAAATAAAAGCTAGAAGTTGGACAGCAGCACGTCCAGCACCATTTCCGGCAGATCCTAAAGCAGGTGTTTGTTACCTGGCGGCGGCGTTGAGCGGCGCGCTGGACACGAAGCGCGGCGGCAGGGTCGTCGGCCATGCAGCGCGCGATGATGTTGGACAGCAGCACGTCCAGAACCATTTCCAGCAGCTTCTCCAGCAGGTGCATGTTACCTGGCGGCGGCGTTGAGCGGCGCGCCGCGCTGCTGCGACACGAAGCGCGGCGGCAGGCAGTCGTCGGCCACGCAGCGCGCGATGATGTTGGACAGCAGCACGTCCAGAACCATTTCCAGCAGCTTCTCCAGCAGGTGCATGTTACCTGGCGGCGGCGTTGAGCGGCACGTCGCGCTGCTGCGACACGAAGCGCGGCGGCAGGCAGTCGTCGGCCACGCAGCGCGCGATGATGTTGGACAGCAGCACGTCCAGCACCAGGTCCGGCAGCTTCTCCAGCAGGTGTTTGTTACCTGGCGGCGGCGTTGAGCGGCGCGTCGCGCTGCTGCGATACGAAGCGCGGCGGCAGGCAGTCGTCGGCCACGCAGCGCGCGATGAAGTTGGACAGCAGCACGGCCGCGTCCGGCGTGTCCAGCACCAGGTCCGGCAGCTTCTCCAGCAGCCGCTCGAATGCTGCCGACAATTATCTATCATAGACAGCACGCACTTGAGATTGTCAGGGTAGCTTGCGCTCCTGCAGATGTAACATACGTTTTGCTTTCAGGCTGTTCTTATGATGGAGCGCAAACAAACTCATTTAATAGTGTTTCCGTGATCTAGATTTTCACTAAATGGAAGCACCGTGAAGAGAGGTCTTTTTGGCAGCAGCTGTCAAAAGCTACCAATCAAAAAATTATGATTAAACATGATTGGTGGATTATGACAACTAGACCTGTCGCCACGGTGCTGCAATCTAGTGAAAAATTCGATTGCGGAAACCCTTATTTTATTCTACGTTCGGGTTTTCGTGTAATACCGGCCTTATAGAACATTTGTCATGTGATAGGAAATTACCAGTTACAGTTTGGTGCCATGACCACGATTTCAAAGCGAGAACCAAAACAATTTAACTTCATTGCTCTACCGGATTGTGTACGTAATAAAAGAGCACGTAAGTACCTAAGGCTATGTGAACACTAGGGTTTGCAATATCCGTCAATTTTTAATATTCGGATACTTTGAATAGCAAAAATTTTTTATCCGAATATTCGGATAAATACGGGCTGATAAATGAAACAAAATATTTATTCTACATGATATAATTCGAAAAATAAAGCGATGCAATAACCGAGTAATTTCTTTAAATAACATAAAAAAAAACCTGTGATCAGCAAATATTGGTCTATCTTAGAGGATATTTTTGACAGCATTAAATTATTAAAAAGGAAATAAACACAAACAATCAACAATAATTATACAAAGATGACGTTTAAAACATATAACACAGTAGAACAAATGCACGAAATCTTAATAGAAACAATTATTAAATGTCTATTAATCAAAATAAAACCGAGATATCTATGTACGTAATATAATCATAACAAAATAGTGCAATAAAAAAAATTCGTGATTCGAACTTCAAATAAACAAATATTTTCTTTGAGGATATTAAAAAAATAAAAGATGCTTGTCTAATTAACAATTTTTGATATTTTTTAAAGATGTTTTTATTACACGATAAAAAGGAAACAAACAAAATAATCAACGAAAAATATATTTATAGAATCGTGTAAGGCTAGAACAATTAAGATATAAATATTACGTAAAAATTAAATACGAAAACAATCAGCTTTTTATAAATTTTACAATCAAACGAGACTAGCTACGATAGGAACGTCTTTACTGCTTATTGATAAGCCAGTATCTAGAGTAGTGTTGTATTGTATGTCCGAGGCTCGCATGCGAAAAATTTTTTTGTTATTACTTTTTGTTCTTCGTCTTCCTCTACCTTGTAATAAGATCTGAGAAAACTCTAATGAGTCTTGCTGCATTCTAGACCGTAAACTATTACACAAATATCCCGCTGCGCAGAAAACGCCCTTTCTGCTTCCATACTTGTGGGCGGTATTGTCAGTAACGCGTTGTATGTTCGCTGCAAGCTGTCAGATCTATTGCCGTCACTGTCAAACAGGGCCATTTCAACATTGATTTGAATTTCCAAGTCCAAATCACCGTGTTGAGATTTGTTGGATTCATTGGATAAAGTTTTTTGATTTCATCTTGAAGTTGGTCTTTTATCGCTGTAGAACTTGTAGAAGTGCCCGGTACAGCTCCGTCGCCTTCGGTTTGATTGTCTAGATGTAAAGTATTACAGTCGAGGACGTCGTGGTCGTTTTGAGCTTGCAAGCAATGTTGTATTATCGTGTTTTTGATACGGTCATTTGTTGGGTTTTAAAAAGTATATTCAGACAATCCTTCGTTATAGAAGTTTTTGGGATTATGTAGATATTTGAGAGCGCCGATAACTTCTGGAAGTCTTCGCTGAGCAATTCTTTCCTTGAGTGCATCCACCAGATTCATTGATAATAGGCTCCATTCTTCTGACAGTCTTTCGATCATAAACTTCATTGCAATTTCAGCCGTTAGTAAATTTGCATCGCGTTGGCATATTGCTTCGACTGCTGCCTTTATTATGCCTATATTAGTCAGCCAGTTGTCAAAATTGGTTCGGGTAACTTCGAAATAACGTAATAAATAAGTAAAACGTGATTTTATACACTGTTTATGCGTTGTATCCGTCCGTAAATATCCGTTTTATTCGGATATTCAAAGTTGAACTATCCGAATATTTTCGGATACTATTTTTAGCGGATATTCGGATAATTTGAATATCCGAATATTCGGATTGCAAACCCTAGTGAACACCCTTCGATGCAAGCCTGAGACCAGCACACAAAGGCCATTTCACAATGCGAAGACTTATGTTCCTGGGCCGTCTCTATGATGGTCTCGCAGACCAAGTGGCTCCGCTTGGCGACAAAAACATAAGTAGATTGGAGAATTGAGTTGTACTGGAACTATTGGATTTATGCTACTACTGTTCTGTCCTTCAAAATAACCCGTTACATTGTCGTGCCGGGATTTTGAAGGAACTATTAAAATATTGATGAAGTATTTTACAACTTTACTTATATTGGCTAGAAGTTATCCACAGCAAAAGCACTTACCTAGGGATATGTCCTTGACAGAGAACACCCTTTCATACAAATCCGACACCGGCACAGAGGCCCTCTCGCAATGCGAAGGCTTGTGTTCCAGGGCCGTATTTATGATGGTCTCGCAGACCAGATGGCTCTGCATGGCGACAAAAACTCTACATAAGTAGATTGTAATCGTACTGGATTTATGTTACTTCAGCCATGTCCTTCAAAATTACCCGTTACATTTCGTGACCAGAATTGTGAATGAATTATTTTACCTAACTTTACTTATAGGCTAGAAGTTATCCAAAGCAAAAGCACTTACCTAGGGCTATATCCTTAGCGGAGAACACCCTTCCATACAGGTCTGAGACCAATACAGAGGCCATCTCGCAATGCGAAGGCTTGTGCTCGAGGGCGGTCTCTATGATGGTCTCGCAGACCAGGTGGCTCCGTTTGGCAGTGACGAACTCCAGGAAGTCCTCGGCAGCCGCGTTGGTGTCCCCATGCTCGAAGTACTCGAGGATCACCGGTTCCGACTTGCGCTGGGAAAGGGAGAATAAATTACAATTTGCTTTCTATGAATGCATTATGTTTCTAACAGCGAAGCATGAAACTAAGTCTTATTAACTCAAAATAATGACCCCACAAAACATATGACACCGGAGGTGGGGCATATAATGCGACATACATTCGACACATTAGCTGTGACGTCTACAATTGTATGTAAATTAACAAAATTAACCAATCACAATTTTTTCTAAACAGCAGATAATAATCGTACCGGGTAATATTCAAAGCCGGGAAAGAGGGTGAATAGATAACTGGTAACTGGTATCCAAATTCCTTTTTCCAACCAAGTGAAAAATCTTGGCGTAATCATGGATCGTTGTCTATCATGGGTGCCTCAGGTGAGTGAAGTGAGCAGGAAGATGTTTGCTGCCATAGGGTCTCTCAGACGGCTCCGGAATTTCCTGCCAATTGCTACTAAAATTGCGCTTGCTCAGTCGTTACTTCTCTCCATTCTTGATTATGCAGATATCTCCTATTTAGACCTAACCGAGGAGCAACTTAATAAGCTTGAGCGTATTCAAAATGCCTGCATTCGGTTCATTTTCGGATTACGCAAATTCGACCATGTTTCTAGTTTTCGTTCTCAACTCAAATGGCTCCCTATCCGTCACCGCCGTAACTCTCACATACTTTCTTTACTCTTTTCTATACTTTTTAACCCTGCAAATCCCCGCTACCTCAAAGAGCGTTTCTCTTATCTTAATTCTAATAGATCCTCTCAAAAATTGCTCCTAAAAGTGCCATCTTCATCTTCCAAATTTTATAATTGCTCATTTACGTTCCAGGCCGTTCGTTTGTGGAATTCTCTCCCTCTCAACATAAAACGCGCGCAATCTATTGGTAGCTTTAAATCGCAACTTAAGGAATACTATTTATCTCTTCCTTAGGGTTTTAAGTTGACACTGTTGTTTCTTACTGTGTGTATTATATATGTATATATGTACGTATATGTATGTTTATTTTGTATTTATTTAAGTATGTATATTCATATGAATGTGCTGTGTTATCTATTTCGTCTCTTTTGTGTCTATGCACCACCTACTGCTTATTGTTTTTCTCTAGTCTCCACTACCCAAAGGTTGTCTGGAAGAAATCGCTCATTAGCGATAAGACCGCCTGTTGTTACCTCTACCTAAATTTATCTAATTGTAAAATTTGTGCTTGTAACTGTATGAGGTGTGCAATAAAGAGTATTTATTATTATTATTATAACTGACAGGCGCACGTCTATATCTTTTCCGTCGTTACTATCTAAGGCAATTAGTATCATTTTTTACGTAAGGAGGGTATGTAAAATATATTTTATTTATGATAACGACAGCGACAAAAAAGTATACTTATTCCACTAGTCACGTTATTATAATATTAAGAATTAAACATAAATTATTTAAAATAATTTTAAACAAAAAAGAACCGACTTCACTAAGCACCTTTCCAACAAAAGTTCGATCTGCTGTAAAAAATACTCAAATCACCATAGGTGTGCCTATAATAGTTGAAGAGTTCCCTCGATTTCTCCAGGATCCCATCATCAGATCCTGACATGGTTACAATGGGACCAACTGTGAAGTATACGTTTTCAAACAAAAAAAGAATTTTCCAAATCGGTCCAGCCGTCTTCGAATAATCGGTGAACATACATAAAAAAAAAAAAAAAAAACAAAAACCAAGATCCCGACGAATTGATAACCTCCTCCTTCGAAATCTTGAAGTCGGTTGAAAATATAATGTTTCACATAAAATGGTCATAAATAAGAATATGCCATTTTAAATTTACCTACACATTGTTACAAATGGGGATCAGTCACCGTACTCATTTCATAATACAAGACGTGTGCACGTCAAGCGTCTCAAATCCGAAGATAACAGATATCGACCGCCTCAGTGGCCCAGTTACGGCACGCGTGCATATTTTATACGGACGAGTCTAGTCTACTACACTGGAGGGCAGAATAGCTCAGTAAACCGACTAGCTTGGAGAGAGAGATACAGGGTGTTTTTCCAACCCTTAGCCATGTGAGAGGGGGGTGATTAGGTAGGCAAAGGCCATAGCCTTTTATTGAGGTGATTAGGTAGGCCTAAGCAACTTTTACTATAGGAACAATTACGAAATAGATTTTTTTTTTCGGCTATTTGACACATTTCGGCCAATCAAATGTCGACATTTCTTGGGAATTAGAGGTTGGTAGTCCCGTAGAAAAAGTTGTTCTGTAGGCCCTACCTACTCACCTTGCATCGCACAATACAGCTATGGGTTGGAAAAAAAAAACAGCCTGTACATATATGAGTGTGTTTTTTCAACCGACTTCAAGATTTCAAAGGAGGGGGTTATCAATTCGTCGGGATCTTTGTTTTTTTTGCTATTTTTTTTATGTATGTTCACCGATTATTCGAAGACGGCTGGACCTATTTGGAAAATTCTTTTTTTGTTTGAAAGAGTATACTTCACAGTTGGTCCCATTGTAACCAGGTCAGGATCTGATGATGGGATCCTAGAGAAATCGAGGGAACTCTTCAACTATTATAGGCACACCTATAGTGATTTGAGTATTTTTTACAGCATCTCGAGCATTTGCTTTTGGAAAGGTGGATGCTAAGTGAAGTTGGTTCTTTTTTGTTTAAAATTATTTTTATACCACGACGGTGGCAAACAAGCATACGGCCCGCCTGATGGTAAGCAGTTACCGTAGCCTATGGACGCCTGCAACCCCAGAGGATTCACATGCGCGTTGCCTACCCTTTAAGAACCTAAACACTCCTTTTTTGGAGAACCTCATACTGTAGCCAGCTGGGAAAACTTCGGCAGGGAGTTCATTCCACAGTCGCAGCGTGCGTGGGAGTGTTTTTCAGTAACTAGCCATATCGTGCGAAGTGATTTGGTAGGCCATACAAAACAACTTACTATTGGACCAACTCCGAAATCACATAAAATGTTTTGGCTGTTTCATACATTTCGATCGATCAGACATCGACGTTCTATAGGGAGAGAGGGATTTTTTTTGGGATTTTGGGGTTAGTCCCATAGAAAAAGTTGTTCAGTATGACTTACCTAATCATAATCACCTTTCACAATATATTTTTTTTTATACCACGACGGTGGCAAACGAAGCATACGGCCCGCCTGATGGTAAGCAGTTACCGTAGCCTATGGACGCCTGCAACCCCAGAGGATTCACATGCGCGTTGCCTACCCTTTAAGAACCTATACATTCCTTTTTTGGAGAACCTCATACTGTAGCCCGCTGGGAAAACTTCGGCAGGGAGTTCATTCCACAGTCGCAGCGTGCGTGGGAGTGTTTTTCAGTAACTAGCCATATCGTGCGAAGTGATTTGGTAGGCCATACAAAACAACTTACTATTGGACCAACTCCGAAATCACATAAAATGTTTTGGCTGTTTCATACATTTCGATCGATCAGACATCGACGTTCTATAGGGAGAGGGATTTTTTTTGGGATTTTGGGGTTAGTCCCATAGAAAAAGTTGTTCAGTATGACTTACCTAATCATAATCACCTTTCACAATATTTTTTTTTATACCACGACGGTGGCAAACAAGCATACGGCCCGCCTGATGGTAAGCAGCTACCGTAACCTATGGACGCCTGCAACTCCAAAGGAGTCACATGCGCGTTTCCGACCCTTTACAAAAAGGAGGATTCACTGTGTTGACGGCTAAAGGAACAAGAGGGCCCCTCATCGTCAACACACTGGGTCCTCTTTGAGCTCTTTGGCAACCTTAATCACCAGCAGGAACACAACACTATGAGTAGGGTCTAGTGCTATTTGGCTGTGGTTTTCTGTAAGGTACTTCCCCAGTCGGGCTCTGCTCCAGATTTGAGCGATATGATGATATAAAAAACAAACTGTAGATCCCGTTATTGAACGTTTAGCAACAAACATTAATTATGGTGTGGTCCCACACTAGCTGTTATATAAAATTTAATTTAATATTAAAGTTTATTTCAGGCCATTGCTCATATCGTTGTTAGTAAACAAAGAATTCATGTTAGTAGTATATACAAATTCACAATTTTCTTAACTTAGGCGAATAAAATAGGACCAATAAATAAATAACAATTAAAATTCAACATCAAATAATATACTTAAAATTGGTAATAAATTATAAAATCATTATGTCAACAGGTGAAATATTATTAATTACTATAAATAAAAACTCTAAATTACTTTTAAATTAAAACATTATAAATTAAATTAACAGCAACTATCTTTCTTTAATAACATAGTGCTACTTAGCCTTATCCTTGTTGCACTTTGTTATATAACATTTATAACAGCTGGTGTGGGAACACGATTAGAATCTTATCTGAAATAAAAATATCGATACAAAATCGCATTTCAGTGTTCATGTGATGGTTTCTATTTTATAATGACACCTCATACGTAAAAAAAAATAGTTCGTGCGGCGTGCCAATTAATTAGACATATATAATCTCTAAAAACGTACGCAACCCTCCTTCTGCAGTCGGGTAAAGAATACGTGTTCCTTAAAAAATTGACATCCATATGAGATCAGTCCAAACAGCTTATTTATTCGAATACATATAATAATAATAATAAAATACTTTATTGCACACTACAACAAACGAAAAAAAAGTTATAATATATGTAGGTACAGCATAGAGGTAGGTAACAACAAGCGGACTTATCCTATATATGCACTAACAACATTTTTAAATTCAATTCGTCTATATTCAAGTAAATAAATATATGTAGTTTTTTAAATTCAATTCGTCTATTTTCAAATAAATAAAATATATGTAGTCGCGTTACTGTTTTAATCTTCTTACTTTTCCATTTATTTCAGTTTCATAGAACCTCCAGACTGCAGTCTATCAAGAGATAATCATAGGCCCATGGCGCGTCAACAGCGTCAGTTCGCAACCATGGCCCTAGTTGCGCAAGGCCTGTTGACATTCCGAACGCTAGCCTAACGCTGCAGGCGAATTCGCTGCAAACCAGGCGATTCCAGTGGGGTTTTAGGGTGTACTCGTTTTCCATGCAAAACCAGGGAAGCGACTTTTAAAATTCGAGCGGTTGAATCAAAAATTTAAAACTCTGCCTAAAACGATGAAATGGTGTATTATATTTTTAATACACCATTTCATCGTTTTAGGCAGAGTTTTACCTTTAAAACTGATACTTATGAACTGTTTTCCCTTGATAGCGATAGGAATTTAGGATTATGTTTATTTTAACTACTAATTTCATGCGAAAATAATGGCGACAAGCTTTTGTATCAGATTATTTTCGACCTTAATTTCATTGAATTCGAGCGCTCTTAAGTCAAAAATCGGCCCCAGTACCGGAACCGGGAATTCCCGGTTCTTGCCATACAAATCAGAACTGGGAGCATTTCCTAGGCCAGTTCTAAGGCCGCAGACTCAATGCACATAGGTACCATCAATCTGTCTTGGCTTTGAAATACAGAGGCGACTATCTACGCTAAAGTGCTGATTTTTTTCCTCCAGGTTTCTGGTAATACGTTAGTTTATATTATATGATTCTAACCGTTTGCCAATTGAGATTATGTAAATTATAAATTATTCCGCTTTTACGGCCATTTGAACTCTATTCTAATTATTAAAAACTAAGAAAAAAAAATGTTCACTCCAAAAAGATATTTGGTTTTGTATGGAGGCCATGGAGGGTCGGCCGGCTGGGATGACGTGTCCCATACAAAAAAAAATCTTCTACTTTTTCTTAGTCGCAATACTCGCAATACACGAAATTGAAGAAGTGACAAGTACAGTTTTTCTCGGAATGACACTCGACGTTCATTGCAACTGGAAGGAACATGTAGACATAGTATGTAAGAAACTTAACAAATTCGTTTTTGCTCTCAGACTAACTGTATCGTTTAAAACAGCCTTATTAATCTATCACGGATATATTATGTCTATTTTACGATATGGTATAATTATGTGGGGCAACTCTACTCACTCTGATCGCGCCTTTGTCGCTCAAAAAGATTGCCTCCGGACCCTTTGTGGAGTAGAAAGACTGGCTCCTTGTAAACCATTATTTATCAAACATAAATTATTATCCTTCCCTTGTCTCTATATTTATGAAATATCTGTTTTTGTAAAACTCAATATAGAACTATTTATCTTCATTAGAGAGAAGGAGACAACACGGTCACACAGACGCTATAGGTTAGCAGTACCAATTTGTAATAGTTCAGTACTAAGAAGGAAAAGCGCCAATAACATGTGTATTACAATCTTTAATAAAATACCAGTTGAAATAAGGACATTGCCTATTAATGAGTTTAAAACGAAATTGTATAAAATATTGATAGACAATTGTTTTTATAGTGTTACAGAATTTTTATCACACAATTTTTAAATGTGAAATGACATATCTGTAATTGTGCTTGTATGTAAAAATTGATAATGTTGACTTCTAACTATTTAAATGGACTATAAATTTACTTGTAATTTTACACTAATTTAACTATGTTATGGACTTTTTATTAATTGAGTCAGTTTTTTATTCAAAATTATTTCTTGATAGTTATTATATTGTAAACCAATTCGCTTTCAAACCACTTTCACTTATATAACCCATCAACATCTTATGTTACCATATGTTCTTTGTGAATAAATAACTTCATTCATTCATTCAATACGATACCAGTTATGCCCTTAAACGGATCCCCACTATTTTTGTTACACGCTGTATAAGAGTAGCCCCAAAATGTTCTAGTCACCTCGTTTCACGGTACATTAAGTCTATAAATTTTGATCGAGTCGCCCGGCTCGCCAGTCGCCGCCCCGTTCCAAGAGCGGAACGGGAGACACTAGGAGACTGGCTACAAAGACTCTAAACGGCAGAGCAAGAGCGTGTAAAAAAACCGGCCAAGTGCGTGTCGGACGACACGCACGCACACGCACCACGGGACAGAAAGAGACTAAATACGGTTTTGTTAAAAAACCAGCCAAGTGCGTGTCGGACCACGCATAATACGCAGGGTTCCGTACCTTCAATGGAATAAGAACCAAACTAATAGCAAAAGGTCGTATCTGATGCCTATGGAAGAAGTTTTTTGGCGATAACTCAAAAATGTCTGAACCGATAATGTTCAAATTAATTTTCGTAGAAAGTATGTATGGTTCCGTTTTTGCCATATTGGCAACGGAACCCTAAAAAATAGGAAAGAGCAGGTTACACTGGTTAAGCCGTGGACACGTCTCGCGTACCAATGGCAACATGGCGGGTTCAATGACCGCCGCTGTAGGGCAGGCGGCCGAGTAAACAGAACTATTATTAGACGGATGAAAAACAAGAAAAATATGAAAACCTTAGCGTTGACATTTTGAGGAAATTCAGTGCGGTTCAAGAGCGGGTCGCAAACACTGCAAGTCTGTAAGGCTAATCGAATGCGAATAAAATCCCACAGATTATAAACCTCTCTTTATTTTTTTAAGCACAATTACTTGAAGTCACTAGATACCATAGACTGTATGAATTTGACACTTCCAAACCATAACCAATAATGTTTTTTAACATACCTTTCACATTTGTAATCAACAAAAATCTGAACGATGGTATGAATTTTAATAATTTAACTATTTTCAATGTGCCCAATTCAGTGCGGTTCAAGAGCGGGTCGCAAACACTGCAAGTCTGTAAGGCTAATCGAATGCGAATAAAATCCCACAGATTATAAACCTCTCTTTATTTTTTTAAGCACAATTACTTGAAGTCACTAGATACCATAGACTGTATGAATTTGACACTTCCAAACCATAACCAATAATGTTTTTTAACATACCTTTCACATTTGTAATCAACAAAAATCTGAACGATGGTATGAATTTTAATAATTTAACTATTTTCAATGTGCCCAAACAGGATTGTGCCCGAATGTTTATTTACGAGATCATTCATTCCCTGGAGCCATTCTCTTCTATATTGCAACTCATAAGCTTCGCGTTCGCTCACTAGACTAATTAAGTTTTAATTGAAATACACTACTAATTTGTTTTTAAAAGTGACTCTTATTTGTTTTGTTTGTTATTTGTTTGTTGGGTCTCTTCAAAGAGTTATTTGTTTGTTGGGTCTCTTCAAAGAGTTATTTGTTTGTTGGGTCTCTTCAAAGAGAGGGTATAGTACGATTTTTTTAAGATGTCGGAATTGTCGGTAGAACTCCTTAGTAAGATTCCGACATCTTAAAAAATTACCACTATAAATAGGTATCTCATAGGCATATAGAAGATATCTTTATACTCCGCTCAGCGCGTTATTTCTTTGAAACCTAAGCTGCCAAAAATAAGGGGTGCGGGAGGGGAACAAGCAATGCTAGACAGGGAACGTGCGATTGTCCCGTGGGCCGTAAGACATTAATGGTTGCCATGGAGACGTACTAAGTTTACTGTCACTTACAATAATTAGCGTCTTACTATAGAGTGAAATAACTTCGTGTATGGCAGCGGGGGCCGCCCGGCTATGCTGGTTAATTAGTCTATGCTCATAGGTAAGCGTGCTCCACCGTAGACCGCATCATCACTTACCATCGGGTGACATCTCGTAGTCAAACGCCTGCCTATCCTCCATTAAAAAAAACATATACATAAACCATATAATAATATTAGTAGGATTCCCGCTATCTATTTCATTTTCATGGGTAAATTTCTAATCTCTAATCAATTGTTATGTTTTTTTTATTAACATGTACGGTTAGCTGCAGAGAAGGAGATATACAAACTTTGTATGCATGGGGGGGGGGGGGGGGGGGGGGGTTTCTCTGTAGCTCTAGTATGACAGACTGTGTGTCGCGGTTTATTTAATCTCGTTTCAGTTTGTTTTTGTTGACATTCGCCCGCTCGTTAACACCACACATGCGAGATATAAAGTATAATTAGACTGAGCTTCTGACAAAAACACATTCGTACAATTAAAATATTTGGTAAAGTATCATCACTACTTACTACAGTATAAAACAAAGTCGCTTTCCGCTGTTTGTCCCTATGTATGCTTAGGTACATCTTTAAAACTGCGCAACGGATTTTGATGCGATTTTTTTAATAGATAGAGTGATTCAAGATGAAGGTTTATATTAGAGGTTTATATAGTAGAGGAACACATAATTTTAGCTGTTTTTAATGTGATGGCGTAAATAAACACAACCCTACGAGATAGATCAAAATGATGTACTACAGTATTTTATACCTTAAAAAGGTCTACAAAAAAGTCCCGTGCGAAGCCGGGGCGGGTCGCTAGTATTAAAATAATACACATTAATAAACTTAAAATGTACATACAAAGGGACCCGTCTTCATTTGTCCTAGAGTATATAGTAGTTAGGACTGTTTCAGTTTATAGAAGCAAG
Organism: Pammene aurita; assembly: GCA_947086415.1. Classification (NCBI taxonomy): domain Eukaryota; kingdom Metazoa; phylum Arthropoda; class Insecta; order Lepidoptera; family Tortricidae; genus Pammene; species Pammene aurita. The sequence goes on from OX352313.1 coordinate 17,291,230, forward strand.
TTGCACCACGCACAACACAATTAACAAACTGATCAACGTTAAATATGGCGTATGGGGCGGGGCTGTCATCCCGTAGAAAACTGTCAACCTTTCATCAAGAAAATAATAACTAACCCCTTTATTCATAAACATCTCTCAGGCCTCAATTAGTTGATTTATATTTTATTCTTATCTGTCACTTTGACAGTTGTGTTTGTTAGAAACAGACAAAACATAAATTAACTAATTGAGTCCTAGAGAGATGTTTATGAATACGGAGGTAAGCATCGGAAACTGACCCAAACCCTCAAACCCAGTCCTGACTTTTTGGAAGGAAGTTCCTTATCGGACGGTTCGCGGATGAGGCCAAAAAAAGTTGCGTGATATGAAATAAAACTAAATAGAATAAAGTGAAGTGAAAAGTGAGAAGTGACAAATTGAAAAGTAGTCATAAGTCAAAAAGGCGAAAAAGTCGAAAAGGTAAAAAAAGCCGAAAAAGTCAAAAAAGTCCAAAACGACTAAAATTACAAAAAAATATTAAACAACTTCGTTACAATCGAGTGTTCAACGACACTCGCGTTTTTTTTTATCAACTTCAGCGACGGCCCGTATGACCGTATGACAGACAGTGTGTCGCGGTTTATTATCTCATTTCAGTTTGTTTTGTTCTCATTTGCCCGCTCGTTAACGCCCAGCGGGCCCACATGCAAGATAAAAGATATATTATAATTAGCCTGAAATGCAGAAAAAACACGTTCTTCAATCTCATATGGCTCACGAATACGACTATATGTATGGAAATTCTTTTTTTTGGATTCGCGTAATTATTTCTAATTTAACAATGTTTTGAAAAGTTTGCCATACCAGGATATTAATTATGGCAAATATGAGTTACGAGTCATTAAATGTGAATGTTTTAAAAGCGGAACTATTAAGAAAATCCTCATATTCTTCCAAATAAAGCGGAACTGCGCAACACAGCGGCCTCGTCGATATTTTTACAGTACGGTCTATTGTATTAAATATTATTTAAATGTAAATTTGGTTTTCACAAACTTTACAGCTGTATTTCAAGACTGTGGCTATAATGTATTATGTATACAGCTGATCGTACTCCATGTGTCCCTTTTGGCAGCCCTAACAATGTGCGCGTGCGACGCCTATCAACGCGGGTCAATGACAGCCGATGACATTAGGTCCTGTCCTCGGGACGCGAAACATCATAACTACTTGTCCCCGCATGTGTGATCGGGGTTTTAAATTCAATGCAAGCGATTCCGAGAATATGGCTATGGAAGTATGGACTTGTGTTTTTACCAAGCTATGTAGAAAATAAGAATCACGTGATGCAATTAAGTAATATTAATAATTGATAAGTAAATTATTTATTGCTTTACTACGTATTCATATCGTTTTTAAACTTAAGGGGCTCCACACGTTTTTTATTGATTTTTGACCAATTTTGAGTCGATATTCCAACATTTGCACTACTGATAGAATTATAAGGCAAACGGCTATCGGTTCTTCAATATTTTATCTCCATTCTGTAGAGCCGGATTTTGAAATAAATGAGCACTTATTTTTTTATGATTTTTTATAATATGGTGTAAAAAAACACTTTATTCGATATTCGAACGCTGTTAAGAATCTTACATATACGAAATCTACATGTAAGGGTTCCTCTTTAACGTATCTAAAAAGTGAAGAGAGATTTTTATTTAAAACTAATTAACACAAAAGTTATGACCTAAAAACCACTTATTTTGTCTAAAATTGTTCGACTTTGATGTCAAATACCTCGAAGACAATGAATGTTGAAGTAAATATAGTATCTATCCGGTATCCGTTCGGATAGTACGCAACTATCCCGTATTCGCCCGAATAGAAGAATTGTGACCGGATACCGATAGTTGCCGATGTCGGTTGCATCCCTAGTTTTAAGCATTAACGCCTGAGATGTAAATAATTATTGCTACCACGCGACATAACATATCACACGCCTTATAAGAATAGTATCATCATCTCGTCATCATCCGATCCGGTACGGTTGGGTTCGTTTCGGTACGGATCGGGACCGGTCCGATGGGGTCGATCCAGTCATCATCATAAGACCGTGACACCACCATAAAATGGCCACAAAAGTAAAAAAGTGCCAGTTTAATCTCTCCTAGCAGTGAAGGAAAGTGTAAATAAAATTAGAGGGAATTAGAAAATTAGTTATTTATTATACAAGGGGGCAAAGTTGATGACCTTTCGTGGTTTTATTGAGACCCGAGCCAGTGAAAGTTTCCAAAATTGAGTGGTTCAAAAAATGGAATCTTGAGCATACGAGAGCCTCAAGGCAAGAGAGGTTGAACAAACTTTGCTGACGAGAATAATACAAATTTTTTCACCACACCGCCACAGGAAAAATACAAGGAAATATATATTTAACGACCTCCTAGCCTAGTCGGTAGTAACCTTGCCTATGAAGCAGGAGGTCCCGGGTTCGAATCCTGATCAGGGCATTTATTTGTGTGTTTATCACGGATATTTGTTCCTTGAGTTATGGATGTTTTCTATGTATTTAAGTATTTATATGTATATACCTATTATATATATATATCGTCGCCTAGTAACCACAACACAAGCCTTATTGAGCTTACTGTGGGACTAGGTCGATTTGTGTAAGAATATCCCATAATATTTATAATTATAAGATATAAAGGTTGAACACGCCAAAACTTGGGCACGCAAAATTTGTTTTTAAACCAGTTTGAAAATAAATAACTACATTATGAATACCACATTTAATGACAAATTTAATGAATTCTAAAATCACATTTTTAATTTTAATTAATGTTTACACAGTAAGCCATACATCGAACTTTTCTACGCACACGGCTCATAAGACTTTGCACCATCTCTTTAGAAAAGATTTTTGTCGCCCAGGTCCATATTTTTTGTAGCTCAGGGACCGATATTACTTCTCCGCCTTTCTTTTTTAGAATTCCTTTCATAATACTCCAGTACTCTTCAACAGGCCGCAGTTCCGGACTATTTGGCGGATTGCATATTTTGGGTACCACCATATCCTGTTAGCGTTGTACCATTCCATAACTGATTTTACGTATTAGCAACTGGCTAGATCTGGCCAAAACAGCGGTGGTGAGGCATGCTGTCTTATAAAAGGCAGCAAACTCTTCTGTAAACAATATTTCTGATAAATATCGCCGTTTATTGTCCCGGTGATGATAAACGAGCGACTTCTTTTACCACAGCTACATATTGCCTGCCAAAGAAGGTATTTTTTTGGAAATTGCCCTCATTTTTTTAATTCAAAATCTTCAGGAGTATCTGTTCGAGATTTGCTAGTATAAAACTCTTGACCAGGTATTTGTTTACAATCCAATTTTATATACGTCTCGTCGTCCATCACCGCGCATTTAAATTTTGTAAGAAAATCTTCATAGAGTTGTCGCGACCGTATCTTTGCAGATAAGTTCTGTTTTGAGTCTCGATCTGGTGCGGCCTGGGGTTTATAACTCCTCAGTCCTGCCATCTGTTTCACTTTTTGGACATAGGACTAAGACATTTTCACTTTTTTAGCAACATCAAGAGATGAAATCGTATGATTTGAGGCAAAAATCTTTAAAATACTCTTCCCTGTTTCTTATTCTTGACTCCCTGCAACCCACCACTTCCTGGCTTTCTGTCTATTGTCAAGCGTTCACGGAAACTTTTTAATACGTGACCAACAGTAGATTGTGGATATTTCAGGCTTTTCGCGATATCTATGTAGCCTTAACATGGGATTTTTTACATGTTCGTGCAAAATGCGTTCACGTTTTTGATATTGTACGCTCGACATTTTGCCAACGAATAAATAAAAGAAAATAAAACTATCATAATTTTATAGCCCAGTTCCTTGTGAGAAAATTGTTGTTTCAAAAGTTTAAATATCCCCATTTTTCGAATAACTATAGCTATTTTTATATGCCCAGGTTTTGGCGTGTTCAACCTTTAAAATATAAAAAATGTAAGTCTAATGAATGCTTTCAAAATTATATAACTCAAAATCATCTCTTTAAAGTCCATCCTGCCAGATAACGGAAAAAAAACAAGTAAACACTTGTACCAAATTTCTTTCCCCACATGTGGATAAAATACATTTTCCCCACCGCTTTCAAGGGATAAAGAGCGAGTTTCCGAGCAGGAGTGGTGAAAAAATCATTACCTACTCTTCTATAGAAGGATAAAAATAGAAAACCTGTTAGTTTTCTTTCTAATACAGTACTCATAGTTGTAAAATAATATTCGTCAGTATTACAACAACGCTGAACGGTTTCCACCCACGACCGCTACGCAATAAATAAAACTTAATGAACGTATTGTTTAAAGTTTTATCAGTACCGTTTAAATTTAAGGTTCGACATGGTCGACAGCGCCCGGCTTGCGTGCCGTTCCGAGCATTACAGTGGTAGAATAGGGTAGGTAATAGTTTTTATCTACACTCACATTGTAATCCCTCTAAAACGTGTTCAAAAACGGTAGGCAATGGCTAGCATTACCACAACCGATTTTACTATGATAAGCTTTTTATGTGTGGCAGTAAGGTAATTTTAACTTTACATGCTCAACTATTGATGTGTTATGAGTTTTGATAACATAATGTACACCTGCACGCTCCCGCGCGACCGCCGGCACAATCGAGTTGGCCATGGCGGTGCAATGGCGGCCATTCTATGGTTTCGGAATACAGCATTTGCAACTGTACGTAATTAGGCCTTAAAACACTCGTGTGATCTTATTATGAAACTCACCTGCGGCTCGTTTCATAAAACCACACTCATGTTTTAAGGACCCTTATTACGTAACAGTTACATAAACTACTATATTATCTACACTAATATCATAAATCGTCTATTCCGCGTTTGGAAACCGTATGTAATTACCACCATTATTGCAACCAGTAACGTAACATCAGTGTATTATCTGTGACAGTGGGGTAAAAACGTATGAAAATTCATTACCTACGGTTCATTATCTACGGCACGCGCCCGCGCGACCGCCGACACGATCGAGTTGGTCATGGCGGTGCAATGGAGGTCATTCTACTGGTTTCCGAACACATAATTTAGGATTTATATGTGTGTAGATAAAGCAGTGTATGCAACTGTACGTAATTAGGCCTTAAAACACTCGTGTGATCTGAAAACCACACTCGTATAAGGCCCCTATTACGTAACAGTTATACATAAACTACTATAACGCCACTGTTCGGAAATGTGGTAAATGATGATCTAAATCCAAGCTGGAAAATAAGCATTAGCTGTACACCTGAAGCAAACCACTACAACAATGTTCTTGTAGCATTTCATTGGTTGGTGAGAGCCACTTAGTGACAACTAATCGGAGCGTAGCGGCCAAGCGTAGAAATCAAATTGTCCAGTCCTTCTCCCCGACCATCGGTACAAGGTGGTCGGGGAGGTGGGTTTCGCTTCTATTAGATATATTTTCATAAATTTAGGAGACTCATTTTAATTGTTTGGTGGTAGATCTACTACTCTGGTACCAGAACACATTATGTGGTACTTATATTTTCTCACAATAGTCGTGAAAAGCACCATGTAATGCCTCGGCCGTAAACGCTAAAGATAGACTCGTATACTAGAGTCTCAAATGATGTCAGTTTTTATTTTTATCAAATGGTGGCAAATACAGGGGTTTTAGTCTCGCTTTTGGCGTGGAGACCCTCGGCTCCACTGGGTCCTCGTTTCGTGGGGTCCCACCAGCACAAGGCCTGTACCGACAATACGCCAAACGGCTGGTCGAAGACACAGGGCACAAACGAGCTGGCAGCTTCCTCGCTCAACGCATTAGTATTGCAATTCAACGAGGTAATGCTGTCAGCGTCCTCGGTACTATGCCACGGAGGCCGCTGTTAGAGATACATTTTTAGTTTTTTGTATTTTTAAGTTGGTTAGTTTTAAGTTATTTTATGTACCCACTAGCTTTCCGCCCGCGACTTCGTCCGCGTATAATCTAGACACACGGTAGTGTGTCCGCCAAGTTCGAGCAAAAAAAAGCGACACACCGGCCGTATATCACGAACCATTTCGGGCCAATTTCGACCACCCTATAACTCAAAACATATTTTATCTACGCATATGAAATTTTGAGTGTCTGTTGACATCTCCTTAATTGTCTAGAATACAAAATTTCATTATTCTACCTATAGCAGTTCTTGAGATATTGACGTCAGAAAATCGCTATTTTTACTATACACTCACTGACTCATCAAAAACCTAGACCACTTCCAATGGTCGTACTGACTTGAAATTTGGCATGGAGATAGGTCTTAAGGTCAAAGTAAAGGGAAAAATCTGAAAACGGCCAAGTGTGAGTCAGTTTGAAAAATAGCGAAGGTGTAACTTTGTTCTACTATGAAGTCACAATGAACTAAATGGGTCTATCTTCCAATGGTCGTACTGACCTGAAATTTGGCTCGAAGGTTTGTCTTTAGGTCGAAATAAAGTAAAAATCTGAAAACGGCCAAGTGTGAGTCAGTTTCGAAAACAACGAATGTGTAATTTTGTTCTACTATAAGTAGGTATGGAGTGGAAATGAGATAAGACTTATTTAAATTTAGGTACATACCAATTTAAGACAATACATGTTTGTCTTAAAGACGAGAACAATAAAATTGTTCACCACTCTGTGTGTGTCTGTTGCGGGAACCGAACCCACGATTTACGAAGTGCAAAGCAGGTCACTAGGTACACTAGGTGCGCTAAATCAGTCAAACAAAAATGAAAAGACTATTTTTTCTCGCATAGTCTAAATAATTTCTAATTTTACAACTAATAAAATCGCAGATTCAAGAACATGGAAATCATATATACTCTAAGATGGAATTATATTATATATACTACTGCCCATCTCACCCTCCGATACGCCACGGGATGAGATGGGATGGTGCACTTCTAGGGCTACATAATAGGCCACCAATTATAATACCTACTGGTAGGTAGGTATTACCAAGTTATTAATTATCTATGTAGGTAGCGTACTTACAAACAGAATAAAGTACGTTATTGATGTATGTAATTATATGTAAGTAGGTACATTTTATAGGTGTAGGGAGCCAGTTTATTTGTAAAAATCACCTATAAATAAATAGTAAAATAGAATTAGACGCTTAGTATAAAGGGTTATAGTATAAAGTACATACCTAAGTGGAATGAGACATTTCCTAAAGCAAAAGTGATAAAAAAATAATAAAGAACCTACACCTAACAAAAATAAATGAAATCCCATCAAAAACATAAATGTGAAAGGCTGCCAAGTTCGATACTATGGGAATGCTTCGCCTATAAAAGAAGTGAGATCTGAATAAGTACCAGGTTCCATAAAAATACCTCAAATCATAAATAGTTATAGGAATGCACACTTGATTTGAAGAATATAAGTTTTAATAGAAAATTATTTACTCGACACATTGCAGTCCAAAGGTGTCGATTCATTGCATTGAAAAGGTGTGTGGTGTGTGAAAACTTGCCAAGTAACATCATTAAAAAGTACTGAAAATAATAAATGTTATCAGGAAACTGCTAAAAAAACCGGTGTGCGTTTCTCTATTATAATTTTAGGTATTTCTATGTAACGTGATACTTATTCAAAATGTACCTTAAAAACTGCTGGAAATCAAGTGTGCATTCCTATAACTATTTATGATTTGAGGTATTTTTATGGAACTTGGTACTTATTCAGATCTCACTTCTTTTATAGGCGAAGCATTCCCATAGTATCGAACTTGGCAGCCTTTCACATTGATGTTTTTGATGGGATACGGTTCCTCATACAGAGTTTCACATCCAATTGTATCTTCTTAACTAACTTTTGTTAATCCCCGAGCCATCTTCTTAATCTATTTATACTTATAGCGATTTTGGCGAAAAAACGGGTAACGTAGACATAGTTTCAGTCACAAATAAGTGTTAATATGCAAATAATAACGTAAATGTACCCTATTATTTGCGTAACTTCTTTGTGGTGTTTTTTTTTGGCGATACGATGACCAAACTATTGTCAGAGCTCACTCTAGAACATGGAAATGGAACGGAAATAGGAACAATAATTCCTAGTATATCTCAAACCAAAAAAATAGTAAATCTCTATACAAACTTACAACCCCTTTTTAACCCCGTTCTAGGTTGAATTTTGAAAAACGCTGAAATCACTTTCATAGTTTTTTAATTATTAGTAAATGTACGAAGTTTCAAATCTCTAACTGATAATTTTAAAACCCATCCATACAAATTTCAACCCCTTTTTTACCCCCTCAGGGGATGAATTTTGAAAAACCCTTTCTTAGTGGATACTAACATTATAAAAACTACCTATTGTGAAAAATTCAGCTCTCTAGGTCCAACGGTTCGGGCTGGGCGTTGATTTAAGTGAGCCAGTCAGTCAGTCAGTCAGACAGGACTTTTACGTTTATATATATCCCATCAAAAACATAAATGTGAAAGGCTGCCAAGTTCGATACTATGGGAATGCTTCGCCTATAAAAGAAGTGAGATCTGAATAAGTACCAAGTTCCATTAAAAAAACCTCAAATCATAAATAGTTATAGGAATGCACACTTGATTTCCAGCAGTTTTTAAGGTACATTTTGAGTAAGTATCACGTTACATAGAAATACCTAAAATTATAATAGTCAGAGAAACGCACACCGGTTTTTTTAGCAGTTTCCTGATAACATTTATTATTTTCAGTACTTTTTAATGATGTTACTTGGCAAGTTTTCACACACCACACACCTTTTCAATGCAATGAATCGACACCTTTGGACTGCAATGTGTCAAGTATATAATTTTCTATTAAAACTTGCCAAGTTACATCATTAAAAAGTACTGAAAATAATAAATGTTATCAGGAAATTGCTAGAAAAACCGGTGTGCGTTTCTCTGACTATTATAATTTTAGGTATTTCTATGTAACGTGATACTTATTCAAAATGTACCTTAAAAACTGCTGGAAATCAAGTGTGCATTCCTATAACTATTTATGATTTGAGGTTTTTTTAATGGAACTTGGTACTTATTCAGATCTCACTTCTTTTATAGGCGAAGCATTCCCATAGTATCGAACTTGGCAGCCTTTCACATTTATGTTTTTGATGGGATTTCATTTATTTTTGTTAGGTGTAGGTTCTTTTTTTTTTTTTGTCACTTTTGCTTTAGGAAATGTCTCATTCCACTTAGGTATGTACTTTATACTATACCCTTTATACTAAGCGTCTAATTCTATTTTACTATTTATTTATATGTGATTTTTACAAATAAACTGGCTCCCTACACCTATAAAATGTACCTACTTACATATAATTACATACATCAATAACGTACTTTATTCTGTTTGTAAGTACGCTACCTACATAGATAATTAATAACTTGGTAATACCTACCTACCAGTAGGTATTATAATTGGTGGCCTATTATGTAGCCCTAGAAGTGCACCATCCCATCTCATCCCGTGGCGTATCGGAGGGTGAGATGGGCAGTAGTATATATAATTCCATCTTAGAGTATATATGATTTCCATGTTCTTGAATCTGCGATTTTATTAGTTGTAAAATTAGAAATTATTTAGACTATGCGAGAAAAAATAGTCTTTTCATTTTTGTTTGACTGATTTAGCGCACCTAGTGTACCTAGTGACCTGCTTTGCACTTCGTAAATCGTGGGTTCGGTTCCCGCAACAGACACACACAGAGTGTTGAACAATTTTATTGTTCTTGTCTTTAAGACAAACATGTATTGTCTTAAATTGGTATGTACCTAAATTTAAATAAGTCTTATCTCCAAAGCCCGGATGACGGGAGCAAATATGCACTTTTTTCTAGTGCTTAATTAAATATCGACTATTCTATCGACATCCATACCTACGAACAATTTTTGAATTAGAAATTTTATTGATCATAAGTTATGAGAAAAGTATCTATTTAAAAGAACTGTCACTCTTATTTTATTATTACGATCATTCACATGAGTATGATATTATTGATAATAATTATAGTATGTAATTAGTTGACTGAAATAATATATAATGTAAGCTTACCTAGGTACCTGATGTAATATTGTGTAACAACCTGACAATGTAAGATAATGAGTTTGATCAATACATTTCTGATTCAAAAATTGTTCGTATGGATGTCGATAGAATAGTCGATATTTAATTAAGCACTAGTGAAAAGTGCATTTTTGCTCCTGTCGTCCGGGCTTTGCTTATCTCATTTCCACTCCATACCTACTTATAGTAGAACAAAATTACACATTCGTTGTTTTCGAAACTGACTCACACTTGGCCGTTTTCAGATTTTTACTTTATTTCGACCTAAAGACAAACCTTCGAGCCAAATTTCAGGTCGGTACGACCATTGGAAGATAGACCCATTTAGTTCATTTTGACTTCATAGTAGAACAAAGTTACACCTTCGCTATTTTTAAAACTGACTCACACTTGGCCGTTTTCAGATTTTTCCCTTTACTTTGACCTTAAGACCTATCTCCATGCCAAATTTTTTTTTATTTTTTTATTTATTTATAACAAACATACAACTATCCTTACAGGCTTATCCTAATTCGACAGTGTTTAACATAATTACTAAATTATTAAATTTTACCTACGTTACTTTACTAATCATTATTGTAGCACAGTACAAATAGCGTGACCCTTGTGAATTCGTTGAGTGAACAAGAGAACAAATCCAACTCGATCGCTACACGATTAAGGATCCTAATTGCGCGCGAAAAGGGTGACTGACGAAGAAGCTGCGTTCGAGCGTCCGGCTCGGCCAGCAGACTTGGCCGCAGCCGCCGCCACACATACCGCTCAGGTACGTTCCTGCCAGAACTCCAGAGTTGCACAGCTTGCCTCGCAGCAACTTAAATATATACGAGGCTTATCCGAGTTCCCTTCGAACTTCTAGTTTATTGTACCCTACCATTCCTAGCAATTTCAAGTCAGTACGACCATTGGAAGTGGTCTAGGTTTTTGATGAGTCAGTGAGTGAGTGTATAGTAAAAATAGCGATTTTCTGACGTCAATATCTCAAGAACTGCTATAGGTAGAATAATGAAATTTTGTATTCTAGACAATTAAGGGGATGTCAATAGACACTCGAAATTTCATATGCGTAGATAAAATATGTTTTGAGTTATAGGGTGGTCGAAATTGGCCCGAAATGGTTCGTGTAATATAACCCACGGCCGGTGTGTCGCTTTTTTTTGCTCGAACTTGGCGGACACACTGCCGTGTGTCTAGATAGATAAAAAAATATAAGTTTTGGTCGTAATGTGTGTGACAGGATGCGGTGGTCGTGCTTACAACCCTAGACAGTCGAAAGTGAACGTGCTATGCGTCAGGCACGATCGGATTTGAAAGGGTTAGTTAGACAGTGCTACTTCTATAACTATTATCTATACTGCGGCGATCCGGCGGGGTTTCCGGCCACGACCTACGCTACGTCATAAATACAATATAATGAACTATTGTTGTAAGTATGTTGTATTGGGACAGTAGTGATAGCATCCTTTAGGCGGGGTCACTGTCGACCACAGATGGGCGTTGTTCGGATAACACACATCTTTGAGTAAAAACATTGTGTTGGACATTTCGATCCGATTACCAAACAATTTTTTTTCCCTATCAATACTAAATTATTGTCTACCGTTTATCATTTTTTTTTCTTCAGATACTTGAACTCTTGCAATTTTCATACCCGCATAATACGGATTTCTTGCTAAAAAGCTAAATTCAGAAAGGAATTTTTGATTTGCGAGCAGTCGAATTCAAGTCACAGAGGTTTGTCGCCATAATTTTTGTTTATAATTAATATTTCAACATATTTTTTTTTAAAACGCTAATATTTCTAAAATACCATATCATTATTTTGACAAAAACGGGACTAAATCGCGTACACTTACTTTTAATATTTTTCTCAAAATAATGAGTGAAAACCGGCCAAGAGCGTGTGGGCCCACGCTCAATGTAGGGTTCCGTAGTTTTCCGTCCGTCACAGTAAGTGTCCCCACTGGTCCCCACGTAAGAGTTAAAATAACACCGCCATGTAGGATATGATATGAGCGTTCCACGTATAGCGACATCTATCGGCAAATTAAGAAAACGATTGCACGCGAGCTTAAAGTATGGGAGATGATTTTATGGGATAATTATTTATTGCGTGAACCGATTTTCAACGTTTTTACTTTATTTGAAAGCACGTCATTTCATTGTGATTTTGTAGAAATTAATAATTTTGTAGTAATAAGTTGTAATATAGTATTTTATACAATCGTGACATAATTAAGAGCTTTTCAGTCGAGTACCGTGTTTAGGCCACGAAGCTTGCTGAGTGGCCTAAGTAAGGTACGAGCTGAATTTTTCACAATAGGTAGTTTTTATAATGTTAGTATCCACTAAGAAAGTGGTTTTCAAAATTCATCCCCTGAGGGGGTAATAAAGGGGTTGAAATTTGTATGGATGGGGTTTAAAATTATGAGTTAGAGATTTGAAACTTCGTACATTTACTAATAATTAAAAAACTATGAAAGTGATTTCAGCGTTTTTCAAAATTCAACCTAGAACGGGGTTAAAAAGGGGTTGTAAGTTTGTATAGAGATTTACCATTTTTTGGTTTGAGATATACTATGAATTATTGTTCCTATTTCCGTTCCATTTCCATGTTCCAGAGTGAGCTCTGACAATAGTTTGGTCATCGTATCGCCAAAAAAAAAACACCACAAAGAAGTTACGCAAATAATAGGGTACATTTACGTTATTATTTGCATATTAACACTTATTTGTGACTGAAACTATGTCTACGTTACCCTTACGTTACCGTTACTAGGACAAGTGTTACAATATTGTATGAAAATCCTTTGTGCCATCGTTGGCGATGTCACAATATGCGACCATAAAAGCTCTATCGGAAAGTATGCGCTAGTAGTTCGGTCTACACAATCACAATTCAAGCATTACAGTCGACGAGTAGAAAAATAATTATTTTGTATATTTTTTTCATAAACTATTCAACCTATCAAGTTCAAAATAATTTTCCTAGAAAGTTTTTATAAAGTTCTACTTTTGAGATTTTTTTCATATTTTTAAAACTTATGGTTCAAAAGTTAGAGGTGGGGGGGACACATTTTTTTTTACTTCTGGAGCGATTATTTCCGAAAATATTTACATTATCAAAAAATTATTTTAGTAAACCCCTATTCATTTTGAAATACCTGTCCAACAATATATCACACGTTAGGGTTGAAATGAAAAATAAAAAAAATCACTCCCCACTTTACGTATACCCCTAGGTACCCTAATAAAACATTTTTTTCCACTTTTTATTTTACTACTTTGTCGGCGTGATTGATATACATATTAGTACCAAATTTCAGCTTTCTAGTGCTAACGGTCACTGAGATTATCCGTGGACGGACGGACAGACATGGCGAAACTATAAGGGTTCCTAGTTGACTACGGAACCCTAAAAAAGCTACAATATTACGCCAATCCGTAGGTAGGTAAAGAACAAAACTGAGAAGCAAGTTTGTGTCATAAATTATTACTAAATCAAAATTATATCGTCTAAGTAAGATTGATATTCTCCATGTGGTCGATAAAACTGCTAGCTCTGATAAAGGCTGTTTACAATTTACATGTAGGTACTGTACAGTCACCCGCAATTGTATCTTCCTCGCCGAAGCCCGCAAAAATATGTGACACGCTCTTATGGCTCTACAAATAAGATTGTGTCAGATATTTTTGCAGCTTTTGTTGAGGGAGATACTCTTGCAGGCGACATCTCAGATATTTTTACAATTTTGCATCTTATTACAAAGGATTAGGGTATTAAAATCTAAACGTATCTTTGGTGCCGACTATACGTACCTGCTCAAGCTAAAGCCCGCTCCACACTCTCGACAAAACTACACGAGACTTGCCGAGTACGAGAGTGTAGAGTGAGTATTCGTCTATGTTCGTATTGTCTCGCGTATATCTCCGGATCGCGTAGACTTTTTTGCAGCAGTGATCCGGGCGCGCATCGCGTCCTCCTGGGAGGGGATACGCTGCTCGCAAAACAACATTATGGAGTCCGTATACCGCAATATAAATAGTCCTATTTTTAGGTACTGGCTATCTGTGCACCAAAACGGAAACAAGAAATAGTACCATTGTAGGTATTTTTTAATTTTAAGACGACATAATTTTTTTAATTTGGTCTAATTAGATTCTAGTATTTTGTATATTTGCAACGTGGCCGTGGCCGGCATCGCCTGGACGAGACTCGCCACTGATAGAGACGCGTGGCACATGATGGAGGAGGCCTATGTCCACAAATGGACATCCCAATAAATAAACGGAATAAATTATATACTTAATTAAACAAATGAATTAGAAATACTACAATATACATGCATGCAGAATATTTAAAATGAAATCTAATATTATGAAATGTAATATTTATTGGAATAAATGGCTATATTATATTATATTATTATATTTGCAACGCTGATATGGGTGTACTGCCTGAAAATAAAACTTTATTTATTATTTTTATTCAGGGTTCGAGGATATATATATCATGATATATATCCGATATATATCTGATATATATCCGATATATATCTGATATATATCCAATGATTTTTTATGATATATATCAATGCAGAAATGTTAAAAATATCGGCCTCCTAGCCTAGCCCAGTCAGTAGTGACGCTGCCTATGAAGCAGGAGGTCCCGGGTTCGAATCCTGGTCAGGGCATTTATTTGTGTGTTCATCACGGATATCTGTTCCTGAGTTATGGATGTTTCCTACGTATTTAAGTATTTATCTGACTATTATATATATCGATGCCTAGTATAGTACCCACAACACAAGCCTTATTGAGCTTACTGTGGGACTAGGTTGATTTGTGTAAGATTGTCCCATAATATTTATTTATTTATTATATTATATGCAGAAATGTAAAAAAATTTTTTTTTTATATTTTATGGTTTTTAGTTGGTTTTGCCCGAGTTAGAAGATTTGGTTTAATTTGTTGGATTTTAAGATTTTTATGTACCCAAAATAAATAAAACATTAAAAACATTTTGGTTCCTTTTTCAATAATCTATTATGTTTATGTAACACATATGCAAATAGTATACATAAATAATACAATAAAATAATAATATGGGTTTCATACAAAATGGATATATATCAAACTTTTGATATATATCGGATATATATCAATCGGATATTTATGATTCATAAATATCCGATATTTCGATATTTATAAATTTTATAATAAATATCGGATATTTTCGAACTCTGTAATTTTATTTAAGTTATTCGTGTTGTCTCCGTTTCGTGTCGGTAAAGCCCGCTTCACATCTCGTGTAGTTTTGCTGAGACAATTGATGTTCCGACGCGTACTGGAGACAACACGGATATACGCGAGACAACACTAATATACGCGCGACAATACGAACATATGGACCTTAAGCCAGGAACAAATTTCATGACCAATCGCGTCCCAGGCGATAACTTGTGAAGTGGTTAAGGGCGATGTATAATGCAGCCTCGTGACGGTCAGCTGCCGCTCCGTTGGTGGGTTGAGGAATGGCAGCTATTTAATCAATTTAAAAAAAAACGGTCATCGCGTCACGATTGAAAATTTGTCAGATGATAGTTTATATGCTCTTACAAACATGAAAAATCGTCAGCCGGCTGTAGCTAGGTGGAAAGACCGTCAGCTGATGCCCTGAAGATCGTATGTTCACGTGACCAGCTGACGGTCTTTTCACTGCGATACAGCTGACTGACGATTTTTTATGTTTATAATAGGATATAAACTATCATCTGACAAAGTATCAATCGGGCCGCGATGACCATTTTTTTTAAATCGATTAAATATCTGCCGTTCTTCAACCCACCAAGGGAGAGGCAGCTGACCATCACGAGGCTTCATTACACATCGCCCTTAACCACTTCACAAGTTGTCACCTGGGACGCGTTGACCAACGAAATTTGTTCCTGGCTTACGGTCTAATAAAAGAATACTCACTCTACACTCTCGTATTCGGCAAGTCTCGTGTAGTTTTGTCGAGAGTGTGGAGCGGGCTTTTCATCAAATGTCTCGGCAAATGTTCCGGCAAAATCGTCTCGTGTAGTTTTGCCGAGAATGTGGAGCGGGCTTTAGCATTTAACGCGCAAAACATTGACTCAAGTGTGTCTTGCCACGATAACGCTTACTCCGCAAGGTCGCGCTATTGATACACGATTATAGATATCGAGCGAACACCGTGTTTCTTTATACCTTTTCTTTAAATTGTTATTCTATTGATTTTAATGTTCCACGTCATTAAAGAGTGTTAAGTTTCGTTTGCATAGGGCATTTTGCTTTGGCGTCGAATCAGTAAATTCACGCTTTTATGCTGAGGACGCAATATCGCGAAGATATTTACTTTTTGTGCTTTATGTGCATTGACATATGGAAAAACGAAATGTCCTGACATCCCCATAATAGACCGGACATATTTCGTAACAGAGATTTGGCGTAAACTTAAACTTTGTAATAAAATATACCGTCGAGTTCCGTATCTTCGCCTGGATTTTGACACATTTCCCAAAAAATTTTTCAATTTTGAAAGCATTTTAGTCCTTTATGGCCAAAAAACGTATTTTAGTACTCCTGACTATCAGTACTATTAAAGCTTTGAATTTCATTGGGTAACTTGGCAATAAATGGCCCCGAAGGCAATAGGCGAAGTTTGGGTGTTTTCTCCAATCTTCGCCTATGGCATGCCTTACCGCTAATTATAAACTTTTCTGGGACTTACACCTATCATGTCTTATCTCCCTGGAACGTGTTAATATAATATGAACCTTAACTACACCAGACTAGGCACATTTTAAAAAAAATGTGTAGTAGGCGAAGATTGGCAACAGTCTGAAGTTGTTTACATACATTTTCTAAAATGATGCTAGGGCTGCCAAAAATTAACCAACATGTCAAATAAAGGAGAGTAATGGTTTATAAGTAAAAAAAAATGTTTATTATATAAACAAAAAACGTATCTCTTTTCGCTTATCAGTATTTTCGTAATTGAGATCAAATCAACCTTTGGCTTCTACACATAATTACCTTTTCAAAATGAGACCGTACAACCGTACAATGATTGCCTTCTAAGGGTCCCTTGTTCATACCACGTACCTACTAGTACTACTGGGTACATCTACATATATCTTTATCTTACTAACTTTCCTCCAAATCACTAATCCCATTTCCGAAAAACCAAACATAATAAAATATGTACATTTGGAAACAAATTTGACAACCCTAGGGGTAGGCGAAGTTCGGTAATAAGATGGCCGCCAAATACCCTCACCAATGTTTTATCCAATTGTGACTTCTAAACGTAAGCTAGCCATTAAATAATAGTTACATATTAAAAAGAAATAGTTACAGGATATAATCATGTAAAAAGTTTAACATTACCTGGCCTGTATCACTGTTTAAAACTGAAGTTAAAACACTGGCTTAAAAAAACGTGTGGTCGGTGTCGCGCAAAAACCTCACTGAATGTCAACTATATGTAGTTAGCCACAGATCGTTCGAAGAATGTTGACACCCGTAAGAAATACTTTGTATTTAGTAGTTTTGTGTAAGGCTTGCACTAAAAACATTTTGTTAAAGTCAATTTATGTTAAAATAGGCGAACATAGGTAGCACAGGCGAAGATACGCAACACGACGGTATGTAAAAACATTCTTTTTTTAATTTAATGAGATGAATTCTAAAAATCCTGACACTTGCCAAGTCCGGCCGCAATCCGGGTAGGGCTGCCATCTCTAAATTCGCCGAACCCTGACAAAGAATTTAAAAAACCCGGACATTTGGAGTAAATCGCATTTCTTCCCCGGACGTGTCCGAAAATAATATTATTAAAAAAACAATTACTTTGGTGTTTCCTCACATAAAAAGTGTCCCCGGACACTTTTTTAAAACCCCCCGGACGGCCTCCAAACAAGTACAAATCCGGGAAATCCCGGACGGATGGCAGCCCTAAATCCGAAGAAAGGGTCGAAAATCCGGACATGTCCGAACAAATACTGACGTATGGCAAACTCTTGCCGCCCCTAACCCGAGCAAGCGAAAGATGTACACCACGAGCGTAACTAGTCGGTAAAAAGTGTTACAACATTGCGACTGTTGCGAAAAAAGCAAACAAATTTTGCTGCTTAGGCGATTATCACACCGTCGCCGCAGCCGCATGCGGCGACGGTGTGCAAGCGTGACAGCGCTATACACATGCGGAAACCGCAGCGTAAAAGCCGCCTTAGTGTAGCACAGAATTTTTCACAACACGAGGAAAATTCTTGCTGTAATTTTTTTTTATTAACCTGTTTTAGTGTCCCACTGCTTGGCAAAGGTCTACCTTTTTTTCCCCAGCTATAATGCAATCCAATTTAAAACCATTGTCTAACTACCAGTGGCGATGCGTCAAAAAATGATCAGGCCTGAACGATCACCTACTCGAATTCGATGTCGCCGCTCCGAGTCGTATTTGGGGCCAGCAGTTCGGCGCCCGGGGCGCCCCACACCCCCTTGTCTTACTACAGTACTCACAATGATCTCCTCGGGTTCGGCTTCCACAACCACCTGCTTGAACTTGAGTCGTAGCTGGGGTCGGTCTCGTCATCCAAGTGCACCCAGATTCAAAATTGCATGGACACATTATGAATGAATTCATTCACAAAGTGTTCATGTAAATTTAAATCTCACTTTACATTAGCAGCTTTGCGTCCCGCCCCACACGCCCTTGTCTAACTACAGTACTCACAACGATCTCCTCCGGGTCGGCCTCCACAATGACCTGCTTGAACTCGATGTCGCCGTTGGCGACGGCCTCCGAGTCGTAGTTGGGGTCGTTCTCGTCCTCCATATACTCCTCCAGCAGCTCGGAGCCCGGGGCGCCCCCCACACGCCCTTGTCTAACTACAGTACTCACAACGATCTCCTCCGGGTCGGCCTCCACAATGACCTGCTTGAACTCGATGTCGCCGTTGGCGACGGCCTCCGAGTCGTAGTTGGGGTCGTTCTCGTCCTCCATGTACTCCTCCAGCAGCTCGGAGCCCGGGGCGCCCCACACGCCCTTGCCGCCGGCGCCTCCTGCACGAAAAAGTTATTTGTAGAGACTTCAGCTTAATTAGACGTTTGTAACTGGTTTAACGAGACAATATAACGAACAAATATGATACTTTCTTGGAAAAGGTACCGTTTGGCGGAGAACGGCAGTGCCCCCGCCAAGTAAAGCAAAACAAACAACAAATGTACGTACGGCCGTACCATCCTTTTCCCGAAGCCATTCAGGCTATTTTCGACCCCCCTATAATTCAAAGCTAGAAGTCTAAAATTTCTGTGAATAAATACTTTTTGCAGTAGAAGAATTGCGTTGCGAGACCCCCTTAACGATTTGGCATTAGCTATCAAACAGCCTGTGTCTTTGTCAGTCTCATTTTGAAATTTAAGTAAATATCCCAAGCGATCCTGGAACACTGTGCGCGAGTCTGACGGAGCCTTTAATGTGTTTGTTCCTTGAATAGTAAATAGGGTAACCTACATAAGATAGAGAATAGAAAGTCATTCAACAACACATATTATTTTTGGCATTAATCCAGGTCTACTGCTATGTATGTGCAGTTAATAGGTACAGTCCACCAATTTGATTCCTAGGCCACTCTAGAACATTGTCACAATAGCTAGTTTGGTCGCGAATAGGTTACCACGGACAACTGTCATTACGACAAGGTTCTACTGTGGCCATACTCTCTGACTGTGGCCTAGGAATCAAATTGGTTGACCGTACATAGATAAATGACAGAATATTTATGTGTCACTTGTTTACAATTTAAGTAATATTACTTTTAATCTAATATAGCTCTTACGCGTTTAAACATAATAGTCGATGTTGTGTAATATTTGTTTTGGTTGGAGTTTAGGCATATTAGATAAGGCTATTATTAGGTGGTATATAAGTAAACATTGTTTTTGTTGCATTATCGGGGATTTGGTTATCTTGTACGGTTTTAATTTTCAATACCTATACTACCTATGTAAGGTTAGTGATCATTCTATAACTTTATAAAATTGATTTACTAGATGGGAAAGATTTGTTCAGGTAGAATCTCCAACCCAACCCAGCCAACCCAGTTCCAACTTTGTCCTTGCTGTTTCAATAATCGAACGAGCGGAGCGTAAGCCGTAAGCGAAGCAAGTTCTTACAAACAACTTCTGGCTAGTGGGACGTCTCGGCATTTCGATGGCTTTTTGATTTTGAGCGTTTGTTCCGCGATAACTTTAGTAACACTTTTCTGATCTTCATGAAATTTGTTGGGGTTGTAGCAGAGATACATATCATTTGAGAGTTCGTATATGAACAGGATCTACCAAGGGGTAATGGAGCTAGAAGGCGCGAAAAAAATCATCATATAGGTCATCTCGTTTGCAAGGAAATCGCGAGTTCTGAGTTCGAAGCGGACTACTTGCTACTTGCTGAATGACACTTTCTCACTGCCTTTACTGTTCTGAGCTATCTTCTGGCCCTACGCTCCACGGAAGACCAGCGCTGTGGCATATCTATGCTAGTACTTAGTTTTAAGTGTATAAGTAAATAAGATTTTAATTTTTTACTTTTTTGTAACTTATGTGGTGCTTGCTGTATGTGGATGATATCTGCAATATAAATGTTATTCTATTCTATTATTTTTAACCAGTTCCTGATGTCTGGTTGAGCTGAAATTTAGTACACCTGGGTAACTTGGCTGACAATATTTTGGTACCATCAAACTGGTCTGATGGAGACTGAAGGTGGTCAATAGTCATAAGAAGTCTGTGATAAAACATGAAATCTCATTATTCTCATTGTTGAGAATTGGACATACGCACGGAACGAGACGTGCGGGGAGCAGGGAGGAGACGTGCGGTGAGCAGGGAGGAACCGTGCGGGGAGCAGGGAGCAGGCGGGAGACGTGCGGGGAGCAGGGAGGAGACGTGCGGTGAGCAGGGAGGAACCGTGCGGGGAGCAGGGAGCAGGCAGGAGACGTGCGGGGAGCAGGGTGGAGACGTGCGGTGAGCAGGGAGGAGACGTGCAGTGAGCAGGGAGGAACCGTGCGGGGAGCAGGGAGCAGGCAGGAGACGTGCGGGGAGCAGGGAGGAGACGTGCGGTGAGCAGGGAGGAGACGTGTGGTGAGCAGGGAGGAACCGTGCGGGGAGCAGGGAGCAGGCAGGAGACGTGCGGGGAGCAGGGAGGAGACGTGCGGTGAGCAGGGAGGAACCGTGCGGGGAGCAGGGAGCAGGTAGGAGACGTGTGGGGAGCAGGGAGGAGACGTGCGGTGAGCAGGGAGGAGACGTGCGGTGAGCAGGGAGGAACCGTGCGGGGAGCAGGGAGACGTGCGGGGAGCAGGCAGTACGCGACGTCACCACCGCGGACCGCGAGTGACCCGCGGACGACACTCGGCTTAACCTACTCCGTCGGCAACGGACGACACCCGGAATTAGTTTATCTTATCGTTTGGCCGGGATTCTCCATGTAACCAAGGCGGAGAAAACCAGCCTATCTTAATACAGTCCACTCTCATGTCAACGTCCCAGTAGGACCCTAACACTCATTGTGTTGGAGTTTGTTAGATTCAACATGTTGAAAAGAAAGTATGTTTGCAAGGAAACACAGCCGGCGTTAAAAGCTTGTTAAAAAACCGGCCAAGTGCGTGTCGGACCACGCTGAGGGCTCCGTACCTTCAATGGAATAAAAAGCAAACTAATACCAAAAGGTTGTATCTAATGCCTATGGAAGAAGTTTTTTGGAGGTAACTCAAATTATGTCTGAATTTGCGTAGAAAGTATGTGATAAGGCGCATCTTCTCAAATTTTTTCATATTTTTAGGGTTCCGTACCTCGAAAGGAAAAAACGGAACCCTTATAGGATCACTTTGTTGTCCGTCTGTCTGTCTGTCAAGACCATTTTTCTCAGGAACGCGTGGAGGTATCAAGCTGAAATTTATACCAAATACTCAGGTCTATTGTCCCTTGGAGCTGTGAAAAAATCAAACTTAAAAGCCAACGCAATCAAAAGATACAGTCGTTAATGCTACAAATTTTAGAGTTTTTCGATACTCGCAAAACCTACGGGGTACTTCCCGTGAACTCAGAAACTTGAAATTTGGCACGAAGCAACGTCATATAGCATAGACAATGGAAAAATTACAAAAAGTAGACATTTTTAGTAAAATCAAACAAATAAATTTTCTTTTAATTTTAAACTTAGTACCTTTTTCCTCGTAAACGCGTGGAGGTATTAAATTGAAATTCATGTCAAATACTCAGGGCTATAGGACCTTTCAGATGTAGCAAAACCAAACTTTTATGTCAACGCAATCAAAAGAAATAGCAATTTAAGTCGCATATTTTGAAACTGAGTACTCGCAAGAAACTCAAAACCTAAAGGGTACTTCCTGTAAACTCAGAAACTTGAAACTTGGCACGAAGAAACTTCATATAGCACAGATAAAGGAAAAATTGCGAATACCGTAAATTTTTAGTTACATCATATAATAAAAATATTTTTAATAATTTTAAAGTTACTACCCCTATATACCTACAGGTTTGTACGAAACCCTCGGTGCGCGAGTCCGACTCGCACTTGGCCGGGTTTTTTGACTTACGGTTCAAAAGTTACAGGAGGGGACACAATTTTTATGACTTTCGAAGCTATTATTTCTGAAAATATTACCTGAATCACAAAATGTTCAAAAAAAACTTGATGTTATTTTTAAATACCTATCCATTAATGTGCAACATGTTGACATTTGGTAAACGATTTTTTTTTTCAATTTATTACATGTACAAAAATATTTGTTTCTGAAATTGAACTACATAACTAAATAGCAACATACAAAATACACCTTCAGTCTTTTGATTAAGATATGTCTTATAGTTTCCGAGTAAAATAGCTGTGACATACGGATGGACGGAGGGACAGACGGACTTAGCGAAACTATAAGGGTTCCGTTTTTTGCCATTTTGGCTATGTAAACCTAAAAATTAAATATTTAAACAAAAACTTTTTTGAAACCTTGCCTGTTCATCAAGTTTTGTGGCTGATTGTACTTAAGATTATAAAATTAAGTGATTTAGTTATCAGGCATTAGATTGTATATCATTGTCGGTTGTCAATAAAATGTTAATGATGAATGATGATGTTATTTTCAACTGTGCTCCTCCAGATGGTACGAGGGTGACCTTTACAACTTTTTCCAGGGACTTTCCAAGTCAGCCCTTGCTTGGGTAGGTGGTTATTTGGCCTTCGTAGAACATGTCCTATCCAGCGCCACTTCCGCAAAAGTATCTCCTTGGCTAAAGCGATTTATCCTCAACTCCCATAATCTTGTGTTCAAGATGGTTTGTGGCCAGTAGACTCCTACGATTCACCCCAAACATTTGTTTACAAACACCTGGAGTCTATTGGTTATGTCTTGTATGACAAGCCATGTTACGCACCCATACAGGAGCGATAAAGTGTTGCTGCCATAATTTTTTTGAAATAAACTGTATTAACAATCAAAAATAATGTACCTTTGACTTGAAAACGTCACATATAATCTTAAGAATGGAGATATGCTTAGCATGGCAGTAACACTGGATTAATATATTTTGCAAGATAGACCAGACAGTTCCCGACTGGAAAATAAGAAACCAAAGGAATTAAGTTTTTTTCCCAAAGTATGTATGAACTCATTTAACACTTGTAAATAGTATGTATGTGTTGTTGTTAACACTTTTATTAAATATGTTACACAAAACCAAGTTAGAATCCTATAAAAATCTTATTAAAACCAATTAAAAATTATTTACCATCAGAAAAGCGAGAAAGTTGGCCAAGAAAATTAATTATGACAGAAAACCTGTTTGTCTGCTCTAAAAATAAAACATAGGCCCTCTTTGTTGAGTTTATGGACAACATTATAACGACCTTGGCCTATATAGCTTTACTTGAAAATAAAAACAAATAGTTTCAACCATTCAGCCAACCAACCGCGCTATTTTAGATGCGGCAGGATTGTCGCCCTAAAATAGCCTTGAGCAATCATGGAGCGATCGAAAGTTGTTTACAAGCCATGTTTCGTAACAAGTTACAAGACGTCAACTTCTATAAGTGACCTACGCCAATCGATATGAGGAACCCCGTAACAGCGTTAAACGTAACTGCGCAGCGGCCGGGCCCGCGTGACCTTGAGATATGCGGTAACAGGGACTCAAAATATACGAAACCACCGGTGCGTAGTAAACAAAATATTATGTAAACTCATTCGCGGCTCAATTCACACTGTAGACGTTCTAGAAAAATCTACCGCGTTGCAGACTTGACTCGAGATATAGTTTGAAGGTAGATTTGCAATTTTACCTTTTTTAGGCAGCCCGCGCCCGTGGCCATTGCGCGGTCGGCGGCTATTTTTCCAGCTTCGATATCTCGGGAGCGGCGTCGGCGTGCTCACGCCTCCCTCCTTGCTGTTGGTCCTAGCGAGCTTCTTATTTCTGTTGCGGCGTTTCAACCGCTCAGCGTGGGAAGTCGCGGCGTCTCCGGCGCCCTCGTCCGCCGGCTTCGCGTTATCAGTACCACTCGCCGCCACGTTTTCTAGCTCGGAAGCGATGGGCTCGACTTCCATTGTGGCGAGATGTAACTGACGCGGGTTGAACGAGGGTTCTTATTAGCGACAATCAGCACTAGTGAGAGTATATTTGGTTTTATTTTAACGAAAAGCTAACATAAAATGTGTTTTTAACGCACTGATAAACAATAGGTTCCAGCGAGGACGTATTTGTTTTGAGAGCGCACACCGGTGTGAAGTTTGGTAAATAACAAGCAGTAGTTGTGCAGTGCTGCCAACATGACATCTTGTTGTACTACCATGAAAAGTCGATCGAAATGAATGAATGTATTTAATGTTTATAAAAATAAACAAACCAAAATATTTATTTCATTAACTTGATTTGTTCTTCGGTTGAAACGATGTATACGTTAAATATTCAATTCAAGCATTGATAATTTACACGAACTAATGCGGTTTACAGACGTAAGCGAGTAGTCAAACGATTAGAACGAGATGGAACTATAGTTAGAATGAGAGGCCAGCTGTCAAAATGGTAGTGTTAAGACTGCGTCGACCGTCCAGTGGCGCCCTCATTAGAGGGATTGTATTTCCTAATAAACTAATCAATTTCTGTATAATCCATCATGTTAAGTTGTAGTCCTACTAATTCCGCAACTTATGATCTATGTGATACAGTTTTATATTACTTACTTTTGGCTTCATCATTTAAACAGAAAAAAGTGGCCACCTTTTGCCGTTTAGGTAATGAAGCAAAAAATACGCAAAATGAAACTATGTGACAAAGATCAAAAGTTGTGTAATCAGTAGGACTACAACTTAACACTGAGAGATTATACATAAATAGATTCGTTTTTTAGGAAATACAATCCCCCCAATGAGGGCGCCACTGGACGGTCGACACAGTCTTAATCAATCGAGGACTTGATATGTGCTTTTCGCTATACGAAACTTTCGTAATTATTTTACGAAATTGATAATTTTGTTAATTACAAATTTTATTCAAAAATATTAAGAATTTAATTTGCTTACAAAAACATATTAGTCATTAACTATTATTTAGTGTGTTAATATTAGTTGAAAACGTGCGTTAAATTAAATGTCAAGTTGGGAGTGGGGATGTAAACTGTGACATCATCATCGTGTTGACGCCATATCGCGGTGAGTGTAGGTAGACCTCTGAAATACGATTTAAATACCATACAGCTTGATTGTTACACAAATTACACAATGTCACTGTAAACTCGATTATGGTGACTAACATTCGAACGTGGACTCTAGTAATGAAGCTTGAAACATTGGTAACGCCATATGTCGTCAATGTTGACAACCGAACAATGATAAAAGTGTTGTCATAATAAACTCTGACAAATATTTGGGTAATGATTTGAACAACAAAACATGCTTATCACTGCTATAGGGACTACAAACTATAGATAGTGGTAACATTATTTAGGTCGATTATGTTCACGTCACAATCGATGCTAGGTGCAACGTGTACCGCTAAATATTAAAAAAATGTGATTGTCAAACGTGTTATCGCTTGTTGCTTTTGTTATTGTTTTCTACTTTTATTTATGATGAAAAAACATAAAGAAAACCTATTTTCTACGAAGTTTCGCTTATTAAATTCGCAAGAACACTCTGAACAGATAATCTGGTCATCGAGCGACTCTAGTGAATTCGAGGATCTGGACAACAAAACAAATATTAGTAACATAACCAACAAGAAACGACATTGTAAAAGAAAACGCAAATCCAAGGTTCCAAGACTTCAAAGTAACGTTTCTAACTTAGATATCACGATAATTGACGTGTCTAAAGACACGCAAGGTAATAAATCGCCTGTGTTAACCTGCAAAACTAAATGTAAGCCTATTGAAAATGTCCTTGATAAGACTTATTCGATTCCAAAATCATCTGAATATAAAAATACTCTGACGTCACCTGTGCTGTTTACTGGTGCACAAAGAGTTCATTATAGCATAAAGAGTCCTGTAATAGCTCAGAAGTTTGCGTCACCTGTTCACAGCCCTAAAGTTAGAAAAACATTGTTTCGTGAAGCTAAGAATGATAATAAAGATGAAATAGAACAGGGGAGCATTTCTCCAGTACTTAGTGAATATTTTTCACATGATCGCAGAAAATCACAAGATCTATTTTACATTAAAACTGAATTTGATGAGACTCCTTTATTAGAAACACAGAATTCTATACAATTTGAAAACAAACATAGTAATGAATCAAGCTCACAGAAATCTAATAACGTTGATTTGATTAAGAAAGTGAAATCTTTCTTTGATAATCAGTTTAGCTCAGAGAATTGCTCACAAGTTTCAATTACCGATACACCAACACTGCAGAGCGCCTCAAATGAAGATATAGAGATAATATCCATCACTCAGATGACTTCAAATGAAAGTAGCGTGAAGACAGTAAAACATACAAATTCAACAGACAATTCTATAATGGAAGCAGAAAAATCAAAGAAGATAAGATATAAAAAGGATGGTCTTGCATACAGATTGTGTTCACTGTTAAAAAAACACAGTGCTAACATTTCTCTATGGCAACATGAAAGGTTCCTGGCTGAAAATTCCAATTTCAAAATCCCCAAAGGAGAACATTTGGTGTTCCGAATTAAAAAAATTGATTTTAAATATGGAAGTTATTTACTGGACGCTATGGATGCAAATGATGAGGTGTCTTTAATATTGATAAACAATAGTTACGTAAATAGTTGTAGTTTTAGTGCAGATAGTATATTTAAGCTGTATGAGCCTTACCAAATAATCAATTTTGACGAAAAAAGATTGATATTTAATGTTTGTAAATTTGAGTGTATCACTATTGATTTGTAAATAAATATATGTATAGCTTGCTGAATACAATAAGCACGACTTTTTTTGTCTACAATAACAGAGCTCTGTAAATAATTTTGGTCATAAAGTCCAAATAAGTTGTTGGACCCAGTGTCACTGGTTTCTAGGACCAGCTCAGTAGGCAATGGGTTTTATACATGGTGTAATCGTTAAGTGTAGCCAGGCGATTATTCCGTAAATATAACATATCAGAAAACTGATACCGAAAGTAAGCCGTTACATAACATACCTATTGAATAAAATCACATCAATTACTTTTTTATTAATAAAACCAGCTATACCCCAAATATTAACTACAAATCCTCCCATAGATTTAGTACGTACGCCATACGTTAAGAGGCTTTAAAACTAAACAAATAAATGTTAGATTTATTATTTAAAAATAGATAGTTTTATTATTTTATTTGTGTAAATTATGAATCTGAAACAGTTTTATCTCTTATGGCAGGGAAAAACAGTGTCAAGCAACGTCATACTAAATGTATGGGAACGTTTAAACTTAATAGTTTTAATATTACTACATTTATTTGAAGAAAGTTATTAATTTGCATTTACTCATTGGGTATCATACTTTCGATATCAGTTTAAAGTTTTCTGATATCTTTTATATTTACGGAATAATCGCCTGGCTACACTTAACTATTACATTCTGTATAAACACCCCATTTCAGAATTCCAGAGTGTGTCTATAAAAAAATGACCATAAAATTAAAGAATTCTTCAAGTGTTATTACTATTATAAGTTGGCACTTGAGTAGTTGGGTCCCAGGAAAATAAGTTCTAATTTTTACGAGTCCTACGCTTCATTTCTGTCCAGTGATACTGGATCCAGTTACTGTAAGTCTGTTTCCATAGTGACAAGGTAGCAATTATAGCCTAGTCTGGTGTAGTTTTCTAACATAAAGCAAAGTTACCTACATTATACCTGAGTGCCAAAGATACGCGTCCATTTTGTTTTATATTTCTGTAATAAGCAAAAATATGGATGACTTTGTATGTAATTATGTACACAAAAACAACTGAAATAGTTAATGACAGTAGTTTTATTAATTACTACTTAATTTTACCCACAGTCTATTTGAAATAAAGGGGTCAAAAACTGCATTCTCTTAAATAATATGCGCTTGTGACACCCCTATTGTCACGTTCAATGAAGCTATTTGCCTACTTGCCTCTTTTTCTAATATGTAACTATGTTTAATAGCAAAATTCTAGCTTTATAATACGCGACTCAGGAGTTATCAACTCCCATAGGCTACGGTGTCTGGGCTAGCGAACTTTACTCAATACAATAATCTTTTTTTTTTCTGTACAGTAACCCAATATTATTTTGGTCAAAATGCAATTAAACAGCTGGATCCAGTGTCACTGGTTTCTAGGCAGAGTAGGCACTGTATTGACAGTTGACACTGATGAAATATTAATCACCGTTCATATTGAGTGAGGTGATTAGGTAGGCCATACTGAACAACTTTTACTATGGGACCAACTCCGAAATCGCGAATTTTTTAATGGCTGTTTCATACATGTGTCGTTGTCTATGGAGAACCCAAATTTTTTTTCGCAATTTTGGATTTGATTCCATAGTACAAGTTGTTCAGTATGGTCAAACTCCACAACACTGAAATGCGCATGCTGCGTTGGTCGGGTGGAGTTATGCTCAGGGAAAACGAATACTCGTACATAAGAGGTAGTCTTAAAGTAGCGCCTATCGCCGACAAAATAACCGAGTCACGGTTGAGATGGTCACGTTGTGCGAAGACCACATCGTGAATAAGTGCCTTTCCATCGCTGTACATAAAAGAGGGAGAGGTAGGCCGAAGACTGCCTGGATGGCGAATGTCCATAGGGACATGACGGACCTCGGCCTGACTCCCGACAATGCTTATCAGCGAAGCAAGTGGCGCCTCAAGATTAAGAAAGCCGACGCGTAACGGGAAGTGGCGAGGAGAAAGAAGTTTTATTACTATTATAAGTAGGTAATATAAAAAAAATGAAGACTTTTTTCAGTATATATTTTCCACTGTTTACAATATGTGCTTAGTAGTTCCTACTTGAGACAGCTCCTCATATGAACGTCCAGAACGTCTTTCCTGCTGAACGGTCGGCCGCAGACAGCGCACAGCAGGTCGCGCCGCGCTCTTGCTCGCGGCGGGCGGTGTGGCCGGTGCACGAGCGAGTGCCGGGACAAGGAGCTTTTCTTCGTGAACCTGTCAAACATAAGTACATGAGCTTTACTTACTAAAATATACAAGTAGATGTACGAGCTCAAGATAAGGGAAAAATGTAGTTACTAAACTGTCCGTACTTATGATAATGTACATAACTATTTAAAATTTCCTATAGGCCTACTTGAATAAAGCATATTAAAATACAAACCTCATCCCGCACTCAGCACACTGCACCGGCTTGTCTCCTCTGTGAGCCCTGTAGTGCGCCTCCAGCGAGTGCCTCGCTGTGAACCTCTTCTCACACAACCGGCACTCAAACGGTTTCACACCCATATGGGACAGCTTGTGCGCTTCGTACTTACTAGACACAGCAAACACTTTTCGACATATCTCGCACACTATTGCATTTTCTAATGTGTGTAATCTGGTATGCAGTTTCAATGATTTTTCGTGTTTGTAACTCTTATTGCATATCGTGCATTTGTGTTTTTCTAATTCTGAAGTCTCAGTATGTATGATTTTGTTTGCGTTCATCAAACAATTTTCAGTATGAGTTGGAGATAGTGGAGATGTATTTAAGATTGTGTCTTTTAAAACATTATAATCAATCATATTATATATTTCATGACAGTTTTGAATATCATAATCTTGATTATCGTGACTTGCATGGTTGTCAATGGTTGTATTGTCTAGCATCTCAATATTTTTATCCTTATATTCTAAAGTATGCAATTTACCATGTTTCACCAAACTGTCTTTTCTTTTAAAACATTTGCCACAAACTTGGCACAGGAATTTTTTCTCCCTGCTATGTACCATCGAATGTTTCAGTAAATGAACTTTCTGATAGAATTTTTTCAAACAGACATTGCATTCAAACGATTTTGACCCTTCATGTGTCAGGAAATGTCTGTCAAGATTTGCTTTATTCCCATACACTTTGCCACAACACTGACAAGTATGTATGACACCTTCATGTGCAGCCAAATGAGATACTAAACTATGCTTATATCTATAACTCCGGTTACAGATGCCGCAAGCAAAATCTTTAAGATTATCATGACTTCTCATATGATTCTGCAACTTTGCTTTAACTGTGTAGTATTTACTGCATAAATCACATTGAAATATGTTTAATTTAGTATGTTTTCTAATATGTTGTTCCAAAGTAGACTTTCTGGTGTAGGATTTAAAGCAGTAATCACACTGATACAAGTCTGATTTTGTGTGTAATTTAAAATGGGATAATAAGCTGTTCCTCTGACAAAATTCCTTGCTGCAAACAAGACATTTATGGATGGTTTGCAGATTATCTTTTTTAATCAGGAAGTTTGAATCCGCCATTATAGTAATATTTCTATAAGGAAACAATTTAGTGAGATTATATTTTAATGTTGTTAGAACTATAAGTGTAGCAGGTGACAGTAAGATAATAAACCCATATCTATTTATGAAGACAAAAAACGACAGCAATAACAAAATAACATTTAAAAAGTTTTGTTACATACGCAAACCAAGTTTTGCTTTATAATGAGCAAAAAGTAAAATATATTTGAAATCTGATAAGTGCGTCGTAAACCACTGTCTAAGTCACATATATCTGCTGCAAATAATATACTTCACACTCAGAAATAGTAAATTCTGAATACAAATACGACACGATGTAAAATAAAACACAACAATATGAACTGTTATCAACTTTAAATGCTAGGTTAGTTATTTTTCCTTTGGCGGAACAATTTTTTTTAAACAAAATTGTACTCTTTAAAGATGACACAGAGTTTAATTTAGCTTGGTATTTTAACTTTAAAGTATATTAAAATAAGACAAATGAAATTAAACAAGCCGAACAAAACATAAATGACAATGACGTTTCCTCTATCGTTCGAATAAACGCACGACAGTGTTTGTTATAATCAAATAGTTAAAACATTTCGAATGTATAATACGAGTATTATAATGCGGTCTTTATTGATAAAATAATTAAATAAACTTATTTCTTTTTTATCATTGAAAATAAAACATAAAGTGCTAAGATTATCCCTACTGTTAGGGTAAAACGAAAGCTCGCACTACTAGCAACACCGCAAAATTTCAGTTCAGTCGATATTTTCAGCAGTCGCAACTGCATGAGTAGCAGTTCATTATAACTGCATGGCTAACATTTTACGTTTTATATATGCATTTTAACTGATATCGGGACATTTGTGGACTTCTAGTGCTAAGCTGCGCAGTTTTACGTTCATGAAGATATAATTGAGTATATTTTAGTGAACGTGAAATGCTATTGATTGATATTTCGTGATACGGATATAAAGCTCAGGTGAGTCCGATGGTTAAAACGAGGCCGCTCATTGAACGTGCTTTTTGATTACCCTATAGATAAATAACCTGACTTTAATCTTAGGAATAATTTATTATACAGATTCAGTGTAATTATATTTCTTGTGGACTTTCGATATGCATATATGCACGAGATAAAAAAAGCAGGCAGCATGTAGGTAAGTATGGAGTAAGCGGGTTAGGAACTTATTAATTTTTCCATGAGTATGCTCTCGATTCGTACTTCACTTGTTTTATAACTTGACCATAACATTTAATCTTCCAATAAAAACTTATACAATTGAAGATAAACTTCGTAGGCTATTTAAATAAAAACCTACTTTCGTTCGGATAAGGTCCACTTTTGGAATCACTATTCACGTTTAAAGGTACTTGGGTCATATTTCATCCGGCTCGAAAGACCAACCATCATCAGCTGAGTGGAAACAATTTCAGTCAGTGACGCTTAACAATAATATGCTGACTGTGTTTTTCTTAAAATGATAATATGCTTAAAACTATGTTCAAATAGTAGTTAAGAGTTTCTGAATAAAGCTTCTTCTATTATTTTCTATTCTATACCTATATTTAATCGAGTCCCACTATGCGAACACTGCTTGGGAGCTACTTCTCGAACGGTATTAGACTAATATTATTAGCGCTCGAACTGGGGCTCGAAAGGTCCACGAAGTCACGAACTGTCAAATCATATGGGTTTCCATAACAAAACACATATTAGTGTTAGACTAATATTATTATATTAGTCTAATACCAGGGCCCATTTCTCGAACGGTATTAGACTAATACTATTAGTGTGTTGTCATGGAAACCCATACGATTTAACAGTTCTTGGACTAATAATATTGGTTACCTTTCGAGAACTAGGCCCCCCATCGAGATATAGGCCCCAGTAAAATCGTATGGGTTTCCATGACAACACGCTAATAAAATAACATTAGTCTAATACCATTCGAGAAATAGCCCCTTCGACTTATAGAACAAGCGTCTGCCTAACGCGTCTGACGTATTGCGGCGTCCATGTCGAAAGGGCTACATTACTACATTAGAGAGGTGTACGTGCACCGCTATACCAGTATTACGTTTGGAGTGGTCGTTAATAAATAGTAATTCAGTATCATTATTCATTATTACTACTGGTGCGATGCGATCACACATGCGTGCGAGTGAAGAGCCGAATGATATTCTTTGGCCGAATGACATGGTGCGTGTTGGCACTCGCGCACGTGCTCGCGTCGGGGAGTTTGTATGAGAAGACGAATATGTGAACCAGTGAGTGATGTTAACGCACATTCGTGTTGCCACGTTGTCACTTGTACGCAAATGATCTTAGAGAATCCAACCAACCGGAGCGGCCAGGTCTGTCCTTTTGCTATACAAATAAAGTCTGTGTATGTAAGCCAAATGTATGGCTGTTCCTACGTAACGTACAAATAGCCACGTCAGATAAACATCAGTCCATACAATAAACATGACCACTGGTCGTATATTTTCGGCAGAGGGGGACGCCTGTCAATGGCAGCTCCGGTTGGTTGAATTCTCTAAGCTCATTTTAATAAAACATAGAAAAACATAGTAATTATTAAGGTTGCGCTAGCTCAATCTCTTTTACTCCCTATATTAGATTACGCTGACACCTGCTATCTTGACCTTACCGAGAACCAGCTGAATAAACTCGAGCGCATCCAAAATCTCTGCATTATTAGGTTCATATTCGGCTTGCGCAAGTATGACCATGTCTCTCACTTCCATTCTCAGCTTAAATGGCTTCCGATCCGCCGTCGCCGTGACTCTCATATTCTCTCACTTCTTTATGGTATTCTTTTCAACCCTGCTACGCCTCCTTATCGACCTTATCTCAAAGGGCGTTTCAAACGTCTCTTTTCTATCAGGTGTTCTCTGACTCATATTCTTGCTCTTCCTTCATCCACCTCGACATTTTACAGCAACTCCTTCACCTTCCAAGCTCTTCGCTTGTGGAATGCTTTGCCCGTGGACATAAGACTAGCGAAATCTTTTCCCTCTTTTAAAAATCTGTTGAAACTCTATTGGAACTGGAATAACCCGACAGATCTTTACCACGAATTTCTAAGACCAAAAGAAGGAAAAAATATTATGTGACTTTAGGACAATTTCGCCAAAAAAAAATTTTTTTTCGTTTTTTTTTTTTTTTCATTTTTTAATGTTTATTTTGCACATGAAAAGCAAATCTTATTAATAAAATTATCGCCTAAAACAAATTGGTACATTTTTTAGGGTTCCGTACCTCGAAAGGAAAAAACGGAACCCTTATAGGATCACTTTGTTGTCCATCTGTCTGTCTGTCTGTCTGTCTGTCTGTCTGTCAAGACCATTTTTCTCAGGAACGCGTGGAGGTATCAAGCTGAAATTTATATCAAATACTCAGGTATATTGTCCCTTAGAGCTGTGAAAAAATCAAACTTAAAAGCCAACGCAATCAAGAGATACAGTCGTTTATGCTGCAATTTTAGAGTTTTTCGGGACTCGCAAAACCTACGGGGTACTTCCCATGAACTCAGAAACTTGAAATTTGGCACGAAGCAACGTCATATAGAATAGACAATGGAAAAATTACAAAAAGTAGACATTTTTAGTATAATCATACAAAAAAATATTTTTTTAAATTTTAAACTTACTACTTTTTTTCTCGTAAACACGTAGAGGTATTAAATGGAAATTCATGTCAAATACTCAGGGCTATAGGATCTTTCAGATGTGGCAAAGCCAAACTTTTATGTCAACGCAATCGAAAGAAATAGCAATTTAAGTCACATATTTTGAAACTGAGTACTCGCAAGAAACTCAAAACCTAAAGGGTGCTTCCCGTAAACTCAGAGACTTGAAACTTGGCACGAAGAAACTTCATATAGCACAGGCAAAGGAAAAATTACGAAAAGTAGACATTTTTGGTAAAATCATACAAAAAATATTTTTTTTAATTTTAAACTTACTACCTTTTTCCTCGTAAGCGCGTAGAGGTATTAAATTGAAATTAGTAATAAACATACTACAACTTTTGCTTGTTATAGGTTTGTACGGAACCCTCGGTGCGCGAGTCCGACTCGCACTTGGCCGGTTTTTTTTGTAAAAATTTAGTTTCTGCCAAGTTTTCCTTGATATCTGTCAATAAGGACGTGTAAACTATGTCCAATAGTGGCAACAACGCCATTAGAAAGGCGTTTTGTGATAAGTTATAATAAAAACTCTGAAACTAGTAAAGGACAGAAAAAATTATAGGAAATTTTAGTATCTAAATATGATCAGGAATACACTGTTAAAATCTGTCTAGTTATATGGGCACACGGTGGATTTATACTACGACGGTGGCAAACAAGCATACGGCCCACCTGATGGTAAGCAGTTACCGTAGCCTATGGACGCCTGCAACCCCAGAGGATTCACATGCGCGTTGCCTACCCTTTAGGTACCTATTCACTCCTTTTTTGAAGAACCTCATACTGTAGCCCGCTGGGAAAACCTCGGCAGGGAGTTCATTCCACAGCCGCAGCGTTCGTGGGAGGAAATTCCTCTTGAACCGTACTGTGCGCGACCCTTTGGGCTCCAGGGTGTGAGGATGAACACCCTGCCGGCGGCGAGCGGTGCGGTGATAAAAAGCTGCCGTGGGCATCATATCAAACAGTTCTTCGTAGCACAACCCATTGTACAAGCGATAGAACACACATAAGGAGGCAAAGTCTCTCCTTAGACTCAAAGGTTCAATATCACTCGTGAGTTTGGGATCGTCGACGATCCGCACAGCGCGCCTTTGTACCGAGTCAAAGGGCCCAAGCTGGTATCCAGGTGCTCCCGCCCAAAGGTGACAGCAGTACTCCATGCGGGGTCTGACTTGCGACTTGTAAAGAAGCAGTCTCTGCCCCGGAGTGAAGTATCTCCTCGCTCTGTTGAGCACACCGAGCTTTTTGGATGCCAGCTTGGCCTTCCCTTCAAGGTGACTACGGAATTGGACGTCACTGGAAATGTCGACTCCGAGGATCCCAATACTCCCTGACATTGTAAGGGTTGTGCCTTGGAACTGAGGGGCCACAGTAAATGGGGTTTTCTTAGCGGTAAACGCGCAAACTTGTGTCTTTGTGGGGTTGAATTGGACTAAGTTGTCCTGACCCCACACCGACACTCCAGAAAGAGTATTCTCGATATCAGACACAAGTTTTTCACGACTCTCTACCACAACGGATCGAGGGATATTGGCACGGCCCGTGTAACAGGCATCCCCAGTACTGTCGTCTGCATAACAATGAATGTCGCCGATAGACAACATATCATTGATATGCAGCAAAAACAGCGTTGGGGATAGCACGGAGCCCTGCGGGACACCAGCATTTATGTCCATGCTTTTGGAGCAACTTCCGCCGACTACGGCTCGTATGCTTCTGCCGGACAAAAAGCTGGTAACCCATCTGCACAATCCCTCGGGCAGGCCGTAAGCTGGCAACTTCGACAGAAGACCTCGATGCCAAACCCGATCGAACGCCTTAGCTATATCAAGGCTGACTGCCAATGCCTCTCCCTGACTCTCAATGGCTGAAGCCCAGCGGTGAGATACACTAGAAGGTCACCAGTCGAGCGACCGTGGCGAAAGCCATACTGGCGATCACTGACCAGGTCGTGCTCTTCTAGGTATCCCAGGAGCTTCGCATTGATTATGCGCTCCATAACCTTGGAGAGAAGGGAGGTTATAGCGATAGGCCTGTAATTCGATGGGTCTGAACTATCTCCCTTTTTAGGCACAGGGTGCACGAGGGCAGTCTTCCATGAAGACGGCACTTGCCGTTTGTGGTAGCAGAGTGTGAAAAGGCGCGTTAGCACGGGACACAACTCAGGAGCACACCGTTTGAGCCCAACTGCTGGTATGCCGTCTGGCCCGCTCGACTTGTGAACGTTTAATGATAGTAGCTCCCGCCGGACATCACTTTGTTTGATGCTAATTTCCGGCATCGAAGATGCGCACCGCGGGATGGTAGGCGGTACGGTGCTGCCATCATCGTTCAGGGTCGAGTTCGAGGCGAAGAGAGTACCAAGAAGATCGGCTTTCTCTTTTGCACTATGGGCCAGATTACCATCAGCACTTCGCAGTGGTGGTAAAGACGACCGACAAAAGTTTCCCTCGGCAGCTTTGGCAAGTGACCAGAAGGCACGACTCCCTGTAGGGTAGCCCGCTAGCTTCTCTCCAATTCTGCCGACGAAGTCGAATTTGGCTCTGGCAATGGCTGTTATACTGGACCTCGAGGCAGCGTTTAATTTGCGTTTCACATCAGATATGTTGGGATCCTTATCAGTAACGGCCTTGGTCCAAGCCCTGTAAGCAGCCTGCTTGCGAATCGTAGCTTCTCTACAGGGCCGAATAAACCAAGGTCGTTTCTTTGCTCCTGCAGCTATTACCGAGTTGGGAATGAAGCAATCCATTCCCATCAGTATAGTCTCGGCGACTGCGGCTGTACAGGAGTCAGGATCTTCCGATGTGAAACAGAGCTGCCTCCACGGGTACGACGCGTAGAATTCACGCAATCCGTCCCAATCTGCTGACGTATACTGCCACACGCGTCGCGAGCTAGTTGGCCGTGGTGGATCAGGCCGCGCGCAAGGTGCCAGCGTCCGGACGAGGCAGTGATCGGACGAGCCGAGAGGTGCTTTCACTGAGACGGAATATCCGTCCGGATGTGTGGTCAGCAGGAGGTCCAGTAAAGAGCTAGTATGGTCCTCGATGTCTGGTATTCTCGTGGGAGAACGTACCAATTGAGAGAGACCATAGGCCAGAGAAAATTCGTAGGCAGACCTCCCCGCATAGTCGGTGGACCGAGAATCAAGCCACTCAATGTGGTGGGCATTAAAGTCTCCCAAAATCACCAATTCAGCGGATGGGTACTGCTCGAGAACTCTGTCGGTCGTCACTTGTAGGTGCTCGAAGAGCCGTCTTGTGTCCGTGTCACCGCTGTGAGACCTGTAAAGGCACGCGTAGACGCGGGTGTGGCCGCCGAAGTCCACACGCACCCATAGCACTGACAGGTCCCTGTCTTCATAAGCATGGAGGCGGCGACAACAGACATCCTGTCGAGCATACATACATACCCCGGCGCGCCTCACAAATCTGTGTTCGAGCATATAACCGGGGTATAACAGATATGATGTATCAGCCGGGCAGGATATCTGCGTCTCCGTTAGGAATAGAAGGGTCGGCTGCGCAGACTCGAGGTGGTGGTGTACTGCGTTCAGATTAGAATGCAGTCCCCTGACATTGCAGAAATCCACATTTGTGGAAGGGGACATCGCTGAGAAACTATTCCTTTTGTGTTTTCCAACCATGTTTCTTAGGAGTGTGTGGTAAATAAAGGATTCACTGTGTCGACGGCTAAAAGGGCAAGAGGACGAAACAAACCGACAGAGGAACGATGTGGGAGGTGCAATTTGCAGGCGCGGCGTACGGAAGGGCCCCCGGTCCCCCCCTGTTGCAGCAGCCGGGTCCACTCCGGTCTCTTACACCGGCACGACTACTACACCAGGGATTTTTCACAGGTTAGCGGTTCAGCCTCCCAGGGTGGAGATTAAGTGATCCCTGGGTTCGGGAACCCTACTGACCTGCGGGCGGCCAGCGGACAGCCGTTTCACCGGGTCTCCCTGATCGCCGCACCTGCACTCTGCGCCCACAAAGACCAAGGCCGTGTTATTGGTTCCGTGGGCCCCCCGTCGTCGACACACTGTATCCTCTTTGAACTCACTGGCGACCTTACTCACCGGCAGGAACGCAACACTATGAGTAGGGTCTAGTGCTATTTGGCTGTGGTTTTCTGTAAGGTGGAGGTACTTCCCCAGTCGGGCTCTGCTCCAGATTTGAGCGACATGACATTCGCTTAACTTGCCCTACCACACTTAGTGAGATGCCATTCGCAGTGCCCATACCTCTCTTTTTGGTGTAGTTTAAGGACATACCCGAGTCCGGACGTAGTTTAAGGACATACCCGAGCCCGGACGTAGTTTAAGGACATACCCCGGGTCCAAGACATACCCCGGGTCCCGGGATATGTATGTATAAGTATGATATTTTTATGTTTTATTATGTATTTTTAGTTAGTTTTTAATATTTATTTAGAAATTTGTAGGAGTTTCTGTGTTGGTGTTGGTGTGTAATTTGCTCTCTTTACTTTAAATTATTTGCACTACCGGTTATTTTAAATTAATTCTTCATTTCCTGCTACCTAAAGGTTGTCTGGGAGAGATCGCTTTTTAGTGATAAGACCGCCTGTTGTTACCTTATCTTTAAGTTTATTGTAAAAAAATTTTTTTTTATTATTCTTGTATTTTTGGTGCAATAAATAATATTTACTTATTTAACTTTTATTAAATAACAAACATACAAATAATTACAAACGACTATAAACTAAAACTTAAATACTTATAAACAAAATAATTAACTCTAAAATAAGACTAAACTAAAACTAAGGTACACTTACTTACTTACTTAAGTTATTATATTAAACTAATACTACTATAAAAAATGCAAAACAAAGATCCCGAAGAATAGAGAACCTCCTCCTTTCAAATCTGGAAGTCGGTTGATAAACTAACATAAAAAATGAAAAAAAAATACTAAAAACTCATCTTCTACTGGTATATGAACGCTCGCGCTTTGACTGTCAAGTGTCAGGTATTGTCATAGACCAGTGTTGCCAGCCCGTACCTTTTGGTACGATTTTACGTACTATTTTGGACCTCTGCGTACCTTTAACGTACCCTGCGGAAACCCGTACTAAAACCGTACTATTTGGCCTACCCGGCGAAAATCCGTACTAAAAATCGTACTTTATAGCGTACCCGGCAAAATCATACTAAAATTATACTTTACAGCGCCAATCAAACGTATTGATCCTAGTTCATGAGCCAAAAATAACTAGAAATCTAAAATTAACGATCAAGAATGTCACTATAAAATATAACGGTTACACTCACGTCACTTTAGTGACTAAAGTGACGTGAGTGTAAGTTATATTTTATAGTGATAGTATGTCTCACGAAAGTTTAAATTTAATGATCTAGAATGTGCATCGTAATGAATATCGAGCGTGTTATCTAGTTAATATGTGGTCACTGTATTCAATTATTATTATTTTATACCACTATAACGTCACGTGTCAAATCAACTGTCACTAGACTGTGTCACAGAAATATAGGATCAAAGTAGCAGAAATAGTCACCCATGTGAAGTCACTAATGTGTTTCCTCGTGCGGGTTGGCCATCACTTGCCTCCAATCACATTGGCCCGAGTTTGCCATGAGAGTATTCTAGGCATCAGCACTCGATTAATATCGTTACCAGAGGCCTACTGCGAACTTCGAAACCTCGCTATTTGCGTCTCTTTTGCTCGTATAAGCAAGTGCGATAGACAGGGAGACAACGAAATTTCGAGTATTAGACATTGCAATTTATAGGGCCCAATCTGTTGTGTACCCTGCCTCCCCCTCCCCTCCTTCAGCTCCCTAAGGGCCTCTTATTACACCTCCCAACCTGACAGATTCGCGGTCTTAGAGAATTCGACCCGGATGGAGTAGCCATGTCTGTCATTTTCTATACAAAAAAAGTCTGCCGTTTTTTGCGGGGGAGGTGAACGTCAAATGTATGGCTATTCGTACGTACCGTACAAATAGCTACGTCAGATAAACGTCAGTCCATACATGTGTATGACCACTGGTCATATGTTTTCGGCAGAGGGGAACGCCTGTCAATGGCGACTCCGGTTGGTTGAATTCCCTAAGTTCGTGGTAGGCCCGCTGATCGTGGTCCACAGAAGTTACCTTTACAATTTCAATGTTTAGCTATTTCTTACGAATATGGCTATTAGAATGAGAGACAAATAGCTAAATTATAACTCTTACATCAATAAAACACCACCCTGATCTTATTTGTGGCGATTTTGTAGACTTAATAAAAATCGTACCTTTTTGGCCAAAATCGTACCTTTTTTGACACACGACCGTACTTTTAGCTGGTAGTGCTCTGGCAACACTGTCATAGACATGGTAAATAAATTGTTTTGTTTTGTGCTGTAGAAGCGGTGGTAGAATCACAGCTAAGGAAATACGAACGACATACGAGTACTATATCCTAAAAAAAATGATAGACGCAACGTATCTAATGAACCGTCTAAAAAAATACATGAGATGCTGGGAGACAAGACGATAACGGATTAGGTACAAGTCCACAAACTATGCTATAGACTCATTGACTGAAGACCTATACGCACTTGCTGCGCTGGGCTATGGTCTACAACTCCACATGAAGAGCTATTTTTTACTCATGGATTGGCTACTCGAACCAGAGAATAACTTGACCACAACCAGAAAATAACTACGGCTAACCTAGTCCAACTGCTAGACTACAGATCATAATGCAATGAACGCAACTTATTGATACGCAGTCACCATCCCTTCGTATATATTTACACACAGTATTTATCCATCTTCCTCACGCTGGGCACGATGCAAGTATTCGGTCTGGTCTACCTCCTGTCATTCCTATTATCCTTGACTGCACAAACCCGACAGTCCCATCCCGTATTTACTGGCCCACCGGTTTCTCGGGCAGGAGGGCCAGCTGAG
Source organism: Pammene aurita (assembly GCA_947086415.1). NCBI lineage: Eukaryota > Metazoa > Arthropoda > Insecta > Lepidoptera > Tortricidae > Pammene > Pammene aurita. Next base: position 17,332,930 of record OX352313.1, read on the forward strand.
CATACCAGGGCGGCAGACGACGGGAAGAGTACGCGAGGAAGCCCGGATACACGCCCTATCTCGGAGTGGGTACATCCGGACAGAGGTCGTTAACCCGCCGTACTCTACACCTTTGACCGACGGCCTGAATTGAACCGTACTAGCACGTGTATTTGAGCTATCTCGGTAAACCTACTCGTCCCTCCCTCCTTTGTATTACCTCGGCCACACTATGCCCCTCGCGCTGCTACTCGCGCTGCCGCGATGTTGCCTGTCTGTCTGTCTGTCAAGACCATTTTTCTCAGGAAAACGTGGAGGTATCAAGCTGAAATTTATATCAAATACTCAGGTATATTGTCCCTTAGAGCTGTGAAAAAATCAAACTTAAAAGCCAACGCAATCAAGAGATACAGTCGTTTATGCTGCAATTTTAGAGTTTTTCGGGACTCGTAAAACCTACGGGGTACTTCCCGTGAACTCGGAAACTTGAAATTTGGCACGAAGCAACGTCATATAGAAAAGACAATGGAAAAATTACAAAAAGTAGACATTTTTAGTATAATCATACAAAAAAATATTTTTTTAAATTTTAAACTTACTACCTTTTTTCTCGTAAACACGTAGAAGTATTCAATTGAAATTCATGTCAAATACTCAGGGCTATAGGATCTTTCAGATGTGGCAAAACCAAACTTTTATGTCAACGCAATCGAAAGAAATAGCAATTTAAGTCACATATTTTGAAACTGAGTACTCGCAAGAAACTCAAAACCTAAAGGGTACTTCCCGTAAACTCAGAGACTTGAAACTTGGCACGAAGAAACTTCATATAGCACAGGCAAAGGAAAAATTACGAAAAGTAGACATTTTTAGTAAAATCATACAAAAAATATTTTTTTAAATTTTAAACTTACTACCTTTTTCCTCGTAAGCGCGTAGAGGTATTAATTTTAAATTGAAATTAGTAATAAACATACTACAACTTTTGCTTGTTATAGGTTTGTACGGAACCCTCGGTGCGCGAGTCCGACTCGCACTTAGCCGGTTTTTTTTGCCGGTTGGTCTACCTCCTGTCATTCCTATTATCCTTGACTGCACAAACCCGACAGTCCCATCCCGTATTTACTGGCCCACCGGTTTCTCGGGCAGGAGGGCCAGCTGAGCATACCAGGGCGGCAGACGACGGGAAGAGCACGCGAGGAAGCCCGGATACACGCCCTATCTCGGAGTGGGTACGTCCGGACAGAGGTCGTTAACCCGCCGTACTCTACACCTTTGACCGACGGCCTGAACTGAACCGTACTAGCACGTGTATTTGAGCTATCTCGGCAAACCTACTCGTCCCTCCCTCCTTTGTATTACCTCGGCCACACTATGCCCCTCGCGCTGCTACTCGCGCTGCCGCGATGTTGCCCTCTCCGGCCACACACTGCCCTACTCGCGCGATTATGATATGCGGCCCTTTGACTCGCGCCAAAAAACCGACAAAATAGGGAGCGGTGGGCATGACGAGTAGCGCGGCCACACTATGTCTCTGCCTACTTCCCTCGCTACTTCCCATGCCGCTCGTCGAGTGTGTGGCCGAGGTATATGACCAGCGCCTCTGCGTCCGTGCAGCAGAACTGCTGGCTGGTTGTGTCACATGACGGTGACGGTAACGACGTGCTGTAGAAGCGGTGGTAGAAGTGATTTTATAGTCATCTATGTCTATCGCTTACGGTAGTACCCGTGTGCTGTCTCTATGTTTAAATTCTTGCTTTGAGGGTGTTGTGTACCCAAAGCTTCAATAAATTAAAAAAAAACACGTGTTGTCATGGACGACTGTCATCTGTCATGGTGTTTTGTTTTGTTTCGTAAAAAGGTATTTTGAGGAATTTGAGGAGAAATGGATTTTTCTGAAATTTGAAATACATATGGCTTCAAGTAATTGATTACGTTTTAAGTTATAGCAGCTTTTTCAAATCCATTGTGACTTGTTATTGTGCATTGTTACTAGTCGTGTCGTATTGCTAGTTAGGTTAGTTGCCAAAGGCCTAAATAAAAACCGAATTATCGAAAAGATTAATATTGTTCCAGATATTTATTAAAATAGCAATGGATAGAGAACAGCCACTGCCGTCATTTGTAGATAAACTATTACTCTCGTGTGTAGTAGTACTTGAACGTGTAAATGTTTCCCGTTGTGAAGCCTGTGACAATATTTACTGTGACGAAGATAGTCTCATAGAACATCTTTATACTCATATAAAATGTGAGGACACTGGTACAGATGTAAATAACACTAACATGACTACAAATCGGAATCCAGAATCACCATTAAACAAATTAATTTCAAATATAGTTGCAACCCTGAAAACAGAACCCTATGTATCTTCTCGTGAACGAATTATATTTGAAAATGACACTGATTACATGCTTTCTGCTGGAGAAGTTAAAAGAGAAATAATTGAAGATAATATACAACATGATAGAGACAATACTAATTCCATAGTAAAAAAATATTTATCAATCATTCCTCCTAAGGAGATAAAAAGAGAAATTATTGAGGACCCTATTACGGTTTACAAAAATAAAATAAAAAATGATATTGACAATATGGTGCTCTGCATTGTCGGTAAATTTGAAACTGAGCGTATTGGCCCTAACTCCACATATAGCCAGTTTACAAATATTGACTCTCAACACACAGAATCAATCAGCGGTGAAGAAAACATTATTATTACAAGATCTATAATAGAACATGAGTTTCAATGCAATATTTGTTATGAAAATTTTACTGATGGGCCTTCACTCAAAATACATGGCTTAGCATATCACGGGGAAATGATTGTCACTAAGGATGCTTATGGTTGTGAAGTATTTAAGTACCTTTGTAAAATTTGTGGAAAAGCTCTTTTGAACAAATGTAAGTTAAAATATCATATGAGAACACACATTCTAGAAAAATCTTTTGAATGTAATGTCTGTCAAAAGAGATTCATGTTTAAAAGTCTACTGGAAAATCATCAAAGGGTACATACCAATGAAAAACCATTTTCATGCGATTATTGCTGTAAATCTTTCAGAAATTCTTCTAGTTTGTACGTCCATAGACACTCATGTGCTGAAGATAAAGAGCTAACTGGCCGAGCACTGAAACCAACATGCGCAATATGTAATAAACAATTTTCTCAAAAGCAAGCTCTTTTGAAACATATTTTTCCAATACACATGACCACTGGCTACCCTTGTTCAATTTGTAAGCGGGAATTTGGTCATCCTGTTGTCCGAGAATCCCATATGACCATACATAATTCTGCAATCAAGACATTCAAATGCAGCGTGTGCGCAAAGTGTTTTGTCAGGAAAGACTATCTAAATCGACACATGCTATCACATAACAAACCCTTCAAGTGTCAAGATTGCAACAAGAAATATAGCAGGAAGGAAAATTTGGTTGACCATTTACTAAGGCATCAAAAGGAATTCCCGTTCGCTTGCCACATCTGTGATAAAAAGTTTGTTCGCATGAAACATTTAAACCGTCATAACAGGGATGTAAGATGTGAACCTAAATCGCATAAATGTGATACGTGCACTATGATGTTTGTCAATTTAAAGAAATTGAAGAAGCATCGGAAAGGTTGTTTATGGAGAATAAAATACAGGCAAGCAAAGGAAGGAAAAAGAAAACACTATAAGTGTGACCACTGCAAGAAGGTCTTTATAACTAAAAGATGGATTATTCGTCATATGGTAAGTTACAAACATAATTTATTAAATGCGGATAAACACCCAAAGGTCAACCCAGATGGCGCTGCAATCCTCTCATTGTATTAATATACATATAACACAAATATTAAATTAAAATAACACTAGTAGTTTGCCTAGAACTCAGAACTAACAAGACCAATATAACAAGACCCTTATGGTGATTTTTTCGTGCCTTCTAGGTCCATGACCCGTTGGTCGATCCTGCTCATATACGAACTCTCAAATTATATGTATCTCTGCTACAACCCCAACAAATTTCATGAATATCAGAAAAGCGTTATTAAAGTTATCGCGGAACAAACTCTCAAAATCAAAAAGCCATTGAAATCCCGAGACGTCCCAGTAGCCAGAAGTTGAGACTTTATACTTTGGTATAGTCTCAAAACAGTTGAAACCTATGGGATTTAAACCCTTTGAACGCCATACGTCATAGCAAATACGTCACTCACACGCAAGCGAGCAAATATCAACCTTACTACTTGAAAGTGTAAAGGTTACTTTGAGAGTGTACCATTTAATTTTATAAGTGTATTCATAAGCTGAGCCACTTTCCTTTTTAATAAGTATAAGCATTATCTACTGTGCCCCTATTATGTACCTATGCTATCTCTCTCCTTAAAATACGAGTGTCGTTTTATAAAACGAGCCGCAGGTGAGTTTCATAATAAGATTACACGAGTGTTTTAAGGCCTAATTACGTACAGTTGCATACACTGCTTTATTTACACACAATTATAAATCCTAAATGACGTGTTCGGAAACCATTAAAATGACTGCCATTGCACCGCCATGGCCAACTGGATTGTGCCGGCGGTCGGGGAGGAGGGCTGGATTTTCATTACGTTACCAAAATCGATGTTCCAAATTTGAAACTCATAACTTAACAATATTTGAGCATGTAATGTTAAAATTACGTTGCTGCTACAGATAAAAAACTCATCATAATAAAATCGGTTGTTGTAATGCTGGCCATTGCCTACCGTTTTTGAACACATTTTAGAGGACTTACAATGTGAGTGTAGATAAACGTCTTTTATTTATTTATTTATAAGTGTTCTTGGTGTTGTGGGCTTGACTACTTATGGACATGACTTAGGTGTTTTTGCCGTTCAAAAAGTTAAAATAAAAAAACTATATGGTATGATTCACTAATATGTGACTTGTCATAATAATTTGTAAAATGGCTTTAAGTAGATATGAAATTTCAAAAGAGCAGCCAACAACATTTTGCCTACATCAACGTTAACGTGGGGCCAATACCAACGCGCTGATAGAGTTGAAACTCATCAAGGAGGAAGACACGCTGGAGCTGAATTTGGCTAGTGTGTGTTGCGTCTAAGCTAGATGTCTCGCTCGCTCCCGCTGTCTAGTGATTCGCGTCCCAGCTATCTTGCCTTACTTTTCTTGGCCTACCTGTTGGTTTTGACTTTACAATAGTGAGTCACACTTCGCCTCGTCTTTCATCTTCCATTATCTTTGAGACTACCTTGTTATTAGGCGAGGCCACCCCTGACACTCTGTCTCGCGAGGAAATTGCCGCGCGAGGCAACTCGGCTAGTGTCGACAAACGCACGCGCGGCCGCAACTCGGCTAGTGTCGACAAACGCACGCGCGGCCGCAATGCCTCGGGCGAGGCACTTCCACACTAGCCGTCAGGTGTGGACCCGACTATTATCTAAAATTCTAAAATACAGGTAGGTTGCGGTTAAAATAAATGTCCCGTTATCAGATTTCGCAAAATTCCGAAATAACTACTGCCGAAAAATTTCGAAGTCAAATTAATTAATAATTATGATTTGTCAGAACTAAAATTTAAAACAGAATGGGATGGAAGTCCTTTTTACATGGTCTTTATGGTGGGGCTTGAATACTAGCACCTCGATTACTAGATTGTCCGATAAAATGCAATAGTAAATGGAAGAACGATTTTTTTTAAATATTATATGGAGCTATAGAAGCGCTGGAGGCCTGGTGTTAAGACGCCGGACTTTCAATCCCGGGTTAAAACCCCGGCTCGTCCCACTGAGGTTTTCGGAACTTATGTACTACATATCATTTGGTATTTACCAGCCGATAATCGGTGAAGGAAAACATCGTGAGGAAACCGGACCTAATGCCAACAAGGCCTAGTTTCCCCTCTGGGTTAGAAGGGCAGATGACAGTCGCTTTCGTAAAAACTAGGATGATGACGATTGTATGGAGCTATTAGACCGGTTTCCGTTGCCCAGCGGGGCCCAGGCGCGGATACAGGAGGGGGCAACAGGGGCAATTGCCCCCCCTGAAACGCAAACCTCTTATACTACGGGGCCAATAGGTGCGCACCGCGAGGTTTTTTGTGAAGAAGTGCACCCCTGAACGAAATCCTGGATCCGCGCCTGGCGGGGCCTAGCCGCCCTCTGCTGAGAACGAATAGCTGCGTCGCTATTTTGGAATTAGCCGCTATTAGTTACGCAGTTCATAAAGTAAACACTGATTCTATTTCCTGCCGAGCGGCCGAGAGTGCAGTCAGTAAATGAAACTGAACAAACTAACTATTTGTACTCGTAGGATCCCTATTCTTGGTTCTTGGCGATTATTGTCCATACCCACTCCATACCTGACCTGACTGTGAGGATTGCCTTCCTTGGTTTTCCTTCTACTTTTTAGGGTTCCGTACCTCGAAAGGAAAAAACGGAACCCTTATAGGATCACTTTTTGTCCGTCCGTCCGTCTGTCAAGACCCTTTTTCTCAGGAACGAGTGGAGGTATCAAGCTGAAATTTATATCAAATACTCATGCCTACTGTCCCTTGGAGCTGTAAAAAAATCAAACATTAAGGCAACGCAATCAAAAGATGCAGCCGTTTATGCCGCAAATTTTCGAAACCCGCAAGGGAATCAAAACCTACAGTACAGGGTACTTCCCGTGAATTCAGAATCTTGAAATTTGGTACGAAGCAACGTCTTATAGCACAGTTACAGGAAAAATTGCGAAAACCGCGTGTGTCACATGCGCGTTGCCGACCCTTTTGAAACTTGAACCTTTAATCTGTTTATTAGACGAGACGTACTTGCTTCACAGACATTGCAGTACTCCATGTCTTCCTGAATTGGTTCCATCTATGTCGCCCTTTGAAGTTCTTCGGATTTTGAAGTTTATGGTCCATTCAATATGTGTCCAGGGGGTCTTCTTTTTAAATACCCGTGCTATACTAAAGGCCTGTTTTTTGTCCATGACCCATGACACAAACGCGTCACCTTGGTCTGCCCCAGTCTGACTCAATTTGCGCAGTCGATCTGTCATTTTAAGAAAATTGACTAACTGCCCCTCTAGGGCAGTTATTTGAGCGACAGAGGTCACTAGACGACCGAAGTAGTCAAAACCGACTAGGAACTTTAAAACTTATGTTTTTGTAATATAATCCCAAGACGTACTCTACAACGCTGCATAAAAATTCTGATTCTGTTCTGAAATGTTTACGTTGAGTTGAGTTTCTATAAGTGTAATGTATTTATGCGAATATGATTTACGGACGACTTCACTTTGAGTGCTCGTAAACACGTCGTAAACCGTATCTAATGAAGTTGTTTAAACCGGTATTAGACATTGCAATTTGTAGGTCCCAATCTGTCAGGTTGGGAGGTGTGATAGAGTTAGGGCCCTTAGGAAGCTGAAGGAGGGTTAGGGAGAGGCAGGGTACACAACAGATTGGGCCCTACAAATTGCAATGTTTAATACCGGTTTTAGTTCGGTGGCTTTAAATATCGAAATTCAATTATTCTATGAACGGCAGAATTTAGGCGCAACACAGACTTGGGCGGAATACAGCTATCATAGACAAAAAGGCCGAAAAATCCAACTTCCAGCTGAATTTTGTCTATGGGCTCGATACAAAAACTCAGCCACGATCTCTAGAGTTGAAACACGCGTACACCCAAGAAGACAGAATACACACAACGCGACTAATTTGGAAACGCATTTCAAGATGGCTGATAGCATACCGTAGCTAGCCTACATAATATGGTCGATTTCTTTGTTCTCCTTCCTCTGGGGTTGCAGGCTACGGTAACTGCTTACCATCAGGCGGCGAATGCTTGTTTGCCACCGTCGTGGTATTAAAAAAAAGCTGTGGAGGGCAACAAACGTTTATATTGTACTTAGGGCCTTTAGAAGTAAGCAATAATCAAAATGTGAGACTATGAAAAGGACCAACGATAATAGCGCCTTCTCTGTCATACCTATTGAAAGTTTAATATGACCATCCCGTTCAATCTTGGTATTATTATTACCATGACACATGTAAGGTTACTATGGCTAGTATGTCTATGGCCGCGGTAGACAAATTGTCGCGATTTTAGTCTATGATAGCTGAATTCCGCTAAGCATATTACGAGCATTAGAAGAATGTTTTCTAAAAGAATCTCTGCGGAAAAAGAGGTGTCATAGAATGTATTAGTCCCCGTATAACCCACAACACTTCTCCTTCAGCACAGCTTCCTACAGGTAGCTGTAGGCATAGAGAAGATATATGAACACTTACATTTATTTGCTGAATTAATCAAAGAACTGAAATCAAATAAAAAAATTGGGTAATTCACCCAATGTGTTCCGGTTGACGGGTTTTTTATGACTTTTGCAAAAACTCATGTTAAACTGGAATATATGTCATACTCGTATCATATACTTTAGAAAAGGTGACAAAGTCCTCCGGTGTCCGAGGCCAGATTTGACCTGGCATCTTCAGCTTTCGCGGCTGAAGACCTGCCCACTAGACCACCCAGTCACGGCGACACCCGTCGATTTTTCTCAAGTGCATTCGATCTCGGACTTTGAAATGGCTAGGCGCCGTTGACCATCATCTAAGGAAGGGCATGCATTACGTGCTTGCACCTCCTATCCGAATCACTTACGAAACTAATTTCCTTGTTGCAGCGGGAACATGAAGCTGCCAAGCCGCAGTAGAAGCGTCGTCTGCCTTGCCGCGCTTCTTTCTTACATATCGGCCGGTAAGTTGAAGTCGGTACATTGAAGTAGTAAGGCCTGAGTGGACGCTCGAAGCGGAGCGTTCGGCGGCGCGTGCAGCGTGGCGGGCGAGCGTGCATTCGCTTTGTGCAGCGTCGACTCAGGACACCAGTATGAGTTTCATTTGTTTAACATGCACGCCGCACGCCCCGCCCCGTTCCACGCCCAACTCGAGCGTCCACGAGGGCCGTACACTTAGGGTGCACACTGAGCGCTGGTCACTTGAGCGGCGGCGACCTACGGCGCGTCCATACAAAACAAATACTAACGTATAAGAGTTGCCTCAGTGAACGGTTCTCAAATCTCTTAGAAGCTTAACGCAACGCTGGTTGCGCCGCCGCCAGCGCATCTGGACGCTCGCCACTGAAGCCGTAGACTATCCCGCTTAACTAGTTAGTTAATCCCATAAACGTCTTAGTCGCCTTCTCAACCGACTTCGGTACGAAATCGCAATGACGTGCCGTAAACGTCACGACTGTACCGCATGCTCTCCACACCGCAGCTCAAAATACGCAGACGCAACGTGTATGCCCTGACGTGCCCCATACGAAATGTTTTTGACGCGAACCTTCCAAACCGTATTTTGAGGAGCAGTGTCCACACTGCATGCGATAAAAACGGTACGGATACGATGCGTCACTGCGATTCCGTAACGTCTCCGTATTTTAAGCAGCGGTGTGGTCGCACCTTAATACTGCCAAAGGGCCATTGAAAGAAGCACGTTAGGAATCAGAAGGCAAGACAGAATAAAAAACTATTTTATAAGGAGGTAAACAAGGATAACAGATGTACTACAACTACAAATAGACCAACTTAAATGGAGATGGACAGGACACCTATTAAGAAGTACACAAGAGGAAGGAAGTCCTAGACTGGGCGGAAAGATAAATCCAATAACATATAAAAGCCGAGATTTCTCTTTTCGAACAAATGAAAACAAATACAAATATTTATTTGCTCAAAATGTGATACATAAGGTCTTACAAAACTTGTACGGTTCTCACATTTAACCAGAATTTGGCCAAACAACAATCAAACAAACTCAATTATCGCGAGTAAATGACTAGTATAAATTGACCTCCATATTCATAGCATTCAGCATTCACGTCTCTCGGTAGTCTTGCTTACGCTGGTCTATTTATAATGAAGCTTTTATCGGTCGTTTGTGATTAGTAAACATCGGTATCAACGTTCAAATTTCATGGCAAAATACGGTTTGCAGAAAAACAAATACAAACAAATACATCTAGTATATTGAACCTTTTTTTTATGGACAGAAAGAAAGACACTAAATAGTATTTTATACAATCGTGACATAATGAAGAGCTTTTCAGTCGAGTGCCGTATTTAGGCCACGAAGTTTTCTGAGTAAGGTACGAGTACTAGGTACTAAGTAAGGTACGAGATTGAAAAGATTTAATTATGTCTCTATTTTATACAATACTTTTTCCACAGGTACTCAAAATAGGCAAGCTGTAAGAATTGAGTTCGACGAATGTGTTACAACTTGCTGCCTCTATATAATTGAGTAACTTCAATCTCCCGGTGGATTGTGCTGTGCCGGTGCCACCCCCCCTGACGCCGTAAGACAGTTGGTTAATAATTTCTATGGTGTTATTATCAGGGTTTTCTTTTATTATTATTTAATTTTAGATAAAGTTGTCTGCCCTTTTAGTGTAATTTAAATTATTATTTTTCAACCAATAAATAGTGTTTATTGTACCTACAGGGCTCAGTTTTGGCTCTAAAAACAATTATACATCCTTAGAAATTGTACTAAAGTGTGTATCCACGAATAATAACTCAACATTTAACTTGCGGATGCGGATTTTTTTTTTACTTTAGCTATTGCACTTGCTTTACGGGGATATAAAGCTTCGATGACAAAATTGATTTGAGCATAAAGCCAGCCACACACGTTCAGTTATGCCTGCGCAAGCACAACCGAACGGCAAAAAATATCAATTTTCATATTTCAAATTTTGCTTGCGCGGGGCAAGGAGTATGTCATACACACGTTCAGTTTTACCTGCACAAAAGAACTGTGCAGGCATAACCATTGGTTATAACCTAGCGTGTGTGGCCGGCTTAATGTTTGTTATAAGTGATAATTGAGGAAGCATTTACCTCATGTACCCTATCTATTTAACACGGGCGGAAGATAAATACTTTCTCTCTCTCCAACTAATTTTGTGCTTGAAAGTCTGAAAGACAATCAAACTGCTTATGATAAAGATTTCGAAGTATTTCTGCGACTCGATTAAAGTATAAGTTAGCTACAGCATTATTAAATTTAAAATAAAATAAACCTCATTATTATTTAAATATTCGAAAGTATTTATTTTTTTGCTATCCCTACCGGGTGCCATGAAAATAGAACGTTGATACCGATGTTTAGTGATTAGCAATTTCCTTAGGACGCTCGGCTGTCTACGGGAACAGTCGGCCTGCGCGACGTTTTTTTACTGTGTCACTTTTTTTTGTACTAATTTGGTTTGAAACGGTTTTCCCATTGTCATCAGGACAGGATCTGATTATGGGATCCTGGAGAACTGGAGCGAACTCTTCAAATATTATTTATTTATTTATTCAGATATCATTTTACAGCATTACAGCTAGGGGCGCAAATGCGCTGTAAAATTAAATGTGTTGTTAATAAAGCTATACAAATAAAATTATGTTTGTTATGAATATGACAAAAATAACTTAATTAAACTATGATGATGATTCACAAAAACGTAAGAATTCTTTATAAAGTTTATGATGTTTGTCGGCAAACAAGTCGCAGTCTGGTGCAAAAAATAAGAAATTGTTTAGGAGTGTCCGGGAGCGGACGATTGGAGAGTATTGGTGTGCTACCGTGTGAGAGGGTTCGTTCGCTAGGAGGCGGTGGCAACAACCTCGTTAGTAGTTGTCGGGAACATACAAGGTACTTGTCTTCGCCATTAAGTCCAAGCAGTCCGACTCTCCTCTTAATATTTGAAATGTAGTGGACATTAGGTTGACAGTACGCCTTATCTCAAGGGAGTTAAAGCTTAAGGTACCCAGTAAAAATTTGGTTGGGTATAAAAAGGGGTAATACCCGTACGTTTTTTTTATACATGAAGCGGAGAAAAGCTTTCTGTACCTTTTCTAAGAGCAAGGTGTAGGATTTTTCATGAGGTGCCCAGATTATGGAGCCCGATTCGATCTTACTTCTAACCAATGCAATATATAATAGTTGAACTACTTTGGGGTCATTAAATTTTTCCGAATGACGGATGATGAAACCTAATTATAGGCACACCTGTAGTGATTGCAAACATTATTTACACTAGCTTGGAAATTTGCTGTAAGATTTATGTCTGAGTTTAGAGAGCAACAGAGAGAAGCATGCTTAACATTAAAATGACAAATTCTGACTTAAGGAAAATCACAAAAGTCACAGATGCCGCTGAACTTGCATGAAGACTGAAATGGAGATCTACTGGCCATATAGTTCGAACCCTCGACAACAGATAGAGTGAAAAAATACGCGAAAATATAGAAGCGGCACACCACCCGAAGCAACGGTGGGCCGACGATATTGTCAAAGTGGCAGGACAAACATGGACTCTCAAAGCCAAATACAGAATACTATGGAAGGAGCTGGAGGAGGCCTTCGCCCAATACTGGGTACCTCAATAAAAATAACATTTAAAATAAAAACAACTAAACTTACTTTACCGGATTAATCAATGAGGAATAAAGGCTTATGTTATGTTATGTCTGTGGGTGTAGCCTAAGTGAAGTCGGTTCTTTTTTTATTTAGAATTATTCAAATAATAATCATATATCATTGTTCCAGCGCAAGCCATCGACTGCTTCAAGTGCGTGTCGATGAATGGCCGGTTCGCGGCCTGCGACGACCCTTTCCACAACAACCACTCGCTGCAAATGCTGGAGTCTCCGTGCATGGGTGGTCGCAAGGGCCGAGACGGGCTGTTCCCCGCCACGTCGTGTATAAAGATCGCTGGGGTTTTCGGTAAGTTGTCGCTGTATTCTCGTCTTTTTCTCTTCTTCTCCCTTTGCCTCATTTTTTACTGTTTCTGTCCGACTTTTCATCTCCCTCTATAAAGATCGCTGGGGTTTTCCATGTGTTGTCACTATTTCTCTCTCACCTTTTTTCTATGAGGAGTATTAGACTTAGCTCTCTCTCACTACCCCCACTCTCTCCGTCTTATTCCTCTCTATATTTCTCTCTCCCACAGCCACTGTCTCACTCTGTCACCTCGTCTCATTGTCTCCTCACCCATTCCACTTTAAATGCATCTCCATGAACCTGCAATGACCCGTTCCACAACAACCACTCGCTGCAAATGCTGGAGTCGCCGTGCATGGTGGTCGCAAGGGCCGAGACGGGCTATTCCCCGACACTTCGTGTATAAAGATTTCTATCTTTATAGAAATAGAATTTTTCTCATCTCTCAAATTTTCTCTCACTTCTCCCTTTCTCTTCTCACCCTCTGAAAGGCCCATACGTGCCATTTTTTGTGAAATATGACATCGTTCGAATGTTCGCCTCGGCTTCTTCTGGTAGCCCATATCCTAAAAGTCCTATTTTCAATAACTCTGCCGCTCATGTCAGGCTGAATTTCAGCGATGGCGTGGGTTATACTGATTTCAAGGACCTCCGTGCATTTGACCCTGTTGGACTCTTTTAGGTTTTCTGAAATCGCAGGTCCACTCAAACAAGCCGCAAGCCACGTATGCCTTTAAAATCAATATAACCCAAGCCATCGCTGAAATTCAGCCTGATCTGTGCCTGTTTTATTGCATTTTGAAATCGACCCGCCCTTATTGGAAAACCCTATATAATAATCAGGCATCGTAAACTGCGAGCGAAATCCATTGAAATGACGTATGACAACCAGTTAGGGATGGCGATGGTTCTAAATTGATCAACTAAAATACTAAAATAATACAAATAAATATAACTGAACAGAATCTGAATCTCAGTTTAATGTTTTTCTACTCCGGTACTTTTATCTGTCAATTATATGGTCCCGCAAACGAATATAAAAGCAGGTCTTATGCAATTTCAAAAAAGTCTATCTAGTCTATTCTTCATAAAGACCCTAGGGTTATTATGTGATATAATGCAACTGCTAACAGAGGTGCCCTGTGAACCCAACAATTTTTTTTCTACTCCCGTTTATCTATCATTTATATATTCGTCATCATCTATATCGTCGAAGAAACACATAGATAATATACTCGAAGAAAAGTCTATCTAGTCTATTCCCCAAAAAAAACAACTCTTAAATAAAACCGCCAAAATATAATCGCGTGCAATCAGGACTTTAGAAGAAAATACATTACTGCCAACCTAAGAAACCTAAATAAACGAAGCGTTTTTAGAAAAAAAAAAACTTTAAAAAAGAAAAAATGAAAAGAACCACGGACATACTTTGTAGTTTTTACGTTTGCCATTCGTTTCGTTTGTGATGGCAAACTGCAAACTTTGAAAATAATATATTTTTACTAATCTCTGTCGCTCTGTGATAATTGATTTAATAACGACGGTGTGTGTTAGTGTTAGTATTCTTGAAATATAGTGTTTTAAAAGGTGAAACTTAAATTATTGTTGATTATGTTGACAAAATAACTGCAATATCCATGGAGTGTTCAATTTCGCATTTTTTGTAAAACTATGTGTAGTCGTAGAAAAAGTGTTGTATGCAACGTCGTATAAGTAGGTCAAAAAATCGTTCGTGGCGTTTTTCTTAACAATTTTCGCCTCCGGCTGCGCCTACGGCTCAAATTGTTACCCACGCCACTCACCTTTTTTGACCCCTCTTATACAACTGTTGCATAAAATACTATATTATTACAGTTTAATGGAAAAATTTTGTATTGTATTTACAATAATTACATAATCTTTATGTTACAAGTTTGGCAGAAAATTTTGTTGTCATCAATTTTGAAACAATCGTATAACTTAACGAATCTATCCAGATATATTGAACAAATTGTTTCTTTTTTTTACATGGTTATTGCTTTTGTGGTGACTTTCTAAAATAAATTTTATTGGTTTTAGATTTTTATTACAATATGTACTTACTACTACTTACTTACACAAAATCGAAATATCTTTTTTTTTCGAAAAACCTATGCCCTTCAAGCAGTTGCTCCATCGTTATTTTAAATTAATTATTGTTACAAAACTATTTCAAAATGTAAAAATAAGCAAACAAAATCAGTACTTGACGGAGTCACATTGACAATCATGACAAGAATATACTAGTTCGTAAATCTATAGACAATATATATTTATCAAAGTTTTAGTTTAATATCATACATTACACTTATCAGTGTCTAGGTTACCTAGACACTGATAAGTGTAATCTTCTAAATATATAAAAGAAGAAACTGACTGACTGACTGACATATCAACGCACAGCCCAAACCGCTGGTTCTACTGATTCCAAATATGGCACGTAGGTTCCTTATAAGGTCTAAGGGTGCACTAAGAAAGGATTTTTGAAAATTCACCCCCTAAGGGGGTAAAATGGGGGTCCAAAGTTTGTATGGCGAATCAAGATTTGTTAGATTATTTTATTCGAAACTGCACAGGAGTATTCCTAACGGTAAAAGAGTAAACACGTGTTTCAGGTTTTTTGAAAATTCAACCCCTAAAAGGGGCAAATGTGGTCACAAAGTCTGAAAATCAACATGGGTATCGTATCCTTTTTGAGTACTTATAAAACGCGG
Organism: Pammene aurita; assembly: GCA_947086415.1. NCBI lineage: Eukaryota > Metazoa > Arthropoda > Insecta > Lepidoptera > Tortricidae > Pammene > Pammene aurita. Next base: position 17,348,395 of record OX352313.1, read on the forward strand.
GCGAAGCCGCGAGAAAAGGCTAGTTTAATAATGTAATGATATTAATGATAAATAAACATATTCCTCCATACATATGTATAAGTAGCATAACTGACGATTCGAAAGTGCTTGTTGCTAAGCCTACTCAATAAATAATTTTTGACTTTGACTTGACTTGACTAAGTAACAAACCTAGTACTTCAATGGATTTCGCTCGCAGTTTACGATGCTTAATAATAATATCTGTCTAACTAGCTCTACCCTCCTCTCACTTTTTCTGCCCCTTGTCTCCATCTCTCTCACTTTCCATCCGTTGTCCGTCTTCATATAGTCGAGTTTCACAGCGAACTATAAGACGCAACACACACTTGAGCAGAACTCAGCTATCATATATAAAAATCAGCCGGAAAGAATTTTGTTTATGAGCTCCATATAAAAATTTAACCACCTTAGAAAATTTTTAATTCCGCTCTAGTGTACACGGAAGGAAAAAATATTGTTCGAATTAAAAACCTGATATCTAAAAGACGGGACTATCAAACTCTATTCATTTTTAAATTTTTTTTCTAGGCGATAGAAAATAATATAATTTCAAGGACATTTTATTAATTTCGTAGTATAGGAAATACAAAACGGTTTTACTTAATCGTGGAATTAATATTCTTTACTCGTAATAACAGAGTTGTACAAATATAAAACTTTCCTTGAGTTTATAAATGGTGTACTAGCTCCAGTACCTAAAGAGTACTAGATAATACAAATGGGATTTATTAAAGTCGGTGGCTACAAATAAGTATTAATAATTAAAAGTCAATTCTGGTTTCTATACTTGGTAATCTCGTAATAACAAATCCCTTTCTTATTCTTATCAGTTTTATTCTTATTTCCGTAAATAGTACAACAGCTTTACAGATATTAGTAAAGTGTACTAATAACAAGATTACTAAATGCACCGGCCGCCCCTCTCCCCGCTCGCATACCCCATATCCATCCTTGACTCGTCCATTTTGCTTGTAACCTCATCGGCGAAAGGAAGAAATATTGTGATTGTGCCAAAAAAATAACTGTGGTGCTGTGGAGTGTCGTTCGTTAGTTCGAATAAAGAGAAATTAGAATTTATTTTATGCGCTGAGGGCAGATGTTTTTTTTAATAGGTAAAAATAAATAGTAGTTTTTAATCGATCTTCAATCGTTACCGTAGATTTGTCTGAATTTGCCAAGGTTTGCTTCAATTAATTATATATTTCTAGGTGAAGAACTGTCATTTAACTTTAAATAAAGTTACTTGATTATAATTATTAAATACTTAATATTTTATTTAAACTTTAATTGCCTGTTTTGTTTTTGCAGCTACTACTTATTCTATTCACGTCTTGTTACATTCATACAGTCCTTACTTAGATTAATTAATGTATCATTTCCTATTATTCGAAGAGTAGCTGTCAAAATACAAACAATTAGCTCCTTGTACCCTGTAAAAGTGCATACTGAAGAGCTATGCAAGTGTCACTTCACTAGCTCAATATTACAGTTCTAGGTTTCACTTTTAACAAATTGGAACGTTGTCATGTCACTATGACAATCTAATTTTTACGACAAATAAGAACGAAACCTGTAAAATTGGGCTAGCAACTTGTAAGTAACCATAATTGCAATTTACAGATGCACCCGTACCTGATCCTGATCCAAGCAATCCAAGCGCGATTGGAGCGTGCTACGCAAATTTAGAACACGTAAGAAGTGATCGTTCCTTACGGGATCTAAATATGTGTGGTGTTTGGATCGCTTGGATCAGGCGCAGGTGCGGACGCATTTGTACATTGCAATTATGGTTAATTGAAATTAAATTGCAGCTTACTGAATCCCATGAATTAGGGATTTGTAATTATTAGTAAATAAAATACTGAAAATAAGAGTGCTGCTTTATTGTTTCCAAGCAAACTACCTATTGTAAATTTTAGTCATGGGATTAGTAAAACCAAGAAACAAAACACTAGATAAAACTTCTCGGCTTAATAATTCCTAGTACAGGTATAATAAAACCCATAAAAAATTTACTAGAAATAAAAAAACTATTCTTGTTTAATATTAAAAGCAAGTATGGTACATTATTGAATTCAAATAAAAGTCCACTTGTTTTTAGTAAACAGTATTGTTTTTCACAAGAGGACATATTTTTTGGTGTTAGTAAATACTATTAGTAAAACTGGTTTATAACCGTTAGTATAATCTCCTTGTCCTGGGATTCACTAAAATTTTACTAATGATTAATATTTTTATTTGTTTCTACTAAAAACAATTCTCCGTGTGTTTAGCGCCTCAAGCGACGGAAGCCCCGCTAAGTATGTTATTACCAAATGTAGGTAATTACCAAATTCTGCTTTATAATTTGTTCGACAGCGGAAGTAATTTGTATCGATTACTGCGAGCCAGTTCCAAATTAATACGGCAAGTTACTATTTTGTCGTTCTAACCTTGACCCGTAACTGTTGGTGATACTGGGTTCTTGGATTAGAAAATTCGGTGAAGATAAGGTAGGGAGCTTTCAACAATAGCGGTTCCTTCCTTTCGCATTATATAGTTAGTCAAAAAAAAAGTTTATTATATATAAGCAGTGAGAGTTATAGGTATAAAGAGGGGGGAGGGGGACATTTTTAACGAGTTTGTAGAGCAGCTACTAGATACAGAGCTGCTACACGAAAATCAATCAATCAATCAAACACTTAAGAGCCATGCTTTTGTCGGTGCAACTCAAAGTGGGCTCTCCATTTGCTTCGGCTTCGGTCCCAGGCTTCCTCTTTGATCTTTTGCTACGACCTGACATTAACATTCTTTTTAATTTGGTCTATATAATTAATTCTAGGTCTTCCCCCTTTCTCGCCTTCCTTCCATTTTTCCTTCAACTATCTTTTGTATGAAGTTGTCATGTCGTATGAGGTGGCCCATCATCCTCCCTCTTCATGACTCTATGCTACCCATCAACTGTCTCTTTTCCTCCACTCTTTCCAGCACTTCTTCGTTCGTCACTCTCTCAGTCCAGCTAATCCTCTCCATCCGCCTCCAACACCACATTTCAAACGCCTCAAGTATACTCCTGTCCCTCTGTGTCAGTGTCCCATGTCTCGCTGCCGTAAAGTGCTATACTCCATATATATGTTTTTACAAATTTCTCTTTCTATTTTTGGATATATTTGAAGTTAGTAGGTTTTTTTTATTATTATGAAATGCTTGTTTGGCCATTGCTATCCTGGCTTTTATATCGGGTGTACACCTAGAGTCGGCGGTGATGAGGCTTCCTAAATATCTAAAGGATTTAACCACTGGATTTAACCTTTTCTACCGTTGATCCATTTAGTGAAATTTGTGACAAGGGCTGGTTTTCTTTTTTTGACGTCACTAAAATCTTGGACACGAAAATATATGGTCTTATATATATGGTGGTTATGGTGGTATATATATGGTCTTATCAGACCTTTCCTAACTCCTTTCCTTTCCTTTTTAATTTAGTAAAATTGCCATTTTTTTTCGGAATATTTACAGTAGGTGTACTTAATAACGACTTACCAACAATTTCCATTTACATAATAGGAGATGAGAAGGATAAGTCGGCAGGTGACAATCAAAAGTATCAAAACTCAATCTAGTTGTTACCAGTACAGTTAATTATGGTTATGAAGTTATGGTCGTAGTTTTGGTTGTCACCCGATGAATTTACTTTATCCGGCTCAGGGCGGTGAATTATCCCATGTTGTAATGTTTGCTTGTTAATTACCAGATGACACGGGCGAGAGGATCACGGTGCGCGGCTGCGGGCTGGACTCGGGCACGGCCACTACTGACACGGAGATCATTCGCATGTCGCACTGCGGCCGCTTCTACTACAACGACAGGTGATGAGATAAATACCCACAGATAGTCAACTCACAGATGACACGGGGGAGAGGATCACGGTGCGCGGCTGCGGGCTGGACTCGGGCACGGCCACTACTGACACGGAGATCATTCGCATGTCGCACTGCGGCCGCTTCTACTACAACGACAGGTGATGAGATAAATACCCACAGATAGTCAACTCACACATGACACGGGGGAGAGGATCACGGTGCGCGGCTGCGGGCTGGACTCGGGCACGGCCACTACTGACACGGAGATCATTCGCATGTCGCACTGCGGCCGCTTCTACTACAACGACAGGTGATGAGATAAATACCCACAGATAGTCAACTCACAGATGACACGGGGGAGAGGATCACGGTGCGCGGCTGCGGGCTGGACTCGGGCACGGCCACTACTGACACGGAGATCATTCGCATGTCGCACTGCGGCCGCTTCTACTACAACGACAGGTGATGAGATAAATACCCACAGATAGTCAACTCACAGATGACACGGGGGAGAGGATCACGGTGCGCGGCTGCGGGCTGGACTCGGGCACGGCCACTACTGACACGGAGATCATTCGCATGTCGCACTGCGGCCGCTTCTACTACAACGACAGGTGATGAGATAAATACCCACAGATAGTCAACTCACAGATGACACGGGGGAGAGGATCACGGTGCGCGGCTGCGGGCTGGACTCGGGCACGGCCACTACTGACACGGAGATCATTCGCATGTCGCACTGCGGCCGCTTCTACTACAACGACAGGTGATGAGATAAATACCCACAGATAGTCAACTCACACATGACACGGGGGAGAGGATCACGGTGCGCGGCTGCGGGCTGGACTCGGGCACGGCCACTACTGACACGGAGATCATTCGCATGTCGCACTGCGGCCGCTTCTACTACAACGACAGGTGATGAGATAAATACCCACAGATAGTCAACTCACAGATGACACGGGGGAGAGGATCACGGTGCGCGGCTGCGGGCTGGACTCGGGCACGGCCACTACTGACACGGAGATCATTCGCATGTCGCACTGCGGCCGCTTCTACTACAACGACAGGTGATGAGATAAATACCCACAGATAGTCAACTCACACATGACACGGGGGAGAGGATCACGGTGCGCGGCTGCGGGCTGGACTCGGGCACGGCCACTACTGACACGGAGATCATTCGCATGTCGCACTGCGGCCGCTTCTACTACAACGACAGGTGATGAGATAAATACCCACAGATAGTCAACTCACAGATGACACGGGGGAGAGGATCACGGTGCGCGGCTGCGGGCTGGACTCGGGCACGGCCACTACTGACACGGAGATCATTCGCATGTCGCACTGCGGCCGCTTCTACTACAACGACAGGTGATGAGATAAATACCCACAGATAGTCAACTCACACATGACACGGGGGAGAGGATCACGGTGCGCGGCTGCGGGCTGGACTCGGGCACGGCCACTACTGACACGGAGATCATTCGCATGTCGCACTGCGGCCGCTTCTACTACAACGACAGGTGATGAGATAAATACCCACAGATAGTCAACTCACAGATGACACGGGGGAGAGGATCACGGTGCGCGGCTGCGGGCTGGACTCGGGCACGGCCACTACTGACACGGAGATCATTCGCATGTCGCACTGCGGCCGCTTCTACTACAACGACAGGTGATGAGATAAATACCCACAGATAGTCAACTCACAGATGACACGGGGGAGAGGATCACGGTGCGCGGCTGCGGGCTGGACTCGGGCACGGCCACTACTGACACGGAGATCATTCGCATATCGCACTGCGGCCGCTTCTACTACAACGACAGGTGATGAGATAAATACCCACAGATAGTCAACTCACAGATGACACGGGGGAGAGGATCACGGTGCGCGGCTGCGGGCTGGACTCGGGCACGGCCACTACTGACACGGAGATCATTCGCATGTCGCACTGCGGCCGCTTCTACTACAACGACAGGTGATGAGATAAATACCCACAGATAGTCAACTCACACATGACACGGGGGAGAGGATCACGGTGCGCGGCTGCGGGCTGGACTCGGGCACGGCCACTACTGACACGGAGATCATTCGCATGTCGCACTGCGGCCGCTTCTACTACAACGACAGGTGATGAGATAAATACCCACAGATAGTCAACTCACAGATGACACGGGGGAGAGGATCACGGTGCGCGGCTGCGGGCTGGACTCGGGCACGGCCACTACTGACACGGAGATCATTCGCATGTCGCACTGCGGCCGCTTCTACTACAACGACAGGTGATGAGATAAATACCCACAGATAGTCAACTCACAGATGACACGGGGGAGAGGATCACGGTGCGCGGCTGCGGGCTGGACTCGGGCACGGCCACTACTGACACGGAGATCATTCGCATGTCGCACTGCGGCCGCTTCTACTACAACGACAGGTGATGAGATAAATACCCACAGATAGTCAACTTACAGATGACACGTGCGAGAGGATCACGGTGCGCGGCTGCGGGCTGGACTCGGGCACGGCCACTACTGACACGGAGATCATTCGCATGTCGCACTGCGGCCGCTTCTACTACAACGACAGGTGATGAGATAAATACCCACAGATAGTCAACTCACAGATGACACGGGGGAGAGGATCACGGTGCGCGGCTGCGGGCTGGACTCGGGCACGGCCACTACTGACACGGAGATCATTCGCATGTCGCACTGCGGCCGCTTCTACTACAACGACAGGTGATGAGATAAATACCCACAGATAGTCAACTCACACATGACACGGGGGAGAGGATCACGGTGCGCGGCTGCGGGCTGGACTCGGGCACGGCCACTACTGACACGGAGATCATTCGCATGTCGCACTGCGGCCGCTTCTACTACAACGACAGGTGATGAGATAAATACCCACAGATAGTCAACTCACAGATGACACGGGGGAGAGGATCACGGTGCGCGGCTGCGGGCTGGACTCGGGCACGGCCACTACTGACACGGAGATCATTCGCATGTCGCACTGCGGCCGCTTCTACTACAACGACAGGTGATGAGATAAATACCCACAGATAGTCAACTCACAGATGACACGGGGGAGAGGATCACGGTGCGCGGCTGCGGGCTGGACTCGGGCACGGCCACTACTGACACGGAGATCATTCGCATGTCGCACTGCGGCCGCTTCTACTACAACGACAGGTGATGAGATAAATACCCACAGATAGTCAACTCACAGATGACACGGGGGAGAGGATCACGGTGCGCGGCTGCGGGCTGGACTCGGGCACGGCCACTACTGACACGGAGATCATTCGCATGTCGCACTGCGGCCGCTTCTACTACAACGACAGGTGATGAGATAAATACCCACAGATAGTCAACTCACACATGACACGGGGGAGAGGATCACGGTGCGCGGCTGCGGGCTGGACTCGGGCACGGCCACTACTGACACGGAGATCATTCGCATGTCGCACTGCGGCCGCTTCTACTACAACGACAGGTGATGAGATAAATACCCACAGATAGTCAACTCACAGATGACACGGGGGAGAGGATCACGGTGCGCGGCTGCGGGCTGGACTCGGGCACGGCCACTACTGACACGGAGATCATTCGCATGTCGCACTGCGGCCGCTTCTACTACAACGACAGGTGATGAGATAAATACCCACAGATAGTCAACTCACAGATGACACGGGGGAGAGGATCACGGTGCGCGGCTGCGGGCTGGACTCGGGCACGGCCACTACTGACACGGAGATCATTCGCATGTCGCACTGCGGCCGCTTCTACTACAACGACAGGTGATGAGATAAATACCCACAGATAGTCAACTCACAGATGACACGGGGGAGAGGATCACGGTGCGCGGCTGCGGGCTGGACTCGGGCACGGCCACTACTGACACGGAGATCATTCGCATGTCGCACTGCGGCCGCTTCTACTACAACGACAGGTGATGAGATAAATACCCACAGATAGTCAACTTACAGATGACACGTGCGAGAGGATCACGGTGCGCGGCTGCGGGCTGGACTCGGGCACGGCCACTACTGACACGGAGATCATTCGCATGTCGCACTGCGGCCGCTTCTACTACAACGACAGGTGATGATATAAATACCCACAGATAGTCAACTCACAGATGACACGGGGGAGAGGATCACGGTGCGCGGCTGCGGGCTGGACTCGGGCACGGCCACTACTGACACGGAGATCATTCGCATGTCGCACTGCGGCCGCTTCTACTACAACGACAGGTGATGAGATAAATACCCACAGATAGTCAACTCACAGATGACACGGGGGAGAGGATCACGGTGCGCGGCTGCGGGCTGGACTCGGGCACGGCCACTACTGACACGGAGATCATTCGCATGTCGCACTGCGGCCGCTTCTACTACAACGACAGGTGATGAGATAAATACCCACAGATAGTCAACTCACAGATGACACGGGGGAGAGGATCACGGTGCGCGGCTGCGGGCTGGACTCGGGCACGGCCACTACTGACACGGAGATCATTCGCATGTCGCACTGCGGCCGCTTCTACTACAACGACAGGTGATGAGATAAATACCCACAGATAGTCAACTTACAGATGACACGTGCGAGAGGATCACGGTGCGCGGCTGCGGGCTGGACTCGGGCACGGCCACTACTGACACGGAGATCATTCGCATGTCGCACTGCGGCCGCTTCTACTACAACGACAGGTGATGAGATAAATACCCACAGATAGTCAACTTACAGATGACACGGGCGAGAGGATCACGGTGCGCGGCTGCGGGCTGGACTCGGGCACGGCCACTACTGACACGGAGATCATTCGCATGTCGCACTGCGGCCGCTTCTACTACAACGACAGGTGATGATATAAATACCCACAGATAGTCAACTCACAGATGACACGGGGGAGAGGATCACGGTGCGCGGCTGCGGGCTGGACTCGGGCACGGCCACTACTGACACGGAGATCATTCGCATGTCGCACTGCGGCCGCTTCTACTACAACGACAGGTGATGAGATAAATACCCACAGATAGTCAACTCACAGATGACACGGGGGAGAGGATCACGGTGCGCGGCTGCGGGCTGGACTCGGGCACGGCCACTACTGACACGGAGATCATTCGCATGTCGCACTGCGGCCGCTTCTACTACAACGACAGGTGATGATATAAATACCCACAGATAGTCAACTCACAGATGACACGGGGGAGAGGATCACGGTGCGCGGCTGCGGGCTGGACTCGGGCACGGCCACTACTGACACGGAGATCATTCGCATGTCGCACTGCGGCCGCTTCTACTACAACGACAGGTGATGAGATAAATACCCACAGATAGTCAACTCACAGATGACACGGGGGAGAGGATCACGGTGCGCGGCTGCGGGCTGGACTCGGGCACGGCCACTACTGACACGGAGATCATTCGCATGTCGCACTGCGGCCGCTTCTACTACAACGACAGGTGATGATATAAATACCCACAGATAGTCAACTCACAGATGACACGGGGGAGAGGATCACGGTGCGCGGCTGCGGGCTGGACTCGGGCACGGCCACTACTGACACGGAGATCATTCGCATGTCGCACTGCGGCCGCTTCTACTACAACGACAGGTGATGAGATAAATACCCACAGATAGTCAACTCACAGATGACACGGGGGAGAGGATCACGGTGCGCGGCTGCGGGCTGGACTCGGGCACGGCCACTACTGACACGGAGATCATTCGCATGTCGCACTGCGGCCGCTTCTACTACAACGACAGGTGATGATATAAATACCCACAGATAGTCAACTCACAGATGACACGGGGGAGAGGATCACGGTGCGCGGCTGCGGGCTGGACTCGGGCACGGCCACTACTGACACGGAGATCATTCGCATGTCGCACTGCGGCCGCTTCTACTACAACGACAGGTGATGATATAAATACCCACAGATAGTCAACTCACACATGACACGGGGGAGAGGATCACGGTGCGCGGCTGCGGGCTGGACTCGGGCACGGCCACTACTGACACGGAGATCATTCGCATGTCGCACTGCGGCCGCTTCTACTACAACGACAGGTGATGAGATAAATACCCACAGATAGTCAACTCACAGATGACACGGGGGAGAGGATCACGGTGCGCGGCTGCGGGCTGGACTCGGGCACGGCCACTACTGACACGGAGATATTATATTTCCTCTTCTTCGTGAACAAGATACACTCCGTCTTGTCTACGTTGCACTTACTCAATAGTACGTGCAACGTGGAATGGGCGGCTGAGACAATTCTCAGCCGCCCTTTCCACTCCATTCCGCCCATTTCATTCGACTTATCCAAGGCATTCGATGTTATAAATCACAAATTGTTATTAACCAAGTTAAGGAATTATGGTATTATGGGTTCCGCTCACAAGCTGTTTGCATCATTCTTGTCTGACCGTAGTCAGGTAGTAAAGATATCCACTAATGGAAAGACACTCACTTCGGATACCGGTCATATCAACTTAGGCATCCCTCAGGGGTCGGCAACTGAAAACACCCTATTTCTATTATTTATAAATGATCTTCCTCACCTGCGGCACCTCCGTACTTTTTGCGGACGATACAACAGTCGTCGTGGAAGCCAAACCCCATAAACAGCTTGCTGGGAAAATCCAAGAGGCATGTAAGCAGCTCCAAGTTTGGTTTTCATCAAATGGTTTGCTCTTAAATGTCGCGACATAAATGTTTTTTTCTGGTCATAAGATTGCAGTACCTTCGTGTATTGTAAGCAGTCCAATGCCATTGTGTACTGAGAGCAGATTCTTAGGTTTTATAATTGATTCAACCCTTAGCTGGAAGTGCCACATTAACGAGTTGTGCAAAAGATTGAGTAGTGCCATCTTCGCTCTCAAAAAACTACAGCCCCTTCTATCGCGAAAAGCACTGAAAGACGTATACTTCTCCTACTTTCACTCCCTATTATCCTATGGAACATTGATTAGGGGAAATTCTACAAACGCAAAGCGAGCCTTGATACTCCAAAAGCGTGCGATTCGAACAGTGGCCGGAGTCCATATCCGACATCCATGTAGAAAACTGTTTAAACAAAATGGCATTATGACGCACTACTCACTTTACTTATTTCAAGTACTGATGTTTGTACGCAATAATTTACCAATGTTCAAACGTATCAAGGTTACGAACATACAAATCCGATCTACGGGGAGACTAAAGCCGTGGTCCGAATCACGCTTACAGCACCCACAGCGCGTTAACGGGCGGACCGAATCACGCTCACAGCGCCAACATAGATGTCGTGACGTCATTGAATGATATCACTTGACTGCGTTTACAGTGCTCACGGTCCTAGGCGTAAGCACCTTGAGCACAAACGTCAAGATGACATTTGGCATACGTTTGTCACATGATTTTCATTAAATTGACGTTGACAGCGCTCACGCAGCCGTTTACGGTGGTCCGAATCAAAACGCTACTTACGCGGCCTTGAGCGCGCTAATGATTCGGACCGACTATCAGCACTTTTAGCGTTGTGAGCGTTGTAAGTGTGATTCGGACCACGGCTTAAGTACAGTGCCGCGTCACAAGGCACTTTCACTCAAAAATCCGAGGGTAATTGGACCAACTTTTTATGAGCGCGTCTACCTACAGAGTTGCGAACTGAACCATCTGACGAAGCATTTGAACGCCAATTGAGAGACTTTTTATTGGAAAAACCATTATATTCTGTAAATGAACATATGACTTTGACATCCAATATTAGAAACTGACTTTGAATATATCTTTTGAAATTGTATTTATTATTGTTATATCTCTAATTGACATGTGTGTATTTTTTCATCCGATATTGTATTTCATTATTTATTCTTAGTTTTTATAGTTTTGTGACATTTAAATGTAATTAGTAATCAATCAATAAAATATGTTTATTTTCACTGCTTTGACGATCATAATATAAATTTGTATAGATTAGGCTAAGACCATTTTGTACTATAATTTATTATTATGAAATAAATAAATCTAATCTAATCTAATCATAGTGCATAGATCATCAGCGTACTGTGACAGTTTCAGACCTCGAATCCGATCATGACTGTCCCATATATCGTAGACATACAGGTTTAAAATTACGGGGCCGGGAATTGATCCTTGCGGCACACCGTGTGGTAACTTCTTTAATTTTCCATACATTTACGAAATTTATCTATTAGCGATCGATCTTCTAGGTAGTTTTCAATTTTTTTATAATATTGTTTGGTGCATCGGCATTCCGGAGTTTCTTTATCAATCCTTTGTGGTTAATCGAATCAAATGCTTTGCTTAGGTCAATGCATATCATATATACACTTTTCGCTAATTGCATATGTAGTTGGACTATAGTTGGGTCATAGTGCTAATTCCATAGAACTGTTTATTAGTCCGAAAGCTTGACGTTATGAAGGCTACACGACTAAGGGGACTGAGGAGCGGGCAGGGGGCGTGAATAGGGCGCCCGTTGTAAAACTTTGTATTCAGGCCCCCTGCCCGCTTCTCCCTCAGTACCCTAGTCGTCTAGCCATCATATCAAGTTTTCGGGCTAATAATCGGTTGTATGGAGTGAGCATTCTATGCTTACTTATTTCTCTGTGGTTTAACGGTAATGACACTTCGCCCTTGTATCGAAATATATGTTTTTTTTTCAGATACGTGCACGGCTGCCTGCAGAGCTGCAACGACGCGGACGCGTGCAACTCCGCCCCGCGGCCCGGGGGGGCACTAGCCCTGCAGCTCGGGGGGGCACTGGCCCCGCAGCTCGGGGGGGCACTAGCCCCGCTAATATGCACCGCCGTCGTGCTGTTGGCACAGAGCTAACAGCGGACGGGCTAAGACTGCGGGTGGATTGTTTCTGGGTTACACTGGATTTTGTTATTGTTGGTAAATATGAGTTGAAAACAGATATTGTAAGAGCTGATATTGAACTCATATAATACAAATCATTACAGACGAATTTTATAATTGAAAGAAAAATGGAAATATTAATCTAGTATGTCTCCCTGTGACGTAAGCAATGGAGGAATTGATGGAAAATTCATTGAGGTTGAGTAAGCGTCAGTTAGTCAGAGTGATCGGACCGGTGTTCCGAAAGGTTGCAAGTTCGGATCTTGCTCGACGCGGTGAATTTTTCCATTTTTCTTTCAATTATAAAATTGTAATTTCGCTTGCAGACGTTTCTGCTTAGTACAGTCGCCATCAGATATATCAGAGCGGCCAAGGAGGTCACAAATATCTAAACAACGCCTCTATTGTCAAGGCGATAAAGTGCATGTTCAGATATTTTTGAGTACCCTGGCCGCACCGATATATTTGATGGCGTCTGTACACAAATTAATTACAGTCTAAAACCCAAATGGAGCCAAAAACGAGTCCTATTACGACCTCTTGACTTTTATGGCGAAGCGAGCCGAGCGAATGCAGTCTGTAATCTCTGTATTATGGTTCAATGGAGTCTTGGAAAACGTTATGTGTTGAATTTTGTGTCGATTGTTTTGCCTTATCTTGCCTATCTGTGTAACGGTACGAACTTCCTCCATAATACCTACAATTTTAATAAATTACTTATTAAGTAGAACCAAATATTTTGTGAAACAATCCTGATTGCATCCCAAAGTCTGTCACAGGGCACAATCGGCAGGGAGCTTGTCCATTATAATATCTAATTATTATAAATAATTAATAATATTGTTAGCCTAGTCGCATTTTACGCTATACAACACATTACACCACTCAATATTTTATACAAACCTTATATTGGCTAGAAATATTTGTACGTGAATCACTAAGAAACTCAGAACGACTTTGATTTGAGGTAAGATAAACAGCACTTTGAGTTTGAGGTAATTATTTAAGTCAACGTATAAAGCATTTAAAATAATACATGATTTTTTTTTAATAAACAAACGATTTGATGTAATCTCGCAATACTTTGATTTTGAGGTAATAATAAAACCAAAGTTACTAAAAATATTTCAAGCACACTTTTTTAGAAAATAGTTTCCTCATGTTAAATTATATGGCCTACAATTACAAGAAAAAACTCATTTATAGATGATCTCTCAATGAGTGTTCAAATATTTCAAGCCTCGCTAACAAATACTTCACTCGCCTAAATAGAATATGTACGTAGATTTTGTATGTTAAATTAAGTTGCAATCCTACTATTGCTATAAGATTTGTATGTCCACGTGTCAGAAAATTGCGCTAATAATATGGGTGTTATTAATAGCTTTTAATAGTTATAGTAACTTCATTGTTTTCTTATATTAATATCTAAGTAAGGTTTCAACTGTATAAATACAGGCATCGGTGTCATCTTTTAGTTTCTATATAATTGTAATAGCTGTTTTCATTATAGCACTAAGTTGACTAAATTATTATTTTATTAGTATCAATTAGGTTATTAGTGCTAGAAATATAATTGCCATTCTTAATTTAAATGCCTACTTTAAAAACGGAACCTGACGCGTGGACCCTACCAAAGAGTTACTATTTCAAGTTTGTTTCTCTTGGCTGTGATAAGTTTTCTACCATAGACAATATGCTTCTCACTGGCTACGTGCATACTGTTTATATACAAATTGTAACAAAAATGCTGGTGCCGTTTAAGACCATAATTGGTATCATATTCTAATTACGAAAAACTAAGAAAAAACTTTTTTTACGTGAAAAAAAATGGTTTATTACGGAGGGTTGGCTGGGCTGGGGCGACGGGGACAATACAAAAAAAATTGCGTCGAAAAAAATTTCTCCTATTTTTTTGTAGTCTCAATACGATATCAATTATGCTCTTAAAAGTATCACTAGTATTTTTGTTACACCCTGTATAGTACTTTTAATGTTAAATTAAACGGCGGCTTCTCAATCAGCCAATCAAAATGATGAGCATACGGGTTTCTAATTCAAATATTTGCTTGGACGAATACCTACAATTATATGAAAAGGTACGCTCAACATTCTCGTTGGTCGCACTGTTTTAACAAAACTGTGAGTTCCTAGAGTTTACATTTTATATAGTGTAAACTAAATCTAGGACAGTGTATACGGAACTCAACATTATTTAAGAGAAGTCCCGTATCCACGAAACTTCCCTTTTCCACTCAAACTTTAATGGTAAACCAGAAGCTTTCTCAGATTTACGTGTTTATAATTTAACGTGGAATTGATAATTTAATCGATAACTACTAAATAAGTCAATAGTAATTTTGTATTTTTCGGTATCTTCTAACAAACATTTTCATAAAAAGCTTAGTATCATAAATTGTGTAAACATGCTCGGTTGATGTCAAAGATTACAAATAAGAGAATTTAAGAGATAAGCACAGTTGCCAGTCCAAATATATCGGAGCGGCCAAAGTACTCATATTTGAACAGGCACATTATCGCATTAACAATAGAGGCGTTGTTCAGATATTTGTAAATACCTTTGCCGTTTACATATATCTGATTGCGACTGTACAATCAAAAGTTAAACTATATCTTTGACAGCAACTGTTCGGTTCATCGATATTAGACGGAGAGCTAGCCACGTCAGATATGACACAATAATGAGAGCAACGAAACCCCTCTAGTCAGTTTGCTATACTATGCTTATTTCTAGATCTGAACATCTGGCAGATGTAAAGTGGTGCAAACAACTTCAAGATAACAAATCTAAGAGTTCTGGGTTTGATATGAATAATTAGATTATATCATTGAGAGAAATTATATGAATAATTAGATTATATCATTGCCAAAAGTTTCTGTTGGGGGAAAGTATATAGGATGGGGGAAGGAATAGAAAAGGACCTATAATATAACGCAATATTTTTTGAGACCACTTTGGCAGTTTTTACCTATTTTGGTTTAACTATTTGCCAATTCAAAAATTTGATACTTTGTCACTGACCTCCACCCATTTAAAGCTGCCAGATGCCCGGATCTAGAAATAAGCATAGTATAGCAATCTAACCAGATGGGTGTTGTTGCTCTCATTATTGTGTCATATCTGACGTGGCTAGCTCTTAGTCCATATCACTGGCGATGAAATTGAGGTAACTTTGACTTTGAGGTTAAAAGTTGAGGTAATCCTAATTTGAACTTTTATTTAAGTAGTAAGTGTTGATGCACCGTTATACTAATTGTAATATAAGCTTTATAAAGTGGTGCAAATTTTGCCTAATATTGCGAAATTTTTATAGACATTGTATGGATATTTGTTTTATACCGTTTGTCTAATACTGATTTCGAGCAATAAATAGTTATAAATAAATAATAAATTGTTTCCGTTTTCTCTTACCTCCCTGATGCAATCCTAATAACCCTATCCTATCATTTAACCCTTTTACAGGCTACACCAATCTAGAAGAACTTTCTACAAACACTTCTTTCTCCTAGCGTTTGTCCCGGCTTGGGGTCAGCTTGACAACCTAATCCCATGAATTGGCGTGGGCACTAGTTTTTACGAAAGCGACTGCCATCTGACCTTCCAACCCAGGTAAACTAGGCCTTATCGGGATTAGGTCCGGTTTCCTTACGATGTTCTTCCTTCACCGGAAACGACTGGTAAATATCAAATGATATTCCGTACATAAGTTCCGAAAAGCTCAGTGGTACGAGCCGAGGTTTGAACCAGTGACCTCCGGATTGAAAATCTGACATCTTACCGAAAAACACTAAACTACTCTTTCTAAAAATAGTTGCGTTACGTCTTGGTAATTGAATTTCAACCTTACTTACGTAACTTATTATTATTATTATTATATCGTTTTAGACAGGCAGCTTGCGCTGATAAGTCTAAATCAAAGTTCACTATACACTAATTCACAACTTTAGATAGTTTGTCGAGTCTATTTTTGAACTGATTAACACTGTTGGAGTTCACAACTTGGGAGGGTAACTTGTTCCAAGTATTCACAATTCGGTTCGCAATAAAGTTTTTGCCGATATTCGTATTATGTATTGTTGTTGTTAGTTTAAAGTTATGTCCTCTTGCGCGCGTGTTTAGATGTCGAGTGAACAAGTCGGTCAGTTCTGGACAGTCGTAATAGCCATTTAGTATTTTAAAAGTCTCAATCATGTCTCCACGTCCACTTATTATGAATTAGGTACCGAATTCGCAAAATCACACTCTTTAAATGAATTAGGTACCTAATTCATTTAAAGAGTGTCATTTTGCGATAGTCTAACCTAATTTGAACTTTAAATCGAAAGAGTAAGGTTGAAATTCAATTGACATGGATGTGGTCGATAAATCGTAGGTACTACGCCAGGAAAAGGGTTAAATCTAGTGTTTTATTTTAAGTATTTATCAGAACGTAAACTAACAAAATCATGTGACTTGGTCATGCGTAGGTATTGGCATCATTGGATGAGATAAACTCATCATTAATGTTAACATACTTATGGCGGTGAGTCTATAGAACTCTGTACCCGCCGGCTTTACAAATTTTCAGCTGCTCGAGCTCTTTTTCTACCCATAGAGAAAACAAGAGCCAAAATAGTTATTTCTAGCTCAGTGACAAGGTTCAATTTAGTTTGGCAAAAACAGTTCATCGGACGCATCAGTGCAGGTTGCAGCAGGTTCAGGGATCTAAGTAAATAGATTGCATATTGACCAGAAAAATGCTTTTAATGCAAATAAATAAATTATCAATAAAATAAACTGGGTGGATAGTTTTTTCTTGTTCTATCTGTCAAGTCAGTCAGTGGACAGCGCGACAGCATTAACATTAACAGCCAGGGCCGGATTAAGCACTTCGCGGCCTGTCAAGTTATATGACAAAAAAAAAATGTCGACAGATTAAGACAGTCAGTAAGGTATATTTAATTCTATGAAACATCATCAATATCTTTTTTGCCCACACGAGGCCCGAGACCCCTTTTCACTCTATGATTTTTTTTTTCTGTGCACGCAGTGCCTCTGGCCGATGCGGGTCCTAGGCAGTTGCCTACTCTGCCTAATAATCCGGCTATGTTAACAGCACTTATGGTATGAAAAGATCATACATAGGGTAAATCGCCAATTATTGGCCACCCTCCAGATACAGGGCAAATCTTAAAATTGCGTTATAAATCTTGATAAAATCTATAGATTCAAACTTCATTACAGGGACAAAAACTACACACACGGGTACAGTCACCGGCAATAGTATCATCTTACACGAAGGCCGCAAAAAATATGTGACACGCTCTTATTTGTATGGTCATAATGACGAGGACGAAATCTGTGTAACTAAATGAACAGGCCCAGTTTTTGGCGATTTACCCTACCTCGGCAGTAGCCCATTTTGACAAAAAAAATTAAAAGTTTACTGTCACAATAAACTAGTGTCTCACTGTAGGGTGAAATTACTTCGAGCGTGGCAGCGGGGGTCGCCCGGCTATGCGGGGTCTTGGGTTATTAGTCTATGGTTGAAAACAAAACTAGAAAAAACTGATCCACCCAACGATTAAACATGATTATCAGAACCAAACATGAAAATATGAATAAATAAACATCCTGGAGCCCTCAGTCTAACTTGGTGTCGGTGAGCTCCGAACTGTCACCGATTTCTTCCTGGTCCTCTGCTGGGATGGCTTCGGTTTCTGGAAGAATAATTAACTATTTTAGGTGTTTTCAATCTTTTTAAATCCGCCGTGCACTTGCAAGTTTAACATTTTATCTAGGCGCCCGAACCTAGCTAAGCCATTTGACAAAGGTATAGTATAGTGAGGAGGATTGCATCACGGCACCTAACGACACCAACCTGGCCTCTCCTCGCTGGTCGCAATAGCAGCGCAGCATATCTTCCTGCCCCTCAGCTCAAACGGCAACATATGTCCCTCTCGGTAACATCACCTGAGAAGAGTACATGTGTCACTTAACTACTTAACGGCAACTAACTTGGCGTCTCCTTCTCGCTGGGCGGCGGGGTGGGCTGGTCGCACTTGCAGCGCAGCATATCTTGCAGCTCCCTCAGCTCGGACGGCAACATCTGTCTCTGTCTGTAATATCACCTGAGAAGAGTACATGTGTCACTTAACTAACGGCGACCAACCTGGCGTCTCCTTCTCGCTGGGCGGCGGTGTGGGCTGGTCGCACTTGCAGCGCAGCATATCTTCCATCAGCTCCCTCAGCTCAAACGGCAACATATGTCCCTCTCGGTAACATCACCTGAGAAGAGTACATGTGCCACTTTAACGGCGACCAACCTGGCGTCTCCTTCTCGCTGGGCGGCGGGGTGGGCTGGTCGCACATGCAGCGCAGCATATCTTGCAGCTCCCTCAGCTCGGACGGCAACATCTGTCTCTGTCTGTAATATCCCTGAGAAGAGTACATGTGTCACTTAACTAACGGCGACCAACCTGGCGTCGCCTTCTCGCTGGGCGGCGGGGTGGGCTGGTTGCACTTGCAGCGCAGCATATCTTGCAGCTCCCTCAGCTCGGACGGCAACATCTGTCTCTGTCTGTAATATCACCTGTGAAGAGTACATGTGTCACTTAACTAACGGCGACCAACCTGGCGTCTCCTTCTCGCTGGTCGGCGGGGTGGACTGGTCGCACTTGCAGCGCAGCATATCTTCCAGCTCCCTCAGCTCAGACGGCAACATCTTCTTATTTTTCTCTGTCGGTGATAAGTCACCTGAAAAGAAATCACGCATGTGTTACATTAACACAACAGGATAGCATCAATTTTGATCTGGCGCAACACAAAAACTCCATAGTTCCGCACCATACAAATTGTCGAACGAGCGGAGCGGGCGAAGTGAAGTTCTTACAAAAAACTTCGGCTACTAGGAAGTCTCGGCATTTCGATGGCTTTTTGATTTTGAGGGTTTGTTCCGCGATAAATTTAGTAACGTTTGTGTGATCTAGGTCAATCGCCGGAAAAATGAAAGAATAAATGACATCGTATTGGACTAACTGAAAGTGAACTTGACTGTCTCTTTCTCCTCGCAGTAGCAGTGCGGGTCGCGGCGCAGCAGCTCCGCCAGCTCGCGCGCGCGCGCCGCCGAGGGCAGCTCCCGGGGCACTGCAACTCAACAATACAAATAACTATCATTTTAAACACAAAATAACCGACTTCACTTAGCATCCACCTATCCAACAGCAAATGCTCGAGCTGCTGTAAAAAATACTCGAATCACTATAGGTGTGCCTATAAAAGTTGAAGAGTTCCCTCGATTTCTCCAGGATCCCATCATCAGATCCTGACCTGGTTACAATGGAACCAACTGTGAAGTATTCTTTTAAACAAAAAGAGAATTTTCCAAATCGGTCCAGCCGTCTTCGAATAATCGGTGAACATACAAAAAAAAAAAAAACAAAGATCTCAACGAATGCTCGAGCTGCTGTAAAAAATACTCAAATCACTATAGGTGTGCCTATAATAGTTGAAGAGTTCCCTCGATTTCTCCAGGATCCCATCATCAGATCCTGACCTGGTTACAATGGAACCAACTGTGAAGTATACTCTTTCAAACAAAAAGCGAATTTTCCAAATCGGTCCAGCCGCCTTCAAATAATCGGTGAACATACATAAAAAAAAACCGGCCAAATGCGAGTCGGACTCGCGCACCGAGGGTTCCGTACAAACCTGTAGGTATATAAGTAAAAGTTCACCCATTGTTTTGACATAGAAGTTTGATTTTGTTACAGCTTAAAGGTATTATAGTATTTGATATGAATTTCAATTTAATACCTCTACGCGTTTACGAGGAAAAAGGTAAGTAAGTTTAAAATTTATAAAAAGATTGTTTGTATGATTTTACTAAAAATGTCTACTTTTTGTAATTTTTCCATTGTCTATGCTATAACTTACCATTAAAAATAAAACTACATATAAACTAAACTAATACTAAAATCTAAAACCTACTTACAAATAAAAAAACCGGCCAAGAGCGTGTCGGGCCACGCTCAGTGTAGGGTTCCGTAGTTTTCCGTCCGTCACAGTAAGTGTCCCCACTTAAGAGTTAATAACACCGCCATGTAGGATATGATATGAGAGTTCCACGTACAGCGACATCTATCGGCAAATTAAGTAAACTATTGCGCGCGAGCTTAAAGTATGGGAGATGATTTTTATGGAATAATTCTTTATTGCGTGAACCGATTTTCACCGTTTTTACTTTATTTGAAAGCACGTCATTTCATTGTAATTTTGTAGAAATCACAGGTACAATAAACATCTGCTTATACGGTTAAATTACAAACTTTTTATTTTACTACTTTGTCGGCGTGATTGATATACATATTAGTACCAAATTTCAGCTTTCTAGTGCTAACGGTCACTGAGATTATCCGCGGACGGACGGACGGACGGACGGGCAGACATGGCGAAACTATAAGGGTTCCTAGTTGACTACGGAACCCTAAAAATGGGCTCCAAGTCGGATCCGACCGGTAGGGTGCCCAGAAGGCTGGCGGCATTGCCGCGTTGAACGGCAATACCGATGCGCTGGGCAAAGTATGCCCCAGCCTTCTGGTCACCCGTCGCATTAATAAGGCGCTTGGCTAGCTCCTTATATATTTTGTGGGCTCCTGGTCCCCACGGCCCAAGCGTCTCCACCCCAAACGGCTCAAACATGTAACCACTGTCAATGTCTACATACTTGCGCCGCTTGAGGTGTTCGGCAGCGTCGGCGGCAGCCCCGGCCCTGGCTGATGTCCGTGGAAGGTGGGACGGTGCGAGGGTATCGACGCATGTGGCATCCCAAACCAAGGGCCGTCTCAACTTCAAGGGAACCAGGGTCATGCCATCTGGCCTTTTACCATCGTCACGCGCTAGACCCGCCGGTTCTAGAACCGACGGCGCTCCGGCGGCGACGAGGGCTCGGCGCAAGATGTCATTAACACTGGCATGGCGCGACATACGGCCGGCGCTTCTAGAGCATGAAAGACCGTGGAGACCAAACCTCGTTACACTAGCGCCGCAGTGGCACTGATGTGGAGCCACACATGCCGCCCCCAGGCGTAGCGAAACATGCTATGCTATATGACGTTGCTTCGTGCCAAATTTCAAGTTTCTGAGTTCACGGGAAGTACCCCGTAGGTTCTGCGAGTGCCGAAAAACTCTAAAATTTGCAGCATAAACGACTGTATCTTTTGATTGCGTTGGCTTTTAAGTTTGATTTTTTCACAGCTCCAAGGGACAACAGACCTGAGTATTTGATATAAATCAGCTTGATACCTCCACGCGTTCCTGAGACTAATGGTCTTGACAGACAGACAGACACACAGACGGAGAACAAAGTGATCCTATAAGGGTTTCGTTTTTCCTTTCGAGGTACGGAACCCTAAAAATGGTTTTGTATGGAAGGTTTTTTTTGCATCCAAAATTTTTTTCTTCTACTTTTTTTTAGTAGCATTACGATACTAACGATACTCTTAAACGGATCACCAGTATTTCTGTTACATTCTGTAGGTACCTTAAATTCTTGACATTCATACAATTTTGTTAAGTGGGTAAAATATTCTACATAATCTGGTGAAAAGTGATTAGAAAGGGGACCGGCGGCATGTGCCTACATACCGGTCTCTATCTAGCTTATTTTGCTAGCGAGACACTCATTGGTGGTGTGTGGACATGCCTCGAAAGGATACTAAATTACTTATTTATCGTATGGCTACATGTCACTGGATATAGATAGGCATTTCTTCTCTGGGGTACTAGTAGTAGGAAAGCAGATGATGAAGAAAATCCAGTGAGTGCAGTGTTGCGAGGTTTAGATAGGACAGTGCAGCTGCCAAGTTTGTTACTCTTTTAGCACCACCCAGGGATCAAGTGTAGCGTTGTCTAAGGAGTTTCCTACGGACGCAGAGTAACATTGATCCCCTAAATTATTTTTGTCATATGTTGAACTTCCATAATTATACTTGTATTTCAGATTCTACAAGCAGTAGTCGATTTTAGATTCTACAAGTAGTAAGCAGATTGTAAATAGTAACCAGAGGGTGTCGGGGGCTACGTGCGCTCCAGCGCATCCTCGTACACGCGTCTCATGACGTACCCGTAGTCACGGGACGGCCGAGCGGGCGCCATTGTAACACCGGTGGCTCTTTCGTGTACTGAAGATAGTAGGTACATCATCTGTGTCACATTGGTACATACCGGAGGG
Organism: Pammene aurita; assembly: GCA_947086415.1. Classification (NCBI taxonomy): domain Eukaryota; kingdom Metazoa; phylum Arthropoda; class Insecta; order Lepidoptera; family Tortricidae; genus Pammene; species Pammene aurita. The sequence goes on from OX352313.1 coordinate 17,371,376, forward strand.
TGTCGAGGGCTCCGTGCGCTCCAGCGCGTCCCCGTGCACGCGTCTCATGACGTACCCGTAGTCACGAGGCGGCCGAACGGGCGCCATTGTAACACCAGTGGCTCTTTCGTGTACTGAAGATAGTAGGTACATCATCTGTGTCACATTGGTACATACCGGAGGGTGTCGGGGGCTCCGTGCGCTCCAGCGTGTCCTCGTGCACGCGTCTCATGACGTACCCGTAGTCACGGGGCGGCCGAACGGGCGCCATTGTAACACCGGTGGCGCGGTCGAGTACTGAAGATAGTAGGTACATTATCTGTGTCACATTGGTACATACCGAAGGGTGTCGGGGGCTCCGTGCGCTCCAGCGCGTCCCCGTGCACGCGTCTCATGACGTACCCGTAGTCACGGGGCGGCCGAACGGGCGCCATTGTAACACCGGTGGCGCGGTCGAGTACTGAAGATAGTAGGTACATCATCTGTGTCACATTGGTACATACCGAAGGGTGTCGGGGGCTCCGTGCGCTCCAGCGCGTCCCCGTGCACGCGTCTCATGACCAGAGGTCGGCGGGGGTGAGCTATTTGCCTTATAATATGACGTAAGACATGTCAAATTATAAGGCAAATAGCTCACCCCCGCCGACCTCTGCTCATGACGTACCCGTAGTCACGGGGCGGCCGAGCGGGCGCCATTGTAACACCGGTGGCGCGGTCGAGTACTGAAGATAGTAGGTACATCATCTGTGTCACATTGGTACATACCGGAGGGTGTCGGGGGCTCCGTGCGCTCCAGCGTGTCCTCGTGCACGCGTCTCATGACGTACCCGTAGTCACGGGGCGGCCGAACGGGCGCCATTGTAACACCGGTGGCGCAGTCGAGTACTGAAGATAGTAGGTACATCATCTGTGTCACATTGGTACATACCGAAGGGTGTCGGGGGCTCCGTGCGCTCCAGCGCGTCCCCGTGCACGCGTCTCATGACCAGAGGTCGGCGGGGGTGAGCTATTTGCCTAATAATATGACGTAAGACATGTCAAATTATAAGGCAAATAGCTCACCCCCGCCGACCTCTGCTCATGACGTACCCGTAGTCACGGGGCGGCCGAGCGGGCGCCATTGTAACACCAGTGGCTCTTTCGAGTACTGAAAATAGTAGGTACATCATCTGTGTCACATCGGTAATTACCGGAGGTTGTCGGGGGCTCCGTGCGCTCCAGCGCGTCCTCGTACACGCGTCTCATGACGTACCCGTAGTCACGAAGCGGCCGAGCGGGCGCCATTGTAACACCAGTGGCGCGGTCGAGAACTGAAAAAAATATATTTTATTTTATGTTAAATAAATGTTTGATTTGAATTATAGAAGGCACAAGAGGTCGTTTATTGGCTTAAGTTTCAGATTAATGCTACAAGATGACGGACCCTCCAACCAGCGCCGGATATAGAACTTTTTTGAGGCGGGGCAAAATCTGAAAATGCCGCCCCCCCTTTTTTTTTGTCGATGTGACAATTCTTTACGCATTCCCCCGGGGCCCTAGGGAGGACCCATAGTGGGGGGTATGTGGGACTCTCCTCTCTTAACTCCCTCTACTAGCCAGAGGGAGGGGAGAGGCCTACCCACTAAAAACACACCGGCGTCGTCCTCACTACCGTTATGGGGGAACGCCACGGGATAACTTGCGCATTCGTCCGCGGCGCTCCCCCTGTGCATATATTTGATATGTATGCTATTTTTATATCCAGCCCTCAGCCTAGTCCGAGCCGTTTAGCGGACACTTTTAGTGGGGCAAATTTTGGGTTGTTTTACCTCATCGAGTAGTAGGATGAAACCTCATTTGATAGCTAAAGTGATGCTATTTCAATATTTTTTGGTCGGACAGCCCTCAGCCTGGTCCGTTCCGTTTTCGGACACTTTTAGTGGTGCAATTTTTGGGGTGTTTTTTACCTCATTGAGTAGCAGGATGAAACGAACATCATTTGATAGCTAACGTGATGCTCTTTCAATATTTTTTGGTCGGACAGCCCTCAGCCTGGTCCTTTCCGTTTTCGGAAACTTTTAGTGGTGCAATTTTTGGGGTGCTTTTTCTGTCTGTAGCCGAAATTTACGCCCCTATATTAATAAAATTTGGTGTGTGAGTGGCCTTTATAACTTGCCATACATTGAATCATAAGAATTATTTTATAAAACATTATTTATGGGGGCACTCGATGAGGTAAGTGATCATACTGTGGCCGCCCGGTCCATTACACGGATTCAGTGTAGTAGTAGTGAGCCTTCCTATAAATACGTGCACACAATGATACAAGTTACATAACAAACAGTAAAAGTTGCTTTATTTACACCACTCCACCTCGGAAAGGCGCTCTTTATCCCTTGAAAACGGATGGAGAAAAACGCATTTTATCCACACGTGGGGAAGTAATTTTGGTACCCGTTTTGACTTGTTTTTTCACGTATACCTGGCAGGATGGACTATAAAGAGATAATTTTGAATTATATAATTTTGAAAGTCATTCAGGCTTCGAATTTTTATAGCTTATATTTTTCCTGAGGTGGTGTGGTGAAAAATTTTGTATCATACTGCAGCTAAGTTTGTTCAACCTCTCTTGCCTTGAGGCCTTCGTACGCTCAACATTCCATTTTTTGAACAATTCGCTACACTCGTGACTCAATTTTGGAATCTTTCGCTAGCTCGGGTCTCAGTAAAGCACGAGAGGAAAACATCAACTTTGCCCCGTTGTATAATAAATAACTATTATCTATGGTGTCGGTGCAAATTCGAGCACAGGCTTTATTCACATGTTATTTGGCTACCATAGTTTCGCTTTCCCTTTAAATCATTTTAGTAAACACCGGCCAAGAGCATCTCGGATCGGACCATGACTAATGTAGGGTTTCGTAGCTGCGGGCCTGTCACAATATTTACACCTATTCATAAAGTCGTTTTTTAGGATAATTTTGCCATGAAATTACAACTTTTGTGATAACTTAGAAATGGCTCAGCCAATTCTATTCTATACAGTTTTCATTGAACTTTTATTTAGATATCCATGAATTTTCCATATTTTTTTGGCCCAGGGTTCAAAAGTTAGAGGACGGTACGCTTTTTTTAAATTTCGGAGCTATTGTTTACTAAGCTATTGATTTTATCCAATACTTGATTTAGATGTTTGAAACAACACACGGCCCTGAGAGATACCGATGAAGGAGTTACCAAATATACCTTCATCTTTTTCACACGCAGGCTAAGGGCGCGTGTAGATGATGCCGCCCCCGCGCCGCCGCCGCGTTGCTACTGCGGGTAGTACATGAGTACACGATGCCGTCATCGTGCCGCCGCCGTACCTCCGCGCTGTGTATACGAGACGCGTAAAGCCCGCCACCGCGCCGCCGCCCCTCTGGGTTGTTTATGCGAGAAACAAAAGCCCGCGGCGGCGGCGCGGTGGCGGGCTTTACGCGTCTCGTATACACAGCGCAGAGGGTACGGCGGCGGCGCGGTGGCGGGCTTTACGCGTCTCGTATACACAGCGCAGAGGGTACGGCGGCGGCGCGGTGGCGGGCTTTACGCGTCTCGTATACACAGCGCAGAGGGTACAGCGGCGGCGCGGTGGCGGGCTTTACGCGTCTCGTATACACAGCGCAGAGGGTACGGCGGCGGCGCGGTGGCGGGCTTTACGCGTCTCGTATACACAGCGCAGAGGGTACGGCGGCGGCGCGGTGGCGGGCTTTACGCGTCTCGTATACACAGCGCAGAGGGTACGGCGGCGGCGCGGTGGCGGGCTTTACGCGTCTCGTATACACAGCGCAGAGGGTACAGCGGCGGCGCGGTGGCGGGCTTTACGCGTCTCGTATACACAGCGCAGAGGGTACGGCGGCGGCGCGGTGGCGGGCTTTACGCGTCTCGTATACACAGCGCAGAGGGTACGGCGGCGGCGCGGTGGCGGGCTTTACGCGTCTCGTATACACAGCGCAGAGGGTACGGCGGCGGCGCGGTGGCGGGCTTTACGCGTCTCGTATACACAGCGCAGAGGGTACGGCGGCGGCGCGGTGGCGGGCTTTACGCGTCTCGTATACACAGCGCAGAGGGTACAGCGGCGGCGCGGTGGCGGGCTTTACGCGTCTCGTATACACAGCGCAGAGGGTACGGCGGCGGCGCGGTGGCGGGCTTTACGCGTCTCGTATACACAGCGCAGAGGGTACGGCGGCGGCGCGGTGGCGGGCTTTACGCGTCTCGTATACACAGCGCAGAGGGTACGACGGCGGCGCGGTGGCGGGCTTTACGCGTCTCGTATACACAGCGCAGAGGGTACGGCGGCGGCGCGGTGGCGGGCTTTACGCGTCTCGTATACACAGCGCAGAGGGTACGGCGGCGGCGCGGTGGCGGGCTTTACGCGTCTCGTATTCATAGCGCAGAGGGTACGGCGGCGGCGCGGTGGCGGGCTTTACGCGTCTCGTATACACAGCGCAGAGGGTACGGCGGCGGCGCGGTGGCGGGCTTTACGCGTCTCGTATACACAGCGCAGAGGGTACGGCGGCGGCGCGGTGGCGGGCTTTACGCGTCTCGTATACACAGCGCAGAGGGTACGGCGGCGGCGCGGTGGCGGGCTTTACGCGTCTCGTATACACAGCGCAGAGGGTACGGCGGCGGCGCGGTGGCGGGCTTTACGCGTCTCGTATACACAGCGCAGAGGGTACGGCGGCGGCGCGGTGGCGGGCTTTACGCGTCTCGTATACACAGCGCAGAGGGTACGGCGGCGGCGCGGTGGCGGGCTTTACGCGTCTCGTATACACAGCGCAGAGGGTACAGCGGCGGCGCGGTGGCGGGCTTTACGCGTCTCGTATACACAGCGCAGAGGGTACGGCGGCGGCGCGGTGGCGGGCTTTACGCGTCTCGTATACACAGCGCAGAGGGTACAGCGGCGGCGCGGTGGCGGGCTTTACGCGTCTCGTATACACAGCGCAGAGGGTACGGCGGCGGCGCGGTGGCGGGCTTTACGCGTCTCGTATACACAGCGCAGAGGGTACGGCGGCGGCGCGGTGGCGGGCTTTACGCGTCTCGTATACATAGCGCAGAGGGTACGGCGGCGGCGCGGTGGCGGGCTTTACGCGACTCGTATACACAGCGCAGAGGGTACGGCGGCGGCGCGGTGGCGGGCTTTACGCGTCTCGTATACATAGCGCAGAGGGTACGGCGGCGGCGCGGTGGCGGGCTTTACGCGTCTCGTATACACAGCGCAGGCGTGCGGCGGCGAAGGGGCGACTTCGTCGACACGCGCCCTGACCGCCCTCAAATGAGAGGGCGTTTCATTACCTGCGCCTACGCGCCCCGCGAATGGATACCTGTCTCAGTGGTCCAGGTTGCGTTGATCATCATCATTAGCAGACGAATACACGTCTCATCTCTCAGCGATGATGAGACGTGTATTCGTCTGCCAAGAAGTTCGAATTTGCCGCCCCCTGAATTTGCCGCCCGGGGCATGGGCCCCGGTCTGCCCCCCCCCCCCCCCCTAGATCCGGCTCTGCCTCCAACGCGCAATTGAGAATGTGCAACAATAGGGAAGTTTTAGATTTAGAATATTTAGTACCTTAGACGTAGAACCACGTTACTACAAAGGATTAAGAAGATTCTCCTTCCTCAATTTCACATTTAACTACAGAGATGAAAACAATAGGTGTCATACGCTCTTAAAAAAAATAGGGTTTTCTACGTGCTTCATATATCCATGCAGGCTTGAGACATGTCATAAACACTGGCTGAAAATGGGGTGAAATGATAATATGTGACGTTATCAATCAAAAGTACACATCATTGTCGGTTGTGATTAAGACGTTAACTGCCATAAAACATAATTTAGAAATAAACTCTATGAACAACCGACAATAATGTACCTATGACTTGAAAACATCACATATACTCGAACGCAGCCATAACGTGATAAGCTGTGCCAACCCTTCTCTCATTAGCTATCGTGATGCGGTAAGCGCATCGGGAAAAACGGGTACAACGGAAAGATACATAGTGAAACCCCTCTATCGCAACCTTGTCAGGTCAGTTAATTAACCGGGTATTCAGACAAAAAAATACATTGAAGTATAGGCATGCAATCTGTTTGTTACTATTAGGTACGTATACTATACATTATATGATATGGTCTTGCATCTAGATGACTATTAAACTGACCGAAATCGAGCAGGTCTCTTGCTTCGAGTTCTCCTTCCAGCCTTTCTCTTAAAAGGCTCGTGTACTCGCGCCGTACGAACTGACGGTCGCCGTACCGACGACGAGCCTCCAGCACAGCTGCAACACGTTAACATATAAGTTAGCAGTTAGCTTATTTATTAAGTACCGTAAAACGGGGTAAGGAGGGATTGCGTGGGCAGTTGGGTCATGAATGGGGCGAATCGGGATGATAGAGGCGTGATGACAATAAAAAAATCTCTTAACAAGTCAAGCTATTGTAATGTTCATAACCCGAAAGTGTCAATCCTAGCAACTTCCCCATTTCACCTCATTGCTATCCCTACAATTAAACCCCAACTACGGGCTGAGAAGGGATTCCCCGCTATTTTGTTTTTATCGTTACAATTATGAAATGGCTCGACAGATAATCAACAAAAAAACTTAAACTCAGATGAGAGGAAGAAATTTTATATATTATAATTTTAAACAAAAAAGAACCGACTTCACTTAGCATCCACCTTTCCAAAAGCAAATGCTCGAGATGCTGTAAAAATACTCAAATCACTATAGGTGTGCCTATAACAGTTGAAGAGTTCCCTCGATTTCTCCAGGATCCCATCATCAGATCCTGACCTGGTTACAATGGAACCAACTGTGAACCAAAAGAGCTCAAAGAGGACCCAGTGTGTTGACGATGAGGGACCTTCTTGTTCCTTTAGTCGTTAACACAGTGAATCCTCCTTTTTGTAAAGGGTCGGCAACGCGCATGTGACGCCTTTGGAGTTGCAGGCGTCCATAGGTTACGGTAGCTGCTTACCATCAGGCGGGCCGTATGCTTGTTTGCCACCGTCGTGGTATAAAAAAAAAAAAAAAAAAGTATACTCTTTCAAACAAAAAAAGGATTTTCCAAATCGGTCCAGCCGTCTTCGAATAATCGGTGAACATATGTACATTAAAAAAAATAAAAAATAAATATATCAAAAACAAAGATCCCGACGAATTGATAACCTCCTCCTTCGAAATCTTGAAGTCGGTTGAAAATCAACGTGCCACGAGTAAAAAAACTTTGATCTAGGTTTGAATTTCGGTTTTGTCCCTAGGTACTCACCCCATTTTACGGTAGTTGCTTTGTAAAACATCTGTATAGGCTGAATAAGTGCCACACCGTATGGACTGAGTGGGTTTATAGTTTAACCGCTAACTCGATGCACGCGACCGGTGGCGCGAACAACGATGTAGTAGCGAGATGAGAGACGAGCGGTCGCCGCTGTCTTCCAAAACAGCTCCATTCTATTCTATATATTTTGATCGTGCTGCTCGGGCGCGATGGGCGCGAGCGACGGGTTCGCGCGACTCGTTCAATGTATATAAACCTAAATTGACCTATTTTGGATGAAAGCGGCGAACGCTCGTCTTGCCGCTCGCCGCGTCGCAGTTCGCGTTGCCGGTCGCGTGCATGATGTCCGCGGCCTCAAAGATTTCAATAGTAAAAAGAGCTCTTTATTAACATTCAGACATCTTTAAATTTTTTTTATTGTAAGTAATCCACTCATTCCACTTCATGTAAGTAATCCCTTCACTTCCTAAAATGTACTTAAGACCTATACTTGTGAGGAATTAAAGGTAGACCTGTTGTCGTGATTACCGTCATCCACAATGGCGTTGAGTAGACGCCGCGTCTCGTGCGCGGGCGGGAAACGCTCTTGTGTGCTCTTCTCGGGCTTGGTTGGAGCACCTGCAATATTCGTACAAATCGTTCAAAAGTAAACCAAAATACCTCGTGTTTCATTCATTCATTTATTGATCAAATTTTTTTTATTATAAGTGAACGAGTGTAAGGTAACTAGTTCACTTCTTTATCAAATGGGTGCAATAATACTTGCCTGGTACACATATTGGACACAATCTAATGCTGACACACTCTTCAATCTAATGCTGACATTCGAGAGCGATAGTAGAGTTCCATAGTAAAGCAAAAGATACGAAACTATTATTTGGACTACTCTATACTAAATCGAGTTCCTCCAAAAATCAGAAATTAGTGATCAGGTGCCGCCGCGACATGTGTCGAAGGGAAATTGATTTATTTTGACAGCTCCAAATCGCCGTACAAAATGTATGGAACTGATATCTGCTGCGTTTGATGGCGGTAGTGCGTGTGCCTGAATGAGGCTTTCCGTGATCGAGTTTTTCACTTGATTGCAGCACCGTGGCGAGAGGTCTAGCAGTCATAATCCACCAATCATGTTTTTCATATTTTTTTGATTGGTGAATTTTGACCGCAGCTGTCAAAAAGACCTCTCGTCACGGTGCTGCCATCTAGTGAAAATCTCGATCGCGGAAACCCTCAACACAGGATCAAGATTTTGTATAGACATTGCAATCCATGTAATATAATCTTCCTTGATTTACAAAATATGGCACTATAAGGAACATCAATATTAACCTACCTCTGGTATACTTCCACCTCGGGTCGTGTCGGTGTTCTGTCTCTTTCGGTTCCATGGTGACCTTGCAGTGCAGGCAGCGGCACTCTTCGTCCAAGTGCTGTCCACAACTAATGCAAAGCTCTAAAACAAATAAACCACACACATTAAGCCTACATTGTGAACCTTGTATTTTTCTGATGTACCAGGGTAACATAAACAGTAAAGAGCCTCACTATTTAATCTCGACATCGTCGACGAGTCTGAATATGATCTTTCTGGCAGCCTCGGTCGTGGCGTGCTGTAACGAGGCAGCAGTAAGGTGCCGAAACGCACACTTGTGGCCCTCGGAGACCAGAAACTGTCACCTCCAACGGCTCTAACCCTTGCCGTCTTAGAGTTGCTGTTTGTCGGTAAAGTGACAATTTATTTTCGCATCAAATCCACGTTGATAACTCCCTGGATGTACCAGGCTAACATAAACAGTCAAGAGCCTCACTCTCTTTAATCTTGGCATCGTCGATGAGTCCGAATATGATTTTTCTGGCCCGAGGCCGCCAGGAAAATCATATTTGGACTCATGGCGTGCAGAAGCGAGCCCACGCGATGTCAAGAAGCACACTTGTGGCCCTCGGAGACTAGAAACTATCACACCAACGGCTCTACCCACGCTCTAACCCTTACCGTCTTAGAGTTGCTGTTTGTCGGTAAGTAACAATTCACGCATCAAATCCACCTTGATAATTCCCACGATGTACCAGGGTAACATAAACAGTCAAGAGCCTCACTCTCTTTAATCTCGGCATCGTCGATGAGTCCGAATATGGTCTTCCTAGCGGCCTCGGTCCTCGCGTGCTGTAGCGAGGCCACGCGGTGCCGAGACGCACACTTGTGGGCCTCGGGCAGCAGGAACTGCTGCACCAGCTCGGCCACCAGCTCGTTCTGTTCTGCTGTCGACCTGTAACCGTTATTGCAAAGAGTTATACTTAGGACCAGTTGCACTAAACCGCCTATTAACGTCATCGTTAAAATTTGCTTAGTAAGAAAACTAGGGAATTCAATACCGATGTTCTGTATATGGTCAAATACCGGTATAGCGGGAATGCCTATACAAAAAATGTCGGTATTGTATTCCCTAATGAAAACACTCACATATATTTTTTTCTCTATCAATCTCATCAGTTCAGTTCTATCCCTTGTGCAAGTTGTTGAGACACGCTTCGACCGTCTCCTGAGTCACTCCTATGATCTAGTGAATACACTACACTCACATAGACTCGTTCTCTTTCATTTCCCTGTCAATCTCATCAGCCCTCCGGTAAACGCGACGCACTGCCTCCTCGTCGACGCCCAGTTCTATACCTTGCGCGATCATATCGTGGAGATAGGCGTCAACCGTCTCCTGGGTCACGCCTATGATCTGGTGAACAATCTACACTTACATAGACTCGTTCTCTTTCATTTCCCTGTCAATCTCCTCGACACCCAGTTCTATACCTTGCGCGATCACGTCGACCGTCTCCTGGGTCACGCCTATGATCTGGTGAACAAACTACACTTACATAGACTCGTTTTCTTTAATTTCCCTGTCAATCTCATCCGCCCTCCGTTTAGCGTGACGTACTGCCTCCTCCTCCACGCCCAGCTCTACCCCTTGCGCGATCACGTCGTGGAGATACGCGTCGACCGTCTCCTGGGTCACGCCTATGATCTGGTGAACACACTTCACTTACATAGACTCGTTCTCTTTCATTTCCCTGTCAATCTCATCCGCCCTCTGTTTAGCGTGACGTACTGCCTCCTCCTCCACGCCCAGCTCTACCCCTTGCGCGATCACGTCGTGGAGATACGCGTCGACCGTCTCCTGAGTCACACCTATGATCTAGTGAACACACTACACTGACATAGACTCGTTCTCTTTCATTTCCCTGTCAATCTCATCCGCCCTCCGTTTAGCGTGACGCACTGCCTCCTCGTCCACGCCCAGCTCTACCCCTTGCGCGATCACGTCGTGGAGATACGCGTCGACCGTCTCCTGGGTCACGCCTATGATCTGGCAAATACAATAACTGCTTATTGCTTAAACTTGCAATTCGTGGATAATGTCATAAGAATCAAACGAAAGAAAATAAAACTTGTATTAGTAATAGTGTCCGACCGAAACATGTTTTTTTGCCGAAACCGAAACCGAAACAGAAGGTTCGGCTCTGAATCCAGTTTTGGCCGAAACCGAAACTTTGATGGACATGTTTAAATCGTACAGTTTTAGTTAGATGTTGATATTTAGAATTTTTTTTTTTAAATTGAGTTACATGCATGGAGCGCCCCTCCTAAAAATACTTTTTCTGCATTTTTACTACATAACTAAATAGCGGCATACAATATACACCTTATATCTTAATACTTGCCTTTTCCCGCGGCTTTGCCCGCGTACTATAAGTACTCAAAAAGGATTCGATACCCATGTTGATTATCAGACTTTGTGACCACATTTGCCCCTTTTAGGGGTTGAATTTTCAAAAAACCTGAAGCACGTGTTTACTCATTTATCGTTAGAAATACTCCTGTGAAGTTTCGAATAAAATAATCTAACAAATCTTGATACGCCATACAAACTTTGGACCCCCATTTTACCCCCTTAGGGGGTGAATTTTGAAAAATCCTTTCTTAGTGCACCCCTAGACCCTAAAAGAAACCTACGTGCCAAATTTGGAATCTCTAGAACCAGCGGTTTGGGCTGTGCGTTGATATGTCAGTCAGTCAGTCAGTTTCTTCTTTTATATATTTAGATTATTAAGGTACGTTTTATTAAGATACTTTTTATAGTTTCCGAGTAAAATGGCTGTGACATACGGACGGACGGACGGACAGACGGATATGGCGAAACTATACTAGTTCCGTTTTTGCCATTTTGTTTACGGAACCCTAAAAACATTGTGACAGAACTGAGAACTTATGGACAGATTAAGTACAATGTTGAAAAATTCGGCGCGGCCGAAAGGTTCGGCCGTTTTTTGGCCGATACCGACCCTTGGGCCGAAACACATTTTATTTGGCCGAAACTGGCCGAAACCGAACCTTCGGTCGGACACTAATGAAATGAACATATCAATCCTATTTCCAAAGTACAGGGCCGTGACTAGATTTGAATATAAGTAGTAATTAAAGATAAGGCATTGTTCCATAATAAGGTAGAGTGGAGTGCCTTACTTTAAATTGTAAAAGTTGCTGGTATTTCTGATGGTAGGACAATTTTATTTAAGGTAGGGCATTGCCCCATAATGTCCCCTCCCCCCCCCCCCCCCTGCTGAGATTTAATAGTAGATTGATAACCAAGAGAAGAAGGCACCATTTCCGACGAAATATTCAAGTAAATAGGACAAGGGTAACCGATGATGACTTGGTACGGAGGAGTCACAGACCTGTCTGAACATTTCATCGTGCTCGCGTCGACGGTGCTCCTCCTTCTGTCTCCTGCCAGCTTCTGCCGCCTCCCGCATCGTTTTCTCGCGAACTAGAACAGGCGAAGACTAGTACATAAGTTTGATTAATCTCAAAATTCAATAAAATGATGCTCGTGTAATTCTGGCACTGATCAGTGCTTAGACAGACAACGGGGGGCACACTGATCAGTGCTTCGACATACGAAGGGTTAATATAAATTTAGTCATAAAACTAGCATAAGTAGGAATAAAGAATAAATGGAAAGCTCATTTCACCCCATAAGCCATTCCAAGGTCAAATGACCCATGCCTTAAAAGGTATAAATATCGAACAAAAACCGGTATTAGAAATGTCTAATTTTGCACAGTCCTCTTTTGTAAAGGATCGGCAACACGCATGTGACACCTCAGGAGTTGCAGGCGTCCATAGGCTACGGTAGCTGTTTATCATCAGCCGCGCTGTATGTTTGTTTGCCACCGTCGTAGTATAAAAAAAGTGTTTAAAACACTATGTAGGTTAGTAGGTACAGTCGAGGACAAAGAGATGTATACACTTTTGGACCTTATTGCGTTGTAATAAGGTCCAAAAGTGTATACATCTCTTTGTCCTCGACTGTACCTATTCGCAACTCAGGGGCACTACTGCGTATATCGAAATTCGAAAATTGACTATCTGCCTCTCTATCGCTCTTACATATTCGAGTGATGGAGAAAATAATAGGTAACAGAACGAACCGGCAATCAGTAGGAAGGCATGCTGTCTCCTTTCCTCCTTCAGTCTCCTTAACTCTTTCTCCAAGAAGTCGAGCGCGGCCGACACGGTGCTGCCACACAGCTCGTCGACTAGCGTCGCTATCGCGGTTTCCTGTATGAATAGAAATTAATATTCACCATCTTATAGCATTCAATCCACCGGAGTCGCCATTGACAGGCGTTCCCCTCAGCCGATAACATATGACCGGCGATCATACATACGTCATTTACTGGCCTTTGTCTGACGTGGCTATTTGTACGTTACGTACGAATAGCCATACATTAGACGTTCCCCTCCCCCGCAAAAATCGGCAGACTTTTTTGTATAGAAAATGACAGACATGGTCACTCTGGGTTGAATGCTCTAAGTTCACCATATAAGCTCATACAACTGTATTCTGCTGGTAAATTAAAATTTAATCATTGGCCCGCAAATTAATCATGTCCTTGGGTATTTTTTACCAGTCATCAATCGTTGGGTCAACAAGAGATGTGTCAAATAGTGCGTGAATCACGCACAGAAGGCGTGGATGGACTCGAATTAATGAGGAGGCGATTATAGTACAGTTTCCGCTATTTTTGTTGTAGGACAAAAAACCGACAATTGGGGAACAAGACATGCACGAAATCAAGGTAAGAAACATTTGTTATATCCAATTAATCCAATGCATGGTGGTCGGCGGAGCTCTTTGTGGCCATTGGGTTACTAGCTGACATATACAAGATATTTCTATACTCCGCTTAGCGCGTTATTTCTTTGAAACCTAAGCTGCCAAAAAGAAGGGGTGCGGGAGGGGAACTCGCTAGACAGGGAACGCGCGATTCTTCCGTGGAGCGTAAGAGAGAGTCAGACATTAATGGTTGCCATGGAGACGTAGGTACTATGTTTACTGTCACTTCCAATATTAGTATCTCACTAGAGTGAAATTACTTCGAGCGTGGCAGCGGGGGTCGCCCGGCTATGCGGGGTCTTGGGTTAATTAGTCTATGCTAGCTGATTATATTATATTATAACAGACTACGAGTTAATGCTAGTATGTCACCTCTCGGTCAGCCTGTGTTTGTATAACATGGTGGTCTCGAGCGCGCGCCTCCTCCTTCGCGATGTGAATTTTGTCTTCTTTCTGGAGTCCATGCGTGGTCTTCAACTCTTCTGTCAGTTCCGCTGCGCGAGTGCGGCCTTCGTACATCTGAGAACACATAATTTACATTAAGTTACGCATACGAGTAAAGCTATCAAATATACTAAAACACAATTATTCGTAAGCATAGAAAAGAAACATTTTATACTTTGCTCTTTTATCAGATCTGGATCTGACGCACTTAGCTACCTACATGTCTTTTTAGATTTCAGGAAGCATACAAAAATCACGTCCAAATCATTATCATTCTCATCATTGGCCACAGCATCTGTTGTAGATGGCGCTTGTGGGTTTACGGGTTCCCGCATCTCCGTTGATGGCTATAGAGTCCTATAGCAGCACGGCATTTCTTGCCACATCGATCGCACACAAAACGCGAGTCCGCAGGAGGTGGTAGAGCACGACGAAGACTTTTCTGCTTAAGGTTCTCCAGCCAGTCATCGTCATGCTTTGAAGTTCCGACTTTAATGTCGTGACGCCATTCGGGTCTCATCTCGGCGCGTTGCTCCCAACTGTCGATCTGAATGCCAAAACTATTCATGTTCCGATTACATGAGCCTTTAAACCTTAGAATTGGACGGCCAAAAGGTCTTTTTACGTTTGCTATCTGACTCAGCACTACTTGGCGTGGTAGTCTCTCCGGGTCCAAGCGATGTACATGACCGAGCCAGCGAAGTCTTCTCTGCTTTAACATTGCAGTTATGCTACAGCAATGCGTCCTCGAGAGTACTACCTCGTTACTAATTTTATCTTTCCAGCTGACTCCAAGAATAGTCCTCGAGGATCTCCACAGTCAATTGTCTATGGGAATTCACAACCATCTCAAGAATGTGTCTCGCGCGTGTATGTCATTAACTGCATTGAGCATAAACAAAAACAACACCGAGCGGCGCGGAAGGTGAGGTGGACGGTTTTAATAGTTGTTCTTAGTGTTCTTACAGACAACTTCGGACATAACATAACATGACAGAACTATCGTTGTCAGCTGACTACTGGGACGTCCGTGCATTTCGATGGCTTTTAAATTTTGATATAATATATAAATTAATAAATTTTATTGCTGATAGTTCCACGATAACTTTACTAAAGTAATCAGATTTTTAATGAGTTTGGTAGGATTGTTGTTGAAGTAATTAAAAATTATTGATTAAAATATGAGCAGAATCCATTATCATATCATAGGCGTAGACTATTCAACTCGTTTGCTAGAAAGGACGACCATAGTAATTTTCAACAGACTTCAAGATTTCGAAGGAGGAGGTTATCAATTCGTCGGGATCTTTGTTTTCAACCGACTTCAAGATTTCGAAGGAGGAGGTTATCAAGTCGTTGGGATCTTTGTTTTTGCAATTTTTTTTATGTATGTTTACCGATTATTCGAAGACGGCTGAACCGATTTGGAAAATTCTTTTTTTGTTTGAAAGAGTATACTTCACAGTTGGTCCCATTGTAACCAGGTCATGATCTGATTATGGGATCCTGGAGAAATCGAGGGAACTCTTCAACTACTATAGGCACACCTATAGTGATTTGAGTATTTTTTACAGCATCTCGAGCATTTGCGTTTGGAAAGGTGGAAAGTGAAGTCAGTTCTTTTTTGTTTAAAATTATTTTAATCACGAGTTCTCAGTTCGAGGCGGACTACTATTAGTGTAATGAGCACTCACCAAACATTGCACAGCGCGTCCTCTAATGATCCTCTGCAGCGTGAGCGCGGCCTGGTGGCAGGCCTCGTCGCCGTCCAGCACGCCGTCCACCTCGGGCGTGGCGGGGCGCGGGGCGGCGCCGGCGCGGCGCGGCCGCAGCACGTGCAGCCCGCCCGCCGCGTCCGAGCCGCGCGCGCCGGCGCCCACGCGCGCCTCTACAGGTGTCGAACATCACAAGAGGTTAAGAGGCCTTATTCCCAAAAGGCGCGAATTTCTTAAAATGCTTCATTTTCTTCCAAGGCTATGGCTAAAGTACTTAGTTTTTTTTAATCAACTATTGATGCATATAATAGTTCATTTCTTTATCTAGACGGCCATCGGAGCAAATATTACATTTTAACGAGTAAAACATGAAAAAAATTGGTCGTCTTGGAAGGCCTTTCCGGATTTTACAGTTAGATGTACCGTTCATTTCCAAATTACGCAAAAAAGGGTAACAATTCTTATTCAACTTGAATAAAATTCAATTGAGTATATCATGTCTGAGACGGCCATGGAAATAAATGTCGAAGATTCATCTTGGATAATAGACAAAATACCTCCTAATTATATGCCAGTTTTTTGATGAAAACACGTTTACATTTAATTTTTTCCACGAAAACTCTATAAATATTTTGCCCTAAAAAGGTTACCATAGGAAAGTTAAACTGTATTTCTATCACGATAAAAAATATCATTACTATAGTGGTACGTTTTAATTTAGTATGATTTTTTTTAAATGACCTGAATGAATCACACTTCACAGGACACTTTCTGTAAGAATCGTATTTTTGGGTTGTTAATAATAATAAATATGGTTCAAAAGTATTTTTTTGTATTACTAATACTTCAAACTATCTTATAGATAGCATTTTATGCGGCTTTTTTCATTAATAGAGATTTTCGACCTTTTAGGGAATATGTGCAGTTAGCAGCAAAAATAGCTCTTATTCTCTTAACAATAAAGTCGTGTCAAAGTTATTTTGAACACGTCACCCGCTTAGCTACTTCTGCTGCTGACTGTATAGTTTGTCCGACGGCTTAAGGATCAATGCGCCATACTTTAAGTATGGAGCATTTGTCCTTTGGCCGCCGGATCTAGACACACGGCAGTGTGTCCGCCAAGTTCGAGCAAAAAAAAGCGACACACCGGCCGTGGGTTATATTACACGAACCATTTCGGGCCAATTTCGACCACCCTATAACTCAAAACATATTTTATCTACGCATATGAAATTTCGAGTGTCTGTTGACATCCCCTTAATTGTCTAGAATACAAAATTTCATTTTTCTACCTATAGCAGTTCTTGAGATATTGACGTCAGAAAATCGCTATTTTTACTATACACTCACTCACTGACTAACTCACTGATTCACTGACTCATCAAAAACCTAGACCACTTCCAATGGTCGTACTGACTTGAAATTTGGCATGGAGATAGGTCTTAAGGTCAAAGTAAAGGGAAAAATCTGAAAACGGCCAAGTGTGAGTCAGTTTTAAAAATAGCGAATGTGTAACTTTGTTCTACTATGAAGTCATAATGAACTAAATGGGTATATCTTCCAATGGTCGTACCGAACTGAAATTTGGCTCGAAGGTTTGTCTTTAGGTCGAAATAAAGTAAAAATCTGAAAACGGCCAAGTGTGAGTCAGTTTCGAAAACAACGAATGTGTAATTTTGTTCTACTATAAGTAGGTATGGAGTGGAAATGAGATAAGACTTATTTAAATTTAGATACATACCAATTTAAGACAATACATGTTTGTCTTAAAGACAAGAACAATAAAATTGTTCACCACTCTGTGTGTGTCTGTTGCGGGAACCGAACCCACGATTTACGAAGTGCAAAGCAGGTCACTAGGTACCAGTGTTGGCCGATAATTTCAATTAGAATTGAAAATTGATCAATAAGATTGAAGATTAATTTCGTAACTAATCAATTACACTAACATCAATTTTTACTAACGTTAGTTCGGATTGATTTTGTGACGTCGTTAATTACACTAACCGTCAATTAGAATTAACCTATTAGTTACACTAACGTCTCGAAAATTTAATAAGAATTACAGTTAATTAGATTAACGTTAGTGTAACTAAATTAATCCTGTCTTACACTAATAATTAATTTTAAAACTGCATCTCGGGTTCGGAAGTCGGGACCAATATCACAAGATGGAGCTCATGCTGGACCCTAGGGCTACCTACTGGATCTCTGGTTTGGCGCATCATAGACTCATGCTGTTTGGGCTCATTCGACTTGTACTGATGAGCAGATGGTACCGGTATCAAAATCTGGAGCTCATGCTGGACCCTGGGGATCCCTACTGGATCTCGGGTTTGGCGCATCATAGACTCATGCTGTTTGGGCTCATTCGACTTGTACTGATGAGCAGATGGTACCGGTATCAAAATCTGGAGCTTCTTTTTACTTTTACTTTCTTTGTGTGAAAGTCAAAGTCAAAGTCAAATTCAAAGTCAAAGTGAAAGTGAAAGTGCAAGTCAAAGTGAAACTCAAAGTGAAAGTCAAAGTCAAAGTGAAAGTCAAAGTCAAAGTCAAAGTGAAAGTGAAAGTCAAAGGTAAAAGTCAAAGTGACAGTCAAAGTGAAAGTCAAAGTGAAAGTCAAAGTGAAAGTCAAAGTGAAAATCAAAGTGAATGTCAAAGTGAAAGTGAAAGTCAAAGTGGAAGTGAAAGTCAAATTGAAAGTGAAAGTCAAAGTGAAAGTCAAAGTAAAAGTCAAAGTGAAAGTAAAAGTGAAAGTTAAAGAAAGTGAAAGTTAAAGTGAAAGTGAAAGTCTAGGTCAAGGTCAAGGTCAAGGTAAAAGTAAAAGTAAAAGTAATCAAAACCTCGTAGCTTAACCTAAATTCGCGTTTAGTTAGGTAAATTATTAATGTCAATTACCAATTCAATCTATACTAAAAATTAAATTAATGTTTAAATTTTTGAGAAAGACTAAAAATTTATTTAATTTTTAGTCTTTCTCAAAAATTCTTCAATTATTAGTTATTCGCAAAGGATTAACACGTTAGTTACAATTAATTTCAATTCTAATTGAAATCAGTTTGCACTAAACTATTACGTGTTCAATTTTAACTAACGTGTTTCAATCTTCAATTTTTAATTTTCAATCACACTAACGTTCGGCCAACACTGCTAGGTACACTAGGTGCGCTAAATCAGTCAAACAAAAATGAAAAGACTATTTTTTCTCGCATAGTCTAAATAATTTCTAATTTTACAACTAATAAAATCGCAGATTCAAGAACATGGAAATCATATATACTCTAAGATGGAATTATATATACTACTGCCCATCTCACCCTCCGATACGCCACGGGATGAGATGGGATGGTCCACTTCTAGGGCTACATAATAGGCCACCAATTATAATACCTACTGGTAGGTAGGTATTACCAAGTTATTAATTATCTATGTAGGTAGCGTACTTACAAACAGTATAAAGTACGTTATTGATGTACGTAATTATATGTAAGTAGGTACATTTTATAGTTTATTTGTAAAAATCACCTATAAATAAATAGTAAAATAGGATTTATCATAGATTATAGGTACTCGCGATGCCCGATCGATCCCGAAATCCCGATATATGTATGTATAGTGATACTAGATAAAAATTCCGTTCCCCGCCTCGCGCACCCTCCGTCGCTGCCTACACTCGTCCCCCGCGCTCGCGCCGTCCGTGATAAAAAAATAATAAAGAACCTACACCTAACAAAAATAAATGAAATCCCATCAAAAACATAAATGTGAAAGGCTGCCAAGTTCGATACTATGGGAATGCTTCGCCTATAAAAGAAGTGAGATCTGAATAAGTACCAAGTTCCATAAAAATACCTCAAATCAATAATAGTTATAGGAATGCACACTTGATTTCCAGCAGTTTTTAAGGTACATTTTGAATAAGTATCACGTTACATAGAAATACCTAAAATTATAATAGTCAGAGAAACGCACACCGGTTTTTTTAGCAGTTTCCTGATAACATTTATTATTTTCAGTACTTTTTAATGATGTAAGTTGGCAAGTTTTAATAGAAAATTATATACTTGACACATTGCAGTCCAAAGGTGTCGATTCATTGCATTGAAAAGGTGTGTGGTGTGTGAAAACTTGCCAAGTAACATCATTAAAAAGTACTGAAAATAATAAATGTTATCAGGAAACTGCTAAAAAAACCGGTGTGCGTTTCTCTGACTATTATAATTTTAGGTATTTCTATGTAACGTGATACTTATTCAAAATGTACCTTAAAAACTGCTGGAAATCAAGTGTGCATTCCTATAACTATTATTGATTTGAGGTATTTTTATGGAACTTGGTACTTATTCAGATCTCACTTCTTTTATAGGCGAAGCATTCCCATAGTATCGAACTTGGCAGCCTTTCACATTTATGTTTTTGATGGGATAAACTATACACGGTACGAGTTTCTCGTAAAAATCGGTTGCATGTAGCAGGAGTATGGTTTCTCTCCAGTGTGAAAGCATTTATTCCTTGAAATAAAGCTTTAAATGCGAATTTCTTTATGTAAACTTTGCTGCAAGAGGGCTTTTCGATAATACTATATTAAATGTGCCAAACTTCTTTATAAATAATTTTGAACATGTGACAGTTATATTTATATAGAGTCACATATGTAAGAACATCATCATCAATGATCGATCATCTTATCTATTAAAATGACATTCATGTATTACAATATATTCCAGTCTAAGCGCTTCAATTCTATTGATAAAAACGTTTATTTCACTCACTCTTCAGATCATTATGTAGCTGCTCCAAGAAGTCCTCGCTCCACTTGGTCTCACGCTCGCACAGCTGCATCGGGTCCCTGGGCAGGTGGTGCCCCGAGCAGGTCTTCTTCAGGTTCTGCCCGCATCCTTCCAGCCACGCCGGCGGCTTTGACATCTTCTCGTGATCTTCGAATGCTGAAATTGTTGAAGATGCTGGCATTGGCCACTAACTTAGCCCCTACTACATCTACATTTTCGTCGGGCACATTTTGAAAAGGGACAGCGTAATAACATATACCTTTCTCTGTCCTTCTGACTAAAAAGTGTCTAAATAATTTGAGACAAAAAAGAACCGACTTCACTTAGCCTTCACCTTTTCAAAATGCTCGAGCTGCTGTAAAAAATACTCAAACCATCATAAGCGTATAATATAATAGTTGAATAGTTTCTCCTCGATTTCTCCAGGATCCCATCATCAGATCCTGACCCGATTACAATGGGACCAACTGTGAAGTATCTCTTTAAAACAAAAAAACCGGCCAAGAGCGTGTCGGGCCACGCTCAGTGTAGGGTTCCGTAGTTTTCCGTCCGTCGCTTGTGTTGGACAAATGTCCAAATATTCGTGTTGTGTTTCTTTCTTATTCTATAATTAAGTACCTAATGCTAGGACCACACATCGTTATGTGTTATTCGTTATGCGCGTTATTCGTCCGAATATGACGAAGTGTGGAGGACTTATTCCTCTGTATTTGCCGTTATTCGCACACATAACACATAAGCGCAAATAGCAAATACCTACGCGTATCCTTGTCGGTTTTTTGACACTTCAAAGGACACGAATAATTATTCGCCAAATACGGCGAAGTGTGGTACCCCCTATTTGTTGTTCGCTTCACATAACATATATACAGGCTAATACAGCGAAGGCGCATAACGAAGTGTGGTTCCAGCATAAGATCCTTGTGCCGAAGCGCGCACACGTCACGCCTTTTCTTAATGATAAAGAGACCCTAAAAATGGCGGCGCGGAGGCATCTCCATATGGTAACGCAGGTCTACAAAATAGTCCAAACTCGGAGACCTGAGTACTTGTTTGAGAAGCTTAAGTGGCCTAGAAATAAAGACCGTGGAGTCCGAAGTATGTACGTTAATAAAGTTATAATGCCTAATCACATAAATCAGGGTATTAAAGGAAGCTTTCGTTATCGTGCCTCGAAAATATGGAATGACTTACCGCCCCCCTTACGTACTAGCATGTCACTACCAACCTTCAAGACTAAAACTCGTAAAATCATTTTTAATAATCAATTGTGTGAACGATAACTACGATATTATCACTTAACAAACTAGTATAAAAGGAAAGAAACAAAACCGCCGAACGCTCCACATTGCTAGACGAAATTAAATTAATTAAATTAATTAACTAAATAAATAGATAAATAGGTATCATGTTTAATCTCTAAAGTGTCATAGGTTTTAGTTATAATGTTTATTGATATGTAATAAAAATTGAGTGCGACTGTGAATGCGATGTTTCCCCTTTAGCTAGCTATTTAATCTTTAATCTGTATAAGCCAAGAGACAGGCGCGGGCTGAAAAACAGCGCTGTGCAGCCGACCGAGCTCGCGGCAAATGCTGAGCTCCGAGCCTATTGTCGCGTTTAGTTTAGTTTTTAAGTTGTGTGTTACTTGTATTTTTTTTCCTTTCCCTTCTTGTGTATTGTTCTATGTTTTTTTGTTTACTTCGGTGTATGTCTACGTGTCTGTATTCCTTTTTGTATTTTTTTTTTCTGTATTGCGACAATAAATGCTTTTTTATTTTTATTTATTTTATTTTTATAAGAGATACAGCACGAATATTTGGACAATTAAGGCCAAATGTGATGCGCCATCACGTCTTACCTAACAACGAAGGGTCGTAGTATATCACCGCGTGTTTCCTGCGAGCCTGGTACCCGTGGCGGGCCAGCGGCGCGTGCAGGTCCGACGTGGGGTCCGCGGCGGTGTAGGTGACGGAGCCCCCGCCGCGGGCACCGCGGAGGCGTCCTACGAGGCCCTCCCGGCCGTATTCGTGTGCCATGTTCAATTTGCGAATCTCTGGAAATTTAAACAACATAAAAAATACCAGCTTGAGGCGCTCGAGTCAGTCGAGAGGGGGGCCAATAGAGTCATCAATGATGACGAGCTGATGAATTCTCGACTTCAAAGTCTGGAGCATTGTCGCAAAGTTGCCAGCCTATACATCTTTTATAGGATACATTTCGGAGAGTGTGCCGAGGAACTGCACAACCTTATCCCTCCGTCCCCATTTTACCATCGGACTACCAGACAATCGGCACTCCGGCATCGCTTCATGGAGTAAATAGGTATCTCATAGGTAAGCGTGCTCCACTGTAGACCGCATCATCACTTACCATCAGGTGAGATCGTGGTCAAACGTCTGCCAATCCTACATAAAAAAAAAATTAATAAAAAATCGTCAAACAACGGCAGAAAAATATAGTTATGGATTTAACAGATGTTGGATGACAGAACCAACCTGACCAAGAGTTTAGTCAAATACGATAAGTTAATGCGATGATTCTGCGGCTGGTGCAGCAGTTCCAGCCATGAAAGGTACCTCGATCCCTGGTTTTCCGAATGATGTCGACCCGCCGCTCCATTTCCTGCTTCTTCCCGGCCCAAAGGTTCTCTAGCTTTCTCCTGGTGCGCGATGTCTGCTTGCTGCGCTGTTGCTTTTGCAGCTGATGCAGCAATTCTAGCCGGATGTCTTGCAGCTCATCGATCTCCTAAGAAGACGAGATTTGATAAGGCTTTGTGATATGATCCTACATTTTCTGAAATGTAGGATCCAAACAAACCCCAAACCCCATTTGGAATATATTTTCTTACAGAGTATACCTATTGATGGATTTTGCCTGAGCGCTCTCCACTACAGAGGTTCTAGGAAGGTGAGGCAGCAAGGGGACGTAGACGAGAGATGAGGGCCGTAGCCAGATTTGCATCTAAGATAGGGTAGTGCTAATTTAAGGTAGGCATGGCCAATTTAAAAGTTTTTAACCTTTTGAACGCTTATCCTCTCGCGTCAAGTCGTGGTCTACCCTACACGCTAATATCTCGACTAGTGAATAACGAATATAAACCTTATCTGTTAGCAGGACAATTGCTTTGACAGCGTCCGCCATGACCACTTTAGTGGTCTCTGGCGTGGCAGACACGACAGCACACGACCCATTTAGTGGCTCTTGGCGTTCAAAGGGTTAAGGTAGGGTAGAGCGGGCCCTGCGAGAGATGCCTTGGTGACAGTATAAACAGTCTACACGTACCGCCTCCCTGAAGATCCAGTCCCTGGTCTCCACATCGCTGATGATGTCGTCACGCCGCTTCATCCAGCGAGGGAATTGAGCGTTCTCTACTACAGAGGTCCAGGTTCGAGCGTGGCGCATTCTGGACAACGCAAATTGGAGTTTTGGTTAAGGTTATAAATCTGAATAATTTTATGATGAAATGAAGTGTATGAAATGATAACCTATGGAGAATGTGTTTCCTTTAAGTACCTTCTGAAAAGAGGTTTATTCATATTCCCCTTGCTTCATGCTTTGACAGTTTTTGCAGAGTGATATACTAATCAAAATAGTGTAGTAATTTTGAATTAACTGGAAAACGACTGTTGAGCTAGTTTTAAAAGAACTCCTGCAGCTGTGGCTACAATTTGCGCCTCAAATTTTGCTCCTACATGCATTCTAATAGGGTATAATCTTTTTGTTGTCCTTTAGCTGAACTCAGCTCTAATTAGTGTGGGATGCGCTTGGGTGCTTTCTCTTAGGAGAACGGATTTAAATTAGGTATATTAACAGAAATTGAATAATTAACCAGCTATATTTACTATTTCTTTACGTACTTGTTTATTATCTCCGTGGTGTGAAAATCAGCTGGTAAGTCACCGAGCCGGAACGGCTTCCCCGGACCTTCAAAAATCACGAATGGGTACATTTATATACTTAATATTCAGATAATGAACTATTAGTATGTACTATTTTGTAGTGTGCGAAAGAATGCATCAATCACATAAGGACCATCTCCGTATTCAACAATTCACACTTCATCAAATTTCGTGTAAGCTTACTTCTCTTCTGGTGCTCCATAGTCTCTGTTGAAGACCTCTCTCCTACTCACCCCACTCTAGCTTGTCCAAGAACAGCACTTCAGGCGTGTCTTTGCAGCCTTCCGCTTGCTTGCCGTCCGGCTGCCATGGCACTGTTTGCGCTGATGACTCCCTGTTACAAACAGTTACCAGTAAGTAAGCGATATGCGTATAGGTCAGCGCAGAAAGGATATGGAGTGAGCTTCCAAACAAAACATAGTAGTATGAATAGCAATTATCGAGAGCGCGCGTAGACTGCAGGGGACAGGGCGGTTTTTAAAGTGTTTGACAAGTAATTAAAAAAATCAATTTAGGGTACAAGTTGACAGTTCCTCCAGCGTTCAAGGAAGCATACATGAACAGCGGTAGAAACTCCCTATACAGTAGCGTGAAGTGTCAATGATTATATCCCATTTAGTTTAGCCATAACGTTGCAGAACCTCCAACGCACGGTCTCCTGGCCTTATACAGGTACTTGTACGTAGCTACGGGGTTTTTTTTGTTTTTTTTTTGTTTTTTTAAGCCAACGCCCTACCTTAAAATCCCAAGGCCAAACCTTGAAATTAAACGACTACGTACCTGTAATTACCAATATGCCCTACCATAAATTTAACACTTGCTACGGCCCTGTGGTGTACCTGTATTTGCTCTGCGTCCCTTTGTTCTTGGGTCGTCCGTCGCCAGGGACCATTACAGGTGTGGGAGGGTGGAACTGCGGAGTCACGCTAGTCACGTCCAAGAGCTTCTTCGGTCTGAAAAACGGTTAAATTTATTTGATCGTGAATGTTTTTATCATTATGTACGTGTAGCTATATGCTTGGCAATTGGCATTCTTGGTAAACACATAATTCGTTGAAATAAACTGTTTGAACTGAATTAAATTAAAAAATATTCAATAAAACGCAACACGCACTTAACGGGATTAAGTCAACCATAGAGAATATTCAGCCCTGGACACAAAATTGTGTATGGACTCCACACAAAAAACCAGAACCCATAGACAACTTTCTGCTAACTACTGAATATTGTCTACGGTTGGCTGGATTCCGCTAAGTGTGTGTTGCGATGGCCGCTAGCTTACTTGGCGGCGAAGCGGTAGCGGTCCTTGCCGGTGAGCTCCGGAGTGGGCGCGCTGCGGTCCAGCTCCAGTCGGGCCACGTAGGCCGCGTACGAGCGGTCCAGGTGACTGGGCAGCCGACAGTTTGGGTGGTACACTAATAAATAGCGGTCTAGTTATTATCGGCAGAGGCCGGAATTCTCGTAGCAGTTTTGAGCTGTGAGAGGGACTTCTCGTTTATGTCTTCCGATACACATATTTTATCGATACATTATAGAACTCAACATCCATACTAATATTATAAATGGGAAAGTGTATGTGTGTGTTTGTTTGTTTGTTTGTCCGTCTTTCACGGCAAAACGGGGCGGAGAATTGAAGTGATTTTTTAAGTGGAAATAGTTGTAAGGATGGAGAGTGACATAGGTTACTTTTTGTCTCTTTCTAACCCCCCACTTTCCTAAAATGGGGGGTGGAAGTTTGTATGGAGCATTCCGCAATTTTCAAGGTAGAAAGCTAAAAATTGGTATGCGGACTATTTGTGACTAACAAAGAAATCGTGCATAAGCTATAAAGACAAATAATATCTTCTACAGTAGCGTATTAAAATAATATTCTGTTCCGAGTTCTCTTCTGTGTTTTAAATCAGGAAAGGGGAACCGTGTTACCCGGAAGTTAATGCGAGCGAAGCCGCGGGCAAAAGCTAGTATTAAATAAGATTAAAATTTGAGATAAACAACAAGCGGGCTTAACGCTAAAGAGCGATCTGTTTAAGATAACTTTTGTGTAGGTAGTTGAAAATGTGAAATAGAGATTTACAATGAAAATAATGAAAAGTTAATAGTCAACACAGTGAATCCTCCTTTTTGTAAAGGGTCGGCAACGCGCATGTGACTCCTTTGGAGTTGCAGGCCTCCATAGGTTACGGTAGCTGCTTACCATCAGGCGGGCCGTATGCTTGTTTGCCACCGTCGTGGTATTAAAAAAAAAAAAGTTAACAATTTCTTATGTTACAATCGGAGACTTTACACTCGAAGTTGTAGACCATTATATATACTTAGGACATACTGTCCAGTTAGGTAGATCCAACTTCGAGAAAGAGGTCAATCGACGAATCCGACTCGGTTGGGCAGCGTTCGGGAAGCTACGGCACATCTTTTTGTCCAATATTCCGCAGTGTCTCAAGACGAAAGCCTTTGACCAGTGTGTGTTGCCAGTGATGACATATGGTACTGAAACGTGGTCGCTTACAATGGGCCTCATAAGAAAGCTCAAAGTCACCGAAAGGGCAATGGAGAGGGCTATGGTTGGAGTCTCTCTGCGTGATCGCATCAGAAATGAGGCCATCCGCAGCAGAACCAAAGTAACTGATATAGCCCTCCGAATCGCTAGACTAAAGTGGCAGTGGGCGGGGCACATTGCTCGTAGAACCGATGGCCGTTGGGGCGGAAAGGTTCTCGAGTGGCGACCACGAACCGGAAGGCGCGGCGTGGGTAGACCCCCCGCAAGGTGGACTGATGACCTGGTGAAGGTCGCGGGAGTCCGCTGGATGCGGGTGGCGCAGGACCGGTCATTGTGGCACTCTTTGGGGGAGGCCTATGTCCAGCAGTGGACGTCTTTCGGTTGATATGATGATGACCTATTTACATAACATGATATCATTTGGCTCGATAGCAATTCTTGTTACAATTTCTTTCGAAAAATGTTTAGACATTAAAAATCCACAAATTATTTATAGGAAGATATGAAATATCAGCCAACTTCAAGATTCCGAAGGGGGAGATTGTCAACTCGTCAAGTTCTTTGTTTTTTTTTATGTATGTTCACCGATTATTCGAAGACGGCTGGACCGATTTGGAAAATTATTTTTTTTGTTTGAAAGAGTATACTTCACAGTTGGACCCATTGTTACCAGGTCAGGATCTGATAATGGGATCCTGGTGAAATCGAGGGAACTCTTCAAATATTATAGGTACACCTATAGTGATTCATGTATTTTTTTACATTAGCTCGGGCATTTGCTTTCGGAAATATGGAGTCTAAGTGAAGTCGGATTTTTTGTTTAAAATTATTATTATAATTATTTGTTTAATCTTCCTCTCGTGTGCTTACCTCCGGCTATGCTTGCCATGATTACCAATAGCTAGCTGGACCAATAAATAATGAGGACACTAAGCATTATTTTCAGCTCATAATCTTTAAGAATATATTATTAACTCATTACACGCAAAGGTTTTTTATTTGGTATTAGTTTGTTTTTGTGCAGGTTCTATCCACGGATCAGAAGACAATCCGGATAGTACTTTTACTATATTTCCCTAACTACAGATGAACCTTATTACCGAGCAAAACAGTCGTTCATAGATCACTAGTAAAAAGTAATAAAAACGGTCCGATAGAGAGCATAATGTAGGGGGCGGTGTCTCACTCGCACAATGCTGCCAACTTATGAAATTACCAATGTGGTTTTATTTATACACATTTATTTTAGTAACACACTAGAAATTACTTTCTACTAGTGTCCGACCGAAGTTTCGGTTTCGGTTTCGGTTTCGGTTTCGGCCAATTTCGGCCAAAAAAGTGATTTCGGCCGAAGTTTCGGTTTCGGCCAGAATCCGGCCGAAACCTTCGGCCGGGCCGAAATTACTTCGCGGCCTCTCGCGGCTCTCGCATCGGGAGCGCTCGGCTTAATTCGGGCGCGCTCGGCCGGGTAGGTATAGGTAATGCATCGGCGGCCGGCCCAACTGGGACCAGCGACAGTAGTATGCATGCAGTTTGTGACGTTTGTTTGTGAACCACGTGGCGCGTGACAAAATATGGTGAGTGTTGTTTATTTATTAAATTACTATTTACTTTTTAGAATCTGTTACTGCATTTTATGCTGTGATTAATGAACAATACGTTTGATATTAGGATTGTGAATTTAGTTTAGACGTGATAAGAATAGGTTGTTTGTTTTGAATAATATAATACCTATGCCGCGAATTAGTGAAGTCTTGATAACTGCAGTAAAATAATACCTTATTAACCCTATAACTATCCCTTACATATGTAGGTAGGTATGTTATTTTAAATAACAAGTAAATAACTTAACTTATAAAGTTATAAATAGCAGATATATAACTTATTTATTTGCCGCAATTAATTGAAGACCTACTCTTACCAAGTAATACCTACCTATTGACAGAAAAGTTAAATTTGTACGTTAGTCATAGTTATGCTAGGGTTGGTAAACAGAAAAGAAAAGTTAATACTCTAAAAACAATAATTAGATCGAATTTTAGTAAGTTTTTATTTCTGTTCGTAAATAAATAACAACTTGTGTTAAGTTTGAATTCGATAAAATTGTTCTGATGTGTGATTTCGTTGACATCTATGAATAAACATTTTAAATAGTCATATTCAATTCAAAGCTGGAGTCGGGTCGGGTACTAAAAACAGTATGTTTTGTTTGTGATATATCGGATTTGTTATTGTTTTAGGTATAACAGTGTCACAAAAGGAAAAAAAAACCGATTTGGCAGTTTTCGAGAAAAATGCAACAGATTTATCAAGAGTGATTTGCCAGATGTTAAATTATGTTAAAGTAGCATGAATGCTGTGATCTCTCTTGCAATGTTTGACTTTGTCACACGAGTTATTATTCTAAAACTTCGTTTAAAGATCTCTGATTACAGTGATAATACTATAATTTATGTAAAAGTTGATTTATGTTTAAGCTGTGATTTATCTTGCAATTGACTTTGTCCAGGTATTATATTAATTAGGTAACTTTGTTTAAAAGTTTAAAGATGTGATTTTATTTGGTTTAAAATTTCATAATTTACCTCTAATTATATCTATTTTCATTAAAAATAAACGTTTTTTATTTTGTTTAAAAAAAGTAACTGTTCTCATATAAGAAATCCTTGCAATAACCTTTTCCTTACGATTTGTACAGTAATTTTGAATATTTTGATACGTCTTCAAAAATTTCGGTTTCGGTTTCGGCCGAAATCAGAAAAAAACCGAATATTCGGTTTCGGTTTCGGCTAAAAATCGTGTTTCGGTCGGACACTACTTTCTACTTATAATAATTTATTGCAATATTTGAATTAGTACTTTGTTCCCTTTTAGCTGATTTGAATTTTTTTACGATGTTAATATTATTCATTTATTAAATTAAAGAATTGCAATTAATATTGCAGACAGTAGTACGTTTTGTAATATTTAAAATACGGTCTGGTATCCCCATCACTGACATATTTCAAATGACGCCGGTCGACATTTTTGAAAAAAACATTTTTAATTAAAAATGTTGAAGACATGTTCCGTAAAAGGGTGCAGGAGTGAGGCCATACAAGAATGTAGACTTTCCTTTCACCGGTAATCCACAATCATTCACTTTTACGATTTAACAACAAGTTAAGATTGTCGAACAATAGGGTGACTATGATGTCGGCAAGATGCGGGTCGGTTTTGTTGTTTTACAGGGATGTATATGGTCTGTTTCTAGTCATTACTCATGAGTGGCCCGCGGGTATTTTCAGGCCCTGTCGAAAGGGTTCTAAAATGGCACAAGGCCATACAAGAAATTGTAGTACTTAGTAGTAGTACAATTGTAATAGTAATACTTTAGTGTACAACAAAGGAAATACAACAGGAGGAATACACAATATTTGTACATAGGTTGACTGGAAGAGATCTCTTCAGTTTGATGTATTGATGTTTTCTTTATTTACCTTTAAGTATATCAAAGACAGAGAGCTGACCACATCAGACATGACGCAACAATGACGCTTATTTTGGTCAATGCAGCTAAATTGTGACCGATTTGTGGCACTATTTCCAAGGATACATGTCAAAATTGGGCCGCCCTTTGCGTCAGGCTAACCGTCGTCGACATCATCTTCCCATGTGACGAGAACCTCTAGAAGGCCATGAAGAAATTACAAATTCAACGAGCACCTAGATTTGTCCTACGAGTTAACCGCCATGTGGGAGGTTTATTTGGCGTTCATTGTACCGATGTTTGTCTCTGTGGACGGTCTCATAGCGAAGTCTCGCTCTCGACCTTAAAATATTTCCTAGTGTCCGACCGAAACACGATTTTTAGCCGAAACCGAAACCGAATATTCGGTTTTTTTCTGATTGCGGCCGAAACCGAAACAGAATTTTTTGAAGACGTATCAAAATATTCAAAATTACTGTACAAATCGTATGGAAAAGGTTATTGCAAGGATTTCTTATATGATAACAGTTACTTTTTTAAACAAAATAAAAAACGTTTATTTTTAATGAAAATAGATATAATTAGAGGTAAATTATGAAATTTTAAACCAAATAAAATCACATCTTTAAACTTTTAAACAAAGTTACCTAATTAATATAATACCTGGACAAAGTCAATTGCAAGATAAATCACAGCTTAAACATAAATCAACTTTTACATAAATTATAGTATTATCACTGTAATCAGAGATCTTTAAACGAAGTTTTAGAATGTGACAAAGTCAAACATTGCAAGAGAGATCACAGCATTCATGCTACTTTAACATAATTTAACATCTGGCAAATCACTCTTGATAAATCTGTTGCATTTTTCTCGAAAAACTGCCAAATCGGGTTTTTTTTCCTTTTGTGACATTGTTATACCTAAAACAATAACAAATCCGATATATCACAAACAAAACATACTGTTTTTAGTACCCGACCCGACTCCAGCTTTGAATTGAATATGACTATTTAAAATGTTTATTCATAGATGTCAACGAAATCACACATCAGAACAATTTTATCGAATTCAAACTTAACAAGTTTTTATTTATTTACGAACAGAAATAAAAACTTACTAAAATTCGATCTAATTATTGTTTTTAGAGTATTAACTTTTCTTTTCTGTTTACCAACCCTAGCATAACTATGACTAACGTACAAATTTAACTTTTCTGTCAATAGGTAGGTATTACTTGGTAAGAGTAGGTCTTCAATTAATTGCGGCAAATAAATAAGTTATATATCTGCTATTTATAACTTTATAAGTTAAGTTATTTACTTGTTATTTAAAATAACATACCTACCTACATATGTAAGAGATAGTAATAGGGTTAATAAGGTATTATTTTACTGCAGTTATCAAGACTTCACTAATTCGCGGCATAGGTATTATATTATTCAAAACAAACAACCTATTCTTATCACGTCTAAACTAAATTCACAATCCTAATATCAAACGTATTGTTCATTAATCACAGCATAAAATGCAGTAACAGATTCTAAAAAGTAAATAGTAATTTAATAAATAAACAACACTCACCATATTTTGTCACGCGCCACGTGGTTCACAAACAAACGTCACAAACTGCATGCATACTACTGTCGCTGGTCCCAGTTGGGCCGGCCGCCGATGCATTACCTATACCTACCCGGCCGAGCGCGCCCGAATTAAGCCGAGCGCTCCCGATGCGAGAGCCGCGAGAGGCCGCGAAGTAATTTCGGCCCGGCCGAAGGTTTCGGCCGGATTGTGGCCGAAACCAAAACTTCGGCCGAAATCACTTTTTTGGCCGAAATTGGCCGAAACCGAAACTTCGGTCGGACATTAATATTTCCTCTACGGGATTGTGGTTGGACCAAGGGTCAGATACAGGATATGGAAATCCTGAACACAGCACGCTTAGTCAAACGACTCCGACGGTTCCTACCTGCGGCCTTGACCACCACCGGCTTGCCCGGTCCCTGCCCATCCTGGCGGCACAATAAGTTGGGTTTTCAAACTGTGTTTAAATGTACATATTTTGTATATAGTGTAACCTAAGATATGGAATGAATAAAGAGTATGTATATATATTATTGTTGGTGTACTGTGTTTTACATAACGAGAAATACCTAGCTTAGAGAAATAGGAACATATATAAAGCGAAATGATGGTTTGTTTCGATCTCACACGAATTTTAGTGTGTCAAGTATATGTTTAGTTTTAAAAACTAATTCTTAAATAGGCTCATCCCGGAATTCAATAAAACATAAACAGTAGACAAAAATCAAAAGCGTGGAAAACATGAAATCACTTGCATTACATTAAATAAATACCTAAATAAAAAAAACCGTTATCCACATACTATCCCAGACACATCATAGTACATGTGGTCATCCTACTTAGAATGAGATGCAGCCCCCTACATTACCTTCTCTTTCGGCCTCACTTTATGGTCGAAGTATGTCCTCCAGTTTGTCTTATTCATAGTATAAGAGCCCACGACACTGAACCTAGTTCGATAAATCTCCTAGATGAGATGTATATAATTAGTCGCGTCTTTAATAGGGAACACGCAATGCCGATGCTGCAATGCAAAAAAGTGGTAACGTATTTTAATTTTCTTTTTGTTGAAAAAAAAAAAAATCCGGTTTCTAGTACGATAAGTCTCCTAGATTTCCTTTGTTCCTTGAAGCAGGGGAGGAGTAGGGCTACACGATAATGCGGTGCTGCAAGCCCCCGTGCGTGGCCTTGTCAATGGTAGCAGCATCAAAAGATTGTAGATGTATGCAAGAACAAAGCGCATGATGTTTTAAAATATAAAATCATTTTAATAACGTAACATCTTGTTGCAGTTCAGGCGCTAGGTTTAGGTTACATATCATCTTGTTTTTGTTATAAAAAGATCAGGCGCTTTGTCGCAGGCCACGCACGGGGGCTTTGCAGCATCGGATTGTCGTGTAGCCCTACCCATCCCCTGCTTCAAGGAACAAAGGAAATCTAGGAGACTATTCGGATTAGAAACCGGTTTCTTTTTTAAATAAAAAATACGCCACCATTTTTTTCTGCATTACAGCATCGGCATTTCGTGTTCCCCCAATAAAGACGCGACTAATTATATGTATCTCATCTAGGAGATGTATCGAACTAGGTACAGTGTCGTGGGTATAAAGGAGTATTATGCGAGACCCAATAGTATTACTTGAACAACGAGCTATTGAATGAAGCTGTCTTTCGTACACTGACTATTCTATAAATGTAGTTAGGACACTAAAAAAAGCAAAGTTTAACAGGGCTTTTAACCCTCACTCAGCTCCCTAAGTGCCCTAACTTTTATTACACCTCTTATCTATCAGATTGGGCCCTACACATTGCAATGTCTAAAACCGATTTAAGGCGCTCTACTAACCTCGCAACTAATCGCCGGCGATTTCGATAGGTTGCCGTGTAGGTAGGTGCAACGAAATCAGTCGACGGATCAAAAACCGCAATGTATTAAAATTTGCAGGTTAAGTTAGTTGCGAAGTCAGTAGAGCGCCTAAATTGCGGCGTGTATAGATATCATTCTGTGACCGGTGTTGCTATAAGAATGGGACTTCCTGCGGATGTAGTAAAATGATGACAACCGTAACATTCCATCATTCCATACAATACTATTAAACAAAAACATAAATGTGAATGAATGCCAAGTTCGTAAACGGTTTCGCTGATTCGCTCATAAAAGAAATGTAATCTAACTGGAAACCAAAGTTCTTGATCTGTAGGTTCTTGATCTGTAACTATGACGCATTTCTTTGATTACTTGGATAAGCAAAATCTTGCCAAGTTGCACTATCAAGTTAGCAAATAACACAACAAATCATTTTAAGAGCCCTGTTACACTTGTTCTAGTTAGCTTCCTAAATGATTTATTCCTAAATTTAGCCAAGTCTAATTGCATTTGCAAGCAAATTTACTATTGAAAAAAGTTAGGATCCTAATTAGGATGCTATAGTCTGGCAAACCATTTCTGTCAGTAGAAAAGCGCGGCAAATTTGAAAAATCGCTAGTTGGCAACACCTGTCTTTGAATAATTCGAAAATTGTGCATAATTTGCGTTTTATCTGTGGCATGTAAAATTTTTATTTTAAAAAGTTAGTTTACTTACGTTTTTAAGTTTCAGGTTGCGTATTTTATTATTTATTTATGTGGTATCTGCCATCTTCGTTCAATAAATGTACTAACAAAGCTTAGCTAAGATATAAATGTATCTACCTCCTGCAGGTATAATAAAATTTGCGTGATAAATATGGCTTTGAGGTTATGCAGTTTTGTACAGAATTATCATTTGAAGTTCTTTCTTTCAGTGCGGTGTATATAAATCGAACAAATCAAAACTGGTGCCAAATGAAGGCCATTAACATTTGTTGCATAGGGTGGTGCTCACTATTGTCACAAAGCGATAAACATCAGATTTAACAAGCATCAAGCACCCCGCTACCTTTAGATTTTTTTTTATGCTTAAGCTATGTATAATAAATAAACACCAAAATCTCTCGTGCGTTTATTAATTATAATACACTTCACACAATAAATATACCTAAAATAGTCTTATAAACGAATGACGAAAGGAAATCATAATTAATAGAGAGTTAATACTCAGTTAATATGCATCATTACACTTTTATTCGTATAGATTATGCAGCTAATCCGATTCCATACTAAACTGAAAAGTTGTATTTTCTGGTAGATATACTCGATTTCCTCGCCGGACTTATGATTTTAGTATTCAATGTTTGTTTCCTTCCTGGATTTCAATTCTTGATTCCGATTGTATTTTGACCGCATGATCTCCACCTCTCCATGATCTCTATATCTTCTTTCCTTTTTATATTTTGGTTATTTTAATTTCATCGCACCTTCTTATTTATTCCAAAGTCATAAATTATAGGTACATATATGAGAGTCAGAGTTTTCAATGATTTTATTAATGCAGTTAAAATTTACGAATTTACAACTAACTACACTGACGTACGAAAGCGACCGTGCCAGTGCAGCCAACTTGGAAAAAAAATGATAGTTCGATATACATTGCTGTTTTTCCATGGAGCTGTTGTTCGATTCGCCCTAGAGTGTTGCTATATTTTTGTTCCATGTACATTGCTACTGCGTTCGTTGGCTGGCCAGACTATAGTTAGGCCACTAAAAAAGTAAAGTGTAACAGGACTTTAAGCAAATAGTAAACATTATGTATCACATCGATCTCGTGAATGGTTAAAGATTTTTAGCTGAAATTCAGGATTCTGTAAATAGTAGATAGTCTTAGCAGACTCATACAATTGGAAGTGCGAACGTCTAATAGGTTTCAAGTTATTGGGGGGTCAAACAAAAGTGGCCCCAAATGGTTCGTGTAAATATACCCACGACTGGTGTGTCGCCTCTTTGCTCTGCGAACTTGGCTGATACACTACCGTGTGGCCTGTGTGTCTAGATATTATTTTATTTTATTCTGTGTCCGGTAGTCCGGTGTCCGCAGTGCGCACTCCGCATACTCGTGCTATTTTGAGTTTGCTGTTATAATATTTGTAATTATTTGATTAAGTTAATAATCTGCCTGCGTTCCATAATGTCTAGGTGGTAAGTAGATACTATCCGCTATTATTATTTATTAACAAGAACCGTTAAAAGCTCAATTACACTTGTAATTACATAAAATGATGGTGAAGAAGTGATTTATAGAAATCAGTACGATGTTTTTACCTAAGTAAGTACAACTAGTAAGTAGTTTACTAAATTTATATCAAATACTCAGGTCTATTGTCCCTTGGAGCTGTGAAAACCAACGCAATCAAAAGATACAGTCGTTTATGCTGCAAATTTTAAAGAGTTTTTCGGCACTCGCAAAACCTACGGGATACTTCCCGTGAACTCAGAATCATGAAATTTGGTAGGTACAAAGCAACGTCTATAGCACAGATAAAGGAAAAATTGCGAAAACCGTAAACTTTTAGTTACATCACATAATAAAAATATTTTTAACAATTTTAAAGTTACTACCCCTATATACCTACAGGTTTGTACGGAACCCTCCTCGGTGCGCGAGTCCGACTCGCACTTGGCCGGTTTTTTTATGTATGGTCACCGATTATTCGAAGTTAGTTCTGTCCTTATTATCATCATCATCCTCCTAGTGTTTGTTCAGGATTTTTTGCAACAGCTCGATTGAGCTCGGCTAGGGTTCGCACGGAAACCTAATCCCTATACGATAGCTGCCTTCTAGCTGACCATTGTACCCAGAGGGGAAACAAGGCATTATTAGGATTAGAATGTTTTCCTTTCATTACATAATTCAATTTATTACTTAAACTCTGAAAAAATCAGTGATTGGAACGAGCTCTATTCGGTCTTCATTATTATGTTATAACTTATAAACTTATAACATATATTTGACCATATGAGACAATAAGTTACTTGTATTTTTATATTTTAATGATTAGAACATGTTTGGGTCTTCAGTTTTGTATCTGGATTTAATTGTCATGAGCTTGATGTATAAACCTGATATAACATTTTTTTTCTTATACAGTATACTGAAAACACAACAGCGAGGCCTAGTTTTGAAGATAAACTTTACCATTTTGAGGCGCTGGGATACTGAGAGTAAATATTCTTCAAACGTTTTAAATGTTGATGACTTGGCTGTATTTGAAGCAAAAGTGAAGATTACTTCTAGTAAGCAAATTGATTTAAATGTGAGAATGAAGAAGAGTGATAATGCAAAGAATTTAATTATTTCAGTCAACATCACTAGTGGTGGAACTAATAAACAATTTTTTTGTCCTGATGACTGGGTAGAAGTCCTGATAGCAGAAAATAATCCTATTGATAATTATAACTGTGGCTGTGCTAGTAGTAAGACATTTTATATATTTAATGTAGAAGTAAACATTATTGTGCATACAATGATACCTGCAGCCTCAACTCTAAGTACTGATCTCTACAAAGACACAAAGTCCATGGACTTTAATCTGCAGGCAGCAGATGGCGCTGTGCCGGTGCACAAGAGTATACTATTTGTCCATAGCGAGATGTTCAGAACCATGCTCAAAGGCAATTGGAAGGAAACAGATGAATACAGCATCAACATGTCTGGGGAAACGGTGCAGACTCTTCAGCACCTGAAGGATTATATGTACTTGGGAACTATTCCCGAAGAAGGTCTGGAGTCACTTTTAGTTCTGGCCAGACATTGTTTGATGGATAAGCTGGCAGCTAGTTGCATTGAAAAGCTGGTCTCATCTGTGAAGGCAGAGACATTTGACGGACTTGTGGAACTTGCGTGCCAAAATAACATGCCCGAATTGATGAGAGCTCTGGTATTGAGAATTCCGGATGATGTTGTTAATGGTATTTCCAAGATGAACATTGAAGAAGCAAAGCCTACTGATGAAAAATAAATTACATAGCATTATAAGACTTATAACTTTTATAACATTTGATAAACAAAAATTGAAGTAAAGTGACTATCAGTTGACATTATTTGATTGTCTTATTTTTCTTTGTCAATTAAAATTAAAACCTTTTTGATACTTATTTGAATTTGTTAA
The DNA here is from genome assembly GCA_947086415.1 of Pammene aurita. Lineage (NCBI taxonomy): Eukaryota > Metazoa > Arthropoda > Insecta > Lepidoptera > Tortricidae > Pammene > Pammene aurita. Next base: position 17,409,255 of record OX352313.1, read on the forward strand.
TTACTATTGAAGAGTAGAGCAAGTGTTTATTTTAATTAAATTTTCATTTTTATTTTATTAATGTACTAGTTAGTAGGTATATAACATTACTTTTATCTTAAAATAAATCCAATTTCTAATTATATTTTTCTTATTGAAAATTATTGCGTAAGTACTTACCTACTTGAGCCCTGGGCGCAGTTTTGAGCTCCGAAAACATAGTCCTGTACAGCGGTTGTATGTTCTGAAAAAAAGTCCATCTGGATGTTTTCTGTGTAGCAAGAATCTTATAAACAGATAGGAGATTGAAACTACGCCAAAAAATTGGGAGCAGGTGCAAACAACCTTTGTTTATTTTGTCTCTATATCTATAGCTACTTTCGTGTCGGCTGCATGACCTGCAAAAAGTGACAAGTTAAGTTAGCCAAGGACATATTTCTCCCCTTCATGCTGTGCTCCTCAGTGCAAATTCAATGAGGGTTTCCGCGTTCGAGATTTTCACTAGATGGCAGCACCGTGACGAGAGGTCTTTTTGACAGCAGCTGTCAAAATCCACCAATCAAAAAAATATGATTAAACATTATTGGTGGATTATGACAGCTAGACCTCTCGCCACGGTGCTGCCATCTAGTGAAAATCTCGATCGCGGAAACCCTCATTAGTATAGGTAAGTTATGTAATTTAATGATGTACATGTGAAAAAGGCCAATGCGCATTGGATGGAGTACCTATACCATTCATTAGAAGGTTTTTTTTTCGGCGAGGGAGGTAATACTCATAAATGGTTATGTCCGACTCAACTGGGGACTCAGTTGCCTACGGACTAAACCCTCCCCCGCTTCATGTAGAAGGTATCATTACACCGTTCCCAAGCAAAATAATGTCCTGTGCTCCATTTAGTCATACGATACATAAATAAGTTAAGATCCATCGGGAAAATTGAGTCAGTTGGAGTAAATGCGCCGTTTCCTCCAGGCGCGGATCCAGGATTTCATTCAGGGGCGGCAATTTCCTTCACAAAAAATCTTGCGGTCCGCACTTATGGCCCTCGTAGTATGGATACGTGGCTTGCGTGTTCCCTCAATTATTAGAAGGTGGTAGGTAAGTAGGTACTTAAGTGTGAAGGTAATTACACTTCAGACGAATTTTCGTCGGGTAGGTGGCCTAATTTCCCCCGTAGTAAAATTGCGTCTAACCCTAAATTTACCTCAACAGACGCAATTTTTCTGGTTCACCTTTTATATGTCAATCCGTTTTCAATTTTATATGTCAAAATGCGACTACCTAAAATGTATTCAATTCTAGATGGCGCTACTAAAATTGCTCTGACTACGCCACTGGACGTTAGATGGCGTTAGGTGTCACATGGTCATACTCACAATCTGCGCAGACGCCATGGCAGCTTTGAAGGCGGCCCGAGCATAGTCCCGCGCGCCCGACACGATGAAGGCCGAGTCTACAATAAGCAGTCTTCTTTAGTAAGGACAGGAAGCAATACAAGGTGACTTATGTTTGGTTATTGTTTAGTTTTGTGCAGTACTGTCGACGACAAAGATATGTATACATTTTGAACCTTATAACAAAGGATTAAGGAGTAAAAGTGTAAACATATGTTTGACGTCGATTGTACCACCAAAATAGCGAAATCCTCTACACCGAAGTACACCAATGAAAATCTGCCTGAGTCCGGATCAAGTAATAACGATAGCACACTGAGTAGAGGGTTATGTTATGGGTTAGCTAAGCAGCTTCTTATAAAACTGTGCCTGCCTGAATAGTAGACACGTACCTAGACCCTAGACAGATACCTAGTACCTCCTTGGTAATTATTACCAATAGTAGGTATATGTCAATTTTCCTTAAATGTGTCAGTAATTTGTTAATGGTACCATTTGGTATAACGTAAGCCAGGAGGTTTAAAAATATCTGAGCATGGACTTCAGCGCCTTGACAATAGAGGAAATGTGCAGATATTTGTAACCACCTTGGCCGCTCCGATCCGATATATCTGATGGCGACTGTATATACAGATTCAATATTATATGCGAGCAATAAAAGCTTAAACGCCGACAACGCCACCAAATGATACAATAGGCATGGTGAATTTATTTCATGTATGGTATCAATCGATTCGTTTTGTTGTGAGGATCAAATGTCTATATGCGGCCAATTGCGTTAAAGCAACACCAAAGTCAAAAATGAGATTTAAAGTCCGAGATTTGCATTTGTTTCTCAAAACGCTCCTAACAAAATGACGTGCAAAAGTGACGTCACGATCACATAGTCGCCCTGTTTAAAGTATGGAAAAAATATGAAATTGCTATTTTTACAGTGAAATGTTGCGTTTATGTATATGTTTGCTATACAATTTATTTTACAGTAAAATGTTAAATCTAATGGTATCATTGTTTTTTTTAATTTCGCACTTAAAAAAATCGTAAAATTTAGAAATTTTGCAGCTTGATATCTTTGAGCCAATTCAATAGAATTTATAATTTTTCACTTTAGTTGGATATATTGATCATTTTGCATCCTATCAACTAAATTTTATTGCATAATTCAACATGTGTCATCATGCCTATTACCGAAAAAGTGACAAAAATGTTAAATTATATTCCGTAATATGATTTCATACACAATTATTTCATTGGTGTTGGCAAAAGCCAGACAGCCAGAGTCCGGGAACCTACAGACCAGCGGTCGTGGTGTAGGTAAAAACACTATCATTTACCCCATAATATGATACGACCAGAGGCCCATTTCTTAAAAGCTTGTAATACAAGCGGATGTCACTTTTCGACATCTTTTGCTAGAAAGGGACTTCCGCTTGTATTACAAGTTACAAGCTTTCGAGAAACGGGCCCCAGGTACGCAGACTAGTATAAGTGAGAGGTATGCTTTGTGAATGCTGTTGTCCGTCTGTTAGTCTTCAAAATTCAAACAATTAAACTAGTCCGCCTCAAACTCAGAACTCGCGATTTCCTTGCAAACGAAATGACCAATATAACAAGACCCTTGTGACGATTTTTTCGCGCCTTCTAGCTCCATGACCCCTTGGTCCACCCTGGTCATATACAAACTCTCAAATTATATGTATCTCTACTACAACCCCAACTTTCATGAAGATCAGAAAAGCGTTACTAAAGTTATCGCGGAGCAAACTCTCAAAATCAAAAAGCCATCGAAATACCGAGACGTCCCAGTAGCCAGAACTTGTTTTTAAGAACTTGCTTCGCTTACGCTCCGCTAGAAAAATATTGATCATAAGGTGTAAGACTTACCGTACAAGTAGTCATGTGCTCTCATGCTGTCCACGGCCGGACCGCGCCGCTCGAACACCGTTTCACACATGATACTCCTCTAATTTCTTATCTCCTGGTAATTTGCCTTTAAACGTGGAGCTTATCTCGTGAAATCAATACAACATAAACAAACATTGATGTAGGCTGTCAAGTTGATTGTTAAATCAAAGTCGTTGCTTAGGTACCACTGTCAGTTATAATTATACTACTCTTTGGATACCACTATGGATGTTGTCGTTGTTTATATGGGAGCTCATACATTCTACGACACTTCTCATTCCGGACAGACTACTTTTCGGCATGAAGATAATATTTTGGAATGGCCTTTTATATTTTTTGCCAAACTAAATCGAACCTTATTGCCAAGTAAGACAGTTTTATTAAATGAAAGACTAGAAAAAAATATACCACGACGGTGGCAAACAAGCGTATAGCCCGCCTGATGGTAAGCAACTACCGTTGTTTTAGAACGCCTGCATCTCCAGATGTCTCACATGAGAATCCACTGTGTTGATGGCAAAAGAATATACAGGATGTAACAAAAATACTGGTGATCCGTTTAAGGGCATAATTGGTATCATATTGCGAGTAAGAAAAAATAGGAGAAAAATTTTTTTGAAGCGCAAAAATTTTTTTTTGTATGTGACGCGTTGTCCCAGCCGGCCAAGTCTCCATAGAAAAGCAACTTTTTTTGCGAGATATTTTTTTTCTTAGTTTTTCATAATTAGAATTCGATACCAATAGGCATGGTGAATTTTTTTCATGTATTGTATTTATCGATTCGTTTTGTTGTGAAGATCAAATGTCTATATGCGGCCAATTGCGTTAAAACAACACAAAAGTCAGAAATTAGACTTAAAGTTTGAGATCTGCATTTGTTTCTCGAAATGCTCCTAACAAAATGACGTGCAAAAGTGACGTCACGATCTTATCTGTGTCACGATCATATAGTCGCCCTGTTTAAAGTATAGAAAAATTATGAAATTGCTATTTTTACAGTGAAATGTTGCGTTTATGTCTATGGTTACCATACAATTTATTTAACAGTAAAATGTCAAAAATCGAATTTTATCATTGTTTTTTTTTAAATTTCGTACTTTAAAAAATTGAAAAATTTTGAAATTTAGAAAATAGATTTTTTTTAATTTTTACTTTATTTGGATATATTGATAATTCTGCATCCTATCAACTAAATTTTATTGCATAATTCAACATGTGTCATTATTCCCTTAAACGGATCACGAGCATTATTGTTACATCTCTTATTACTTACTTAGGAGGTTGTCGGCTAAAGGGACAAAATCCCCGTTGTTAACACTCTGCATTAACTTTGAGCTCTCTGGCGACTAGTGCTATTTGGTCTTGGGCTAGTTGGGTTCTGCTCCAGATTTTAGCGAGATGACATTCGCCGAGTTGTGCCCTACCCCAGCACTTGCCGAGATTCGCAGTGCCCGTACCTCTTTTTGACATAGTATAAGTACATACTTATACCCTTACCTTACCTTATGTGGTTACCTGTGGGGATCAATGCTACTCTGCGTTCGTAGGAAACACTTTAGACAACCCTACATACTCCCCGGGTGGTGCTAAAAGAGTAACAAACTTGGCAGCTGCACTGATCCATCTGGACCTCGCAGCACTCACTGGATTTTCCTTATCATCTGTTTTCTCACTACTACCCAAGGGAAGAAATGCCTATCTATATCTAGTGATATATAGCCAAACGATAAATAAATAACCTTACCTTACCTTATACTTATGTACCCGGACCTCACACGCATCTGTTACAATTCGTTGTTATGTTAACATTACTGTCCAATGACGATATTACTCACTTGTTCAAAACGAGATGCAATCCTCTACTTTGACTTCTCTTTCAGCCTCACGTTTCCATCGAAGAGGGCACTCCAATATAATATGTAGCTTTATGCTAGAATACATGTGAATGCTTAGAGAATTGAACTAACCGGTGCGGCCATGTCAGTCATTTTCTATACAAAAAAAGTCTGCCAGGGGGAGGGGAACGTCAAATGTATGGCTATTCGTACGTAACTTACAAATAACCACGTCAGATAAACGTCAGTCCATACAATAAATATGACCACTACACCCCTAACCACAGTTCAACCTTAATACCGAGCAAAACAGTCTTTCATAGTTTTGAAAAATAGGTCCGATAGAGAGCATAACATAGGGGGCGGTGTCTCACTCGCACTCGTTACAAAATTGACACAGACATTTTGACTTGTCATGTTGGTATTATTGTCTGATGCTCGTCTGATGACGTCATTACTTACCCCCTTATTCATAAACGTCTCTCAGGCCTCAACTAGTTTATGTTTTGTCCTTATCTGTCACTTTGAAAGTTGTGCTTATGGTCTCAGTAAACAATAGTTCCAAATATCTCCATGGTGGCGCTAGGTATAGTTGAGCATTTGAAATTACCGATATTTAATACTAATATTACGTTCTAAATAAAACTAATGTTTTTTTTTCTTCGCAAATAATTATTTTGTAATTTTGTAATATCAAATTGATAATATACATAATAACAAATATCCGTTAAAAAATATAAAAAAATAATGCCCTGACCGGGATTCGAACCAGGGACCCTTCTGCTTCGTAGGCAGGGTCACAACCGACCGGGCTAGAAATTTATGCTCATGCTATTGTGGCGCCTTCTGACGGACACTTTTGTAACATAGATATTTTTATCCTCCTTGTACGGTCACGTCTGAAAATATGTATACATTTAATGTGACAAAAACATGTATCCAAGACCTTACGCCTTGGTAATAGAGTCGTGGCTACATATTTTAGTCACATTAAATGTATACATATTTTCAGACGTGACTGACATCCATAGTCGCGCTTGTTAGAAACAGACAATAAGGGGTTTGTCTAAACGAGATGCAGTACCTACTTTACATCATCTGTCGGCCCCCCTCTTTTGGTCACAATCAATATTGGTGTCATGATCCGCACTGATGATGATGAAAAGGAACCACGACTTATAAATAAAATAAACCATTGAATGGAATCAAAAAAATATATTTTCCATAACATTTCATCTTACACAATACAGGCGCCATCTATCGAACAAGCCTACAATTGTTTGTGCACATATACATTTTATTGCTAAAATTTTACCACAACTTCTACTAATCTGAACTTTTCACTAGTGATAGAAAATTGAACCTTATCACTTTACAATAAAGTTTAAAGTCAAGATTGGAAATATATCCCTATTTTTATGAGGTTACGTCCAAATCAAGGACCATAACAGTCCAAGTATTACAGAGTTTGTTCGGAAAGAGAAGTGTTGTGGTTTATATGAGAGCTCATATATTCCAGGACACTTCTCTTTCCGAACAGACTCTATATTATTTATGTTCCGTAATAAAACTTAATAGACGGAGAGCGAGCCTCTAGTTAGTTGTCCTATCCTTTTTTCTAAGTCCGGGCATCTGGCAGCTGTTCATCGGTGGGGATCAGATATTGCAAACCACTTCAAGAATACAATTCCTAGAGTTCCGGGTTTGATTCAGTATTATGGACAATTATATGGGTAATTAATTAGAATAGGGCACATGCCCCGGCCATTTTCAAAGGGATGAAATTTCATAGGAGAGGGATGGCATTTAGGCATATCGTTTGCCACATCATGCAAATATCAAAAAATAAATGCCATCCGATTTCGATGATTCTTAGTGTGTTTTTCCTAAGTTCTCCTCCACCGATAGAAAAATTCACCTTGCGTTGGCTTCCAACTCTGATGGTTCGATAACTGCCCGGCCTTGGCGGATGGCAATTTGTTTCCGGTGTCTGTATGTGATGAAGAACAATCATGCTAATTATCAAGCGGTTGCCTGACAATTTTTTTTATTTTTTTTTCTTCGGTCCCGTACAGGGAACCAGACCAACCAGGAGGGATGGCATTAAAATGTTGTTATATAACCAGGGTACATTCTTTCAGGCAACCGCTGTTTCAATCGGTTGCCTCGCGATAAAAAAAATTTTTGACAACTTCGGCAGTGTTTACTTACTTTGATATTCTTTTTTTAATGGATAAGTTTTGATGGCCTGTCACTCTAACCTCCATCGATGAATAGCTGCCAGATTCCCGTATCTAGCAATATGGATAGTATAACACACTACTACAAGGGATTTTGTTGCTCTCGTTTTTGTATCACATTCTCCGGAAAGTGTTTACATACACAAGTTCATGTACAGTCGCCATCATCAGAGCGGTGGTCACAAATATCTGAACAACGCCTCTATTGTCAAGGCGATAAAGTGCATGTTCAGATAGTTTTAATTACCTTGGCTGCTCCGATATATTTGATGGCGACTGTACCTACAAGTATTTCAAAGTATGTTTAAACTTGACCGATGGTTGTATCCATTTGATATTCTACTTTAATGCAAACAAAATAAAAGTCAATATTGAAATCACAGCTTCCAATGTCGTACCATGGCATGGACGCCACCTATTCAGAGCAATGTCGCGTAGTTTCAGTGTCCGCGAGGCAACCGGATGGCTCGCGGTATTTAAGCTCCCTACGTGTTGTGGAACAATCATGTTCAACTCGAACTGACCAACGTTAGACTTGGCTTTTTACCTCCCCTCAATTTCCAGTATTTTTATGTGATGAAGAACGAGCATGCAAATTGCTATTCACACTGGCTGGTCGGTTATCGATCCGTCAGAGTTGGAAGCCGGAAAAAAATGAGGGGGAGATGACAAACAAAGTCCAACGTGGGTCAGTTCGGGTTCCACAACACCAAGAATTATATAAGACATGTATTGACATTATCCATACAAAATCGCGTTTAAGGGAACGCGAAATGCTGAAATAAGGATTTCAGGTTATAGCACTAGCGTCATCTATCGGTCACCACAAACATTAAATCCTAGTTTAGAATATTTTGTTCGGCGATTAACGCTGACAGAGTAACTCAACTCCAGGCTCGACAGATGGCGCTGTGGCACTTAGTACCGAAAGCAGACGTATAAGCTGAAGTTTCGAGGAACGCGATTTTGTATAGGCATTGTCTATCCACGACTTATATCATCCTTCCACAACACGTAGGGAGCTTAAATACCGCGACCCATCCGGTTGCCTCGCGGACACTGTAACTACGCGCCATTGCTTTAACTAAACGTCGGCTGCATCCGACAGGTTTACTAATACAAGATAGAGACCTTTGCGGGATTCCGCAGATATCAATTTCGCTTAAAGATTGTCCTTGCGTGGCGTTAGAGACGCATCATTTTTGTTCAACGCGTGTCGCTTCAAAGGCTAACATTGTTATAATAACCAGTGGACTAAGAGCTGGCTACGTCAGATATGACACAATAATGAGAGCAACTAAAAACTGTCTAGTTAGATTGCTTTACTATCCTGCTAGATCCAGGCATCTGGCAGCTTTTAATGGGTGGGGGTCAGAGTGACAGGCCAACAAAGTTTTTCAGATGGAAAAAAGTAATACCAAAATAGGTAACAACTGCCGAAGTTGTGTCATTTATACAGAACAGGGCTTATACTTTAACATTAGAATAAAAAAACATTGTGTATTATTGCGGAAACAAAAACAGTAGGTGACTAACTATAAATTGCTTTATACATCATTTGGCACTACTTTCCCCGAACAGAAACTTCTGGCTATGATAAAATCTAATTAATTTAAAAAAATCCTATAATATTGCATCAAAACCAGAACTCTAGGTTTTGTATTCTTAAAGTGGTTTGCATTGCATTGACCTCCACCCATTTACAGCTGCCAGATGTCCGGATCTAGAAATAAGCATAGTATAGCAAATTAACGAGGGGTTTCGTCACTCTCATTATTGTGTCATATCTGACGTAGCCTCTACGTCTACAGGTTGAAATTCAAATGTATATAAATCATCTATCAATTCCAAACTGACTTCTCTGTGATACGTTTAATTCGAGTTAAAGTGTATTGGGATAATTTCGAAAGGAAAAAGTGGCGGGTGACGCCGAAAGTCATTCAAATATCACTCATATCCCATTATAACAAGAGTCAACTTGTTTTCTTTCGAAATTAACCCAATAAACCATATTCCAGTTTTTTTTACAACATAGTCAAAGACTATAGGCATTTCTTAAGTATTCAGCTACAATACATTTTAGGGTTAGTTATAAAACTTAGATGCTAGATAATCTAGTGGTTTTGTACATAATTTGAGGAAACCTGTGCCCATTCTGTGTGATGGCAGTATATGATGTTTCTTATTATGATGTAGCTATAGAACAAACAATTTTATTAAAGATCATTATATAAACAATTAATTGTAGACCACTGCAATATCAATTAAACATTATACAGTAGAACACGCTTAATATGATTTCTCGTATAATACGCCATTTTATATAAGTCCCTGCAACTTGAGGTCCTGCAGGACAGTCCCGCATAATACGCTTTCCCGCTAAAGACGCGTTTGTGGCTGGGTCCTTTCCCGCTTAAGACGCGTTTGTGGCTGGGTCCTTCTCCGCTTTAGACACGTTTTTTTCTGGGTCCTTTCCCGCTTAAGACGCGTTTTTGTCTGGGTCCTTTTCAGCTTAAGACTCGTTTTTGTCTGGGTCCTTTTCAGCTTAAGACGCGTTTTTGGCTGGGTCCTTTTCAGCTTAAGACGCGTTTTTGTCTGGGTCTTTTTCAGCTTAAGACGCGTTTTTGGCTGGGTCCTTTTCCGCTTAAGACGCGTTTTTGGATGGGTCCTTTTCCGCTTAAGACGCGTTTTTGGATGGGTCCTTTTTCCGCTTAACACGCTTTTTTGGCTGGGGCCCTTCAAAATTGTCTTAAGCTAGTTTTACTGTATCTTATTCTTGGTACTGTCAAAGTACTAGGCTCACAAAAATCAAGCGGCCGTAAATATAGCATAATTCGAGTTCATGTGGCTCCTTAGGACTTCTCTTAATAATTATACGCTTATGTTTCGTTCACGTAAAAACCTCTTAATTTTACGTCATTTTCACGAAGTGTGTAGCGTAGTTCGTGTAGCGCCTCAGTGACGATCTTGATCAGATTTTTAAACGATACTGTTTCGGTCAGAATACATTTGAAAAGGCAGGAAAGTCAAAGAGACTTAACCTTGTAAGTCCTCGCGTACAAGTACAAAATAAATAGTGTTTTCAACTCTTATAGAAATATAATTTTAAACAAAAAAGAACCGACTTCACTTAGCATCCACCTTTCCAAAAGCAAATGCTCGAGCTGCTGTAAAAAATACTCAAATCACTATAGGTGTGCCTATAATAGTTGAAGAGTTCCCTCGATTTATCCAGGATCCCATCATCAGATCCTGACCTGATGACAATGGGACCAACTGTGAAGTATAACCCTTTCAAGTCGGTCCAACCGTCTTCGAATAATTGGTGACCATACATTAAAAAAAATTGCAAAAACAAAGATCGCGACGAATTGAGAATCTCCTTCGAAATCTTGAAGTCGGCTGAAAATAAGGTTTCAAAAATGCTAGAGGTCTTACCAGGTTAAGAGACTATAGAGTACTTAGCGAAATACCATAATATTGATCAAATAAAGTCAATGGGGAAGGAAACTGTCAAAGGCTTTGCCAGGTGGCGCCAGCATATTAGGACTTTTTAAATAGGATTTAGCTTAAAAGGTTAGAATCCACGCCAGAAAAAAAATATAATTAAACACTATTGATACAACTGACGGGTACAACCTATGCTGGCATCATCTGTAAATAGTTTTGACTGGCCCCATTTAAACTTTTTTACTGTTTTTGCTGCAAAAGTACCAGGCTTTCATAAATTAGGCGGCGGCTAACATAGCGTCGAGTTCATATAGCGCCTCAGTGGCGACCTTGATCAAATTTTCGACCAACACTTTAATCGGTCAAAAGATTTCAAGTCAAAGAGACTTAAGAGACTTTAATTACTTAGCGAAAAAATACCAATATTGGATCAAATAAATCAAATATGTTCACTGTTTTGGCTGCGAAAGTACCAGGCATTCATAAATTAGGCGGCGGCTAACATAGCGTCGAGTTCGTGTAGCGCCTCAGTGGCCACCTTGATCTGGTCGCTTTGCACGCGGCCGCTGCTCTGTAGCGCCGTCACGCTCTGACGCAGGGCGGCGACGCGAGACGAAACGCGGTGCTTCTCTTCTGTCAGTAGTTTGTGCGCTTTGTCACCTGAAGGCAGAAGCGACTGTTAAGTTGGTTAACAAACCTTGTGCCGTTGCTTTAAGGTTCAAAATGGCGGAAATCTGCAGGAGGCACCGTAGGTGGTTTTCCTTTACCTTTCTCGTCTGGCTTCTCGATAGTAATGCCGTTATAATTTTGTCATGTATTTTAAATTTAATTTCAGATACATACCGAGCCCAAAAACTGCTGGTAGCCTGACGGTATGACATCCGACTTTCAATCCATAGGTCTCGGGTTCAAACCCCGGCTCGTACCTCTGAGTTTTTCTGGACTTATGTACGAAATATCATTTAATATTTTACCAGTCGTTTTTAGTGAAAGAAAACATTGTGAGGAAACCGGACCTAATCCCAATAAGGCCTAGTTTTCCCTCTGGGTTGGACGGTCAGATGGCAGTCGCTTGCGAAAAAGCAACTGCCTACGCTAATTCCTGGGATAAGGTTGCCGAGCGGATCCCAGGCTCAATGAAACCGTGGCCAAAGCCGGGACAACCGCTAGGTTTTTTTTTAATACCACGACGATGGCAATCAAGCATACGGCCCGCCTGATGGTAACCAGCTATAGTATATGGACTGCAACTCCAGAGGTGTCACATGCGCGTTGCCGACCCTTTACAGCGAGGATTCACTGTGTTGATGGCTAAAGAAACAAGAGGGTCCCTTATCAACAACACGTTGGGTCCTCTTTGAGGTCTTTGGCAACCTTACTCACCAGCAGGAACACAACACTATGAGTAGGGTCTAGTGCTATTTGGCTGTGGTTTTCTGTAAGGTGGAGGTACTTCCCCAGTCTGCCCCAGATTTGAGCGAGATGACATTCGCTGTGCTGTGCCCTACCACACATAGCGAGATGACATTCGCAGTACCCATACCTCTCTTTTGGACGTAGTTTAAGGACATACCCGGGTCCAAAGGAGAGGATGATACGAGTACATACCCAGCCAGGGAAGATAGTCGCCGGCGCGTTCCGCGCGGATGTCCAGTGTGAACCAGTCGTCCATATCATCAGAGTCTGAAGACGGCATCACCTATGAAAAGAAAGAAGAAGATTACAAGCCACGTCCACCCGTTAAAGACGCGTTTTTAGGGTTCCGTAGTCAACTAGGAACCCTTATAGTTTCGCCATGTCTGCCCGTCCGTCCGTCCGTCCGTCCGCGGATAATCTCAGTGACCGTTAGCACTAGAAAGCTGAAATTTGGTACTAATATGTATACCAATCATGCCGACAAAGTGGTAAAATAAAAAGTGGAAATTATTTTTTTATTAGGGTACCTCCCCTATACGTAGAGTGGGGAGTGTTTTTTTTTTCATTTCAACCCTAACGTGTGATATATTATTGGATAGGTATTTAAAAATGAATAGGGGTTTCCTAAAATCATTTTTCGATAATGTAAATATTTTCGGAAATAATCGCTCCAGAAGTAAAAAAATATGCGTCCCCCCCCCCTCTAACTTTTGAACCATAAGTTTTAAAAATATGAAAAAAATCTCAAAAGTAGAACTTTATAAAAACTTTCTAGGAAAATAATTTTGAACTTGATAGGATGAATAGTTTTTGAAAAAAAAATACAAAATAATTTCTGAACTAAGTTTGTAATTTAACCGTATAAGCAGGTGTTTATTGTACCTGTAATTTCTACAAAATTACAATGAAATGACGTGCTTTCAAATAAAGTAAAAACGGTGAAAATCGGTTCACGCAATAAAGAATTATCCCATAAAAATCATCTTCCATACTTTATGCTCGCGCGCTAGTTTACTTAATTTGCCGATAGATGTCGCTGTACGTGGAACGCTCATATCATATCCTACATGGCGGTGTTATTTTAACTCTTAAGTGGGGACACTTACTGTGACGGACGGAAAACTACGGAACCCTACAGTGAGCGTGGCCCGACACGCTCTTGGCCGGTTTCTTTTAATAGTATTTTATCTACACCAATATCATACATCCTCTACTCCGCGTTCGGAAACCGTATGTAATTAATTACCACCATTATTGCAACCAGTAACGTGACATCAGTGTATTATCTGTGACAGTGTGGTAAAAACGTATGAAAAGTCATTACCTACGGTAACGTAATGAAAACCCGTCCTCCTCTCCGACCGCCGGCACGCGCCCGCCCGACCGCTGGCACAATTGAGTTGGTCAGGCACACAGTGGTTCAGGTTGTATGGGAGGGCGGAATTAATTATTTTTATGAAAGGTGGGCGTTTTAACATTTATGAAATGTGGTTTTATCAATATAAATAGGTAAAATGAATAAAAACAAGAGCGTGTCGGGCCACGCTCAGTGTAGGGTTCCGTAGTTTTCCGTCCGTCACAGTAAGTGTCCCCACTTAAGAGTTAATAACACCGCCATGTAGGATATGATATGAGAGTTCCACGTACAGCGACATCTATCGGCAAATTAAGTAAACTATTGCGCGCGAGCTTAAAGTATGGAAGATGATTTTTATGGGATAATTCTTTATTGCGTGAACCAATTTTCACCGTTTTTACTTTATTTGAAAGCACGTCATTTCATTGTAATTTTGTAGAAATTACAGGTACAATAAATACCTGCTAATACGGTTAAATTACAAACTTAGTTCAGAAATTATTGTGTATTTTTTTTTCAAAAACTATTCATCCTATCAAGTTCAAAATAATTTTCCTAGAAAGTTTTTATAAAGTTCTACTTTTGACATTTTTTTCATATTTTTAAAACTTATGGTTCAAAAGTTAGAGGGGGCGACGCATATTTTTTTACTTCTGGAGCGATTATTTCCGAAAATATTTACATTATCGAAAAATGATTTTAGGAAACCCCTATTCATTTTTAAATACCTATCCAACAATATATCACACGTTAGGGTTGAAATGAAAAAAAAAACACTCCCCACTTTACGTATAGGGGAGGTACCCTAATAAAAAAAAAAATCCACTTTTTATTTTACCACTTTGTCGGCGTGATTGATATACATATTAGTACCAAATTTCAGCTTTCTAGTGCTAACGGTCACTGAGATTATCCGCGGACGGACGGACGGACGGACGGGCAGACATGGCGAAACTACTTATATAAGGGTTCCTAGTTGACTACGGAACCCTAAAAATGAAACAAACATTTAAAAAAATATATGATTTGTATTAAAATCATATAAAGCATACTATAAAATTAAAAATAATTAATAAATAAATTTGATAGGTTCGTAATATTATCAAAGTAGGTGTAATAAATATAATATTATTATTTCTAGAATATAAAAAAATATAAAAACACACTTTATTAATTATTATTTAAAATAAATTGTTTTATTTCCTCATGGTCTATTTCTGTTTTTTTCAGGGACCCGCCCACCCCTTCCCAGAAAAAAGCCTTTGAACGGCTAGTCGTTCGTTTAACAGCCCAAATCACTTGCTGTCCGATATCGATTGAATACCCATTCATTTTACTTAGCCGTATGAAGGGGTTTCCCTTACGAGACTACCTCTACTGATAGAAAAACCCTTTCGAAAGGCTATTTTTAAGCGCTTGGAAAAGGTATCTGATATTCGTTAAGGGAACCGCTTACCCGTATTTAAAGCGCTTTAAGGTGATACATGACTGAGGTTGTGCTCAGCAGATTTAATTTTTTTTGAAACATATTTGAAATATTAGTTTGATACTTTCAAGAATGATTTACGACTATATGACCGAGGGATTTGTGGGAGGAAAACACGATTGGCTACAATTTCCTCGAGAGTTTTATTATTCAAAGTCAGGTCTTATTTTAACCTAAAACTGATTTTATTGCTCAATTATAAAGACAATAAGGATAAAATTGTATTAACTAGTTCTTTAGGATTGTAGGATGAAAATTTAATTCGTTGCTTACTTTCACCTTGAGATGGCATAAAGTGATATGACGCTTACGACATTACATAAACGCGCTTCCAGGCGCCACGAATTACCTTGGCGCTATCCTTTGCTACGTTTGATCAGTCTGTAAGCCGCCACTGCCAACGATGGGTTATTGTTTGTCGGCGTCAGCGGTTATTTTTACAAAAATAAAGTGCTTTTAATTATTTATTACACTCTATTTGCAGATCTGTTTACAACAACGTTTTTTGCGTTGATCAAACCTGTATCTCCATACAAAAATACTCGTATAATATGTAGTTTAATTTAGGGTAGTCGTTTGAACTACAGAATAAACAACAGTAAGTTCACTCCAACTATACTTGCGCGCTGGGCGAGACACGCCGGTTTTGTACCTACTTATATTATAACACTAGCTGTGCCCGCGGCTCCGCCCGCGTGGAATTCGGTCTGTGTAAGTGGCTAATTTGCCCCTAATTTCTCTCCCGCTACCCTGGAGGCGGAACTTGAAGTAAAGTTGACAAATGGATACAATTACCACTAAATGAAACTACACTCAAAAATCAATACTTTTTTTTGGCATGATTTAAACGACATAGAGTAGTAGGTGTATATCGGATACAGTACCACTTTTCCAAATCGATCCTCCCGTCAAATCAACCTAAGCATGAAAGGTAAGAACAGGTGCGGTTGAAATTTGGCGGGGGGGGTCACAAATGCAGAAATGATTTTTTGAGGGGGTCACCCCTCAAAAAGGGGGTAACGTTTTTTTCTATTTGAGGTGTACTTGGGGGGGAGGGGGGGGGGGGGGGGGTGACTCATGCAAATTTAACTCAATCTGTAGTGAGTGTAGTGGCTGCCCCCCCCCCCCCCCCCCTTTAAGCGTTTAATTTTTATAGGCTACGTATAACCTGGCTGGGGATTTTCTTGAATTGAAATTAGTAATCTTTAAGGGGTGATTTCTGGGATAACAATGCAAAAAAAACCGGCCAAGAGCATGTCGGGCGATGCTCAGTGTAGAGTTTCGTAGTTGCCGCCCTGTTTGGACCCACGGTTCTAAAGTTAGATGGAAGAGACGCCCTTTTTTGATTGAACTTTCAAATCTAATATTTACGAAACTATCAGTTTCATCCAAAAAATGTATTAAAAGACCTCTATTCTTTTTGAAAGACCTATTCAATAATACCCAACACGATAGAGTTGGAGCGAAAAAAAAATTCACCCCCCATTTTATGTATACCCTAATAGAAGCATACACTGCTTTATCTACACACATATTAAAAAAATCCTAAGTGACGTGTTCGGAAACCATTAGAATGACCGCCATGACCAACCTTATTGTGCCGGCGGTCGGGGAGGAGGGCGAATGTTCATTACGTTACCGTAGGTAATGAATTTTCATACGTTTTTAACACACTGTCACAGATAATACACTGATGTTACGTTACTGATTGCATTAATGGTGGTAATTACATACGGTTTCTGAACGCGGAATAGAGGATTTATGATAATTGTTGTAGATCAAAATATTTATTCTTCAATGTAAGCAAATTACAATGCGCTAATGAACGTCAGAGAAAAAAAAATACCTGAGTGCGTTTCGGTTGGAACGAAGTTATGTTATTTAATTTTATTTAATTTTTGACTTTTTCCTAATTTTTGTATTTTAATTTTTTTTTGTATTTTTTTAAATTGAAATGTTTGAAATTTTTGATATTCTTGTAATTTTGATATTTTTGAAATTTTTGAAATTTTTTGAAATTTTTGAAATTTGTGAAATTTTAAAAAATTTTGAAATTTTTATTTTTTTTGAGATTTTTGAGATATTTGTGATTTTTGAGATTATTGAAATTTTGGAAATTTTTGAGATTATTGAGATTTTGGAAATTTTGGAAATTTTTTGAATGTTTTGAAATTTTGTCATTTTTTACTTTTTTGACATTTTCGACATTTTTTACTTTCAGGTTCTCGACTTTTTTTACTTTTTTCACTTTGTCACTTCTCACTGTCACTATACACTCATTCTCACATCTCTATACAAAATTTCATTAAAATCCGTTCAGCTGTTTTCACGTGATGCGCGGTCAAATAAACAGACAAACAGATAAACAGACAAAAATTCTAAAAATTGTTGGAACGTGTTCTGTTATCGACTCTAAGTATCCCCAGCCAACTTTTTTTCGAATATATTCCATGTACAGACTTTCGATCCTCTTCAGCTTTATTATATGTATAAGATAGATTTTTGGACCTAAGATTCTAAAGTAAAATGGGGGGGGGGGGGGGCTTGTTTGAAGATGAAACTATCCTTTGTCCTTTCTCGATTTTTTCTCAAAAATCATCATGGTAGAGTCCTTTTAGCTAATTAGGGGGTGTAGATTTCGAAAATTTTTGTCTGTTTTTAAATCCAAGATGGCGGATACACTCTGTTTTCTCAAAAATCGTTATGGTGTTGTTTTCCGCTAATTAAGGGGATACAGATTTCGAAAATTATGTGTGTCTAAAATCCAAGATCGCTGTTGTACACTTCTTTATGAAAAATCGTCATGGTAGTAATTTCCGGCTAATTAGGGCGTGAAGATTTCTTAACTTATGTCTGTTTTAAAATCTATGATATAATACTATACGCGGTAATACACTCTTTTCTGAAACCTACATACTACCTACTGGATCTCAGGATTGGAGAATGAGTCATGCAGTTTTGGCTCAAATCGCTCGACGTAATGAGCAGTTGAAAACAGAGTCACTCTAAAGATCTCAATCTTTTTACATTTCACTATAATAGTTATTGTAGCGTCATTAAACCAAAGTTTAGGTAGGTATATTTCACATTTATCTACAATATTTAGTACAGCGCCATCTATTTAACTTAAGTTACCTACTTCCTTTTGTGTCAGTTGAGATTTTATAATTTTTTTAAACCGGGTTATTTCAATGGCAAAGAAGTTATAATATCAAACCCATTTTGTCAACTTAATGACCTGGTTTAGACATTTCATCTAATCGCTAAACCAGTTTAGTGAAATGACAAATCTAGTTTTACTCATTCATTTTACTCAGATTTAGTTAGATTACTAGAGAAATTATGGAATGGGTAAGCCATTTTGTCATCCTGCGCGATTTTATCATATCTCTTAGCCATTTTAATTTAAATTGCAGTTTGAATTCCGAAAATAATCCATTTTAAGTTGTTCGGGTTTGTTGAGGGTCACAGTTCTAACCTAACCTAGCCCACTCTTTGAGCAGCCGTTCGGGTTCATTGAGGGTTAGAGCTCTAACCTTACGAGTACTTAACTCACTTTTTAGCAGATTCTTGATAGATTGTGGACATATAAATACTAAGTAAAGCTTAAAATTCAGGTAGGAGAATCTGCTGTACTTGTACTATTAATTATTCTGTACTATAACCGTCATCTTCATTCGCCCTGCGCTATCATACTATCATCATATCATACGGCCTACGAAACGCTCTCTTCACCATCTTAAGGAATTTTGACTTCCCCAACATGAGCAACATGGTTCAGGTTGCGACAGGGGAGAGCAAAATGGTGGTGCGTGTCGAGGGGGAACTTACTGACGACTTCACAGTAGTGACGGGGGACTCAACCAGGGCGATGCCTTGTCACCTATGCTCTTCAACTTAGTCTTAGAATATGTCCTAAGGAAAGTCTTAACACTGGAGGGATGGCTAGAACTGAGTTGAAGGCACAAGATGATAGGATACGCAGATGATCTGGCCATCTATAGACCAGGTGCGGGAGTCCGTAAGGGTCCTTGCAGATCGAAGATCGGCCTAAGGATATCCCACGAAAAAACAGAGGAGTATCTCCACATGAAACGATACAAAAACACTCGTATTCAACCGTAGGACCTGCATGTCGGAGATACTACTTACAGAGGCATGGAGAAATTCAGGTACTTAGGCTGCACCATCACAAATATAAACACTCGCAGCGAAGAAATCAAAATTCGAGTGCAATACACCTTACGATGCAGTGCTGCCCTTCACAAAGTGTTAGCGTTTAAACTGCTGACCAGATCCGCTAAAATCCGTATTTATAAAACCATTAGGCCAATCCTTATGCACGGTTGTGAGGCATGGACACTGACACTTGGAGAGGAGAATATGCTGCTAGTCGCAGAAAGAAAGATACTTCGCAAGATCCTCGGGCCGAAACAACGACTGGATGGAAGCTGGAGAGTTCTAAAGAACGCGGAAATAGAAGACCTGGTGGCTGAACCTAATATTATAGGAGAGACCAAAGCTCACAGACTTCGCTGGCTTGGCCACCTCGAGAGGATGGGGGAAGATTGGAAAGTGAAGAACGCATTCCATGGTTGTCCGGAAGGGCGACACCCTGTTGGACGACCACGGTATCGCTGGAAAGACATGATCGAGGCGGATCTGAGCGAACTCCGAATCTGAAATTGGCAAGAGCTAGCGCAGGATCGAGGAAAGTGGCACACCCTGGTATCGAGGGCCAAGATTCACTTTGGGTCGCTGAGCCAACGGAGTAAGTAAGTAAGTAGTAAGTACAACCGCCATCTTGGATTTTAAAACAGATCATTTTCGAAATCTACACCCCCTAATTAGCCGGCAACGATAGATAGCTCTGGGCATCTGGCAGCTTTTAATGGGTGGAGGTCAGAGTGATTCACCAACAAACATTTTCTGTTGGAAAAAAGTAATACCAAAATAGGTAAAAACTGCCCAAGTTTTCTCATTTATAGAGGACAGAACGACAAACGACAAACTATGAATGATAAAGGCCGGTGAAAACTTTTTGTAGAGGGCGCTGTTCTGGATTCCATACAACTGCATACAGTGAGAGAAGATGAATGGTCCTTAACAATGTACTGAAACTATATACAGTCAGAAGGCTTTTCTTAGGGGAAATCTTCCCTGTCGCTTTATTCTACAGCATTTTACTACCACATGACCGCGTTGGCAAGGAGGCGGGACTACGCGATGATTAATCCACCCACAATCGAGGTACATGTATTTTCTGGTACTCGTCTAAAAAGCCAAATGAATGGGTTTTGAGAGGCAACGGCTTTGGAAAGCAAAGCCTTACGAAAACCGACACCGTGGTGTTCCCGAAAGAAATGGCACAAATTATGAATATTCACACCGATACTTCGTAAGAACTATTATATAATCTGTGCCGATACATAAACAAAAACAAATACAGTTCCAAACTTCCCAAAACGATGCGTCGCACGCGCTCCAAATTCTTCCGCCCCTTCGCCACACAAAAGGTAACCGTATTACAATGCAATAAGGTACTTCTTAACCGCAAGCAGCGGCAACTTGGCGGCTTTGTCAAAGGCGCCGCCGCTTCGACACCGCGCTAGACATACGGTCGTCCAACGTAAATTTACAATTTTGCTCTTATTGTCATTAGAAAAAGGATAAAAATTGCATGAGCGTAGAAAGGGAAACCCCTTCAAGAGCTACCAACGCTACCCTTTCGAAAGGCTTTTTTAAGCGCTTGAGAAGGTATCTGATATTAGTTAGGGGAACTGCTTACCCGTATTTAAAGCGCTTTAAATAGCTAAATGAATGGGTATTGAGAAGCAACGGCTTTGGCGAGCAAAGCCTTACGAAAAACCCTTTCAAAAACCCTCGAAGGGGATACCGTATTTATAGCGCTTTAATAGCCAAATGAATGGGTTTTGAGGAGCATCGGCTTTGGTAAGCAAAGCCTTACGAAAAACCCTTTCAAAAACCCTCGAAGGGGATACCGGGCGGGTCCCTGGTTTTTTATTATTATGTTTAGCCCTAGCTATTAATAAAAGGGTCTGAAGACGTCAAGAGCATGTTTATTATGTCTTCATTCGCAGATTCCCGTGAGCATTTCCTGGAATGGCACAATCTGTACCGACGATAATCCTTATTCCGAGCTTCTTGGGCTTCTTCACTTAGCAGTCCAATTGGCAGAGCAGCAGCGGATATTATATTACTTCCATGCATCAATATTTTATGAACTGTATTTGGCATATAATACCATTTATACATTTGGATATTTAATCTTCAGGCTTTCAATACACTTATGCACATCCCGGTCACTTGAAATAGCAATTTCGACTAACTCTGCATTTGAAACGCTGAAACTTGCCATGACTATCAATAATAACTATGCTACTTTCTCGAAACGATAATAGTAAATGAAGAAAAAGACAACTCCGTACACATTTTATACCCAAATCAAGTTATTTGTTCATTAACTACCCTCATTAATTAGTTTATCTCTGTTATTATTTTTCCTACATCTCAATGAGCTCATTACTTAAATGGTCATTACTCAAAAGTTTGCAAGTAGTAGCAGCTAGAATCAATTAGATAATCATTTTGGATAATTAACGTATCATTTGTGCTAGTTTTTGGTGAAAAGGAAGTAGTAGCTTAAAAGTAATATCTAATTGAATGTTGAATGTGGCCAAAATAATGACCATGTTGTTTTAATCCAAGCCATGCCCTAACCAATACACGAAATCACTGATATTATCTATCATAAAAATACCTTTATATACGGCACATCAAATAAAAATCATATTTTGGGTATTTTAGCTAGCGTTTTAGAAATATATTACCTGAAAGAAACAACTTTTTTGACGAAAAATTTGTAAGTGTTCAGCATTACGTGTTTCTTATGATTTATCTACAAATAAATAATACATCAAAATTAAAATCCTTTCAGTACAGGGTTGTACAACTATTCCACTGTTAGATTTAAGTCAAATAAATGACTAGTTAATATGTAATTTTCGGACTTTATTCCGCCCCTGAACCAATGTGTGGCGGTGCAATGGCGGTTATTCTAATGGTTTCCGAACACTTCATTTAGGATTTATAATACGTGTGTAGATAAAGCAGTGTATGCAACTGTACGTAATTAGGCCTTAAAACACTCGTGTGATCTTATTATGAAACTCGCCTGCGGCTTGTTTCATTTATTTATTTATTCATTTCATAAAACCACACTCGTATTTTAAGGACTCGTATTTACATAACAGTTACATAAACTACTATTATACAATCGTGACGCATTGAAGAGCTTTTCAGTCGAGTACACGAGATTGAAAAGCTTAATTAGGTACGTATGTCACTATTATATACAATATTTTTTCTAAAAGTGCTCAAAAAAGAATTGAGTTCGACGAATGTCTTACAACCTGCTCCCTCTGTATAATTTAGTGACTTCAATGTCCCGGTGAATTGTGGCGGCGGTCGTGGAGGAGGAAGTGCTATAATATTGTATGAAAATCTATTTTAGCATCGTCGGCGATGCTAAAATATATAAGCTCCATCGAAAAGTATGCGCTACTCGTAGTAGTTCGCTCTACATAGTCCCAATTCAAGCACTATAGTCGACAAGTAGAAAAAAGCATATTTAAGATGGCGTAAAACTACTGCAACTTTTTAGTCGCTGTTGTGTCGCTACCATGTTGCCGTCGTGTCCTACAGGTTGTCGTTATGGCTTGATACCTCATCCATGCTGGGCTGTGCCCCCACATGTCGCTGACACGTCGCCACCATGTTGCCGACGTGTACAAGCAAGTCATACATGCTCAGAATGGCTATCCTTCTCGTCCATGCTCGGCCGTGTCGCTGTCACGTCGCCATCTTGTCGTTGCCGTGTCCCCGGCATCTACATACGTCATACAGGCTGTCGTCGTCGGGTTGGCTCTCGTCGTCGCTCGGCACCTCCTCGTCCTTGCCCCGCCGTGTCGCTGTAGTGTCGTCGACATGTACTCACATCATACAGGCTGTCGTCCTCGGAGTGGCTCTCGTCGTCGCTCGGCGCCTCCTCGTCCTTGCCCCGTCGTGTCGCTGTAGTGTCGTCGACATGTACTCACATCATACAGGCTGTCGTCCTCGGAGTGGCTCTCGTCGTCGCTCGGCGCCTCCTCGTCCTTGCCCCGTCGTGTCGCTGTAGTGTCGTCGACATGTACTCACATCATACAGGCTGTCGTCCTCGGAGTGGCTCTCGTCATCGCTCGGCGCCTCCTCGTCCTTGCCCCGTCGTGTCGCTGTAGTGTCGTCGACATGTACTCACATCATACAGGCTGTCGTCCTCGGAGTGGCTCTCGTCGTCGCTCGGCGCCTCCTCGTCCTTGCCCCGTCGTGTCGCTGTAGTGTCGTCGACATGTACTCACATCATACAGGCTGTCGACCTCGGAGTGGCTCTCGTCATCGCTCGGCGCCTCCTCGTCCTTGCCCCGTCGTGTCGCTGTAGTGTCGTCGACATGTACTCACATCATACAGGCTGTCGTCCTCGGAGTGGCTCTCGTCGTCGCTCGGCGCCTGCTCGTCCTTGCCCCGTCGTGTCGCTGTAGTGTCGTCGACATGTACTCACATCATACAGGCTTTCGTCCTCGGAGTGGCTCTCGTCATCGCTCGGCGCCTCCTCGTCCTTGCCCCGTCGTGTCGCTGTAGTGTCGTCGACATGTACTCACATCATACAGGCTGTCGTCCTCGGAGTGGCTCTCGTCGTCGCTCGGCGCCTCCTCGTCCTTGCCCCGTCGTGTCGCTGTAGTGTCGTCGACATGTACTCACATCATACAGGCTGTCGACCTCGGAGTGGCTCTCGTCATCGCTCGGCGCCTCCTCGTCCTTGCCCCGTCGTGTCGCTGTAGTGTCGTCGACATGTACTCACATCATACAGGCTGTCGTCCTCGGAGTGGCTCTCGTCGTCGCTCGGCGCCTGCTCGTCCTTGCCCCGTCGTGTCGCTGTAGTGTCGTCGACATGTACTCACATCATACAGGCTTTCGTCCTCGGAGTGGCTCTCGTCATCGCTCGGCGCCTCCTCGTCCTTGCCCCGTCGTGTCGCTGTAGTGTCGTCGACATGCACTCACATCATACAGGCTGTCGTCCTCGGGTTGGCTCGCGTCATCGCTCGGCGCCTCCTCGTCCTTGCCCCGTCGTGTCGCTGACGTGTCGCTGTAGTGTCGTCGAAATGTCCTCACATCATACAGGCTGTCGTCCTCGGAGTGGCTCTCGTCGTCGCTCGGCGCCTCCTCGTCCTTGCCCCGTCGTGTCGCTGACGTGTCGCTGTAGTGTCGTCGACATGTACTTACATCATACAGGCTGTCGTCCTCGGAGTGGCTCTCGTCGTCGCTCGGCACTTCTTCGTCCATCCGCTCGGGCCGACGTATCGGCTGCGTCTTGGTTGTGGCGACCTCGTCGTCGTCGTGTTGCCATTCGTCGCCAACATCCTGTGAGCGACATACAAAATGAACTAAATAAAAACTAGAAAGACATTCTACATACCTAGGAGTAGGTTAAGAGGAGAAACTTTGAACCTCTTTTTGCGTATTTTTCCTGACCAAAACCAAGGATGATTAAGACATGGATTGACAATGCCTATACAAAATCGCGTTCCCTTATTTCAGGCTAAAGCACTAGCGTCATCTATCGGTCACCACAAACACTAAATTCCTACTTAACCTTTCTGTTAAGCCCATTGGTTGACTGGTAGAGAGTGCCTTATAGCATTAAGTTAAGAAAAAAAACGCGGGTAGGTCTTAAAACTGACAAGTCACCTTTATTTACTATAAATTATTTATTTTAATTTAAAATAGTTTTTTTTGGTCAAATTATTTTTAAAAGTATAGATTTTTATCTGATATTTCTCATATTGTGTGGGAAGTTCCCCTGGATGAGTAAAACATAAAAAGAGTACTAACCTGCCACTCGACCCTTGCACTCTACTATTTGAACTGTCACTGATTCTGTTTATTCTGCACAAACTCACTATGGAGAACATTTTGGAGGCACAGAAGATACTTGAAGCCAGTTTTACAAAGCGGTTCCTCGAGCTGGATTCTAAATTAAAGGCCACGTCACCACATACACATCCGACAATAAGCAGTCTCAGTAAAGAGGTCAGTAGCTTCAAAGCGGACATGTTGGCCATGTTGGAACTACTAAGGCAGCAAATTCTTGCACTCAGTGAGACTCTGGACACCATTGAAATGCGCCACAGAAGGAAGCACTTGCTGATCAGCGGGATTCCAGAAGAGGAAAATGAAGATGTTACCAATTCAGTCATAGCAATATGTCAGGACAATCTGGGTCTGCCTGATGTAAGCCGGTCCTCTATATCCAATTGTTACAGGCTTGAAGAATGCTGTGTGGGTGAAGAAAACTGCACTTAAAGGGACCCGCATAGTGATTTCCGAATTCCTGACAAGGCAGCGGCAAGCAGTCTTTTCTTCAGCTCGCACACATTTTGGTGTGCATAAAGTGTGGACCAGGGATGGTAATATCTACATTAAACTACCCAATGGCAAAAGAGAGCGTGTGACAACGGACGAGCAACTCCAAGTCCTGTCTGCTAAGTATGCCCCTGTCTCTGGACGGTCGACGCCCACGACGCCTTGCGCGACCGTGCCTGCTACATCTCTGACTGCGGTGCCTGAGCCTGCACCGGCGCCGGCAACTTCTACCGTCGCCGTGAAGGCCCCCGTGGCACCCAAGAAGACAGAGGAAAAGCGAGCAGCGAGGCGTTGAACTACATTGTTTTTATTGCTGTGTGCACTGTCTTACGTCCTAAAAGTTGCGTGATTTATATTTCCTGTGCATTTTTGTATGTAATCCGTCACTTCCGGCTCGAAACGCAGTACGTTTTTATGGTACGGTATGCATCTCCATTTATATTTATTTTCTTATCTACCGTCTATATGTCTACGCTAACTTCGCCGATAGTTGTAAACAAAACAAATGTCATAGTTGTCATTCCGACAGTTGTCAGTGAGTTGCGTTTTGTTCTTGGTATAAGTTTTGTCTCATACTTGGTTATGTGATTGTCTCTGGAACATTTAATTTATATACGAGTTTTACTTAATGTTAGATACTATTGAAAGGTTTGTTTGTTCTTTTTAATTTATCGCTCTATTGTAGTTTTTTTTTCTGTTTTTCAGTTCATTTTCTACATAATTTGGTTTTTATGCTGTTTTTGTGTGTGAACGGTCGGCCGGTGGGTTAAAAAAGAAAAACTAGTTGTATTTTTGCTACGCGTGCATTGTTGCATGTTAATTAGAATAAGTATATATATATTACATATTAATTATATATTTTATATATTTAAATACGTACCACTGAAATATTATGTCTGATAGTGATAATGAATCATTTCACTCCGCTTGCGACTTATCAGCTTCTTTTCACTCACTTAATATCTCTTCATCAGAGTCTGATTCACTTGGCAACCGTATATCCAACTCTTTCAAAAACTACCAAAAAAATTTCAACTTGTGCCATATAAATGCGCAAAGTATCCCCAGACATTATAATGATCTTCTCGAATCTTTCTCTTCTTGCAATGTCCTCGCCATTCTGATTTCTGAAACATGGCTTAAGCCCAATCTCTCGTCCACTTCTTTCGACCTCCCTGGCTACATATTGCTACGGAATGATCGTAAAGGCAGAAGGGGCGGTGGTGTTGCGATATACCTCCGTAGTGATGTCCCGTATAAAATTATTGCAAGCTCCCCATCGCATGCCTCTGGATCTATGGAATATCTGTTCATTGAGGTTATCATGAGCGGCACTAAGATGGCTCTTGGAGTGGTGTATTGCCCCCCTACAGTGGACTACTTCGCAGATCTTGATGCCATGTTGTCCCCATTGAGCACCGAGTATCGTCATCAAATAATCATGGGCGATTTTAATACAGACCTTACTAAGGATAACCTTAGGACGCGCAAGTTGAATGCGGCCGTGAAGTCTGCCGACCTAGCCATTCTCCCACTTACGCCAACTCATCACAATGCGGATACTTCGGACTCCTGGTTGGACCTTGCTTTAGTTTCATCCGCTAATCTGGTAGATGCGGTCGGTCAGTTTCCGGCCCCAGGTTTTTCACACCATGACCTCATTTTCCCAAGCTACCGAGTCCGGCCTCCCAAACCGCAGTGCGTAACTGTTAAAATACGTAGTTTCGCAAAGTTAGATATTGATACTTTAAAGCGAGATGCGAGCTCCGTTGACTGGTCGCCATTGTTTTTGGCACCGTCAGTAGACGAAGCAGTAAGCATCCTCAACTCGACTGTCTTGGATTTATTTAACACTCATGCCCCAATTCGTACCGTCAAATTAAAACGTCCTCCAGCTCCGTGGATTACCAGAGCAGTACGAATGGCCATGGTGAGGCGAGATCGAGCTTTTAGAAGGTATAAACGAGATCGTTGTGAGGATAACTGGAGCATCTTTAAAACAGCCAGGAATAAATGCAATCAGATGGTGAGAGCAGCTAAACGTAAACATATCCATGACAGCATAGCATCTTCATCTCCTGCTGAAACTTGGAAATTTCTTAAATCGATCGGTGTCGTCAATACTAAAGCTAGTTCCTCTTCCTCATCTTTTAATTCATTTTCTCTTAACGATTTAAATTCACATTTTGCCAAATCATTGACTCTAGACCCCGGCACTCTGATAAGTAGCATATCTTATATCACTGCTTTACCCCGTCTATCAAGCACCGAATTTTCACTCGCTCAGGCTTCTGATGGTGATGTACTTAAGGTAATCAAATCTGTTAAATCTAATGCCGTGGGCCACGACGAGCTGAGTAGATTAATGATTATAAGCATTTTGGAATGCATTCTCCCAGTTATAACGTATGTTGTTAACTTGTCACTATCTACTGGGGTTTTTCCTTCTGCTTGGCGTAAAGCCTATGTTCTACCGCTCCCTAAAGTTTCCAACCCCAGTTTGCTGAAAGATTTCCGGCCTATTTCTATTCTCCCATTCCTGTCTAAGGTTCTAGAAGCCATTGTCCACAAACAGCTGTCTTTATATATCAATTCAAATAAACTACTTTCTCCTTTACAGTCTGGTTTCCGATCAGGGCATAGTACTTGCACTGCTTTGTTCAAAGTTATTGAAGATATAAGGCAAGGCATGGAACTGACACAGGTAACGGTGCTGGTCCTGGTCGATTTTTCGAACGCATTTAATGCTGTGAATCACGACCTCCTACTAGCATGCCTTAGACACTTAAGTATGTCATCATCAGCAGCTCAGTGGTTTACTTCTTATCTTCATGATCGGTGCCAATCAGTCCGGGCCGACAGATCTTTTTCAGACTGGTGTGACCTCCCTTCTGGAGTACCTCAGGGCGGGATTCTATCGCCTCTTCTCTTTTCAATATTTATTAACATGATTACCACTAGAATTAGTTGCTCTTACCATCTTTATGCTGACGATTTGCAGCTTTACACTCAGGCGAGCGTTAAGGACATTGATCAAGCAGTTGCTTCTATAAATAGGAACTTGGACTATCTTTCTGCTTGGTCACGCTCTTTTGGGATCGCAGTTAACCCGTCTAAGTGTCAAGCCATCGTTATAGGGAGCCCACGTATGCTTGCTTTGATGGATCTGTCCTGTGTGGCGCCGATCCAGTTCGAGGATGTTGTAATTCCTCTGTCGTTTGAAGTGAAGAACCTGGGTCTGATTATAGATAGTGGCCTTAGTTGGGATCCTCAGGTGTCCGAGGTATGTCGTAGAGTGACGAACGCATTTAGATCGCTTTACAGGTTTAAGCATTTTCTACCGGTAAGCACTAAGACCCTTCTTGTTCAAGCTCTGGTAATACCCATTATTGATTATGCTGATGTTTGTTACTCCAATGTCGCTGAAGCCTCTTTGAACAAACTAGATAGACTGCTCAACAATGGTATTAGATTCATATTCGGCCTTCGAAAGTACGACCACGTATCTGCTTATCGGAAACAGCTGAAATGGTTGCCCATTCGTGAACGTCGGTCGCTTAGAATGTTATGTTTACTATATTCTCTTCTTTTTGATCCATCCACACCAGATTACCTCAAATCCAAATTTAAATTCGTAATTGCTCGCCCAGGACGCGTTCTCCGTACCTCCCGCAGCCTTAAGTTGTCTATTCCCCCTCACCGCACCGGCTTTCTGTCTAATTCTTTCACTCTTCAGGCCACTCGTCTGTGGAACGATCTACCCCTTGATATCAGAAAAGCTCAGAGCAAATTTATCTTCAAGCGCATGGTACGCAAGCACTTATTTGACAATTTACGTGATTAGTTGTCTGCATTATATTTCATAATAGGTACGTATAATAATATGTATGTAAGTATATCATATAAAGTATATATGTAAGTATATCTTAAGTACTATTATATATATATATATATATATGTATTTAGTAAGTGATCATTATAATTTCATTTTCTATTTTCGAACCTGCACCCAACAAATGTTTCTTTTTGGCCCAATGGTTGACTGGTAGAGAATGCCTTAAGGCATTAAGTCCGCCACTTGTACTTTTTTATGTGCAATAAAGTTTAAATAAATAAATAAATAAAATTAAGTCCGCCATTTGTACCATCTTATTTTGTGCAATTAAGATTAAATAAATAAATTCTAGTTTCTAATATTTTGTTAGGATCGCCTAACAAAAAGCGTAAGCGTAAGCGTAGCGTTAATCGTAACGCTGACAGAATAACTCGACTCCAGACTCAACAGATGGCGCTGTGGCACTTAGTACCGAAAACAGACGTATAGCCTGAAGGTTCGAGGAACGCGATTTTGTATAGGCACTGTCAATCCATGTCCTAATCATCCTTGTCAAAACCGACATAATAAGTATGTATAATTAGAGCAAATATTATTGAAACCCGCAAGAACCACCACTTCCATACTAAATTCATCCTCTTTTGAAATGCCTTAGGAATGGTTTCTGAGATAAAAGGTATCCTATGTCCTTCCCCAGGACTTTTCCAAGTTACATACCTAATTTCATCTAAATAGGTTCAGCGGTTTAAGCGTGAGAGGGTCGGCAACGCGCATGTGACACCTCAGGAGTTGCAACTGTCTATAGGCTACGGTAGCTGTATGTTTTGCCGTCGTCGTGGTATAAAAAAGCAGGGATTTCAATCTATTCTGCTTACATCGTCCATGTCAAAGTCGTCTTCCAAGAACTCCTCTTCGTTTATGATCTCCTGGTGCTTGGCCTGCGGCTTCAGCAGCGATTTCTTGTTGTTGGTGTACTGCTTCACGGGTGTGGGTTTAGGTTTCTCTGTAAATAAACAAAAAAGCAAACATTTTAAAGTTTAACATTAATGCGTTCTTGTCAAAATAGTTATTTGTGCAACAAGAGAGGAAAGTTGGTTTTTCTTGCGAGTGTTGACTAAGTTAGAATCTGGAGCGTAGAGTGAGGGACTCAAAAACACGAGATGTAAAATAACTTTGCTCTCGTGTGACACCATATACAAGATATCTCTATACTCCGCTTAAACGGCTATTACTCATGGCAATTTGTAGGGCCTAGCCTAACCTGTTGTGTCCAACTCCTGTCGGCGTTGGGCCCGTTATTACACTTTCCCTACAAATCGTCCCTACAAACCCTACCTCACCAACAAATCGTCCTAACCAACGTTTACAGAGATGCCTTCAAAACATCTAAAAAATGTATTGGTGAAGCACGGTGATAGTACTCATAACAGTATACATTAAATAAAAAAAGAAACTGTTTTTCTTATTATAGATATTTAAATGACCGCTCGAGCTGCCTGAATCTAACTTAATCTGCCCAACCCTTCTATTATTTAAATACAAAACTAGATAAATATATTAATTACCAGCGAATCTACACATTTTAACTTTTATTTTAAATAAAAAAATGTGTAGCAAATGGCTAACATTATAAATAAAAAAGGTACAATAACTCTAACGACCTCCATAAACAGCTGCGGGTGTCGGGGCACTGCCGATCGCCCCGATCGCCCTAGATCAGGACTCCTACTCCCTAGGTGCCATTACACCTACCTACCCGACCGGTTGGGCCCTACAAATTGCAATGTCTAATAGCCGTTTCAGCGCGTTATTTCTTTGAAACCTAGGCTGCCAAAAAGAAGGGGTGCGGGAGGGGAACTCGCAATGCTAGACAGGGAATGTGCTATTCTTCCGTGGGGCGTAAGAGAGAGTCAGACATAAATGGTTGTCATGGATTCGTACTATGCTTACTGTCACTTCCAATATTAGTCTCTCACTATATAGAGTGAAATTACTTTGAACGTGGCAGCGGGGGTCGCCCGGCTATGCGGGGTCTTGGTTAATTAGTCTATGTGTGACACATACAACTTTTCACCGCAGTAGTGAGAACATATTAAAGGTAAAAAATATGTAGTTCGAATTTGTAATAGACCCCGAAGTATGAAGTGGCAGTTCATGGCCTTCACTAAATTAAAAAAACTACTTTTCTCACTCCCTGGAGTGACGAAAGTCGCACTTACGTAGGGAAGTAGGCTTGTTCGAGCTGCTGAGGTGAAAATATCATTTTCAACCAGCAAGATTTCAAAGGAGGAGGTTCTCAACTCGTCGGGATCTTTGTTGTTTTTACTCCTGCTTTATCGAACGAGCGGAGCGTAAGAGAAGCAAGTTCTTACAATTAACTTCTGGCTAGTGGGACGACTCGGCATTTCGATGGCTTTTTGATTTTGAGAGTTTGTTCCGCGATAACTTTAGAAACGCTTTTCTGATCTTCATCAAACTTGTTGGGGTTGTAGCAGAGATACGTATAATTTGAGAGTTCGTATATGAGCAGAATCGACCAAGGGGTCATGGAGCTAAAAGGCGCGAAAAAATCATCACAAGGGTCTTGTTATATTGGTCATATCATTTGCAAGGAAATTGCAAGTTCTGAGTTTGCATTTCTTAAGGTGCACGGTAGTGTCAGTGGTGCGCGCCAAGTCCTTACCAGTCTTAACATTAGTGAATGACGATTTCAGCGCTCGGCCGGCGGTCGGGCGGGGCTTGGAAGTAAACATTCTCTTCACTGTGTTTCCTTCGTCGTCGGACTGAAATGATACAAATTATGAATAAATACCTTATTATAGTTATTATATACTTATAGTCCACAGAAAAATCGATAGGAGTACTTTTCTATTTAATTTTACTATTTACTATTTAGGAAATGGGATTATTTTATATTCTTACTGAAATATGTATGTTACGAGTACAATTGGCGCTATG
The DNA here is from genome assembly GCA_947086415.1 of Pammene aurita. Lineage (NCBI taxonomy): Eukaryota > Metazoa > Arthropoda > Insecta > Lepidoptera > Tortricidae > Pammene > Pammene aurita. The sequence goes on from OX352313.1 coordinate 17,441,592, forward strand.
ACAGTAAAAAAATAAATTCCCTATGAATCTTATTAAAATACACTATTATCGTTTTCCATTGGACTCGATTTATTCGAAATCAACAACCATTTATAAAAAGAGTAATTCATCACCAATAAAAAGTCAATTTAAAACAAATCAACCTACTCTACTTTTTTTACACAAAACCTAAATTGTATTTAATTAACCACAATCAGGTTTTTTGAAATAATTATTTTACAAAAGCAAAATTATAATCATAAAGTTAGTATTTTTTACTATACAGGGTACCAAATAGGGCAGCGAGAAAAAAAGAGGCTCGAATGGATTTAGTTATCTCATTACACTTTATGTACAGATTTATCCCTCTGCCCAGTTTGGATAAAAATCCTGTATAATATTGCTTAGGAGGCGTCCATTAATCGCGTCATACGTTTTTGGCTTGTTTTAGACCCCCCCCTCCCCCATGGTGATCCTTGGTGATATTTTCAGGACCCCTCCCCCCCCTGTCCAATATGACGTGTAATAACCTACTTACGTAACGTACGTACACGTAAAGGGTAAAAAAATGAAACTCCATGTATACATATAAAATAAAATTATCTTTAATAGAAAAAACCGGTCAAGTGCGTGTCGGACCACGCGGTTTCGTACCTACTATCGAAAAAGTAGTATCAAAAGGTCGTATCTGCGTATGAGTTTTTAGGAGATAACTCAATAATTCCTAAACCGATAATGTTCTCTATTTTTTATATTTTGTGGATATAAAAAATAGAGAACATTATCGGTTCAAAAGTGACAAGTTTTTTTAGGCTCGTAAGCCTAAAAAAACTGGTTGATTTTTTTCTTAAAATATTCACTAAATAAAAAAAATATTCGAACAGACCTCAATGTTATTTTGAAAGACTTCGAATCGACTGATGTGCATCATGACGATATTTGGTAAAATTTTTTTTTTACAAATAATTACATGTATAGAGTAGTGCCCTTCCTTAAAATATCTTTTTCAGCAATTTTACTACAAAACTAAGTAGCGGCATACAAAAACACACCTTATAATAATAATAATAATAATAATAATAAATACTCTTTATTGCACACCTCATACAGTTACAAGCACAAATTTTATATTTAAATATTTATTAAGATACGTTTTATAGTTTCCGAGTAAAATGGCTGTGACATACGGACGGACGGACGGACAGACGGGCATAACGAAACTATAAGAGTTACGTTTTTGCCACTTTGGCAACGGAAGGTTGTCTATTGTTTGCCCGAAAATTATATAAAATAATACTCATATGCCCGAATTTTATTTTCCCGAATTTCATTTGCCCGAATGGTTTGTTTACCATAAAATTGATGTGACATAATCTTTGTTTACCCGATTATTAGATTTCAGAACGTACGAGTGCCATACGTTTTGTTGTCCATATTATTAATTGTAATAATACTATTTAATAGAATATTTAAACTCCATACTAAATAATGGTTTTCCGAATCCATGCATATAAACAAAGCTTTGGCTCACTATATTCCTGTAGGAGCTCTAAAATTTTTTATTTAATTATCACTATAATCCTATCATTTAACTTAGAAGGCAAGCATGATGCGAACTTCTATGTATTCAATCAAGTAGATTTTATAAAAAATAATCTGTCCGCTATCCAAGTCGCTTCCATCTTTCATCTGACCTACTTTCTGGTACTTAGCCATATTATTATGTAGAGGCCGTTTTATTTTGGAGGAGATCACAGTTCTAACCTAACCTACTTTCTGGTAGCCGTTCGCATTTTGGGGATCACAGTTCTAACCTAACCTACTTTCTGGTAGCCGTTTTATTTTATAGGAGATCACAGTTCTAACCTAACGTAACCTACTTTATGGTAGCCGTTCGCTTTTTGGGGATCACAGTTCTAACCTGACCTATTTTCTGGTAGCGGTTTTATTTTGTAGGAGGTCACAGTTCTAACCTAACCTAACCTACTTTCTGGGAAGCAATTTGGATAGCAAATGATATTATGGCTAGTGATCATTATGGCTTACAACTATCATGACAAATGATATTATTGAAATTGATTTTATGGGAAACAAAGTTTCTGGCACGTGACTAATATAGTAAACAATAAGTATTGCATATTTAATTATGGGAAACAATATAATGGCTGTTGACTATTATGGCAAATGAAATTCTGGCAAGTGAGTGTATACCAATTTTACTCTGCTTTTGACAGATTGATTCATTTAAAAGTTGATATTTTTTATTTCATTGACCAAATACAGTATAGGTTGCACATGGAACAAAAAAATTACACGTGATATGTGTCCAGACCCCCCTCCCCCCTGTGGTGATCATTGGTGATTTTTTCTTGACCCCCTCCCCCCCCTATACAATATGACGCGATTAATGGACGCCCCCTTATATATCATATGTTAAATTTCAAATTTGTTTAAGTCCTTCTATCCCTCCGAGCGACAAAATAATGTCTTGACGTGATAACGTCTGATAAATCGATGAACACCGGTAGCATGCACGAAAAAGTGTCACGTTGTGGACAGATCTCCATGGTAACGTTGTGGACAGATCTCCATGCTAAAGTTACGGTTCATCAATGTTTTCTTATGACGTTATCACGCAAAATTATCGTCCGTAAACCGACTTTACAGACAACCATATTTTATTTTATTTTATTACCGAATTTTTTTTTCAACGAAACTATATTAAGTATTTGTGACAGTGTACATCAAAAGGTACCGTTTGGCGGACGGCGCTTACGCTGTTATCGCTCAAATACAATACTGAATCTTAAATAAACAAAAACCGGCCAAGTGCGTGTCGGACCACGCATAATGGAGGGTTCCGTACCTTCAATGGAATAGGAACCAAGCTAATACCAAAAGGTCGTATCTGATGCCTATGGAAGAAGTTTTTCGGAGATAACTCAAAAATGGCTGAACCGATAATGTTCAAAACCATTTTCGTAGAAAGTATGTGATCAGGCGCATCTTGTAAAAAAATTTCATATTTTTTGGACTTACGGTTTTTTTCTGACTTTCGAAGCGATTATTTCAGAAAATATTCACTTCATCACAAAATGTTCAAAGAAACCTCGATGTTATTTTTAAAGACCTATCAATTGATGTGCCACATCACATTTAGAAATTTAGTTACATGTATGGAGCGCCCACCCTAAAAAAATTGTTTTCTGCGATTAGAATTAGAGTTATGCAGATAACTAAGTAGCGGCATATAAAATACACCTTATAATTAAATTTTATTTAGATACGTCGTATAGTTTCCAAGTAAAATTGGTGTGACATACGGAACCCTAAAAACGTACAATATAAGCGCCCTCCGCCAAATGATTCCGAATATAACATTTTATTCGATTATATTGCCGGAACGTTCTAGGATAGGAAGAGTTAATAGGAAAACGATCTTATTAAGATTTCAAGGAAAAGCGATAAAAAAGTATTTCGTGCTCGGTTAATAATTAAATACGCTACGCTATAGAAGTTGGCCGTACTTTTAGCGGCCACGTAGCTCGGAGACTTGGCCGTCTCCTCTGCCGCGCCCGGTAACTGTTTCATACAATTCTTGTAAATTATAATAAAATGTTCTCTTACTTTTTATGTTAGCCTGGTCGTGAAGTGATTTCAAAAAAACTTGATATTGTTTATTTATATTTATTTATTGGTACTGTTATTGCTAACGGAAGCTTTTCAAAATTGCGGTTTTATTCCTTATATAAAGATCTCGAATTAATCTTAATTTCCAAAATGGAAACTTCCTTTAATTGAACCTTTCAGTTTCATGAGTTTCCAAAAACATTCCGCACTAAGGCTGCGTTTCAACCAAAGATAAGCGAGGATGCGAGGAATGTGTTTGTTAAGAGGCTGACAACACCCGATGACCTTCAAATTGACTTTACTCAAACAGTGTTTTAGCTATAACACCTTGTTTTGAGAAAGTAAAAAAATAATATGTTATTATTCGTTATATTTGGAAGAACTTCGTTGATTCCGATACACGATTGGACGAAATCGGCTCGATAGAAAATAATTCCAAAGTTACATCTTAAAATTTGCTTTAAACAGTCGTATGTCTTTAGTTTCTTGACTTATACGTCTGTAACCAAGGACAAAATTCCACCACACTAATACTAAAAACTTCGTTGTTTTATATTTCTCAAGTAATGCGTAGTTTTTTTTTAATTCATCATTTTGCAAAATTCACAATGAGCTCCCATACTAATCGTAACACAGTGTTTATCTTTCACTCGCGCTGAAAAAGATAGGGAGGGAATTTAGCTGTTGTCAGCCTCTTAAGAACCACACACATCCTCACACAGCGCAGCTCCAGGATTGGTTCTTAACAAACACATCCCTCGCAACGCATACTCGCTCATCTCTGGTGGAAACGCAGACTAACACTTATAAATACGATGTCTATTATTGCTATAGTCTGGCAAACCATAATCCGCAGTGGAAGTAATAAGCTATACTTATCTCTTTTTAGTCATGATAGTACTAGCGTAAGAATAAGACAGTATGATTCTCTCTGTCTATATTTTAAGTAAGGAAGTCTCTGACCAATCTAGGTGTAGCTTTATAAAATCATAAAATGCAGTAATGATACAATTTTAGTTACATAATTTAACTAATTAACTACCATTTTATACACATGATGACAACAAAATACATGAATTTTAGGACAGCCTGAATAACCGCGCTGTCTCTCTCTAGCACTAGTGCTCACCATCTCGCTGTCTCTGTCGCTGAAGTCTTCGGGTTCGGCTCTCATCGGCTGTTTCCGTATGATGGCGTTCTTGGCCACTTTCAACTTCGTCACTGTTGCCCCCTGAAATGTTTCATAGTTATGTATTACCTACTCGTACTAGATAATTAGCTATTATTTATTTATTTAAACTTTAGTGAACTCAAAAATAAATGTACAAATGGTTGACTTAATGCATAATGGTATTCTCTACCGGTCAAGCAGAAAGGTCGAATTACCTCAAGAAAGTAATCGTCTATACCCCGATATACTGTCAACGTTCCTCATTAAATTAACAACTCTATATGTTACACCATAAGGTTGGAATTACCTCGAGACAGTCATCATCTATTTCCCACCATACCCTTAACAGTAATCATTGAATTATAAACTCTATATGTTATAAGAAAAGGTTGTAAATACCTCAAGGAAGTAGTCGTCCTCACTGGACCTAGTGGCCCTGCGCGCGTTCTTCTCTCGAATCGTTGTCAGCACTTTCTTCTTCTTGCTGTCATCTTCTCCCAACATGCGCTGTTAAATACATTTAAAATAGAACCGTTTTTCCCCCGAAGGGTAAAAAACGGATATTTAGATTTCTGCCGTAGCTTAAACCACTATGAGATTACACCCTTGTAACTCAGCCCTAATCGAGTGAATTCCTCGACTAGTAGCGCCATCTGTCGCGCCACTCAGGTACTAATGTCGCCCGGTGCCAGCGCCAGGCTGATTTCTCCTCAGTACGTTAAGTAAGCCGGCAAGGCCCTTAGGTGTGGTTTAAGCTACGGCAGAAACCTAAATATCCGTTTTTTACCCTTCGGGGGAAAAACGGTTCTATTTAGGTATTCTTGCCTTCGCTTAAACCACTATGAGACGTGTTTAAACCTCTGCCGGCGCTGGCCCGGGCGTACTGTGATAATTAGACATTAACCAACAAAAATTTCGGAACGAAATGTGTACACAAGAGATACTTGTTGCTATACGTTATAATTTTGCGCAATAACTTAACTAGCATTATCTTATTATTATTATTTTTTTAAATATCTTGTGAAAATATCCTTATCTGCCGTAATTGGCAGTTTATAGCTATTTATTTTAATGATAGAGTTAGGTTAACATTTCCATTTTTCCATTAGGAATATTTCTAGCAACTATAAAACAATCGATCCCGTATTCATATTTTTGGGATTTTAGTTAAGCGAGCTTCGATATTCCTATCTGGAGATATTGCGTTGATAATCTCCGTCAGATTTCGTAAGATTTCCGTCAAACGGGTCATTAAGTTATGATTGTTATGAATGATGTAAAGAGTTATTTGATTCTGCTATTTGATCACTGATTTGTATGATGTACTTTTTATTATTTATCGTAACATGGCCAGATTGAAAGTTCTTCCAAAAATCTGTTTTAAAAGTTGTTCTTGATTGAGAAAACCTGTTTCACAATTTTTAGTATTATTCGGGCTTTAACGGTCATTTTAAAGTCTAATTATGTACTGTTACATACGCTGCTTTATCTACACACTTATTATAAACTCCCTGTGTGTCTTCAAAGACCGTATGCTACGACCGGCATTGCGGCATTGATTAGACCTATTAAGGTAGCGATCATTTGTTAGTAAAACCGAATGGGAAATTCAGGTAATTTTGCGAGATCCTTAGGAAAGACAATGTTTTTAATTACATCCAGACCTTATAGATGTCAATTGGAGTTTTGAGTGAATATTATAAGAATTCTAAATGTTGACGACAGCAACTATGAATTTTAGAACTAAAATGGTATTGTTAAATTGACAATACTCCACCTGAAACCGACTGGATATACTAGGTAAGCAAGCTCCGAGTTAGTTCATATGATTTTCAACATAATGTTTATAGGTTTGAGAGAAGGACGAAGGTGAAACAACCATACCGATAAGAATATTAATTAAAAATGATGCTATCGTCTTCAAGGGCTGTAGGTATATTACTATGACTATAATGTTATTTGTATCTATTTCACGTTTAAATACCTATACCATTTACTCGTTGACCTTACGTCTACCAACTAAATACATCTCTATCTCTCTTGATTATGTAGTTATTTTCTGTAGCCGGAATGAAGATCATTGGGTTCACAAGGATTGTCCGGGTCCGGGGAATTTGAGCTTGTACACTCTCTGTGGCGGCGATCTGATTAACAAAGCCAAAGCAAGAGGTTTTATGTCTTGCTTGTGTATATTTTTTATGTTTTATATGATGATACACAACGAGAAGTCTAAACTGTTTAGGGTAGGACCTTGAAGTTTAAAACTTATAATCTTTGGATGTTTTGGAGGTCCATTAAGAGATAAGTTTTTCAAATTCAACATCTAACGGCGTGAAAAAGAGATTCAACTATTTTGAAATTTTTATATAATAATATTATAATATTAAGGTTAACATTAAAAGGACCTTTGTTTACTCCCAGAGATTGTAAAACCCTTAATGATTCTAGACTCTGATGAGGCGACATATTCGCATTTAGTTTTAGTGCAACCAAAAGTCACGTATTGACGGGTCATACCTACGGAGTATTATACAAGTGTATTCTCTTCTGAGTATTCTCTTACACCTTTGCATTCTTAAGTCTACAAATATATTACTTGAGTTGAGGATATGATTGTATTTTCTAATGCCTTCTTGTTTAACTTTAAAAGCAGCTGCATTTCAATCGTCCATATGTATAATAACCACGACACGATACAATATACAATCATTTTTGGGATGCTCTCAGCTCTTTATTGGTTACGCTGCCAATATTGTTCACAGTATACCTTAGTATGCTAAACTAAGTCTGCTGCATCTTGCTCGCATTTCTACAGAAATACAGAGTTTATTCATAAAAATTGTAAAAACACATTTTACACGTCATTAAAAATTACATAGAATAAGTAAGTATACCATAACTTATTATACTTATTACATGTTACGAGTACATTACCTAGTAGGTAGAACCTGTTTTCGAACGCTGCTGGATCAATGATTCACCTGCGCAACCATGAAGTCATCGATACGATAATATGCTGAAATTCAGTTTGGCCAATAAGCTTTACACTGGCGACACATAACTGTCATCGATTTTAAGAAAATGTTGAATTCATTCTGGATCCTTATTCGACAAGCAATGACAAACTGTGACAAGTGGATATCCTTGCGCGATCATAATGTACTCCTTTGACATATGTACTAGAATGTGTCAAAGTGGTCTCACTATCGAATGTCTGTTTTCGGTTGTATAAAACTGGCGACCATATTGTAGTCTTATGTCACTACGAAAGGTTGCTGAACTTGGTATCAAAGACACTGACTGGTCTTGATGTGCTTTTTATATCATATCATACATATTTAACAGCGTCCGTTGCTTGAAGGTGGTAGGGCCCTAGTGCCATTAAGCCTTCTCGCACAGGCTAATACACTTTCCTTTTTAAAACGTTTAAGCATGATCGACTGTACTCTTATTATGTACTTATGCAATCTTATTAAATAAACGTCTCTTATTATTATTATTATTTAAAACCTCGAAAGGGTTAATGTATTTATATGAGTATTATTACCCTAACAGTGCGTTAGGTTTACCTACCAGTGACGACACGTCCAAAATATTCGTAGACAAGCCGTGGCAAATTTGGTTATCATTTTCTTCATAGCCCACAGAAAAGGCAAGCCGTCGGCAATTGAGTTTTATGGGCGCTTCGTCACCGCTACCTACTTGACTATCTGACGGCATGTTAGTGTTGAAGAATCTTTATATGGGTCCCCAAACGGGTAGCCCCTTGAAGTATGTTAACAATTTCACCAATTTTGCCTAAATCACCATGCTAAAGGTTGAACACGCCAAAATTTGGGCATGTAAAAATAGCTATAGTTATTCGAAAAATGGAGATATTCAAACATTTTAAACAAAAATTTTCGCACAAGGAACTGGGCTATAAAATGATGATAGTTTTATTTTCGTTTATCTATTCATTGGCAAAATGTCGAGCGTACAACATCAAAAACGTGAACGCATTCTGCACGAACATGTAAAAAATCCTATGTTAAGCTACAAAGATATCGCGAAAAGGCTGAAATATCCACAATCTACGGTTGGTCACGTGTTAAAAACATTCCGTGAACGCTTGACAATTGATAGAAAGCCAGGAAGTGGTGGGTTGCAGGGAGTCAAAAATAAGAAAAAGGAACAGAGTTTTTAAAGATTTTTGCCTCAAATCATACGATTTCATGTCGTCATGTTGCTATAAAAGTGAAAATTTCTCAGTCTTTTGTCCAAAAAGTGAAACAGAGGGCAGGACTGAGGAGTTATAAAGCCCAGGCCTCACCAGATCTAGACTCAAAATATAATTTATCTGCAAAGAAACGGTCGCGAAAACTCTATGAATATTTTCTTACAAAATTTGAATGCGCGGCGATGGACGACGAGACGTATATAAAAGCGAATTTGAAACAAATACCTGGTCAAGAGTTTTATACTAGCAAATCACGAACAGATGCTCCTGAAGATTGTGAATTAAAAAAACGAAGGAAATATCCAAAAAAATACCTTCTTTGGCAGGCAATATGCAGCTGTGGTAAAATAAGTCGCACGTTTATCACCACCGGGACAATAAACGGCGATATTTATCGGAAATATTGTTTACAGAAGCGTTTGCTGCCTTTTATAAGACAGCATGCCTCACCATCGCTGTTTTGGCCAGATCTAGCCAGTTACTAATACGCAAAATCAGTTATGGAATGGTACAACGCTAAAAGGATCATGGTGGTACCCAAAATATGCAATCCGCCAAATAGTCCAGAACTGCGGCCTGTTGAAGAGTACTGGAGTATTATGAAAGGAATTCTAAAAAAGAAAGGCGGAGAAGTAAAATCGGTCCCTCAGCTACAAAAAATACAGACCTTGGCGACGAAAATCTTTCCTAAAGAGAGGGTGCAAAGTCTTATGAGCCGTGTGCGTAGAAAATTCGATCTATGGCTTACTGTGTAAACATTAATTAGAATTAAAAATGTGATTTTAGAGTTCATTAAATTTGTCATTTAATGTGGTATTCATAATGTAGTTATTTATTTTCAAACTGGTTTAAAAACAAATTTTGCGTGCCTAAGTTTTGACGTGTTCAACCTTTAATAAGTTGTGAATTTTTCCGTAAGCACTTAGTTGCTGAAATCCTTGGGGCGCCCTCATCTGACAAGCACTCGAATAGACAACTTATCTTCTTTCACAAACAGGCAACAATTCTTGTTTATACAAAGGCCACCTAGGTTTACGTCGTCGCTATTCACCTGATTTGCCCCGCAGTACAAATTTCTTTGAGTATTTTGAAGCGGGATCGTTACATTTGACTTGGGTCTGGAGTATGGTTAAAATCCCTCGAGATTCCATTTTTCATTCATTTATCACTTCCTTCTTTGTTGACTCTTACGCCTCAAAGGAGAATTCTGATCCTCTATAGAGAGACTTAAGCCCTCCTACGTGTAAACCTGCAACGCGACTAGCAAGCTCTGCTGCTATAAGTATAGAGGAGTATTTAAAACCGAGTTAAGCCTAGCCAGTCATTTTAGGGGTCAGAATAACCAACTTCCATTAGGTTAACTTTTAAGCTCGCTGGCATCGAAATCGATGAGGAGGACTATATATACTATATTTAGGAAAAAGTTTGATAAGTTTCCACTGTTACTAAATATTTTAAGTTTGTTGTCATGCCTAAGTAGGAGTTAATTCTATCAAAATGGAATCTTGTAAACTTATCTTTATACCTAACCTGATTAACTATATTTCTAATGCCTCTGTTGTTATACTTATTACAAGTCTATTGAACTGCTGCTATTATAGTTTCGTGGCATGTGTCTATCGTACTTTGAAATCTTTCAAACTAGAGCTTGTTCTTCTAGTAGTCGTACTGAAAACTCACACGTTTTTACGTTTTGTGATGCGAATGAGTGATATGAATGGAATGTTTTTGTCAGCACGGCTTGCTTAGTTAGTGGCATTATGTAAAGCATTTTGTTTACACAGCTACATACTTATTAGTGAGGACTTAGTTTTATTTAATCAAAATTGTAGCTTTTTAGATTTCTTGGATATTCTATTTATTTCGGTGTTAATTTACTCGTTAAATAATTTGTTGCTTGACAAACAACAATCCTTCTTTGTGTCAAACGTTTATTTGGTAACTAATAATCGATGTTTGTGAGATGTTTCAGTATGCCTGAGGACACAATCAGAATTTGACTCATATGTGCCTCTAAGGAGCAGGCGTTTGCTGTTTCGATTGATATGAGATAATGCCGGTTATTCAGCTCAGCTAACAATTCTACGGCATTACTACAAATTTATTGTTTTTGATGTTATACGACAGAGACAAAATGGTTGTGCTATTCCTTTTCTAAATAATACCTACTGCGGTAAGCGGAGGAGAGAGTTCTAGACTTCCTACGTCTAAGGTTGTTTTTCCTTGCCTCCCCCTTTCTTTTAAAGTAAAGGATCTGGTTGCGTGCTTACCAAACCTTGTCGGTTTTGACTTCTACAGAGAACTTGATCAAAATAGCTTATTTTGCGTTTATTCGCATTGATTTGTAGTATAAACTGTATTTGGCAAGAATTTTAAATCATTATAGGCTTACGTGTACCTACTTCCTGGGTTAAATTAAAATTTCCCCACACCTATTTATTGGTGACTGTGGACAACTTTTATACAAGCAAGTCTACAAGAGACCACGTGTCTTCCATTCTTCCTAACAGATGTACCAGACAGTTATTTTACCCATGAACCATGCTTTAGCGATTGAAAGAATTTGCTTATTCTATTTTTCGTATCCGAGGTACGAGGACAGAGGAACGACATTTGAACTTCGTTTAATAAATCGATATATAATCGTTCAATTCGATATAATCGTTCAATATCGTGACCGATGTCAAAATAATTTTGACTGTGCAAACGTTGGCGTCATCTGTTAAAGGAGTAGATCAGCCAATAAAATGGCAGTTTTTTAAACTGTATCCATATAGATGTACATAGCCTGTGGAGCGACAGTTACAAAACGATGCATGGACATTACATGACGTCTCAAGGGACGACGCCATATCATGATACAGGTCGATGCAAGCCATCTGAGATGATACAATGTCATCTCCCAGAATGATAGACATGAGTACTCCGACATTGGCTACATTGTATCATGTCCAGGACGACACAATGTTGTCTTACAGGACGATGCATATCGCATCACGGGACGATGCTAGTCGTGTCCAGGGATGAAGTAGTGTAGTCTTACAGGCTGGCACAATGTCGTCGCAAGGGACGACGCAATGTCGTCACAAGAATGTCGTCTCACAAGACAACGCAAACAAGACGGGATGATGCATGACGCACGTTTTCTCACAGAACGACACTATGTCGTCTTAGAGGGCGACGCATGTCGGCTCAAGGGACGACGCCTGTCGTCTCACGGGACGACGCCTGTCGTCTCACGGGACGACGCCTGTCCTCTCGTGGGACGACGCATGTCGTCTCACGGGACGACGCCTGTCGTCTCACGGGACGACGCCTGTCGTCTCACGGGACGACGCCTGTCGTCTCACGGGACGACGCCTGTCGTCTCACGGGACGACGCCTGTCCTCTCGTGGGACGACGCATGTCGTCTCACGGGACGACGCCTGTCGTCTCACGGGACTACGCATGTCGTCTCACGGGACGACGCCTGTCGTCTCACGGGACGACGCCTGTCGTCTCACGGGACGACGCCTGTCGTCTCACGGGACGACGCGTCGTCTCACGGGACTACGCATGTCGTCTCACGGGACTACGCATGTCGTCTCACGGGACGACGCCTGTCGTCTCACGGGACGACGCCTGTCGTGTCACGGGACGACGCATGTCGTGGGACAACCCATTGTGTTTTGACGGTGCCTATAGGAGGTCACTGCGTCTCGTCGCTGGGCCACGGGCACCGAGCGGAATGTCACAATATCTGAAGTAGCAATAATGTCGTCTCATGGGACAATGCATTGTGTTTTGACGGTGCCTATTAGAGGTCACTGCGTCTCGTCGCTGGGCCACGGGCACCGAGCGGAATGTCACAATGTCTGAAGTAGCAACAATCATTATAGAATTTGCTTTTATGTATTTATTTACATCTTTATGCAATTTGCACAAAATAAATTTCAAAGAAACTGTTCAATCATTAGTCATTACACAATTTGTGTTTGCAATTTACTTTTCGATATTTTTTAAACTTGATTGAGCACGTGTTGCTCGGCTGAGTTACAAAAGCGTACTGAGGAGAAATCAGCCTGGCGCTGGCACCGGGCGACATTAGTACCTGAGTGGCGCTACTAGTCGAGGAATTCACTCGATTAGGGCTGAGTTACAAGGGTGTAATCTCATAGTGGTTTAAGCGAAGGCAAGAATACCTAAATAGTAGTTTATCTACACTCACACTATAAGTCCTCTAAAACGTGTTCAAAAACGGTAGGCAATGGCTAGCATTACCACAACCGATTTTACTATGATAACCTTTTAATCTGTGGCAGTAACATAATTTTAACTTTACATGGTCAACTATTGATGTGTTATGAGTTTTGATAACATAATGTACACCTGCACGCTCCCGCGCGGCCGTCCCGCGCCTCCCCGACCGCCGGCACAATCGAGTTGGCCATGGCGGTGCAATGGCGGCCATTCTATAGTTTCGGAATACGGCAATTAGGATAAATAATATGAGTGTAGATAAAGCAGTGTATGCAACTGTACGTAATTAGCAGAGCTCGGATTTTTCACGGCAAAACAAAACACTAGCGTAATTTAGCCAGTGCTTGAAATATTATTTTATCGATATCGATAATTCAGAACTAGAAGAAATAAAAGTCACCAAATAAAATTAATATGTAATAAAACTAATAAAAACATTTGTATAAAGTTACTATATATTAGAAACAGACGCAATTTCTTCTTCAAAATCTACGTCAGTACACACAGCAGCACAAGACATTTTATTTGGGTAATAGTGATAGGAGTAGATGATCATTATCTTTTCAACATTCTCTGGGAGTAAACAGTTGCGTTTATCACTATAAATCCATTTATGTACACTAAATGTACGTTCAACTTCAGTTGACGTCAAGGGAGCAAATTTATAGAATTCATTATCAGTTCGGGTAATATTTTCAGATATGTCTCTTAAAATTTCGTAATCAGGATTTCGTTCGAGCACGGCTTCAAATTTACGTATCACTGGTAAAAGTTTACTCCAGTTTACGTAGCAACGAACAGTATCCAGAATGAGGAAGGATTCCGCAATGGATAAAGTCGAACATTGCAATTGTTCTATTGAAGAGGCTATTACTTCGTAGTTGTCGCGAATGAAATTTAACTCCGGTCGTAGTTTGCGTGTTTGAAAACATTTTTTTGCAGCTCTTATAGCTGCCGAGTCATTAGCAAGTATGGAGACGACATCACGTATTTGCTCATAGTATTGAGCGTAATATACCGCAGCAGATATCCAAGTTCCCCATCTGGTGATAATTGGCTCGGGAGGTAGGGGAATGGACGGATATTTTGCCTTAAAAAGGCGTACACGCTCTGGAGATTTTAGGAATATCTTTTTGACATTCGATATCAACCCATCCACACCTTTGAAATTATCTCGCACTTCTTCGGCAACCCGGTGCAGACCATGAGCTAAACACGTAATGTGTTTCATACGAGGAAACGTTGCTTTTAAAATACGACCGGCTTTAAGCATATATGCGGCACTATCTGTGCAAAGTAAAAGTAAATTGTTTACGTTATCATTGAAAGAATTTTGAAACAAAAATTTTAATTGGTTTATTATTAGGTTTGCTATTGTTTCCCCATTTACCTTCTCTAAAACTTTCGACCCCAAAAGATAAAATTGCTTAGAACAATTTTTTTGCAAAGACCGAATCACCACGTTTGTCACACATTTTCCCATGAAATCTGGTGTTTCGTCTATAGATATCCACAAATAATTGGTTTTGTTTACCTCTCTTATACCCTGTATAGTTTTTTTGTACACGAGATTTAAATAAATTTTTCGCAGGGTCGATTCGTCCGGTAAAGAAGTCATAGAGCAGTCGCAACATAAATACTTGTTAAAATAATTACGAAAATTATTGTTGTTGACTGTTGCCCATGGTATGTTGCATGAAATAAGAAAAATAATTAAATCGAAATAAAATTGATGTTTCCTATTTGGTTGCCCCGAACGGTAATTGTGGCGGTTGCTTTTCACATGATTCTCAATATTGCATTTCTTCAGTTTTAGATGCATATCGCACATAGAGCAGTATATAGTGGAGGTCACTTCATTATAGACTAACTCAGGGTGATTTTCAATCCACGTTTTGATCCGATGTTGTACATTACTCATTTTTGTATTAATTGATACCTTGCAATATTAAGTTATTATACGTATATCCAACACGTCGGATTCAATGCGTTGCGAAATAAATAATACCTAGATGCAATTTACGTTTTATACGTAATGAAATGACAGTTAAAGTGTGAATGTCATATGTCATGTGAGATGAAATTTGCAGTCGTTTCTATCATTTTAAATGAGGTGGTATAGTTACTTCGTTCTAAGTTGTACATGCAGACCTACCTCTTTGTTGCTCGACTATGGCAAAGCTAAAATGAAAAGTTATTTTATTACTTATACAGAATGTCCGATAATTAATGCACAACCTTCTAACCCCCAGTAGGTCACCTTAGACTGGTCAAAAATATTGATTTTGAGCTCTAGTAAGTCTCCTGTTTTTCGAAATTTTCGCACGTTTGTTAGTTTTTAAATTTTGACATTCACACTGATAGGTGTACCATCGATAAAAAAAGAAAAAATGTACTGAGGCAATACCAGTCATATACTCTAGTAAGACTCGATAGGTGTCGACAAAATAATATTTCAAGCACTGGCTAAATTACGCTAGTGTTTTGTTTTGCCGTGAAAAATCCGAGCTCTGGTAATTAGGCCTTAAAACACTCGTGTGATCTTATTATGAAACTCACCTGCGGCTCGTTTCATAAAACCACACTCATGCTTTAAGGACCCTTATTACGTAACAGTTACATAAACTACTATTTCGATACAAGTGCGAGAAGTATGTCAATTTGCACGAGAACCGAGGTTACTTGACCCGAGCCGACAGGCGAGGGTCAAGACTCGGGACGAGTGAAAATGACACTTCCGCACGTTTGTCGAACAACGTTTTTTAATAGAATTGCGAAAAACTACAAAGAAATTAAATTACATTTATATTCTGTCAGTGTACGAAAAACAGCTTGATTCAATCGCGCGTTGTTCAAGTA
The DNA here is from genome assembly GCA_947086415.1 of Pammene aurita. Lineage (NCBI taxonomy): Eukaryota > Metazoa > Arthropoda > Insecta > Lepidoptera > Tortricidae > Pammene > Pammene aurita. Next base: position 17,457,690 of record OX352313.1, read on the forward strand.
ATACTACTACTATTTGGGTCTCGCATAATACTCCTTTATGATATGACCAATCGCGCGTAGTTCAGGTGGGTCATTTATAAGCGGGTCTCGCATAATACTCATTTATTTAAAATTCTGATCTGCAAATCGTGCGTAAAATCAAACTTTACGCACGATTTGCAGATCAGATTACTTTTTAGCACTAGTGCATAAAATCAAACTTTACGCACGATGTGCAGCTACATAAACTAAACTTTTTGAGCAATTGTATTAAAAATTTTTTTTTAATGGATTCTATTTAAACAGGATGTAACAAAAATACTGGTGATCTGTTTAAGAGCTTAATTGATATCGTAATGCAAGTAAGAAAAAGAAGGAGAAAAATTTTTTGGACGCAAATTTATTTTCACACCACCTAGTCGTATTTTAGTACGCTTTTTCTTCCCTGCTAGGAGGGAACAAAGTGGCACTTTTCTGTTCTAGGACATTCCTTTTTTTCTTTCGGCCAGTCCGTCATCACAATCAAATTTCTCATTAAATTAATAGATTCATTATAATCAAGAAGCACACTAAGCACATATAAAGTTAAAATAAATATGATTCAACAATAAAAAAAAATATTTTCCCCTAAGGTGGTGTGAAAAGCAGTGTGTGTCACATAGGAGCAAAACTATTTTCTACTTGGGCGTTAACACTTGAATCCCTCACTACGCTCAGGCGTCTACTTTAGAATCCCTCGCTACGCTCTGGATTCTATTATAGACTCCATCGCTTCGTTTGGGAATCAATATACGCCCTCGTCGTAAATATTTCATTTTGCTCCCTTGTTACACAATCTACTATTTATTTTATTGGGGCACGTCGTCCCAGCCGGACAACCCCATACAATAGATATTTGTACAACAAGAGAAGAAAGTTCATATTTACTTCGAGTGCTAATTTTGAGTCCTGAGCAAGCGAAAGATTCTATTATAGAATCTTGAGCGTAGAGAGGTACTCAAAAGCACAAGATTTAAATAACTTTATTCTCATGTTGAACATGCTATTTTTCACCTCGGCAGTGAGAAGACATGGAAAAATACAACCTGGGTGATGCTTAATCCTTCTTTGTGACTTTTTTCACTTGTATTTATTATAATATTCTTACATTTGAGTTCAAAAACCTCAATTATAAGTTAATAACACAAAAAATTATCAAAATAAATTAAATGTTTTTAAAATATCTTTACCGCCATTTTGACTTTTGTCAACTTTTTTTATCTGCGTTCCGTAAGTTTGATCGCAATACGAAAGATTGTTGTAAGTAATAATATTTTTCACATGATAATCTTGTAATTTTTCCGTTTATACTTATTTGACCTTGAAATAAAGAACGTAAATTATTTTAGGTGTTGTATGGTTAAACATTTCAAAATTAAAATTTGTTTAAATTATATTTACAAATGAGTACTTTTGCGCATTTCGGAACGTTTCGTTCTGACTCTGTTTCAGGGGTTGAATCGAAAGTTCAGAATACGAATTAAAATTAAATAAAATTTGATTGAATGACGTTTAAAATATTTCTGTCTCTCTCTATTTACTAATGACGTGAAAAAGACAACACGAATAGCTTCCGCGTATTTCGAATTTGTATTAGAACTCGCGCGCGGACTGACATTGTAATTCCAAGGTCAACAAGGTCATTTTGTCTCACGCTGGCAGCAAAATTGAGTTTTGCTCACTGTTTTTAGGTATCAAAGAACCCTCGTTCCTGCTGCTGAGGTGAAAAATCATTTTTCACCTCAGCAGCTCGAACAAGCCTACTTTCCTGCGAATACACAGTGACGAAAGTAGTTTTTTTTATTTAGTGAAGGCCATGAACTGCCACTTCATATTTCGGGGTCTATTACAAATTCGAAATACATATTTTTAACCTTTAATATGTTCTCACTACTGAGGTGAAAAGTTGTATGTGTCACACGAGAGCAAAGTTATTTTACATCTCGTGTTTTTGAGTCCCTCGCTACGCACAAGATTCTAACTTAGAATCACTCGCTTCGCTCGTGATTCAATTATATAATCTTTCGCTTACTCGGGACTCAAAATTAACACTCGCAAGAAAAACCAACTTTCCTCCCTTGTTGCACAAATAACTATTTTTTTTGCGTGAAAAAATTGTTATTTCTTAGTTTTTCATAATTACCACCATTTCACCATCACCATCATTTTTGTTAGATCTTGTAGGTAATTAGAGTACATTATTAGTAAGGTTGCCAAAGAGCTCAAATAGGACCCAGTGTGTTGACGACGAGGGACCCTCTTGTTCCTTTAGCCGACAACACAGTGAATCCTCCTATTTGTAAAGGGTCGGCAACGCGCATGTGACACCTCTGGAGTTGCAGGCGTCCATAGGCTACGGTAGCTGCTTACCATCAGGAGGGCCGTATGCTTGTTTGCCACCGTCGTGGTATTAAAAAAAAAGAGTATGAGGCGGCCAGTTATTGAACGGTATCGATTTACCCTAATAGTTATTGAATCTTTAAAATCTTGAAAAAAGCTTTATGTCCACGCAATAAGAGCTAACAAGGCACGGTTCGGCTCGGATCGGCTCGACCGACGCCTGCCGACGCGTCGACGTCTTTATGACCTTAAGAGCCGCATGAATTACATATTTTCGATTTAATCTAAATATATAAAAAACTTTTTACAAAAAAAGATAAACCGACTTCAAAAAGGACAAAATAAAATATTATATTATTTATTGAGTTACAAACTGATATGTTTGAAGTCGGTGCCAAGCCAAATTTGGAAGAGTTAATACGAACGAGGCTATGCGTTCAGTGAATTGTTCTTCATACTATAGAACTATTTTAATACGGTATTGATTGCATGTAGGTATTGATTCAATTACAGAAAGAAAGTATAATCATGCGTCTTATGATGTTTGTTAATTTAATACTGATCTTTCTATACTCAGACACACTGGGTGTGTGGGGCCCACCTTGTCAGTAGAAAAAGGCGCATTATTTAAATTTTCTATGGAATGTCAACCCTACGCCTTTTACATTTTATGAAATTTGCCGCGTCTGATTTTTGACAAAGTAGACGTGCATCAGAGTATATATACATAGGTAACACATTTCAACAAAATTGGATTGAAGTTTAGACGTGAAAATGTAACAGATCCAATCACATTCACCTTTGCAATATACATAAGTATGTATAGATGTTTTGTGATTTTCAGACTTGAAGCTGATTTGACCGGTATTGTAACTTTTTGGCTTGGCACCGACTTCAAACATATCAGTTTGTGACTCATATAAATAATATAATATTTTATTTTGTCCTTTTTGAAGTCGGTTTATCTTTTTTTGTAAAAAGTTTTTATTTTTCCATTTTTAGTAGTTATATAAGTATCATAATCGGATAACGGTTCTCGGAATAATCGGTCAAGATATATAAGAAAAAGTTCATAATACGGACTCAATCTAAGGAAAGTTCCACATATCATATGTGGTCTTCATCATTAGGTCCACTCCATCAAATTGATGGTTTTTGAGAGGAAATGCCTAAGTTGCTTAAAAAACACCAAATCATCATACATGTGCCTTTAAAAATTGAGGAGTTCCCTCAATTCCTCATGGATCCCATAATCAGAACAGCGCCAGATTAATGTGGGACCATCTTCGAAGTAGTTCCTTTCAACCAATAAAAAATTGCTCAAATCGGACAATGGGTTTCGGAGTAATCGCTAAACATCATACATGAAAAAAAACATCATTATCATTAAAACAATCATAATCTTCATCATCCGGTCCACTCCATCAAATTGGTGGTTTTTCGAGAGGAAATGCTTGAGTTGCTTAAGAAAATACTCAAATCGCCATACATGTGCCTTTAAAGATTGAGGAGTTCCCTCAATTCCTCATGGATTCCATCATCGGAACAGCACCAGATTAATTTGGGACCACCTTGGAAGTACATCCTTTCAAACATAAAAAGAATTATTCAAATCGGACCACGGGTCTCGGAGTAATCGGTGAACATCCTACATTAAAAAAAAACACCATCATTATCATCAAAACAATCATCATTATCAGGTCCACTTCATCAAATTGGTGGTTTTCGAGAGAAAACTCTCGAGTTGCTTAAGAAAACACCCGAATCACCATACATGTGCCTTTAAAAATTGAGGAGTTCCCTCAATTCCTCATAGATCCCATCATCAGAACAGCACCAGATTAATATGGGACCACCTTGGAAGTATATCCTTTTAAACAAAAAAAGAATAATTCAAATCGGACCACGCGTCTCGGAGTAATCGGTGAACATACATAAAAAAAAAAAGCCCGAACCGAATACAGAACCTCCTCCTTCTATGAAATTGAAGTCGGTTAAAAAGAAGAAACTGACTGACTGACTGACATATCAACGCACAGCCCAAACCACTGGTTCTAGAGATTCCAAATTTGGCACGTAGGTTCCTTATAAGGTCTAGGGATGCACTAAGAAAGGATTTTTCAAAATTCACCCCCCAAGGGTGTAAAATGGGGGTCCAAAGTTTGTATGGCGAATCCAGATTTGTTAGACTATTTTATTCGAAACTTCATAGGAGTATTCCTAACACATCTTTCAGGTTTTTTGAAAATTCAACCCCTAAAAGGAGCAATTGTGGTCACAAAGTTTAAACTCAACATGGGTATCGTATCCTTTTTGAGTACTTATAGTACGCGGGCGAAGCCGCTGGAAAAGGCTAGTAATACTACATACCAACAGCTCATCGGTGTTGTGTCCGTCGTCACTGTGCTCCGAGGGCGAGGGCTCGCTTTCCTTATGTTCCTTCTTCAGTAAATCGTTGAACGCATCGTCCTGCGGTCAGATTTATTTATGTTCAATATTTGGACCTAATCTGGTCAATTCAATGGGTACCCGCAACCGATGACTAAGCATGAACAATGTTGAGGTTTAGTGAAGCCAATATCTAACTCAATGAGGACTATCGCGTATGAATTTTCCACCAGAGGCGCTAGTGTAGACGAAATGCCATACCTAGAGTTACCTCCAAAAAACTTCTTCCATATGGATCAGATACGATTGGAAGGTACGGAACCCTCCATTATGCGTGGTCCGACACAAAACGGAACTGCGCAACACTGCGGCGTCGGATATTTTTACAGTACGGTCTTTGTATTAAATATGATTTCAACGTGGTTTTTACGAATGTAATAACACTTTTTACAGCTGTATTTCCGGACCTCCGTCTACAGTGGCGCCAACTGGTGTAAAAAAACGGGCTACCGTTTTCTCATTGATCAGGTGCGATCGGGTTACGTTTACTCCGACCTATTAAAAGTATGGTCTAGCGAGCTGGAAAGAGAACGCAACATCGGTGCAATGAGTTAGGGAGAGACAACGTGGTTGTTCGATTCTGTAAGAATAACATAAACACTAAACACCGAAGAACTAAACTATAGAAGTTATCTTAGCTGTAAATAAAGACCTCACAGTTTACTGTGAACCACATTTTTATTCATCTCGGAGATGAATAAAAATGTGGTTTGACCATAGATATAAAATGGCATCCCATTTCTCTGGGTTTGACGCCCAACATTTCAGTTAAGTTGAAACTTTTATTAACCATTAGGCGTATCTACACCTGACACACCGCCTCGCGAAGCAGCCCGGCTAGTGTGGACGTGCCTCTTCCGAGACATTGCGGCCGCGCGTGCGTTTGCCTCGGCCGAGGCACGTCTACACTAGCCGAGCTGCCTCGCACGGCAATTTCATCGCGAGGCGGTGCGTCTGTTGTGGAACTTGTAGACACGCCTTATCGTGTTATTTAAAAAGTAATTTTAACCCTTTGAACGCCAAGCATCGGACGGAAGAATCGTGCCACGAGCAAGCGCACTCGGTTATATTTTGGACGTGATATCACGCGCTGACGCTGAGGGCACGACCTTCCGTGCGCGTGATTTGATGTATTTGGCGGTCAAAGCGTAAGCGTTAGCCGCCAAATGATACCTTTAGTAAAATAATGTCACATATTATAAACTTATATAGATGTCATATACAAAGGAAAAAGTGACCTAGGCTTCCGGTGCCCAGGGCTGCAGGGGTGCGGAGGCCTAGGTTACTTTTTCCTTTGTATATGACACCTATATAAGTTTATAATTTATATATAGTAGTGTGTCTACTTAAAATAAACAAATCAAAATATATATTAAAAATAATTTGATTTGTTCTTTAAGTTGTAATGTCACATATTATGCCTTGATGTGGTTGTGATTGTTTCTTTTTAAATGAGCGAAAAACTTACCTGTCTCGCACTCTCCGTCCCTTCAAAGTCGTTCAATGTGTCTTCGATGTTCTGCTGCATCCCAGTTCCGAGCTCATGCTGTGGGTCCTGGCTCTCCGACTTTACGGCGATGGCATCTGACTCCTGACTCGGCTGAGAAGAGCACAGAAGTGCTTATTGTGGTGCCAAAGCCAACATGCCCATTGAGTTAACTCGTTAAACTGGACGTCTTACTCGATTTCGTTGTCTCTAAGTAAATCACGCCGTAGCGTTCTTGCTTTTTTAGGGTTCCGTAATCAAAATGGCAAAAACTGAACCCTTATAGTTTCGTCATGTCCGTCCGTCCGTCCGTATATCACGGCCATTATACTCGGAAGCTATAAGACAGATCTTGATAAAATTAAGAAATAAGGTGTATTTTGCATGCCGCTATTTAGTTATGTAGTTGTAATGCAAAAAAATATATTTTTAGGGGGGTAAAATACATGTAACTAAATGTTAAAAAAAATGTTTTACCAAATGTCAACATGTTGCACATCAATTGATAGGTCTTTAAATAAAAATAACATCGAGGTTTCTTTGAACTTTTTGTGATTAACTAAATATTTTCAGAAATTATTGCTTCGAAAGTAAGAAAAATTGTGCCCCTGTAACTTTTGAACCGTAAGTCCAAAAAATAAGAAAAAAATTGAGAAGATGCGCCTTATCCCATACTTTCTACGAATATTGTTCTGAACATTATCGGTTTAACGATTTTTTGAGTTATCTCCAAAAAACTTCTTCCATAGGCATCAGATACGACCTTTTGATATTAGTTTGGTTCTTATGCCATTGAAGGTACGGAACCCTCCAATATGCGTGGCACTAGGCCGGTTTTTTTATTGTAAGGCACGTTGGTTTTGACTTTTGACATTACAACAGTGGCGAGGCGTTTATAGGGCAATTTTTTTTATGGAGGACAGGCAGGCGTTTGACCACGATCTCACCTGATGGTAAGTGATAATGCGGTCTACGGTGGAGCACGCTTACCTATGAGATACCTATTTACTCTTGCTTTTAAGATACCCAAATTGTACTCATGCGGTAACAGACTCGGCCAGAGCGTTCCACTCCTTGGCAGTTCGCATATTTTCTTGAAGATTGAATGAAAAGATAATCAAGCCTTTTTTTTCACGCTTCGCCACTGACAGTATCAATTCACAAAACAGTTTATCTCCGAGGCTGACGTAGCTGACTGGGAGTTTGTGGAAGTAAGTAAAGGATCAATTGCACCATGTTAAAAGCTCTGTTACAAATTACTTTTTTTAGTGTCCTTACTAGCATCCTAATTAGGATCCTAACTTGTTGTCATAGTAAATTTACTTGCTAAATGCGGTTACACTTGACTAAATTTAGTGGCTAAATCATTTAGGAAGCTAATTAGGACAAATGTAACGAGGCTTTAAAGGCTAGCGTGGACGTGCTGGTTTTGCCGCGTACACATTATGGCGTAGGTATTTGGCAAAAAAAATTTTCTGCGTTTTCGTTCTTCTCATAGTAAAGAGATATGATATAACACTAATATATGGCCAAAGGCCATGTGTGTACGCAACATAAGAAGAAAACACTACATCAGTCTATGATGACGTGGATTTCTACAAAAAAAAAGTCCGCTTGATAACTCGGTTAGCTTTGAAGAATACTTTTTACTCGTATAAAATCAAATTAGGTAGACTGAAAAATAGATGTCATATACTTCAGAAAAAGTGACCAAACCCTCCGGTGTCCGAGGCCAGATTATAAATTAGGTACTTTGCAGTTTTCTATAAAGGAAAAAAAAATCCTACTAGATTTGTTGAACAAGCGCTCGCGGCGCTGTTGTTTGTAAGACAAAGACATACTAGCCTACCTGTCATGGTAAAATAATAATACTAAAATTGAACGGGATGGTCTTATTAAACTTTCAATAGGTGTGACAGAGAAGACGCTATAGTCGTTGGTCTTTGTCAGTCTCACATTTTGATTTTTGCTTACTTCCTTCCAAAAGGCCGTAAGTAGAATATAAACGTTGGTTACCCTCAACCGCTTTTTGAAGGGGAACATAGAAACCGGCTAGATTATTTAGGCTACTTACGGTATGCTACAGCCATCTGGTAATGTGTTTTAACCTTTTCAACGCTTTCTCTCTCACATCAAAATGTGGCATACACGCCAACATCTCAACTAGTGAGAAACGAATTTAAACCTTATCTCTCAACAGTAAAATTGCTTTGACAGCGTCTGCCATGACTACTTCGTTGGCGTGGTAGGCACGACAGCACACGACCACTTTAGTGGCTCTTGGCGGTCAAAAGGTTAAAATTAGTCGCGTTGCGTGTATTCTGTCCTTCTTGGGTGAACGCGTGTTTCAACTCTAGAGATACTTGCTTTAAGTTTCAAAGATTATTTATAATTAAAGTTGATAAATAAACAAATGGTTGATGCAAAAAGTACCTTAGCAGATGTCTCCATGTCAATCCCTTCCATGTTGTTAAGAGTGTCTTCAATGTCCTGCTGCAGAACGTTTTCTAGCTGCTGACCCTCGGATTCCTGCTGTACTGGCTCCGAGGTCTGCACTGACTCCATGTTGCAATCTGGGTCTTGAGACTGAGAAATTATGAAGGAAGGGAATGTTCATTTAGTAACTGCACAGTCGACTGCTGACCTGCTGATCCGTGTCGGATATTAAATATAAACCTGCTGATCCTTTCAATCCGAAGGTCTTCAAACCCCGGCTCATACAACTGAGTTTTTCGGAACTTATGTGCGAAATATCATTTTTTGATAGTCTCTTTTCGGTGAAGGAAAACATCGTGAGGAAACCGAATTTAATCCCAAAAAGGTCCATTCCCTTCTGGGTTCAAAATATCAGATATAGAAACTAGTGTCTACGCCAATTTTTAAAGAGAGGTTACCGAGCCAGCCTTAGGATTCCTTGAACCGTGCCAAAAACAGCCAGGACAGACACTGGAAAGATCATTACCGACCGTTGACGTTGCGCAGAAAGGGAGCCGTTTTATGGGGATGGACCATTTTTACACTACTACTTACTTTATAGGTGTGCGATGGTAGGGTACTGGCAGCTTTTCGGTGTAGGAAAACATTGTGAGGAAACTGCTCTAGTAAAAAATGTTGACTGACGGATATTAGAAAAAGGTACCCGGAATCTGTCTCCATCTACAATAGTTGAACAATCTTGTGTAGTATCAAGAAAAATATAAAACTCGAGAAGTTTCGGAGAGCTTAGGTCTTCATCTTCAAGCACTAAGAGTGTTATTTGAACCGGCCCGTAGCGCACTGAACTCATGTCAGTTGAACCAAATACACTTCAAAACACGTTAGCAGCGCCGGCGCAAGATCACCCTCAACAAGCTCTGTCATAGCGCGCGACACGCGCGGCACGCCGCGCCGGTCACAGGCCGGCAGTCGGCAACGTGACGTGCAACAGTGCGCTACGGGCCGGTTCAAATAGCACTCTTAGTACTTGAAGATGGAGACCTAAGTTCTCCGAAAAATGTCGCGCGACGTGACTAAAGTGACGTGAGTGTAACTGTTATATTTTATGGTGTTAGTGTGTCTCACGAAAGTTTAAATTTAATAAAAATCGAAAAGTAGTTACTTTGACTATTCAAAAATATGGCGTCAGTTTATGTGACTACTACATAATGAAGGGCATTAAAATACGAGTGTCGGTTTCAACCAAATCAAATTCTTTTGTTGAACAAAATAATACAAAATCAAACATCAAACTGTCTTTTAGCGGAGCCCGTTTGTCGTACTGTGTCACGCAGGCAACAGTCTCCGTTGGTTCGTGCTTTACACAGCTTGAATGCACTTCTAGCATCGGCTCCTGTAAGCGACGTGTTTGCGAGTAGATGGGAGGTAGTGCGCAACGAATGTCTGAGGTTCAGCGAGAAGATGGATGTTCGGCCCTCAACTGTGCCTGTTTGACATATTGTGTCATATTCATGTGTTTATTGATTTTAGGTCATATGATTATGTAAATTATTTTGTTCTTTAGCCTTAAATTGTAATTTCACAGTACTTTAGTGTAATAACTGTCATGCTGTGTAATTAAATTGTATAAATAAATAAAAAAATAAAAAAATTCAATTTTCCTTAAGACTGTGTCGACCGTCCAGTGGCGCCTTCATTTCCTAATAAACGAATCAATTTATGTATAATCCCTTAGTGTTAAGTTGTAGTCCTACAGATTACGCAACTTTTGATCTTTGTCACATAGTTTCATTTTGCGTATTTTTTGCTTCATTACCTAAACGGCAAATGGAGGCCACTTTTTTCCGTTTAGGTGATGAAGCCAAAAGTAAGTAATATAAAACTGTATCACATAGATCATAAGTTGCGGAATTAGTAGGACTACAATTTAACATGGTGAATTATACATAAATAGATTAGTTTATTAGGAAATACAATCCCCCCAATGAGGGCGCCACTGGACGGTCGACGCAGTCTTAAGATTCACAGAGTGAGCCGCTTATAGAAACAAATCGTTCTGAAGATTCATAAAGAGTAGCTGATTTAGCCTGCAGTCCACGCTATTGTGGTTGTTGCAAGGCACTACGATACCCACCAAACGGAGTCGGCGCGTGTTTTACTAGCAGTAAAGGAATTTGATCCCTCTACAAAGTAGTTACGTTTCATATTCGAATGGCAGCAGTAATGGTCGCGAGAATGCGCGAGCACGTCAACTGTCATTCAACCTACTATATGACAAAGCAGAAACTACTACAAAATCATTTAACATTTAGAGGACACAGTTCAGGTAGGAAAGCATATCAAACGTTTTGTGAAGCAATCAGATTTGGAGCTTATTTTTTATTACACAATAGGTACAGTGTCTGTCTCTCAAGCTGTTTTGATATGTCTTCTTGAAGAACTACGCATTATTGTGTATGTTTAAGATCTAGTGTATTACTGTTTTGCAAAAATAACGAGTTTCTTGCGGTCATATCACAATACAGGGTGGCCAAATAAGAACGATATTTTGTCAATTTACTCTATTAAAAATAAAATTTATCAAGAATACTTTTTTTGATCATTTTAATACGATAGTCAAGCGAAAAATTATCTACAACAAATAGCCGTGTCTAAATTGAATAATAATTATGCCTTAACCGTCAAATTAGACCCCATAACAAAATCACGGCAAAAGACCAAGTTGGCCATCCTGTACTTCTCAGGTCAGAGGTGTAGGGTTAGAACCGGTGGTAGTTTTTTTTCTCTCTGACGTTCATTGTAATGTGCCTAAATTTAAGCATTATAGTAGTTTATGTAACTGTTATATAATAAGGCCTAATTACGTACAGTTGCATACACTGTTTTATCTACACTCATATTATATATCTTAAATGAAGTGTTCGGAAACCATAGAATGACCGCCATTGCACCGCCATGGCCTAATCGATTGTGCCGGCGGCCGCGCGGGCGCGTGCCGTTGGTCAGGAAGCAGGTCAGGATTTACATTATGTTATCAAATTCGATGTTCGGAATTTTAGACTCATAACTCATAACGTATCAATATATGAGCATGTAAAGTTAAAATGACGTTACTGCCACAGATAAAAAGCTTATCATAGTCAAATCGGTTGTGGTAATGCTAGCCATTGCCTACCGTTTTTGAACACGTTTTAGAGAACTTACAATTTGAGTGAAGATAAATATCTTTTATCTTCATCAAACACGGAACGTAACTCCTTACATTTAAGGTTCGATTTCCTTTGGTTCTAGTAAAACGCGCACCGACTCCAACCGTTCGATAGAAATCGTATATAACTTTGACAAACAACAGTTACCTTAACTGTGTCGTTCCGTTCAAAGTTGTTGAGTGTTTCTTCAATATTCTGTTCCATAGTGATACTGGTTTCTAGTTGGGGTTGCTGTGGTTCAGCCTCCAGGTTCGGGGTTGATTCTGCAGTTACATTGGCCTCTTGACTTGCCTGTGAAGTTTACCAAATTGTATTAAACAGGAATTCACTAACGGTTGCCCGGTAGCAATAAGCTTGCGGCTATATTAAATTTTAGTTTATTTCTCAATAGGCGGGGCCGCACCTGACGCACCGCCTCGCGAGGAAATTGCCGGCCGAGGCATTGCGGCCGCGCGTGCGTTTGCCGCGGCCGAGGCACGTCCACACTAGCCGAGCTGCCTCGCGCGGCAATTTCCTCGCGAGGCGGTGCGTCAGGTTTGGACCCGCTTAATAACATCATCATCCGTTTTTCACTCAGTACTTTGAATTGTGACATCATTTCCTTCTGTTGAAGATCAGGTTGTGTAAAGCACTACCTGTTTCTGAAACTCTGTTCTCCTTCTCCTGCTACCCTAAGGTTGTCTGGTAGAGATCGCTTAATAGCGATAAGACCGCCTGTTGTTACCATTATTTACTTTGTTAAATCTTTTTCTGTACTTCTTTTTCTTTGTGTGGTGCAATAAAGAATATTGTATTGTATTGTATTGTTCTTCCGTACGCTTCTATTTGTTAAGCACATGGCCTCGATAGCATTATTAGCATAATTACATAGGCCAAGGCGTTAAATGCAGAATCCTTCCGGGGAGAGGTTCGCATACTAGCTCCAGGACCTTCTTGACGGTTATCCATTACGATTCAACATGGCAACGCTGCGAGCATGATGGGCACCATTGCGGAGGGTGTTCAAATGATCTGAACATGACTTTACTGCTAAGACACACATTGCACAGCAAACTCACATTAGCTGCCATATAGTCATCATCGGTGAGGACCCCCTCGCTCAGCCACTCCTCCTGGCCCTCCTCTTGGCTTTCCATGGTGGAGTCTAGGGACGATGCTGCTACCTACAACAGGACGGGTATATTTTATTATATAGTCTGGCTAACCAAAAACTGCAGTAAAGGTAGGTACGGACTTGAGGCAGCCTCAGGTTGAGGCACGCACGCCGGTTTGCTCAAATTCGTACGAGCAAACGACATAATAACCTCATAATATTTCTCTACCTCTTTTCACTTCTTCTCTCATCTACTCAATGGTTAACTGGAAGAGATCCCTTAAAGGGATAAGTTCGCCTTTGTACTTATGTTTTCTATTATTGGATTGTTTTTGACTGGTTTTTGTACAATAAAGAGTTTTTACATTACATTACATTAACCATTAATCCTAATTATCAATATTCGAGGGGTGCATGGTCAAACCCGATAACTCGAGCTAATAGGTTTTTGAAAATAGAACAATTAGCTGACATAACGTTAGGTGCTTATTTAAATGAAAAAATATTTCTACTTATCCGGTTTCACTTCGCAACCCTCGTATAATACTACAGTAAAGATACGGCCGCGCAAAACATTCATTTATAATAGCTTAATTTTTTTTCTTATGCTTTTTGTGACATTCTAAGATACTATATTTTTGAATCCTACTAACTTTCCTCCCGGAAGAAGGTACAAAAATTAAGTGTCAAAAAAACGCTTTATTTTTTCACTTTAAATAGTAATAACATTTTTATTTTGTCAACTTGTCAATATTTTTGTAATTAATGAAAAACGAGTAAAATCAAACAAAATATTTCCACGTAAAGCAACTTAATCAAGAAGATACAATGGCTTCGATTGGGTATATCGTAAGTCGATAGTAATAATTACTAATAGGCAGGATTTTGATCATGAAACTACTTCATCAAGCTATTTACCTCAAAAACCTACAAACAATATGTTTGTATTACGGGTATAGTCATTTACGTATGTATAACATTAACTAAATTGATTATAGACTCAATTTATTTTAGACTTTGTTGTAATCACGTATAAATTAAGACTAATTAACAAATTACGCAAAAAAAATGCAATGGGGTGAAGAAAAAGTATAATTAAATAAATTGCTAATTCCACTTACAAATAAACTTTAACTCCCAATGTTTAGGATCAATTTCCTATGCTACACGCCCCGGGTGTTTTGACGCGGGCGACGGGAGTTCACAGTCAAGGTCACGCTCGTATACAGCTTTAATAAGTAAACCATTCCGACTAGCTAGGTGGTAAAACGAAACCTTACGTCAATGTCATAACTGTCATAAGGAATTGAAACGTAGACGCTTTGATTGAACAATATTTATAATTATAATATGATACAGAATAACTTGTGTTATTTAAGTTACCTACATACCTACCTAACTGTATTTATACCCGATAGGGGACAGTAGGTATCGGCGATACATAATAATAATGAACGTAGTACAGTGTATATAAACTATGGAAGTAAACCAAACGCCAATATAACATTTACGTCACACCTGGCCATAATGTGAGTTTTATCGCACGCTACGCGTACGGTAAAACACGCATTATGGCCAGGTGGAGATGTAAAATTGTGTACTCACCACGGGCAGTAAAAAAGAAAGCCCTCTATCGCATATTTACAACCCTCGCCTGCGGCTCGGGTTACAAATACCTGCGATTTCGGGCTTTCTTTCTTTTACAGTCCTTGGTAAGTAATGTACTATTTCTATTTAGGTACTTAGTAGGAGATCGCCGTCTGCAAATGTTTGTACCTATGTAATTTGATTTGAGAAATTGATTTTTAAGCTTCTCAATTCTGTCCTTCGAGATAAATAAATTAAATCTCTACCACAGTTATGTCATTGTCATTCATATAATGATTCTTTTAAAAGATATTCAAAATTTGGTTTTACTCCCAGAGCGGTTAGAAAGGGGGGGGGGGGTGAATATAGACAGACAGACTTTCACAGACCCGGGGATGAACAAAAGATAGTACTAATACTTAACATCACATTATAAGAAGATAAAATAAGGAATGAAACTTTGTATGAGCAGCCGTATTATACGCGGACGAAGTCACGGGTGGATAGCTTGTATTACCTAGACATGTATATACATGCGTATAATAACATTATAAATGCGAAAGTGTCCGAATTGATTGCGATGAAACTTAGTAATAGAAATAACTTGAGTCCCGGGAAAATCAACCCTTGAGGCAGTGAAAAGGGGTTTGCAAGACTTACAATGTATGTTCGTATGTGAAATTATTAATCGATGAACCGTTACACAGAGTGAATTTTCTTTTTGGGTCAGTGAGGGCAGCTACCAGATCCCGTGCTGCTACGCAAAAATGGTCTTAATAAACCTCCCCTCAATTTTTTATTAATGAAGTTTGGCGTTTACCAATTTTGAATAAAACAAACATATTGCGAGAAAAAGGTCATTTGTGACGAAACTTTTTTTTATGCCAATTGATTCCTTTACAATCCAGAATAGAAAAGCCTGAATGGAACCAAAAAAAATTCCGACTAGAAAGCTACCAATTGAGGAAAACTTTCCCACACAATCAGTATGAAAATGAAAACTTTAATTTTTCACATGCTATTTTGTTTTGCCAATCGATTCTATTCCTATCCAGAATCAATAGTTTCCTAGAGATCAACTTACGGTTATGTACAGTCGACGTCGAATATATAATCTTTTACGTCGGCTGTACAAAAACTCACAAATTCAAGATTTTTTTCCATACATTTACTATGGAGAAAAAAAAACCGGCCAAGTGCGAGTCGGACTCGCGCACCGAGGGTTCCGTACAAACCTATAACAAGCTAAAGTTGTAGTATGTTTATTCCTAATTTCAATTTAATACCTCCACGCGTTTACGAGGAAAAAGGTAGTAAGTTTAAAATTTAAAAAAATATTTATTGTATGATTTTACTAAAAATGTCTACTTTTCGTAATTTTTCCTTTGTCTGTGCTATATGAAGTTTCTTCGTGTTAAGTTTCAAGTTTCTGAGTTTACGGGAAGTACCCTTTAGGGTTTGAGTTTCTTGCGAGTACTCAGTTTCAAAATATGCGACTTAAATTGCTATTTCTTTTGATTGCGTTGACATAAAAGTTTGGTTTTGCTACATCTGAAAGGTCCTATAGCCTTGAGTATTTGACATGAATTTCAATTTAATACCTCCACGCGTTTACGAGGAAAAAGGTAGTAAGTTTAAAATTTAAAAAAATATTTTTTTGTATGATTTTACTAAAAATGTCTACTTTTTGTAATTTTTCCAATGTCTATGCTATATGATGTTGCTTCGTGCCAAATTTCAAGTTTCTGAGTTCACGGGAAGTACCCCCGTAGATTTTGCGAGTGCCGAAAAACTGTAAAATTTGCAGCATAAACGACTGTATCTTTTGATTGCGTTGGCTTTTAAGTTTGATTTTTTCACAGCTCCAAGGGACAATAGACCTGAGTATTTCATATAAATTTCAGCTTGATACCTCCACGCGTTCCTGAGAAAAATGGTCTTGACAGACAGACAGACAGACGGACGGACGGACGGACGGACGGACGGACGGACGGACGGACTTTAAAACGTCACATATTTTTTTCGTCGAATAAAATAATAAAAAACCGTTCGAAGTGTTGTTTATTTTAAATTAAATATTCGCATTTAATTGTGCAAATAAGAACGTGAATGCGAATATCAAAAAACATGCAGATATTCGCGAATGCTAATACGAATATTTTTTACATCCCTAGCATATAGTATGGTTGCTTTGCGCAACCGTATATTTATTTAGTCGTGGCAAAAATCGCCGTATGCGCCATTACTGTTGTGACATATGTTGCCATTTATCGAACCAAAAAAGCGTAAGCGTAAAGTTTAAAAATCTGTAGTATATGAGAATAACAACAAATAAACAATTCTTACTACATTTTAATTTTGGCTTATCGCATTGACTAACTTCGAAATTGAACCGTACTATTTAAGTTGGCTTACCGCATGCCTAAAAATATTTATCTTTTGAACTCCGACTCCGACATACTATCAATTTGCCATATTTCGTATGCAGTAAATATGTGATGTAGGTACATGACACAAAATTTGTCGTTCCTAATGATAAATTATTACCTCTCAATTAGCAATATTATACCTACTTTGGTCAATTTTACCCGCACTTGTACTCGAAAGAAGTTTTTATTTACTCTAGTCGCACCGTTGTCAGGTTTTTGGTACTTACGCTATTTTACTCAATAAATGGTGACATTTTTATCATTATGATGACCTAAAATATTTAAAATACAGATACATCTGCGCTGGTTATTACCAGCGCAGGCGAGGCACGACCCTTGCGCGTGGTCGGCCATCACCTCTCTTCTCCGCTCCTGTAACCGACCAATCGTGATCGTCCTCTGGCTCATGCGCGCCAAATTTAAAACAACGCTGATTAGTGTTTGGAATAAAATAAGTAACAACTTATTTTAAATGGCGATTTATGCAAAGTTGAGCTAAAAAGTGCGCATTATGAAAATCCCAAAACATACTTACTTATTTACAAATTTTTATTGGTAAATAATTTACACTCTCATAAAACCCACCCTCCGGCATAAATTATAATGTGATTTATTATCAGTATATATAACTAGACGGGCCCGCGGCTCCGCTCGCGTGATTTACTCACGTACATAAAGAGTTTATCTTATGTTTACTCAAATACCGACACCTTATTATGTTATCTATCATTAGGCAACCTTCAGAATTCAATCCTGCCAGGGATCATGACTGTCACACTTCTTGTTTGTAACAGTTGTATTTGGAACTTTGTTCGCTTATTTCACAATAAAAAAACCGGCCAAGAGCGTGTCGGGCCACGCTCAGTGTAGGGTTCCGTAGTTTTCCGTCCGTCACAGTAAGTGTCCCCACTTAAGAGTTAAAATAACACCGCCATGTAGGATATGATAATAGCGTTCCACGTACAGCGACATCTATCTGCAAATTAAGTAAACTATTGCGCGCGAGCTTAAAGTATGGAAGATGATTTCTATGGGATAATTATTTATTGCGTGGACCGATTTTCACCGTATTTACTTTATTTGAAAGCACGTCATTTCATTGTGATTTTGAAGAAATTACAGGTACAATAAACACCTGCTTATACGGTTAAATTACAAACTTAGTTCAGAAATTATTTTGTAATTTTTTTTCAACGACTATTCAACCAATCAAGTTCAAAATAATTTTCCTAGAAAGTTTTTATAAAGTTCTACTTTTGAGATTTTTTTCATATTTTTAAAACTTATGGTTCAAAAGTTAGAGGGGGGGGGGGACACATTTTTTTTTACTTCTGGAGCGATTATTTCCGAAAATATTTACATTATCAAAAAATGATTGTAGTAAACCCCTATTCATTTTTAAATACCTATCCAACAATATATCACACGTTAGGGTTGAAATGAAAAAAGAAATCACTCCCACTTTACGTATAGGGGAGCCACCCTCATAAAACATTTTTTTCCACTTTTTATTTTACTACTTTGTCGGCATGATTGATATACATATTAGTACCAAATTTCAGCTTTCTAGTGCTAACAGTCACTGAGATTATCCGCGGACGGACGGACAGACATGGCGAAACTATTTTAAGGGTTCCTAGTTGACTACGGAACCCTAAAAAGAAAAGATTGTATTTTTTCATCCACATATTTAAAGAACACTTTTTAGGGTTCCGTAGCCAAATGGCAAAAAACGGAACCCTTATGGATTCGTCATGTCTGTCTGTCTGTCTGTTCGTCCGTATGTCACAGCCATTTTACTCGGAAACTATACAACGTATCTAAATAAAATTTACACATAAGGTGTATTTTGTATGCCGCTACTTAGTTATGTAGTTAAATTAAAAAAAAAAACATTTAGGGGGGCGCTCCATACATGTAACTAAATTTCAAAAGAAAATTTTTAACCAAGTATCAGCATGTGACACATAAATCGATAGGTCTTTGAAGATAACATTGAGGTTTCTTTGACCATTTTGTGATTATGTGAATATTTTCTAAAATAATCGCTTTGAAAGTCAGAAAATTTGTGAGATGCGCCTTATCATATACTTTCTTCGAAAATTGTTTTGAACATTATCGGTTCAGCCATTTTTGAGTTATCTCCAAAACACTTGTTCCATAGGCATCAGATACGACCTTTTGGTATTAGTTTCGTTCTTATTCCATTGAAGGTACGGAACGCTTCTATGTGTGGTCTGACACGCACTGTGCCGGTTTTTTCTTCTCATTTATGGAAACCTCCAATTTAATTTTACCTTTGTGTCAGCAATATGCGTCAGCATTGTTCATTCTTCATTCGTTCATTGAACAATCAGACTTAAAAGTAAGTGAATTACAAATTTTACATATTAAGATCCATTGATCCTAAATAAAACTCCCAAAACTTTGTTTTTCTAGGTACTCAACATTTACGCTTACGCTTATGTTTGTATTTTTTTTATAATTTTTTTAAATTTATTTGATTTATATTATTATTTTAATGCTCTGGGACCAACCTCGGAGCATTCAAATTCAACCGGCATGCCACGGCATCCACCAATACGCGCCGGAGTCTCCCGAGTGTGCTGGTGTAGCGAAGCGTCGGGAAGGAAAGGCTTAGCGTGACTCATCAGACGACGGGCATGTACACGCGCACGCTGGTGAGGAGAATCCCTTTTGATACCGTATACCATGCGTATAGCGCGTATGAGACCTGCCGAGCGCGCGTCGCCGGCCACCGGCCCCTCGGTGTGCGCTGCTATTTGATAATCTCTAAAAAGAATATCCCGTCTAAAACGCTATCCCATTACGCTGGCGGCGTTACTTCTCTGTACAGCTAAGGATATACGCCGGGAGACCTTTCCCGCGTAGCTGTGTACCTACGCGACAGATCTATGGTGCCCTGTTTCGACCAGCCGTGCCTTTTTAAATTATTAGTTAATACTTACAATTGTTGGTATTTCCTGTATAATAACTTATCATTACTTGTAGGATCATTTCAGGCGGCCGGTAATATACACATAATATATTAAACAATCATCATATCATAATATACAATAATTTGGATATGAGTGATATGACATATATATCCATTTATATCCATTTTGACATTTGTCTCACAGAGTATCTTCATAAGTCACTTGTAACACTTCGTAAGTATGGGCAATAGACAATAGGAAGCACTTTTAATTTCATGTCGAGTAAAAAAACACCGATATAACTGTATACCAACATGACAAACATAATGAACTTACGTCAAATAATTTGGGCTACTTAAACTTAATTCAAAATTAGCGAAAAGAACCGAGAGTTGCCGAAAATGACCGATGATCGTGAAATGAAGAAATTTATGAAAATTTGTTTAGCTAATTGTAAAATAAATACGCAGCGCAAGCGGTAGTTTTTGTGCTCTTGTTCTATTCTCATATTTAGACAATAGATTTGCATAGTTTTTTCCAATGATATGTGCGTTGTATTCGAGAAACGTGTCAAGGAAGTTCTTAATATTTGGTAAGGCGCCATCTCGCTTCATCCCTCGTTTTTTATCCCCTTCTGGTTTTTCGTTTTTATATAAGTAGATTACTATATTTAATTATTAATCATAAAAATTGTAGCCAATTACGATTTTAATGCACTGAAATATGCTCAATAATAAAAAAACTCTAGGTCAATTGACTATAAATAAGGAACCCATTTTTATTTTTTGTGCCATTCGTGGTCAATATTATAAAGCAAATATTAATGTATATTTACAAGAAAACAAACGTAAATTAATATTTTTAAGTAATAATCTACGAATTTTTATATTTTTAAATATTTTTTTATATATTTATACAAGTAAAATTTAGTGAGATTATGTGTCGACGTAATCACTAGATTTATGATATGTCTGCTACATCAAAAAAATCTGCTATTATTAATTATTTCCAATTCGCCATACTAGCCGACCGTATAATGACTGTATTGCATAAGAAAGACGAAGAAGTGCGATTCTCTATGTCTATACTTGAAGTAAAACAGTCCCTGACCAAACTATGTTGTTTGAATAGTGTTTGCCTCTGCTTATAATATTTTGTTGCATATTGTATTCAATTTTAATATGTAGTTTTGCAGTGCCTTGTTATATTAACTGTTATGCTGTGTAACTAATTTAAATAATATTAATATATATATATATGTATATATATACACCGTGGGCCCTTATAACTAGACAGATTTTAACAGTGTATTCCTGATCATATTTAGATACTAAAATGACCTATAAACTTTTCTGGAATACGCCTAGTTTCAGAGTTAATACCAATTATAAAAAAATACACTTTTTATTATAACTCAGCACAAAACGCCTTTCTGATGACGTTGTTGCCACTATTGGGCATAGTTTACACCATAGCCTAATTATACAGGTCATTTAAATTTTTGACACCTCGTGACGTCAACGACCACACTGACGTCATCAGGGAATGAAACGGTTCTCAAACTTTAAAAATAGGGAAATTATTTCATATACGTAATTATTGGACATCATACTATTAAGTAATTACTGAGTAGGCATATCTAAACGATACCGTAAAGAAAAAAACAAAAATAAACGGTACCATAGACAAAACTAGACGAGGGTTCCAAAACGGAAAATAGTTGTAACCAAGTATAAGTACAATGAGTAACAGGAGTTGAAATCACAATAATTCTAAGCTACTCTTTGACACGCCGGCGTCAAGGTCACTTTGGTCACGTTTCGCATTAAAAATATGTTAAATATCAAATACTTTTTAGGAACAAGGAACATAAAACATTATTTAATGCTGTTTGCTTATTAAAGAATGTTTTTCTAGTACACCTCAGTCTTGCCTATTTTTCGGAAATCGCATTTATGTTGATGTTTCTCATAATTGTGATAAATTAAGACCCTTTTTCGCAGACCTCGTAGTAGGTCCAAACATACCTGCCACCAAAAACACTCCTTTTCTCAGGCTAATAATTTAGTTGGTGAAACAATTTTGGTGTGATTTATTATTTTCGCTACCTAGTTCTTATCTTATTAATTAGTTCATCGACTTTATATTTATTTGGTGAGCGGTTAGATCATACTCATTTATTAATCTCCCGAAAGAGTAGTATGGTGCTCAGTACAAAAGTAAAAAAAAAATGTGCGCATCGAGAAAAAGTTGTGAATTTTTGAACATTAGTAGAGTGCCCCACGATGAATATTTTAAGTTTTGGAGGTCCGTAAATTTTTTGGACCTTCACGTCTAAATCAGAGGTCCCGTGCTATATGTTAGTACTCTCTGGTTAAGATTGGTGGGGGTTGTGTAGTATTATTTCAGACTAAAAAAGACTGTATGTCATTTCTGATATTAAAAATGTAAAATTCCATGTTTAAAAAAAAGTTCTGTGTTGTGTTGTTCAATATTATCTACTTATGGTGTCCCTATGACGGAATTCATGGCCGGCCATAAACTGTTATAGTTTTTAAGGGGCATCACACATTAGAGCGGAATTTAGCTATTCATAGACAACAGCGGAAATTGGGCTATTGGTAGCGGAAATTTATCTATGGCCGCCATACAAAAATTCAGCCTACCATAGACAAATTTCCGCTTTTGTCTATGAATAGCTAAATTCTGCGGTATTGGATATTCTTCATTAATGGGTCAATCCAAAAATATATCATTATTCTATGTAAGTACAATAAATAAGCAGAAAAAATACTTCCAGAGTTATTTCATAACCTAGCAACGATTCTGTTATGTTTATCTATTTTGACAATCTTACATCTTTGGCACTCTCATTGTTAGAAAATTAAAGTTTGTCTCTTTCTCACGCGTGTGGCGGGAGCTCATTGGCACGTCCGCATCTCACGCTGGCCGGTGCGCGACTAGGGACAGTTGTTTGAATTCACTCATATTCAGTGCTTCACTTTTGGAGCGTACATAACCCATCTGTCATTATTATATATCATAGCCTATTACTTATAGTTTACCCGTTATACAAAGTTAACGACATGCCGTTATACTGTTAAATTTGCGTATTGATTTCTACTAAACGGCTTAGTCGATTGATAAAGAAATTAAACTCATAAATATGTTACTAAAGATTACAATGTAATTCCATTACAATTACAACGTAACTTATAAAATATTTTACCGTAATTCCACATTTAGTGCGTTGGTATGAAGTTTTACACGCAGTTACACTATACCAATATTTATTACGAGCAACTATTATTATATACATTATATATCTATCAAATATTTGCGAATCTCAGACAAAAATGAAACGGCGTGATAAGTTTAAAAGAAACAGAGATAATATAATATGGCCGTCTGTCAGTGTAATACTCGTCAAGTACTCGCCAAATAGTTGTATTGCCACAATGTAAAAAAAAGTCCTCATGAAATTACATGTCGTAAATGAATTGCTAACTAAAAGTATTATATTAAATTACCTAAAATTATATGAAGCTTATTTTACGTACAAAATTATTAAAAAACACAAAATAAACTTAGTAACGGCACGCTAACATTTTTGAACAAGAATAGTGTATTAATAAAACTCCCTGACTGAATTGAAGATGTCAATGAATGGCATCATTATGTGACGTAGGTGAGGTCTTTTCGGACGAGCTGTTAAAAATTTAAATGACCTGTATAATTAGGCTATGGTTTACACGTCTTTATTGACAGATATCAAAGTGACAAGGAAAACTATGCAGAAACTAAATTTTTCCAAAATAAAATGTACTAATTTGTTTTAGGTGATAATTTTATTAATAACAACTACTTTTCATGCAATAAATATTAAAAAAAAAGAAAAAAAAATTTTTTTTTTGGCGAAATTTAACTAGTCACCTAATATTTTTTCCTTCTTTTGGTCTCAGAAATTCGTGGTTAAGATCTGTCGGGTTATACGTGCCCACATATATATATATATATGTTAGCTTAAGGCCGCACGACAGACGCGCCCAGCGGCGAGAAGGTTATCGCCCGAAA
Organism: Pammene aurita; assembly: GCA_947086415.1. Lineage (NCBI taxonomy): Eukaryota > Metazoa > Arthropoda > Insecta > Lepidoptera > Tortricidae > Pammene > Pammene aurita. Next base: position 17,481,749 of record OX352313.1, read on the forward strand.
CAGGTTCATTGAACCTTTTTATTGAGTAGCAAGATCGAAATGTAGAGGGCACAGCAATGAGTCGAGCCGGCAGCCTTAAGGTTCTTTTTATTTAAGGACCTTCCATTTTATATCGAAAACGCGCTATATTGCACGAAACCTTCGTGTTATAGTATGTGCTTAATGGTATAAATTCTCATCGTTTTTGGAACATACAATAGTGCACACAGAACATGCATTCAGTTCAGTGCATTCAATAATTCGTTCTTGCATAAAATATGCAACTATTTCGTACAAAGTTTGACAAAAAGTTATGCTAAATACAAAAGAAATACCTAAGTAGAACACTACCATACGATCCTACCAGAATAGTTAAGTTACTCACATCCATTTTCAATACTTTCATTGGTGGCTCCTCCATATCTGTCATTTTAACTGTTTTGGGACTTTATAATGGGTTTACAACACTTCGTTACAATCTTGGAATTCACTATTAACAATCACAAAATTTAATCAATAACAAACATAACCTCAATCTTTTCGTGACATTTCGTTTTTTTTTATTCCGTTGTTACGTTCGGATTTACTATCCAAGGGTTCCAAAATAATTCATACCAGTATTATTTTGGACCTCTTTTGTACCAGTACGACATTAACGAGTTTTTAACAGAAAAGGATAGAGAACTGAAAGTTTCTTATTAAACGGGTATTAGACGTTGCAATTTGTAGGGCCCAATCTGTTGTGTACCCTGCCTCTCGCTATCCTTCTTCAGCTCCCTGAGTGCCCTACCTTTTATTACACCTCCCAACCTGACAGATTGGGCCCTACAAATTGTTATATCTAACACCGGTTTTACCTCTACAGTAGAGAATAGATTATGGTGGAAGCCATAAGGCCTCTATTGACCTCGCAACGAGTCGCCTGCGACTTATTAATACCTACTGTAGCATGACGCTACGTTTATCGTACGACATCTGTCGACTTTCTTTAGAACTTCCGTGTCTAAGGAAGGTCTAAGGCTAGGTCGCGGTTGATATATAAAAAAGCGTACATTGTGATTCACGGCATTACGGGTAGATGGCGCTTATATCAGTCCGCATTTTGTGATACACGACTGGCAGTTATAAAATTGAGATAATATTCGCGCTAATTTTGAATATGAATTTTTGAGGTATTCCAGATTGTCAAAAAGAAAAAAGTTGATTTTGATTGGAAGTGTCAGATCGACGGAGAGATTTTTAAAGAAAAACACAGGAATTATCTGCAAATTGTCCTGTGCAAATCCTTTTTTTGTTCCCGGAAAGTGTTTACCACAGTTGCTTAATTCTCTAGAAGGGGGTGGCCGTCGGTGTAGGTTTTCCAATACCCAGTGCTCCCCTTCGGCCGTGTCTGAGGGTGCGGGTAGCGCCTGCCGAGGCCGCCAGTGGGACCGTCTGAGCCGGGAGGACTCCGGGAGGCGCTTGTGGGTGCCGGAATTGCGAGACGATCTGCAACCGCCGCGTGTTCCGCGTGGTTCTTCACCGTCGTCGGAGAATTAGAGCCCGCATCCAGCGTGGCTCTCCAAGTGAGACAGAGGGTTCAGCAAGCTGTTGGGTCCGCCTAAACCAAAGGGGGCGCCTGCCCGCGAACTTTATTTAAATTCAGTTACAGTTTTGACCATTTCCTGACTTTCGAGAATATCATTTTATTTACATTTTTTTAAACGTTATAAATCCGATTCCTTTTTTTTGTATCCAGTGTTTTTGTGCCATAATAGCTTTTTTTGTTGTTTTGCCAAAATATTCCCAAAATTCTAATTGCCTCATTTGACGGGCGTACAAAGACCTGGCTCTTGAATGTAGGCTATGTTCAGCCAGCGAATCATCTGTCACCATCCATATCACCCGCCTCATTAATCCATTATTTTCCCGCAGCCAAATTACCAGCCGTCTTTATTTGTACTTACTAGTTTTGCTAGTACTCCCTCATTTTATTTTTCTTTTGTGCGGAAAGTAGACTTTTACGATACTAAGGTAACTATTGAATGTGAAATATCTTTATATAGATACCGTTATCTTCATTTTTATGTGAAGTGCTAATTTTAAATATTCTGATTATTGTAATTTAATTACATTCTAACCACTAAGGAAGTTATTGAATGTGAAATCATTATCATTATCATTATATATAATAAAATCATTATATATAATAAAACTAAGTTGAGAAAATGTGCGTGCCGATAAAACTTAAAAAGGAGTCCCAGCACGATAAAGGGACTTATATAGTGTGATAGCCCTTTATTCCTCCTCGAACAAGAAAGTTCCCGTTTTAACCTAAAGGGTGTGTCTTTAAAGATATAAGGGCTTTTCCAACCCTTCAACTCGGAAAGTAAGTGTAGTGGCGCCATCTGTTGTCGAGTAGTTGAACTTCATTCATTGTCCAAAGTGGCGCCATCTGCTGTCGAAAAGTTGAATTTCATTCATTGTACACAATATGGACTTAAACGAACGATTATTCCCAAACTTTCTCGAATATCCTAGCGCCAACTTTCTCGAATATCCTAGAGCCTAGCTTTCTGAATATATAAGAGCCCGGTGTCACCCGCCAGAGTTAGTTTGATTTGAACAGCGAAACAAGCGATTTCGAAACGAAAAAGAAAGAAATTATCTGTGTGTGAGCCTTTATTTTGAAGTATCACGTGTGAGTATTTTAATAGTGTGTTTAATTAATTCTCGATTTCGAAGCGAAGAAGAAAAAAGTTATCTGTGAGCCTTTATTGTGAAATATCAAATGTGAGTATTTTTAATAGTGTATTTAATTAATTCTAATGGTTTTTTTTTCTTTTAATTGTAATTTCCTTAACTTTCAAGTAGTCGCGCGGCGTTGAATCGATGCCTTCTATATACTTTGGCCGTAAACAAAATATCGCGCGTCCGCTTGAAGATTAAATAATTTTTTTTTCTTTGTCTCAACGTGCTCCACGTTTACGTAACAATATATTTGTCTATAAAATGTTCATTTAATTTATATTTTACATAATACAATGCCTAGACGTAAAAGAGGTGGAGATCTTGCCAGTTCTGCAGCGAAACGGCAGAAACAAAAAGAAAATCGAAGAAATGAAACGGAAGAAGAGCGCGAAGCACGTTTACAAAATCAACGAACCAGAATGAGCACCCTGAGAAGCGGAAAAAGCGAAGAAAGAAAAGAAAATAAAAGTATTGAAGAATCGAGCATTTTAAAAGATAATCTAACAAAGGAAGCATTCCACTACGAACCGACGAAGAAATATTACGATCATAAATATGTTGTGATCGGAAAAATGAATAACATTTGCCAATTTTGCCACGCGAAAAAATTCAGTAAAGAAACACCAGGTCTCTGTTGCATGAATGGAAAAATTCGATTACCACCACTGGAAGCACCTTCACAGGAATTTCTACATTACATGACCGGGGAAACACCAGAATCAAAACACTTTCTTCAAAATATAAGATCATACAACTCCTGCTTTCAAATGACTTCTTTCGGTGTTACTTTGACTGACACTAATAGAGACAAATTTGAATATGTATTTTCAATTCAAGGGCAAATTTATCACGAATTTGGATCGTTACTACCAATGCCTAACGATGTCTATAAATTTCTGCAAGTATATTTCATCGGAAATGAAGAAAACAAAATTGATCAACGATGTACAAATTTTATTGGATTGAAACGCGAAATAATCCAAGATGTACAGAGGATCTTACACAAATACAATCAACTGATTTACATATTCAAAACAACACTAGACCGCATGATTTCTGATGACTATAAAATTGTAATTCGAGCCGATAAAAGACCACGTGGAGAACACGAACGTAGATTTAATGCACCTCAGATAGATGAAGTCGCCATCGTAATTGTGGACAATGAAAATACAAGCCGTGACATATTTTTTTTTTTTTTTTTTTATACCACGACGGTGGCAAACAAGCATACGGCCTACCTGATGGTAAGCAGCTACCGTAACCTATGGACGCCTGTAACTCCACAGGAGTCACATGCGCGTTGCCGACCCTTTACCCTAATTGTACAACGAAGAAGAAAAGGACTACAACGCATTGCAGAGACACACCGTTCATATGATGCTCTTCAATATCCGTTAATATTTCTGCACGGAGAGGATGGTTATCATTTCAATATAAAACAAATTCATCCTAAAACAGGCATAGAAACAAACAAAAAAGTCACTTCCAAGGAGTTCTATGCTTACCGCTTAATGATCAGAGACAATGAAATATACAATCACATTCTCAACACTCGCCGTTTATTGCAACAATTTCTGGTAGATATGTACGCAAAAATAGAAGCAGAACGGATGCTTTACATAAGACTGAATCAGAAGAAACTACGCACAGAAGAATACATCCACCTTCGAGATGCGATCATAAATGACGGCAATATTGACGATATTGGAACAATGGTAATCTTACCCTCATCATACATAGGAAGTCCAAGACATATGCACGAATATACTCAAGATGCCATGACCTACGTAAGAAAATATGGACGACCTGATCTCTTCATAACATTTACATGCAACTCATCATGGCCAGAAATCAAAGAACAACTAAAATACGGACAAACCTCCATGGATCGACACGACATGATAGCCCGAGTTTTTCGACAATAACAAATAAGATTTATTGAAGTCATCACAAAATACCACATCTTTGGAACCGTTAGATGCTGGATGTATACAATCGAGTGGCAAAAACGAGGATTACCTCACTCACACAATCTCATATGGCTACACGATAAAATTTATCCCACGGATATCGACAAAATCATCCAAGCTGAATTTCCCAATCCACAAAATGATCCGGAACTATACAACATAGTAGTGAAAAACATGATTCACGGACCATGTGGACCATTAAACTTCAATGCGCCATGCATGAGTGATGGAAAATGTACAAAAAAATATCCAAAACCATACTTGGACGATACAAAAACTGAAGATGACGGCTATCCCAAATATAGAAGACGATCACCGAAAAACGGTGGCTTCACAGCAAAAATACGAATACAAGGCAGAGACGAACTGGAAATAGATAATCAATGGGTAGTACCATATAACCCACTACTTTCCAAAATGTTCCAAGCACACATAAACGTTGAATATTGCAATTCAGTAAAATCTATTAAATATATATGTAAGTACGTAAACAAAGGTAGTGATATGGCAGTATTTCAAATAGTCCAAAATAGCGAACAAAATAATAGAAATGATGAAATCCTCATGTACCAAATGGGAAGATACATCAACAGTAACGAAGCAGCGTGGAGGATTTTTAGTTTTCCCATACACGAACGCGAACCAGCTGTGCAACATCTAGCAGTACAAATGTTCTCCAAATGGAGAATGGACAGAAAGTTTACTTCACAAAAGACTCGGCTAGAAAAATTGCAAGCGAACCACCTCAGAACACAACATTAACAGCTTTTTTCCAACTTTGCCAAACGGATCCATTCGCAAAGACGTTACTGTATGTCGACGTCCCTATTTATTATACGTGGGACAAAACAAGGAAAATTTTTCAACGACGAAAACAAGGAATGCCAGAAGAGGGTCATCCAGAAATAATGAAAACTAACGCAATAGGTCGAGTATACACTGTACATCCAAACAATGCCGAATGTTTCTATCTCCGAATGTTGTTACACGAAATACGGGGACCAACAAGTTTCACAGATCTCAGGACTATTGACGGCTACATATGCCAGACTTACAGAGAAGCATGTCAACGTTTAGGATTATTGGAAAACGATAACCACTGGGAATTAACACTACAAGAAGCCATACTCACAGCTTCAGCTGAACAAATTCGAGAGTTATTCGCCATAATTCTAACAACATGTAACCCATCAAACCCAAAACAGCTATGGGACTCTTTCAAAAGGAATATGAGTGATGATATATTGTACCAAATCCGACAAGCTAATCCAGAACTGACTATAGAATTCAATGACGACATCTTCAATGAAACACTCATTCGCTTAGAAGATAAATGTTTAGCAATAAATAACCAGACCTTAGTAGAAATTGGAAAGCCAGCACCACAAAGAAATACTTTCAGTGTGCTAAACTACGAAATTACAAAGGAAAAAAGCTACAACGTCAATGAACTACCTACTTGAATACATTGCTCACAACAAACCACTCCTCAATGACAATAAAAAAAAAATTTACAACGTTATAATGAACCGAATAAATAACAACACTGGTGGAATTATTTACTTGGACGCACCAGGAGGCACCGGTAAAACGTTTCTAATAAATCTAATACTGGCGGAAATACGTGCTGAAAAACACATCGCACTGGCACTAGCATCATCCGGCATTGCAGCCACACTTATGGAAGGAGGACGAACTGCCCATTCTGCCTTACAACTACCGTTGAATATAGCCGAACAACAATTCCCGGTATGTAAAATCTCAGGAACATCTGGACGGGGTCAACTTCTAAAACATGCTAAAATTATCTTCTGGGATGAATGCACCATGGCCCATAAAAAATCACTAGAAGCCATGGACAGAAAATTACAAGAATTGCGAAAAAACTCTGAAATGATGGGAGGAGCTCTACTCATACTCTCAGGAGATTTTCGACAAACACTTCCAGTTATTCCCAAATCAACACCAGCAGACGAGATCAATGCATGCTTAAAAAAGTCACATCTCTGGCCGCAAGTACAAATACTGCAATTAACAAAAAACATGAGGGTTGAATTATCAAAAGATGAAACAACAGCACATTTTGCTAAAATACTTTTACAAATAGGCGAAGGTACATATCCTACTGACCAAACGACCGGCCTCATTGAACTCAATAGTGATTTCTGTAACATAGCCACTACTGAAAACGAACTAATCGACAAAATTTATCCAAATATTATTCAGAACTATACCAACGTAGAGTGGTTATTTCAAAGAGCAATTTTGGCCACTAAAAATAATATTGTTGACGATATCAATTTTAATATTCTAAAGAAAATACCTGGTGAAGAGAAAGTATATAAATCGATCGACACGATGGTATCCATTGAAGAAAGTGTCAACTTTCCTACTGAATTTCTAAACTCTTTACAAGTACCAGGAATGCCATTACACTGCCTTCGTCTGAAAATTGGATCTCCAATCATACTACTCAGAAATCTCAACTCCCCAAAACTATGTAATGGAACGAGGATGATCGTAAAATGTCATTGAAGCTGAACTTATTTCTGGAAAGAACAAAGGACACACAGTATTTATACCTAGAATACCACTGATCTCTTCTGAATTGCCATTTCAATTTAAAAGATTGCAGTTTCCAATTAAATTAGCCTTTAGTTTTACAATTAACAAAGCGCAAGGGCAAACTTTGAAATATTGTGGCATCAACCTCAAAGAATCCTGCTTCTCTCACGGTCAGCTATATGTAGCTTGCTCAAGAGTAGGAAGTTCGAAAAATTTATATATGTATACCCCGGACAATAAAATGAAAAATGTTGTTTATAAACAAGTAGTGTAAATAATGAGAAAATGTAAATACATGTAAATATAGAAAATGTTTTCAAAATATATTTTTTACTTTTTACGTCATAGTATGTTTTTTTATTTCATCTACCACGTAATCTCATATCAACTCCCGAGCGAAGCCGGGTATCATAGCTAGTATCTTTATATAGATACCGTTATCGTCATTTTTACGTGAAGTGCTAATTTGAAATAATCTGATTATTGTTGCTAATTTTAAATAATTTACTCTATCTTCAAAATTAAACGTGTTAATGCAATTATAGAAGTGTTTTACTGCACTACATTGCGGTAATTGATCTATCGATTGATATTGTTTCACCTACCTACACGGCAATGTATCGAAGTTGTATGCGATTGTTGCGTCGTAATTGCGTCTTTTCCAGAGTTTGAAGTCGAGCATTCGTCAGCTCGTCAACATTGATGATTCTGTTGGCCCTCCTCTCGACTGACTCGAGCGCCTCAAGCTGGTAAACATGTATGGGATACCATTATGCTCAACCCATCTACTCAAAGCAAGTATCTCTAGAGTTGAAATGAAACACGCGTACATCCAAGAAGGACAGAATACACGCAAAGCAACTTTTAGTCGGTTTCTTTGTTTCCCTTCAAAAAGCGGAGGAGGGTAAGGGCTCCTTACACCATGGGCCATCATGGGCCAGAGGGACGCAGCTATACGACGGAATGAGATCGCAATATTCGCACTATTTGTTGCGCCGCCGCCGCCCACTATAATTTTTGCCCTGACGGCGGGGCCTTCCTGACCCGACCTCCATCCATTTAAAGCTGCCAGATGCCCGGATCTAGCAATAAGGATAGTATAGCAATCTAACCGGACGGGTTTTGTTGTTAAATAAAATGGACAGTTATTTTAAACATCTGTTTTATTGTTGGCTCTTTTAATATATATTTTACAGTAAACTCCGCAACATCCTAAAATCCTTCAATGAATACTTGGTTACAGTATTTACACAGACAGACATACTGACACAACTTTAGTCATGATAAAATCAAGATATTCTCGTACAATTAACGCCAAAAATATGTATACCTACACTTTTCAGCCTTCTAGCCTAGTCGGTAGGAGGTCTCGGGTTCGAATCCTGGTCAGGGCATTTATTTGTGTGTTTATCACCGATAATTCGTTCATGAGTTATGGATATTTTCTATATATTTATTATAAGTATAAATCTTTATCTATATCGCCGCTTAGTACGGTCACGTCTGAAAATATAGATACATTTAATGTGACAAAAACATGTATCCAAGACCTTACGCCTTGGTAATAGAGTCGTGGCTACATATGCCACAGGGGCCCATTTTAGAGATAGATTTTTAGTTTTTAGTATTTTTAAGTAAGTTAATTTTAGTTTATTTACATAGTTTATTTAAGTTTTATCCTGTACCTAATAAATCATTATCAATTATTAAAAAAAATTCTAAATTGTATACATATTTTTGGCATTGACTGTACACTTATTAATACCAGTCAGACTTATTTATCCTCACAATTAAATTTTCGTGAACGTCAGCTGCTGTTCCGTTAACAGTTTGAGGGACGGTTAGCCACCTACACAAGCCATTAATCACTTTCCCTCTTCATTGTAATTAAGAGAAAAGTTTAAAATGTAACTAATAACTTTATCTAGCATTACATTATTAAAAAAAAGAACATCGCTAAAATAGTATACGTATTCAACAGTAAAATACGTAGTCACGTCTGAAAATATACACGTGTAAATATTAATATATATATATATATATATATATATACGTGTGACAAAAACATATTTTTGTTACATTAAATGTAACCATATGTATTTTCAGACGTGACCGTACAGTAACGGTGCAAGGCTTTCGTCTCAGTCTACATCATCATCATCTTCTTAGCGTTATCCCAACTTTTTTTACCATGGCTCAATGGGATCTGGGTTCCGCTTGGCAACAGATAAATTGGCGTAGGCACTAGTTTTTGGGAAAGCGACGATCTTCTAACCTTGTTTCCCAGGTAATATTTTGTTTCTACAGAAGTTCCGAAAGACTCAGTGGTACGCAGGGACCCCTCTATTTGATGTATTCGATAGGGTAACCTAATGAGTAATGATATGATTATGATTACCCTTTAGTTCGGTAATTCTAATGATAGGGTACGACCGTTTTGAGCAAGGTAAACCATATTCAATGTGGCTTCCCTGTTGAATAAATGGTTACCTAATTATATGATTACCCTATAGTTGGGTAACCCTAATAATAGGGTAACCGTGTTGAACAAGGTAAACCATATTCAATGTGGCTTCCCGGTTGAATGTCTTACTAATAGAGATAGGGAAACTTCATTCGGGGTTTTGATTTCGGTAACCGTTTACCTTTGGGTAAGTCAACGATGTGCTTACCGATTTGATAGGGTTTTGAAAAACAAAACCATCAAATACCCCTTTATTGGTAACCGGTTCCGGTCCCTGGTGGTACAGTCACGTCTGAAATTATGGATACATTTAATGTGACAAAAACATGTATCCGAGACTACGCCTTTGGTAATAGAATCTTGGGTACATATTTTTGTCACATTAATCTAGTATTTTCAGTAAGTTTGAACAAGAGTCCTCCGAATTGAAAGTCTGTCTATTAAAATGAGCTCCAGTCTATATCATCGATATAGGTACCTAGTTTGTCCTAGATTTTGATCGAGATCGGCTCGGTCAAAATCTATAGAATTGAATGAACCTGTTTTGGATGACAGCGGCGGTTGCTCTCGTCTCGCCGCTCACCGCGTCGCTGTTCGTGTACATTGAGTCCGCGAGCTAACGCACACCTCCGGCCCTAGAATTGGCCGGCATTAGCCACATGTGGAATAGACCTAACATGTAATATTCAAAATGTAACTAATTATACTAAGGACAAAACTACTCACCCCCTCCTCTAAAACGCATATAAAATAAAGGATATGGTGGAGAAATTCGCAGTCATCAGGTGAGTCTCAGTAGCTCAGGCATGTATCGGAGTAGTCAGTTCGAGTCTCGCCTGTGGCAGTGGATTTTGCTATTTTTCCTTTAAGTATTTCTAAACATTGTCTACTAAGAAAACATGTCATGTGTGATTATTGCCTTTTTACGTAAAAGAAGTAGATCACAACTGTTAGTGACGATCAAAATAAACTGCAAACTCCACGTTACATTACAAATCTTTATTTACAAAATAATAACATAAAAACACAGTTAATAATTTTAAAATAAATGTAGACAACAGGCGGTCTTATCTATAAAAAGCGATCTCTTTAAGCGAGGTTCTTAATATATTTAGTGGTTTTTAGTTATTACATACAGCCTAGTGGTTTGGAATTATTAATTTTTTTTTATAGTAGCCTCAGGGTTTCCACAACATTCCACTATAAAAAAAAACATGATAGTAGTACCAACAGTGACGCACTTAAGGCCAATACACAGCTGGAGTCATAGCCAGTGGCAATCGTTTATTGAACACGTCAATCGAAAAGTAAATAATGTATCAAAATGACGGATGTGAACGATCAGTCACGTCACCATTTACATATTAGATTTCGACAACCGATTGTCACTTGCCTAGACCCCTTCATGCGCAAACAGCTCGTGCACACGCCACCTATTCTACTTTTTGTGTGGTTCAGCCTTTAACTCACATGTAGGTGCATGCCAATATTATGTACGATTCACAAACCGCCGCAGTCGGTGAAGCTCTTGTAATAAAATAATTTGAATCTTCGACACGGTATTTAAATTCCAATTTAAAATGACAGCGCCCAGCCGCGCTAACATTGCTAATGCTATTTAAACATGAAACATAACTACTCGTACAGATGATTCAAATTCCTTTAAAACTTAGAGGCGCATCGACCATGGCGCATGGCCTTTGCTGTGGATCCTACACATTAGTGTACTGCCACTACTGGCCAAAGCACCAAACAGCGCTATATTTACAAAATGTAATACCTAAATTCACTGCACCCGTCCTTTTAATACTACCATAGACTAAACAATACTGAGACACGTAAAATAGTAACGTAGGAAGTCATAGACAACATATCCTTGGCCTTTCTTATGTTGAAAGTAGATAGTATGTTGACAGATAGACTTCATATGTTTTTGACCGTACCGTGCTGTCTGCTTCGGCTATCGTTGCAATATACAGTAGGCGTTCGGTAATCCGGCACCTAAAATTTTCCCTCTATGTCGGATTATTGGATTTGTATGGGAAATAAAACCCGAGCGCAAGCGAAATTAAACAATCAAATGTAACCGCTCTATAATCCGGCGTTCGGTCGGATTATAGAGCGGGTCACTTGAGTCGCTAACTGCCGGATTACCGAGCGCCTACTGTGTTGCGTTAAATTACACGTGTTAGTATTCCTTGTCTTTAGTATTACACTACACCAAAGAGAAATGAAAACTAGTCACTTGTCATGTAAAAAAAACTACAGAAAATGACCTATTTTTATTGCTCTTTAGTGTAATACCCACGCTAGTTAAAGTGACGAAAGTTCTGGCAATCGAGATAAACTTAACATGAATTAGACTAATTTTATTACAGTTCTTTCCAAAGTACATTTGAATCATTCCGCCGCTGGCTACCGAGTTTCAAATCTAATTAAGGGATTTATAAATCTACCAAACCGATTGTCATTAGGCAAAATGTGCACACAAAATAGCATTCTTCCGAAATTTGAAACCCGTTTTTCGTAAGAGTCGCTCGGAGGCAGCGCCATTTTTGAAACGTTAGTAGTTCATTTTGAAAGCGTCATATAGCTGAACAAAATGTGTGGCACTGAGACCTGCTGCGTTAGAGACGCGTTAGATGGCGCTAGTGCGTTCGCAGGTAGGTTTCCTTTCTTTGAAGGAAACTGCAATACAACTAAAGCAAAGATTCGAACGTAGTTTTTAATTTTTTAAATAGATTTTAGTGGCCAACCATGTGAGCTAGTTAGTTTCAAAAAGTTAATAATGTATCTCATTCTAACAGATAGCTGCCATTCTTGTCAACCAGATTAAAACGAATGAATGGTACAGTTGTTACATCTTTAAACCCCTTAATTAAGAAATTACACTAAACCAGGATCATTTGAGATCTCGGTACCGAAAATGAGCGGTATTCCATAATTTCTGGCACTGATTTTCGATACCGGTTGTCTGTACAGAAGTAGTTAGACATACCACGTGTTCGTGATGACCTGGACGTAAATTTATTGTTTAAAAATGTGTCAACAGCAAAAGGTACCATTTAGCAGCCGGCACTTACGGTTTTATTGTTCGAATACAAAATTGAATCAGTACGACGTATGGTACCTTTTCATGAAGACCGTCACAAATTAAGAGTGATAGCCAGACATAGAAGTTTTTGTGGCAAAAATGTCAAATAACTAGGAACTTTCTTTCAATATCAAATTTATTGATAATTTTCGGAGTGGCAATTCATAACAAATATTAAGTTTCACGGGTAAAGTAACAACTAACATGTATGCTGATAACTATCTATCGACGTTATGTACTTGTAATATGTTATATTTTAGCACTAATTAGATTTTTTTATATTTTAAACAAAAAATATTTAAACTAAAACAAAACGTATGAAAATGATTTTCCTTATCTATTTATAATAACTTCATGATGTATATTGTATAATAATATACGCAACTTGCAAATTCATATTATAGGTACAACCATACTGTCAGAAGGATTTATCGATAAATTTATATCGTTGGGAAGTCCTTATGACATTTTCATTCCTGCCACTAAAAGTTCTATGTCTGGTAATAGCAGATATTTTTTAACATATATGGTCTGCTTAACTACTTTTGTATACTTTAAAACCGAATGCGACATTAAAAATCGGTACCAAAATCGGAACTAAAGCGACACGTTACCAGGAAAACATCGCCATCCAGGAGTTTCGATCACTAACAGTTGAGATCGAGGTACATTTTATAAAACTCTTATATCTTTACCTCTCTATACAAGCTTAAACGAATAAATTTACACTTTGCGAAATTTACAAATTAATGTCACCACCGATTATAAAAACCACGGAATTGTGGTATCCGTTTTTCTAAGATATATTTAGCAAATTGTTGAAACTAAGAGCTTTGTAAGGAATCTCGGACACGTGAATTTCTAACTGAATGTCTATAGCAGTAACCCGAAAACCTCTTCATTTGATTAATATTTTCCATAGGGTAGCCCTATTATATGGTTACCCTATCATTAGGGTTAGCTGTTATGGAAACCTTCATCAACAGAGTTAACCATAGTCAATGTGGGCTCCCTTTCAAATATAAAATAGCTTGATCACATTCTAAAAACACTTGCTAGGGAAACATCATTTGATGTTTTTAGTTTCTGTAAGCGCTTACTATTGGGAAATAATAACCCTATCCAATACCCCTTTATTGGAAACCTTCTGGTCCCTGGTTTATAGGCCATGAATAAATTCAAGTCTGTGGGTTCTGATTATTGTTAATGGTCGACAGATTTCCTTGGCCATAAACAATTCTATCTGAAGTATTCATTAACCATAAGCAATCAGATCAAAATTTATGTGTCAGAAATTTCTTAAGCACTACACACACTTGATCTGAATTCATCAAACTATAGACAATTGATGAATTCAGAGCTGAATTCAAATCAGGTGCGTGGAGTGCCTTAGGTTACATGTTAAAACAAGACAGAAAATAGTAATGACCCAAAGGTATAGAAACCTGAAATTGATTAGTATAATGTCATCTGTCAATATAGTTGTCAAATTCAACTTGTAACCTCGCCCTACGTATTTTTACTGAACTACCTAATTTAAATATTTAACTGGACTAAATGGATCCGAAAATGAGTAGATTAACATACATCTAGAATAAATTTAAAAAAAATGCTGGGGAAATAATATAATTTTACTGTTATTGTATGCTATTTCTATCATATAAACTAGATTTATTTAATCATATGGCGTATATACATAAATATTTCAAAACAAGTAGCTATAATCATATGATGTACAGCAATTTCATTTACCTTTATTCAGAGAAATATAAACGAAAAGTCACACAGTGAAGTTATATTTTTTGACTTGAATTACGTTACAGAGTGTAGTATTGTTAGCAGACGTAAGTATCTGCTGAATCGAAAATAGATTTAATTTGAGTTTTTAAACGAAGAATTGTAATAGTTTTACTGCATTCAAATTTTATTAAATAGTATTAAATTAATCAGTACATTTGCGTCAGCAACTTTGTCAGCTTTATAGATGATACCCATCACTAACTTTAATAGATGACGTTGCCTACATTTACAAACAAGTTAATCTACTCATTTCGGCGAGCATATTTAATGCATCAAGGCCAAAATAGTAACAATTTCGGTTTTGTTAAAACCAATACGTCGATGTCCATTTTCCTTGGCTTGCGAAAGCAGTAAATACAATCAAAAAACATTATACTTAGTTTTTTTTTAAATTTATAACCCAACTATTTCCACACAAAGCCTCCTTTTATAAGTTGATAATGCAGCCTATTGTCCAATAGATACATACAGTCAACAGCAAAATTAGCTTAGCGGGCGAGTTGATCAAAATGAGCTTGACACGACTTGAGCTTGTCTATAACAAGAGTGTGTCAAGCAGGGACCGGAACCGGTTAACAATAAAGGGGTATTGGATCAGGTATTCAATAAGGTTGTTTTTACAAACCCTATCTATTCGGTTAGCATATCGTTGACTTACTCAATGATAGTCTAACCAAATGGAGTAAATTGGGGTAAGTCTTTAGAATGTGATCAGCTATATTAATTGCTATTGCTAATACATTTGCGCAAAAGAGACGGGGAACGGGTAACATTATTAAATATTGACAGGGAAACCACATAGGACATGGTTAACCTTGTTCAAAATGGTTTCTATGACATCTGGGCAACCATTTAAAAGGGTAACCCTATAGAAAAGATTAATTAAATGAAGGGGTTTTCCGGTCCCTCGTGTCAACATCATGAACACCTCGTCTGCTTTGTCACTGCTGCTAATTGTGCCTCATTCATCAAAATCTTGTCAGTGGTTTTGTTGCTACGCTCATACTCGCATACATACATACACAGGATGCATTGTTGATATAACCACATACGCCAAGGGTAATTAGTATAGACCCTAATAAACATTATTATTCTTAATTGGGCTATCGATGTGTTGCGTCGACCAGATTTGATCTATTGTGGCAGCCCTTTATAAATCATACTGATTCCCGTTGAAACTTCCAGATTCTTTGGACTGTACCTCATTGGGTTGCAGCATGTATACTTTCATACGTTTTATATAAATTAAACAACAATTTTTTTCATATAAAATATTCCAACACGCAATGTAGTCACACATTCAATGTCACAATTGACATGTGTCACATTAGTGTATACGCAGTACATTGGTGGTCGAAAAAACTCAAAAAATTAATTAACAGTTTATTGCGATATCGATTAACCTCAGAACCTGCGTCTAGTTGTGATTATATCAACATACACGCGGTACACATACACTTACAATACATATGTGCTAAAATTTTATGCTTTCCCATAGTAGGACAAAGTAGTCGATTTTGGAGAAAATATAAAAACAATTAGTAGAAGTCATGTTTTTCGTATAGATAACGTTTTTTGACTGTACTTACTGCTGGGTCGCAGAAACTTAAAAAGTGCCCCTGAACTTCTTTTTGTACCACGACGCAGCTAAAGCAGCTACCGTAGCCTATATCGATGCCTGCAACTCTAGAGGCATCACATGCGCGTTGCCGGCCCTTTGATATATAGGATTCACTGTTGACGGCTAAAGGGACAAGACAGTCCACTGCTGTCAATAAACTGCATCCTCTTTGAGCTCTCTGGCGACCGCACTAAGTACAAATATTCCATATAAAAATTGCTGCCGTAAGTTCCGGTTAGTTTGACCCTATAGGGTAACCTCGGCCGTTAATTGGGGTTAACTTAGGGTTATCATAACATTGAACTCATGGCACATTGACATGTGATTGTTTATATGGGTCAAAATTACCCAACATCGGGTCAAAGTAACCCGACTTAACGGTCGATGATATGGACCAGGGGCACTTTAAGTTTATAATATAATCACGAGTAAGTTGGCATAAAAAATAGTGACCGCTTATAATTAAACAAATAAAACGCAAGATGGCGATTAGTTTAGTCAACAATCATTGACGAATTTATATTTAAATAGGATAAATACTTTCCGATTCTTGGGAATACCACGTCCAGCGTGTTTAGTTATATGACCATGATTCATATTATTATTAGTCATAATCATAATAGTGAACCATTATGACGTCTTAATACATTGTTATGGCAGGTATCCGGACCTCTTCAATAACACCTACTGGGACCAGTTCACGGGTACCTATACCCGCGAATTGGTTCTAGCAGGTGTATATATAAAAAAATGTCCAAAGGGCTACGGAAGGGATCTATATCCCCACAAAAGCATATCAAAGGTACGGGATGTATAGACCCGTTAATTCCAAAATGAGAATGACTAACTAACTATTTTGGCTTACGCCACGTCTCCAGATCCTGCGCAACTTCTTGCCAGATATTAACGCGAAGTTGCAGCAGATCCGCCGCCACACAGTCTTTCCAACGATACTTCTTATCATTCAAAATCGATTGCTACTCGAGATCTTTCTAAAGATCTCTAACTCGGTATCGCATTTCTTCGTCGAGAATTTCTATCACCCTCCCCTCCTAACCACCAGAACGGTTCCTGTCATGTTTAGTACTTGAAGATAGAGACTTAGGCTCCCTGAAACTTGTCGCACGTAGTGACTAAATACATATAAACTTGTTTAGAGATGTCTAACGAAAGTTTTAATTCAATAATCAGTACTGTAAATCAGTCTTATGCCATGTATACATCACTATAGTATTTTTAATTCAAGTAATCTGACAGCTCCTGCCATAAATTGTAAGAGCTGTCAGATACTGTCTTGAATTAAAAATACAACTTTATACAGTTAATTATGCCAACTAACTCGCGCTAATCACAATTTCATTTTCTAGGGCACTAAGTCAATTGGTAACGTCGGATCAGTTTTAAAATTAACATTTAATAGTATAATAATATTTAATAATAATTTATGTATAGTCCACGATTGGTTAAGATCTATCAACTGCAACACTCGTCGCACTTTCATATCATTAAAAATATAATAATAGTCTCCTTGTGGTCTCCTATGTTTACCTGCAAAGATAACGGACTGGTTAATGTAGAATTTCAGTCGTTAATTAAAACAGATATCTTAAATGAAAGAAAAAAATACCAATGTATACAGTACCCATGGCAGGAGACCAACCTGCGTCCTCAACATTTGCGGAAAATGCCATAACCTCTAGACCTAAGCTGCCGCGAATGCGGAAGATAGTAAGTCAGTAAGTTTTTTATTTGCGTTAAATGTGGTAACAATAGGTTAGACTTAAAGTAGTAGGTAGGTAGGACTTAAAATTTTAATCTACTAGAGCATGCAATATAACACCTTAATACAATATAGTATGTCGTAAAATGAAAAATAAAAACGATACAATGAAAAAATTACAATTACTCAAAAAATTCATTTAAATTATAATAGTAGTTTATGTAACTGTTACGTAATAAGGCCTAATTACGTACAGTTGCATACACTGCTTTATCTACACTCATATTATTTATTCTAAATGCCTTATTTAGAAACCATAGAATGGCCGCCATCGCACCGCCACCATGGCCAACTCTCGTGTGCCGGCGGTCGCGCGGGCGCGTGTCGGGCTGTCGGCGGATCCCCGGGAGGGTGCAGGTGTACATTATGTTATCAAAACTCATAGCACATCAATAATTGAGCATGAAAAGTTAAAATTACGTTACTGCTACGGATAAAAAGCTTATCATAGTAAAATCGGTCGTGGTAATGCTAGCCATTGCCTACCGTTTTCGAACACGTTTTAGAGAACTTACAATATGAGTGTAGATAAAAACATTTATCCATTAGCCAATGTCGAAGTTTACGTAGGAACAAGGTATAATGGTTCGATACATCTACATCTAAGCATTTTGCGATCTGATAGTACCAGGCTTTCATAACAACACAGGTGACTCACGCCGCCCTAGTTGAGGAAGTCCCACACGAGGATGGTGTCGTCGTGTGGGGGGGACACGGTGCGGTATTACCAGGCAACCATGACAACACAGGAGGCTCACCTGCGGCTAGTCGTACAGGTCGCGGTCGTGCGAGCGCGGGCGGGGCACGGGCGCGGGCGCGGCGGGGGAGGCGCCGCCGTAGTTGAGGAAGTCCCACACGAGGATGGTGTCGTCGTGTGGGGGGGACACGGTGCGGTATTACCAGGCAACCATGACAACACAGGAGGCTCACCTGCGGCTAGTCGTACAGGTCGCGGTCGTGGTCGGGCGAGCGCGGGCGGGGCACGGGCGCGGGCGCGGCGGGGGAGGCGCCGCCGTAGTTGAGGAAGTCCCACACGAGGATGGTGTCGTCGTGTGGGGGGGACACGGTGCGGTAGTACCAGGCTACCATGACAACACAGGAGGCTCACCTGCGGCTAGTCGTACAGGTCGCGGTCGTGGTCGGGCGAGCGCGGGCGGGGCACCGGCGCGGGCGCGGCGGGGGAGGCGCCGCCGTAGTTGAGGAAGTCCCACACGAGGATGGTGTCGTCGTGTGGGGGGGACACGGTGCGGTAGTACCAGGCTACCATGACAACACAGGAGGCTCACCTGCGGCTAGTCGTACAGGTCGCGGTCGTGGTCGGGCGAGCGCGGGCGGGGCACCGGCGCGGGCGCGGCGGGGGAGGCGCCGCCGTAGTTGAGGAAGTCCCACACGAGGATGGTGTCGTCGTGTGAGGAGGACACGATTTGGAACTCGTCGAACTGCAGTCGGAACACGCGCCCCGTGTGCTCCTGGTGGAATATATCGTTAGATTTGGGATATTCGGTAGCATTTTATATGGTAAAAAAAAACCGTATGAAATTAGCGATGGACGAAACTCGGCCACATGAAAGAGTCAAGAATTTTATTGAAAATGCGCTTAATCTTCACTAAAACTGGGGAAAAGGGCGACAAATATGGGTCAAAAATGACTCCATCTCAATTTTTATAATTTTTTGTCTGATTTGCATGGCATAGAGATATTTCGAGGCACGAAAAATGTTTCAATATATATGTGGTTCAGAGTTGAACTTTTTTTACGAGGAAAGCTATTAAATTAGGCTATCACTCAATCAATAAGTTTCATTTTCACCAAATATTTCTAGCAAAGCAACCACTTAATCGCTAGACGATTAATAAAACAAAAACATAAATGGACGCCGTCACGTATATCGCCATTTTTAACCAGATTACTCTTAGAATAAAGTGACCTAGGCACCGAATAAACAAATCAAAATATTTATTAATATAATTTGATCTGTTCTTCAGTTATACATTTCAGGCTTTACCATTGACACTACACTATGGAGTTAAGACTCACCACCAAGGTCCCCAGGCACAGTTCCTGGTGCGGCGTGCGCACGTCCAGAGCGGCGGGGAGGTCCCACACTTTGATTTTGCCGTCGTACGCGCCGCTTACTATCCTTTTATTGTCGAACCTGAAGACAAAATGGCGTATTCACATTTTGGAAAGGAATAAAAGCCGGCCAAGAGCGTGTTGGGCCACGCATAGGAGGGTTCCGTACCTTCAATGGAATAAGAACCAAACCTAATACCAAAAAATCGTAACTGATGCCTATGGAAGAAGTTTTTTGAAGATAACTCAAGAATGGCTGAACCGATAATGTTTAAAACAATTTTGATGGAAAGTATGTGATAAGGCGCATCTTCTCAATTTTTTTCATATTTTTTGGACTTACGGTTCAGAAGTTACAGGGGGGGAGGAGACACAATTTTTCTGAGTTTCGAAGCGATTATTTCTGAAAATATTCATTTAATCATAAAATGTTCAGAGAAACCTTTCTAGCCTCGTGGCCCTCTAGCACGCGGATGCACTGCCCGCACTCGATGTCCCACAGCCGGATGGTGTTGTCGGACGAGCCGGACACGACTCTGTCTCCGTACTGTACAGTGTGGTACACTAACTAACCGTATACACCGCACGAGCTCCTCGTGGCCCTCTAGCACGCGGATGCACTCCCCGCACTCGATGTCCCACAGCCGGATGGTGTTGTCGGACGAGCCGGACACGACTCTGTCTCCGTACTGTACTGTGTGGTACACTAACTAACCGTATACACTGCACGAGCTCCTCGTGGCCCTCTAGCACGCGGATGCACTGCCCGCACTCGATGTCCCACAGCCGGATGGTGTTGTCGGACGAGCCGGACACGACTCTGTCTCCGTACTGTACAGTGTGGTACACTAACTAACCGTATACACCGCACGAGCTCCTCGTGGCCCTCTAGCACGCGGATGCACTGCCCGCACTCGATGTCCCACAGCCGGATGGTGTTGTCGGACGAGCCGGACACGACTCTGTCTCCGTACTGTACTGTGTGGTACACTAACTAACCGTATACACCGCACGAGCTCCTCGTGGCCCTCTAGCACGCGGATGCACTGCCCGCACTCGATGTCCCACAGCCGGATGGTGTTGTCGGACGAGCCGGACACGACTCTGTCTCCGTACTGTACTGTGTGGTACACTAACTAACCGTATACACCGCACGAGCTCCTCGTGGCCCTCTAGCACGCGGATGCACTGCCCGCACTCGATGTCCCACAGCCGGATGGTGTTGTCGGACGAGCCGGACACGACTCTGTCTCCGTACTGTACTGTGTGGAACACTAACTAACCGTATACACCGCACGAGCTCCTCCTGGCCCTCTAGCACGCGGATGCACTGCCCGCACGATGTCCCACAGCCGGATGGTGTTGTCGGACGAGCCGGACACGACTCTGTCTCCGTACTGTACTGTGTGGAACACTAACTAACCGTATACACCGCACGAGCTCCTCGTGGCCCTCTAGCACGCGGATGCACTGCCCGCACTCGATGTCCCACAGCCGGATGGTGTTGTCGGACGAGCCGGACACGACTCTGTCTCCGTACTGTACTGTGTGGTACACTAACTAACCGTATACACCGCACGAGCTCCTCGTGGCCCTCTAGCACGCGGATGCACTGCCCGCACTCGATGTCCCACAGCCGGATGGTGTTGTCGGACGAGCCGGACACGACTCTGTCTCCGTACTGTACTGTGTGGTACACTAACTAACCGTATACACCGCACGAGCTCCTCGTGGCCCTCTAGCACGCGGATGCACTGCCCGCACTCGATGTCCCACAGCCGGATGGTGTTGTCGGACGAGCCGGACACGACTCTGTCTCCGTACTGTACTGTGTGGTACACTAACTAACCGTATACACCGCACGAGCTCCTCGTGGCCCTCTAGCACGCGGATGCACTGCCCGCACTCGATGTCCCACAGCCGGATGGTGTTGTCGGACGAGCCGGACACGACTCTGTCTCCGTACTGTACTGTGTGGTACACTAACTAACCGTATACACCGCACGAGCTCCTCGTGGCCCTCTAGCACGCGGATGCACTGCCCGCACTCGATGTCCCACAGCCGGATGGTGTTGTCGGACGAGCCGGACACGACTCTGTCTCCGTACTGTACTGTGTGGTACACTAACTAACCGTATACACCGCACGAGCTCCTCGTGGCCCTCTAGCACGCGGATGCACTGCCCGCACTCGATGTCCCACAGCCGGATGGTGTTGTCGGACGAGCCGGACACGACTCCGTCTCCGTACTGTACAGTGTGGTACACTAACTAACCGTATACACCGCACGAGCTCCTCGTGGCCCTCTAGCACGCGGATGCACTCCCCGCACTCGATGTCCCACAGCCGGATGGTGTTGTCGGACGAGCCGGACACGACTCTGTCTCCGTACTGTACTGTGTGGTACACTAACTAACCGTATACACCGCACGAGCTCCTCGTGGCCCTCTAGCACGCGGATGCACCGCCCGCACTCGATGTCCCACAGCCGGATGGTGTTGTCGGACGAGCCGGACACGACTCTGTCTCCGTACTGTACAGTGTGGTACACTAACTAACCGTATACACCGCACGAGCTCCTCGTGGCCCTCTAGCACGCGGATGCACTGCCCGCACTCGATGTCCCACAGCCGGATGGTGTTGTCGGACGAGCCGGACACGACTCTGTCTCCGTACTGTACTGTGTGGTACACTAACTAACCGTATACACCGCACGAGCTCCTCGTGGCCCTCTAGCACGCGGATGCACTGCCCGCACTCGATGTCCCACAGCCGGATGGTGTTGTCGGACGAGCCGGACACGACTCTGTCTCCGTACTGTACTGTGTGGTACACTAACTAACCGTATACACCGCACGAGCTCCTCGTGGCCCTCTAGCACGCGGATGCACTGCCCGCACTCGATGTCCCACAGCCGGATGGTGTTGTCGGACGAGCCGGACACGACTCTGTCTCCGTACTGTACTGTGTGGAACACTAACTAACCGTATACACCGCACGAGCTCCTCCTGGCCCTCTAGCACGCGGATGCACTGCCCGCACGATGTCCCACAGCCGGATGGTGTTGTCGGACGAGCCGGACACGACTCTGTCTCCGTACTGTACTGTGTGGAACACTAACTAACCGTATACACCGCACGAGCTCCTCGTGGCCCTCTAGCACGCGGATGCACTGCCCGCACTCGATGTCCCACAGCCGGATGGTGTTGTCGGACGAGCCGGACACGACTCTGTTTCCGTACTGTACTGTGTGGTACACTAACTAACCGTATACACCGCACGAGCTCCTCGTGGCCCTCTAGCACGCGGATGCACTGCCCGCACTCGATGTCCCACAGCCGGATGGTGTTGTCGGACGAGCCGGACACGACTCTGTCTCCGTACTGTACTGTGTGGTACACTAACTAACCGTATACACCGCACGAGCTCCTCGTGGCCCTCTAGCACGCGGATGCACTGCCCGCACTCGATGTCCCACAGCCGGATGGTGTTGTCGGACGAGCCGGACACGACTCTGTCTCCGTACTGTACTGTGTGGAACACTAACTAACCGTATACACCGCACGAGCTCCTCGTGGCCCTCTAGCACGCGGATGCACTGCCCGCACTCGATGTCCCACAGCCGGGTGGTGTTGTCGGACGAGCCGGACACGACTCTGTCTCCGTACTGTACTGTGTGGTACACTAACTAACCGTATACACCGCACGAGCTCCTCGTGGCCCTCTAGCACGCGGATGCACTGCCCGCACTCGATGTCCCACAGCCGGATGGTGTTGTCGGACGAGCCGGACACGACTCTGTCTCCGTACTGTACTGTGTGGTACACTAACTAACCGTATACACCGCACGAGCTCCTCGTGGCCCTCTAGCACGCGGATGCACTGCCCGCACTCGATGTCCCACAGCCGGATGGTGTTGTCGGACGAGCCGGACACGACTCTGTCTCCGTACTGTACTGTGTGGTACACTAATTAACCGTATACACCGCACGAGCTCCTCGTGGCCCTCTAGCACGCGGATGCACTGCCCGCACTCGATGTCCCACAGCCGGATGGTGTTGTTGGACGAGCCGGACACGACTCTGTCTCCGTACTGTACAGTGTGGTACACTAACTAACCGTATACACCGCACGAGCTCCTCGTGGCCCTCTAGCACGCGGATGCACTGCCCGCACTCGATGTCCCACAGCCGGATGGTGTTGTCGGACGAGCCGGACACGACTCTGTCTCCGTACTGTACTGTGTGGTACACTAACTAACCGTATACACCGCACGAGCTCCTCGTGGCCCTCTAGCACGCGGATGCACTGCCCGCACTCGATGTCCCACAGCCGGATGGTGTTGTCGGACGAGCCGGACACGACTCTGTCTCCGTACTGTACTGTGTGGTACACTAACTAACCGTATACACCGCACGAGCTCCTCGTGGCCCTCTAGCACGCGGATGCACTGCCCGCACTCGATGTCCCACAGCCAGATGGTGTTGTCGGACGAGCCGGACACGACTCTGTCTCCGTACTGTACTGTGTGGTACACTAGCTAACCGTATACACCGCACGAGCTCCTCGTGGCCCTCTAGCACGCGGATGCACTGCCCGCACTCGATGTCCCACAGCCGGATGGTGTTGTCGGACGAGCCGGACACGACTCTGTCTCCGTACTATACTGTGTGGTACACTAACTAACCGTATACACCGCACGAGCTCCTCGTGGCCCTCTAGCACGCGGATGCACTGCCCGCACTCGATGTCCCACAGCCGGATGGTGTTGTCGGACGAGCCGGACACGACTCTGTCTCCGTACTGTACTGTGTGGAACACTAACTAACCGTATACACCGCACGAGCTCCTCGTGGCCCTCTAGCACGCGGATGCACTGCCCGCACTCGATGTCCCACAGCCGGATGGTGTTGTCGGACGAGCCAGACACGACTCTGTCTCCGTACTGTACTGTGTGGTACACTAACTAACCGTATACACCGCACGAGCTCCTCGTGGCCCTCTAGCACGCGGATGCACTGCCCGCACTCGATGTCCCACAGCCGGATGGTGTTGTCGGACGAGCCGGACACGACTCTGTCTCCGTACTGTACTGTGTGGTACACTAATTAACCGTATACACCGCACGAGCTCCTCGTGGCCCTCTAGCACGCGGATGCACTGCCCGCACTCGATGTCCCACAGCCGGATGGTGTTGTTGGACGAGCCGGACACGACTCTGTCTCCGTACTGTACAGTGTGGTACACTAACTAACCGTATACACCGCACGAGCTCCTCGTGGCCCTCTAGCACGCGGATGCACTGCCCGCACTCGATGTCCCACAGCCGGATGGTGTTGTCGGACGAGCCGGACACGACTCTGTCTCCGTACTGTACTGTGTGGTACACTAACTAACCGTATACACCGCACGAGCTCCTCGTGGCCCTCTAGCACGCGGATGCACTGCCCGCACTCGATGTCCCACAGCCGGATGGTGTTGTCGGACGAGCCGGACACGACTCTGTCTCCGTACTGTACTGTGTGGTACACTAACTAACCGTATACACCGCACGAGCTCCTCGTGGCCCTCTAGCACGCGGATGCACTGCCCGCACTCGATGTCCCACAGCCGGATGGTGTTGTCGGACGAGCCGGACACGACTCTGTCTCCGTACTGTACTGTGTGGTACACTAGCTAACCGTATACACCGCACGAGCTCCTCGTGGCCCTCTAGCACGCGGATGCACTGCCCGCACTCGATGTCCCACAGCCGGATGGTGTTGTCGGACGAGCCGGACACGACTCTGTCTCCGTACTATACTGTGTGGTACACTAACTAACCGTATACACCGCACGAGCTCCTCGTGGCCCTCTAGCACGCGGATGCACTGCCCGCACTCGATGTCCCACAGCCGGATGGTGTTGTCGGACGAGCCGGACACGACTCTGTCTCCGTACTGTACTGTGTGGAACACTAACTAACCGTATACACCGCACGAGCTCCTCGTGGCCCTCTAGCACGCGGATGCACTGCCCGCACTCGATGTCCCACAGCCGGATGGTGTTGTCGGACGAGCCGGACACGACTCTGTCTCCGTACTGTACTGTGTGGTACACTAACTAACCGTATACACCGCACGAGCTCCTCGTGGCCCTCTAGCACGCGGATGCACTGCCCGCACTCGATGTCCCACAGCCGGATGGTGTTGTCGGACGAGCCGGACACGACTCTGTCTCCGTACTGTACTGTGTGGTACACTAACTAACCGTATACACCGCACGAGCTCCTCGTGGCCCTCTAGCACGCGGATGCACTGCCCGCACTCGATGTCCCACAGCCGGATGGTGTTGTCGGACGAGCCGGACACGACTCTGTCTCCGTACTGTACTGTGTGGAACACTAACTAACCGTATACACCGCACGAGCTCCTCGTGGCCCTCTAGCACGCGGATGCACTGCCCGCACTCGATGTCCCACAGCCGGATGGTGTTGTCGGACGAGCCGGACACGACTCTGTCTCCGTACTGTACTGTGTGGTACACTAACTAACCGTATACACCGCACGAGCTCCTCGTGGCCCTCTAGCACGCGGATGCACTGCCCGCACTCGATGTCCCACAGCCGGATGGTGTTGTCGGACGAGCCGGACACGACTCTGTCTCCGTACTGTACTGTGTGGTACACTAACTAACCGTATACACCGCACGAGCTCCTCGTGGCCCTCTAGCACGCGGATGCACTGCCCGCACTCGATGTCCCACAGCCGGATGGTGTTGTCGGACGAGCCGGACACGACTCTGTCTCCGTACTGTACTGTGTGGTACACTAATTAACCGTATACACCGCACGAGCTCCTCGTGGCCCTCTAGCACGCGGATGCACTGCCCGCACTCGATGTCCCACAGCCGGATGGTGTTGTTGGACGAGCCGGACACGACTCTGTCTCCGTACTGTACAGTGTGGTACACTAACTAACCGTATACACCGCACGAGCTCCTCGTGGCCCTCTAGCACGCGGATGCACTGCCCGCACTCGATGTCCCACAGCCGGATGGTGTTGTCGGACGAGCCGGACACGACTCTGTCTCCGTACTGTACTGTGTGGTACACTAACTAACCGTATACACCGCACGAGCTCCTCGTGGCCCTCTAGCACGCGGATGCACTGCCCGCACTCGATGTCCCACAGCCGGATGGTGTTGTCGGACGAGCCGGACACGACTCTGTCTCCGTACTGTACTGTGTGGTACACTAACTAACCGTATACACCGCACGAGCTCCTCGTGGCCCTCTAGCACGCGGATGCACTGCCCGCACTCGATGTCCCACAGCCGGATGGTGTTGTCGGACGAGCCGGACACGACTCTGTCTCCGTACTGTACTGTGTGGTACACTAGCTAACCGTATACACCGCACGAGCTCCTCGTGGCCCTCTAGCACGCGGATGCACTGCCCGCACTCGATGTCCCACAGCCGGATGGTGTTGTCGGACGAGCCGGACACGACTCTGTCTCCGTACTATACTGTGTGGTACACTAACTAACCGTATACACCGCACGAGCTCCTCGTGGCCCTCTAGCACGCGGATGCACTGCCCGCACTCGATGTCCCACAGCCGGATGGTGTTGTCGGACGAGCCGGACACGACTCAGTCTCCGTACTGTACTGTGTGGAACACTAACTAACCGTATACACCGCACGAGCTCCTCCTGGCCCTCTAGCACGCGGATGCACTGCCCGCACTCGATGTCCCACAGCCGGATGGTGTTGTCGGACGAGCCGGACACGACTCTGTCTCCGTACTGTACTGTGTGGTACACTAACTAACCGTATACACCGCACGAGCTCCTCGTGGCCCTCTAGCACGCGGATGCACTGCCCGCACTCGATGTCCCACAGCCGGATGGTGTTGTCGGACGAGCCGGACACGACTCTGTCTCCGTACTGTACTGTGTGGAACACTAACTAACCGTATACACCGCACGAGCTCCTCGTGGCCCTCTAGCACGCGGATGCACTGCCCGCACTCGATGTCCCACAGCCGGATGGTGTTGTCGGACGAGCCGGACACGACTCTGTCTCCGTACTGTACTGTGTGGTACACTAACTAACCGTATACACCGCACGAGCTCCTCGTGGCCCTCTAGCACGCGGATGCACTGCCCGCACTCGATGTCCCACAGCCGGATGGTGTTGTCGGACGAGCCGGACACGACTCTGTCTCCGTACTGTACTGTGTGGTACACTAACTAACCGTATACACCGCACGAGCTCCTCGTGGCCCTCTAGCACGCGGATGCACTGCCCGCACTCGATGTCCCACAGCCGGATGGTGTTGTCGGACGAGCCGGACACGACTCTGTCTCCGTACTGTACTGTGTGGTACACTAACTAACCGTATACACCGCACGAGCTCCTCGTGGCCCTCTAGCACGCGGATGCACTGCCCGCACTCGATGTCCCACAGCCGGATGGTGTTGTCGGACGAGCCGGACACGACTCTGTCTCCGTACTGTACTGTGTGGTACACTAACTAACCGTATACACCGCACGAGCTCCTCGTGGCCCTCTAGCACGCGGATGCACTGCCCGCACTCGATGTTCCACAGCCGGATGGTGTTGTCGGACGAGCCGGACACGACTCTGTCTCCGTACTGTACTGTGTGGTACACTAACTAACCGTATACACCGCACGAGCTCCTCGTGGCCCTCTAGCACGCGGATGCACTGCCCGCACTCGATGTCCCACAGCCGGATGGTGTTGTCGGACGAGCCGGACACGACTCTGTCTCCGTACTATACTGTGTGGTACACTAACTAACCGTATACACCGCACGAGCTCCTCGTGGCCCTCTAGCACGCGGATGCACTGCCCGCACTCAATGTCCCACAGCCGGATGGTGTTGTCGGACGAGCCGGACACGACTCTGTCTCCGTACTGTACTGTGTGGTACACTAATTAACCGTATACACCGCACGAGCTCCTCGTGGCCCTCTAGCACGCGGATGCACTGCCCGCACTCGATGTCCCACAGCCGGATGGAGTTGTCGGACGAGCCAGACACGACTCTGTCTCCGTACTGTACTGTGTGGTACACTAACTAACCGTATACACCGCACGAGCTCCTCGTGGCCCTCTAGCACGCGGATGCACTGCCCGCACTCGATGTCCCACAGCCGGATGGTGTTGTCGGACGAGCCGGACACGACTCTGTCTACGTACTGTACTGTGTGGTACACTAACTAACCGTATACACCGCACGAGCTCCTCGTGGCCCTCTAGCACGCGGATGCACTACCCGCACTCGATGTCCCACAGCCGGATGGTGTTGTCGGACGAGCCGGACACGACTCTGTCTCCGTACTTTACTGTGTGGTACACTAACTAACCGTATACACCGCACGAGCTCCTCGTGGCCCTCTAGCACGCGGATGCACTGCCCGCACTCGATGTCCCACAGCCGGATGGTGTTGTCGGACGAGCCGGACACGACTCTGTCTCCGTACTGTACTGTGTGGTACACTAACTAACCGTATACACCGCACGAGCTCCTCGTGGCCCTCTAGCACGCGGATGCACTGCCCGCACTCGATGTCCCACAGCCGGATGGTGTTGTCGGACGAGCCGGACACGACTCTGTCTCCGTACTGTACTCTGTGGTACACTAACTAACCGTATACACCGCACGAGCTCCTCGTGGCCCTCTAGCACGCGGATGCACTGCCCGCACTCGATGTCCCACAGCCGGATGGTGTTGTCGGACGAGCCGGACACGACTCTGTCTCCGTACTATACTGTGTGGTACACTAACTAACCGTATACACCGCACGAGCTCCTCGTGGCCCTCTAGCACGCGGATGCACTGCCCGCACTCGATGTCCCACAGCCGGATGGTGTTGTCGGACGAGCCGGACACGACTCTGTCTCCGTACTGTACTGTGTGGTACACTAACTAACCGTATACACCGCACGAGCTCCTCGTGGCCCTCTAGCACGCGGATGCACTGCCCGCACTCGATGTCCCACAGCCGGATGGTGTTGTCGGACGAGCCGGACACGACTCTGTCTCCGTACTGTACTGTGTGGTACACTAATTAACCGTATACACCGCACGAGCTCCTCGTGGCCCTCTAGCACGCGGATGCACTGCCCGCACTCGATGTCCCACAGCCGGATGGTGTTGTCGGACGAGCCGGACACGACTCTGTCTCCGTACTGTACTGTGTGGTACACTAACTAACCGTATACACCGCACGAGCTCCTCGTGGCCCTCTAGCACGCGGATGCACTGCCCGCACTCGATGTCCCACAGCCGGATGGTGTTGTCGGACGAGCCGGACACGACTCTGTCTCCGTACTATACTGTGTGGTACACTAACTAACCGTATACACCGCACGAGCTCCTCGTGGCCCTCTAGCACGCGGATGCACTGCCCGCACTCGATGTCCCACAGCCGGATGGTGTTGTCGGACGAGCCGGACACGACTCTGTCTCCGTACTGTACTGTGTGGTACACTAATTAACCGTATACACCGCACGAGCTCCTCGTGGCCCTCTAGCACGCGGATGCACTGCCCGCACTCGATGTCCCACAGCCAGATGGTGTTGTCGGACGAGCCGGACACGACTCTGTCTCCGTACTGTACTGTGTGGTACACTAACTAACCGTATACACCGCACGAGCTCCTCGTGGCCCTCTAGCACGCGGATGCACTGCCCGCACTCGATGTCCCACAGCCGGATGGTGTTGTCGGACGAGCCGGACACGACTCTGTCTCCGTACTGTACTCTGTGGTACACTAACTAACCGTATACACCGCACGAGCTCCTCGTGGCCCTCTAGCACGCGGATGCACTGCCCGCACTCGATGTCCCACAGCCGGATGGTGTTGTCGGACGAGCCGGACACGACTCTGTCTCCGTACTGTACTGTGTGGTACACTAACTAACCGTATACACCGCACGAGCTCCTCGTGGCCCTCTAGCACGCGGATGCACTGCCCGCACTCGATGTCCCACAGCCGGATGGTGTTGTCGGACGAGCCGGACACGACTCTGTCTCCGTACTGTACTCTGTGGTACACTAACTAACCGTATACACCGCACGAGCTCCTCGTGGCCCTCTAGCACGCGGATGCACTGCCCGCACTCGATGTCCCACAGCCGGATGGTGTTGTCGGACGAGCCGGACACGACTCTGTCTCCGTACTGTACAGTGTGGTACACTAACTAACCGTATACACCGCACGAGCTCCTCGTGGCCCTCTAGCACGCGGATGCACTGCCCGCACTCGATGTCCCACAGCCGGATGGTGTTGTCGGACGAGCCGGACACGACTCTGTCTCCGTACTGGACAGTGTGGTACACTAACTAACCGTATAGACCGCACGAGCTCCTCGTGGCCCTCTAGCACGCGGATGCACTGCCCGCACTCGATGTCCCACAGCCGGATGGTGTTGTCGGACGAGCCGGACACGACTCTGTCTCCGTACTGTACAGTGTGGTACACTAACTAACCGTATACACCGCACGAGCTCCTCGTGGCCCTCTAGCACGCGGATGCACTGCCCGCACTCGATGTCCCACAGCCGGATGGTGTTGTCGGACGAGCCGGACACGACTCTGTCTCCGTACTGTACTGTGTGGTACACTAACTAACCGTATACACCGCACGAGCTCCTCGTGGCCCTCTAGCACGCGGATGCACTGCCCGCACTCGATGTCCCACAGCCGGATGGTGTTGTCGGACGAGCCGGACACGACTCTGTCTCCGTACTGTACTGTGTGGTACACTAACTAACCGTATACACCGCACGAGCTCCTCGTGGCCCTCTAGCACGCGGATGCACTGCCCGCACTCGATGTCCCACAGCCGGATGGTGTTGTCGGACGAGCCGGACACGACTCTGTCTCCGTACTGTACTGTGTGGTACACTAACTAACCGTATACACCGCACGAGCTCCTCGTGGCCCTCTAGCACGCGGATGCACTGCCCGCACTCGATGTCCCACAGCCGGATGGTGTTGTCGGACGAGCCGGACACGACTCTGTCTCCGTACTGTACTGTGTGGTACACTAACTAACCGTATACACCGCACGAGCTCCTCGTGGCCCTCTAGCACGCGGATGCACTGCCCGCACTCGATGTCCCACAGCCGGATGGTGTTGTCGGACGAGCCGGACACGACTCTGTCTCCGTACTGTACTGTGTGGTACACTAACTAACCGTATACACCGCACGAGCTCCTCGTGGCCCTCTAGCACGCGGATGCACTGCCCGCACTCGATGTCCCACAGCCGGATGGTGTTGTCGGACGAGCCGGACACGACTCTGTCTCCGTACTGTACTGTGTGGTACACTAACTAACCGTATACACCGCACGAGCTCCTCGTGGCCCTCTAGCACGCGGATGCACTGCCCGCACTCGATGTCCCACAGCCGGATGGTGTTGTCGGACGAGCCGGACACGACTCTGTCTCCGTACTGTACTGTGTGGTACACTAACTAACCGTATACACCGCACGAGCTCCTCGTGGCCCTCTAGCACGCGAATGCACTGCCCGCACTCGATGTCCCACAGCCGGATGGTGTTGTCGGACGAGCCGGACACGACTCTGTATCCGTACTGTACTGTGTGGTACACTAACTAACCGTATACACCGCACGAGCTCCTCGTGGCCCTCTAGCACGCGAATGCACTGCCCGCACTCGATGTCCCACAGCCGGATGGTGTTGTCGGACGAGCCGGACACGACTCTGTATCCGTACTGTACTGTGTGGTACACTAACTAACCGTATACACCGCACGAGCTCCTCGTGGCCCTCTAGCACGCGAATGCACTGCCCGCACTCGATGTCCCACAGCCGGATGGTGTTGTCGGACGAGCCGGACACGACTCTGTCTCCGTACTGTACTGTGTGGAACACTAACTAACCGTATACACCGCACGAGCTCCTCGTGGCCCTCTAGCACGCGGATGCACTGCCCGCACTCGATGTCCCACAGCCGGATGGTGTTGTCGGACGAGCCGGACACGACTCTGTCTCCGTACTGTACTGTGTGGTACACTAACGAACCGTATACACCGCACGAGCTCCTCGTGGTCCTCTAGCACGCGGATGCACTGCCCGCACTCGATGTCCCACAGCCGGATGGTGTTGTCGGACGAGCCGGACACGACTCTGTCTCCGTACTGTACTGTGTGGTACACTAACTAACCGTATACACCGCACGAGCTCCTCGTGGCCCTCTAGCACGCGGATGCACTGCCCGCACTCGATGTCCCACAGCCGGATGGTGTTGTCGGACGAGCCGGACACGACTCTGTCTCCGTACTGTACTGTGTGGTACACTAACTAACCGTATACACCGCACGAGCTCCTCGTGGCCCTCTAGCACGCGGATGCACTGCCCGCACTCGATGTCCCACAGCCGGATGGTGTTGTCGGACGAGCCGGACACCACGAGCCGGTCCCGGTACTGGAGGCACGCGATGCCGCGCTTGTGGCCGTTTAGCGTACGCACGAACTCGCACGACGATGTGTTCCAGACCTGACGCAATAAATTCGTTAATAGTAACATAAGATGTTCAAACAATATAAACGGAACTTGATTATTACCCCGATCTTACAAATCATTCCAATCAATACTAGGAAAATTATTTCCTGATTTTTTTTTTACTGTGTCGTTACATGTAGCGCCTGAACAGAGCGAAGTCTTCTGTGAACCCTATTACATCAAGATAAGGTCTACTATCGACCACTACATGTAGCTCGATGGTCCGGTCTCCGCTGGCACTGATATACTTCCTCATTCAACTATCTGTCATTATCTAATATAACCACTCCCTATTTTATTTCACTGCTTCGGATACATTTGGCGCCCATTTTGTTTTCTGTGTACCCTATTACAACGACCTAAGGTCTACTATCGAGCAGCATGTACCCTCATATCCCGGTCTCCGCTGGCGCTTATATACTTCCTTATTCAACTATCTTTTGTTATCAGAATTTACCTCTTCATATTTTATTTCACTGCTTCGGACACATTTAGCGCCCGATTTTTTCTGTGTACCCTATTACAACGTCCTAAGGTCTACTATCGAGCAGCATGTACCTTCATAGCCCGGTCTCCGCTGGCGCTGATATACTTCCTTATTCAACTATCTTTTGTTATCTGATTTTACCACTTCATATTTTATTTCAGTGCTTCGGATACATTTAGCGCCCGATTTTTTCTGTGTACCCTATTACAACGACCTAAGGTCTATTATCGAGCAGCATTTACCTTGATAGCCCGGTCTCCGCTGGCGCTGATATACTTCCTTATTCGACTATATGTCATTATCTGATATTACCACTTCCTATTTTATTTTACTGCTTCGGATACATTTGACACCCTATTTGTTCTCTATACCCTATTACAACGCCTTAAGAACTACTATCGAGTAGTATGTATGTACCTTGATACCTTCTTCGTTCAACTATCTGTCATTATCTGATTTTACCACTTCATATTTTATTTCACTGCTTCTGATACATTTGGCATATGTATGGTTATTTTTTATATGTACCTTATTACAACGAGGTAAGGTCTACTATTGAGTAACATCTACCTTGATGGTCCAGTCTCCGCTATCATTGTAGCCAACGAGCAACAATATAAAGGAGGTACCGACTGAAACAAGATTTACTGAAAATATGGCTCGTGAAATTTTGTAACCGGCCAGTCTTATACCGTATTAAGACTGTCAGGGAAACCACAAGTCGTTCTTGCGGCAGTATTGTGGGGCCATTTTTCGGGGTGATTGTGTATCCCTAGAATAGGGATGATGACACATGTCAAATTTGGTAATAACATTTAGTTGAATGGATGCAAAATGATCAATATATCCTAAAAAATTGAAAATGAAAGAAATCCATCCAATTAGTTCGAATATATCAGGCGTCAAAGTTTCAAATGTTTTAAAAGTACACAATTAAAAAAACAAGGACACCATTCGATTTCTCATATATTACTGTAAAATAAATTGTACAGCAAATATATATACATAAACACAATATTTCACTGTCAAAATAACAATTACATAATTTTTCCATACTTTGAACAGGGCGACTATGCAATCGTGAGTATCGTGACGTCACTGTTGCATATCATTTTGTTAGGAGCGTTTTGAGAAACAAAAGCGAGTGTCAGATTTTGAATCTCATTTCTGACTTTTGTGTTGCTTTAACGCAATTGGCCCCATATAGACATTTGATCCTCACAACAAAACGAATCGATTGATACCATACATGAAATCAATTCATCATGCCTATTATTTACCGGTGAATGTAGCGAAGCGTTTACAGTCACAGTATTGGTACCTCTATTTTTTTAAAGTTTCGTTACAATGGCGCCCAAACAAAAATCATCTAGATAGAATGTAGTGGACCTTATCGCAAAGCCATAGACCAGCACGTACCTTGATAATCCGGTTCTTACTAGTGCTGACGATGTACTTTTCGTTTAACTGTCATGGTAGCTAAGCTTTGCCCGTTAGTCTTGCTTTATCTTTATTTTATTTGAAAACATTTCGTTACAATGGCGCCCAACCAAAAATCATCTAAGAATGTCAAATCGCAAACGCATAAGGTCTAGTATTGACCAGCACGTACCTTGATAGTCCGGTTTTTACCAGCGATGACGACGTACTTTTTGTTTAACTATCATTTTAGTAGAGCTTTGCCCGTCAGTCTTGCTACATCTCCCTATTTTATTTGAAAACGTTTCGTTATAATGGCGCCCAAAAAAAATCATTTCGATACGATCTTTATCGCAAAGGCTAACGGCCTCCTGGCCTAGCCCAGTCGGTAGTTACCCTGCCTACGAAGCAGGCGGTCCCGGGTTCGAATCTCGGTAAGGCCATTTATTTGTGTGTTTATCGCAGATATTTGTACTTGAGTTATGGATGTTTTCCTATGAATTTAAGTATTTATCTATTATACATATCGTCGTCTAGTACCCACAACACAAGCCTTATTGAGCTTACTGTGGGACTAGCTTGGTTTGTGTAAGATTGTCCTATAATATTTATTATTATTATGAAAGGCATAAGGTCTATTATCTATTAGCATGTACCTTAATAGTCCGGTCCCCGCTAGCGCTGACGATGTATTTCTCGTCGAAATCGACTACGTTGACGGCGGCGCGGTGCCCAACTAGTACACGCCGTAGCATGATTTCTGTCGTCGACGTCATGTCCCATACTGCTATTGAACGGTCCTGGAACAAATATTATCATTATTTAAGGTCGCTGAAACATCTAAATTCATCTAATTATATAGAATTAAAGATAAGTGCGAGGACGACCAAGGCGAGGATTAATTACCTGTTTATATACCAAAAAAATTGGTAAAAAAATTATATTGGGCACAAAACTAGTAAGTTCTTATTGATTTAAACAAAAAACCGGCCAAGTGCGTGTCGGACCACAAATAATGGAGGGTTCCGTACCGTACCTCGTAACTAAATTATGTCTATCGATCTGTCTCTACCGCCTCACCTTGCTGCAGGTGACCATCATGCCGTTACAGAACCGTAGATGTAGAATGGCCTCGCAGTGATGTATGAGGGTGTTGAGCATGGCTCCAGTGTTGACGTCCCACACTCGGACGGTGCTGTCTATCTATCTGTCTCTACCGCCTCACCTTGCTGCACGTGACCATCATGCCGTTGCAGAACCGTAGATGTAGAACAGCCTCGCAGTGATGTATGAGGGTGTCGAGCATGGCTCCAGTGTTGACGTCCCACACTCGGACGGTGCTGTCTATCTATCTGTCTCTACCGCCTCAC
Source organism: Pammene aurita (assembly GCA_947086415.1). Classification (NCBI taxonomy): domain Eukaryota; kingdom Metazoa; phylum Arthropoda; class Insecta; order Lepidoptera; family Tortricidae; genus Pammene; species Pammene aurita. The sequence goes on from OX352313.1 coordinate 17,518,651, forward strand.
CTTGCTGCAGGTGACCATCATGCCGTTGCAGAACCGTAGATGTAGAACAGCCTCGCAGTGATGTATGAGGGTGTTGAGCATGGCTCCAGTGTTGACGTCCCACACTCGGACGGTGCTGTCTATCTATCTGTCTCTACCGCCTCACCTTGCTGCAGGTGACCATCATGCCGTTGCAGAACCGTAGATGTAGAACAGCCTCGCAGTGATGTATGAGGGTGTCGAGCATGGCTCCAGTGTTGACGTCCCACACTCGGACGGTGCTGTCTATCTATCTGTCTCTACCGCCTCACCTTGCTGCACGTGACCATCATGCCGTTGCAGAACCGTAGATGTAGAACAGCCTCGCAGTGATGTATGAGGGTGTTGAGCATGGCTCCAGTGTTGACGTCCCACACTCGCACCGTGCTGTCGGAGGAGCCGGAGATGATGGCCCGCTCGTCGTACTGGAGGCAGAGGACTGAGCCGGTGTGGCCTTGTAGTTCCTGAGAATAATGGTTAAGCTTAAGATGTGGCCAGAACGCAAATGTAGCGTCTTGTCAAAGGAAAAAAATAGTATAAATATGAGTCATACGCAGAATTTTGCAAAATGATGAAGAAAAAAACTATGCATTAATTGAGATATACAAAATAATGAAGTATATAGTATAAGTGATGGAATCTTATCCTTAATTACAGATGTATAAGTCAAGAACCTAACGACATGTTTATATAAAGCTAATTTTAAGATGCAACTTTGGAATTATTTTCTATCGAGCCGATTTCGTCCAACCGTGTATCGGAATTAACAGAGCTCTACCAAATATAATGAATATTAACATTTTTTTTTACTTTCCCAAAACAAGTAGTTATAGCTAAAAACCGTTTAAGTGAAGTCAATTTGAAGGTCATCGCGTCTTGTCAGCCTCTTAATAAGTGAACTTACCTTAACACACTGTAATGTTTTCCGGTCCCATATTTTGATTGTGTTATCTCTGAGCCCGGAAACTATTTTGTTGTCATCGTATTGTAAGCAGTACACGCCTTTTGAGTTTTCTGATCTGCAGTTTATCCTCTGCAAACAAAAGAAACTGAATTAAAATCTATGAACAGCATAAAACACAATATATAATTTTAAACAAAAAGAACCAACTTCACTTAGCCTCCACCTTACCAAAAGCAAATGCTCGAGCTGCTTTAAAAAATACTTAAATCACTATAGGTGTGTATAATAGTTGAAGATTGGATTTCTCCAGGTCCCATCATCAGATCCTGACCTGATGACAATGGGACCAACTGTGAAGTATACTCTTTCAAACAAAAAAAAAATCCTAATCGGTCCCGCCGTCTCCGAATAATCGGTGAAAAAAAAAAATAGAAAAAAATAGCAAAAACAAAGATCCCGACGAATTAAGAACCTGCTCCTTCGAAATCTTGAAGTCGGTTGAAAAAGGCCGAGCGTAAGCGAGAACGTTTAGTATCAGTAGGTATATCAAATGTTTTGTGAATCAATCAGATTTGGATTTTATTATTATTATTTTATTTTAATTAAACAATAGGTACATTGTATGTCTCTTAAGCTGTTTTGATATGTTTACGTATAGCAGGGTTCGAAATTATCAAGATAATTACGCTTCTTGATAATTATCTGATAATTATTAGATAATTATCACCAGTATAAGAAATTCATTTGTTATATTGTTTCATAAGAAATTCCGATGTTATATTGTTTCACAACAAATTCCGATGTTATATTGTTTCATAACAAATTCTAACAAAAAATAAATAAAAACAAATACATTTTATGTTTTATTTATGATAATTTTTGTCGAATAAAGTTTACTTTCACGAGCGAAATTTTTTGTTATTATCAATCTGTTATTATCACGATAATTATCACGATAATTATCATGATAATTATCCTTTCGAACCCTGACGTATAGAACTACGATTATTGTGTATCTTTAAGATCTAATGTACCTATATCACTGTTTTGAAAAAATAAGTCCCGCCGAGTTTCTTGCTGGTCATAACATAATACTTCTCAGGTCAGAGGTGTAGGGTTAGAACAGGTGATAGTTTTATTGTTTTCTCTTACGTTCATAAGTGCATTGTAATGTGCCTAAATTGAAGATTAAATATATTTTTATCTTTTTATTTTTTATGGCCTTTTTTGGCCAAGGTAGAGTTACTTTAAAACTACTATTGTTTCAAGAGATATGTTTTTACCTGTAAATTATGTCGGCCCATTCTCCAGTTGTCCTCGATCGAGCGTATGTCTTGTATGATCTTGGGGAACAGCTGCCGGTAGAATGAATGTGAGGGATGCTGGCAGCCTGGCTTCGGTTTGAATAGGTATTGGATCCTGAAATAAAGCATCGTAAAATTTTAATGTTATGTTTATAAATATGTGTTTGTTAGCTAGAGCACAGGGCGGACACGTCATACTACAAAACTCGTTTGAGCGCCTGAGTGTGCACGGCACATCTGTACACGCTTCAATGTGTGCGTGCGTCTTAGAGCGCTGTTTCCGCTGTCGTAATGACGTTTGATAATACACCGACATCTTGGTTTTCATCGATGTGCTGCCAACCTGACGGATTAGCCTACTAGTTCTCTACCAATTCCTTTCGGAATACAAAATTATAGTGGTATTTTCCTTTCTTTTGTTTACCATTTTATGGTTAAAATACAGAGTAATTACCTAAACATTATTAAACCTACATAACGAGTATGCGATAATTCAAATTGTAGGTATTTCGATGCTTTTTCAAAACAAGTTCATTCAAGTCTACATCTTTATCGCGCCTCTTGGAGTGGCGTGTTCGCGGGACTCGATCTAGACTTCAATAGGCGTGTCCACAGCTGATGCACCGCCTCGCGAGGCAACTCGGCTAGTGTGAACGTGCCTCGCCCGAGGAATTGCGGCCGCGCGTGCGTTTTACCTCGGCGGAGACACGTCCACACTAGCCGAGCTGCCTCGCGAGGCGGTGCGTCTTGTGTGGACACCTAATGAACCTGTTTAGGTAGCTAGTCTCGCCGCAGTCTCCCCCGGCGGTAGCGTGCGTCAACTCGTCGAATCGGCGGCCTTACGATCCCAGCAGTATACTCTTTAAATTTCAATGATTAGGAGTAGAATATAACATACCATCCTCTCCTTTCAGCGAGGCCTCTCCACAGCGAGTCGGTCCGGACCTTCCGTTCCACCAGCTTCTTCCACAGCATGCCCTCTGATATGACGCGCTGCCACTCGCGGCAGACCAGCTCGGCCGCGCACAGCGAGCTGGCGTCGAGATACGAGAGAATGTTCTCGGCGACGTGGTCGAGGCCTTTTTCTGTGAAGAAAGAAACAGTTGATGTTAAGACTCATTAGGCGGGTGCACACCTGACGCACAGCCTCGCGACGAAATTGCGGCCGCGCGTGCGTTTGCCTCGGCCGAGGCACGTTCACACTAGCCGAGCTGCCTCGCGCGGCAATTTCCTTGCAAGGCTGTGCGTCAGCTGTTAACATTTTCATCTGCTCTTTTGCAGGCGATTTTTTTTTTATCTCGACCAAAAGGGGGCGACAATTTTTCTGCCAGCCCTGAGCATATATTTAAGCAAAATGAAAGAACAAAATCTAGAATAGAATGAAACTTTCAACAGGGCAACATAATACAATTACTATAAATTTAAATATATGGAATATCAATTTGTTTACGAGTCTGAATTTGAATTTCAAGTACCGCGATTTGCGATTCAATGCATTGCTATCGTTTTCGCATTGTGATCTCAATCTGGTAGGGAAATGAGATCTCTGAGACAACCGTTCTATGGATCAACATGTTTAAGATAAAATATACTGCTAAAGGAAAGTTTTGAGTATTTGTATGGGTTTGGCCGGATTAAACAGATGGCGCCACGCCTGCATAGGTTATACCTGTCAGTCCTACTAATACTAAAAGCAAGAATTTAACTAGAGACCGCACACGCGTACTACCGTAGGGGATAGACATAGATGACGATAAAACCACTTCTACAGCTCAAAACGAATCAATTTACCATTGTTTTCCTTAGCCGACACAGCTTTTTAAAAAAAATATCAAGTTTTCTTGTCTAAACACAAGAAATACTTGAGGAAATCGCGAATTATAAATGGTTGTGACCCTCCACTGCTATAAGTAATGGCGTGGAGGGTAACAAGGTATGGCAAGGACCAACGATAATAGCACCTTCTCTGTCGTACCTATTGAAAGTGTAATAAGACCATCCCGTTCGATCTTGGTATTGTTATTACCATGACAGGTCTATGGCTAGTATGTCTATGTACTAATATTATCAAATTATTGGTTTTTTTTTTAATTTTCTGGCGTGGATTCTAGTCCATTAAGCCAAATTCCATAGTACGAGTGACAGGAACAACCTATTCTGGTGCCATCTGGGAAAACAATATTTTTTGGAATAATTGTATATTCATACCATCAGGCGGGCCGTATAACAAACCTTACTGAGCTTACTGCGGGACTAGGTCGGTTTGTGTAAGATTGTCCTAATTTTTTTTTACAAGAGGTAAGGCCAAAAAAAGTTACGAAGATCGTAAAAGAAGACGCCCAGGACCGCGCAAAGTGGAGGAAAGCGAGCAGGAAAGGTAGAAGAAGACAAAAGGTAAGGCCAGACACTTACTGGGCAGCATGCTGATGAAATCCCTCTGCAGCATGGGCTTGAGGTACGCATTGATGTGTCCATGCTGGTAGTGGCACATGCGCGCCAGGAGTTGCTCCACAAACTCCACCTGAAATAAAAAACATGAATACAAATAGTACGAATTGAAATAACTAGTAGCAGGGGGGTGTCACTAGGCAGTTTAGGTACATTTGGCCGGCGCGCCTCCCGGGCAGGCGTATGGCAGTGGGCTGCCGCTCGGCTCGAACGATAGTCCTGTCACGTGGCGCTCGCGCAAAATTGAAAATACACAATGGCTTCGAAACTTAACACATTCATTGCCACCCAGCCAAACAAGACATCCGCACCAGGCCACAAAAATTTCGTCATATAAAGCTGTAGTACCACGATCCCGACTATCGGGTCGTCCGGCCTGGGAACGAAATCATCAAATACCCGATAGTCGGGTTTTCGGCACTGAATGTGCTAAACCTCGATTATAATTCGTATAAAAGATATAATATTGGTAGCCTAAAAACATTATAAGGAACTGACCGATATATTTTCAAAGGAATACGGCTGTGGCATACATACTTCCGTGAAAATCAGTTATACTATCTCCGGATAAAAAAATTATGTTTACAGAGTCAATGTTTGTAATTCCTACATATTTATCTTGTTAATAAATCAGTATAGGTATAGGTACAAAAACTTGTCAAGTGACAACCCCGACAGCTCGGTCATAAAACTGCGGCGCGCAAAGAAGATTCACGGTTCGTGCGCGGTTATAAGTTCCAATTTTGCTTGCAGGCGGCGAGTATAGGTATAATTTTATACCTAAATCTGACTTTTGTGAAGGAGTGAATTTTCTGTACGGTAGTACTATTAGTTATTCTGTGCTAGTAGTCCACCTCGAATTAAGAACCCGCGATTAGGCGTGTCCACACCGGACGCACCGCCTCGTGAGGAAATAGCCGCGCGAGGCGGCTCGGCTAGTGTGGACGTGCCTCGCCCAAGCAATGCGGCCGCGCGTGCGTTTGCCTCGGCAGTCATGATTAGTCATGACTTCAGTCTTCGCGCGATTCATGTGAAGTCCAACTTGGGGCTTGCGTTGCTCAGATCTTGGAGCATTAGCAGAAGAGGCAGAGAACAATATCGTCGGCAAAGCGAAGGTTTGACAACCTGTCGCCGACGACTACTCCCTTCTCCTACAATGAAACCGCCAGTCTATTGAAGACTTCCTCTAGTGAGCTCGCAAAAAGTTTTGGAGTTTTAGCGGGTCCCCTCACTTTATGCCAAGCTGAACTCGAAATGCTGGACCGGAAGATTGTAGCTTCTGCTGTTTTTGATTAAATTTATATCAGCCAGATCGATTTTTTGATTTTGTGAGCAACTATAGCGGGATGGGTAAATACTGTTGAAAGCTTTGGTATAATCGACGAATACTGAGTATAAAGCGATTTTAAATTCGGTTCATTTTTCAATTCCTGTTCACTGTAATTAGGCGTAATAGTGCGCTCAAGGCACTTCGGCTAGTGTGGATATGCCTTGGCCGAGGCAAACGTACACGCGGCCGCAATGCCACTAGCAGAGCTGCTTCGCGCGGCAATTTCCTCGAGGCAGTGCGTCAGGTGTCGACATGCCTAATTACAATAATTTCTGAAATTGGCTATGTACAGTCTGTCATATTATATCGTTGACTTACCTGGTCTGTCTCGTTCCATCTCCCAAACAAGTTGAGACACGTGTCTCGTTCCGCCGTGTACGCAGGGCTGCTGGGCGCCGGCCGCACACCTGTGTCCAGCGACGTTAGGGATGTCACCTGGCGAACAAACATATACTGCATAACTGAACCAACGTGCTTTGACATACTGAACCAATGTGCTTTCGACTATTGATTAATTTATGTATTCTACTAGATCATACTAGATGTCACATCTAGTATGAGAGGCGAGCTACAGTATGAGGTTCGTCAAAAAAGGAGTGTATAGGTTCTTAAAGGGTAGGCAACGCGGATGTGAATCCTCTGGGGTTGCAGGCCTCCATAGGCTACGGTAACTGCTTACCATCAGGCGGGCCGTGTGCTTGTTTGCCACTGTAGTGGTATAAAAATAAAAAAAATCTAGAACAAATTTTGTGCTCCATGTTTGGCGGTTGACAGCTATGACAGAATTAAAGAGTAGGATAGACTTGTAGTGATTTTCACTACAGCTTTTGGGACAAAGAATTTCTTAGGGATGTTATCTGGTGGATAGTTAATAAATTTCTATTTTATTATTAATTGGTAACAACAATAATAAACTTACTGACCCATTATGTTATTGCAGATAAAAATAAACATTTTATCAAACAAACAATATCGATTTTGAGCAAACAGGCGAGCCGTGCGTGTATCTGAGGCTGGGACTTGAGGCAGCCTCATATTGAGGCATGCGCGCCTGGCCTGTTTCCGCGCCATGTGCGTGCAGCGAGGCGGGTACGAATTTGAGAAAACAGGCGAACCGTGCGTCAACCCGAGGCTGCCTCAAGTCCGTACCTTTGCACTGTGACTTAAATATAAGCTTGTAAAAAGAGGCATATTCGAAGTCAAATAAGCTCTAGGATTGTAACGTGACTCACAAGTGTAAATCATAAACTGGTTTCATATGCTAGTCATGTTAATTCTGAGTAAGTCATGTTTTGAGGACAAAACCTAATTATGCAAATATATTTTTTCATTATCATCGAATTTACTGTCTCATTTTATTTGAATTTACTTAACAAACAATATTGTTATGGACTGGCACAGAATGAAGATCGAGAGAGGTGGAAGACTCTGGAAGAGGCCTATACCTCGTAAGAGGGTTTTGGTGTGTTTTCTTTACCCTACAAATTTAAGTCAAATTATCCTAGATTCATTAATTATAGATTCATTTTTACACCCAGAAATAAAAGCCATATTTTATTTTACAGAATGCCTGACATGATGAAACACCTCAAACTATTTTGAAACGTGACACATTACAAAAATAGGGTTTTAAATGTCACCCTTAGGCCATGGAGCCCTAAACCTAACCTTATAAGCAGATGTTCAAACAGTTTAAAGAAATAACATAACTGCAACTTTTTTATTGACACTATTCTATTGTTGTATGGTTATTTGTTCCCCTTGAATATGTCAAAATACAATTGAATATAGGTAATGAACAAAATAATACATTTATGTGAATTGATTAATTACCACAATTACTTTTGTATCAAGACTGGTAGAAGGTAAAGGGCTTTTAGGAAACAATGTTATAAAAGCACATAACAAGCACATAACTCATAAACAAGAGTTAAATACTATGTATGTTTATTGAAAACTACAATCACTTACTTTTTTTTTTATTATTTTAATTCAAAATTTGTTTCTAACTGTTGATAATGGATTATTATAATTTGGAAATTTATGTAGAAGACACAGTTCAGGTAAGAAAGTATATATATATATAACTTGTATGTAATTCATTTTCAAATAGTCAGATTTGGACTCATCTTTTTTCTTTGGTATTTTCTTAAACTATAACCTATTGTTGGTTAATCTAACCTTGGTTTGATATGTTTTCTTATAGAACAACGCACTTATATGTATTTTTTAGTTTTGATGTACTGTTTTTTCGAAAAAATAAGTCCCGCCGAGTTTCTTGCCGGACATAATTCTTCTCGGGTCAGAGGCGTAGGGTTAGAACCGGTGTAGTTTGATTTTTTTTTCTCTCTTTTACTTTGACGTGGAAAAGTGCCCTTGTGGCCTACTTACTGAATAAATGTTTGAGTTTGAGTTAAAGTAGGGAGGAAATCAGGAAAGCCAGCTCAAGAGAGCATACATGGATCAAATATTTCACGCAAAATAGGCGCTAGACAGCGAGTTGCGGATACCTGCCTGTAATACAATTAGGGAATGCAAACCGGTAAATAATTGCATAGAAATTACCGGTTAACCGGTAAATTACCGGTAATTCTCATACAAAATATTAACCGGTTGCATTCCCTAACTACAATACAATGGATCAAGTAAAGGAAACAGTAAACTTTGTGTCATATCAGACTGTAAGAAAGAATGCAATTTACAAAGAGGCATGCTAATTGCACCATATATGTGATGACGCTGGGCTGACGACATAGTCTCAAGGTGGCAGGGGCCAACTGGATATGGGAGGCCCAAGATCGAGAGAGGTGGAAGACTCTGGAAGAGGCCTATACTATACCTTGTAAGATGGTTCTGGTGTGTCTTTACCTAAGTTTAACTAAGAGTTCTTTAAATAAGTTTGCAAATCATTTTTAGATTCATTTTTTCACCCAGAAATAAAAGGCTTTTTTATTTTTATTTTATTTATTTATATGTGATGATGATGAAACAATTGGCTCACCATCATCTTACATTGTATATCATATCAGGCAATGTTAAACCAACCATAGTAATATATTCCTACTGTCAGTCCATACTAAAATAAACTTGAATCTCTTTTACTCGGTCACAGGTCACAATTCCTGAGTAAGAATTAAGTGGATTAAGTGCAACCATGGAATCAATTTTTTTTTTTTATAAAACCTAATGGCATGAAAATGAGTCCTTTGCCCACGAGTGGGAATCTCTTTAAAACAAAAAATCTAATTTAATGTAGAAGTAAAGACAAAAAGAACACCAGGTATGCTAAGAAATGGTTTCAGAACTTGAAAACATTGTTACTAAGGATATTTTTATTTTACCTGTTTACTGAATCAAGACAACTCCAGTATTTATGTCATAAACAAGTCTAACATAAAGTAATCGGTACTCATAACGGCAGCATGTAATCCACAGTGAAGCGGAACACCTGGTTATGTCATGACAATCTTCTGATCATCACGAAATTGCGAAACCAGCGCGAAAGTAGAACACCATACTTTTTCATTGTTACTAAGTTTTAAAGTGTGGATAAAGAGTTTATAATAGAAGATAAGTCTATAAAGTTTGTGACTATACGGTTTTACATGCATTGCTGACGATTTGAAAAGGTTTTTCAGCAAAATCTAACGGTATCTAACGAGATTGAAAGTTTGTCACTATTGGTCTTTTCTACTACTAAATTCAATGATTCATATTTAATTAGACTTCAACGGAGTTAAAAGGATGAGCTATGTGCTTTGATGGCAAGATAATAAAGTTAAATTCGAGATTGAATAAAAAAGTATGATTCTTGGAAACGTCCGCAATGCAGGAAAAGTTATATTATATTATTGGTGTAATGTCAATTACATCATTCTAGAACGCTATAGTACGAAAAGAGATCTAGTAATATGCATGTAAAAGATGCTTATTGCTAGTAAAAGTTAACTAATATTAGGTTGCCCTCAAAACACAAAATAATCGAAATCAACTGAGTGCTGCCAAAGATGGCGGATCAGCCATGATAGAATGGGATTGCTCTAAATAATAATTGCAGCCATACCTGAGGCGGTGTAGTATCTTCTATCATCCTTTCAGTCTCCATTTTTACTATATCACTGAAAACATCAAATAGTCTAATAAAATCACCACTAATTACTAAATCACAATCGCTCAGTTACAATGGTCATTGCTCGCATGACGTCAAGCACAAGCACTACTGTCACGTTATGTCTGATACCATTTGAACTGTTTTCTCTAAACTTGTGTCAGTGCACTGGTGACGTTGGAAGTTCCATCCACTGAAATATTTCAAATATAATAAATTAAAAATACCTATTTTAAGTTTCGTTATGCTTACAATATACAATGTTGGTGTCTCTTTTTTAGTAATAAGTGCTTGTGTTAAGATTGTACGCTCTTTATTAGTAACATTTGGCATCATCATTAGAACAAAATCAAAATAAATTTATTGTTGTTTCAAATAACATATTACACCTATATTTTCAAAAAATATTGTAGGTAATATGATTTCTAAAATTAAAAATTAAGTAAATTAGTCTCTATGCTAACGTAATACTGTTCTGGCAAGATCGGATACAATCCCCGGGGTTCCATAGCAATAACAATATTTTAGAACCCTTGTGCATGCCCCTGCTCTGGCAAAAATATAGGAATTTATAAAATATTAATGGGGAATTCAACTGACAAAGTAACATCTCCAACATTGGTCCTTGCCGGTTACACCTCCCTAAATAGGGCCCTACCGTCAAGGACGCCGCAATACGTTAGACACGTTAAGCAATATCTCCAAACGTGTCTAACCTATTGCCGCGTCTTTGTCGTTAGGGTCCAATTTAGGCAAGTGTAATACCGATATAGAAAAATTAACGGTATATTAATTAAAATTTACGGTATGCTGTCAGCCATCTTAAAACGTGTTTTAAAATTAGTCGCGTTGCGTGTAGTCTGTCCTTCTTGGGGGAACGCATGTTCAACTCTAGAGATACTTACTTTGAATGGAATCTGGAACAGCCCTCTACGATAAGTTTTTACCAGCCTTCCCGACCTTCCCCATTTTACAATGTATTAGAAAAAAAAACTAAACTAATGTTGCCATGACGTTGTTTTTAACGGCTAGTAGACATGGCAATTTGTAGGGCCCAACATGTTGTGTTCACGGAACAGAAGACAATCCGGATAGTACTTGATAGTACAATCCGGATAGACATAATATGTCACTGATATTATTTCAAATGATGCCGCTCAGCTCAACAACATTTCGTAACAACATTTTTAACTAAAAATGGTCAAGATATGTTGCGTAAAAGGGTGCAGGGGTGAGACTTTACAATAAAGTGGACTTTCCTTTCACCGGTAATCCACAATCATTTAATTTTACGATTTAACAACAAGTTAAGATTGTCAAACAATAGGGTGACTATGATGTCGGCAAGCTGCGGGTCGGTTTTGTTGTTTTTACAGAAATGTACATAAGTACATGGTCTGTCCCTAAGTATTACTTACACAGGACAGGAGTGGCACGCGGGTCTTTTTAGGCCCTTTCGAAAGGGTCCTAAAATGGCACAAGGCCATACAAAAAATTGTAGTAGTGGCAGTATGATAAATAAATATTATGGGACAATCTTACACAAATCAACCTAGTCCTACAGTAAGCCCAATAAGGCTTGTGTTGTGGGTTCTAGACGACGATATATGTAAAAGATATATACATATAAATACATAGAAAACATCCATAACTCGGGAACAAATATCCGTGATAAACACACAAATAAATGCCCTGACCAGGATTCGATTTTTTTACCTTTAAGTATATTAAAGTCGGAGAACTGTCCACATTAGATATGACGCAATACAATACAAATACAAATATTCTTTATTGCACACCTCAATAACATATAACAGTACAGTACACAGATTAAAATTAGAGGCAGTCAACAGGCGGTCTTATCGCTAGAGAGCGATCTGTTCCAGACAACCTTAGGGTAGCGGAAATCTCGTCGAAAATAATTGTATGAGTAGGTGCAAGGCAAAAGAAAGAGTAAAAATCCAGTAAACAATAACAAATAACATATAAAGGTTGAACACGTCAAAACCTGGGCATGTAAAAATAGCTATAGTTATTTGAAAAAATTGAGACAATAGTGAGAGCCACGAACCCCCTGTACTTACTTAGTTTTAGTTTGCTACACTAACTATCCCCTATTTTAAGACGCGGACATCTGGCAATTGTTCATCGGTGTTATGCAACGAGTTGTAAGAAATAAATATCTTACAGTTCTAGGTTTGATGCAGTGCAGTATCATGTAATAAATAAGATTATATCATTTTCAGGAGTTTCTGTTGGGGGAAAATAGTGCAAAATGACGTTACGTTAATGTATTGTTTGTCGCCTACCTACTGTTTTCCGTAGCGATACGCAATGTTTTTACTTTTTTGTTATTATATTAGCGATAGGCTTCGACAGTTTTTACCTATTAACTGGAATATTTTGCTGGTCTGTCACTCTGACGTCCTCCGATAAATAGCTGCCAGCTGCCTGGATCTAGCAATAAGTTTAAAATAGTAAACTAATTAGAGGGGTTCTCTGCCCTCATTATTGCGTCAACGTATCTGAAGTGGCCAGCTCCTTAAGTCAGTAGAATGTATAAGTTCCCATATGAACTATGAGACTTCTCTTTCTGGACAATACTTACTAGACGACAAGCATATTTAATTTTATATTTATCTTCATACCTACTATCCCAATCCCACATAATCATATGGTCACTCTACTTAGAATGAGATACAGCCCCCTACATTACACTCTCTTTCGGCCTCACTTTGTGGTCGAAGTATGACCTCCAGATTGTATTTAACTTCATGGTTGTGTTGGGAGGTGTAATAGAAGGTTGGGCCTGTAGGGAGCTGAAGGAGGGTGAGGGAGAGGCAGGGTACACAACATGTGGGGCCCTACAAATTGCCATGTCTAATAGCTGTTTTTACCCTACATTTGTAGATAAAGCGCTCTACTGGCCTCGCAACTAATCACCTGCGATTTTCAATACATTGCGGTTTTTTCACCCCATCGATTGATTTCGTTGCACCTACCTAGACGGCAACTTATCAAAATTGTCGGCGATTTTTGCGTCTATTAAAATGTGTGATCCAGTACACAATCGTATAATGTTTGTAATTATACAATAGTCTGATCATGTATAGCTTTTCAGTCGAGTACCACGGTTGCCTAACCGTCCAAAACTAATTAAGGGTTAACTAATACGTTGACCGGTTGACGAGTATAAAATATTTTTTTAAAGAACAATAAGTTATATTTCTTCCGTTTATTTATATCTGTAATAGTTGTTTTTAATTAAATGTTTTTACTGGGCTAGGCTGGCACATGAAGTTAAATACAATCTGGAGGTCATACTTCGACCACAAAGTGAGGCCGAAAGAGAGGGTAATGTGGGGGGCTACATCTCATTCTAAGTAGAGTGACCATATGTACTATGATGTATGTGGGATTGGGATAGTATGAAGATAAATATAAAATAAAATATGCTTGTCGTCTAGTAAGTATTGTCCAGAAAGAGAAGTCTCATAGTTCATATGCGAACTTATACATTCTACTGACTTGAGGAGCTGGCCACTTCAGATACGTTGGCGCAATAATGAGAGCAGAGAACCCCTCTAATTAGTTTACTATTTTAAACTTATTGCTAGATCCAAGCATCTGGCAGCTAGTTATCGGAGGACGTCAGAGTGACAGACCAGCAAAATATTTCAGTTAATAGGTAAAAACTGTCGAAGCCTATCGCTAATATAATAAAAAAAAGTAAAAACATTGCGTATCGCTACGAAAAAAAAACAGTAGGTAGGCGACAAACGATACATTAACGTAACGTCATTTTGCACTATTTTTCCCCAACAGAAACTCCTGAAAATGATATAATCTTATTAATTACATGATACTGCACGGCATCAAACTACTAGAACTGTAAGATATTTATTTCTTACAACTCGTTTGCATAACACCGATGAACAATTGCCAGATGTCCGCGTCTTAAAATAGGGGATAGTTAGTGTAGCAAACTAAAACTAAGTAAGTACAGGGGGTTCGTGGCTCTCACTATTGCGTCATATCTGATGTGGACAGTTTTCCGACTTTAATATACTTAAAGGTAAATAAAGAAAACATCAATACATCAAACTGGTCAATGGTTGACTGTAGAGTGACATGGAAGAGATCTCTTCCATGTACAAATATTGTGTATTCTTCCTGTTGTATTTTTCTTTGTTGTACAAATGTTGTACAATAAAGTATATTTTAACGGCCTCCTAGCCTAGTCGGTAGTGACCCTGCCTATGAAGCAGGAGGTCCCGGGTTCGAATCCTGGCCAGGGCATTTATTTGTGTGTTTATCACGGATATTTGTTCCTGAGTTATGGATGTTTTCTATGTATTTAAGTATTTATATGTATATATCTATTACATATATCGTCGTCTAGTACCCACAACACAAGCCTTATTGAGCTTACTGTGGGACTAGGTTGATTAGTGTAAGATTGTCCCATAATATTTATTTAATATTTATTTATTTATTATACTGCCACTACTACATATTTTGTATGGCCTTGTGCCATTTTAGGACCCTTTCAAAAGGGCCTAAAAAGACCCGCGGGCCACTCCTGTCCTGTGTAAGTAATACTTAGGAACAGACCATGTACTTATGTACATTTCTGTAAAAACAACAAAACCGACCCGCAGCTTGCCGACATCATAGTCACCCTATTGTTTGACAATCTTAACTTGTTGTTAAATCGTAAAATTGAATGATTGTGGATTACCGGTGAAAGGAAAGTCTACTTTATTGTAAAGTCTCACCCCTGCACCCTTTTACGCAACATATCTTGACCATTTTTACTTTAAAATGTTGTTACGAAATGTTGTTGAGCTGAGCGGCGTCATTTGAAATAATATCAGTGACATTGACATATTATGTCAGTGATGGGACTGATGGGATGGGGATACCAGACCGTATTTTAAATATTACAAAACTTACTAGTGTCTGCAATATTAATTGCAATTCTTTAATTTAATGAATGAATAATATTTACGTCGTAAAAAAAATCAAAGCAGCTAAAAGGGAACAAAGTATTAATTCAAATCTTGCAATAAATTATTATAAGTAGGAAGTAACTTCTAGTGTGTTACTAAAATAAATGTATATATAAATAAAACCACATTGGTAAGTTTCATAAGTTGGCAGCATTGTGCGAGTGAGACACCGCCCCCTACATTATGCTCTCTATCGGACCGTTTTTGTTACTTTTTACTAGTGACCTATGAACGACTCTTTTGCTCGGTAATAAGGTTCAACTGTGGTTAGGGAAATATAGTAAAAGTACTATCCGGATTGTCTTCTGATCCGTGGGCTGGCATCAGTCAGCCCTTCAGTTCTATATGCATCTTTTTTAATTTTTATAGAACAAATAGCAGAATTTTACTTCATGATCTGGCAATAATGTGTAAACATCACAAGTGTCACATCACAGCAATGCAATTGCAATACGCAAAGAGTAAAGTAAGTATGTTAGGTAGCAATCAGAGAGTTCTAAACCAGGAGAGGCCTTAGGTATCATTTCCCCTCTGTCAAAAGTACTGGCAGGAAAATCTAGTACATCTATAAAAACTATTTCAATAATCGATGTCACGCACTTTCGTCATCGCTGTCGATGAATAACAAGCTCCGTGAAAATGCCCTTATGCGCTGTTTTTGGATGTAAAAAATGTTATATTTCGTCTAGTTTACAAAAAGATGAAATACCATTTCAGATGTAAGTAAAGTTTTACTTTATTTATCATTACTTTCGTAATAAAAGATTTAACCTAAATCGAAAATCAAGCTTCGTTTACAGAATCGATTCAAAGACAATCGTTTTCTTTCTGACGGGCAGTAACTATTTGACGTTTGACATTTCTCCATATTTAACGCGCTTAAGGATTCCTGTCTTCTATATTTTGTTTGAAAATACGATCAAAAATGATCCTTGGCTTTTTTGTTTGACATTTGCAAAGACTGCATCCAATAATGAACCATATGTTAACGTATGTACAGTCGACTATCTATTGCTCCATTTAGTGTTATGAAGTATAAAAATAATATGTCAAATATGTTTGGTGTTTTCAAGTCAAAGGTACATCTTTGTCGGTTGTCAATAAAGCGTTGTTGCCATAAAAAATCATTTAGAAATAAACTGTATTAACAACCGACAATGATGTACCTTTGACTAGAAAGCATCACATGCGTGCTACCTCGCCCCCCTCAGATTTTGGCAGACTTTTTTGTTTGGAAAGATGAGGCGAAGCGTACTCCATTTATAGAGCTTTATGGTAGCAATACGTCAAGTCAAAGCGTCAATGTCAGTCGCTCTGAGCTCAAAAGCAGAGTGCACAGCTGTGTGGTGTAAACATGTTCGTTTCATTGTTTATATTTCAATAAAAATGAGAGGATAATGACCTGTGATTATTGCGTATTTGTTCCGCTATACGTCTTTGTAGACATCGCCGGTCTGAATTGAATTTTCTTGTTAATACCGTCGTGATTAAAGGAACAAAGACGGACTTGTTTTAACAATATAAAATGAAGTTGAAAGTGGACAAGGGTTTGGTGCCCATCAAGGCGCATTTCTTCTTCTTTTTTGCTGGTGAGTAAAATATTTTTCTGGGCATGTATTTTACAATGTAGCGAAGTCTTAAAAACAAAACCAAGCAATTAAAAACTCATTAGCAAATGTCTTAAAACAATTATCTTAATTTGTATCTAATTGAAATGCAAGTGACTTTTTTTTTTGCCAGTAAGGTACTATGTAAGTGAATGTACATAGAATAGACTACCGATTTAATTCTGCAGTCCTGAAAATAAAACTATGTGGAAGTAAAGCCTTTTTCATAATGTATGTAGTTGTTTATTTATTTTAAACTTTATTGCACAATAATAACAAAGAAGTAAAACCAGAACAAACCAGGCGGACGTAATGCCTCAAGGCATTCTCTACCAGTCAACCATAGGACCAAACATAAATTTGCTAATGTGGGTGCAGCAAGAATTTTTTTGTTAATTTTTCTGTCGAATATACTAATTTCTAACTCTACATATTGTTAACAAAAGGATTAAATTATAAACAAGGTTTAAAATAATTTTATACTATTTTAACCACTTTTACTATAGTTTCAATTTTTTTTAGAGAACTGATAAAAAGATACAAAAAGGTCAAACTTATGTCTATAAATTAATCTTTAAATGTTGTTTCACAATTGTAACGTTTTTCATATTTTTTAAATTGTTGAAACCACCAATCAAATAATACTAGGGATACACAATCAGCCCCAAAAAATGGCCACACAATAGTACCGCACTAATGACTCTGGCGATACTTTCTTTATCAGTCTTATGACAGTATAAGACTGGCTAGTTACAAATTTTCAGGAGCCATATTTTCAGTAAATCTTGTTTAAGTCTGCACCTCCTTCACATTGTTGCTCGAAGGTTAAAATGTTAAAAGTTGGAAATGTATCCATACAGTTTTTGGTCAAAAGTTCTTAATAGTAGTTTATGTAACTGTTACGTAATAAGGGTCCTTAAAACATGAGTGTGGTTTTATGAAATGAGCCGCAGGCGAATTTCATAATAAGATCACACGAGTGTTTTAAGGCCTAATTACGTACAGTTGCATACACTGCTTTATCTACACTTATATTATTTATTATAAATGCCGTATTCGGAAATCATAGAATGGCCGCCATTGCACCGCCGCGGCCATCTCGATTGTGTCGGCGTGGCCAACTCGATTGTGTCGGGGCTCGCGCGGGACCAATCGAGTTGGCCATGGCGGTAACATTCTGTTATCAAATTCGATGTTCCAAATTTGAAACTCATTGCTGAACAATATTTGAGCATGCAAAGTTAAAATTACGTTACTGCCGCAGATAAGAAACTTATCATAGTTAAATCGTTTGTTGTAATGCTTGTCATTGTCTACGGTTTTTGAACGCATTTTAGAGTACTTACAGTATGAGTGTAGATAAACATATTTTAGAAACCATAGTTCCCTAAAAAGGTATTATAATCTATGCTTTAACTTCATTGTTTGCACAGTTTTCCATAACAGTGTTAATTTTACATACATTTATGTATTGGTGTCAACTCAACTGGTTGCAAATTTATCAAGGCCAAGCTTTAATGGGGTTTTTGTACTCTGTGGAATTCTTTAGCAAAATATATATGTGACATTTACAAGTCAAAGATACATTATTGTCGGTTGTTAATAGAGTTTATTTCTAAATGATTTTTATGGCAGTAGCGCCTTATTTACATCCGACATTGATGTACCTTTGACTTAAAAAACGTCACAAAGCTTCTAACTTTATAAATGAAACTACCAAAAACAACAGTAGGGATAATTTATTGTGACTAAACAGTCACAATTTGTTGTACTGGCAAACGATGATTAGTTAAATAAGGCTTGTAAGATGTTTATGAATATCAAGCTAACACATTCATTGCAAAGTTTAGAGCTCTGAGTACAGTCACCGGCAATAGTATCTTTCTATAAGAAGGCCGCAAAAATAAGTAACACACTCGGTTCGTGGTATGAAAGTGACTTTAACAACGGATATAAAATACAAACAATTGTAAATACGATCTTATGGCGTCGTAATTACAGCCATTAAAAAGATCCATCTGAAGACTGCAGTTCCAGCATACTTAAGTAGTTCATTATTTAGTGTATCATATACAGGACTAAATTAGTTTTTTGTCGAGATATCGTACGCGTATACATAAAAAGAATGGCAAACATGCAATGAGAAATGAATTAGAATAGAACACATAACATTCTTTCACCTTCTCACCCTCTATAGGGATGGTGTCCTTGATAAAAACTATACAAGGTTCATCCTCGGGACTCGAGACTATCTACATATTTAATTTCATCTAAATCAGTACACAGCTGTGTAACCGTAAGGAGGATAGCGCTTTTATAATATTTTAATTTCACTTACTTATAAAGCGTGCTATTATTACATGGATACGTATCGGGAGTTATAGTAATCGATTATTCGTTAGGGAGTTATAGACTTTTAGATTACCGAATTTCGCATTTTTATTTATTTTATTTATTTATTTAAACTTTATTGCACAAAAGAAACCTTATCGTACAAAAGGCGGACTTAATGCCATAAGGCATTCTCTACCAGTCAACCTTATACCTTATTTTTGTCTTAAAACTTTTTTTTTCTTCGCAAGAATATTGAAAACTCGAGTCATATAAACTTTGCTCTAGGGCAGGGGTCGGCAAACTTTTTTGACAAAGAGCCTAATGGCGGAAAATATGGAATTTTTGGAAGCTCATAGAGCCGCAGTTTTCTGTTTTTCACCGTAATATTTGATAAAAACAAAATCGGAACTTTAAGAGCCACAACTGACCCTTCAAAGAGCCGCATGCGGCTCGCGAGCCGCGGTTTGCCGAACCCTGCTCTAGGGCATCTATTACTCCCGTTCGCAATATTTCTCTTACCCCCACCTTACACAACTTAGGTACTGTAGTAGGGAACTAGAGATTCCATAATATTGGGTAAAAACAAACGCTGCTAAACGAAATATCAACCCTGCTCGGCGTCGTCGACGCCGGTTTAAAGTAACGCCCGCGTGTGACGTTCCAGAGTACACTAGAAAGTGATTGATGTCAGATTAACGGCAGGATATCGCGCTAGGGGACCTTGGCCGTGAATTAGAATGGATTAGGCACGGACTACATGGGACTCGGGAAAACTCCGGACTATGACTCACATAAAACGCGTAGAGCGCGAGATCCTGTGGCACAAAAAAATTAATACGATTCAGTACACGCTTAATACGATTCCTCGCTTACAAGGTGTATCAAAAATGCTGGTGATGCCGTATTCAAAATATAAAAAACCGGCCAAGAGCGTGTCGGGCCACGCTCAGTGTAGGGTTCCGTAGTTTTCCGTCCGTCACAGTAAGTGTCCCCACTTAAGAGTTAATAACACCGCCATGTAGGATATGATATGAGAGTTCCACGTACAGCGACATCTATCGGCAAATTAAGTAAACTATTGCGCGCGAGCTTAAAGTATGGAAGATGATTTTTATGGAATAATTCTTTATTGCGTGAACCGATTTTCACCGTTTTTACTTTATTTGAAAGCACGTCATTTCATTGTAATTTTGTAGAAATTACAGGTACAATAAACACCTGCTTATACGGTTAAATTACAAACTTAGTTTAGAAATTATTTTGTAAGTTTTTTTCAAAAACTATTCATCCTATCAAGTTCAAAATAATTTTCCTAGAAAGTTTTTATAAAGTTCTACTTTTGAGATTTTTTTCATATTTTTAAAACTTATGGTTCAAAAGTTAGAGGGGGGGGGGACGCATATTTTTTTACTTCTGGAGCGATTATTTCCGAAAATATTTACATTATCGAAAAATGATTTTAGTAAACCCCTATTCATTTTTAAATACCTATCCAACAATATATCACACGTTAGGGTTGAAATGAAAAAAAAAAATCACTCCCCACTTTACGTATAGGGGAGGTACCCTAATAAAATAAAAAAATCCACTTTTTATTTTACCACTTTTTCGGCGTGATTGATATACATATTAGTACCAAATTTCAGCTTTCGAGTGCTAACGGTCACTGAGATTATCCGCGGACGGACGGACGGACGGACGGGCAGACATGGCAAAACTATAAGAAATGAAATGAAATATATTATTAATAACAAAGTTACACGTCAATACAATAAATATATCACAATATGATAATTAATAGGTATATGTAAATCAACATTTATGTAAGTATAATTATTAAAATCGATTTCACCTTTAAAGCGTTAAAGGGACATTAAAAAATTCGTCCTAGTTATAGAATATTTTTTGCAGCAGCCACTCCTTCAGTCTATCCTTGAACGCGGCAGCTGAAACTGCACCTCTTACATGGTCAGGCAGGCGGTTATAAATGGAAGGTCCTAAATAATAAACAGACCGTTCTGACTTAGTAAGTCTGTGTGATTCGGTGACTAACCTATTATGATTTTTATTGCTGCGAAGTTTGTAATTTTTATTAATGCCTCTGCGCTTAAATATGTCTAGGTTCTCCCGCATAAATACTGCTACTTGGCCTACAAGTAAACATGGTAAGGGCAGAATCTTGAGATCGCGGAAAAGGTCATGTGCTGGGGCGTCCACTGCTTTCCCGGCCAACGCGCGGACGGCGCGTTTTTGCATGCTAAAAACGCGTCTCCAGTCAGATGCGCGGCCCCATAGCTCCACACCGTAGGTCAGGAGCGAGTGCACTGTCGCGAAATAGCAATCTCGCACTGCGCCCTTTCCAGCTGTGCTTGAAAGCCGCCGCAACGCGAAACATGCGCGCCCCAGCTTTCCGCATAGCTCGTCAATATGAGCCTCCCATGTAAGTGCGCTATCGATATGGAATCCGAGAAGGCGTGTGCTGGTTACGTGCTGTATAGGGGCACCACCGGCACACACCTTCAGGATTGAGCTTGCATGTCCGTTTAACTTAAATGTCATAAAGTTTGTTTTTTCTTTATTGAGTGCAAGGCCGTTGACTACGTTCCTAGTTGACTACGGAACCCTAAAAAGTACAAAATAGTAGTTTTCGATACAAGTGCGAGAAGTATGTCATTTTGCACGAGTACCGAGGTTACTTGGCCCGAGCCGAGAGGCGAGGGTCAAGACTCGGGACGAGTGAAAATGACACTTCTGCACGTGTGTCGAACAACGTTTTTTAATACAATTGCGAAAAAACTACAATTAAATAATAGTAGATTGTTTGACAAGGGTCTAAAGTAGGCCATATTACCATCAGGTGGTTATTTTCCCGATCGAAGTGAGGGAAAATTGCTCGAGTGGTAATATATATGGCTTTTAGAGTAATGCATACAATTTTTCACTTCGATTGCGAGAAAATAACATAAAAATACTTATTATTTACGCACAATACATAGCACAATAACTAAACTTAGGTGAAATTATGGTATAACTTGACGGTCTTTTAATTTTTTTAACTTCTTTGACACTGATACAAAATATAAATACCGCGAATAAATGCGACAGACGACGGTATAACAGTTTAACACACTATAAAGCGTTTCCAAAAAAATATAATCTTTTTTAATGATTGTGAAGTAGGAACTAAAAAACACCTCATGTTTTGAGAAATAAATTGCGTTTCCTGATTGGTCGATTTTAACATTGCTGTATTCTGATTGGTTAATATTAAATACAATGTTTTTTATAAGGACTTAAATTATTTACACAGTATACGCACCAAAAAAGTATCTAGCGTTCCGATTAACTCCGATATGTGTTGTGATTGGTGGATTTAATATAGTGAAGTGTTCTGATTGGTCAATTTAAAATGTTTTGTAAATTATATTATTTAAAATTCTGATCTGCAAATCGTGCGTAAAATCAAACTTTACGCACGATTTGCAGATCAGATTACTTTTTAGCACTAGTGCATAAAATCAAACTTTACGCACGATTTGCAGCTACATAAAGTAAACTTTTTGAGCAATTGTATTAAAAAAATTTTTTTTTTACCCGAAAATAAATTGGGTTTCATATGGAGGATCTTTGAGGATCGGCCGGCTCAGGATGACGTGTCCCATGCAAAAAACATATATTTTTGCGTCCAAATTTTTTTTCTCCTACTCGCAATACGATACCAATTATGCCTTTAATCGGATCACCACTATTTTTGTTAGGACAGTTCCGCATAATACGATTTCCCTTATAAGACTCGTTTTCCCTTAAAAATCGTCTTAACCGAGTTTTACTGTAGGTAGGTGCAATTTTACTTGTAAAATGCTACGATTCGATCGGCAAAACTGAGTAGAGCGCGTGAGCTTTTAAAATAACATTCGGGTTTTAGAAATATGCTTCGGGTTTCGACGGCGACTGGAGAACGTCATACGTCAATAAGTCACAGAATTTTTGGTACTTCACCATAATACAATTAGTCAATTAGTAATGAATAACCAACAATGTGTAATGAACAATAACGTAAGATTACCTATTCTGCTTGGGTTGACTTTTTGTCACAATCAAAATAAACGAAAAAAATCTGAATCTAGAATTCCTACCGTGATAAATTAAATAGGGAGTGTCACACGTTCATTTGCTCTCCTTGAAATCCTTGAATCAATAAGACAAACGAAGGTAGTCAGTGGGTACGAGACTACGGAGTAAGAGGGACACTGGGGTAAAAGAATCAATGAAAGTCATAAATGTATGTATTTCTATACTGTTTCTCTTTCACGGGACACAAAAATAGTACATTACAGTAGAGGCCGGGAAAACGGGGATTACCGGCCAAGTAGGTATAGATGGATAGCAATACGGCTTAATACCTATACAAGGCCGGGAAGCCGTTATAACGTCGAGGTGTGTTATCTATAGTGATTTTCTCGACTGCAGTGCCAGCGGTCGGGGAGGAGGGCTGGATTTTCATTACGTTTTCAAATTAGAAAACTCATAACATAACTTAACAATATTTGAGCATGTAATGTTAAAATTACGTTACTGCTACAGATAAAAACTTGTCATAATAAAATCGGTTGTTGTAATGCTGGCCATTGATGCCTACTGTTTTTGAACACATTTTAGAGGACTTACAGTGTTCGTGTAGATAAAGTACTATTATTGCACCAAATTGCTTTGCTTTGAGATGACCAGTGAAAGCGACAGCTGGCTATTTAGAAAGTAGTTCTTTCTTATCGCCAAAATCTCAGATGTCTTTTATTTTTCAGATGTTTTATCTGAATCGACACATTTGTAAAGCGTGCAAATAGCAATCAAGTAATTGCTTCAGAACAATAAGAACAGACAAACATTGTGTTATGCATTAGATGAAGATAACGATATGTCTATCTTAATCCGACCACAATTGTAGCATGTTATCGATGTTATCACGAAGGTCTTGTCTTGTAATGGTCTTTTAATTCTAAATTTATGTATTTCGAGTAACTATGAGAGATGCGGTTAGAAACAGAAGTTGAATAGCGCGCGTAGTGTTCAAATGAGCTTGACACAACTTTATTGTCCCGAATAAGTTTATGTTAATAGTAGTTTATATAACTGTTACGTAATAAGGCATACACTGCTTTATCTACACTCATATTATATATCCTAAATGAAGTGTTCGGAAACCATAGAATGACCTGTATTGCACCGCCGTGGTCAACGCTTGTGTGCCGGCGGTCGGGCGGGCGCGTACCGCATTATGTTATCAAATTAGATGTTCCAAATTTGAAACTCATAACCTATCAATATTTGAGCATGTAAAGTTAAAATTACGTTACTGCCACAGATAAAAAGCGTATCATAGTAAAATCGGTTGTGGTAATGCTGGCCATTGCCTACCTTTTTTGAACACGTTTTAAAGGACTTACAATGTGAGTGGAGATATCATTTGTAACCAGCCCGTCACCGTAATAAGACTGTCAGAGAAAGTGCTGTGCGAGTCGTTCTTACAGCACTATTGTGGTGCCATTTTTTGGGCTGATTGTGTATCTCGTCCTTTCTTATATATCGGTGATTTATAAGGTTTTTACGCATCTAATCACTCTATAGTCTTCACGCAATAGCGTGCAAGGTGAAAGCTTAATCTAAATGCACTCGACAATCAAGATTTTACAACATAAAGTCCCAGACACTATCATTCTCGTATTTAAGATACGATCTTCCGTAATAAGACTGCAGTGTAGTTATTAGTTCAAACACTTTTTATTTGCACGTTTAAACCGGGCACGAGTATAAATCGCTATTATTCTACGATAACGCGTTTACATTTACAAGCTATATTTGTATATATGCCGTTATCTCTGCGTTTGTATATTATTTAAAGAGATTATAGCGTCTAGAAGGATGTCTTTCGGTGATAAAGAAATGAGAAAGAACAGCCTGTGTTGTGACTACACTAGCAGTCCACTGTGAACTAAGAACTCGCGTTTGTTGCAAATGAGTTGACCAGTATAACAAGACCTCCTAACAAAACTCTGTTAGGCCTTCTGATTCCAGAACCCCCAGAAATGCAGCTTATATAAGAACTCTAATTATATTTATCTCTGCCCCAACAAATTTCATGAAGATTCAGAAAATTACTTAAGTTATCGCGGAATAAACATTCAAAATCAAAAAGCCATCGAAATGCACGATCCCAGTAGCCAGCTAACTGTTTTGTGTCTGAAGTTGTCTGTAAGAACTTCACTTCGCTCGTTCGATAATGTATAGTAGCAAAAGTAGCTAAACAAATGAGGCGTTCAAAATTATCTAGGCACGACTTTATTGTTAAGACTATAAGAGCGTGTGTAGCTCATTTTGGACACCTCATCCGCTAAGATACTTCTGCTACTGAAATACTTTTGTTATCTAAATTATGTAATGTATATATGTAAATGTGTCTATGATATCAGGAATTATGTTATCTTTCTCAATGAACACTATATTATCGTTAAATGAGAGTGAAAATTAGAAATAGGAAAGACTGTAAATTAAATAAGACCCAGAAATAAATTAAATAAGAGCTCAAAGAGGACCCAGTGTGTTGACGATGAGGGACCTTCTTGTTCCTTTAGCCATCAACACAGTGAATCCTCCTTTTTGTAAAGGGTCGGCAACGCGCATGTCACTCCTTTGGAGTTGCAGGCGTCCATAGGTTACGGTAGCTGATTACTAAACATCGGTATCAACGTTCAAATTTCGTGGCAATGTACGGTTGGCAGAAAAATAAATACAAACAAATCACTTAGTATTTTTAACCTTTATTTTGTATATGTAAATAAAAAAGCCCCTAAATAGTACATTTCCTAATTAGGGTGGTAAAACAAAGAAAGGCCGCGCAATCGCAATTGTTGCGGCCCAAGCTGCAAGCGAGGGACGTAATTATGCGATCGAGGGCTTTCTTTATTACCTCCCGTGTTGGAAAAATATGTGCACATTTGGCCAGAAAGCGGCTCTATCCGTACGCGTAGCGTGCGGAAAAAGCCACTTTATGTCCAGGTGTGGCATACAATATTTTACGAGTTAGAATAGATCACTAAAATTTGTTCCATAGATTTTGCTGTCAATCTTTGACGTCTGTAAGAATATATCCATTTTAAATGACTAAAAGATCTTTCCACGCTGACTGAGGTAATAGGAAGGTATGTCAAGCATTGAAAATTTTGCACACAGTTTTTATTTACACTTTCTGGTATTTCAGCCTCGTTGTTTTTAGATAGTTGGTTAATTATTTGTACAGTCTTATAACCAGGATTTTTCTTTAATACACTTTTTAATTTAAAATAAACTTTTCTGGCATTTTGATGTAACCTTAA
This sequence comes from Pammene aurita, assembly GCA_947086415.1. Classification (NCBI taxonomy): domain Eukaryota; kingdom Metazoa; phylum Arthropoda; class Insecta; order Lepidoptera; family Tortricidae; genus Pammene; species Pammene aurita. The sequence continues at coordinate 17,545,086 of OX352313.1, forward strand.
CGTTGATATTTTTTTTTGCAAACCATGAACAATGTTTAATGATTCTGCTAGACTCAGTTTTGGATCCTCCAATAATTTTATTGACTTAGCAATTATACTAAAGTGTGTATCGACGAATAGTAACTCAGTTTTTAAATTCCGGTTACGGAAAATTTTTTTTGCTTTAGAAATTGCACTCGCTTCACGCGGATTTAAGGCATCGATGACAGATTTGATTTTATCATAATGCATGTGATAATATGAGGCAGCATTTAACCATGTTCCCCATCTTGTTATCACGGGTCGGGGTGGTAGAGGAATATTTACACACATTTGATGAAATAAATTTGTCCTTGAAGGAGCGTTACGAAATATTTTTTTGATACAGTCAATCAAACTGTTTATGGTCGGGTAAAGACTTCTAATTATCTCTGCGACTCGATTACATCCATGTGCTATGCATGTTACATGAGTCATATTTTTATATTTCTGAACAAGGTTTTTAGCTGCTTTTACCATGTAGGAACCGGCATCCGTTACAAAAAATAATAATTTATCCATGTTTTTTTTGTATTCATCGCCCCAAAGATCTTCAAGGGTTTCCTCAACGAGTTTGGTTATTGTCGAATGGTTAGTCGCCTCCAATACCTTAGAAGCAAATAAATGTGGCTGGGTACTAGTTCCATCTAGAGCTCCGATCAAAATATTTGCCACTTTTTTTCCCACGGAATCTGATGTTTCATCAACACTGAGGTAAATCATTTTATTTTGTAATTTCTCTTTCAATTCATTTTTTTTCTTTTCATACAATTCAGGTAAGCATTTTACTCGTATTTTTGTTTCACTCGGCACAGTAATATCGTTTCCATATTTATGATTTAAAAGGTTTTCTACAAAATTTCTAAATTTAGGATTGTCTAATTTTGACCACGGTATATTCGAACAAATCATAAACTCTGTTAAATCTTTATTAAATTTTTCTTGTGCATTATTTTTATGAATTTTGTTGTGTAAATCTGTTTTTAAATGGCGGTCGATACTAGATTTAGAGGGAAATAATTTCGAATTACACAATTTGCAATATACGATATCGTCTTTAATTTCGAAATCAGCATTATCTCGTATTATATCCTGTAAATGGCAGCGTGAATCAGATAATTTATCTTGATGAGATTTTGATTTCAAATGTTTCTCTATATTGTACATTTTCTTTTTTATATTCATTTCGCAAATAGTACAGCAAGCACCTTCGTTAGTGAATATAAAATCAGTATACTGCGTCAAATCCATTTTCTCAAGTCTGATAGGGAGTTGGGTAAAGATTTATCAATGCTAAATTGTAGTTGTAAGTGTTTTTAAGAACTATTATCGTTGAAGATTTTACCACATATTATTTTGCATGACAATTAAATTGACATTTGTTGCCTATTTGGCATTTAGAATTTTTTTTACAAATGGATAATGAAATGAGTATTGAGGTTCTATGACGTATTAAGAATATAAACCTCTTTAAATATATGTACAGTTTACCAAAGTACGATTAAGAATAAAAATAAATTAAATGTTATTTATTACTAATAAATAAAACAATGATACCTATGTATTTCTTTTTTTGCGACCCTTACCAAGTGCCACGAAATTTGAACGTTGATACCGATGTTTACTGATTACCATCTGGCGGGCCGTATGCTTGTTTGCCACCGTCGTGGTATAAAAAAACACTAGTCAAGCAAACTAGTGCGTTTGCGTGATTTTTATTTGGGTTCAGAACTAATAGTCCGCCTTGAACTGAGAACTCGCGATATCCTAGCAAACGAGTTGACCACTGTAACAAGACCCCTATGAAGATCGTTTCGCGCCTTCTAGCCCCATAACCTCTTGATCGATCCTGCTCATAAACGGACTTTCAAATTATATGTATCTCTGCTACAACCCCAATAAATTGCTGTACTAAAGTTATCGTGGAACAACTATTCAAAATGCCATCGGAATGCGGGGACGTGTAGGTGGCCAACTGACAGTTCCGTTGTGTCCGAATTTGTATGTAAGAACTTCACTTCGCTTACGATCCGCTCGTTCGATTAGTGATACGCTTAAGAGAAAAAACCGGCCAAGTGCGAGTCGGACTCGCGCAGCGAGAGTTCCGTACAAACCTGTAGGTAACTAAAATTGACGGTTTTCGCAATTTTTCCTTTATCTGTGCTATAAGACGTTGATTCCCTTGAAAGTTTCGAAAATTTGCGGAAATTTGTGGCATAAACGGCTGTATCTTTTGATTGCGTTGGCTTAGAAGCTGGATTGGAAGTTGGATTTTTTCACAGCTCCAAGGGACAGTAGACCTGAGTATTTGATATAAATTTCAGCATGATACCTCGACGCGTTCCTGAGAAAAAGGGTCTTGACAGACGGAGTGACAACAAAGTGATCCTATAAGGGTTCCGTTTTTTCCTTTCGAGGTTCACGCAACCCTAAAAATGGCGAGCATAAAATCGTTGTCCCAAAAATCACACGATTTAGTATAAGATACCTCACGAAAGAGGATAAAATCCCACAGATGTAAAGTCAAATCCCCAATTGTCTTCAGTTTTTTGGAAACCTACATACGCTTACAGACTTTTTACTGTAGATTGCATGGATTTGAAATATCCAAACAATAACTAACAAGACTTAATGATATTGTCCCCAGCGCTGGGCCCACTCCTCCCCCAAATGAATGTTTTTGGGCGCCAGTTGGGCGTGTCCCCGGGTGCCATGGGTCTGGTGACGTCTGTGCTGCCTCTGCTGTGGGCTGCCGCCAAGCCACTATTTGGCTACGTAGTCGACTACTGGCCGGTAAGTATACTGATGCATAGCCATTGCTTTTCGTAGGTTCATGGAACGACAGATGTATATTTTTGTAGTTCACAGTGCCTTGGTTTTATTACTGTAATGTTGTATAACTTATTTGAATAATAAAATACAAAAATAAATAAAAAATAGCCTGAACGCGATTTTGTATAGGCATTGTCAATCCATGTCTTAATCATTCTTGATGCCTATACTAAATCGCGTTCCTCGAACCTTCAGGCTATACGTCTGTTTTCGGTACTAAGTGCCACAGCGCCATCTGTCGAGTCTGGAGTCGAGTTATTCTGTCAGCGTTAAGCGCCGAACAAAGTATTAGAAACTAGGATTTAGTGTCTGGTGTGACCGATAGATGACGCTAGTGCTTTAACCTGAAATAAGGGAACGCGATTTTGTATGGACATTGTCCATCCATGTCTATATCATCCATGGCCATAACTCAGGATCCGCTGTTGAAGTCCCTTACGGACTACGGTGTAGACACGTCATTCCTTTACCTAACCTTTGTCAAACCGGTTTAGAGATAAATGTAACCATATTATTTGTATGTATGCACGAACAAACAAACAGCTAATTGCATACCAGTGGCGGTGGGTAAAAAGTTTTTCGTAGACAAGCCGGAGCTTTATTTAACTTAACATTTATTCTTCATGAGCTGTAGGAAAACTGCTTAAATGCCTGAAAATCGGGAATCGTATTCTATGGACGCACCGTCATTGATACCTAATTAACCTACCTAAAAATACCTGATTAAAAGCCCTGTTACATTTGGCCTAGTTAGCTTCCTAAATGATTTAGTGACTAAATTTAGTCAAGTGTAACCGCATTTAGAAAGTAATTTTACTACTAAAAAAAGTTAGGATTCTAATTAGGATGCTAGTTAGGACAAAAAGTGTAACAAGGCTTTAAGCATAGCTCTATGCTTTAAGATATGAAATCATTCGTATAGATTATAGAATAAAAAAACATTTTTTTTACAGAGTCAAAGAAAACTAGTCTTCATGCTTCTAATAGCGACTATGACTGGCTCATACTGTTCTCTATGGTTCCTGCCTATGCCGGACCCGCCGCCACAGATAGTAGAAAACGTGTACACTCTAAACGACACCGTCTATCTGAAGAAAGTAGACAACAGCACCATAGACGAAGACTTATTACAAAAATACAGCTGTCAGTGGACATGTCACAATGGCACTATTGACGTTTATCTGTCAAATTCGACTTATGTCAATACTATGTATGTGGAAAACGATGTGGGAAATGCTTCCTGCTTGCTCTTTAATATGGAGTTTAATGATGAAAGAGAGGGAGATGTGATATGTGTGCCAAAGAATGGTTGTAATTTAATTTGTGTTGATAAGGATTTAAATGGGACGGAATTTAATATGACTTCTAATAAAACAAAAGAAAATTCAACGGCTGTAGATACCACAGATAATTTATACATGACAGCGGCTTTTTGGGCGTTTGTGGTTTTGATGTGTGTTGGCACTGTGGCCTTCAATGTTGCCAACTGCATTGGAGACGCTGTCTGCTTTGACGTGTTGGGTAAGTTTGAAATTAATTAGTTCTCTCAACAGTGTATTGTAATAAAAAAATATATGAAACCCCCCGAAACGTCTTAACCTATGTTGATGAAACATGTCTAAGATCCCTCCCTAGAAAACCGGCTTTCAAATAAAGCCACATTAAACCCATTTTAATGTGGCTTCAACTATTTAGCGCTATAATTCCACAGACAGATACACAACACATAGCGGTCAAACTTATCAAACCCTTCTTTTTACAAGCACAAATCGATAATAGACACTTACTTACCAGCTTCCGTGTTAAGTAAACTATGGTTATCTAATGACGGTATTATTATTTTAACAGGCCAAGAGCGCGCTTCAAAATACGGCGCCCAACGCGCCTGGGGTACCGCCGGATATGGCCTCACAGCGCTACTAGGGGGCGCCCTAATAGACCTCACGTCTGGGGCCTCTAAGGACTTCACCCCGGCTTTTGTTATAGCCATAGCTGCGACAGCCGTGGATCTGTACAGCTGTAGAGCGCTCACAGTGAGTAACATTGATTATAGTGACATCTAGTGGCGAATAGAGGAACTACTGAGTCATTCAACTGCGTTGTAAAAAGTTAATATTTATTTACGACGTCCAACACGCCGGCAACCGCATGCTACGGCCTACTAGGGGGTGCCCTATTAGACGTCACGTCTGGGGCCTGTAAAGACTCCAAACCGGTATTTGTAATAGCCCTCGTTGCTGTGGACCTGTACAGTGTAAAACTGTAGAGCACTCACTGTGAGTAACATTGATTATAGTGACATCTTGTGGCAAATGGAGGAACATTGATTTACGACGTCCAACGCGTCTCGAGTAAATATCACAGGCTATGTCCTCACAGCGCTACTAGCCGGATACGGCCTTACGGAATTACTAGGAGCGCCGTAGTGACATCTAGCGACGAATTACTAAGTACGTGATTTACGTTTAGTTTTGGCAGCAAGTAGAAAAAGAGTTCAGAGACATCTTAGGGTTTTAAAAAAAACTGTAGAGCCGTTATTATTTATAGTATGTTTGTAACATTGTAACGTGTTTTTAAAATATATTGTTTTCAGTGGTCACGCAAAAGCAGCTTAATTTAAGATCTAATTTGGCGTCTTTTTCAGCTGCCCTCACTTTCGAGCCCCGACGACTCCGGGAAGGCGCTGCGCGATGTACTCCGCATGCCTCGGGTGCTTGTATTCATACTGTTCGCCGTTGTTGCCGGAACTTTTGATAGTTTCATAATTTATTACATGTTTTGGTAAGTTTTAATGACAACTTACCTTTTTAAATGTGTTAGTTGCGATGTAAAACAGTGACGGATGTTGGACAATTGAGTTGTTTTGCCACAAAATTGAATAGTCCATTATAATTTAAAAATTTCATTCATTTATGCAACTGGTAATTCAGAATCGTAATTATGCCCAAAGAGGTGCCTTTTTAAATTTTTTGTGCCTGTTAGAGAAGAACTGTTTCGTTATTACCTTTTTTCGGAAAATCGTAGGCCATTTTGGATCAGATTAACTCCGAATCAAGGCTATTTATATAACTTACTCTATGGGATCAAGATAAGTAGCGTATTCGAAGACAGGTCTTTGCTCAACACAGTGGGTGACAAACTACTATAAAAATTATGATGATGATTTTTCTCATAGGTTCCTAGAAGAATTGGCAGAAGAAACAGGTTCCATGGCGAAGATTAAGCTCATAGAGGGCGTCGTAGTCGCGGGACAGAGCTTCATTGGGGAGCTACTGTTCTTCTACTTCTCTGGTAAGTGTGCAAAAATATCTGCTTAGAATCCGCCCGCCGACGGTAAATATTGTAGAACCTCGCTAATTCAAACCGATGATTCGGTGATATCGTTAATCCGGAGTGACGCGACGCCGGTGGCGGGGGCGCCGAGGAAAGTACAGAATACGAGTATGCAAGAGTAGATAGAAGAGTATTATTGACATTTTTACTGCTATCAAAATAAAAATGTTACGAAAATGGGACACATTTGAAATGAAATAGTAACTGAATTATGAATTGTTTGAGTGATTTTGACGTATATATACCATTAAAATTTTGCAGACTATAATCCGGAAACCTCCAATTATGTAGTAAATTGCGTCACAAGTGAGCAACATTACATACTTATGGCGAGGGCGTACATTGAAGGAGACGAATATTTCTACAATAGAATCCTGACCGTAGTGAGGAATTTCAGCGTTGACCCCTAAGATGTGAATATTGTATTTTAATTGTATATCATAATTTACAGGTAAAATAATAAAGCGATTGGGCTACGGCACCACATTGACGCTGTCCCTGTTCTGCTACGCGCTGCGTCTCGCTCTGATCTCATTCATACAGCATCCGTGGCATCTGGTTTTCATTGAGGTTTGTATGTGATAGTTGGATATTTTTACGTCTTCGTAAAAAGCAATGCTAACATTATATTCTTTTTAAACGCAACGCAAACAAAGTATTCATGAAAATCTCTCGCTACGCTTCAAATATTAAAGGAATTATTATGCCTCTGTAACACTTCTGCGTATTTTATTTGTTCACAGTCAATAATGCAAGGACCGACATACGCGCTATGCTACTCGTGTATAGTGGGGTATGCGGCGTGCGTAGCTCCCGAAGGTTATTCTGCCACTGTGCAAGGCGTGGTAGCCGGCATGGACGACGGTGTCGGTACGTATTGTCTGAAGGTTTACTATTTAGTAGAGATCCTTAATTTTAGATTTTATTCGAACGAGCTGACAGAACGCAACTGTCAGCTGGCTGACGTTCTTGCATTTCAATGGTTTTTGGAACGAAGTTCGTTATCGGACGGTTGGAAAAGTAAGCTTTGACCGTCATGAAAACCCGTCACAACCCATACGGCATATGTAATAACTAATGAGAATGAGAATATAATAAAATGATATAAAAAAGTTGAAAAAGTGACCCGGTGCCCAGGGCTGGGTTCGAACGAGCGTCTTCTGCATTTGTCGCAGACGCCTTAACCACTTGGCCACCCGGGTCACAGCAGCACCGGTCGGTTGAAAATATTTATTAAAATAATTTGATTTGTTCTTCAGGTTTATACGAGTAACTTCGTTCCATTCCAACCGAGTTTTCCACGACATTCAAGCTTTTTTTTTTAATTATTGTCCCGCGATAACGTTAGTAAGTTTTTCTGATCTTCATAAAATTTGTTGGGGTTGTAATGAGCTAATGAGATAAATATAATTTGACAGATCTTATATAAGATGAGCAGGATCGATCGAGGGGTTATTAAGCGATATTCATAAGGGTCTTGTTATATTGCGAGTAATCGCGAGTTCTCCGTTCGACGTGGACTATAGTTATGGTCCATGTCAATAAATGTTGGGTATACTCGTAAACAGGGTTCGCGCTGGGCTCGCTGGTGGGCGGGCAGCTGTACGCGCGGGCGGGCGGGCGCGGCGCCTTCCGCGTGCTGGCCGGCGCCGCCGCGCTCGCCGCCGCCGCGCACCTGCTGCTGTACCGCTGCGTCACCCGGCACCAAGGTGAGCTCCTACAACCTCATTATCTCCTGGTAACTCGTCTACGTGTAAGGTACAAAAATCCGACACGTCGACTATACAGTCAAGATCATAAATACATATACAGGGTGCCATCTGAGACGTGATCAGTTATATGTTTTTCTAACTCCATAAACAACTAGCAGTTGAATGCCCCAACTTTTACTAAAATCAGACATTTTTTTTCTTTTTTTTTACATGTTTTTGTAATTTATTTTTCTTTCAAAAGTGATAATATTAGTGTAAAACAGTTTTATAAGATATTTAAGGTAAAAAAAATTATTAAATTACATTTTATCCGGAATAAATGACAAAATTGTTATTAACGACAGTTCCATTTCAAAGAGATAATTCAATTTACTTATTTAAATATTCTAATAAGTAGTTTAAATATCCCGAAAACCCCGTCAAAAGAAAAATAAATTACAAAAACATGTAAAAAAAAAAAGAAAAAAAAGGCTGATTTTAGTAAAAGTTGGGGCATTCAACTGCTAGTTGTTTATGGAGTTAGAAAAACATATAACTGTTCACGTCTCAGATGGCACCCTGTATAAACTTTAGCAAAGTGAAAATTACACTGCCATAGACTTGACAACTCATTCATCATGTACAGATTCTTCACAAGAGACCAAGGTACACTCCTACAAGTTCATTATACCCTGGTAACTGTGGACGGTTATCGAGAGTAAGATACAGACGGACTGCAACCCAACTGCAACATGAATAGAAGCTACATAGCTTGACGTGCAGTTACCGTGCAGCTGGCGGGCAGTTCTCATATATAGCACCTACAAAATATCTACAATTAGTAACCTTGTACCTGCATATTCATTTACAGAACAAAAAGCAGAAGAAACCACCCCAGAAGGCGAGAAGATGCTGGAAATTGATAGCAGCGCCATCTACCGGGCGACTGTCGTACCACTCAGCGACAAAAGCGAAAACAGATAACATAAGCAATAACGTATACTAATCGACCACAGGTGACGTGTTGTATGTAAATAGGCGAAAATATGTAATAAATAAGTACTTTAGTGCCATCTATCGTGCGACGGTTGTACTCGTATCACTCAGAGAATAGAACATATTACTTAAGTATTTATAATGCTTGACATTTATAATGCTAAAGATGGCGTTGCTAGTATTGTACATTGACGTTTACAGGGTATTTTTGTATTATTTGCAATATTTGATGGCTTTGTTTATAATAACTTGATATTGACATTTGCAGGATTTTTTCAATCCTTCGCCATTTTGCTCCAGGTAAATATCAGGGCCAACACCAAAATCGCATAGAATGATTGGCTGTTTAACAGAAAACTTCATAATCAGGGGAGCTACCGCGAATGGCGAAATTCGAAAATTGACAAATTTGCCTCTCTATTTCACTTCGATATTACAGAGGCCAGATGAAAGAACGCGTGAATAGTTCGCGGTAATAGGCCTGATGAGAATCTTTTGTATGCAGCTCATTTAGTTCCTTGCTGTTGAACCCATTAAAAATGGTGGAGTCATGCAATGCGGATGGCCGAGTTGTTAGAAGTAGCTAATTGCAGCGCCATCTACAACTCGGCAAGAAACTTGAGAACAGATAACAATGCTAATAACTGACACTACTCGACTACAGATGGCGTTACTAGTTGTACACAGACTTATATCTAAATAGCCTTATGTGCGGCAATTTATATTAAAGACATGTCTAATTTCTGTTTGGAAAAACTCGGAAAGTCTTGTCAGACTTGTCTTTTTTTCTTTCATAAAGTTGTATAATCTTCATTCAAACATCGAAAAACATTGGCTGTTGTGTGTAAAATTTGTTTAAAGGGTATAAAGTTTTATAGGCTGCGTGATGTGTCTAGACACTAGTTAGATATGTCCGTGATTTTATCTTATATAATTTAATACGTATATTTCATATTAAATACCCACTTTGCCATTTCTGGGTTAAAAGAGTATATTTTAGGTATTATTCTTAAAGATTTTGATTTACCAAGACTTAAGGACTTTACAGTTTTATAAGTATTTTACATAAAATTTTAAACGAACAAATTTTAATAATTACCACTGTTAATTTTAGATTTTTATTTTTTATAATTACTTTTGACTTAAAGTAGTATTATAATGGATACTACTATCATACTATGGTATGAGCACGCTAACTCGGTCTCCATCTGAACTGTCACTGCCATAATCTGACGTGTATACTGGCTCTCCAAACTTGCCGTGCGGTGTAGAGTGATCGTGCTCTGACTATATCTAGCTCCATTTGATGAGTAGAATTAGTTTTACCAGAGAGAATGTATAAATAGAGAACATAGTCTATGAACTTTTTGAGTATAATGTATGGGGCCGTACAGTGCCATCTAGTAAAGCTATCACACTTGTAGTCTCAAAAATTTCTTAAGACTGTGCCACAGAATAATATAATAGTATTCCATACAGAAGGTTATCTTCCCTACAAAATCAGTGTTTGACAGAACTTTGACAGATGAACGGTGACACATGACGTCTCCGTTCAATTTTAACTTTCGACGTCCTAGAGTTGATTGATAAGTACGCAATTAGTATTATTGCTGGGCCTGCCGGGCCTTTAATACAAAACTAAATAAATGTCAGATTTATTACCTTATTTGCCCAGTCTAATTATTATTTTAGTACAAAACTCCTACTATAAAATACTTAAATACTTTATCTTATCTGTGGTCATGCGGCAAATAAACAAAAGGGATTTTGACAACCTCGAAAACGTATCCGATACGTTCCAAGGCCGTAGCTGTCACTTCATGGAGACACCCTTGACTGTGCTTCTCTATCTATACATTCTCTTTGGTTTTACTGAAGTAATTTGTGCCATTCAACGATATTGCGACGTGTGGAGTACATCTACGCTAATTTTGCTTCGACTTGTATATGGATGCGCCATACTTGATGTAGGTATTGGTATAAAATTTAGCAAGATTTGAACATGTTAATTTTGTATTAAGCAGAACGTCTGCTAATGATACCACGATAGAAATAAAGGAAAAGTAGAAAAATCCACCGCCTCAGGCGAGACTCGAACTCGCGACTCTGGGATACATGCCCATCGCTCTGACCAACTGAGCTACTGAGACTCTCCTGATGGCTGTGAATTTCTCCACCATATCCTGCCTGTATCCCAGAGTCGTCAGTTCGAGTCTCGCCTGAGGCAGTGGATTTTTCTATTTTTCCTTTATTTTTTAAGCTTTGACTATTGTATTGTTGAGAACCGTATTTGTTTCACTGAGCAGCAGTTATATTTATTTAAAGCATGGATTTATATGAATTGGATGTAATTCTTACCACAACTAAACCTTATCACAGTTAATAAACCTTATTACCGAGTAAAGCAGTCGTTCATAGGTGACTAGTAAAAACGGTCCGATAGAGAGCATAATGTAGGGGTGTCTCACTCGCTCTCGCTACAAAATTGTCGCATTTGACACATATTGACATTTTGATAGTCTGATGACATCATTACCTCCTTAGTCAAAACGAAACACAGTCCCCTAGATAACCTTCTCTTTCAGCCTCACTTTGTGACCGAAGAATTAGATCCACTTATTATAAATCCATGATTTAAAGTATACTTCCAACTTTTTTAAATTGACGATTCTAAACGTCAAAAATTCAAACGTAATGATAATGAACTGGAGTACGCTTCGCCTCATCTTTCCAAACAAAAAAGTCGGTTATTAACCGTGGTACCACGGCTTTTGTACCACAGGGGGACCACGGGTAATTATTTTCCCCGTAGACCCACCCCTATTTTCCCAGTAAGGTCTAGAACGCAAAATGACCACTCATAGGTAGGTTAGGCTCGTTAGTTATCTTCTAATGGCCGAAGGCCAAACCGCACAGAAATAGGAGCCCCGCGGACATCGTTAACGTAAAGATAAACCCATTTTGGTGCAGTGGGTCTACGGGGAAAAAAAAATACCCGTGGTCCCCCGTGGTACCACGGTTAACAACCGAAAAAAGTCTGCCAAAATCTCAGGGGGGCGAGGTAGCACGCATGTGATGTTTTCAAGTCAAAGGTACATCATTGTCGGTTGTTACAGTATGGTATACAGTTTTTTTCTAAATGAATTTTTATGGCAGCAGCGCTTTATTGACAATCGACAAAGATGTACCTTTGACTTGCAAAACACCAAATATATTTGACGGAAGTGTAATTTTCACTCGTCCCAACTCTTGACCCTCGCCTCTCGGCTCGGGTCAAGTAACCTCGGCACTCGTGCTAAGTGACATACTTCTCGCACTTGTATAGAAAACTACTATTATAGACGTACTGGATTTTCCTGCCAATACTTTTGACAGAGGGGAAATTATACCTAAGGCCTCTCCTTGCTTAGAACTCTCTGATAATGAAGTATTTAAAGATATCGTAATTAAAATGAATAATATTGTTTTGTATTGTTATTTTATGATTTCACAATTGACTGAGGTTTTGCCAAATTGTTGATTTATTAAATGTTGAATGAACCTACGTATTGTTTTTTTTATTCTTATCTACCTCCCTCCCCCCATCTCTACTACGTCCGCAGAAGTTGGTGGAAAGAGTGAAAGCACAAGATGGAGGTCAACGCCAAAACACTTATACGATTATGTGCCTTATTGCAATGGAGTAAGGTTCAGATGTGTATACATAACATAATTTTTGCGTTGACTACTTGGGGATATTCAGAAAAAACTAGTTTCCCCAATTTTCCATACAAAATTTAATAGTCAGTTTTGCGATGGTCCATACGGAATGTATTTATAAATTCGACATAAAACTGACAAGAAGTTTGGGATACAATTTTTATTACAATTAAATCGATATTAAAGAGCTCAAAGACAGTGTGTTGACGATGAGGGACCCCCTTGTTCCTTTAGCTGTCAACACAGTGAAGCCTCCTTTTTGTAAAGGGTCGGTAACGCGCATGTGACTCCTCTGGAGTTGCAGGTGTCCATAGGTTACGGTAGCTGCTTACCATTAGGCGGGCCGTATGCTTGTTTGCCACCGTAGTGGTATAAAAAAATCCCCTACTAAATCTTCCGTGTTTCCACCCTACTCGTAGTTCAAAACCTTTGGTTATGTTATAAAAATAATAAAAATATAGTAATAGAAACATTTATTAGTAAATAACATATTAATATTACACACAAGTACTTAATCTAAGTATAATAAGTAAACGTAATATAATTGCGGCGAAGCCCTGAGGGGCCAACGCTGGGATATAAAAGCGGATACTGAAAAGTTTCATAATAGTCCACTTTAAGAATAAGTCTTTTATGAGGACACCCATAGAACTTCAACTTCTTGCTTTTGGCACCCTAAATACGTTAAGACTTTACAAAAATGTATGAAATTGACGCATCGATTTGCTGTAATTAAAAACAGCTACTTCATTACCTATGGGGAAATCTTCCAAAACGACCACAGTGACGCTATGCGGTAGTCGTATACTAAGTGGGCTTGGACAGATGTTTCGCGACGTGGACTCTGCACACTATGTCAAGTCCCCAGGAGCTCAAGGTCTAGCAACTAAGTAAATTGATATGTTTTTAATACAACCCTATCAAATACCTTCTTACTGGTAACCGGACCCTGGGCAAGTTCGACAGTTGGGTTCAATATTGCCAGTTTCAACTCTAAATTGTGATAATGACCTCGCGCAATTTACAGCTGAAAGTGTCCCGATCATTCATGGAGGTAAATGTATGGCCGAACGCACAATTGGCGGTTCTAGTTAATTTCATATGATACATGTGCGGGTTCGGCCGTTTATGCTTTATGAATCTGTTGCAATATCGTTCGCAAAAATTTTGCAAGTGCTTTTATAGTCGAACATTGAAACAATCGCGCGCTCTGTACCGTAGAGACATTAGGGCTTGTACTGCCCCGCGCCGACACCGTACTGCTGCCGCACGCAGCGTGTACCCGAGCCCTTAGTATACGGGCTCGAAGGCACGCGATTACCCGACCAGAGTTGCGTCTAGCTTACAAGGGATTTGACGCAGACGCGTATAGGCAGTCGCCGCCGCCGTGCAATTTGTAGGGCCCAATCTGTCAGATTGGGAGGTGTAATAGAAGTTAGGGCACTTAGGGAGCTGAGGGAGGGGCAGGAAGAGGCAGGGCAGATTGGGCCCTACAAATTGCAATGTCTACTACCGGTTTAAGACTCGTCAAATTGGTCCGTTATGTATTACGTCCATGCCAAATGCATTATGAATTAAATTTAGATACAAAGCAGCAGTTTTCCAATCAATGGATATTTCCGTCAAATAGTTGCTTATACTTGAAAACAAGTAAAACAACCTGTCGATGGTACAATTACCGGAGTGGGCCGTATGTCAAACAAAATCAAGTTTTCTACAGAGATAGAAACTCAAGATTCGACCACAACTTCAAAGTCAACTGCACAGCTTAGAGACATCTTTGAAGACATTTGTGCCTCGTCTAAAACTCTAAACGATATATTTCCTCTGGACGCAAATGCGGGTGTCACCTTTACCCGTCATTCTTATGGGGTGCAAATGTGGGTAAAAATAACCTATGCGGTGATTGGGGTGTAAACGGATAAAGGCAATATCCACGAATGCCTCTATGTTGCCAAATTAGTCCCCTAGATGGCAGCCCTTACAACGAGCAAGGACGCCTGCGTCGAGCAGCACCTACTATTGGCGTAAGGTAGTCCCTACGTACTAAGACCTTTTTAACCGCCTCTATATTTGGTCCTTGGTACAATTAACGTTAAAATCAGAGACATTTTAATTTTAACTCAGGCTTTATATATTTCTCTCTCCCAAACTCCATTACTCTTTAGCTTACAAACTCCGGATGATGTGTTTTCATACGCCCTTTAAACTGCAATTCGGAATAAAGCTTAAAATTTAAAAAAAGTTTGATATATAGTCTGCGATTTAAGGAAAATCCATCATGGAGGACTGGGAAGGAAGGTCCAGAACTCCAGACTGTGTCGGACTCTTACCGATTAAAAACCTTTTTACATCGCTCTCGGTTTTTAATCAATACATTTTCGTCAAAAAGAGTGAGGGTGGTGAGGGAAGCTTAGCTACTCGCGAGATCCTTACCTCAGCCAGTGCTGCAAGGCCGAGAGAGAACATGCTTTCTCCCGTTTGGTTTCTGCGAGGTACTCAGGTCGAACATCGTGATGCCGTTTCCGGGCTCTGCATGTTTGACCGTTGCCCGAACTTATTCTAGCTAATACTTTATCTACTGAGTCGACTTTGGTGGATGGGGGATTTCTGATGCATTCATTGCTTATAAGTACGGGCTTCCTATCTTTTGCCAGCCGATGGAAGGGTGGGTCGGAGATCTTTTGTGGACCGCTGGTGTGGCTGTGGGCCTCTTTTGGATAGGGCTACCCTTTGAGGCCTGCTCTTTTGCCTTGAAGACTTTTCGCGTGTCTCCTCGCGCTGCCCTCTCTCTTCCATCGGTAGTTACAACTACCAAAAATAAGATGCGGGGGGTGTGACGAGTGCCCGTCGGACGAGTGGCCATGCCAGCATGTGTGGAGTTTAACCTCCAACCGGTTTGCCGCCACTGTGAGGCGCCGGCAAATCCTTGCCCCAGCCAGTGCTGGAAGGCCGAAGGAAAAAGGGTTTTCTCCGTTTAGGCTTCTGCTGGAGTGACCCGTCTGTGACGGTTTCCGGTAGCCACTTGTGGGTGGCTCAGCTATTGCTGGCTGTGTCCTCCGCTGCTTCCCCAGCTACCGACAACCACTTCATGCGGCGCCAAGTGATGTGACAATACAGTTCATCAGCGGTGAGCGTGTGGTCCAGGAAGAGCAACTCCCCTTCAGGACGCACAACGCGTAGCTCCAGGTATAGAAACGCCTCCAAATAGGGCACATCAAGGAATGGCCTGCAGGCGCGTTAATAACGCCAATGTACTCCAGGACGCCCGCCACAGTCCTCGTGGTACAATCATAAAAAATCATACAGTACGATCGGCTCTCACCGCCATGTTGATGGTTTTCACTATCTCACCCATGACTCGCTTGCAGCACACGACAGCTGTCTGTAGATATCCGTTGGCTTTTGGCACGTTTTTGCTACATGTGTGTTGAAGGTAGGTTTGCGGTCGATGGTAAGTCGTTTGATTTCATCGACAAGCTCCCCTTCGGTTCCTACCATTGAGATTCGAATAGGGTCCTATTTCAGTTTCCTCGTCAAGACCATGGCTCCGCCGGTCTTGTGAGCAGCGAAGTTTAACTTATTTTGGGAACCTAATTCGACCACTTTTTGGAGAGTTCTTTCGGCTTGCCTTTTTAAGGCGCCTGAGTCGCTTCCAGATAACACTAGGGAGACGTCGTCTGCGAATGCCTGACAATGGGCTCTTTGAGTAACTGTAAGAAGTCGTCTAGAATTCTATTTCAGAAAATTGGACCACCTATACCTAACCTACAGAACCTTGGACACACCCCTTTGTGGTAGGCTTTTCGCTGACCTCGCCAGCCGTACCTTTATCATCCGGTCTTCCAGGTAGGACCTTACCGTGTGATAAAGGCTCTTCGGACAGCGTTTCTATGCCGGGTGAGTTTTTAGCTGTGGCCACCAGGTGTTGTCGAAAGCTCCCTCAATGTCAAAGTGAGACTAGTGCGTTTATAAGTTGATGCGTTTCTTCGTTTCTACTTGTTCTTATGTGTCTCAAGTCACAGAGGGCGTCTTCGACGACTTATGTG
This sequence comes from Pammene aurita, assembly GCA_947086415.1. NCBI lineage: Eukaryota > Metazoa > Arthropoda > Insecta > Lepidoptera > Tortricidae > Pammene > Pammene aurita. The sequence continues at coordinate 17,561,704 of OX352313.1, forward strand.
GCATAAACCCATACTGACGTTCGTTCAGGGCCGGGAGGATGTGAGATTTGATCCTGTTTACAAACATCTTTTCCAGGATTTTCCCCGGTACCGTACCGACAAGAGACCAATGGGGTTTTTAAAAACAACTCTATCAATTACCAGATTAATACCCTTTTATTGGTAGCCGGTTTCGGTCGCTGGATCCAATATAGAACACTCCGGCCCCAAATTGTGCCTCCGCGTAATTTTGATGCTGAAGTTTCTCGATCATTCATGAAGTTTGCGACGCGATAAATGTATGACCGAAGGCACAAGCCGGATCTTGTCAATTTCATATGATCCATGTACAGGATTTGTGCCTTATTGGAATCTGTCACAATGTGGTTAAAAAATGTAGGTATAGCAAGAACTTTGATGCTCGAACATTGAAACAACGCTGCCGCACGCATCGCGTACCCGAGCCCTTAGTATGCGGGCTCGATGGCACGTGGATACCCGACCAGAGTTGCGTCGAACTTACAATGGATTTGAGCAGTGTTCACTGAGCCATACGTTTGCATTAGTTTGCTATAGACGCGCATTCGCTCGAGCCATTCAGTTTGCACCCTAACGGTGGGTTGCACCACGCACAAATAAAGTGGCGATTAACCTCAATGACTTTTATTATCATTCAATACTGTCAAACTTTTCATACAAGGAAAATTTAACTATGAAGTTGACCTTAGCAGACTGTTTGGTGCAACTAGCCCAAAGACTCATCAACTCCGTCCGTTATAAGTGTTATAACGTTGACGCCAAATGCCTTATGAATAAAATTTGGATACAAAGCAGCAGTTTTCCAATCAATGGATATTTCCGTCAGTGTTGCCTATACTTGAGAACAAGTAAAACAACCTGTCGATGGATCATCAATATCATCATATTCATATGTCAAACAAAATCAAGTTTTCTACAGAAATAAAAACTCAAGATTCGACCACAACTTCAAAGTCAAGTGCACAGCTTAGATACATCTTTGAAGACATCTGTGCCTCGTCTATTTAAAACTCTAAACGATATATTTCCTCTGGACGCAAATGCGGGTGTCACCTTTACCCGTCATTCTTTATGGGGTGCAAATGTGGGTAAAGATAACCTATGGGGTGTAAACGGATAGAGGCAATATCCCCGAATGGCTCTATGTTGCCAAATTAGTCCCCTAGATAGCAGCCCTTACAACGAGCAAGGGCGCCTGCGTGGAGCAGCACCATTGGCGTAAAGTAGTCGATAAGTACCTACTTACTACGACCTTTTTAACCGCCTCTAGGACTCTATATTTGGTCCTTGGTCCAATTAACGTTAAAATCAGAGACATTTTAACTTAAGCTTTATTTATCTCTCCCAAGCTCTATTACTCAACTTACTAACTCCGGATGATGTGTTTTCATATGCCCCTTCAAACTACAATTCTGAATAAACGCCTGCCCGCAAACCGCACAAGAAAACCTCCGATCATTATTATGTATCCGCATATGCTCCGTCAAAGTTTTCTTCCTCGCATATGCCTTTTTGCACACCGTACATTCGAAGATCCTAGCGCCGTTATGCTTAACCTTATGCGATTCCAAATTGCGCCTATCAAAGAATTTGTTGAAACATATATCGCATTCGAGTGAACGTTCTTCTAAATGATCTCGCTTCATATGTCGTGACAACATATATTTCCTAGCATATACTTTATCACAGACATTACATTTATATTCTAATTCCGCTTCCCCGTGTTTTTCAACTAAGTGTTGATGCCTTTTGAAATAATCTGTAAACCGTTCTGTACATTTCGGACATTTAAATCTCTTTAACATCTTATGTACTGTATCTACATGACTTTTATGCTTCTGGTGAGATGGAAAAACTTTCTTACAAATCTCACATTGAAAACTGCCTGCAGTATGCATAGTTTTAATATGCACTTTTAACCTATAGTTAGTAACAAACCCCGTGCCACACTCATCACAAACATAATTCCTAAAATGTCCATTCATATGTCTTTCTATTGAACCAAAACTCTCAAATTTTAAACAACAAATTTGACAAATAAAATTGTTATCCATAGGGACTTTGAATGGTAAGACTCGGTCTTCAAATTCAGTGTAAAACTTCTTACTATGTTTAGATTCTAAATGACTTTTCAAGTCTTTTAAACTACTTAAATTAGAGTCGCATAAAGTGCATTTTAAGTCTGTTATATCAACATTAATAATTAAAGAATCAGGACTAATTGAATTTAACGACTTTTTGATATCACTTTTCTTGTGTTCCCTTTGGTGTGTTTTTAACGCGTTAATATTGTCATAGCGAGCTTTGCAGTAGAAGCAAGGTAGCCCGACTCTGCTGTTACTCTGAAAAAAATAGACAAAGTAATAATTTGGTGAATATAATTGTGCAAGTTCATAGTATTATGTCATACGGCATTTAACTTTGGGGTAGGTAGTATACGGCATTTAACTGATATAAATCTAAATATATATTAGGCGGGTCCGTACCTGACGCACCGCCTCGTGAGGGGAAGTGCCTCGGCCGAGAGCGCACTTACCAATACGAGCGAAAGCGAAAATTCGATTTTCAAAGTTCTTTGTAAACCGCCAGGTACTAAATGGTCCTTGATATACGTACCTTGAAAGCAGTGACGTTTGAGTGCTCAAGTATAAGTAGCGCGTTGTGTATATGTGCGTGTTTGTCGGTGACGTAGCGTCGTTTGCTTCGCCGTTTACTTTCCAATTCTAAATCCTGGTCTAATAAAGCTTCTATGTCTTTTGGCCGAGTTTTCTTACCTGTGAAAGAAGAAACACTTTATTCAATAATTAAGACAGCCCCTTTATTTAATTTTAACCTTTTGAGCGCCAATGACGGCCAGACACGGAATCGGCAAGTCGAACCACTGACGCCACCAACGTCAATAGCCGTCCACTAAAAAACCTATGAAATACCACTATAAAATATAACGGTTACACTCACGTCACTTTAGTCACTTAGCGCGACATGTTTCGGAGAGCTTAGGTCAACTTCATTTCTGTCAGAGCGGGCGACACATGCGGCACGGCGAGCGGGACGCAGGCCGGCAGTCGGCAACGTGACGTACAACAGTGCGCTACGAGCCGGTTCAAATAGCACTCTTAGTGCTTGAATATGGTGATCTAAGCTCTCCGAGACATGTCGCGCGAAGTGACGTGAGTCACGTGAGTGTAACAGTAATATTTTGTAATGTTAGTATGTCTCACGAAAAAGTTTATTTAATAATGAAATACCACTCTTTTTATTATATCTGGCATTATTACACAGCCAGTCTATTTTTTGGCTTTGGCGTCAGGGGCACGGCGTATTATTGCGCCACCTGGCGGTCATAAGATTAATCAATGATCAATATGAACTGACGATTTTTAGGTAGATGACGTCAAAAGGGATAAAATTCGACTCGCGGGGTAACTAAAGACAAAGAATTTAGGCCCATTTCAAGAGTGCTGAATTGGTAATTACTGTTAAGTTGACTATCTTTGTATTTTGAACAATCACTTATTATTATAAGTATGTAGTCATGTGCCATAAAGCTCTATAAATATAAGGAGAACGCTTCGCCTCATCTTTCCAAACAAAAAATCATTATATTTTGAAGAACTTTGTTAAGTTCGATTCACGATTAGACGAAATCGGCTCGATAGAAAATAATTTCTAAGTTACGTCTTCAAACTCGAGTTTAGTTTCTCGACTTATACGTCTGTAGTTAAGAACCAAATTCCAACGCACTAATACTAAAAACTTAAAAATATATATTTTGTGTTTTACAATTATTGCGTAGTTTTTTTTTATTCTTAATTTTTCTGAATTTGCAACCAGCTTCCATACTAATCGTTACACAATGTTTCTCTTTAACGCGCTTAACGAGATAGGGACGGAATTTAGCTGTTGTCTTCCTCTTACATAATGGTGCTGCCTTATAAAAACTGTTACATACCCTGTAACATGTCCAAATGCATGACGTATTTAGGACACAGCTCATACAAGGTGTCCCTGGTGGGAAGGGGGCGTGGCGTTGGATAACGAGCCAATAGTAGAGCCTCGTCTCGCGCAAGCGTGTCCACGGCATCACTGTCAGGGCCTGGCCACAGACAAAATGTATTCCTATCGGTCCCCAGGACAGATAGGAATAGGTTTTTTCTTAGTAAACTTCCCATTCGTCCCCGCCTTCGCCATACGCGCGTCCGAAGCGGGGACCGATGGAAATACAACAGAATGCAACTAACACAATGGGGTTAGTTGGTCGAAAGTGTTAACAGATGGCGCCAGGGTGGGTTAATGTACCTGTCAGTCCTTCCAATACTGTCAATGAAGGTTTCCACGATCGAGTTCTTCACTAGATGGCAGCACCGTGGCGAGAGGTCTTTTTGACAGCAGCTGTCAAAATCCACCAATCAAAAAAAAATTAACATGATTGGTGGATTATGACAGCTAGACCTCTCACCACGGTGCTGCCATCTAGAGCACTCATTGGTTACAGCTTGTGACTCAAACATGGCGGTTGTGACTTGAGAATAGTTTTTTGTTCATTTTCGTAGTTCAGTGTGTAATATTAATAAGCTCATTGTGCGGTGATCTATCGAACCAAGTATGCAGCTAATGAAGAATTACTCTCAAAACGCGTGTATCTATTGATTGGTTAAACAACCTGTAGTGAGTCGGGGTTGGCATTCCCGTGCTGTTTGTAGGGCACCAAACAATATTGCCAATTTATTTGACAAAATAAATGTCTACGGAAGACATTCTACCCAAAGATTGATTGACTTACAAGATAAGCGTCCGGTCCAATTTCCCGCTTTATAATACTTGACATTGGCTACAGGCAATCAATACTGCCTAAAGACCATCAGAAGACTAAAAAAATTGTGTAATTTTTGTTTCTGACCTGGATGTTAGCGTTTTAAGCCAAAAACAATACTAGTGACAGGTAGAACCTATGCTGGTGCCATCTGGCCAAACTGTTGACAGTTGCCTTCCCCATTAGGCGGGACCACACCTGACGCACCGCCTCGCGAGGAAATTGCCGCGAAAGGCAGCTCGGCTAGTGTGGATGTGGCTCGGCCGAGGCAAACGCACGCGCAGCCGCAATGCCTCGGGCGAGGCGCGTCCACACTAGCCGAGCTGCCTCGCGCGGCAGTTTCGTCGGGTGTGAGCCCGCCTATTACAATGAGGGTAACCATACTTATTACATAACTCGTTGGATAAACCAGATCCATACTCTATGGTAAAAAGTCTAGGTAAAGTTGTATAAGGCGCTCAACACGCGGAATTTAGATACCATAGACAAAAATTAGCCAGAAGACGGAAATGCGGCGGAATATTGTCTGTGGTTCCATACAAAAATTCAGCTACTATAGACAAACCCACTTTCAGCAGATTTTTGTCTATGATAACCGAATTCCGCTCAAATGTGCGCTAAAACTCACCAATATCCTTGTTATCATCTATGTAGTCATCGTCATCAGGTTCTGGCTTTACTTCCAATTCTTCCTTTATCTCTATGTCAGGAGGAACTTTCACTGTTAACAAGAAACAACCATCTTGGTAAAGACCAAGAAAATATATCCTAAAAAAATTGAGTCGAAATTCAGGTACATACAGTAGCATACCCGCTTAATAGAGGTACAATCACGTATGATACTATTTCCTTCAGTCCTTGCAATTAGGCGTGTTGTGTGGACGTGCCTCGGCCGAAGCATTGCGGCCGCGCGTGCGTTTACCTCGGCCCGCAACGCACGTCCACACTAGCCGAGCTGCCTCGCGCGGCAATTTCGTCGCGAGGCAGTGCATCAGGTGAAAGACACAAACATGTGCTTGAAATAAAACGCTGTATTCATTGCATAGGACCTTAGCACCTAGACTTACCAGAAAGTAGTTGCTCCTCTGCACTGACCACCATTTTGCGGAAATTATTGGCGTCCCGCAATTTCTGGATACAACCCACACATATCAGGTTACTGCCCTCACCTGCAGTTGATAGCTAAAACGGATAGTGGATATATATTATATAGTTTGGCTGACATAAAGGGTAGTAACAGTGGAAGTAATAAGCCCTTTTTCAGTAGCGTGGGTATGAGCGTGAGAAAGAGACAGTTTGATTCTCTGTCTATGCTTGAAGTAAAACAAACCCTGGCCAAACTATAGTTAGGGATTTGATAAAAAAAATTGTTTCTCCTATAACCAGTATTTTGATTGGAATGAAAAGGCTTAGACCTATTTTTTTTTTCAAGATAATATTATCTATGTAAATCAAGTATAAGCAGAAAGTACTCTTATCAGTGTATTCCAATTTGTGTCCATGAGGGACAGATGGGAATAAGTTATTTGTCCTTACACCATCATCACCATACTGCACGAGTCTGAAACGGGGACAGGTGAGAATACACCATCTTGTCTAGTTTTTTTTTAGAGAGGATAGGCAAGCGTTTGACCACAACCTCACACCTCACCTGGTGGTAAGTGATGATGCGGCCTATGGTGGAGCGTGTGTAGGAAATATAATTGTCAATTTTACATATGACAAAACTGATTCATTTGCCAGTGTTTGTAGTAAATAAGTCCTGACACAAGGACCTTTTTGTAAATTATTTAGTGTAATAACTGCTATTAAAACGTTAAATACCCCATTAGGCGGCTCCACACCATACGCACCGCCTTGCGAGGCAGCTCGGCTAGTGTGGACGTGCCTCGGCCGAGGCACACGCACGCACGGCCCCAATACCTCGGGCGAGGCACGTCAACACTACCCGAGCTGCTTCGCGCGGTAATTTCCTCGCGAGGCGATGCGTCAGGTGCGAACCCGCCTATTTATATAGTAGTTATAATGTAAAATAATCGTACCTATATATAGTGCAACACCTGTTTTGTTAGTAAACACTGCGTTTATACATTGTAGTTGGCCAATTTTAATATCACCAATTATTCAGGAGCTCCATTATATAAAATACTTACAAAAACATTGAAACACTCCAAGAATATATCGAAATATACTTCGCGAGTTCCATCACAGTAATATTCCTTAAGGACGTCGCGATGCTCGCCCGTCGTTAAACAACACCGGCATTTGTCGTATAAAGTTTGAATGAAGTCCATGTTTTTCAAAACTGTACTGTTTTTTATAAAATTTACCCGTTTACTCCCAATGAAGGAAACGAAAACAATTGTAGTTTTTATTGCTGACTGGTGATCGTCGCCGTAATCGGAGTCATCAGTCAGTTGGTTGAGGCTCAAAGATGACAGTTACAGTTATAGTGTTGTTCTTTATAAAAGTAGTTGTTTAAGTCGATCGATTTACTTAACTTTACAGTAAAGTTAAAATCAATAACGCAATATGAAAAAAAACATCAACTTTTGGGTTACATACAGTTTAGGTTATACAGATTCCAGACAAATGACATCCTGTTCAATGGTTTGAATACATTTCTTTAGGGTTCCGTAATGGTATGAACGGACCCCTAGTTAAATTGTTTGCATGTGCAGCTCTACGACTTGTCAATAATGTCAATGTCAAAGTTGATAAACTAATCAAAACCCAAGCGAAGCAAAGCAAACAAATTGCTTAATATTTTCAATTTAATAATATCTAAAGTGGTAATATACAAAAACATGGATACTACTACATCTAGCACTTACGGGGAATGTCGATGTTGCTTATCCAAAGGCCACCACAAGGATATAATGAAAGAATACTATACTAACGGCATTCGTGAGGTTTACTGCAACATGTTCATGGAATGCTTCAACTTATGCGTAAGTTATAAGTTTCTGTAATAAAATAATTCATTTCTGGACGTAATAAGTTTCTCAAAGAGCACGTAGTGTTGACGACGGGAGACGCTCTTGTCCCTTTAACTGTCTACACAGTGAATCCTTCTTTATATTAAAGGGTCGACAACGCGCATGTGACACCTGTGGATTAGCAGGCGTCCATAGGCTAGGGTATCTGCTTACCAGGTGGGCCATATGCTTGTTTGCCATTATGGTATAAAAAATACTACTTTACTCAATTTATGTAGTAAAAATTACCTTTCTACAATTAAGTTACTACAGAATTATTTGCGCTTGAGGAAACAAAGAATCATTACTTAACTACATATATCTTTATGTTGTCAGATATCCACAACTGGCTCTATCAGCTCACTCATATGCTCATCTTGCGTGCACCATCTCCGAGATGCCACCAGCTTCAGAGCCATGGTGGTGAGCACCGAGAGGCAGCTCCTGCTTGCGGCCAGTCAGGAGACTGTCTTTGTTAATGGTTTGTTTACAATACAATTTCAAAAATATATACATCTATGTAGGGTCTTTAAATGATAGTTTATCAATAAACTAGTTTAATTCATAAATAATAATAATAATAGGCGTGTCCACACTGGACGCACCACCTCGCGCGGCAATTTCCTCGCGAGGTGGTGCGTCCGTGTGGACACGCCTAATGATGTTGCCTGAATCCGATTTGTATTGTCTGTATATTAACAATTTGATAATAATTTCAAGTCTGTAAATGCAGAATGCACAAAAAAAACATGCATTAACTTGAATGTTAATAGTCAAACTATCACTCAATCAATCAATCAATAAGCCAATTTTGAACTTTGAATGTTGTTCCATTACAGAAGATTTAAAGAATATCTCCGAGTTCAGTTTGCGGTACGGCATAGGCCTCCTCCAGCATTTGCCACTGTTGTCTATCTTTTCTCCAATTCGGGCCTGCTGTCAGCTTTAACTTGTTTTCCCATGTTCTGAATCTTCCTCCCGGTGCACAAACGTAGATATGACCGATTTAGGTGGCCAAAATTATTTTAGGGTATAATTCGGTACAAAATGGGATAAAAAATGTAAAAACGTTGTTTTATACTAAAATCAATTGTATTCTGTCAATTAAAATAAAAATAAAATATATAAAAAAAATATAAAAAAAAATTATGAAAAAAAATATTTTAAATTTATTCAATACAAAATTAAAATACACACAAATCTACACTGGTATATATGGTTCGGCAGGCAACAAAAGCTCGATTGTCTCAGGAAGAAAGGCTTTGTTGCAAGGCGATTGCTTTTTTGGTCTCATACTGCTGATGAGTGGATCGGATGTTAGTAAAAGTCTAGTAAAAACGTCAAAATTACATTGTTCTCTTGAAAATTTCCGTGCAAAATTTTGTCGGTATGCCCTAAAATGTTTATTTCGGGCTTCTGCTGCTTCTTCCGACAACTGGCCAATGGGTAATAGAGCGTTTTCTATTACGCGTCCCCCATGGATCAAAATTTTATGCATGGTTGGAGTCATAGGATGCCATTCCCCATACAAATTCTTATATAATGTTGCTGTATCATAAGCGTATTCGTCGAATTTAGCAATATTTATTCTATGACCACTAGATATTACCTCTAAAATAACTTTCAGCCTAAAAATCAAGTCGTAGCTGACTTTTGTGATATCAGCCGCCAATTCCGGATTATCAAAAAATCTCCTACTGGTGTTGCCGTCATTGGTGTTGCCAAAGTTAGCCTTCGGCATATCAATCAGCAATCCTGTCTCAGTTTTGAATCTCTCTTGGATATCCTTTTTTCTCTCTTCTTCCATAAGTTTTTCTTCTTGTGTTTTTCTCTGTCTGTATTTCTTTGTAGGTAATCTGTACGCTAAATGCAGGATGCTTTCCATAAAACGGATTCTAGCATGTAAGACTGATAATCCAAAATCCAAAGCTTCCGGACTCTCCTCGTTTTTCTTGTTGAGATCATTAAAATCCTTCGTTTGATTAGCACCACATATATAACACTTGCTCGTGGATTTTGTATCTGTTGCAGCATTACAGACCTTTCCGTCAACCATGGTCATTTTAAAAATATACCCAAACAAAAATTCATTTTCATGCAAGGTCACTTTAGAATCATTTAGGTGCGCAGCAGAATTCTGCACATAATCAATTTCTTTTTTTGTAACATCTGTTGATTCTTTTACGTAACGAAATCTGATTGGACGACAAAATCGTGTCGAAGACGGTGTCGGATTATTCCAAACCACTTTTTTGCCTTCTTCTCCGCAAACGATCTGTAAAGGCACAAAAGAACTCATAAATATATTTCCATCGGAATCACTCTCATTATCAAATTGTTGCTTGAATTTCGATTGTTGAGACCCATCACAACCCCATTTACAAATTAACTTTAATGACTTTCTCTCGTGGTCATTAAGCGTTATCAGCACTTCTTCCAAAAACATTGATAAGCGAGTGGCGGTCAAATCCATCTAGGGATTGTAGATTAGTTTCTGCGCAGGTAGCTGTTACCCGTAGGGATTCTTTTGGCGTGTAGCACTCTTGTTTTGCTTTCAGCAAAAGATCATAACAGGGGAAGTGTTTTTTGTTTGTTGACCTTATTATTTCGTATTGATGCCTGCTGAGGTCAGCATCTACATACATTTGTAGAGCTTCTTGTGGTGTCAGTGGAGCGATTATTTCATTAACGCTGGATGATCTTTTGTATACTAGCACATTCTGGAGTATTAGTAATATCCTTAAGCACTTTTGAGGCATCTCTTTTGCCACTAGTTTGAAGAACCGATTGTGCTGCATGTACAATAATTTCATCAGGTAGGGCAGCTCGAATTTTTTCGGTTTTCCTTCTCTTGCTTCGCTCACTTAATTCCCCAAAGGATTTACACGGTCGTCCTGACGTGTTAGAGGATGCCACTGGAATCTCAAAAGTTCCTTCCAACCAAGACTCATTCAATTTTAAAAACTTATCTATTGTTTTGTTTGCTTTCAACCACCTTTGTTTTATTTGTGATTTCACATAAGAAAATTCACGTTTTATATATTTTTTGAGCTCTTCCGATGTTCCGTAGGTAAGCACAAGATAATTTTCATAATAATCGCACTTTTCACTTAAACTTGGCAAATTTTGCTCTTGTATTTGCTCAAAAATATATTTTCGAGCTAATACTTTTCTCCCCGAAGCACTGGGTTCACCTGTAAAAAGATAAAACTAAATTAACAATTTTTTTTTTAAATGTGCGAAAATATATTTTTTTCATAGGTTATCTTTGAAAGCCTCTAAGACCACATAGGGGCGGCTAGTGGCGGCTAATTTCTGAGACACCATAAAGACGACTAAGTAATCTGTTCAGGCATATACAATACAAGACAGGGACGCACCCTGAAGTATAACAAAAATACCATTGAAAATCAAAATCTATGAAAAAACAACATTTTGTGAAGGGTCACATTTAACGAGCTCAAAATATATGATAAATGTCAAAAATGTAATATAAAATTATTGAGATATATAAATTCTTACCTGAATAACTGGAATCCGTCAAAAAAACTTTATGAAAACGTCAGAAAAACCAATTAAACACTTGGGAAAACTTGCAATATTTTGGAGCGTCGAGAACAGAAACTTGCGCGCTGAGCGATAGTCAGAGTTCGACTGCCTGTTATGCGGTTCAGGTTTGATGATAAGGAGTGGGGAGGGTCATATAATATGCCTGGGGCTATAGACTACCTCCACGTGGTATTTTTTTATCAATATGTTGATTTTTGCAAAATCGACTTTTGGCCGCCTAAATCGGTCATATCTACGTCTGTGCGGTGTCATGTTGCCATCTCTGGCGTACCAATCCATTACTATTTTGCTCCATTTCTCTTGTGTACTTCTTAATAGGCGCTGTGAACGCGCGTTTGTACCGACCAGTGATGCAATTAAACTGCTCCGTGGAATGAAAAAGCTCGCCCTCAACGCGCGCTAAAGAAACATAGTGTGCATAGGCTCTTATATTTCACAGACAATTGTGAACCTCTTGCTCAAAACCCCTTCAATTTCTAGCGAACCCCTGGGTATTAATAAACCCTGTCCAGGGCTCGAAATTATCACGATAATTATGATCTCTGATATTTACCAGATAATTATCCCCGGTAAGGATTTTCTATTATAGTTCGATATTATTTTTTGTTCCTATAGTCCTTTAGAAATTTTGGGTTATTATCAAATCGATAATTATCAAACAAAAAATCACAATAATTATCAAGATTGTTGATATTATTATACCCTTTATTTAACAACGTATAAATAAAAATGAGTATGTATTAGACATTAAGTTCAGAAGTTGTCTTGCCATAGCATAGGCCTCCTCTAAAGATTTCCATTCTTTCCTATTCATAGCTTTCCTTTCCAAGGAAAGGAATGTTCAAGATAACTAACTACCAATGATAATTATCCTCTCAACCCCTGACTTTGTCCCTAAAATAGTCCACAAATTAGAATGATCCAATTTATTTTATATTGCAGTGGGCGAACACACGGAGACTGAAGTGGATGTGAAGATTGAGAACCAAGTAGAAATCAAGGAAGAGGCCAGCGACCATGACCGAGATTATGATTCCGATGTACCACTTATAAACCATTCACAACATTACTCTGGTAATTTTTATACTAATTCTATTTTATTTATTTGCAATCATCAGTGATTGAGGATTTGATATTTGTTCAATACGTAATGTAATTAGGTATCAATCCCAATTTACTTTTAGGGTTCCGTAGCCAAAGGTTAAAAAAGGGGCCCTATTACTAACATTCCGCTGTCCGTCTGTCACCAGGCTGTATCTCATGAACCGTGCGTATATTGTATTGTATTGTAGTATGGGCAGGTTTCCGCAACTCGACGTCTAGCGCCTATTTTCATGAACCGTGATAGTTAGACAGTTGAAATTTTCCCAGATGATGTACTCGTTGCCGCTATAACATCAAATACTTTTTAAATCTCGTTTGAGGTATAACATTTATTTATGAATATAAAAATATCTGTGTCACTCAAATAATTCTCAAACCTAAACGAAGATTTCAAGTAAGTTTTAGACCACGGGGGTTGTAGGACTGTAGTTGCTTTGCTTACAAAATATATTAGAAATAGACCAAGTTCCTACATTCTGCCAAAAGCCAAGTCCAGCTTACCTGTCTAACACTGACCTGTTTTCAGAGTTACCCCAGCTAGCCTCCGATGAAGCTAAGTTGTTGTCGCGGTTCCCTCGGGGCTCGCTCCGGGCCCTACCCACCAGAGACTCCCTCTACACCACTCTCACGGCTTATGTCCGTCACTTGGACCAGCTAAAGGGTGAGTATAGGCACAGGGCGGACACTACATAACTCCTTTGAGCGCCTTTACTTATTTATCGTATGTCTACATGTCACTGGATTTAGATAGGCATTTCTTATCTGGGGTAGTAGTAGTGGGAAAGCAGATGATGAAGAAAATTTAGTGAGTGCTGCGAGGTCCAGATAGGACAGTGCAGCTGCCAAGTTTGTTACTCTTTTAGCACCACCCAGGGATCACATGTAGGGTTGTCTAAGGTGTTTCCTACGGACGCAGAATAACATTGATCCCCGGGCTTTTATGTGCACGGGACATGAGTACACGCTTCAATATGTGCGTGCGTCTTAGGGCGCTGTTTCCGCTGTCGTAAACGACGTTTGACAATACACCGCCATTTTGCTTTTTAGCGATGCGCTACCAACCTGACGGATTAGCCTACTAGTTCCCTACCAATCGGACGCCGCGGGGCGAGATCATTCCGATCGGGGCGAGGCGGGGCGGAGCGTGGCCATTCTGTATGAAATACTATTATCTCTTCTGTGCCTAAGGCCTAACCGTAACAGATAACTATGTATGTTACATGAAATTATCAAGATATTTATGATGCTGTATAAACTTCAAACGGCTGTACTCACTCGTATTTAGTCACGCATTTCCGTTGCATTTGATTTCCGTTTGAGCTTCAAGATGGCTACGTCGTCTTTAGAATAGTTTTTTGCTCATTTACGTAGTTCAGTGTGTAATATTGATAGCTTATTGTGCGGTGACCTAACGAACAAGTGTGCAGCTAATGAAAAATTAGTCCCAAAACGCGAGTAACCATCCTTTAGTTAAACAAACGGTTATCCGGGGTCCCGGCCACCCACGTGTTTGTAAGGAGGCTATCACTTTACAATCAACAAGGCCTTAACCGAACAACGTTGCTTTTTTTTTATTTTACTTAAATGAATGAAATCATAAGTGTACCTTGACATTGGCAGAATTCACCTCGCAAAATAGGCGAGGAGTAAAAGCCATTAATTAAAAGAAAAAAAAAATACACCGCCATTTTGCTTTTTAGCGATGCGCTACCAACCTGACGGATTAGCCTACTAGTTCCCTACCAATCGGCCGCCGCGGGGTAAGATCATTCCGATCGTGGCGAGGCGGGGCGTAGCGTGGCCATTCTGTATGAAATACTATTATCTCTTCTGTGCCTAAACTTACTACTACTGCTGTATAAATTTCAAACGGCTGTACTCACTCGTATTTAGTCACGGACGATATGTTTCGGAGAGCTTAGGTCTCCATCCTCAAGCACTAAGAGTGCTAGTCGAACCGATCCGCGACCCGTGGCTGCGAGGCCACGCCATCTAATAATATTACGATTGCGTAAAAAAAAAATATTTGGAAGAACAATCCTGTCTTACTAGTTATATAAATTTGATTCATTTAAGGCTATTCGTTTTAAGACGTCAAATTTTAGCTATAGGTCCTGTTTGAGTCGAGAACGTTACAGAAGGGCACATTGAGGTTGTAGTTAAATTAAGTAGTTTGTATTTAATAAACCAAAATACTTGTGATTGTCATTTTAAATAGGATTTAAATTTGAAGCGATCGTATATTTGTGACTCATAACACAAAGAAGATAGAATTTAATAATTGACTGACAAATATAACGGCCTCCTAGCCCAGTCGGTAGTGACCCTGCCTTCGAAGCAGGAGGTCCCGGGTTCGAATCCTGGTCAGGGCATTTTTTTGTGTGTTTATCACGAATATTTGTTCTTAAGTTATCATATATATAGAAACGTCTATGTATACCTAACCTAATAAATAAGTATATGTAGTGTAGGGACGCCCGGCCGGATTCAGGCGGGCTGTCGATCGCTGCTCGCGTTCTTTCAGCCCAAAGATCGCGATATAGATAAATACATGTATATAAGTATGTATTTATCTATCTAAGGATGTATATCGTCGCCTAGCATCCATAGTGCAATTAAGCTTTGCTTAGTTTGGGGTAAAGTCGATCTGTGTAAGATTGTCCACCAATATTCTATTCTTTTCTAAATGGTTAAGTAACAATAAAGATTCATATTATAGATATTAAATATAAACTAAGTTAAAAACTGAACTCGGTGAGTAAATAATTAACTTAATTATTTCTCTTTTTACAGGTAAACTGATACTACCAAGGATGCTAACAAAACTCCTTGATCAACCCGAGTTTAGAAGAATGAAAGTTCGAAAAACATATGTCACTGAGAAACATGCTCATATCATCAACGCATCGACCATTCTAGAATGCTCTACCGTCACCCCATTTAAGAGTAAGAGCCGGTCTGGATTCCCCTGCTTCTACTGTAGAAACATATTTGACAGTTTAGACCAGTTGAAAGACCACCAGAGTAGAGATCATAAAAAGAGCGAAGCGAAGAAAATACTAAGCACGTATGGTGCAGAAAGCTTAGTGGTATATGTTGATGTTACTGATTTAAAATGCTCTATATGCCAAACGAGTATACCAAATTTAAACGAATTAAAATCACATCTCACTAAAACGCATGGAAAGAAAATCCATTTAGAATTTACTGATAGAATTATACCTTTCAAATTATCAGTAAGCAACGTCTATGAATGTCAAATTTGTGGATTCAACTTTGAGACTTTTGGATCGATAGAACGACATATGAACACACATTTCAGAAATTACGTTTGCAAAGACTGCGGGACTGGTTTCGTAACTAAATATAGATTGAAAGTGCATATAAAGAGCATGCATGTCGGTGGTAGTTTCCCGTGTGAGATATGTAAGAAAGTATACAGTACGCAGCAGAAATATAAGAATCATGTCGATACAGTTCACAAGTTAGTGAAAAGATTCAAATGCCCGAAATGTCCTGAAAGATTTTCGGAATATTTCAGGCGCCAGAAACATTTGGTTCAAATACACAACGTCGCACCTCTTCAATATAAATGTAATGTTTGTGATAAAAGTTTCGACCGCCGATATACGTTGTCTAGACATATGAAACGGGACCATTTGGAAGAGAGAGACTATCAATGCCAACTTTGCTCATATAAATGCTTCACAAACAACGAATTGACAGTACACATGATAAAACACAATGGTCAGAGAATATTCGAGTGTGCTGTGTGTAAAAAATCTTATGCTAGGAAGAAAACGCTCAAAGAGCATATGCGTATACATAATAATGATCGCAGGTTCGCTTGTGCAGTCTGTGGACAGGCCTTTGTCCAGAAATGTAGTCTTAAAGGCCATATAAAAACTCATCACATAGAGTATAGTTTGCAATCGTTGGAATAAAATAAGAAGGGATACACGCGCAACACAATCAAACTAAGATCCCGACAAATTGAGGAACTCCTTCGAAATCTTGAAGTCGGTTGAAAACGGTCTAACATTAAGGCCTAAAACAGCATAAGGCCCGCCTGATGGTAAGCAGCTACCGCAGCCTATGGACGCCTGCAGCTCCAGAGGTGTCGCATGCACGTTGCCGACCATTTAAGAACCTATACATTCCTCTCTTGGAAAGTAAATATTGGATGAAGCGTACGACAAGTCGATGTAGTGATCCCTTGGAAAGTTCTTCATATCATTAACGGGGTATTAGTGGTCCGTATTTTCAACACGGGTTGAATTAGAAAATAAAATTAAGTTATAATTTTAAAAGAAGTTTTATTTTATCCTTTCTATCGTTTGACAGTGCTGTATTAGAGATTTGTGGAATCTTAAGTGATTATTTCGAGGATAAAAATAATTTGTGTATCCTTCTACAGCAAGAACGCCAAAAAATCTCGGCAGTTATTGATTTCTCATGCATGCAAACTTCCACCTCCTCTTTTCACCTCTTAAGGGGGAATTTTTGGGTTAAAATCTATCCTATATGATTCCCCCGATCTCAAACTACCTTCATAACAAATTTCATCTAAATCAGTTTCGCGGTTTAAACGTGAAGAGGTTACAGACAAACACATGCATTTATAGTATGGATTCATTGTTTGATGCCGCTCTAAATTTGTCGCGCGATGCATACCGGTAAGCGGTATTGACCACATCACTATTCTGTCATGTGGCAACACTGACAGGTTGACCGTTCTAATCCGACTGAAGGACATGTATCCATGGTCATGAATTAAAAAAAAAAAGAGTTCTAATGGCGGGAAAGGACTGGCGCCAGCTTGGACGCCTTGATGGACTTGTCTTGGAGTATAGGGAAGGTAATGTGTGAAGGTTTGGAAGGCGACTGGTGTGCTGATCTGATACTACACCTGGTAAGTGGTGTTGTGTATTTATATTTTTATAATCGACATTCTAAACTACGAGTACATGAGGGTAACTTACGAATCCTACGATCGTCGTTTGTTAACGAAGTTAGAGTTTAGCTAATCCAACCTTGCGGTGTATGTACCTAAACAAGCAAGGATATTGGACAGGGAGCCCGGGGCTTCCTGATGTTCAAATGTGATTGATGATAATTCAAAATTAGAATATCGTTTGATAAGCGTTTTATCTACACTCATACTGTAAGTACTCTAAAATGCGTTCAAAAACCGTAGACAATGACAAGCATTACAACAAACGATTTAACTATGATAAGTGAAGTATCCTGGAAGAGTCCCTCGGGATAATTATATTCACAGGAGCACAAGAAAACACAGCCGTTAGGATTATTCATGTACGTAGTCTTGCCATAAATTCTGTCCCACATGAAATTACATTTATTTTGAAAATAAAAGAAGGCTTATAAATAAATCAGGGTTATTTTTATTAATTATATTATAAAGATTCTATAAAATAAAATATTTATTCAAAATGTCCACCTTTTACTTTCACACACTTCCTTAAACGGTCCGGCCACTGGTCTATGACGGCACGGACGGTATCGATGGGTATTGAAGCTGCTGCCCGCACTAAATCTACCTTCAGAGACTCGACATTACGATGAGGTTTAGAGCAGGCTCTCTCCTCCAAAATATTCCACAGACCATAGTCCAAGGGGTTGAGATCGGGGCTTCCTGAGGGCCAATCTTCAGCCGCAATAAACTCGGGTAAATGCGTCGTTAACCATCGTTGTGTTGTCTTAGCTTTATGTGCAGGGGCAGAGTCTTGTTGAAATATCCAGTGCTTACCGGCAAATAAAGTATCATTTAGCGGCTTAACAACTCTCTTCAAAATGTCGTTTTGATAGTTCGTAGCACGTATTTTTACCCCTTGTTCACAAAAATGAAGCTCTGTGACGCCTTCATAGGATACTCCCCACCAAACCATGACATATGCAGGATGGTGGCCCCTTTCTACCCTTGGAACTTTTTCAGAAGCTTCTTGGGAACTGTGAGCATATATTTTATCATTTTAGCGGTTGAATTTTTGCTCCACGGTAAAGATTTTTTCGTCTGTGAACAGAATATTACGATATCCGCCCTTTGCGTGCCGCTGCCACAACACTTTAGCTCTCTTCGCTCTTATTTTCCGTAGGGCCGCTGTCAATCGCTGTCCTGTGCTCCGACGATAAGCCCCAAGATTAAGATCTTGTTTTATGATACGGGACATAGTTCTAGGGGGAATTTTCATTTCCCTAGCCATGATTTTCTGCTTGCGTAGCGGATTTCTCCGAATTCGCTCAGCTACCGCTTTAATCACTGCCGGTGTCCTTGTTTGACGTGGTCGACCGCTCCTGGGCCGGTCGTCGACTAAACCCATGTCGTTGTATCGCTTGATAGTACGATAAATAAATTTCTTCGTTATATTCAAAGGTTTCAGCAGGTTGAAAATGTCACTCACTTGCTTGTTGCACTTGTATAACGCTATCACTGCGACACGATTCTCTTTGATGCCCCACTCCATCTTTAGGGAAACGATACCTGGATCTAAATGTATTTTTTCTGACAGCCAAAAGTCTATTTAAGCATAACCAAGAAACAAAAGTACATCAAACATTCCATTATTAAATTTAAAATGATGAAAAAGTTGGGACAGAATTTATGGCTAGACTACGTATTGTCGCAATGAACTTAAAACTACCCGCCTATCGTGCGTTTAGCAACTGGTTGTTAACTACCTACATTACATCCCTCCACACTTAATTATTACAATAACAACCCCAGTTAGAGTACATCTACATAACATGAGGTACAACCTTAAAACTACAACTTATACTTAGGGGGGTTGTCTACACGACATTGTCGTATAACCCGCTCAGGACGAGTCTGGGGCGGTACAAGGAGCCTTTGGCGGTGATGCCGGCGCTTTAGCAGGGCTCTTCGGCCGAGGGTCCTCGCAGTCCGCATCATATATTTCTCCCTCTTCCCCCGCTTCGAGCTCCGCGTTACCATCGACTTTGCCGAACTCTTCTGTCCTCACCACTGGAGCGATTGGTAAGGTGTAAGCTGAATCATCATTAGGCCCTGCAAGTGAACTTAATCTACTTGTCCTCCGTCTTAACTGATCGATGTGTCTGTGCACTTCTTTACCATCCTTATCTATCACTTTATAATTAGTCATTCCTAACTGCTTTGAGACTGTACCCGGAACCCACTTCTCCCCTTGTAAATACTGCCTATACCACACTGAATCTCCTGCATCTACTCTCCTCTGAGTTCCTCCTGCTGCCTCTGTTTGTTTTTTCTGAGCAGCCAGAACTTTAACTCCCCTATCCGGTTTTAAAGCGTCTAACCGAGTGCGCAACCTACGATTCATCAGCAACATGGATGGTGTTTCTCCCGTCGATGAATGTTCAGTGTTACGGTAATGCAACAAATATGTATTTAGGGATTCTAGTACCGGTTTTCGTTCCGATATAGCTTTCTTTATCACTCGTTTTACCGTTTTAACCGCATTTTCACAGGCCCCATTGGATGCAGGGTGGTAGGGAGCCGTAAATATGTGCTCAATAAAATTACGCTCGGTATGCTCTTTAAATTCCCTGCTAGTAAACGGTGGGCCATTGTCTGAGACTAGCTGTTTTGGTAAACCATACCTACTCCATAACTCAGTAAGTATATTTATTGTGAAGCTAGCTTGAAATACCTCAATCCATTTGGACATAGCATCTAGCACGACGAGATACATTTTACCGTTAATAGGACCCAGGTAATCTAAATGCAATCTGGTCCAGGGTCGGCCGGGCCAGGGCCATGCGCTCGGAGCGTGGCGCGGCGGCTGGTCCGAGTGCGCCGCGCACACCGCGCACGCCCGGCACGTCGCCTCCACGGCCTCATCCACCCCGGGCCACCAAACGTAGCTGCGGGCCAACGCCTTGGATTTAACGATACCCATGTGGGGTTCATGGACTATTTCTAGTACCCTAGCCCTACAACTCTCCGGTATCACTACCCGATGACCCCACATCAAACAACAGAGCTCTTCGTAAAGTTCTTGTTTCCTATTAAAATATGGCTTGAGGTTATCAATGTCGCATTCGGCCGGCCAACCATCCCTAACGTAAGATAAAACCCTGCTAAGCATCGCGTCTTTAGCCGTCTTCGATTTAACACCGTTGTAGTCTAAGAGTAAGGCCTCTTGAGCGAAATGTAAATAAGTCTGTTCTGGAATAGTAGCCTCTTCCGACCGCCCTGCCTCCGGCAACCGCGACAAGACGTCCGCGCAATTGTCCGTAGTTTTAACGTATTCTATCTCGTAATCGTACGCAGACAAAATAACGGCCCACCTCTGCATCCGGCTAGCCGTCATTTGGGGAATGTTTTTATGTTGTCCTAATATTGAAACCAAAGGTTTATGATCGGTACGTAATAAAAATCTGCGACCGTATAGATATTGGTGGAACTTCTTTAACGCGAATATTATAGCTAACCCTTCGCGATGAATTTGTGAATAATTTTTTTCAGCGTCACTAAGTGACCTTGACGCAAATGCAACTGCCCGCTCGCGGCCCCCCTCACCCCTCTGAGAGAGTACCGCCCCGACGCCACGCGGGCTCCCGTCACAAGTGAGCACCAGCGGTCGATCCGGATCGTAATGAGCCAGTACTTCTGCGCTAGTTAGCAATTTCTTTACTTCCTGGAACGACCGCTCGCATTCCCCGTCCCAATACCAATTAACATTTTTGCGTAAAAGATTATATAATGGTGCTAATATGCAACTAATATTCCTAATAAACTTTGCAAAGAAGTTAACCATCCCTAGGAAAGAACGCAGCTCCGACACATTCTGCGGGGTGGCCATTTTCAAAATTGAATTTATCTTTGACTTATCCGCCCTTATCCCGTCTTTAGAAACGACGTACCCTAGATAAGTAACTTCTTGAGTTAAGAACACACATTTACTTTTTTTCAGTTTTAGCCCATGGTCTAATAGAATAGAATAGAATAGAAGAAACTTTATTCAGAAACACTTAACTACTATTCAAACATAGCTTTAAGCATATTATTATTTTAAGAAAAAAACAGTCAGTTTATTATTGTTAAGCGTCACTGAAATGGTTTCCACTCAGCTTAAATGTCAAGGTACCTTTTCAGGTCTACGACGCTGGTCTTCCGTGGAAACCCTTCCGAGAGAGCGCAACTAAATGCAAATAAAAATTAATTTAAACAGAAATTATCTAATAATTTACATAAATATAAATCTAAAATTATAAACATTTTTAAATCGCACCTAACTATTGATTTTAATGAGCAGTTACTGAACAGTCATACCCAACAATAAGGACTAAATAAGACAAAATTGTGACAAAAATGAGAGGAGTACAAATAAGATTCTGGAGGATACTGGCACTATACATAACATATATTTAAAGTTTTCTGTATATTTAAAATGTGCTTTTTGAACTTAACTTTAAAAGAATTAACTGAAACAGAGTTCCTTATAGGTGGTGGTATACTGTTCCAACATTTCGTAGCAGAGTATTTAAAACTGCCACGAAATGCCGCGGTGCCGTGACTGTTGTGCCGAGGACATAGTAGACGAGTTGCTCCCCTAATATGATGTTGTGAAAAACGTAACTTTTCATATAGGTACTGAGGCGTCATCGTTTTCACAATGCCAAAAAGCATACAGGCAAAGTGTAGTGCGCGTCTTGACTCCATATTCATTAACCCGCTATTATTGAGGTAAGGTGTAACATAGGCTCGAGGTGGAATATGGAAACAAAAACGAGCACACGCGTTCTGCACTCGCTGTATCAGCTTTTTGGTTCGTGACAATAGACAACCACCCATAACAGTATCTGCATAGTTCAGTTTTGACAATATTAACGATTCACATAGAGATATTCTAACGTCAGTACTTAAATATCTACGAATTCTATATAATATCTTGAGTCTATAAAAACATACTCTAGAAGTTTCAATCACATGGTTATGGAATTTAAGTTTACCGTCCATAAGCACACCCAGGTTCCTAACTTCCGTCACCTGTTCAATACAATCATCTCCGATTTTAATCAACGGGTTGTGGTTGGAAATCGTACACCTTTGTTTATCAGTACCAAAAATAATGAATTTTGACTTATCTGGGTTTAAGACAAGACTGTTTTTATTTGACCACTGGACTATTCGTGTTAGATCATCGTTGATTTTTTCTATTGTACATGAAATTTCATTTCGCTTACAAGATAAGTAAATTTGGATATCGTCGGCATAAATGTGATAAGAACATTTTTGAATAGCATGCACTATATCTGCGGTATAGATAATGAACAGAATTGGGCCTAAAATTGAACCTTGCGGCACGCCACGGGAGACCATAGAAGCATCAGAGAACTGACAGTCACCATTTTGAATAGTCAATTTCACTCTTTGACTGCGACAGCTTAAATAGCTGGAAAACCATCTTAGAGCATTGTTATCAAGTCCGTAATAGGCAAGCTTGGAGATAAGTAAATTATGATCAATAGTATCAAATGCACGGGAAAAGTCAAGCAAAACCATAATCGATCCATCCCCTACATCGACCCCAGTCAAAATGTCGTCAACAACGTCCAAGAGGGCAGTGGACGTGCTACGGCCAGTTCGAAAACCGGATTGCTTAGATGGCAATATAGAATTAGCTTCAATGAACTCGATTAGTTGCTGGCTTACTACTTTTTCGATCACTTTCGACAGAAAAGGTAAGATGCTGATAGGTCGAAGGTCTTTGTAATCGACAGGATCGTTCTTTTTGGGGATAGGTTTTATGAGAGCTTCTTTCCAGGCTTCTGGAAATATACCTGACTGAATGGATTGGTTAATAATAGCTGTGATAAGCCCTAAAGTACGTGAAAGTGTCAAAAGAATCATATCGCGCGTAATACCGTCAGACCCCTGAGAGTTAGATGAGATTTTCATAATGATTTTGGATACTGTGTTTTCATCAACTGGTTTGAAACTAAATGTAGCAGAGTTAAAACGGTTATATTCAAAGAAAGTGATGTCTGAAATTTTAACACTTGTGTTAGGAGTATTAAGAAAATGTAAATTGATTAAATTGGGATCATTGAAGTGACATGGGAGGATGGGGTCTTTATTATTGAAATCAACAACGTTATGTTTTAAATTCTTCCATAATTTACGAGAGTCTTTACAGTGTACATTAATGTTGCTGTTGAAATATGCTTGTTTCTCAGTAAACATAGCTTGTTTAACAATACTTTTTAATTCCTTGTAATATGACTTATGGGATTGCAGTCCAGTAGCGCGACTTCTAATATATGCTTGATCTCTAAGTTTTATCATGTCTTTAACTGTTGATGTCACCCACGGATAACTTATACCACCCACGGATAATAAACGTTGTAAAACCATCTCTAGCGAGTGAATATGCTCCGCCTCTGACTTACCCCCTATTATTACGTCGTCTAAAAATACCTGGACGTTCGAAATACCTCTTAATAACCCCGTCATTATTCTTTGGAAAATACCTACACTTGATGCCAGTCCGTAAACTAAGCGGTTATATCGAAACAGCCCTCGATGAGTATTTATTACAGTAAACATCTTAGACTCATCTAGCTCCACCTAATTATACGCCTGGGATAAATCAATCTTGCTAAAATAAATATTACCATTTAACCCTACTTCGATTTTCTTTACTTCGATTTTCTTTTCTTCGATTTCGCGGTCGATTAGTAAGACGGGATTCAAAGTAGATTTGTAGTCCGCGCACAATCTGAGGGTGCCATCCGGCTTAGGAATAGGTACCAGTGGTGAGGCCCAGTCAGAGTGGTCCACGGGCTCGATGACGCCCGCGCGCAGCATGGCGTCCAGCTCGGCGTCCACTCGCGCGCACAGCGCGTACGGCAGCGGGCGCGCGCGGTGGAACACCGGTGCCGCCCCTTCCCGAACCGCTAGCGTCGCCTTCCCGCCCGTGTACCGTCCCAGACCGCCACTGAATAGCTCCTTCAGGATACTTCAGTGGTTAAAGTGTTCGTCATAGGTTTTTTTGCTTATACAGGCAATAGCTGTGCCCGTGTCAATTTCCATAGTAACAAGTTTTTTGTCTATAAACACTGAGACACCTACTGGTTTATAGTCGTTCAAGCACAGATGGTTCAACTCCTGCTCGATGTCATACTCATTTTCGCCAGTCTCCGAGTCCTCCATCTGCTGCGCCCTTCCGAAATGCAAGGCATTCCTCTCCGCCCCGCCCCACTCTGGGCATACCCGGCGTAAATGGCCAGCGCGCCGACACCTGCTGCACACAAAGTTCTTATAGCGACAGGCCCCATAGCTGTGGTTTTGTGCCCCACAAGCCCCGCAAGACGGATAGCGTTGTTGTGGTCCGGACGAAGGCCCCGCACTGGACCGGTTAGCCTTCCCGAATCCCGCCCGCTGCTGACTTGCCCCTGCCGGGCTCGCTCCGCCAACCGCGCGACTGCGCAGGCCGCTCCCGGCAACCGGCGCCACCGCATGCACCGCAGTAGACTCCCCGCCGACGCCACTCCCGCTAGCCTCCGACTCCCGTGACCCCCTCGCCTCCACCGCGGCTGAGTCACGTTCCGCCGCCTCCAAGGCGGTAGCGACCTTGACCGCTCTCGCATAGGTCACGTCATCACTTTCTGCAAACAGCCGCTGGCGAATAATGTCACTCCTTATTCCACATACGAACTGATCGCGCATGTTGTCATTAAGTTTATCCTCGAACTTGCAATATCTCGATAATCTTTTTAATTCCGCTACATAACCGGCTATAGTTTCATCTGCGCCCTGCCTCCTTTGTCTAAACCGGAACCGCTCTGCCAACGCCGATGGCGCGGGTTGCAAGTGGTGACTCATGCACTTTACCGCCTCGTCAAAAGTCAACGCTGAAGGTTCCTTGGGGCTAGCTAGATTCACCAAAAGTTCGTACGCTTCGTCCCCCATAGATGCGATAAGCACTGGCAATTTCATATCGTCCGCCAACATTTTTAAGCGATCCACATACGACGACCACACCCCGCACTTAACATCGAACGCACTCAACTTTCCAATCGACATCGCGAATTCCCGTATCACTTTTATTGTCCGCCAATAAATCCGGTCCTTATTTGTCTCGTCGCCACTGAAGTATCCTGGAAGAGTCCCTCGGGATAATTATATTCACAGGAGCACAAGAAAACACAGCCGTTAGGATTATTCATGTATTGTCGCAATGAACTTAAAACTACCCGCCTATCGTGCGTTTAGCAACTGGTTGTTAACTACCTACATTACAATAAGTTTCTTATCTGCGGCAGTAACGTAATTTTAACTTTGCATGCTCAAATATTGTTAAGCAATGAGTTTCAAATTTGGAACATCGAATTTGATAACATAATGTTACCGCCATGGCCAACTCGATTGGTCCCGCGCGAGCGCCGGCACAATCGAGTTGGCCATGACGGTACAATGGCGGTCATTCTATGGTTTCCGAACACTTAATTTAATATATATAATATGAGTGTAGATAAAGCAGTGTATGCACCTGTACGTAATTAGGCCTTAAAACACTCGTGTTATCTTATTATGAAATTCGCCTGCGGCTCATTTCATAAAACCACACTCATGTTTTAAGGACCCTTATTACGTAACAGTTACATAAACTACTATTATTAGGTGGAATAAGCGGTTTACATTGAGCTTAAAACGAATTAAAATTGAATATAGAACCTTGTACCTGTGGTACTTTCATAAAATTGAATATAGAACCTTGTACCTTTATTCTGTGGTAGAACCACCAAAGTACTATGTAGAACGATGCATTAATAATATCCTACTCGAGATTAAGATGAAACGGAGAAATGCACTCAAACTCAGAAATTAAAACTCACCAAGTACTCAAATTTAGAGCTGGCCTACATCTTCGTATAAGTTACAGTAGAGACTTGGTGCGCCGAGGCAAAATCATTTGTTAAAAACATAGGACAGCGCTTAAGGGATAAAACTGGCGACCCCAGGTCTGGTAACCCATTTGAAAACAGGTAACGGGAATTAATAAAAGCTGCCTTTTTAACATAGACATACTAGGCATGGACCTAACATGGTAAAATTTGTAAAAATAATTACAAGAACGGGATGGTCTTATTAAACTTTCAATAGGTATGACAGAGAAGGCGCTATTATCGTTGGTCCTAGTCATAGTCTCACATTGTGATTACTGCTTACTTCCAAAATTCCCTAAGTACGTCAAATCCAGTAGTTCAGATTTTCTGCAGACTTGTTAATGATGTTGGCCCAATTAATGATCCAAGTTTGTGACCTCGAGCGCCGAACGCAATTAAATCAAAAATCGTTTTTTTTTTTTTCAAACTTTGGCGATTATGACCCTAAAGGGCTTACTTTTGATAGTACCTTCTCAGGAAGTTTTTAAAGAAGACTAAATTTGCTACAATATGAGAGTAGACTACATTTGCTACAATATAAGACTTGAATTGTCTCTGTAGACCCAATAGTTTCCGAGATAAAGCTTTTCAAATTAGAACCGTTTTTTTTCCCAGAACCGCACACTTAGAGAATTCAACCCGGAATCCGGATGGAGTAGCCATGTCTGTCATTCCGATACAAAAAAAGCCTGCCGATTTTTGCGGGGGAAGGGAACCTCAAATGTATGGCTATTCGTACGTAATGTACAAATAGATAAACGTCAGTCCATACATGTGTATGACCACTGGTCATATGTTTTCGGTTTTCGGCAGAGGGGAACGCCTGTTAATGGATGGCGACTCCGGTTGGTTGATTTCTCTAAGGACGCACACGATGATTGTATAAAATTACTTGGCAGAACACTAGCCCCTTTGCCTATACAAAATTTGACAGTAAAGAAAACTAAACGTCACTGTCACTCACACCGTCAGTCAATACTTCCATTGTCATCGCGATCTCGCCACGAAATTAATTCTAATATTTATATTTTTTAAGTTAAATTGTCCAAACTGGCATCTAGAAGAATACTGTTCGTGGGCTACCACAACTTTTCACCGACCGTTGCCTATCGGGCCAGCTGCAATAGGTTATGTTTCGTCCATTCTTACTAGACATCAAAATTTACGCTTTCCTCAGTAAAACTGTTCGTTATTAACCGCATTTAGCACATAGTACTCACTAAAAAGACACTCTAGACAGTTGCGTGGCTTGTGTGTGGTTATATTACGTAGTTAGTGAAGTTTTCCTTGTTTCAGATTAAGGTGAGTTTTTTTCGGTTTGTCCTTGACTCCAAAATAATTATTTTATAGTGTCACTAACTTATTGATTTGTGTCCTTCAAAAACACGCCTATCTAGTTATATTAGTATTATTAGCTGACCTTATAGAAATAATAACAATGGTTAGTTTTATGAATTATCTAATGCAATGTTAAGTGTTGATTGGTTATTAATTTAATATGACATTGCCGCCTACACGTTTTAGTTACTGAGTCATTAATCAAGAAGTATGATTCTAGCCCTGTCTAGTGAGTCCTCACCATATTGAAGTGTAATTTCTTGTAAGCATCACAATTTTATGACTACCCTCCCCACCGCACCACTCTCCGTTGGCATGGTGTTCATCCTCACACCCTGGAGCCTAAAGGGTCGCACACTGTACAGCTTAAGAGGAGTTTCCGCACACGAAAGCTGCGGCTGTGGAATGAACTCCGCAGTTTTCTCAGCGGGCTACAGTATTGGGTTCTTCAAAAAAAGAGTGTATAGGTTCTTAAAAGGTAGGCTGCACGCAATGTGAATCCTCTGGACACAAAAGTCAGAAATGAGACTTAAAGTCCGAGATTTGCATTTGTTTCTCAAAACGCTCCTAACAAAATGATGTGCAAAAGTGGCGTCACAATCACATAGTCACCCTGTTTAAAGTATGGAAAATTATGAAATTGCTATTTTTACGGTAAAACGTTGCGTTTATGTATTACTAAACCGCGATGAGAATGGGATTAGACTTGACAAATTTGCCATACACTTACGTCAAAATTAATATGGATTGACAGCTATCTCAATCCCTTTCTAATCGCGGTGTGGTAATATATGGTTGCTATACAATTTATTTTACAGTAAAATTTTAAAAATCGAATGGTATCTTTGTTTTTTTTTAAATTTCACACTTCGAAAAATCTAAAATTTAGAAATTTTGCTGTTTGATAGATGAATTTATAAATTTTCACTTTAGTTGAATATATTGATCATTTTTCATCCTATCAACTAAATTTTATTGCATAATTCAACATGTGTCATCATGCCTATTCTTTTTATTATAAAAATATAGAGATGGAATCTTCAAAGGGTCACAATGACATGTTAGTAAAATCCAGCGGGAATTGAGTTCTATGGATACCGGCTGGGCTGGTTTTACATTAGATCCCAATACTTTTTGCAGTAGGAGACTTGCATTGCACGACTGACATTTTTGTACATGTAATGTTTTTGATGGGATCTAATATTTCCCTTGATGAAATGTGGTTTGTATTTCTTTTCGAATATATACACACACACACACACACACACACAGACAAAAAAATATGGCAATTATTACATTACATATTTAGGTGTATCATTTATTTTGATATGTAACGGGACACTGTTAAACTTTGTTAAACTGTAAACACAAGTGTTCAACCTTGAACAACTATCCAACACCTTTGTTCAAGCTTGAACAACTATCAAACAGCTTTGTTCAAGATTGAACACGTAATAAACTAACTGTATTAAATCTACGATTTCGTGTCGTACTATAATCACTGCAACACGCCAGCATGAAACATTGTTCAAAGTTGAACTCCCATTAAACAGCTCTGTTCAAGCTTGAAATCATATTAAACGACTTCTTACAGCTACGGTTACGTATCGCGCCGCAAGCACTCAAACATGACGTCTACCCAGTACGCGCCGAGGCAACCGCCGGGCCGGCACGGGAGCCCTGGAAGCCCTGGGAGTCCTGGGAGTCCTGGGAACCCTGGCAACGTGGGTCCCGTTGTTACTAAGCGTTATGATGATATCATCAAGTCGCAGGAAGACAAAAGAGAGTACAGGTAAAGAAGACTGCTTTGTTAGTTTCAAAATACTTTTATCTACACCCATATAATAAATCCTTTATTCTGGTTTTGGACACTGTATAAACTGAACTCTAGTAAAGAAAGTAAGAACAATAAGTACCCATTGTAAATATTGTGCATATTTAATTCTAGATATTAAGTGAATTCAATATTGTACGCCTAAAAGGCTAAGGCAAAATTATAGTAATTACAAAATACTTATTATGGGACCACTATGTATACTATAATTTGGCAATAAATGGTTTGATTGATTGATCATTATTGCAACCAGTAATGTAACATTGTACAACATGTATTATCTGTGTAATAATGTCTGAAAATTCATTATCACATCGATATCGGTAACGTAATGAAAATCTAGCGCCCCTCCTTGAACGCAGATAACCTCCTCGCCGGCACACTCCAGTTGGCCATGGTGGTGCAATGGCGGTCATTCTAATGGTTCCCGGACACGTCTTGAGGATTTATAATATGTGTGTAGATAAATCGGTGTATGTAACTACATAATTAGGCATTACTACACTATATGTTGTGTGCAGACCGGATTACCACGTCGAACCAAGCAGCGCTGACCCGCTGTACCATTTACCAGGTCATGTAGGGAGATGAATAAAAACACTTATTTAGAATTGTAAAACATGTGAGCAGTGTTTCCCCGCTGGGAGTTGTTGTAGAAGTGAGGTTGAAGTGAGCAACGAGTACGAGTGCTGGCCTCTTTTATGGGATTTCTAGCGTGCTCGTACTAGTGGCTGGTATGTGCCGTGTATGTGAGACATTTATTGGCGAATAAACTTACAGTATTACATGTTTGTAGGAGGGTTAAAATTGATATTTATATAGGACATTTCTTCGTAAATTAGTACAAAATTCTTATACTTTAGACATTTTTGGGTATTACGACATATTTCACTAAAATTAGACACAGATTAGTACTTAGGAACTAGACATAGAAACACAAGATTTATACACGTTATTAAATTACAAAAATAAACAAATTGGTATAAATCGAGAAAATGATTGACTTAGATCTAGTTACACAAAAACAACAATAATTTTAAGCTATCTGCGACAATTCTCTCCCACGTGCGTCAGCACCGTCGATTGGTGTGGAGCAGATGAGAATGAGTCTGGAAGCCGGGCGGCGGATATTTTCTACGTGAGTTTATATATATACAATGGCTACTCTTATTGGTCATCGGGACCGGGAAAGAGTTGTGCGATTTCGCCTCTAGACCATGTAACTCGTGGCGTAGTACCGGCGGCTATGTCGCCTACGTGTAGCTTCGTAGACTTTTGTTGAACACTGGATCGCTGCATCAAGTTGAGGCGATATTCTCGTATCCAGCGCTTCCATACGTGGTCGTCAGGCGGGATCTTCTTCTGGATCAGGCGCCGTTCTGTCGTGGGATGTTTGAGACTATCGGGCAGAGAGTTAATTGGCTCGGATAGCTCACGTTCTGTGCCAAAAAGGTTCGTGGCATCGTCTGAGTTCAGAACGGAAGGCACATCGCTTTGAGATATCATTCTGGGTAGCGGTAGGGAGGTAGAGGGCGCCGATAAGGAGGCGGCGGGCTCTAAGTACATCGCTCGTGTGATGAGACGTGTGTACAATACGTTCCCTCGCTTTTCTCTGCGGTGGCCGTCATTTTCAGCTACGGCGGTAAGCGGCGGTTGATTCGCTATGAGCCTCTCTTGCGGTAAGTCGCCTACGGGAACCGTGAGGTTGGCCCCGTTACAGGTCCGACACCTTTGGCACTTATTCGTCAGATAACGAATGCTACAACGGAGTCTGAAAATGCAGTATTTTTGCTTCAACTCGTCGAAAACGGTCGCGTGATCGTCATGGTTGGACACTTCGTGGAAATGGTGGATCAATAATTTTGTGAATCCATCTTCAGCATGCAGGACGGGTATATGTGTTCCGTCTCTGTCTGTCACTATCACGCCATTTCTGTCCAATTTCACGTTGACTCGATGTAGTGAAGACTTCTCAGGCAGCGCGCGCCCGACTTCCAGCCGTCGTATTTCTTCGGCGTACGATTCATTCTGGCTCCGTTTGATCAATAAAGTTTCTGCCAAACTTATGTGATTGTCGTTCATTTCTGTATCTGGATTTCTAACAGACAATCTGGCTTTGAAAACCTCGGCGGCAAGCAAAACTCGGGCCGTAGCGCGGACTAACCTTGTGTATTTCGAAAACCTACTTACGTCGGGTAGGTATTCCGACCTTTTTAGCGCGTTGTTTACGGAACAAACCGGTTTGTTGACGCGTTCTGTGCCCGTTTTCGCGACGGGTTCTACAGATTCTACTGGCGGCAAACCTATTGTGCGTTCGCTTTCGCCTCCCCCGCTGAGGGACGTGCCCTCTTTACACTGGACTAAGCTTACGTCCGAGATTACGTTCGAGTTGTCGGAGGCGAATCCGTTTCTAACGTCTACTTAATTTATATCCTGCTCATTTACGGGAGCTAGGACTTCGTCGTCCGTCGTTCGCGGCACCATGTAGCCTACGAACGCTACAGTCGGATCCGACGATTGATGTGGTGTATCTAGCGGCCGTGTCGCATCTATGGACACTTCCCCCAAATACGTAGGCGGGATGGCAATTGTGTTAATATTGCTAGTACTATTTTCCACGGGCGCAGTTGCGTTCAAACCGTGTAGCAATTTATGGTGCCCAGCTTCGCATCCCTTGACGCCACAAGCTACGTATTTGCACTTGAAGCGACCATAGTGCGACACGTCCAGACATTTGTAACACAACTTTTCATTTTTAACCCAATCCCAACGTTCGGCTACCGATGCATTCAAAAATTTAGTACACGCATCTATTTTGTGTTCGTGATTATGACACATTAAACACATATTGCGAGACGTAAACCGTGCTGGCACCGAATGTTGTTTGGGCTTCGTTCCCATATACGCGGGCTCTTTAGCCTCGCGGGGCTTCGTTTGAGCTACCGTCGGCGACCTATACTCCGACGCGCGAGCTTCGACTTCATCGCTTCGCGGGCGAGTGCTCTGGTAGCTATAATTTGAGTCCGAATCGCTCGAAGGATCGCGGGAAAACACGGGAGCGGGAGCGTGGGCGGGAGCGTGGGCGGGGGCGTCACGACGCCCTGACCTGCTTTCCGGCTCAAAGGATATCGAGTTTACGCGCGACTTCGTATATCTACTTCGATTCGTTCTTTTAACCGCGGAACTGATTTCTAACAGAAATTCTGAGATCGCGACTAAATCGGGCGAGTCCAAATTAGCTTGTTTGAACTTGCCCCATTCGTACCTAACAATGAGGTTCAATTTATCTACGATCTTGTTGACTAGCTCTGGCGCATACAGATATTTTTCTTGCTTTAATGATTTTATCGTCGCTACTGCATTTGCGACGTGCGCGGCGAAAGACACAATATTGCTATTATCTTCGGCTAGGCGCGGCATGCGTTTAACATTATGTAGCTCAGTCAACACGATCTCTTCAGGATCCCCGAACTGCCTTTCTAAGGCTTCCATTATTTCGTACGGATCCTTGACGGTATATACTATGGATTTTACCGCGGTACGCGCCTCGCCTTTTAACGCGCGCCTAAGCCTACTGACGTTATTCACGTGACTAAACATCGGCGCGGTATCTTCAAATTCGGCACGGAATGCGATCTATTCGGTGATATTACCGTCGAAAGCGGGTAATTCTGGGGCCTATGCATAATGGGAGCGTAATGAGTCGGAACTTCCAGCCGCTCGGGCGGCAGACGATGGGTGCCTATATGCGACTCGCGGGGCGCAGCCGCGCGGGGCGCGAAACGCGTAGCGGGTGCGCCGGACGCTTCAATTTTAGTTACATAATTGCTTTGATCTAGCTGGGACTGTCGTTCTACCCATTTTCTCACACGTTGCTCGTCTTTATCGACTACAGATTCGGTCTTACCGCTAACAGATTGCGCCTCCTGCTGGGCAATCTGTAGCCTTAACTTGGCAGTTTCCGACTGTTTATTAGCAACGGCGAGAGCGGCTTTATGAACCTCGAGTTCCGCTAGTAACAAAGCTAACTTTTCGTCGCACTTTACACTACTCGCACTACGATTTTCGCGCACTTCACTATTAACGCGGTCGCGGCACTGAGAAACGCGGTCCTTTTCACGGACGGACGTGTTAACTTTACACAATGTCCCCGGAGGACTCCTATCTGGCGTTTTTCCTACTTCGTCTCCCGATATATCCGAATACGCGGGCGCCGGCGCCTGTGCCGGCGGCGGCTCGACGATATGGCCGTCGTTATGGTTGCCGCTGGTGCCTATGTCCCATGTATTAGTTCCGCCGGAGGTTGTTTTACCAGACGGCGGGGTAATGGCTCTGGCAGGTTGTCCCTTGTGTGAGCGAAGAGACATCTTGATTGTATGGTCGGACATCTTCTTCTTTCTTCTTGACGCACGTGGGGTTCCCTAACCTTACCTACCTAATACCTAATGGCTGACACTGCCTAGTGCAGTGAAAGCGGCCCTACGTTCACTTTACTTACTCGTGGGCGTGAATCCCTGATGCACTGAATCTCGCGCAAAGGCTAAGTGCAAGTGCCAGAGCGTCCGAAAGCAGTGTGAAGACGTCAACCATGTGACGTTGCAACGAAAGTTGCCAGGACACGAACGTGGAGTATGGCCTCTACACGAGCGGTCCGTCCAGCAAGCTGGTATATAGCACAGGGCTCTTCCGCGAAAGCGGGCAGGTGTATCAGCGGTTAAGCCGGACACCGTATGGAGATTCTGAGCGAAATTAATCCAGCTCAGCGCGTACTTGTTTCTTTCTTCAATTGGCAGCAGTTTTCTGATATCCGGAGCTCGAAGGACCAGCTGTTGTGTGCATACCGGATTACCACGTCGAACCAAGCAGCGCTGACCCGCTGTACCATTTACCAGGTCATGTAGGGAGATGAATAACAACACTTATTTAGAATTGTAAAACATGTGAGCAGTGTTTCCCCGCTGGGAGTTGTTGTAGAAGTGAGGTTGAAGTGAGCAACGAGTACGAGTGCTGGCCTCTTTTATGGGATTTCTAGCGTGCTCGTACTAGTGGCTGGTATGTGCCGTGTATGTGAGACATTTATTGGCGAATAAACTTACAGTATTACATGTTTGTAGGAGGGTTAAAATTGATATTTATATAGGACATTTCTTCGTAAATTAGTACAAAATTCTTATACTTTAGACATTTTTGGGTATTACGACATATTTCACTAAAATTAGACACAGATTAGTACTTAGGAACTAGACATAGAAACACAAGATTTATACACGTTATTAAATTACAAAAATAAACAAATTGGTATAAATCGAGAAAATGATTGACTTAGATCTAGTTACACAAAAACAACAATAATTTTAAGCTATCTGCGACACTATACTTCCGGTCAAATCAACATTAATATATATATATATATATATACATATACACACTTGAAACTGTTTGCTTTTTTGGTTAACTAAAATAAAATAAAATAACTTTATTCATTAAAGTAAGACATATTTTTGCTTACATTTTTAAACTTAATTTCCTAGTAATTACTTTCCTAGTAACAAACAACTTAGAAACGCCTTAAAGTCGCTACGGGTGACTAGTTGGCTGCTGGCTCTTACTTAGCCCGGCGAATAGGAACCGCCATTCAACGTGGCAACTTCGCCAGCCTTATGGGCGCCTTTCCGTCTGGCTTCGAACTTGAGCCAATAATTGACATGCAAATTTGTACAGATTTTAATGTTTATTTGTTGTAAAGTTTTGGTTCTGATTAAAAAAAATTGTGTTCTGATCCCAAATGATATTGTTTCAGAGGACTGGTACTCTCAAACCGATTAAAAGTGCTCCTGGTGAGTGACCCCACCACTGACAAGTCCGCCGCCGCTCTAGATGTCAATGTCGGTACGTTAAACTTTGCTGTTAACCTGCAGGGAAATTCTTTATCAAAACCTATAAAGTTGTATCATCAATTATTTAAGAGCTGGGCTCTTTCGGTGGAGCAATTTCCATATATGTACAGACATACATCAGGACAGACATACAGGAAAAAATAAACGTCGTGTCGATACGACGTTTATTTTTTCCTTGACTTGATCTATGTATGCTCTTCTTGGCTTCCCTGGCTTCTTCTTTGCTTCAACTCTCCCTTCTAGGATGTTCTTAATAAATTCTTCATGTCGTAGCAGATGTCCAAGCATCCTTCCTCTCCTATTTTCTATGGTTTTCAACAAACTTCTCTTTTCTTTTATTCTACATAGAACATCTTCATTAGTTTTCTTCTCTTTCCAACTGATCTTCTCCATACGACGCCAGCACCAAAACGCCTCCAGCCTCTTTCTATAACGTTGCTTCATTGCCCACGTTTCGCATCCGTATAGGGCTATGCTCCAGATGTACACTTTTACATTTATTATGTTATGATAATATTAATTCATGTAATTTTCAGGTTATTTGAGCGATCCGGAAGAATTGCCAGGCTTGGCACATTTTTGTGAGCACATGCTGTTTTTGGGTACAGAAAAATATCCAGAGGTAAGAGGTCCAAAAATCCACTGCAGATTTCATAAAGATTTTTCCAAATGACACTTATAATAATAAAATATTCTTTATTTGCTTAAAATATGATACAAAGAGATGGCAAGGATAACATATATCAGTACTTAAACATATTTTGCTAGTTTAGCATGCAAATGTACACTTAACTAAACTTAACCAAATACCTATCTATCTATTAACTTCTATATAATATTATCTAACATGCAAAACAGGTCATCTGTAGTGTAAAACATTTTAGTTTTTAGCCAACGATAAAGTTGTGCTTTAAATAAATTAAGAGGGAGATCTTTAACATTATCGGGAAGGGCATTGAATATTCGTATACACATATAATAACTACTCTTCATGAAAAGGGAACTACTGGGAACAAAATCAATTACAAGTCTATTAGGGTTTCTTGTGTTCCTGAGATATACATCTTTAGCTTTTTTGAATAGGTATGGGTATTTTTTTACAAAAACAGCTGCTTCAAAAATATACATACACGGTAATGTCAAAATTTCATGCTTAACAAATAATGGCCTACATGATTCACGTTGGGGTTTCCCACACATTGCCCTTAAACATTTCTTTTGCGCTATGAAAGCCCTAGCCGCGTCACTGGAATAACCCCATACAAGAAGTCCATACCTTAATTGAGACGCAACATATCCGTGATATGCCATCAGTAATGTGTTCCAACCAGATATGTTGCGAAGTCGTTTGAGCACATATGTAAATTTTAAGAGCCTATCACACACTGTGTCTATGTGGTTTTTCCAACCACAATTCATGTCCAAGGTGATCCCTAAGAATTGTACAGTATCAACTTCCTTAATTTTTGTGTCATTGTATCGGACATCTAATATTTTTCCATTGTTTCTTACACTACGGAATTGGATAAGTTGAGTTTTATTAAGATTTACAGATAAATTATTGAATTCGAGCCATTTGATTATAGATTGTATAGTATTATTAATGTCATTATTGTATTGCATTTCATCATTACATGTCACTAGAATTGATATGTCATCTGCAAAGAGCGTACATTGATGTGTAGTTATATCTGGTAGGTCATTGACATATAGCAGAAAAAGGAGTGGTCCTAGTACACTACCCTGCGGCACTCCCTGGCTGATTTCAATGTACGAAGACCTATGACCAATTGTAGTAGAGCTTACAGAGTTTCTTATCTCAACACATTGCTGTCGGTTACTCAAATATGACTTTAGCCATTTCAAAGCTGGCCCTCTTATCCCAAGATTTTGGAACTTATTTATTAGTAGGTCATGTGACACGAAATCAAATGCCATTGACATGTCGAAGAACACTACAACTGCCGGTTTCTTACTGTCAATATTTCGAATGACACTGTTTATAAGGTTAAAAGTCGCAAGGGTCGTACTTTTATTTTTTTGGAATCCATTTTGTTCTCTTTTTAAAATCTGATATTTCTCTAAAAACGACATGATCCTTTTATGCATGGCTTTTTCGAATATCTTAGATATGACCGGTATAAGTGTTATCGGCCGATAGTTACACATTAAGGATTTGTCTCCCTTTTTAAATAGTGGTGTGACTATTGACAATTTCAAAGCATCCGGAAAGCATCCCGCCTCGAAAGATAAATTAATTAGATGAGTTAAAACTGGTACTAGCTCGTCAACACATAATTTCAAAATTTTAGTTGATAATCCGTCATAACCCGTGGAATTAGTGTTTTTTAGTGCTTGTATAATGTTTTTGACTTCGTTGTGGCTTACAGGAGTAAGAAATATGGTGTTTTTGATCAATTTAGAATTTGTGTTTTTTATGGTTGAGCTTGTATTAATACTTGTACGTTGAATGAAGTAGCTATTAAATTCATGTGCTATTTGAGTCAAGTTTTCGATCACAGTACCATCCTTATTGATTTCAGTAATTTCATTCGTAAGGTGCTGATCCGGGTGGTCTTTGATAATATCCCAACATGCCTTACTCTTACTAGTAGAATTTTGTATACATTTGTAATTGTGTAGCCTTTGGGAAGTATTTATGCAATTAAATAGCATTTTTGAATAAACTTTGTATTTACATCTACTTTCTGAAGTTTTTTCTTTGTAGTGTTTAAATCGTAGAGCACGTTTATTTTTACAGCTTAGTTTCAGCCCCTTTGTTATCCATTTCTGTGTTTTACGATTTACTGAGACTCTACACCTTATGGATGGAAAACATAGATCATAAAATAAACAAATTAAATCATGAAATGACTTGAAGGCCTCATTCATATCCGACGCGAGGTATGTTTCAGAAAAAGTTAAAGCTTTTAGGCATTCACGGTATTTACGTACGTTACTTGGGCTATAATCTCTGCGTATTATGTATGTTACAGTTGATCGTAAATGTTTATTCATAACTGGGATATTAAGTATCTGAGCTGTCTCATGATCTGAAAGGCCCAACGGAAGAAGTTGACCCTGGGCGTCCTCAATATTGCTAATGACGTGGTCTATACATGAGTTTAATCGAGTAGGTTTATAATTATGAATTATTAGGTTATGGCATTTAACAAGATCGTTTAGATAGCTAGTGATTTTATTGTGTACAAGTATGGTTATGTTAAAGTCACCAGTCAAAATTATCTTTTTTTCCTTTTTATTGCTTATGTGACTTAAGATTTCGTCAAGTTCATTTAAGAATACATTAGCGTCAGAATTTGGTGTACGATACAGGGTAATTATTATCAATTTGCTGTGTGTTATTTCAACTGCACAGCACTCAAAAACCTTTGGACGGGCATGTTTATTTATCGACGTTAATTCCCGAAATTCCAACCCTATTTTAGTCATCATGCAAACACCCCCTCTACTTTTATCCCTTGAAAAAGAAGAAGCTAATTTATACCCCTTAATTTTAATATTCGATTCAGAGCCTTTTTTAACGAATGTTTCCGAGAAACAAATAACATCAGGATCTCTTCCTTCTTGTCGCAGTTCAGCCATGGTTATGTCTAATAATTCACGTTTTTGTAACACGCTTGCAATGTTTTGATGGAGTACTATAAAATTTGCGTGTTCGTTTAGGCCATTTCCATCGCTGTTTGCGGAATAGTTTAATGGTTTTTTATTCAATTTGGGCACGAAAAAACGTAGCATTTTCTTGTTTACTTATAACGGGGAAATAATATTCTATTCTATTCTTCGATAGTTTCTTATTCGTGCTCTTATTGTCTCAAAATTGACTTCTCA
Organism: Pammene aurita; assembly: GCA_947086415.1. NCBI lineage: Eukaryota > Metazoa > Arthropoda > Insecta > Lepidoptera > Tortricidae > Pammene > Pammene aurita. Next base: position 17,601,019 of record OX352313.1, read on the forward strand.
TTTTTAATGTGACATGATGTGACGCAACTATTCTTAAGCGATTTATTTCTTTGATTCGTCCCTATATTTTAACGTTTTGCAATGGATTCACACATGGACTTCATTTCATGCTCAAATTATAGTTAGTAACCAGAAAAAACGTACTTAGTTACATGTTTAGTTTTAATTTCAGGAAAATGAGTATAACAAGTTTCTCTCCGAACACGGTGGCTCGTCTAATGCGTCTACCTCATCCGACCACACGACGTACTATTTCGACGTGCTACCGGACCATTTGGCGAAATCTTTAGACATGTACGTAAATTGACTAGTACCGACTTGGTGGCTGGTGCGTTCAAGCTTGAACAGTAGGTAATAAAACATCTGTTCAACCTTGAACATACGTTGAACACTTGTTCTTTTACCTTTATACCTTGAACACACAAAAATAAAAATAATTGGATTAACAATATAGTAGGTACTATAACTTCCTCCTAACTGTCTTATTCACCTTTTAGCTTCGCAGTCATGTCTGTTCATCTGGCATTTGAAAAGCCCCTCGGTACCATGAACTTTTACAAACTGCAGCTTAATCAAACTATAAACTCACATTTGTTACAGATTTGCCCAGTTTTTTATCGCACCTTTGTTCACCGAGTCGGCGACCGGGCGCGAACTAAGTGCCGTGAATTCCGAGCACGAGAAGAACACTTCATCGGACACATGGCGGCTCGACCAGTTGAACAAGAGCACGGCGGACAAAAATCACCCGTACCACAAGTTTGGCACTGGTAAGACAGATTGTTTCATATACTTAGATGTAGTTCTCTAGTGTAGTGTTCAAGCTTGAACTATGTTGGTGGCGTTGGTGATCAAACTTGAAATAATGTGGAAAAATCCCAATCACCTTTGAAATGGTGTCAGACGGACTGTCCATGTTTGAACGTACATTAAACAACTTATTTTTATATAAAATAATGTTAAAGGATTATTATATACCATGTTTTCTGCTAGTCAGATTTGACCAGACGGCAGACAGAAATCACTCGTCACACTAGTTTGGCACTGGCAAGTATATACCATGTTTTCTGCTAGTCAGATTTGACCAGACGGCAGACAGAAATCACTCGTCACACTAGTTTGGCACTGGCAAGATAGGTCGCGCTGTGTCCTGTCGCGTTTAAGCTTTAACGTTTAGTTTTTCAAAAACGTCTACTAGGCTGATCACTATTAAATATTAATTATAATGTTGAACTTCTGACAAATTTGTTAGACGTTCAAAAACTCGTGAATAACCTATTGTACGGCACGTAACTCGCACAATTGAACTTGAACACAACACAACCTACGGTTGAATTTCTAATTATAAAAAGTGACTTGACACATGACTGACAGTTAAAATGTTGCCTGGAATAGCAAAAATAAAATAGTCATGGGTATATGTCGATAAAAAGTATCGAAAAATGTAATGTTCTACTAAACACTACCAATACGATTCCATTTAAAGGATCCATAAATGTTAGGAAATTAAATTATCATGTAACAGCCTGAAATGCTACAATATTCAAATTAGACAAAAGTTTTGAGATACATTGCCGCTGATAAATCGTATAGTTATGTTATACAACATATCATATATTTTTCTATCTCGTCGAACGAGCGAAGCCTAAGCGAAGTGAAGTTATAGACAGCTTCGGATGAAACGGAAACGGAACTGGCAGCTGGACAACGCTGCATTTCGATGGCTTTTTGATTTTGAATAGTTGTTCTGCGGTAACTGTAGTAACGTTTTTTCTAATCTTTATGAAATTTGTTGGGGTTATAGCAGAAATCAATATAATTTGAGAGTTCGTATATGAGCAGGATCGATCAATGGGTTATGGAGCTAGAAGGCGCAAAACAATCATCGTAAGAGTCTTGTTATATTGTTCAATGCATTTACAAGGAAATCGCGAGTTCTCAACTCGAGGCGGACTACTATTATATAGTTTCTATAAATCTGAGCTCTTTATTATTGAGGCGATATTTTGGATGAACATTGTTCTGGTTCTAATTCTTGCACGTCCACAGGAATCCGTAATCCGAGGCAACATCACTTAATAATTCAATTCAACATTTCTACGAGTAATAACAACAAAACGTAACGATATTTACGAACAGTCAGAAGACGATATTTCTCCAAAATACCTACTTAACTACTTCTAAAATAGACGAAAAGATACTTGAATAATTATTCATCCGCATAGAATTCGGCTATCGTGTGGCCCTCTGAAAAAGTTTTTTATTTCGGGATAAAAAGTAGTTAAGTATCCTATGTCCTATTCCTCACTCTACCATTTTAGAGATGTGTGTTCAGCAAGATATTCACTCACAAACTGAACGGCAGGCATGTGTGTAGATAAATTCCAATATTGGCCCGACCGTGCGCTTGGAGAATTTAACTAACCGGAGCGGCCATTGACAGGCTTTCCCCTCTGCCGAAAACAATGGTCAATAAATATGACCTGTGGTCATAAATATGACCAGTCCATGTCAATAAATATGACTACAGGTCATATTTACGAACTGACGTTTATCTGAAGTGGCTATTTGTACGTTACGTACGAATAGCCATACATTTGACGTTCGCCTCCCCCGCAAAAATCGACAGACTTTTATTGTATAGAAAATGACAGATATGGGCGCTCCGGTTGGTTGAATTCTCTAAGCCATGCGCCCGGTATTAACCCTACGGCAGGTGTATGAGTAGCCGCCTTTAGAAATTATTATTGTCTCCAATAGGATGTACAGAAGTTATAAATTGACTTCAATCTGTCGCGTACCGCATAGTTTTATCAACAAGTAATAGTCATTCCGTAAAATTACGTATTTTCCACATCATTTTGCAGCATTCTTCAGCCCTTAATCAAGTTGCAGCGACTATATCGCTACCAATAAGTCGCGGCGTTTGTAGAACTCTTAATAAATAAATAAAAATATCGATAAGAACAGCACTGGCCGAATTGCGGCAACATTTGTGTTTGTTGACTTGTCAAGTCACTCCGTACAATTATAAATTTAACCGTACAAAAATTATTTCTACCACAAGTTTTGCACTGCTCAGACAGATAGTATTGTTTGATAGACATGTAGTGTTGTTGTGTTTAATACTAAACCAATTAAATATATTTCCAGATCTCAAGAAAAAAAATGTTAGCTAGACTGTTCACGTTTGAACATGTATTAAAAAGCTCCGTTCAAAGTTGAACAATCACAAACAGACCGGTTCACTGTTGAACGATTCGAAAACAGAATTATTCAAATTTGAACATACTGTAAAAGCTTTGTTCAACTTTGAACATTGTCAGAACTTGTATTTTCATGCTTATTTTTGTATGTCAACAGGTAACCGAGAGACGCTAGAAACGATTCCTAAGGCAAAAGGGATAGATGTCCGTAAAGAACTCCTCAAATTCCACGACTCCTGGTACTCTGCCAACATCATGACACTAGCTGTCATCGGGAAAGGTATTGTACCTGTCATCATCATCCTCCTAGCGTTTGTCCCGGTCTTTTCCACAGCCCAATTGAGCCTGGGGGTCCGCTTGGCAACCTAATTCAATGATTTGGCGTAGGCACTAGTTTGTCCGAATGCGACTGCCGTCTCACCTACCAAATCAGCGATACGCGTGCAAAATTTCAGCTCAATCGGAAACCGGGAAGTGGATCAAATTCAACTTACAAGATTTGATTACAGATAACGGGACAGAAACTAAATAATAGTACATTATGATACAAGTGTGCTAAGTTGATCATTACATACGAAGCGATATTGTGCGCACGAACGGCTAAGGAAGCTGAGCTATGTAATGATACTAATGATTAAGCACACGCGTTTCATACGACGTTTTTCAACACACTTGCGAGGAAATAACAAAATAGTGTAATTAATAACTTTTGATAAATACATTAATTGTCAGAATGTTTACAGGATGGATAGAGGTACTTACGAACCTAAGATAATTAAATTTAACTAACCTTTTTTATGATGGGATTGACTATCTGGAACTCTTTTTCAAATAATTTCATAAAATTAAAGACTTTTATTGTGTAATAAATTATAGAACTTTTTTCTTACGTTTTGCTCACTAGATTTTTATGATAACATTTTACTAGTATGTATCACAATTTTGAAATATATCCAGAGGTTAAATTAACGCTAAAGTTGTCTTCTTATTCACTTAAAATATAATTTGTTTAAATTAATAAAACACAACGAGAAAAATCTAATAAATAAACAATGATTTGAGGTTAACTTATAAATGGCGCGCAATTTTCTTTTTTGGATGTGCGTGCAGCATGAGGCAAAGGTTTATTATTATGCCAAACAGTCAATATTAAAACACACAATTCGTGTTTAAAACATAATTTAATGTGTATTACGAGTAATATAATAAGTTGAAATGATTATTTTTCACAATCAGGATTGTATAATTTGTATTCTATCGTAAATGTGTATATTTTTAATATATTTACTTTTTTTTACTTTTTTAGAAAGCAAACTCCTAAAGAGTTAAAAAAAAGTAAAGGTAATACCCAACTAAATTACAACGATTCGTCTGCGTACATACAACTTGGTACTAGAGTACAAACGTCACTTGATCGGATTATTAAATTATTGCACTAGTTCGATAATTATTGTGAAATGGACGCGTATTTAATATCTCGGATTATAAGCATAAAAGCGGTGGAATAAGAACTTCGTTACGAGCAGGTGTGTTGAAAAAGCTTGTAAAATAGCCGGTTCGGTTTCAATTCCCCCCCAGAATCCCTAGACGAGCTGGAAGCCATGGTGGTGCCTCTGTTCTCTGCGGTCGAGGACCTCTCGGTGTCGGCGCCGTCGTGGCCCGAGCACCCGTTTCCGCCGGAACTGCGCCGCAAGCGCGCGTACTGTCTCCCCGTCAAGGATCTTCGGTCGTTGTCTATCGATTTCCCGATACCAGATACTAGGAAACATTATAAGAGCGGGGTGAGTGTATTACACAAGGATGGTGTCCATACAAAGCCGTGCTCGTATTCGTGGCCTTTGCCCTGTTACACTTTGCTTTTTTTCTACTCGTCGACTGTAATGCTTGAATTGTGATTGTGTAGACCGAACTACTAGCGCATACTTTCCGATAGAGCTTTTATGGTCGCATTTTGTAGTATCGCCAACGATGGTACAAAGGATTTTCATACAATATTGTAACACTGTTGTCCTTCCCGACCGCCGGCACAATCCACCGGGAGATAGAACTTACTCAATTGTATAGAGGCAGCGGGTCTTTCGTCGAACTCTATTCTTACCGGCTTGCCTATATTGAGCACTCGTAGAAAAAATATTGTATACAATAGTGACATAATCAAGCTTTTCAATCTCGTACCTTAGGCCACTCAGCAAGCTTCGTGGCCTAAACACGGTACTCGACTGAAAAGCTCTTAATTATGTCACGATTGTATAAAATACTATTATCTACACTCACATTGTAAGTCTTCTAAAACGTGTTCAAAAACGGTAGGCAATGGCTAGCATTACCACAACCGATTTTGCTATGATAAGCTTTTTATCTGTGGCAGTAACGTAATTTTAACTTTACATGCTCAAATATTGATACGTTATGAGTTTTGATAACATAATGTCCGCCGACATGCGTCCGCCCGACCACCGGCACACAAGAGTTGGCCATGGCGGTGCAATGGCGGCCGTTCTATGGTTTCCGAACACGGCATTTAGGATAAATAATATGAGTGTAGATAAAGCAGTGTATGCAACTGTACGTAATTAGGCCTTATTACGTAACCGTTACATAAACTACTATAACATTTAGGTCGACTGGCGACTAAACGCTGTTACACTTTACTTTCTTCCGTCCTAAATAGGATGCTAACTCTATAAGTTCGTCAGTGACCATCTTAGCTTCCTAACTAGGTTACTTTTTAGGAAACTTACGTACTTAAATGTCAAATGAGCAAGGAGAATCTTCTGTACATGTACTATTACTTATTTTGTGATGAAAACTTGATGAAATTTGAACCTAAAATATAATTACTTAGGGTGCAAATTTCTTCAATTTTTTATCTCGTGATATCAACTTCTTCCCGCCGTGTACGGATATTCGTATGTATGTAAACTGGACACGGCTTAAGACGTTTTGACCTAACCCTTTCTTTAGGGTTCCGTAGCTAAAATGGCAAAAATTTAACCCTTATAGATTCGTCATTTCCATCTGTCTGTCCGTCCGTCTAATATTTTTAGGGGAGGGCGCTCCACACATGTAAATAAATTTAAAAAAAGAAACAAATATCAACAGGTTAATCGATAGGTCTTTAAAAATATCATCGAGGTTTCTTTGAACATTTTGTGATTGTGAATATTCTCAGAAATAACCGCTTCGAAAGTCAGAAAAATTGTGTCCCCCTCCTGTCACTTTTGAACCATAAGTCATAAGAAGATGGGCCTTATCATTATCACATACTTTCTACGAAAATTATTTTGAACATTATCGGGTCAGCCATTTTTGAGTTATCTCCAAAAAACTGCTTCCCTAGGCATCAAATACGACCTTTTGGTATTAGTTTGGTTCTTATTACATTGAAGGTACGGAACCCTCCTATGCGTGGTCCGACACGCACTTGGCCGGTTTTTTTTAATGTCCACACAGCACAGCCTTGACAGTAGGTCCCATTGTCCCAAACTAATACCAAAAGGTCGTATCTTTTGGTATTAGTTTGGTTCTTATTCCATTGAAGGTACGGAACCCTCCATTATGCGTGGTCCGACACGCACTTGGCCGGTGTTTTGCCAATATTCCTAATCAGTTTAACATTCAAATATGTAGCCAGGCCACTACCTGTCGCACCTGCTCGGCCACGAGGGGCCTGGCAGCTTGCTCGCCGAACTTAAAGCCAGGGGATGGTGCAATAGGTACGTAATTATTGTATTTACATATAGGGCACAACCAAGCATGCAACTAGTCCGCAATTAAGCATAATAATTTTCCACTAACCGCCTGTGGAGGTGTCAGGATATTCAACATATATTTGAATTGGGATTATTCATATTTTTTTACGCCCATTTTGATAACTTATTCTGAAACTGAAAAAATAGACAAATTGTCATTTTTGACAGGGGGCGGGTCGTGTATGCTCTTGGCCATCATCACACCTAAATATTTTTTAATAACACATCTTAGCACTTGCTTAAAACACTTATCTATAGTTCATTTAGTAAGTAGGTCTCTCGTACTCGTAGTTTTAGTTTTAGGATAGTTTTTGCGCGAATGTATAACTATTTTATCTGTGCTGTGCATGCCTATTTTGGATAGCATTGTTATAAAAAACCTACCTTACATGTAATTTTCTATTAATGTATGGAATGTTGTCTGTCTGGTGTGCCTAATAAATAAAATAAAATAAAATAAAAAACTATAGGCCATTTTAAGATATCAATTTGATTTCTATAGCTTAAAACAGCTTAGTTATTTTAATATGATTAAAATAAAAAATCAGATACGACGTCTTGTAAGTTAAAGTTACAAGCTGAATAGTGAATAGCATTTACGAAGTCAATGATTCGTTTTAAAAAAACCCTTGCTTGTCGTCAACTGTCGCGTCAAGAATGGAAGTATTGGTACATGGTACATCACTCAACATGTTGTCTTGACCGCGAAAAATATACAAATTCAAATTGTATTTGTAAAGAAAGAAACAATACCCATGGTGCTTAATTTTGTAAAAACGGACTCAAGAAATATACCAAAGTTAGATAATGTCAGTATACGGGAGTAAATTGCATCAAGTCCCAACTGTAATTTGATTGAAATAAGAGGCACCAAAATACTTATGTGAAACAAGACAAGGCGGTTATTTATACGCTTTTATATATTTTACGTCACACCTGGCCATAATGTGAGTATTACCGCACGCTACGCGTACGGTAAAACGTAGTGGAGACGTAAAATTGTGTACTCACCACGGGCAGTAAAAAAGAAAGCCCTCTATCGCATATTTACAACCCTCGCCTGCGGCTCGGGTCACAAATACCTGCGATTTCGGCCATTCTTTATTTTACAGTCCTTGGTAAGTAATGTACTATTAAAATATTAGTTTTTGATTATTATTGCACATTTGCGGTGCTGTTATAGGGGCAGTTTTTGTTTACATGTTTAACAACTGTCGTAACGTATGACATTGAGTTTAATTTTTTAGTAACGTTTACTAAAGGTTTACAAGGAGGTTTTACAAGGAGTAAGGTCAAACAAAGGTCATTCATATTTTTGCGAAAATATCCGAATCCATTCATTTGGCGAAATATTAGTCTAAAATTTATCGATAAACCTCGACCTCGAAATGGTTATGAAAATATACCTTTTGAAAATAGATGAACAGTCCCAATTATAATAAATTAACTAAGCTGTTATTTGCAAAAAAAATATATCTTAAAATTGCCTATAGTTTCAGGATAAATTATCAAAATGGGGGGTACAAAACTATGAACAATCCTAATTTGTTTGGTGGAGGTGTCAAGATATTCAACATATTTTTAATTCCGTACAATCAGGAATATGTAGGATTTTTTTGGAAGACGTCATTCGATTCTATTTCCTGTTCACCGTGTCCAATAAGTTCGAATACACATATTTGTGCGTTGACCCTGAAGGCATACAGGCTGCAGGCCATCCATTTATTATATTAATCTAAAGAATAAGTTAACTTGAACATAATGTAATAGTAAAAAACGCCAAGGACTTGAAATTTGTCTTCACTCTTCAATGAAGTACTTTCGATTAACAATTTAGTACAAAATTTCGTAATGGCGACTGCAAAGGTGTTTATTCAAGGCGGTAAAACTTTTTGGAATCAAACGCAATCTCGTTTACACAACAATGAGAAGGTCTTAAAATAGCTCCTCTTTAGAAGACAGGAAAAAATCTGGTCAGCTACGTTCAGCTAGAACCATTAAAATACTAAATATCGTGAGAGTGCGAGTTTAGAGGACAAAAGCCGCTTCATCCAAAAATCAACTGCCGATCTGAAAATTTTGAGGAGATCCTTACGTGGTATTTTGGAGGTGGATCCTGGATATCATAGCTACAATAAACTTGAAATTCATCGTTTTTCCGTAGCAATCGAGAAAATTAGAGTACATAATCCAACTCAATACATTCCTGGCACGCAGGAAGGAGTTGATTTTCTGACGAGAAACTCATTGAATTAAAATAGCCTTAAAATGCTCAAAACGGTCGTTTGTGAGCAGCAAGTATAAAAAACAGCCTAAACCATGAGGTTAATGTTCCCAGACTCCAGAGGGAACTATTGGTGGTAGTGTGGGGTTCAGTTAAATATGTGGGGCCAAATTTCGTTATATTTACCGATAAAGTCGCAAATTAATAATGAACATTATAAATCAGAGGTTTTCGTCGAAATACGCTCCTGAAAATTTGAAAACTGTGTTTAGGAATAAAAATTAAATTATTTTCTCACAAAATTGTGCTCAAAACAGTGCAAACGTTGTTCAAGCTTTGAGAAAAGCTAATTTCGATGATTATATTTCCGAAAGTAAACGGCCACTTCATTCTCCAGATTTGCGTTTATTACATTGATTTGGTATGTTTTTACATGCCTTGTAGGCACTTGTAGGTCACATTATTATAAAATAGCAAATATGGACAGTGAAAAAAAAGATATCGAGCATATTTGGGACGAAATAACCTTGAAAGCGGTGCGTGCCGCGTGAGATTGAGTTGAAAAATGTAGTCAGCTAGTAAAATAGGTAAGAGGTGGAGTTAGTCCAAAATATTTGCAGCATATTTTGTATATTAGTATAGCTTTAATAAAATACAGATTTCACTACAATAACTATTCGTATAAAAAAGTTATAAGACCTCCAAAGTGTATTCGAACTTATTGGACACGGTGTAGATTCAAATGTCTCTAATAAACCTACTATCTATGATAGCCCTGAAACGACAAAAATGTGAAAATACGTTAGGCGTCTGCGCCGCGCGTTAAAACGCCCCATATAAAAAGTGTGAGGTTTGTAACGTCACCGACCACAAAGTTGCAGAAAACTGTTTGGAAGGAACAAGTTTTTGGAAGATTTTTGTAATTTTAGGCACGAAAAAATGCGTTTAGCTATATAGTTGTCATACATTTTTTTTCTTGTTAGAACATAAGTAATCGAACTGAAGTTTCGAAAATACATATGAGGTATTTAAAAAAATGCCTAAAATTTTACGTTTTTAAACCGCAATATCTTTAAAAAACTGTTAAAAATGATTACGGATTTCCACTTATTTGTATTATTCTGGGGTTGTTGAACGTGTTTATGCAACAAATTCAATTAAATATTTTTCACGCATGTTCTCTAATTAGTAATTACAAATATGTTGAAACTCTCGAAACGTCAGGGAAATAATAAAAGTAAGTGTACGCGATTAAGTCCCGTTTTTGACAAAATAATTAGTAATTACAAGTTTCGGTTTGATCCAATGGTTGACTGGTAGAGAATGCCTTGAGGCATTAAGTCCGCCTCTTGTACACTTTTTATTTGTGCAATAAAGTTTAAATAAATAAATTAGTGCACAATTGAATGTTGTATTGTATATTTTAGTTTGGTGGGCGGAACAAGAATCGGCGCCCGCGGTTTCGGGTTCTTCGGGGTGCAGGTGGATCTGACGGAGCAAGGGGTCGAGCATATCGACGATATCGTGGCACTGGTGTTTCAGGTATATCTGGCTAACCAGATACCACAGTAGAAGTTATAAGCTATACTCATCCCTTTTTTAGTGGCGAGGATACTAGCGTAAGAAAAATACAGTATGATTCTCTCTGTCTGTGCTTGAAGTGAGAGTCCCTGGCCATTATTTAGAATAGTCGGCCAAAGAAGAGCCATTCTTCCGTACCCAAAGGGTAAAAACGGGACCCTATTACTAAGACTCCGCTGTCCGTCTGTCTGTCTGTCCATCTGTCACCAGGCTCTATCTCATTAACTGTGATAGTTAGACAGTTTAAATTTTCACAGATTATATCTGTTGCCGCTATAACAACAAATACTAAAAAAACATAATAAAGTAAATATTTCCAGGGGGCCCTTGTACAACAGACATGAGTTTTTTGCTGTTTTTATGGATAGTGGTACGGAACCCTTCGTACGCGAGTCCGACTCGCACTTGGACGGTTTTTTCTTATGGAGTTTTATTGATAGAAGTACATATTTATAATAATAACAAATAAATTCAATATGTAATTGATATAATTTTTAAGAAAAAAAAACCGACTTCAATGGGGGTAGCCGGTGAAGGATTATTGTAGATAGATGGTGCACTTAGATTCCATACAATGAAATAACTTGCTTAAAAAACGCAGCGGAGAGGACCAATCGCCAAACGTGAACTATGCGTCGTTGAAGAGTTCCGTTCTGATTATCATCAACAGTTCCACTTCATCAAATGTCACTCTTTTGAATGAAAATGCTTGATTTGTTGATAAAAATACAAAAGTCACTTTATGTATGCCTTTAAGATTTGAGGAATTCCCTCGATTCCTCGTGGAACTCATCATCAGAACTTGAGCTTGACGAAAATTGGTCCTGACAATCTAACTTGCTTAACAAACATAGCGAAGAGGAAGAATCGCCAAACATGAACTATGCGTCGTTGAAGAGTTCCGTTCTGTTCATCATCAGCAGTTCCACTTCATCAAATGTCACTCTTTTGAATGAAAATGCTGGATTTGTTGATAAAAATACAAAAGTCACTATGTGTAAGCCCTTAAGATTTGAGGAGTTCCCTCGATTCTTCATGGATCCCATCATCAGAACTTGAGCTGGACGAACATTTGTTCTGACAATTAAACTTGCTAAACAAACACAGCGAAGAGGACGAATCGCCAAACGTGAACTATGCGTCGTTGAAGAGTTCCGTTCTGATCATCATCAGCAGTTCTACTTCATCCAATGTCACTGTTTTGAATGAAAATGATGGTTTTGTTGATAAAAATATAAAAATCACTATATGTATGCCTTTAAGATTTGAGGAGTTCCCTCGATTCCTCATGGAGCCCATCATCAGAACTGCGTTTTGACAAAAACGGGACCAATCTGTATATATATACTTACAATCAAAAAAAGAATTTTCAAAATCGGTTCAGACATGACGGAGTTATGGAGTAACAAACATAAAAAAAAAAAAAAAAAAAAAAAAAAAAACATACACGCCGAATTGAGAACCTCCTCTTTTCAAATCTTGAAGTCGGTTAATAAAATAAAAAATAGAAACGTTCCAGCCTCATACAAAAAAAAGTTTTTTTCTTCATAAAGTTTATTTATGTACTATAAAAAATAAACTTATATAGATGTCATATACAAAGGAAAAAGTGACCTAGGCCTCCGGTGCCCAAAAAAAATAAGTTTAGTTATGTTATGCAGTGCTGTCTGGACCGCTCACCCTATATTTCTGTGGACAGTACATAGCCATGCTGCGGGAGACCAAGCCCCAGCGCTGGGTGTGGGAGGAGCAGCGCGACCTGATGGCGATGGAGTTCCGCTTCAAGGATGCACAGGAACCGAGGTCTCTGGTCACCTCACACGTCGGCCTCCTACATGTGAGTACAGCATCCACCCTGTATATTTACAGTAAGCCATGCTGCGGGAGACCAAGCCCCAGCGCTGGGTGTGGGAGGAACAGCGCGACCTGAAGGCGATGGAGTTCCGCTTCAAGGATGCACAGGAACCCAGGTCTCTGGTCACCTCACACGTCGGCCTCCTACATGTAAGTACAGCATCCATCCTGTATATTTACAGTAAGCCATCCTGCGGGAGACCAAGCCCCAGCGCTGGGTGTGGGAGGAGCAGCGCGACCTGATGGCGATGGAGTTCCGCTTAAAGGATGCACAGGAACCGAGGTCTCTGGTCACCTCACACGTTGGCCTCCTACATGTAAGTACAGCATCCACCCTGTATATTTACAGTAAGCCATGCTGCGGGAGACCAAGCCCCAGCGCTGGGTGTGGGAGGAGCAGCGCGACCTGATGGCGATGGAGTTCCGCTTCAAGGATGCACAGGAACAGAGGTCTCTGGTCACCTCACACGTCGGCCTCCTACATGTAAGTACAGCATCCACCCTGTATATTTACAGTAAGCCATGCTGCGGGAGACCAAGCCCCAGCGCTGGGTGTGGGAGAAGTAGCGTGACCTGATGGCGATGGAGTTCCGCTTCAAGGATGCACAGGAACCGAGGTCTCTCGTCACGTCACATGTAAGTACAGCATCCACCCTGTATATTTACAGTAAGCCATCCTGCGGGAGACCAAGCCCCAGCGCTGGGTGTGGGAGGAGCAGCGCGACCTGATGGCGATGGAGTTCCGCTTCAAGAATGCACAGGAACCGAGGTCTCTCGTCACGTCACATGTAAGTACAGCATCCACCCTGTATATTTACAGTAAGCCATGCTGCGGGAGACCAAGCCCCAGCGCTGGGTGTGGGAGGAGCAGCGCGACCTGATGGCGATGGAGTTCCGCTTCAAGGATGCACAGGAACCAAGGTCTCTGGCCTATGCAGTCGCGCCTATGGAGACCTGCAACTCCAGAGGTGCTACATGCGCGTTGCCGCCTCTTTAATATAAAGGAGGGATGCACTTGGTTCATAGATAGGTTAAATTTGTCATTGAAACTTTAAATGTAATCTTGTTGCAAAAAAAAACTCGCTTACATGTGTGATGCTGATGATGCATGGTAGAGTGCGTTAAAGATTCACTAGAGCGGCCTATTTCTCAAAAGCTTGTAACTTGTAATCGTACGAGCGGAGCGTAAGCGAAGCAAGTTCTTACAAACAACTTCTGGCTACTGGGACGTCTCGGCATTTCGATGGCTTTTTGATTTTGAGAGTTTGTTCCGCGATAACTTTAGTAATGCTTTTCTGATCTTCATGAAATTTGTTGAGGTTGTAGCAGAGATACATATAATTTTAGAGTTCGTATATGAGCAGGATCGACCAAGGGGTCATGGAGCTAGAAGGCGCGAAAAAATCATCATCAGGGTCTTGTTATATTGGCCATCTCGTTTGCAAGTAAATCGCGAGTTCTGAGTTCGAGGCGAACTACTAGTTTTGTCATTGAAACTTTAAATTTAGTCTTCTTGCAAAAAAACTCGCTTACATGTGTGATGATGCATGATAAGCTTGTAACTTGTAATACTAGCGGACGTCACTTTTTGACACCTTTGATTAGAAAGGGACTTTGGCTTGTTTTACAAGTTGTATTTGTAGTTAACTGCTGTATTGTTACAGGAATTCCCGATGGAAGACGTCCTAAGCGCGTATTACTTGCTGACGGAGTGGAAGCCTGAATTGGTCGACGAGCTGCTAGCCATGCTGACGGCAGAGAACGTGCGCGTCGGAATCGTCGCTAAGTAAGTTTGGAATATTTCTATAATCCCAAATGTTTAAGCGAAGGTACAGGGTGGCCAAATAAGAACGATACACTTTATTTTGACAATTTTACTCTATTAAGAATAAAATTTATCGAGAATACTTACAAAAATATGTTATTCAGGTTTGGCAAATTCACGTGGAGTACATGTCAGCCTAATATTAACAGTCGCATACCTTCAGAAAAATGGCAAAAATAAGCATTTTTATTTAAATTTGGCACATTTTCCGTCAGTCACTGTGTCTCTGATATTATTTTTTAACTGATAATGATTAGTCAGCTTGATAGCATAGACACCTCCCTTAAGACAGCCCCACAGAAAAAAACATCATAGATAGAAAGTTTAAAAGTTAGTAAGAAGAGGTTGGGTGATTTTTGAAGTAGATGATTTTTGATTGAAATATTTTGATAATTTTTATACGGGTTTCAAGCGAAAAATTATCTACAACAAAATTGCCGTGTCTATATCGAATAATAATTATGCCTTTACTGTCAAATGAGACGCCATAACAAAATGGCGACAAAAGAAATATATATATATATATATATATATATATATATATACCTCCAAGTTGCCATCCTGTATAATAATCGAACGAGCGGAGCGTAAGCGAAGTGAAGTTTTTACAGACAAGTGATAAATATTATTTGAGAGTTCTTATATGAGCAGGATCGATCAAGGGGTTGTGGAGCTAGAAGGCGCAAAGCGATCTTCATAAGGGTCCTGTTATATTGGTCAACTTGTTGCAACTAAATAGCGAGTTCTCAGTTACGGACTACTAGTATAGCGACTATAGGAGGTAGGCCTACGGTGCTTATTAAGCTTTATAAACTTGCTTAAGACTGGATAGGGAGGGGTAGCTTATTAATGTGTTAATGTTTTTTTCAGAGTGTTTGCAGACAAGTGCACGCAGGTAGAGCCGTGGTACGGCACCAAGTATCTGCAAGAGGACATTGATCCCAAGAACATAAAGGTAAAATTGTATGCCCATAGCTTTGAGGTCAGCCGCGGTAAAAAAAAAACGAGATGTTCACTAGATGGCAGCACCGTGGCAAGACGTCTAGTTGTCATAATCCACCAATCATGTTTAATCATATTTTTTTTTCTTTTAATTAATGGCTTTTACTCCTCGCCTATTTTAGCGAGGTGAATTTTGCCAATGTCAAGGTACACTTAGGATTTTATTCATTTTCGTAAAATAAAATAAAAGCAACGTTGTTCGGTTAAGGCCTTGTTGATTGTAAAGTGATAGCCTCCTTACAAACACGTGGGTGGTCGGCACCCCGGATAACCGTTTGTTCAACTAAAGGGTGGTTACTCGCGTTTTGGGACTAATTTTTCATTAGCTGCACACTTGTTTGTTAGGTCACCGCACAATAAGCTATCAATATTACACACTGAACTACGTAAATGAGCAAAAAACAAAAAACTATTCCAAAGACGATGCAGCCATCTTGGAGCGTAAACGATTATCCTAATCATATTTTTTTTTATTGGTGGATTTTTTATTGGTGGATTGCTGTCAAAAAGACCTCGCCACGGTGCTGCCATCTAGTGAAAAACTCGATCGCGGAAACCCTCATTGGAATGGAACTAGCATAACATTATTTCATGAAAGCCTCCTTATGGACTAAGAGCTGGCCGCGTCACATATGATACGATAATGAGAGCAACAAAACCCGTCTGGTTAGATTGTTATACTATGCTTGTTGGTTGCAAATACAATGGATAAAATAAAATAAGATAATTACTTGATTTCTGTTCTGTTGTTCAGGAGTGGAACTCCATGTCCCCAATCCCAGCGCTGCACCTGCCGCCCCCGAACGAGTTCATCCCCGCGCGGCTAGAGTTGGAGAAGGAGAATGACCCCACCTGTGATGCTGTGGCGCCCTCTATGGTCAGGGTGAGTAGCGTAGGCTGTAGGCTACGGTAACCGCTTTACATCAGGCAGGTCGTACTGTTGTCTATTACCAAAATGGTGTTTAAATAACAATAATTAGTACCTGCGAATGCGATACCGTTGCACCTTCATGGTCAGAGTAAGTATTTAGTGGGCTATGGTAACCGTTTTCCTTCAAGGAAGCGGTATGCTTGTTTAGTATCAAATTGGTTAAAAAGGTCGAAAAGTCTAACTTTGGGATAATATGACACGTTGAAGTTGTTTGACCTCCTTATTTTGAGCATATTCCTTGCACGGGTCTTGACTTTGAAGTAATAATTTTTTATGACATTAAAACCATTTTTTTTCAGGACTCCCCTCTTATGCGACTATGGTATAAGCAAGATAATGAATTCCGGCTGCCTAAAGCGTTCCTAACTTTTGATTTGGTCAGGTGAGTTATCTTAAATTTATAAAAACTATTATTATTATTAATATTTTGCTTGTTTTACTGATAAATGAAAAACAAAAGCCGAAAAAGGAGCCAAGCGTCAAGCACTTGCTAACGCCTGCATTATAAAAACTCGATTCGAGCGAGTTGCATAGACAAAAACCTGCAGGTTTCTAAGGAACGGTACTCTGACATAAAGGCAATGAGGGTCTAATGCTACTTAATAGTAGCCGGAATAGACGAACCACCATACCAACCACCGTAAAATAGTCCCTTTGGATAAGGATGACAAGTGGCAGTGATTTAGTTCGATTTGTAATTTTTTGTACAGTGTTTTGGTTCTCAAAAATGAGTGCAAAGTACCAGTGTCTAGTGAATAGTGCTAACACTATCATCAAACCAAACAACTGTAACAAAAACAGCTCTAAAGCTGCGGCTTTGTTTAGTTTCAACGTATTCATTACTCAAGTTTGATTTCATCGCACTGTGATTATTAATTGAGTCAAGACTATGATATAGATTGGTAGTGATAATGATAAGTACCAGGCCGTTAACTAAACATACAATATTTTAACGGTATCCAACAACCACGAGATCGATCGGGGCAATGGGTAAATTTAAAATATCGCAATCGACTGTATTACAAGAAAACTCAAGCCAAGAGCATTGATCAAACTGAAAATAAATAAAATGCACCTACATCTACACCTCTAACTACAACAATCCTGCATCAAGAAGATAACGAACAAAGAATGCTACTGACCAGTCACAGATTCGACACAGAAAAGAAAAGACATCTCCTCAAGCAGCGAAGAACAAGAACGGCAACTAGCAGCACTTCATCAACGCTCATCCCACTTCAACTTAATCCGTCTCTCCTCGTATCCTATATTGGCTTAAGGCTGCATAGCCGGTCGATTGTGGGTTATTGATGTGATGTGGCCTTTAAATAAAATATGGATTGTTTCATTACAAGTAAATTTTCTCGGAAGATGTAAAGTTGAACTGTAGAATTATAATTATTTTATAAAAAAAAAGGCAAAAAATATTTTTTTACAATGCTCTCATAATAAGTACAATACAGGTGCAGAAAACTTTTTTATACGAAAAACTATTTTCCACTGTCTTTTAATTTATCACACATTATTTTTCCATATTTCTAGCCCGCTAGCCTACCAGGACCCCATCAATTGCAACCTGACCTCCCTCTGGGTGCTCCTCTTCCGCGACAGCCTCCAGCAGTTCGCGTACTCGGCGGAGCTGGCCGGTCTACGCTGGAGCATCGGCAACGCCAAGTATGGCGTCAGCGTGAGTGCATCCCTTACCAAACGGAGACATAGAACGGTTGCAAAGCGCGTGGGAACTAAGTCTAACGGTGACACAGCCTTAGATGGACACTACCTCAGCGTGTCACGGTGACAAGCTTGCTAGACCCTAGGTCCCTCCCAAGTGCAACTTCTCTATGGGTTCTGGTGTATTGACAGCCTACAGCAGTTCGCGTACTCGACGGAGCTGGCCGGTCTACGCTGGAACATTGGCAACGGCGTTAGCGTGAGTGCATCCCTTACCAAACGGAGCCATAGAACGATTGCACAGCGCGTGAGAAGAAAGTCTAACCGTGACAGAGCCTTAGCAGAAAACTACTTCAGCCTCTCACGGTGACAAGCTTGCTAGACCCTAGGTATCTTCCAAGTGCAAGTACTCTGGGTTCTGGTGTATTGACAGCCTGGAACAGTCCGTGTTCTCGGCGGAGTTGGTCGATCTATATTCTGGTAACATTTCAGTAACAAATATGTATATATTCAAATTAAGCTATATCTACTGTCCAGTAATATTATCCTTTCCCTAGTACATAAAAGCATTATCTATTTTAATGACCTTTCTTGTAGTATCCCCTGTCCAATTTACTTTCTCAATAATTATCCCGTCCACAGAAATTCACGTCAAAAGCTTCCAAGCTAGTCATTTTAGAAGTAAGTGTTTCTGCATTTACGATAACTGTAGAGAGTAGCACCATATGAACATCCCACTACAAAAATATATTAAAAATGTAAATTATCAAAGCTCGAAGTAGTAGCTATACTTTAGTTTTGCTGCTAAATTTTGTTCATATTGATCCACTAAGGTTTTTTCAAACTAATGTTTGAACTCTCATAATCTCGATATCACATAGACTCCCTTGATCTATTAGAATGTATCGTCATCTGTAATGACTTGCCCAATTACTAAGCCAGCCTGCCGGAGAGCGTTAAATTATTTCTATAAATTTGTAAAAAAAAATACTATTCACTGTTGCTCTTTAATTTTTTACGAATTTTTATACCGGTGTAACATGAGAAAACCGAATAATTTTAACAGCGTATTCCTGACCATAATTGGAGACTAAAATGTCGTATTAACTTTTCTGGATTTCGCGAAAAAAATATTTTTTTTTTTGCTTTTTTTTGTGTGTTTTGTGTTTGTGTTTAACATAAAACATAAATGTTATTGGTAAAGATGTCGATTAAAATAAATTAGTACATTTTTTTTCGAAAAAATAGTTTACGTAAAGTATTCCTTGGCACTTTGATATCTGTTATCTTTTTTGGCCACAGATAACAGTAGACGGGTACGACGACAAGCAGCACGTGTTACTTGAGAAGCTCATAGACAATATCGTGAACTTCAAGGTGGATCCTCAACGGTTCGCCATTATGAAGGAGAATCATATTCGGGGGATTAGGAATTTTGAGGCTGAGCAGCCTTATCAGGTGAGTACTTTATTATTAGCCTATTATATTACAACTAGACCTATTCTATTACACCTCGGGTTTTGAGGTATTTTAAGACAACTTTTTATGCCCTCGCTCAACTTACAATATCAATGAAGAAATACAAATATTCAGGGTTGTATGCATATGGTGTAGATTTGCATACAACCCTAGATTTAGATATACTTCTTTCGATCGTAAATTTTTATGTAATGTCGTTTCTAAATATAATTTGTTATAGTACAAGTCAAAAAGGACCATATGACGGTATGCGCTTACGTCGCACGTTGTACGGATTCAAAATCTGTCATTGTTTGCCACCAACATAAAAAAAAACCGGCCAAGTGCGTGTCGGACCACGCATAGGAGGGTTCCGTACCTTCAATGTAATAAGAACCAAACTAATACCAAAAGGTCGTATCTGATGCCTATGGAAGAAGTTTTTTGGAGATAGAATGTTCAAAATAGTTTTCGTAGAAAGTATATGATAAGGCACATCGCCTCAAATTTTTTCATATTTTTTGGACTTACGGTTCAAAAGTTACAGGGGGGGGACACAATTTTTCTGACTTTCGAAGCGATTATTTCAGAAAATATTCACTTAATCACAAAATGGTCAAAGAAACCTTAATTTTATTTTTAAAGACCTATCGATTGATGTGTCACATGTTGATCATCATCATCAAACACTTAAGAGCCATGCTCTTGTCGGTGCAACTCAAAGTGGGCTCTCCATTTGCTTCGGTCCCAGGCCTCCTCTTTGATCTCTTGGTACGACCTGACCTTAACATTATTTTTAATTTGGTCTATATAATTAATTCTAGGTCTTCCCCTTCCTCGCCTTCCTTCCATTTTTCCTTCAACTATCTTCTGTATAAAGTTGTCATGTCGTATGAGGTGGCCCATCATCCTCCCTCTTCTCGACCCACATGTTGATATTTGGTTAAATTTTTTTTTTTAAATTTAGTTACATCTATGGAGCGCCCCCCTAAAAATATTCTTTTTTTCAAATTTAACTACATAACTAAGTAGCGGCATAAGGCACCTTATGTGAAAATTTTATTCAGATACGTCGTATAGTTTCCGAGTAAAATGGCTGTGACATACGGACGGACAGACAGACAGACAGACATGATGAATCCATAAGGGTTCCGTTTTTTGCCATTTGGCTACGGAACCCTAAAAAATACTTATGGTATTAGTGTGCTTGCTTTATCGAAAGTTTTCAATAAAATGTCTTCGTATTTTAGCATGCCGTGTACCAGCAAGCTTTGTGCTTATCCGACCTGGTATGGACCCGGTGTCAACTTCTAGAGGCGGCCGATAGTAAGTACTGTGTCATTTTAAGGCCCAATGAAGTAAAAACACTATGTATTACAATTATGTTCTTGTTTTTATTTATTTATTCAGAGACAATTAAATAAAACTAACTTAACAAATATATGTATATCATAAAAACGAAAAACGAATCGACGAAACTATAAAGAATACATCTACAAAGGCCCCAGTGGCAATGTGCCAGGGAGGCTGGCAGCATTCACTCGCTGTATAGTAATACCACAGAATAATATAATAGTATTTCATACAGACGGTTGTCTTCCCTACCAAATCAGTGTTTGACAGACGGTGACACATGACGTCTCCATACAATTATACCTTTCGACGTTGTAGGGTTGACAAGTACGCAATTAGTATAATTGCTGGACCTGCCCCAATCTGCCTCAATCTACCTAATCTATCAGTAATTTTAATACAAAACTAAATAAACGTCAGATTTATTACCTTATTTGCCCAATCTAATTATTATTTTAGTACAAAACTACTATACTTACTTACTTACTCGGTTGGCTCAGCAACCCAAAGTGAATCTTGGCCTCCGATACGAGAGTGTGCCACTTTCCTCGACTTACTACTTAAATACTTACTACTTAAATATTACACCCCCATACACACTTGGCGGCGGCGCATAGAGAGCGAGCTGCGAGCCATAGGACTGAGCTTGAGAGAGGCCAAAACGGTTGCTCAGGATAGAAAGGAGTGGAAGGATCTTGTGGAGGCCCTATGCACCTCCGGGGTGCCCTAGGATCAACAAAAACAACTTAAATATTTTATCTTGTCGGTGGTCATACCGTAAATAAACGAAAGGACGATTTTGATAACCTCTAAAACTGTCACTTCGTGGAAATGGACACCCCAGGTAATACAGATGCGATGTGAGAGGTAGCTTCCAACCCTCTTGTCTTCTGTGGCATCCATAAGACTTGCTGAGTACTTTGATTAACTCTGGTGCTTGGACTGGGGCCCGGAACATTATGCGAGTCCCCCTCCTCCCCCTCGCGAGATTTAATAAGATCTCGGCCCCCTCCCGCCTCTAAACCCCTGAAGTAAATAATGTACGCTTCCAATATAACTAAGAAATTTGTCTTCATGTCAAGAACTAACACCGGAGATGCTGGATGACTTCGCAGCGCGCTTCATCAGGAAGGTTCACATCGAGGGTCTCATGTTCGGGAACATCACGAGAGAGAAGGCGCTCAGGATCGCCGATATGGTCGAGGGCAAGTGAGTGTATACGTGCAGTAGCTTTTTATTGTCACTCCATCATAGCCCCTATATACCGGGTGTGGCCTGTAAAACGAGCAAAAAATTTAATCGTAGATTCTACTCCTCAAACTAGACAACGTTTGTCCAGCGACTTTAAAAATTAACTTTTAGTACACTTAAAAGTTTATTCGAATACGCAATGTATTTTTTTTATCGTATGTCACTGGATATAGATAGTCATTTCTTCCCTGGGGTAGTAGTAGTGGGAAAGCAGATGATAAATAAAATCCAGTGAGTGCTGCGAGGTCCAGATGGGACAGTGCAGCTGCCAAGTTTGTTATTCATTTAGCACCACCCAGGGATCGCGTGTAGGGTTGTCTAAGGTGTTTCCTACGGACGCAGAGTAACATTGATCTCACGCAATGTATTGCGAAATTGATTATGTCTACGTAACGTACATTGATAATATTATTTAGTTTGTATGAAAAAGAGACAATCTAAAGACAACATATTTTAATAAAGTTGTTGAACAAAAGTTTTATAGTTTGAGGAGTAGAATCTACGTTTTAATCTTTTGCTCGGGTTACAGGCCACACCTGTATATATATATATATATATATATAAGATATCTCTATACTCCACCTAGCGCGTTATTTCTTTGAAACCTAAGCTGCCAAAGAGAAGGGGTGTGGGAGGGAAACACACGGAACTAGACAGGGTACGTGCGATTGTTCCGTGAGACGTAAGAGAGAGTCAGACATTAACCTTTTGAACGCTTTCTTACGCATCAAAATGTGGCATACACGCCAACATCTCAACTAGTGAGAAACGAATTTAAACCTTATCTGTCAATAGTAAAACTGCTTTAGCGTCTGCCATGACCAATTTAGTGGCTCTTGGCGTTCAAAAGGTTTAATGGTTGCCATGGAGACGTACTAAGTTTACTGACAGTTACATTAATTTATTGTCTCCCTATAGAGTGAAATAACTTGAAGAGTGGCAGCGGGGGTCGTGCGGCTTTGCGGGGTCTTGGGTTACTATGCCCCTTGGTAAACTCCAAACATGCAATTTGCTTATAGTTAAGTAATTTCCTTCAACTACTCTCTTCACCTTGCTGACGGAACAGAATGACATCAAGAAATAGTTGATTCACCATTATATTAACAAATAACAGATAAAAGCACTAAGAGATAATTTGATAACTTTTTTGTGACTGAAAGTTTTATAACCAGGTAGCTATTAAGTAACTAATAAAGTTTGCATATTTATTGCCTGGACACATAATGAATAATAGTATTTCATACTGAATGGCCACGCTCCGCCCCTCTCCGATCGGAACTTCCTCACCCCGCGGCGGCCAATTGGTAGGGAACTAGTAGGCTAATCCGTCAGGTTGGCAGCGCATCGATAAAAAGCAAACGGCTGTGTATTGTCAAACGTCATTACGACACCGGAAACAGCACCCTAAGGGTCTCCCCAAACCTATCGACGCGGATTCGGCAAAATCCGGTGGAAAAAAGCTTTATGACCACGCAATAAGAGCTAACAATGCTCGGTTCGACTCGGCTCGGCTCGGCCGACGCCTGCCGACGCGTCGACGTCTTTTTCGCTCTTATTGCGTAGACATAAATCTTTTTTCCACCGAATTTTGCCGAATCCGCGTCGATAGGTTTGGGGAGACCCTAAGACGCACGCACACATTGAAGCGTGTACTGATGTGCCGTGTACACAAAGGCGCTCAAACTAGTTTTGTAGTATGACGTGTCCGCCTTGTGGCTTGGACGCGCCATTAGCTCGACAAAGCCTTATAATACTCGAAACATTATACAAAGCCAAGCTGTAAGTAACCCAATTGCGCTTAAGAATTTGTAATGTCATATTCGTAATGTATGTCAATATATGAATGTAATTTGTGTAATATGTAACCCTTATTTTCAGGATACCGAAAGACGCATCCCCGCTCCTAGCGCAACAACTTCTGTTATATAGAGAAGTCGAAATAGAAAAAGGTATGTTGCAATTCGGCAAATGGTATGTGGCAAATTTTAATTGGAACCGTGCGGAATCGTAAGCATTAACTTTGCTTACGAAGCTGCCGGTTCTGGGTTCGAGTCCCGGGAACAGCATTTACTTGTGTGTACTTAAACACTTTTCAAGAAAAATACACATGGCAAATTTCTACAAATCATTCAAGGACGATTAAGACATGGATGGACAATGCCTATACAAAATCGCGTTCCTCGAACCTTCAGGTTATACGTCTGTTTTCGGTACTGAGTGCCATCTTTCGAGTTATTCTGTCAGCGTTAATTGCCGAACAAAATATTAAAAAACTTTAATTTATTTATTTAATCTTAATTGCACAAAATGAGATGGTACAAATGGCGGACTTAATGCCATAACGCATTCTCTACCAGTCAACCAATGGGCTTAACAGAAAGGTTAAGTAGGAATTTAGTGTTTGTGGTGACGCTAGTGCTTTAGCCTGAAATAAGGGAACGCTATTTTGTATAGGCATTGTCAATCCATGTCTTAATCAAATAATCATCCTTGAAATCATTAAACAATTAATTAATATCATATCAGGCATAATAGAGCAAAAAGCTGGGACAAACGTTAGGAACAAGAAGAATATTGTCGTCCTACGACACATGCCTGATTGAGCTTCCCGGACTAGGTCGATTTACGTAAGACTGTCTCGGCTAATATTATGCATTTGCATTATGAGCGGAGCGTAAGCGAAGTGAAGTTCTTACAAACAACTTCGGCTACTGGGACGTCTCGGCATTTCGATGGCTTTTATATTTTAAGGGTTTGTTCCGCGATAACCTTAGTTACGTTTTTAATAAATAATAAGAGACGTTTATTTAATAATATTGCATAAGTACATAATAAAGCGGCAATTACACTGAGTCGTTCGCCGCATGCTGCATGCGGCGAACGCAAAAGTGTAAAGGACACGGTAGTCGGCCGCATTCGGAGAGGGACAGCTGCGTCCGCCTAATTAGGTGACCGAAGTAATGTAAATACGACGTCTGTCAGCCTAATTACGAGTAGGTCACCCACTGCGGCGAACGCAGATCATTCGATAAAGTAAAACCTGTATGCAAGTGTAATCATTATATCGTTGGCATTGGCTACTTATAGAGATGGGTAGGGGAGAGTAAATACTGATTATTTACTCAGTATTTATCCAAAGCAGCCCGTAAATACTCGTATTTACTAATTTCGGGTAAAAAAAATTAACAATAAAAAATTATTTAAAAATAAAATAGAAAAACTCAAAATGTTGTTTATCCATCCTATGGAAATTTTTAAACTTCTCGTCGCACAGTTCATCACACAAAATTGCTGTTGCTCCATAGGCGTTACGCTGGGCATATATCTTCCGAACACAGTATCTACGTTTCTTTCGTATTGATTTTAATAATATTTCCTGTATAATATCGCAAACTAATAAACTAGCTTTCCTAAGCACTAGACTACACATCGCGACAGCTCTGATTAGAGGTCTGATGATTTGACTTTTTAGTTCGGCCGCCGCATTCGGCCACCGCATTAGGCGGACAGACTAGTGTAAAGACGACGTTCGTTGAACGAATCCGTTTAAAGAGTCGTGCGGCCACCGCAGTAGGCGGACAGACTAATGTGAAGACGACCTTCGTTGGCCTAAGTAGTTTGACACAAGTTCGGCGACCGCATTAGGTGAACGACTCAGTGTAATTGCCGCTTAAGAGTACAGTAGATCATGCTTAAACTTATCTGATCTTATCTTATCTTTTCCGATCTTTATGAAATTTGTTGGTTTTGTAGCAGAGACACATATCATTTGAGAGTTCGTATATGAGCAGGATCAATGGGTTGTGGAGCTAGAATGCGCAAAAAATCTTCAGAAGGGTCTTGTTATATTGGGCATCGTTTGTAAGTAAATCGCGAGTTCTCAGTACGAGGCGGACTGCAAGGTGTAAGGTTGTTCCCAGGGGCACACTACCTCCGCGAGAAAGAGAACACGGTGCACAAGTCGTCGTGCGCGTCGCTGTACTACTCGTGCGGCGTGCGCGCCGCGCGCCCCAACGTCGTGCTGGAGCTGCTCGCGCAAACACTCTCCGAGCCCTGCTTCAACGTGTTGCGAACAAAGGTACTCTGCCTACCTACTTTCCTGTTCATTTACAAAGGTTTCCGCTTCGTAAAGGTTGTCAGGAAGAGATCGCTCTTTAGCGATAAGACCGCCAATTGTTTTGCCTCTGCTTTTTTGTTTGTGACTTGTGTATACTTTGTGTCTATTATTTGAGGTGTGCAATAATAGTATTTTACGACACCTGGCCATAATGTGAGTTTTGCCGCACGCTACGCGTACGGTAAAACTCGCATTATGGCCAGGTGGAGACGTAAAATTGTGTACTCACCACGGACAGTAAAAAAGAAAGCCCTCTATCGCATATTTACAACCCTCGCCTGCGGCTCGGGTCACAAATACCTGCGATTTCGGGCATTCTTTCTTTTACAGTCCTTGGTAAGTAAAATTAAGAGCTTGAAAATCTTGATTATGTCACTATTGTATACAATACTTTTTCTACGAGTGCTCAATATAGGCAAGCCGGTAAGTATTGAGTTCGCCGAAAGACCTATCTCCCGGTGGATTGTGCCGGCGGTCGGGAAGGAGAACACGGGCGGTTGAGAAGGAGGACAACAGTGTTACAATATTGTATGAAAATCCTTTGTACCATCGTTGGCGATGCTACAAAATGCGACCATAAAAGCTCTATCGAAAAGTATACGCTAGTAGTTCGGTCTACACAATCTCAATTCAAGCATTACAGTCGACGAGTAGAAAAAGAGTATTTATGTTATGTTATGTTATGTTATGTAATCTAAATAATATATATATGTAAAGCCTGACCAGAAATATATAATTACTAGCTGTGCCCGCGGCTAATTCACCCCTAATTTCTCTCCCTCCCCCTGGAAGGCCTGGAAGCGGAACTTGAAGGTCTTGAAGTAAAGTTGACAGATGGATACGCTAGAGGACAGTAGTAGTCCAGATAAAATATTTTACAATTACTACTAAATAAAACTACACTCCAACATCATGTCATGTCCTATGTAACCCCCCCACCCCATCGGACCGATCGGACCGCGCCTGGGTAAGAAATATACACATAAAAATCCATACTTCACATCTTAACCTAACAACTTATTAACGAAAATATACTAACAACGAACTTAGGTCTAATATTAGTTAGAAGACTTAGTAGTAAAATTAGAGAAAAGGAGAATAGATATCAAAATCGTGAGGCTGAGTATTTACATGCACTGTGCAATGTGTGGCAATTAATGTATTGTCGTTTAATTTTGTTGTACTATTATCCAATAATTCATTTAAATTTGTTGATATACGTACCCCCACTTCTAAACTTAGAGTTAATTTGGCAAAATCCTTCCTTAGTGGATTATTCATGTCACAACGTATTAATTTCAGCGCCATTTGTTAGTTAAGCAGGGTACTCGTTAGTCTTAGGACATATTTGGAAAAAAGTTTGCACCTCCTTCCTAAGTAGCGCCATAAGATTCAGGTGCAAAATTAACTTAATCGATTGTAGTGGCTGAGGTTGAATTTTTATAGCATACCTATACCTAGATGGGGATTTCCTTGACAATTGGAATTAGTACTCAAACTATCTCTATACAAAATTTCATCAAAATCCGTTCAGCCGTTTTCACGTGATGCGCGGTCAAATAAACAGACAAACAGATAAACAGAAAAACAGACAAACAGATAAACAGACAAAAATTCTAAAAATTGTTGGAACGTGTTCTGTTATCGATTCTAAGTATCCCCAGCCAACTTTTTTTCGATTATCTTCCATGTACAGACTTTCGACCCTCTTCAGCTTTATTATATGTATAGATGCACCATGATGCGGAATTTCATTGGAACTAATTTCTTACACTGGCAATAATTTTAATGGCAGAATGATATGCATGTGTGAGTGCATGTGATAGGCTGTCACTGTTGTCAAGTGTCATTGAGGCGGTTTATTTGAATAATAGTAAAGTGCTGGATAATAGTAATAATAATAGTAAATAATAATAAACGACAAATATTCCCAAAATTATTCATAGTCAAGAGCGAAGCATTGTAAATTGTGTATATAAATACGCTCGGGAAATGAAACTAATTCGCTGTGAAACATTTTCAAATTAACATCAGAGACAGGTAAACAAATAAAGATGTCTCCATACCATAGAGAAAAGTACGCTCTATGGCTCTACTGAACTGTTGCCATATAAATGAAAATAATAGCGCCCTCTTGACAATGATCATATATTTCTGGCCAGGCTTTATTATCAATTGATGATAATAAAATTGACTGATTAATGAGTTTTGTGATAATTCAAGTTCGTATCTGGAATACGGCAGAAAATGAGGTAGTTTAATTTCTTCACTCAAAGCTCCTAAACATATCCTACTCGGGATGAAAATAGTTTGTACAGTTCTGTGGGATTTATTTGTTTCAATAGATTGTTATTAAATCAAATACAAACATTGAAAACATTAAAAAAAAAATCAACCCACGACGAACAACAACTTGAACCTGCATCGATACGGGGCTCGATCGCTTTACCAATTAAGCTATGGGTCAAGTTACTAAGTTGACGAAATTTTCAATGCCTTCAATCATCTTTTTGCATTTATTTTGATCTACTTCGGCTTTACAGCAGCCGTAAGCGACATCTAGGTACTAACTACTAGAGTTAGATACCCTTTCCGCCGACACTATCGCAAGTGTCACAACGGAAATATAGAGGGCGCTGCTATACTTATAATTTTTTTGCATGTTTTTAAAGTGGGGCATTCCACTCATACTATAGATTGTTATTAAATCAAATACAAACATTGAAAACATTGAAAAAAAAAAATATATATATATATTTATTTATTTCCCTTGAAAAAATCATGGGTACTTTAAAATTTGCTTTAAAGTCATTTCAATATAAGATGTTTTACTATTTAAATAAGTGTACAATTTTTTGATAACACGACGGTGGTAAACAAGCATACGGCCCGCCTGGTGGTAAGCAGCTACCGGAGCCTGTGGACGCCTGCAACTCCAGAGGTGTCACATGCGTGTTGCCGACCCTTTACAAAAGGAGGATTCACTGTGTTGACGGCTAAAGGAACAAGAGGGTCCCTCGCCGTCAACACACTGGGGCCTCTTTGAGCTCTTTGGCAACCTTACTCACCAGCAGGAACACAACACTATGAGTAGGGTCTAGTGCTATTAGTGTTGTTTGGGTTACAATATACCTAAGTTGAGAAATCATTTGACTTTGACTCATAATTATGCTTATACAGCGAAACTACTCTTTTCACAGGAGCAACTAGGCTACATCGTGTTCAGCGGAGTCCGGCGCTCCAACGGCGTCCAGGGACTGCGAGTTATTGTGCAAAGTGACCGACACCCCGCGTATCTGGAGCAGAGGATAGAGTCCTTCCTCAAGGAGCACAAGGTAAACTGTTAACATCACAGGAGACACTAGGCTACATCGTGTTCAGCGGAGTCCGGCGCTCCAACGGCGTCCAGGGACTGCGAGTTATTGTGCAAAGTGACCGACACCCCGCGTATCTGGAGCAGAGGATAGAGTCCTTCCTCAAGGAGCACAAGGTAACTGTTAACATCACAGGAGACACTAGGCTACATCGTGTTCAGCGGAGTCCGGCGCTCCAACGGCGTCCAGGGACTGCGAATTATTGTGCAGAGTGACCAACGAAACCCTCTAGTCAGTTTGTTATACCATGCTTATTTCTAGATCTGGACATCTGGCAGCTGTAAAGTGGTAGAGGTTAAAGAATGCAATCTATTTCAAGAAAACAAATCCTTGAGCTCTGGGTTTGATGCAATATTATGATTTTACACTGTGATACCATAGAAATAAATTATTATAAAAAAATATGTTCAAATCGGAGTAAATCGTCTAATAACTAAACTTAACGACCACGACCATACGCGCCAAGTGAAAACGGAATCTATACGTATAACAATAAAGTCCAATTTCCCAGGAATACCTAGAAGCGATGTCAGAGGAGGAGTTCAAAAAGCATCGCTCGTCGCTTGCGGCGCAGCGACTCGAGCGGCCCAAGCGCATGTCCACCAAGGCCTCGCAGCTGTGGAGCGAGATTAGCGCACAGGTATATTGAGATTCTAATATTTCAGTGTTTCTTAGGCGTATAGATAAAAAAAAGATAAAACATATTTATTTTTAATTTAGACACATTACAATGCACCTATGATCGTCAGAGAGAGGAAAAAAACTACCACCGGTTCTAACCCTACACCTCTGACCCGAGAAGTATTATGATCGGCAAGAAACTCGGCGGGACATGTTTTTTCAAAACAGTTTAGTACGGGAGGACACCGCAAGATCTGCTACGTTACGTGATACAACGAAGCCCCATGGCACATGTTCATAAAAGTGATGCTGAGTTCCGAAAAAAATGTAAATAAAATTAGAATTGGCCGAAAGCACAAAAAAGTACCAATTTCGGGGTATTTCATATAAAGATGACACTTGTGGCAACAAACAGCAATTTGTAAGTAGGCACCGCATTGTGATCAGATTTCTGCGTAATATTCCCGATAATAGGGATAATATGTACGATACCAATTATGTGTGTAAAAAGTTTACTGAAAAGATACTGACTGCGTAGTGAACTGAATACACGTGAGTAAAGCTGAAAATTTAAATATTATTCAGTTTTTTAGGTGTATCCTGGTCACGGCACCAAATTGTATGGTGTATTTTTTAACTTCTTCGAGCGAGTGCCCATAAAGAGTTCGCATTCATTAACCCTTGACTTGAGACCATAGACCTGTCATGATAATAATAATACCAAGATTGAACGGGATGGTCTTATTAAACTTCCAATAGGAATGACAGAGAAGGCGCTATTATCGTTAGTCCTGGTCATAGTCTAACATTGTGATTATTGCTTACTTCCGAAAGGCCCTAAGAATAATATAAACGTATGTTACCCTCCACCGCTTTTTGAAGGGGAACAAAGGAACCGACTAAATTATGTAGGCTAGCTACGGTATGCAATCAGCTATCTTGAAATTCGTTTCCAAATTAGTCGCGTTGCGTGTATTCTGTCCTTCTTGGTTGTACACGTGACACATATGCATGACTATCAATGAGAAAAACGCTGATTTTGATCTTGGACACTTCACATAATAACCGTAGTCTGGCGTGTAATCTTCGTCTAGAATTTATTTTTTATAGAAGTAAGCCTGCGATGAGATAGCTCAAAAATAGGTAGATATAATATAGACAAATACAAGGTTTTGGTCTATGTTTGTGGTTGTAATAAAATTAATATTTCAGGTTTACAATTTCGATCGACCGCGAGTGGAGGTGGAAGTTCTCAACACGGTTACAAAGGAGGAACTCATTCAGTTCTATAAGGTAAGCTTTAATTATTTGTAATTATGTAAAAAAAATGCTTCATGCGAGACTTGAACCCGTTAGCTTCACCGGAGTCATTTTTAGGGTTCCGTAGTCAACTAGGAACCCTTATAGTTTCGCCATGTCTGCCCGTCCGTCCGTCCGTCCGTCCGCGGATAATCTCAGTGACCGTTAGCACTAGAAAGCTGAAATTTGGTACTAATATGTATATCAATCACGCCGACAAAGTGGTAAAATAAAAAGTGTTTTTTTATTTTATTAGGTAAAGTGGGGAGTGATTTTTTTTTCATTTCAACCCTAACGTGTGATATATTGTTGGATAGGTTATTAAAAATGAATAGGGGTTTACTAAAATCATTTTTCGATAATGTAAATATTTTCGGAAATAATCGCTCCAGAAGTAAAAAAATATGCGTCCCCCCCCTCTAACTTTTGAACCATAAGTTTAAAAAATATGGAAAAAATCTCAAAAGTAGAACTTTATAAAAACTTTCTAGGAAAATTATTTTGAACTTGATAGGATGAATAGTTTTTGAAATTTTTCAAAATAATTTCTGAACTAAGTTTGTAATTTAACCGTATAAGCAGGTGTTTATTGTACCTGTAATTTATACAAAATTACAATGAAATGACGTGCTTTCAAATAAAGTAAAAACGGTGAAAATCGGTTCACGCAATAAAGAATTATTCCATAAAAATCATCTTCCATACTTTAAGCTCGCGCGCAATAGTTTACTTAATTTGCCGATAGATGTCGCTGTACGTGGAACTCTCATATCATATCCTACATGGCGGTGTTATTAACTCTTAAGTGGGGACACTTACTGTGACGGACGGAAAACTACGGAACCCTACACTGAGCGTGGCCCGACACGATCTTGGCCGGTTTTATGGCTTATAACATAACTACTCTAAAATAACTACTTTCGACCTAATACTGACATTATTGATAATCGTTTAAAATGAATGCATCTAGACACTAAAACAAAAACAATATTTTTTCATATAGCTGAAGAATGAAATGGGTGCAATTTTTTTTTTTATGTTAAATATTGCCAAAGGGAATTAATTATTAGTGGTTAAATAGAAGTATCTTCACAACTACCAGTTTACGGTCGAAAACGAGTTTTAAAAGAAAAAAAAACTAGGAAAACCAGACAATTCTCACCCGTTTTTTTCTTAGCCTGTTTTAGTGTCCCACTGTTGGGCAAAGGCCTCCCCTTTTTTTCTATCCACTCGACCGGGTCGTTTGAATTTTGCCAGTATTGTATGTAAATTGCATCCACGCGTAACATTCGTCTCGCCATCTCGTTTTCGCCCCTTTATTCACCCTAATTAACTTAGACCTACTCCTTACTTACTTAACTTAGACCTCTAAGCTCTAGCTTTAATATACCTTTTTCAATAATATGTCCTTTTGCCGTAGCAACATATAAGTGATTTGTCGGAGGACCGACAAAAGTTGTCGGTGTACATCGTGTCGACGGCAGAGGGCGGCGCCGGCGCCAACGGAGAGAAGCACGATGAGGAGAAGAAGGAAATTAAACAGGTATTTTGTCATATTTATAGTAGCAACATATAAGTGAATTGTCGGAGGACCGACAAAAGTTGTCGGTGTACATCGTGTCGACGGCAGAGGGCGGCGCCGGCGCCAACGGAGAGAAGCACGATGAGGAGAAGAAGGAAATTAAACAGGTATTTTGTCATATTTATAGTAGCAACATATAAGTGAATTGTCGGAGGACCGACAAAAGTTGTCGGTGTACATCGTGTCGACGGCAGAGGGCGGCGCTGGCGCCATCGGAGAGAAGCACGATGAGGAGAAGAAGGAAATTAAACAGGTATTTTGTCATATTTATAGTAGCAACATATAAGTGAATTGTCGGAGGACCGACAAAAGTTGTCGGTGCACATCGTGTCGACGGCAGAGGGCGGCGCCGGCGCCAACGGAGAGAAGCACGATGAGGAGAAAAAGGAAATTAAACAGGTATTTTGTCAGTTTTGTCACCTATTTACTGTAATATAGAAGAAACAAGCGATTACATGGTGTCGGCGCCAACGGAGAGGAGCAGGATTTTTATTTTCAACCGACTTCAAGATTTTGAAGGAGGAGGGTCTCTCGTCAAGATTGTCAGTTATGATTATACTACTCTTTGGTCGAGATCTTTTTTTTTATATTCGAAGACTGCTGGACCGCTTTGGAAAATTATTTTTTGTTTGAAAGAGTATACTTCACAGTTGGTGGTCACCAAGTCAGGATCTGATGATGGGATCCTAGAGAAATCGAGGGAACTCTTCAACTATTATAGGCACACCTATAGTGATTTGAGTATTTTTTACAGCAGCTCGAGCATTTGCTTTTGGAAAGGTGGCATAAAATGGTCACAAAAAATTACAAATAAGAGTTCATAAATTTAACTCCAGAGAATTTATCCACTTAAGAGCTTTGTTGTTTAAATTAAATTGAACCCGGTGTAACGGGTAGATGGGCATGCTAGAAATATTTGTATCATTGAGTGTATGGATTAGGAAATCCAAAGAGATTTTAACAGCCTCCTAGCCTAGTCGGTAATGACCCTGCCTATGAAGCAGGAGGTCCCGGATTCGAATCCTGGTCAGGGCATTTATTTGTATGTTTATCACGGATACTTGTTCCTGAGTTATGGATGTTTGTAAAGGGTCGGCAACGCGCATGTGACTCTTGTGGAGTTACAGGCGTCCATAGGTTACGGTAGCTGCTTACCATCACGCAGGCCGTATGCTTGTTTGCCACCGTCGTAGTATAAAAAAAAATGTTTTCTATGTATTTAAATATTTATCTATATCTGGGCATTTTTATTTAAACTTGTGTTTAAAGCACGACTTAAGTCGCGTTTCAGTGACGTCTAACCGTCACATTCCTGACAAAATGTATAGGATTTGACATTGACCGTCAGTTTTGTGACGATTGCTAACCGGCCGTTAGTACACAGTTAAATGAAAATACCCATCTATCTATTTTATAAACCGTCGCCTAGTACGCACAACACAAGCCTTATTGAGCTTACCGTGGGACTAGGTTGATATGTGTAAGATTGTTCCATAATATACCACGACGGTGGCAAACAAGCATACGGCCCGCCTGATAGTAAGCAGTTACCGTAGCCTATAGATGCCTGCAACCCTAGAGGATTCCCATGCGCGTTGCCTACCCTAAACAAACCCTAATATTACCCTAATATTTTTTTTTATGTTATGAGCAGACCTTGTCCAGCAGTGGGACGTCAGTGAATACATTATAAAACCTTCCCGTTTTGTTTCAGCCCGCCGTCATCTCAGACTTGGTGGAGTTCAAGTCCCGAAGACGTCTGTACCCGCACCCCGTACCTTTCACCAACATTCCTCGCAAAGGGGCGCAATGCAAACTGTAAATCTCTCTAAAGGTTAATCTACTCTGAAGCCGATTGGGTATACTCTTTAAAATATTTTTTTTTAAAAAGGAACAGAGACATTGTGGCAACTACCCGAATAAACCGCTACCCGCACGAGTTAAAAAAATATTTCAAATTTGAACTTTGGTATTAGGTAATACCAATGGTAATAATAATATCAAGATTGAACGGGATGGTCTTATTAAACTTGCAATAGGTATGACAGAGAAGGCGCTATTATCGTTGGTCCTTGTCATACTCTCATATTGTGATTATTGCTTACTTCCAAAAGGCCCCTAAGTACAATATAAAAGTTTATTACCCTCCACCGCTTTTTGAAGGGGAACAAAGAAACCGACTAAATTATGTAGGTAACTAGCCTCCACAATTTATTCCGCTTCTTTGTTCCCCTTCAAAAAGATGTGGGGGTAACAAACAAATATTTGTTACCCCCACATATTTATTGTACTAGCTTTTGCCCGCGGCTTCGCTCGCGTTAATACGGTTCCCTTTCCTGATTTAAAACACAGAAGAGAACTCGGAACAGAATAAACCGCACACAAATAGTCCGCATACCAATTTTTAGCTTTCTACCGTGAAAATTGCGGAATGCTCCATACAAACTTCCACCCCCCATTTTAGGGAAGTGGTGGGTTAGAAAGAGACAAAAAGTAGCCTATGTCACTCTCCATCCCTTCAACTATCTCCACTTAAAAATCACGTCAATTCGTCGCCCCGTTTTGCCGTGAAAGTGAGACTATGACAAGGACCAACGATAATAGCGCCTTATCTATGGTATGCTTTCAGCCATCTTGAAATACGTTTTCAAACTAGTCGCGTTGCGTGTATTCTGTCCTTCTTGGGTGTACGCGTGTTTCAACTCTAGAGATACTTGCTTTGAGACTTTGACACATGTCAACAGAGTTGAAAATGTTAACGGCCATCTATGGATTTATATGCGGTAAAGAGTTGATTGGCCCATAGACCAATATGAACCATAAACTAGGAACAAATTTCATGATCCATCGCGTCCCAGGCGATAACTTCGATAACTTGCGCAGTGATTTAGGGCGATGTATAATGAAGCCTCGTGAAGATCAGCTGCTGCTCCGTTGGTGGGTTGAAGAACGGCAGCCAATGTAATCACTAAAAAAAATAGTGGTTATGTGAACATATGGTCTTCTGAGTATCAGCTTCCACCTCGATACAGTCGGCTGATGATTTTTTATCTTTATAATAGCATATAAACTATCATCTGACTAAGTTTCAATTGGGGCGCGATAACCATTTGATTATATGCTGCTATTCCTCAATCCACCAACGGAGCGGCAGCTGATCTTCACGAGCCTTCACTGCCTTCAGTATACATCGCCCTTAACCACTTCACAAGTAACACTAACAGCGAACCAAGAACCCGTGGCGGAGTAGTATCGCATAGAAAACGATATCATAGCGATAGTGATGTCCTCACTGTTACAAAGAAAACGAGAGAGCTTGTCGAAAACCATTCAGCTAACTTAGACTTGGTCACAGCTCTTGGAACTTCTGACCAGTCACTTAGAACTTCTGACCAATCGCGCCATTTCACACATTCAGCGCCGAGAACCCGACTGTCGGGTTCTCTGTTCGTAGCTACTACGCGATCCATACGACGAATACGTGGCTACGGGTTACGAGCGTAGCACGTAGCACTAGGTGGATGTGTTAAGGAGATAGGTATTGGAACAATAGGGATGATGACACATGTTGAATTATGCTATAAAATTAAGTTGATAGGATGCAGAATTACCAATATATCCAAATAAAGTAAAAATTAAAAAAATCTATTGAAACAGTTCAAAGATATAGCGATAGCTTCAAAAATTTTTCAATTTTTTAAAGTACGAAATAAATTAAAAACAATGATACCATTCGATTTTTAACATTTTACTGTTAAATAAATTGTATGGTAACCATATACATAAACGCAACATTTCACTGTAAACCTCACAACAAAACGAATCGATTGATACCATACATGAAAAAAATTCATCATGCCTATTATACAAGAAGAACCCCTGCCTGATTTGTTGGTAGAAGAGGCGATTAAACACGGCCAAGAAAACCTTGTCTTGGCCATGTTTTATGGCCTCTTCAACTAGCGGAATCACATTGGGCATAGTAACTCAAGATATCGACAGCGATACCGTTGAAGACACGCCGGTTGAAGAACTCGCACGTCGCGTAAAGTTGTCTACCGAGCAAGTCAGAACAAGTATTCTACCGACGACTCTGACATCGATTGGAGTAAGAAAGTGAAGCCTAACAATTTCATGCCTCTGTTTCATCACTATTCTATAATAGTGATGAAATTGAGGCATGAAATAATGAAGCTGTTGATGAATACTTTTGCCAGCGAACACCTCTAAATTTAAATAG
Source organism: Pammene aurita (assembly GCA_947086415.1). Lineage (NCBI taxonomy): Eukaryota > Metazoa > Arthropoda > Insecta > Lepidoptera > Tortricidae > Pammene > Pammene aurita. Next base: position 17,638,360 of record OX352313.1, read on the forward strand.
TTTGATAAGTCCAGCTACTATCAAGAAAATTAGTGAAAGTCTCTCTCAACAGGAACACAGCAAAGATGATTGCATAATAATTGATGATATAAAAATATATGCGAAAGAAAACAACGAGATCAACTTAGTTATTGATGCTAATATTATCGATTGCGTTAATCATTCGTTAGACAAGGTTTGCTACAATCTTGTTAATTCTATGGATTTACTATGGATAATTTAGGAGTAGCAAAGAATAATTATTATCAGTCAAGTGATACGTGTAATATATCGAAATAGTTATTTGTGCAACAAGAGAGGAAAGTTGTTTTTTCTTGCGAGTGTTAATTTTGAGTCCCGAGTAAGCGAAAGGTTCTATAATTTAATCACGAGCGAAGCGAGTGATTCTAAGTTAGAATCTTGAGCGCAGCGAGGGACTCGAAAACACGAGATGTAAAATAACTTTGCTCTCGTGTAACACATACAACTTTTCACCTCAGTAGTGAGAACATATTAAAGGTTAAAAATATGTATTTCGAATTTGTAATAGACCCCGAAATATGAAGTGGCAGTCCATGGCCATCACTAAATTAAAAAACTACTTTGTCTCACTCACGAAAGTCGCACTTTCGTCACTGTGTATTCGCAGGGAAGTAGGCTTGTTCGAGCTGCTGAGGTGAAAATAAATAAAAACACCAAAATCAACCAAAGATACATTAGTCTAATTAGCACCGTCGGTATCGTGTTCGTCTAATGATTAGACCAACACGATACCGACGATCAAAAACAGGCTCTATAAATGAACACTACTCGACATGGTCTGGGACGCGATGACCAACGAAATTTGTTCCTGGTTTATGGTCTATTAAGTCATATTTAAAAGTCTATGTACTTTAAAATACCTCTTTTATGGGTACACTGGTTTGTATTAAAGATGTACCTTTAATATTATAGGTACGCGGAAGATGCAAAATGTTAACAAACATTTTGTGGTATATCCGTTATTCTGATTAGACAGCTCAAGTTGTAATTTAAATGTAAATTTAGATAAATATCTAATTTACTACCTAACCTTCCAAAACGAACTGTTATATTAGTACGACACCAGATAGAATTGGTAGGAATTGTGCAATCGAACTGTCATTTTAGGTGTTATTGGTGTTCGACAGGTAAAATAAATACCAGTATTCTACAATTTTCTATTCCGATAGGAGAAAAAGAGAGCCCCAATATTGTCATTCGATTTTGAAACTTTCCAGTGTGTTACCGCCACACAAAGTATATGGTAACATCTTAGAGAATTCAACGCCTGTCAATGGCAACTCCGGTTGGTTGAATTCTCTAAGGGTAACATGGATCGATAGAGTTCGGGATTTTCAATAGAAATAACATAAAATATCACTATTAAAACAGTAACATTTTAAAGAAACGTTCAGTTGTGTGATTAGCACAAATATTTGTTAATGAAGTGTGATTTTATTTATGTATTTAAAAAAAAGTTTATTTACTTTCACAATAAACTTAGTGATTGCACGCGCGGATCCAGGATTTCGTTCAGGGGGGGGGGACTTTCCTTCACAAAAAATCTCGCGGTACGCACCTATGAGCCCGATAGTATACGAGGTTTGCTGGTTGTTTAAGGGGGGGGGGGGGGGGATTGCTCTCTTTTTAAGCCTTAAGCTTGTATCAGGAGGCTCTTCCTTAGCTCAAGTATGAGGGTTTCCACGTTCGAATTCTTCACTAGATGGCAGCACCGTGTTTTAAAGTAGCTCGATTTGTGTAAAATTGTCCCTAATTTCCTTTCTCAAGTCCCTTTTCAGCATCGGTACTATACATAGTATCCATACAAAGTGTTTGGCGAATTAGCGCTATCAAAACTTAATGCTCGGCTTGAAAAACAGTGATAATGGATATGTTCACAATATATATTAAATTCCGTAATATATATGCGGCTTATTTATATAACGTGTATATATATATTAATTTTTTGCTATATATATATATATATATAGGGTGGGGCCTGTAACTAAAGCAAAAAATTAAAACGTAGATTCTAGTCCTCAAACTAGACAACTTTTGTGTAGCAACTTTTTAAAATCATAAAGTTTTTAGATTGTTATTTTTTCAAACAAAGTAAATAGTATTTTCAATGTACTTAAAACTCCGTCTAATTGACATCGCCTGTCAGTCTAGTCACTCTACCGACATAATCAATTTCATAGTACATTGCGTGTTCGAATTAACTTTAAAATGTAATAAAATTCAAACCGCAAGTTTTTTTTCAAAGTCGTCAAACAAACGTTGCGTAGTTTGAGGAGAAGAATGTACATTTTAATTTTTTGCTTTAGTTACAGATATATTGGAATTAAATAAATATTCGGTACAATATTTCCTTAAAAACTCATATCTATATTTTATGTACCCTGTTCTTATTTTTGTTATATTGTTCTTATTTTTGCCCTAATTCAAGTTAAAATTAAAAGACAGTTGTTTTAGTTGTATTTTCTCGCCATATTGTCTGTGGTCTGTTTTGTTTATGAGCTGTACATTTTATGAAGCTTACGTTTAAGGATAAAATAAAATAAATGTTAAATCAGCATTGTTTTATTTATAATGTGATTATGTCCAACCTTCTGCCATCACTACAGGTGACATGACGATATTGTCGGCTTCGATGGTAAAGTATATTATTATTATAAACGTTTTAGACAGGCAGTTCGCGCTGATAAGTCTAAATTATAGTTCACTAAGCACTAATTCACTGCTTTAGATAGTTTGTCGAGTCTATTTTTAAACTGATTAACACTGTTGAAGTTCACAACTTGGGAGGGAAATTTGTTCCAAGTATTTACAGTTCTATAAAAGTGACCATTGATCAGATTTTAGTATTAGTTGAGTTAAAAGGCTGACAACACCCGATGACTTTCAAATTGACTTTACTTAAACAGTTTTGTAGCTATAACTTGAGAAAGTAAAAAAATATATGTCAATATTCATTATATTTAGAAGAACTTTGATAATATCCGATACACGATTGGAAAATCGGCTCGATAGAAAATAATTCCAAAATTAGATCTTAAAATTAGCTTTAAACAGTTGTATGTCTTTAGTTTCTTGACTTATACGTCTGTAACTAAAGACAAAATTCCACCACACTAATATTAAAAACTTCGTTATTTTATATTTCTCAATGAATGCGTAGTTTTTTTTATTTATTTATTTTACAATATTTGCAATGACCTCCCTTACTAATCTAACAGTGTTTCTCTTTCATTCGCGCTGAAAAAGATAGGGAGGGAATTTAGCTGTTGTCAGCCCCTTAACACTTTCACTGCCGCGCTGGAACCCAAGACCATCGCCGAATACCAGCGTAAAGACAAAGAGCTACATAGGACTGGCTAGCAGGGACCGGACAACCCTTTCCGCGATAAAAGCCTTTCAATGGGCGTCCCTTATACACGGCTTACCCATTGAGAGACTTTCCCTTTTGAACTGCTAACACATTCGTTTGACTAACCCTTATCATAAAACTTAGCCAAATATAAAGCTAACCCTTTCCAATTGCTTACCGCTATCCTCTATGAATTGCAATCCCTTAATAAGGGTTACCCTTATCATTAAGCGCTTTTTATAAGGCTTTCCCTTTAGTAATGTCGTAGTTGAGCCTTGCGTGAACGAGAAAGAATTAGTCTATATCGGTAGTGTATGAAAAGGAAAGACAATACGTACGGGAAGGGTTTGTTAAATCATTATATTCGCTTACCATACCTACAACATACTAGTACGACTACAACTATAATTTTTTTTTATACTAGTTGCTTTTGCCGCGCATCGTAGTTGAGCTGTCTGACTGAACGGAACTTTTTTATATACTTCTATCTTTCTCATTTGAAATTGAACAGGAGAGGCGGCGGCTGAACAAATTGAGTCAATAAAAGATTTGCTGTTTATTCATGCTGGAATAGTCACACTCACAGTCTAGTCATCTGCTCGCGTACACAAACAGGAATAAAGGAAGAAAATAAAATAAAAATGAATTAAAAATGAAATAAAAACGAAATAAAAAGTAAATAAAAATGAAATGAAAATGAAATAAAAATCAAATAAAAATGAAATAAAAATAAAATAAAAATAAAATTATTTATGTATTTGCTTGAAATGAAAAATGCACACTGAAAATGTAGAATGTGAATTAAAATAAGTTTAACCCTTTACCGGACTGAAAAAAATCCTCATCGCCAATCTATAGTCCTAAAAATTCTGTACAAGAAAAAAATACAAAAAGATGATGTTACAGGTAGTCTTTGCTGCCGTATAAAGGGTTAAAGTGCGCTCAACAAGTTTTGATAAACCTTGCTTAAAACTTATTACTAATAGGTTTTTTGAAATGGCATTCCATGCTTTCTTATTATTCTATGGCCCACGCCATCTCGTTTACCTTGCTGTATCGCTTCATATATGTATAGGTCGTATATTGCTGGCCTAATATTACAGGGTCCTATGTTAGATTTTGAAGATAGTTAAATTTAGACTTTCAATAGAGGTTCAAATTTCAATTCGATTAAAGTAAAACATACAACCCTGTAATATTGGGCAAACGACATCAAAGCGCGCTTAACATACGGAGTTATACACTATACATACAGCAAGTAGGTCTAAAGTGTTCTAAACATAATAATTCACTTACACTTGATGTTTATTTTCACTCCACTTTGACATCTAATAATAAATAATGATAACATTGGCACGTGTCTAAGACTTAAAAAAAAGCGCCGTGACGATGCGCTCGAGTCGCTCGACCCGGGCAAAGTAACAAACAGCCATCACAGCATTTTGCCATTGAAAATTGAACCGTATTTCATCTACAGCGGCTTCGATCATTTCGAAGCGCGCGAACATCGAGCGCGTGGATTCGGAGGAATGTGTGCTTTATGAACAAGGTAGACGATTTAAATTAGCACGCAGTATGCTATAAGGGAAGCCCTTATATAAGGCTAACCCTTATAAGCGATATGTAAGGTTTGGTGAGCGGATGATAAGGGTTTCGTAAGGGTATTGGGATAGCGGTGCTAGCCTTTATATAAGGGCTATAAAAGCAATATGAAAGGGTAATTTTAATACATAAATAATAACAACATTGTATGTATCAAATTAATTAGTATTTAAGGAGGGTACTTAAAAAATGTATACCTAATCATGACCTGTAAAATTTCATTTTTACCAATAAAATATCTGTATCTGTATCTGGTATCGTCGGGGAAAGGGTATGGTTAGTTAAGCCTTATGCAAAACCCATACAAAACCCTTTATAAGGGATAGCGGGCCGGTCCCTGCTCGCTAGGGGAGTCCAAAGGCTCACTCGATGCGTAAACAACGCTGTACGCAGAGAACTCCCCTGGGGAGTTCGTTTATTTGTATGCTCCGAAAGGACTCGATGGGAGTCGGTTGGCATGGCGGATGGCCTCTAGTCGTCTATAGCTAGTATAGACTGAACTCCCCTCGGGAGTCGTGCGGCATTGAGCTCAGTTACTGAGAACTTCGTAGGGGAGTTCTTGGCACTGAAAGAGTTAATGAATCTGATCCTAGATCGAACTACAACCCCGTAGCGAGTATAAGGTTTTGGTAAGACGCTTCGCTACTTAGAGAATTCAACCAACCAGAGCGGCCAAGTCTGTCATTTTCTATACAAAAAAAGGCTGCCAATATTTGCGGGGGAGGGGAACGTCAAATGTATGGCTATTCGTACGTAACGTACAAACGTACGTCGTTCCAATAAATATGACCACTGGTCATATGTTTTCGGCAGAGGGGAAGGCCTGTCAATGGCCGCTCCGGTTAGTTGAATTCTTTAACCTTCGCTATGATACCGTACGCAGAATAACTATCGGTAGAATAATCTCCGAATTAACTTCCTTCACGGTGGTTACCTCGCACTTCGTGAACCAAGTCTGGAACAACTTGCTGGACTAGACGCCTTGATGATCATCACATTTTTATTAGGTATAGTTTCATACAAAATACCTAAATTAAATGACGTTGACAATGACGATAGTTATACAAAACATAATTATTGATACTGAAGCTGCTGGCAGCATTTCCTTGGTCAATACTGGAGTGCGATTTTTGAATCTCACCAAGTGACTAATTCTCACCGATGTGAGTGATTTCCGATAGTAAATCACTCACATCGGTGAGAATTAGTCACTTGGTGAGATTCAAAAATCGCACTCCTGTTGTTATTATTATTTGGATACATAAAGACAGTTGTTAAATCTGATTAAATCATTAAAAAAAATAAAGACCTAACCTAAGTTTTGTCATGATTATGTGTCTTAACATGAGGATTTAATAGTAGTTTATATAACTGTTACGTAATAAGGCCTAATTACGTACAGTTGCATACACTGCTTTACACACATATTATAAATCCTAAATGAAGTGTTCGGAAACCATTAGAATGACCGCCATTGCACCGCCATGACCAACTCGATTGTGCCGGCAGTCGGGCGGGCGCGTGCCGGCGGTCGGAGAGAAGAGCAGATTTTCATTACGTTACCGTAGGTAATGAATTTTCATACGTTTTAACCACACTGTCACAGATAATACACTGATGTTACGTTACTGGTTGCAATAATGGTGGTAATTACATACGGTTTCCGAACGCGGAATAGAGGATTTATGATATTGGTGTAGATAAAGAACTTTTAAGAGCGCTAGCGTAGCTACAGTGGTAACACGTGTATGGTTTGTCACCAGTGTGCGTCTGTAAATGAGCATTTAAATTAGTTTATAATGGCAGTGGTGTAACTACACAACTTACATTTGAACGGTTTTTTATAGTAATATATCTGGCAAGTGTATTAATCATATGAACCTTATTGCGGTCACAAGTGTAACTACACTGGTCACATGTGTAGGGTTTATTACCAGTATGTCATTACATTATAATATGGTGTTTTAAAATACTTTGTCTAGCAGCCAAAAAATACTTGAATAAGAAGTGCGTTTATTCTTATTCAAGTTAATTTTTGCTGCTAGACAAAGTATTCAAATCGATTTGAATAAGAATAATTCTTGCACTCTTTATTTAAAATAAAACGAATGGGAATAAATAATGTGATTCTTATTTTAAATGTAGAATGAATAACGGAATAATATTTATAGGATTATTCCAAATTACGTTTTATTCAATTGAAATATAGATTCCGTTGCTAAAGTTGAACCTAGACCAGATCTTTCACTTTTCAGATTGTGCAAGAATAGAGTGTAAGGGATAGAGTAATGAGTAGGATAGAGCAAACTCAAAATGTGCAAGAATGAGGACAGAAAAAGAAAGAAAAAATTGAATGATGTCCACTAAATATTTATTGGATTAAAAAAAAATACACATAATCTTAGTAATTACATCTAAATATACATAAACTTCTAAATACACACAATCATAGCACATTAATCGGCCTCAGAATCAGAACCAGAGTCCGAATCAGATTTAGAACCAGACTTCTACCTCCGGTTCTGGGTCGATACCAGACCCTGGCTCTTCACTTCACTTTTTTTTTCTATGGCTACTGTGCAGTGAAGCACAATTCTGCCAATATCGAGTATCGCGCTTACACGGCTGACTTAAAAAAATATAAAAAGGAAAATTTTGGATTTCAGATCTGAGTAAAGCCTGAAAACAGAAACGAACACGATAAACATTTACCTCTACCAATTTGGGACCAGTTAACGAAGGGAGCTATAGTTATGTGTACGAAAAAAAAAAACAACACATGAATATGAAAAATACTATAAAAAACTAAAGTGTAATATTATTTTTTGATAGGAATTTCTCCAATTTTATGTTAAGCATAAAAGGGATGTTATGTTTATGCTTCATTATCTTTATTTAATACAATTACAACTAAACTTATTTAAAATAAAACTAACTAGAAATGCTATGTTTATTGGAAGGGGGGCATTCAATCTAGGTAGCCAAGAATAAAGGTCAGGAGATCTGTTGTTAAGTGGACAATTTAAAAGAATATGGTCTACCGTGCCGACTTCTTCACCGGAATCGCAAATGGGAGAATCTCTTTTCTTAAATTGAAACATCTGCTCCGGAGAGCAGACGCGACCCAGCCGTAGCCTTATTATTATACTGGTGTGTCTATTGGAAAGGGATCTGTTTTTGAAACACCATGGGCGGGAAGGAACGTTGGGCTGGATTCCAGAAAATAAGCATTTCTTTGATCGGGACCAACGGATTAACCATTTTTTCCTAGACTCTTTGAAAGGTATGTTAAGGATATCAGTTGAATATATTTAAAAAAAGCAATAATGTCCTTCTATAAGGATCTCTTTGGCTGCCTGGTCTACCCTCTCATTTCCATCAATAGCGGAATGACTAGGGATCCAAACAAAAGTAACATCCAGGCCTGAAGTGACATTTAAAAATAAAAAAAATTAGCTGACATATGAAGTAGCTCCGCTCACAGTTCTTTAAGGCGCGGAGAGAGATCGCATGAAGGGCACTGAAGCAATCACAGAAGATGACAGATTTGGAGAGCTTGTGGGTAAGTATACAGGGCGTCCCACGACTTTGTCACATGGAGGGGAAGTACTTTAAATAGTGTAGATAGGACATTTTACTGAAAGAACACTTCATTTATATTTTTAAAACAATACAAACTGCATTCAAAGAATTTTCAATAATCGTGTGTCTGAAATCATGTCTGTTGTATGGGAGCACCCTTAAATATTTAATTTATTCTGTTTTTTTTTTGTATTTGTTGTTATAGCGGCAACAGAAATACATTATCTGTGAAAATTTCAACTGTCTATCACGGTTCATGAGATACAGCCTGGTGACAGACGGACAGACAGATACACGGACAGCGGAGTCTTAGTAATAGGGTCCCGTTTTTACCCTTTCGGTACGGAACCCCAGTTATTTTCGCATTTAATAAAATCTTATCAGTGCCTTCCATATTTAGGGGGTTCGATTCCAGGTTCAGACAGGCGATAATTTAAAATTCTTTAAATGCAGATAGTATTGTTTTAAAAATAAAAATGAAGTCTTCTTTCAGTAAAATGTCCTATCTACAGTATTTAAAGTAGGTACTTCCCCTCCATGTGGCAAAGTCGTGGGACGCCCGGTATACTCAAGAGCTTTTAAAATGGCCAGACATTCTCCTGTGAACACCGAGGATTCCGGGGGAGTTTAAATTTAGCTAGGAAACGGGTGTTTGCCAAATGAAATGCCGCTCTGGCTCGATATCAGAGTCTGGCTCTGACTCATTTTCAATACTTTGAACAATCATGTTCCTATTATCTATACAATCTTCAATGCCTAATTTGTATTTATTTCTTACAATAATATCATAAATGGCATCATACGAATCGCCATCGACCCAGTCACCTTCAATAAGGTCCAATGTTACTATAATAAACTTAATATAAATTTTAATATGTCTATGTATTTCTTAGAATAAGTCGTTCCATATATTAACTTAAGATATCTATTACCTACCAATGCTGATCTAGCCTATTTTCAAATCAAATCAAAAAATTGTCAATTCTAAACACTAGGCTCCATAGAACATTACAATACGAGTGACATTAATAAAATAAAATACATTAATAATAAAATTATACATTACATTTACACATATCATGGTTAGTAATTGACTATTCATTCTAGGTGTTAGTATACAAATGTATATTCATTTAAAAATGTTGTTTTAACTCTTGACTCCGCTTAAATCAAACAGGAGTTTGGTTATTTTTTTTTCTACCCTTTCCTTGGATATCATGTTAGTAAGCGATATTAATTTGTCATATTTAAAGTAATCCTTAATAATGGCACCCGTTTGTATAACGGCTACAATTACACATAGGTCGTGTAAGTTTTTTTAAATCTATTCTAAAGCTAAATTTTGATGAAGCAACTAAATAATTAATCAATTGAATATATTCTAAAGCTAGCAAGGTAATATACCTTTAAAAAAATTCATTACAAACTTTATTTACATAACCTTTTGGCTACTCAGAATACTCAACTGGTAATTTAAAAGTATTTTTAATAGTTGTTATATTATTCAACTGATATTCCTTGATCCTGCTCGTCTCCTCATAATCAGCAGACGTTAATATATCATTCATTAACCATCGCAATATATCTCGAGTAAGGGCCGGTTGCACCAAGCCCTCTGTGAACGTCAACGTCATCATTAAAATAATCTTTTCTATGGGATGACAGCTCCGTCGCCATATTTAACGTTGATCGGTTCGTTAGTTATGCGTGGTACAACCCACCCTTAGTTTTCATTGTGTAAGTTTTATAATGACACAACTGTTTTAACCGATTCTTACTTTGTTTACGCCTATCTGTCAACCCTTTAGTCAATTGACATTATTCTAGTTTTAAATTCCTTTTTCTTCTGTCTAATTTCTAATTTTAACACCTTAATTACATAGATTTTTTATTTCCTCCTTTTTTTTCACGTCTTTAGTTAATTTTAACTCGGTTGTAAAACGAATCTGGGCAGCTTGGTCTGAAGTTTGAGACAGATGTATTATCTTATTATTTTGATTAAGTTCAAACTCTGAGTAAGCATTTTGTTCTGATCTAAGTGACGCTAAATGGGCCTTAATTATGTTATAATTTTTTTGGCTAATAATTTTTATTTGATTTTTGAATATACATATTAATGTGACTCGATACGTTACTGTTTTAATTCGGCCCCTGTCAAGGTTTTCTCAAGATCAGCAACTTTCTGAGTTTCCTTTTCTAATAAATCATCATATTTAATATAGCGATTTGGGTCACCATGTAGTAAAAGATGCTGTTTTAAATGCCTCTTCTCCACACTAGCATAATCACAGTAGTCACATTTGTAAGGTTTGTAACCGGCATGTATGATTTAAATGACTTTTTATATTACTTTTATTAGCACAAGCGTAACTACGGTAGGGGCATTTGTAAGGTTTGGCACTTGTATGTGTCACTATATGACGTGTTAAATCACCTCCTGTGGCAGTAGCGTAACTACAGCGGTCACATGTGTATGGCTTGTCTCCAGTAAGTATCATAATATGGTTTTTTAAATGACTTTTATTGGCAGTACCGTAATTACAGCGGTCACATTGATGTAATTTCTCTCCAGCGTGAGTTGTTTTTGTGTAATAGGTACATAATCACACAACAACACAACAGCTGACTCAGCTGACTCACAGCCCACCCAAGGCGAATAGAAAATTAAATAAAAAAGAACGTTCATTTTTCTAATGTAATATGATACGCTGCAACCAAATACGGAATATTATAAAAATCATTTCTATTTTCTGTGACCTCGGCCTTGATCAGTGTATTAACCTAAACCGATAACAAAGGATTGTGTACCTATATAAAGCGATCTATTTTCCAAGATTAAACAGTAATTATCCACACGTTGAACGTTTCACTTTCCTAACTCATCAGTCCCATTACCATATGGCGACCCTGCCAGTCGGGCTGCTCGAGGCAGCCTCGGTTTAAATACCAGCCAGCAAGCTCCATGAACCAGCCTAGCCCGGACCTGCACAGCACAGCTTAGCTCACAATGGACCAGCCCCGCTCGACCCTTCAAACCCCCGAAGCAGCCTAGGCCTGCCCTACCCCGCCTAATCGTCCAGCTCCACCACGCGGAATCGCGCCTAGCAGAACTTCGACGCCGCCGCCCCACGCGCCCAAGCCAAGTCAACACACCGGAAAGCAAATAACATGGGAGGAGGCTACACGAAAGAAGACAAGAAAGAAGAAGTAATAATAGCGCAAAACGGAGCAGCGAACAGTGCCGTAGCCAGCCAGATCGACAGCACAAGAATCACCACGTATCTGACAGCAACAGTATTCGTCATAATAGCCGTCATAATTGTCTACGGTATTTGGAAGAAGCTACACAAACGCCTCACAAAGAAGATAGAGTGCCAGACCATCGCCACCATGATGCGCAGCAGCAGCAAAGCAGCATCTCGAACACGGGGTCAAGGATGATAGTTGCCTTTTTTCTTTCCAAATTCCTTTTTTTTTTAAAGCAGCCACACCGTACTCCAGCAAGGGATAGCAAACAATAATGAAATAAAAACCTAAAGCCTCAAGCAAATGATCTCTTAGGATCACATAGTATCCCAAATACGGAAACACTAACTAACAACACTAAGCAATAAACAACATCATGTCAGCAACTTACGGGAAGAGCGAAATATACAACAAACAACAATAAACAACATAACATAGATAAGCTTACCAACTAACTTAGAGATGAATTAACAATTAAGTAACCATATTTAATCCTTATTCAAAATTTTATCAATAGTGTAACTAAACAATAACTTAATTAAAAAATAAAATTAAATAAACTTAAACAATAAAATTAAAACATTGAATATACCTGTCAATGTCAGCGTCAGTTGCTGTAGCTAATTGTTTATTGAATTATAAATTAATTATTTAAAAGTTCGGACAATCACGCTATCCAAATTAATAGACGTTAGCTAATTATCCAGTGAAAGTGTTTGCCTAATATAATACCAAATATAAAACCAGAAAACTAAATAATAAAATAAGAAATTTTTTGACATTGCCATATTTGACATTTTATATGTAAAAATTTTGGAATGAAGTGTTTACATATCGTTATTTGAGCTATTTTTATTAAATCAGTGTTCGTTATTTCTAATATTTATATACCTACTTATCTTCATAATCATGATTAACGTGCAAAAATAAAGTGGGTACGATGGACATTACACCTAACATCCCACTAAGTCAAGATGAAAACACAGACATAGTATCATGCTTAATCTGCTCGAAACCCTATAAAAGGAAAAGTCTGCAACGTCACATACGTGCCGCTCACGGCAGTGAACACTCTACTTCGCAACCACCACCACAACGCTCAGTTCAAGCATCCCCCCTAGAAGAAGCTTTTGGGTCACCATTCCTCAACAATACAGGTTCGATGGCCGGCATTTGGCAATCACGTTGGAATAAAGTATGTACCCTACAAGGCAAAATTTATGATCTGCCCTCCTCCAATACCACAAGCAGGAAATTCATTCACACGCTTGCCGATGAAGTCGATATGCTAACAAAATCCCAATATCCGTCCGAACGATTACTAATATTCACCGCCGTCCTGTTACAGAGATAAAAATGTTAAACAAGCGAAAGATATAAGTCGACTTATCGATCGCCGCTTAAAGTTGTGGTCAGATGATCATATAGACATTTTGATAACCGAGGCAATAAAATCAAACATCTCTCTTTGTAATTTTAAAAACCGAAAGAAACACAATGACAACATAACGCAAACTTTCACACGCCTAATCTTAAGAGGAAAAATACGTGAAGCTCTAAACTGGTTGCTGACGAAAGATTCTAGCAAAATTCTCAACACGAATGACGAAATCGATGACACCGGGAAAACCGTAGGTGATGCACTAAAAGAAAAACACCCACCTCCTAAAACGCCAAATCCTGACCTTTTTACCCTGCCCGAAAATCTCCCCAATATACCCCCACTACTAGAAGTTGACATAACAAGCAACCATGTTGAGCAGGTGGCTAGAAAACTACATGGCGGCGGCGGCCCTACAGGTACAACCTCTGAAAATTGGAAAGATTTCCTCTTAAGATTCGGGGAAGCGAGCTTACATGTAAGGAAGTCCATCGCCGAACTATGAAACTTAATAACGAATATGTTCCATGGAATCAGATACAAGCACTGATGTCAAGCCGCCTTGTAGCCCTAGACAAATGTCCAGGTGTAAGACCGATTGGCATAGGTGAATGCCTGGAGAATCATATCCAACCAAATGCATGATATTAGCCACCGGCTCCGAAGTAACTGAAGCATGCGGCCAATCACAACTCTGCAGTGGCCTTAGTAGCGGCATTGAAGGCGGAATACACGCCATGAACGATATTTTTCAAAATAAATGTCTTCCTAGCTCAAATTGGGGAATGCTTCTCGTTGACGCAGACAACGCATTCAACTCCGTTAATAGACAATTAGCACTTTGGCAAGCCAGAATATATTGGCCACATTGCGCTCGCTTTCTATAAAACACTTATAACGGCCACGCAGAACTTGTCATCCGTGAGTCCGACATGAGGTTATGCAGCAAAGAAGGTGTTACTCAGGGAGACCCGCTAGCAATGCCACTCTATGCCCTTGCAACTATACCAATAATAAACAAAATGAAAGAAGAAAAGAACACAATACAATCCTGGTATGCAGATGATTCCTCAGCCCAAGGCGATTTGAAAAGTATCCGTAATTGGTGGGACAAAATCAACTTAATACGTCCTTTGGATACTACCCACAAGCCAAAAAAACTTTGCTCATAGTATCAGAGGATGACAAAAATATAGCTGACCGGATCTTCAAGGACACCAACGTAACCATTGTAACTGGTTCTCGTTATCTAGGAAGCTACATAGGTGAAGGAAAAGAAGACTTCATTAAAAATAAAATAACCAAATTTATTTCCACTATTGAAAAAATATCGCAAATCTGCAAAGACTCACCCCAAGCTGCCTATACCACCCTCACCAAAGCTGTACAATTTCAATGGGCCTTTCTTCTACGTGTGCTAAAAAATTCAAATGAATACTTTGAACCACTAACGCAAGCAATACGCACGATCTTCTAACCAACACTGTTCGGTGGTGACGTATCTTCAATAGAAGCCGACCTTTTTTCTTTACCCGTGAATAAAGGTGGCCTTGCAATCTCTAACCCTTTCAATTCTACCAACTTAAACTACGACATCTCTAGGAAAGGTTGTACTGCATTGACTATCGCTTTAACAGAGAAAAAAGACATCGACTTATCTCAACACACTACATACATAAAAGATGCACGGAAAGAAGGTCGCAAAGAAAAAGAAGTCCTTGATGACAATTTTTTGGAATCAACCCTGGCAAAATTTACGCCCAACAAGAGAAGGGCAATTGAAAGATCCATCGCAGCGAAAATGAAAACAAAGTCATCTAACTGGCTGTCCGTGATTCCTACAAGAAAAGATCACTTTGACCTATCTCCTTTAGAGTTCAGAGATGCGCTAGCAATACGCTACCACCGCATACCGATCTCCATGCCACAATCTTGCGACGGCTGTGGAAATGACAACTTCGACATTGATCACGCACTCTGTTGTAAAACAGGTGGCCTAATAACGAGACGCCACAACGAAATCAGAGACCTTTTCTGCGAACTTTGTCAACAGGCGTGGGGCAATGTAACAAAAGAACCACTAATTTCTGAAACCGAAGGCGGACTGCGAGCAGACTTATCCTGCCGCAGCGTGTGGGACGCTCAGAGGGAGGCGTTGTTTGATATCCGTGTCGTTGACACCGACGCTCCTTCTTACGTCTCGCGACCCGTAGCATCTGTTTTAAAGTCAGCCGAAGATGAAAAGAAGATAAAATACGCAATAGCCTGTGAAATACAACACGCTACCTTCACACCAATAGTAACCTCAGTAGATGGCGTCTTCGCTCCCCAAATGTCATCCTTCATAAAACACATGGGAGAAGCCATTGCCGACCGTTGGAACAGATCCCTGAGTACTGTCCTAGGATGGCTTAGAGCCCGAATAAGCGTCGCCATTATACGCGCCACAAGCATGTGTATTCGTGGCACACGCCACAAATTTAAACCAAGATGGCTCGGTTTTGACGACGGTGCCGCCCTGCCCCACATAGACTGATATTTCTTATGTGTATTTATGTCTTTATTTGTACTCGCTTTTATATTTATTTGTTTGTCTGGTAAATAAAGTATCTTATATCCCCTTAAAAAAAAAAACAATAACTTAATTAAGACAAGAATGTAATCATATTTTTAAGTGCATCAACAAAAAACAAAAAAAGAAAAGAATGTAATCATATTTTTAAGTGCATCAACAAAAAACAAAAAAAGAAAAGAATGTAATCATATTTTTAAGTGCATCAACAAAAAAGAAAAAAATGTAATCATATTTTTAAGTGCATCAACAAAAAAAAAACCCCCAGCCGTAAGATTAAAATATTTTTTTTTTTATATAAATTAGTTAAGAAACAGAATGTAAACAATACAGTTAAGCAGCCATGTTTTATTTATATAACACTTTTAATAGTGCTAAGATTTATTTTATATTCAGAATTACCATTTAAGAAACAAATGTATACTTATTAATGTAAAGACAAAAAACAGTTTAAACCTGTTTTTCTGTCTCAAAAAAACCGACGGACGTGTAATAGGTACATAATCACACAACAACAGCTGACTCACAGCCCACCCAAGGCGAATAGAAAATTAAATAAAAAACAACGTTCATTTTTCTAATGTAATATGATACGCTGCAACCAAATACGGAATATTATAAAAATCATTTCTATTTTCTGTGACCTCGGCCTTGATCAGTGTATTAACCTAAACCGAGAACAAAGGATTGTGTACCTATATAAAGCGATCTATTTTCCAAGATTAAACAGTAATTATCCACACGTTGAGCGTTTCACTTTCCTAACTCATCAGTCCCATTACCATATTTGGTAAAGATTTCGAGTCTGCTTGGTTCCTTTGGTCTTGTTGAGATTGCCCTGTAAATTAAATGCGTTATGTTAATGAAACAGAAATTATATCAAATAATAAAGGTGACAATAATGTAAGGCTGCAAAACATTCAACAGAGTGAGATACATTCAATATTTGAATATAAACTGTGTCTCTATAGACGGAGAGCTTAGCCACAATATGACACAATAATGAGAGCAAGCCCCTCTAGTCAGTTTGCTATATTATGGGAAAGTAAAGCCAAACGAAGTATAATGTAATTCATAGTTGGTCTATGATGCGCAATGTTTTTTGTTCTAATGTTCAAATATAGGCCCTGTCCTTTATAACTGAGACAACTTTGGTAGTTTTTACCTGTTTTGGTATTACTATTTCCCCATTTGAAAATTTTGCTAGTCTGTCACTCTGACCTCCGCCCCGCTCCGGCTACAAGTTGCCAGATGCCCGGATCTAGCAATAAATATAGTATAGCAATATTACTAGACAGGTTTCGTTGCTCTCATTATTGTGTCATATCTCTGACGTGACCAGCTCTTAGTCCAGTAGTGAATAGGGGTATAAGTCAAATTCTGGAGTATACTTTTCGGTCACAAAGTGAGGCCAAAAGAGAGGAGTATATATAGGGGATTGTGTATGTATGTATGTATCACTTTATTGCACATAAACAAGTAGGTATAACATAATACAACAGTAACATATATCTATATATATAAACGTAAAAGTCCTGACTGACTCACTTAAATCAACGCCCAGCCCGAACCGTTGGACCTAGATAGCTGAATTTTTCACAATAGGTAGTTTTCATAACGTTAGTATCCACTAAGAAGGGGTTTTTCAAAATTCATCCCCTAAGGGGGTAAAAAGGGGGTTGAAAATTTGTATGGATGGGGTTTAAAATTTTGAGTTAGAGATTTGAAACTTCGTACGTTTACTAATAATTAAAAAAAAAATAAAAGTAATTTCAGCGTTTTTTAAAATTCAACCTCTAACAGGGTAAAAAAGGGGTTGAAAGTTTGTATAGCTATAAGTATATATAGATTAAGAAGATGGTTCGGGGATCAACAAAAGTTAGTTAAGAAGATAAAATTGGATATGAAACTCTGTATGAGGAACCGTATTATACGCGGACGAAGTCGCGGGCGAAAAGCTAGTAAAAGATATGCACAAAGGCGAGCTTGTCCCTGATAGGGATCTCTTCCAGCCAACCCATGAGAAAATGAGAAAGGATTAAATATAAATGGTGAAAGACAAACTATGCACAAAAGATACAAATAAAAAGTTCCAAAACACATAAAGCTGCAGGTAAACACTTATAAATATATAGGTACATTCATGTACCATACAAATACTTAAACTACGCTTAAACTACATACATAATAATATAATAAACATTACTATACACATATAATATCAGACGTTCATAAATAAATAATTAAATAAATATATACCTATATACATATACATATATATAAAATATTCAATTCGCAAAAAACATTAAGAGTCCACTAGCCACAACTTTTTCAATTTCTCCTTGAGTGAGGAAACAGACTGTGACTTTCTTACATCCACTGGCAACTCATTCCACAATTTAACTGCATAAGCAGTGAAGGACCTAGAGTAAATACGCGAGTGTTTTGGCGGAATGGCTAGAGCGAGATTGTGTCTCGTTTTGACTAAGTAGATAATGACGTTATCCGACAATCAAAATGTCAATGTGTGTTAATTTTGTACCGAATGTGAGTGAGACACCGCCACCTGTATTATGCTCTCTAGCGGACCGTTTTTACTAAAGCCTGACCAGAAATATATGATCATGCGCCATGTTGCGGAATTTCATTGGAACTAATTTCTTGCACTGGCAATCATTTTACTGACAGAATGATATGCATGTGTGAGTCCATGGGATAGGCTGTCAGTGTCATTGTCGCGGAAGTGTTGAATATTCAATAATAAAAGACCAAAATTTCCCAAAATCATCCATAGTCAAGAGCGAAACATTATAATAGTGTATGTAATAAACAGCTGTAAATAATACGCTCGGGAAGTGGAACTATTTCGCTGTGAAACATTTTCAAATTAACATCAAAGCTGACAGGTAAACAAATCAAGATGTCACTATACCATAGAGAAATAATATGCTCTATGGCTATACTGAACTGTTGCCATATAAATGAGAATAATAGCGCCCTCTTGACAATAATCATATATTTCTGGTCAGGCTTTAGTCACCTATGAACGACTGTTTTGCTCGTTAATAAAGTTCTATGGTTAGGAAAATAGAGTAAAGTACTGTCCGGAACATGCAAATGTTGTCGCACTGTAGATCATTTTGCAGTTGAGGTGGAATTTATGGTCTGCCATATAGACTGATTATCATCATTCTGAGTACTTTAAAGAAAACAATCGGACTTTTCACTGACTTAAGAATTACAATACAATTATTATTCAGCTTTCTATGGATTTTCCCCCAGTTTCTCTTTCAACTATCAGAAATATTTTGCAAATACACTATGCATTTTAAGGGAGCTGGCTACTCCCTACCCAACACTTAAGTATTGCAACACAGCGAGGAAATGCTACCAGCATTGGCACCGTGCACCAGGCCCTTGGTCAACTTTAGATTAAGAATTAAAGATTGATTCTTGAGGTCTCTCAGAAGGGATTTCTATTTCCATCTGAAGATTATTTTTTTCGGGGAAACCCTGGAAGAGATGGTGTGGCAGGATGACCTGAATGCATGGCTGCTGGTTACTGCTGGTAACAACTGGCTAGAAATTGTCCTAAATCGGGAGGATTGGAAAACTAGGGGAGAGGCCTTTGCCCGGCAGTGGGAAACTTTATAGGCTACACAAAAAAAAATTGGGATATTATTTACAGAGTTTAGTTTTATTTTTTAGTTATGTTTTGTTTTAATTTTTAATATTGTATTTTTATGTTTTTACTACTCAGTTTTTAATGTTTTAATTTTATATATTATATTTTTATGTTTTTACTCATTTTGTAATCTGCTGGTGTTTGTTTTGATGTCATAATTACTCAGAATATATATCTCATGAGACAACAGAAATATCACTCTAAGGGCCTGCTTCACAATCTCCAGATAAACTATTCTGCCAGTTAAAATTATTGCTAATCTTTTCTCCAGTCATATAAAAGAAAAGGACAGCAAACATTTATCTGACAGATATGCTTTAACTGGAGATTGTGAAACAGGCCATTAACTTAGGATAGTGTGTAAATATAATTTACCTTTTCAAAATGAAATTACTAACTATTTATTAAATACAATTTCATTTAACAAAAGCAAAAGGTAAGCACTTAGCATCCAACTCCAAGAGCACTTAATGATACAAATAAAAAAAAACTTTTACAACAATTTAAAACAGTGAATTAACAACTGAAGAACAAACCTGGATATAATAATAATTTAGAATGTTGGACCTCCTCAGAGCCCTCAAGTTCCTCTTTGACCTCATGATCTATATACAGTCCCTGTGCGCTCGTACTACACGTGACCTGATCTTCGGACACATTCTCTATCTTCACCTCATGTTTGAAGCACAAGCCGGGTCGCACCGCCGCGCTCATACCACACGCGTCCTCACCCTTCCACTGAGCCTGTCTTTACCACTACGTGCCCGGTGTCGCGCCCTCTATACCCAGTTAAGTATGACATAGTTGCCTGAATCCAATATGGGTATAGAAATACTTGGGCAACAAAATATATCAAATCAGATAATACACATATCGGTAATGCTACATGAGAGTAGACGAAGGGGGTAACCTAGGACCACACTATTAGATATGTATTTAACTCAGAGTTGGCATCGTACATGTCTACATATATAGAAGTCGACTGCCCTATCCAGTGACTCTCCCGTACAATCGATTACGCCTCCAGACTAGGTACTACCAACTAGTACCCTGGTATCCAACGATACCAGCTGGACGTGGGGGCTTTGCCCCCACGGGGTCCTCCATAAGCCTGCCCCCTAGACCCGGCCCTTTTACTCCAACTCATAACCGACCATACTACATGCCTTGCCTGTGTGCTTTCAATACACACTCTAGGAAGCCCCGGGCTTCCCTGTCCAATGTCCTTGCTTGTCTAGGTACATACACCGCAAGATTGGACTACGTCTTAGTGAAACTACGTTAACAAACGACGACCGTAGGTTAACCCTTGTTCCACCCTCATGTAGCTTAGAATTGTCGATTATAAAAGTATAGTGTTCACACTTACCAGGAAAGTATCTCGTGGTCCCGTGGAGGCTCATGCACTGCAGACCGTACAGCACACCCGGCGCCTTCCACACTTTCACACGATAACGTTACCTCCCTCCAGTCTATATGGGCGACAGTCCTTTCCCGCCATTAGAACTGTCAAACTATAGCTGTCAGTGTCGCCATATGACAGAATAGTGCTGTGGTCAGTACCACTTACCGGTATGCATCGCGCTCGGCGCGACACTCCCAACAGCTAAGAAGGTTACTGCAGTACGGCGAGTAAGTGTCGCGTCCATTCCAGGATTTTACCCCTGGCACGAATGGCTGCGACCCGCTTGGACCTTCTTTCGCCTGCTCCCTCTTGCTGATCTTCTGAAGGTAGGCCTTCATGATGACTGGTCACTTCACAGTCGGCGATCACGTCAACACCTGACCGTTCATCGAGTACAGGAGGATCAACGCCGTTTGGAACATCTAACTCCACTGTCTCCTCGTACTGTATCAGCTGAATCCCTTGCTACCGGTTCTACCTCAGGCGTCTCGTCATCCACCTCCAACGGATAGAGGTGGCCAATGGAACGTGTTAAAGTAGAATCGTTAACCTTGACCTTCGCTACTCTACATTCGCCATCACGTCCCATGATCAACTCGTCGATCTTCCCAACTTTCCACAGATTTCTGTTTCTTAGATCGGATTTAACCTGTACGAGCTCGCCAACTTGTGGTGTTCGGTGAGACCTAACTCTGGGCTGCTTAGGTGAGTTATTGTACCTCTCCCGGAGACTAGCAAGGTACTGACAGATGAACATTCTCTTAAATTCCTCCAGGATCTTGTATCCTCTCTTCCAGCTCTCAATGAGATCACTCTTTGTGGCTGTGTCACTTGTCGGATTATCCACGGCAGATGGCCTCATTGTCAAACATTGTCCTAGGCTTAAGAAATCTGCCGGGCACAGAACATGTTCCACTTCAGTACCAACTCTCGTTAGCGGCCTAGTGTTCAGCACCGACTGCACTTCCTTTATCACCGTCAGTAGCTTAGCATCCTCGAGAAGATGCTTTTCCAGGGTTCTTTTAAGGCAGTGCTTCACGAGGGATACGAGGCGCTCGTAATACCCACCATGCCACGGAGCTAACTGAGGTATGAACTTCCATTTGATGTCATTTTCGATGCAGTATGGTTTTTGTACCACTTCCGAAACCAATTTAAAACAAGTGGCATTATCCGAGTACATCCTTAGTGGCTTGTTTCTAGCTGCTATAAACCTTCGTACGGCTAGAAGACATTCTTCAGCTGAGATCTCGTCGTCATTCACAATCTCAAGATGTATGGCTCGAACTGTCAAGCACGTAAATAAGGCTACCCAACGTTTCTCCTTACCAGCCTTGGTACTCACAAACAGTGGTCCCAGATAATCAACCCCGGTGTACGTGAAGGGTGGGTTGTAATTTACCCGTTCTGGTGGTAGCGCCGGTGTGGCTGGTAATCGATACGGCCCGCCGCCGTGTTTAATACATTGGGTACATCTCCTGATCACCTTCGTCACCTGGGCGCGCCCTTGGGGTATCCAATATCGCTCTCTGATGATGTTCAATGTATGTGAAACACCGACGTGGTAGTTACTTTCATGTGTGTCTCTTATGATTCCATCAGTGAACTCAGAGTCCTTTGGCAGTAGTATTGGATACTTCATGTCATAGCTCCAGGATGTGTTCGCCATACGTCCACGGCACCTCAAAACGCCATCTACATCAACAAAGAGATCCAGGTTCCTTGCTAGATGTGTCCTTTTCCCATTAAGCTCTTCTTGGAAGTGATACTTTTGCAAGACTTTTATATCAGACACTGTCTTCGCTACACTTGTCTGTTGCTGATTGCTTTCCTCATTGTGAACTTCAGGAGTGTCAAGTTCCATACGTCCTTCGGTGGGATATTCAACTTCATCTATGGGTATACTTGAATCCTGAGTGTCCATTGGTTCGTTATTGCCAGGATCACTGGGGCTTGTTCGTTCCATGGTCTCACTCTGGTCCAAATCAGCACCGGTATGTGTCAGCTCACCTGGGTCGTCATCCAGGACCTCCCCCACAGAAAGAAGGTTTTGATGTGCCTCATAGAGTCTATTCTGAGGCCAGTGAGACTCCTCTCTGATAAGGAACTCCGGTCCTTCAAGCCACAGTTGCTTCTTCTCATGGAACAGTTCCGGACGCGTAGCAATGTCAGCAGGGTTTGCTTTCGTGTGCACGTACAACATCTCCGTGCTGGGGTGGTCACGTTTAATTTCGTTTACCCTATTGGCAACAAAGGGTGGGAGCAGTTTATTTGACCTCATCCATCCATGTATTACCAAACTATCTGACCACAAATATTCCTTATCTATGTCAATATCCAGGTTCTTCCTCACATATTTCAAAAGTCTGCTTCCAATTAGAAATCCTAATAGTTCGAATTTAGGAATTTTCAGATCATCCTTATCCTTGGTCTGTGACACATGTGATTTCGCCATCAAAATGGAAACTGACTTTCCTTGTCCATCTTCAATTACTTTGAGGTAGATCACAGCAGCATATGCGTCTTTTGATGCATCTGTAAAGCAATGTAATTAGTACTTAAGACTACTCTTTGAGGCATCTGTTCCAATGTATCTGGGTACTTCAGTATCGGCTATGATCTTCAAACTTTCCATGACATTCTTTACAGATAATGTCAGTTCCATAGGTAGCTCCGTATCCCATTTACACTTCATCTCGCAGATATTCTGGAAAATCAACTTCATTGACAACATCAGAGGGCATACAAACCCGCAAGGATCATATACACGTGCCAGAGCCTGTAGAACCTTCCTCTTCGTGTTCACAGGGGGATTTGTGCTAAAATGGCTCTCTGTCAAGTTTAGTTTTAGCTTGTCTTCATCAACCTTCCATATCAGTCCAAGTACCTTGACATGGTCTTGTTTAGTACATCTGTGCTGTTCAGATATTGTGTCCATGAAAACCTGGTTGTTTGAAACCCAGTCTCTCATATTCATAGACAGCTGCTCAAATGTTGCTCTTGTTTGGTCATAGATTTGCTGAGCCTCCCGCAAAGTATTGGCTCCGGTAACTAGGTTGTCCACATAGCATTTATCAGCAACCTGTTCCAGTAGGGCCTTGTTTGATTGACTTATAAAGTGCCGGATTGTAGCTGTCAGTAGGAAAGGACTAGCAACAATTCCAAACGGTATCCTACGGAACCTCAAGTATAGTAAGTTATCGTCAGTTGCTTCTCTGCTCGTGTCCTTCACCCATATAAATCTTGTGACATCGCGATCATCCTCTTGAAGTGCAACTTGCAGGAATGCCTTCTCCACATCAGCTAATATGCCATATTTCTTTGTTCGGAACTTCAGAAGCAGCGCTGTCAGGTCCTCCAGCATAGATGGACCGCTGTAAAGACACTCGTTGAGGCTTTTCTGTCCTGTACACTTGGCGCTAGCATCATACACCAGACGGCCCTTGCCGGAACTCTTCACCATGTGGTGGGCAAGGTAGTGAACTGGGTGAACCGCGTTGGTATCTGATCCATCAGCAACAATTTCAATGATCCCGAGGTCGAGCTGTTCCTTCAGGATGGAATCATATTCTTTAATTGATTCACTATCCAGTCTCCTCAGTACGCTCTTTAGTCGACCTAAGGCCAAGCCATAGTTAGATGGCAAATAAATCTGGTGGGTACTCAATCCATAGCCACTTTACCAAGTACCGACCGTTCTGGTACTGCACAGTCTCGTTGAAGTGTCGAACTGCTTCCTCTTGTCTAGTGGCTTTGGGCGAGTCTGTAATCCCTAGGTTTTCTAATGACCATAAGAACCTTACGTCTATATTTCTTAAGGGCAGGTCAGGCTCAGTGAAATACGGACAACTCGGGGTATGACATTGGCAGTATGTGACTATAGAAAGGACTTCACTTCTATTTTCAGGAGTAACTTTTCCTGAAGGAACCCATCCAAAATCAGTATCCAATAAATAAAAGTTTTCTGACAACTGGATCTTGTTTTCTCTGAGAATTGCGCCAAAGAAGTCATTCCCTATAAGTACGTCAATAACCTCTCCAACGGTATCATCGTCAGCAAGCACGTCGACTCCAGGATGCTGGAACTTTGTCACTGGAACTCTGTCTGTGATCCTTGGTACGATGTTCACTGTAAACTGCTTAGTGACGTTACGCTTAGTTTGGATGTTGAGTACTGTCGAGGGGGTTGATGTCTTCCGTGGTTCAGATGCTCCAAAGGTGAAGATTAGGAGATGGTCATTCTGGAGTGTAGGCAGATCTAAATTCTTGACAGCTGCTAGAGTGATGGATTCCAGAGGTTCAAAAGAGTCATGTTCGATATTCGCACCATTTGAAGCCGGTTTGGGATTCGGACAGAACATGACCAGATGATCTCCCTTGCAGCGGAAACAGGAAATCTTGCGCTTGCAGGACGCCGTTGCGTGACTGCGCCTGAGGCAGTGAAGGCATCTTCCTGTCACTTGCTTCTGTCGAGCTTCCACGGTGCTGAATTTCCGGCAGTCGCCACTCGCGTGGCTTCTTCCATTGCAGAATAAGCACAGCCTCTTTGTCCGCTTTGCAGGTGGTCCGCCAGAGTTTCCAGGTTGTTTTCGTTTGCGACCACTTAGAAGCCTTGTTTCAGTACGGACTTGCAATGCTTCAGTAGTACTGCTGACACTAGGTAAAGGAACCTCCGGCAAGAGCGCTGCTGATTTTTCCATCGCCGAGATAATCCGGTCCAAATTCCTCCTGATAGACGACAAATCATTTGTTTCAGCAATCAGGTGGTGCTCATGGATAACCTTTTCTGGGAACTTGGACAACACTAGAGCCCACAGATGGTTTCCTCCGGTGGGCTCCCCGAGCTTCTCTAACACTCTGAGGTTGCGCTCTATATTGTCTAGGACATTCCGACAACTGGCACCAGTGTTGTCTGCCTTCCTTAAGTTGCTGAGGGCTGTATAATGAGCGTCAATCAGCATGTCGCAGGATCCAAACCGTGCCTTTAAAGTATCGACGGCCACAGAGTAGTTTGCATTCGTGGTAGTTATTCCTGACACTGTATCCAGTGCTGCAACCTTAAGGCAGCTCAGTAGGTACATAAGTTTCTCCGAGTCTGGTAATTCCCTTCTATCTACATTTGCAGCAAATCTGTCCCAGAACTCAGACCACTTAAGTTTATCTCCATCAAAAGATGGGAGACCTAACTTCGGCAGCTTAGATTTAACAGCAACCTCGGATTTTTTCTTGCTTAACTGCCACGCAGTATCAAATTCAACCAAGATGTCTTCAGCCTTAAATTGGTCTTGAGTCATTTCATCTACATCTGCATCTGGTACGGCACTTAGGTACTGATACAGTTCTTTCTCGAAAGCCCCCAAGCATTGTTTTAATTTCAGGTGAAGTCCCGTAAATTCTTCTTGGTCGACTCCCTCTGCTTTACACTTCTCCAAGAGGCCTTGAGAATCCGCAGTTGCTTGCCTCAATTTATTTCGCCGCAGTACCAGCCTGTTGTAAAGGCTTGCCATGATGCGGGCTGTAAATAATTAACATACTTAACCAAAATATCATTATGACTACTCCTCTCACTCGCTAGCTTCACATTTGTCTGAAGTGACTTGGTCAGAAAAAAGAAAAAAAAAGGTAGGTAGTACTTTATCTCGGCGTAGGCACTACCGCGCCCGCGGTCACCTTTCATAGCAAAACATTAATGTTTATACTAGGTTTATGCTAATAAGTTCACTTTATACGTTCCAAACCGAAAACATCCAATATTTGTATTGATTAATTAAACTCATCAACTCACCTAAAAAGACGGATAAAAGTTTCGTTCACTCGGGGCCCCGCAATGGAGGGTACTTTTGTTAGCGAGACTTATAACACAAAGTTGCCCCGACCTGGCTTGGGTACGTCCCCTACAACCTGGCGCAGCTGTAAAGTCTTAGAACCTTCTACGACAGAAAAAAGAAATCTTAGTTAAATCGAAAACAATTTGTCGTCCCGCGGCCATTGGCTTGGCATCATGTCGACTAAAACATTTACCTGCAAACTTGCTGCGACTCGCCTCAGAACCGATTCCCAATACCAGGTCTACGATCACAACAATACCTAAACTTATAAACAGCCACAAGAATCACAATTAACTAAAATTAATAGCAGAAACTTCACGTGAAAACTTTTTTGTACTCAAAACAGCGCGAACCTGAACGCTCGTATTTTTTCTCCGCCGTCGGCGCCGTCTCCGTCTATGGTAGTGTTGGCAGCACTCACTCACTGTTACGTTCCGATTCTCACTTATGCTAATTCTTATTTTCGATTATCGTTTCTAATGCCGGATAGGAAAAATAATTGATGTCAATTAAAGATATTTAACAACCTCTCAAGATTATTTGACACGATTATTACTAATTCCTTTTCAACTGACATTTATTTTACACGTTCATCCATTTTCTCATTGGAAAAGAATAATAAAATGACGGAATCCGAACGTACTCGTTCTTCACAGATACGATAACCAACTATATTAACACATAGTGATCAACATAACAACATAATAAATTAATTACATGTTATGCAAACTTTAATTATCATTAGAATTTACCATAAACCTAAAAATAAAAAACAACACCCAACAATATAGCGTACATTTTGTACAATAAACTACATAACCTATCCTAGGGTGCACCCTTTTGCCGCAAATATGAACATAGGTATAACATAGGTATTAACAACATAAAAATAAAACGAAAATTGTTTTCATTTATTTAATATACTCGCTGAATGCTGTGAATACAAATAATATTAATTAAGGACGTACTTTCCAAAGAAAATACACAAACCTGGTACCACGAGCTCAAAGGTCAAAATTTAATTTGATTCCCCGGGACCCAAGGACCAGTATAAGGGAATTTGCACATGGAAGAACCAGATGTAAATCTGGCTTTCCATACTTGCTAATCCCAGCACGGTCCACCATTTTTGTCGCGCCCTCTATACCCAGTTAAGTATGACATAGTTGCCTGAATCCAATATGGGTATAGAAATACTTGGGCAACAAAATATATCAAATCAGATAATACACATATCGCTAATGCTACATGAGAGTAGACGAAGGGGGTAACCTAGGACCACACTATTAGATATGTATTTAACTCAGAGTTGGCATCGTACATGTCTACATATATAGAAGTCGACTGCCCTATCCAGTGACTCTCCCGTACAATCGATTACGCCTCCAGACTAGGTACTACCAACTAGTACCCTGGTATCCAACGATACCAGCTGGACGTGGGGGCTTTGCCCCCACGGGGTCCTCCATAAGCCTGCCCCCTAGACCCGGCCCTTTTACTCCAACTCATAACCGACCATACTACATGCCTTGCCTGTGTGCTTTCAATACACACTCTAGGAAGCCCCGGGCTTCCCTGTCCAATGTCCTTGCTTGTCTAGGTACATACACCGCAAGATTGGACTACGTCTTAGTGAAACTACGTTAACAAACGACGACCGTAGGTTAACCCTTGTTCCACCCTCATGTAGCTTAGAATTGTCGATTATAAAAGTATAGTGTTCACACTTACCAGGAAAGTATCTCGTGGTCCCGTGGAGGCTCATGCACTGCAGACCGTACAGCACACCCGGCGCCTTCCACACTTTCACACGATAACGTTACCTCCCTCCAGTCTATATGGGCGACAGTCCTTTCCCGCCATTAGAACTGTCAAACTATAGCTGTCAGTGTCGCCATATGACAGAATAGTGCTGTGGTCAGTACCACTTACCGGTATGCATCGCGCTCGGCGCGACACCCGGCTTGTGCTCACAAGGCTCTACCTTCACACACACAAACTATGAGCTCTCCCGTGACATTGGCCTTAAAGACAATTTACTTCACGTTTGGGGTTTGGGAAGGAATATCAAAGTGAATTTGAGTTGAGAGCTTCTGGCTCTGCGAGGGTGTCTGAAGAAGAGTTCCTACATCTAGAAATTTTTAGAGCGAATCACCATAACCCACCCTATGCCCCCTATGGACTCAGATCAGAATCGAGTAAGTGACACTGACCTGACAGTAAAGTGACACTGAGACACTGACTGATAGGCTTTCAAAGCAATAATTTAACTATAGTTCAAAATCTGTAAGAATGAACTTTTGACACATCGCAACGCCCGTAGAACGTAAACGCGCAAGACACTTTGAAATTATAAACAAAATGCGATAACGATTTTACAGCTTGTCATGTACGTAAACACAATATTTCACTTTTTATAAACATAACTTAATTAATGTTAATTTTTTTCATATCTTAGTTATTGAATATTTTACGATAACAATTTAGCCTGCAAACAGTTACGGTCTACGCCTCCTTTTTTTTAAATTTAGTGTTGTGACCATGTCTGCTGTTCCGATTCATATAACATTTCCGTAAGTCGATAAAATCGATTATGTAATCAATAGACAATATAAGACCTTCTTATCATATTGTATTGATTATGGAATTATTATAATGCCATACATAATTAGTAGATAACAATTATTAAATGATCATTTCCTAAATAATTTTATTTTCTGCTTTGTTATAGTTAAGTTTTCCTTTTTTAACTTATTTTTGTATATTAGGCATAACTGCTTACAGCTCATCTGAACTCAGATTCTCGGTGGAATCACTGACTTCCGAGTCACAGGCATCCGCGTAGTTCGGGAGACAGAGGCTCAGTTGCGGTGAAACTGTTTCAAACCTAATACATAATTCTCTCTTAAGCTATTAGCGTACTGTGCAAATATAACTTACACTTGTATTAGGTTTAAGTCAATAAACATTATTCTTATTGTTATAATTTGAGAAGATTTGTGATACAAAACATATAGGCATATAACAAGAAAAAAACGGTTGTAGTAAAATCGATTCGAACAATTCATAAATAATCGCTAAATTTGACAAACGATACGTCTTAGCCCCATCACTAATGACGTCAATACTGAAGTGTCAAAAGTTCATTCTTACAGATTTTGAACTATAGACCCTGCACACGCGTACACCCGTAAGGGATAGACATAGATGACGATATGGTTTTCCTTAGCCGACACAACTTTCTAAGAAAACTATCAGGTTTTTTCGTAGTAAACACAGAATTTTTTTGTAGAAATTGCTAATGATATGTGTTTGTGTCCCTCCCCTGCTATAAGTAATGGCGTGGAGGACAATACAAAATGTGAGGCTATGACAAGGACCAACGATAATAGCACCTTCTCTGCCGTACCTATTGAGCAGAGAGTTTATGCTATTGAGAGTGTGATACACCATTCCGTTCGATCTTGGTATATACCTTTTATCCGGATAGGCTTGTGTCGGGAGGTGAACAAGTTTATAAGGCCCTTAAATATTTATATTATCTTTATGACCTAGTAACACATAAAAAAAACTATTTTAAACAGTCTGTGGTCCAAATTAAAAAGTTGTTAGTTTTGTTTTGAATGTGAGAGTCAGTTAACAAACGGGTTTGCGATTAGTTGATTATCAACTTATAAGCCGTTTTTGAGGTGCTTCGGTGACACGCTGTTGTTGTCTAAGATGGAAGAAAGTCGCTGCAAGCTCTCCGAGTCTGAGGATTCCGAGGAGGAGCTCGAGCGTCTGTTGGCGGTCCTCGGTGAGTTCCACAATGAAAAACGACTAATGCCTTGATATTAAACTTTGGTATGCCGCAACTGCTGGAGTGACAATATCGCTGTGTGCCGACGCGGATCCGCGTTCATGCCTGCCTGCTCAGACGAGTTGTGAACGAAAATGAATGACTTTGTTATGATTGGAAGATACCTTCACTCAATAAGAATTATAGTACGCTCTATTCTCGACTCTATTGACCTATAAAAACTGTAGGAAAACGAAAAAAATCGCGTGGGGTCGTTTGTACGTGGATCCGCGTTCCGGCAGTATAACGGGATTCCGTGGATCCACATTTCGGCATACGAAAGGTTAAAGACTAGCTGTTCCCGCGGCTTCGCCTGCGTGTGTTTGGAGGAAAAACTACCCTAAATGTTACTACTTATACAACATTTATTGAAATTCTGCGCAGTAGTTCGTCAACAAAGAGATTTTCCTTACGCGTTTATTTATTTAAACCAGGGATCGTTATCGGTATTACTAAAAATCAAAATAGCGCCTGACTTTAGCTATATTAACGTGATATTATAAAATGTAATTTAGGTAAACGTAATCAACTATTAGATTAACCAAAACATAATCAAAAATATTAATAAACAACCGAGATACCGAAATTGAATACCTGTTAATTTGTATGAAAATAATACCGGTATTCGATCCCTGATTTAAACTTTATTGCACAACAGTACAAAAGGCGAACTTAATGTCAAAAGGCATTCACTACCAGTTAACCGTCGGGCCAAACAGAGATTAAAAGAAGGTGCGGTTTATTATATGTTCCAAGACAATCAACATGTATGAATGAAATCAATCATCACACAATTTATTATTTTTCAAAAGTACTGTAAGTAGGGTAATTGTGCTAGTTTCCCGTCAAGGTCCAGTTTACCGTCCACTTGATTAAACTGCTGCAAATAAATGGGAAAAACTCCTTAAGGTCAATATCGTTTATATTTATAGTTTATTCTTTAGTAGATTTTTAATTTTAAGCCTTTATTTTGGAAAAACTTGAAGATAAAGATATAAATAAGTATGGACGGAAAATTGACAAGAGTGGACGAAAACTAGCACAATCACCCTATAACTAAAATACTGTCAAGTAATCTTTTCTACTTTTATATTTTAGTTTACTGTAGTTACGTACTTTGTTGATATTTTAATATAAAGTATTCTTCTCCATCTCTTGCATGAATAGTTTAATACATTATTCAAATACTTTGTACAGTCAACGCCATAAATATGTGTATACTTTTGCGCCTTACTCCTTTTTGATATGCGTGGCACACAAAGTGTTAAATATTATTTTTCTCTTTTTTACAGATCCACTCTGTTCTACGTTTGATAATCTGGAGTTAAGCAAATCAGACAAAAAGAAATTGTCTAAGTTACAGCAGACGCCAAACCTACTTAAATCATTTGCAAAAATCACCCTGAATTTAGACAGTGTGGATAAAGATGTACTGGAACCTGTAATGAAGGAAGCTTTAAAGAACCAAGCAAAGAAACCTGAAGAAACTTGGAATGAGAGGCAGAAGTTATATGCAATACAAATATTTAACAGATTTCCTAAAACATACCGTGTTTTACGAAAATTGATGCCGTTGCCAAGTGTAAAATCAATTCAACGCTTGTTGGAGTCTGTCGGAATGGACACTGGGCTCAACCCTGCTTTACTTAAGCAGCTTCAGGATGCGAGTAACAACATATTGACTCACAAGACATGCGCTTTACTTTTCGATACAATGTCTTTGGAACCAAACCTCCTTTACAATGAAATTGCGGACAAAATTGAAGGTTTTGTTGATTTCGGGGGTGATCGCAGGAAAAATGAGATAGCGGACAAAGTTGTCGTCTTTATGATACAAGGAATAAACCAGAAATTCAAACAACCCGTGGCATATTACTTTGTGCAAGGGAACTCTCCGGAAAACCTAGCAGGTTTTATAAAAGAAGTCATCAAGGCTGTTGAAGATGTAGGCTTTACCATTGTCACTGTTGTATGTGATCATGGACCTACCAAATGCGAAGCTCTGACGATCTTGAAGAAGTCCACAAACTTGCCACCTAGTGCTAATCACTTTTTTGTCAATGGTAAAAAATATTTCACTATTTATGACGTGCCAATTTTATACACAGCTATTAGAAATAAATTCTATGAAGCTGGGGCAATGAAGTTCGACGGAAAAGTCGCTAAATGGCAACATCTTCGGGATCTTGAAGCCATAAATAGGGAAAAGTTGCACTTGGACAAAATTACTCTGGTAATGCTTGATCCAAAAGACAAAATTAAAAAGAACGTGAAAATTGCCGCTCAGACATTAAGCAACACCTTTGGTGCATTTTTAAAATTGATCGCAGAAGGGGAAAATGAAACGGAATATGCTCAAGAATTGGCAGATACAGGGCATGTACTCTCCGAATTGGACAAATTATTTGACAGCACAAACGGTCCTGCTAACGGAGATGAAACTGTTAAAGGGCAGCGGGAGAATGTGTCTCTGAAGACCAACCATGTGGAAATCTGGGACGGATTTTTGGGAAAACTATCTACATTGGAATTCATTAAATCTGACAGCAAAATACAGTTGGAAAGGAACAGAATTGTAGAAGGGTACAAAGTAACCATCAAGTCCTTGAAGGATATTTGGGAACTCTGTAAATCGAATGATTTTGAACATCTAAATTTGCGACAGCTTAATCAGGACTCATTGCAAAAGCTGTTCGAAGTCATTCGGGAGTGCAGCATTGACAGGAAGCCGACATGCGCTCAGTTTGCTAGTTCCATGAAGTATGTCTTAATTTCTGGCATAAGCGCACCAGATCAAGAACCCAATTGCAATAATGACGTAAACAAGTTGTTGTTTGTGAGATCTTTGAAAGCTGAAGAGTTAAAAATATGAATACTCCATTGAATAAGTTTTGAATTTTACTGTTTCTGGACATTTTAAAATACTGTTTACTGTTATCTATAAGTTATAATTGAGAAAAACGAGAGCCATCGAATATTTCCAGTTTTTTTGTTGTTACTGCTTGAAGAAGTAAGTTGGCTTTAGATATTAAGGCATTTTTTAAAGTTTTAAATATAATATTGGTATGGTAACCAAGATACACATACAACGTAGCACATACTTGCCAAGAACTCTGTTTTTGTTTTGATATTTCGTGCAAGCATCCTTGTGGCCTATTTGTTAAAATATTATTTCGTTTTTATTAGTTTTATGTACTACTACTTTTAAGGATTAAATAAAGGAAAATGTTTGAATTAAAATCGCTTTATTAATTCCAATAAAGAGACATACCTATTACTACATTATTTATCTACACTCACATTGTAAGTCCTCTAAAACGTGTTCAAAAACGGTAGGCAATGGCTAGCATTACCACAACCGATTTTACTATGATAAGCTTTTTATCTGTGGCAGTAACGTAATTTTAACTTTACATGCTCATATATTGATACGTTATGAGTTTAAAATTCCGAACATCGAATTTGATAACATAATGTAAATCCTGTCCTCCTTCCTGACCAACGGCACGCGCCCGCGCGACCGCCGGCACAATCGAGTTGGCCATGGCGGTGGCATTCTATGGTTTCCGAACACTTAATTTAGGATATATAATATGAGTGTAGATAAATCAGTGTATGCAACTGTACGTAATTAGGCCTTATTACGTGCACGCCCAATGAGGTTGGCCGGTCAAAGTTTCTTACTGATGGCGCCTGAATAGGTTGCACC
This sequence comes from Pammene aurita, assembly GCA_947086415.1. Lineage (NCBI taxonomy): Eukaryota > Metazoa > Arthropoda > Insecta > Lepidoptera > Tortricidae > Pammene > Pammene aurita. Next base: position 17,672,578 of record OX352313.1, read on the forward strand.
TGTCAATCCTACCAATAGTGTCGAATTATTGTTTTATCTGGATTTTTTTTGCGTGGTTGACCCAAGGTCTGGAAGTCGAGTCCTATCCTATAGAACAAATCAAGAAACAGGTACCGGTACAATCTTTGCTATGTGGCAAAATATTTGACAGTTGCTGAAGTAAACACAAAGATGGCTGGATATAGCCTGATTTATTAATTGTATTAACCTACCCACATAGGCAGATATTAAATCCACTACAGTTGCCTTCCGCATTTACGAGAGCTGCGTACTATATAAAATACCTAAATATACATAATTATTAATCAAAAACTAAAATCTAAGGCTTTTTGTTAATTAATTCATGTCATTTTGATGGATACATTGTAATTGTGACATACTCTTTATTGTAACTAAATGAGGACTTCACCGTGTATACAAATAATAAACTTATAAAAATACCTCCACAATATTACGACGACATTTTAACAAATATCACGCAACTCTCAATAACTAACGAATTAATCTTTTCTAAAGTTTTTCACGAGTACCTAACCTATGTGTCTTTATGTGACGATTTAAAGAACTTTTAAGAGCGCTAGCGTAACTACAGTGGTCACACGTGTACGGTTTCTCACCAGTGTGCGTCTTTAAATGAGTATTTAAATTAGTTTTAATAGCAGTGGCGTAACTACATTCCTTACATTTGAACGGTTTATCATTATAACTGGTATGTACATTTTTCATATGAACATTTAAAACGTCTTTGCGTGCGCAAATGTAACTACACTGGTCACATTTGTACGGTTTGTCACCAGTATGAGTCATCATATGATGTTTTAAAATTTGCTGTGTAGTAGTAGCATAACTACAGTAATCACATTTGTACGGTTTCTCACCTTTACCATGTACCTTCATATGACGATTTAAATTAAACTCAGTAGCACCAGCGTAACTACAGTGCTCACATGTATAAGGTTTGTCACCAGAATGTGTCGTTTTATGACGTTTTAAATCACTTTTATAGACGCAAGCGAAACTGCACTGGCCACACGTAAAAGGCTTTCCATCATTATGTGTCTTTACATGAAGATTTAACTCCGATTTAGAAGCACAAGCGTAACTACAGTGATTACATTTATTAGTTGGGTCACCAGTATGTTGCAAAAGATGGTGTTTTAACTGCTTCTTCTCAACACTGGCGTAGCTACAGTACTCACATTTGTACGGTTTGTAACCTGCATGTACCATTAAATGACGTTTTAAATCACCTTTTGTAACACAAGCGTATATACAGTAGGCACATTTGTAAGGCTTCTCACCAGTATGTGTCCTTATGTGACGTTTTAAGTCACTATTTGTGATACTAGCGTAATTACAGCGATCACATTTGAATGGTTTGTCGCCATTGTGTACCATAATATGCTTTTTTAAATGACTATTAATAGCAGTAGCATAATTACAGCGGTCACATTTATGTTTTTTCTCGCCATCCGTTTGTTCCCTTTGGTCTTGTTGTGTTTGCCCTGTAAGTTTAGTAAAAAATGTTAATAAAACACAAATTACATCGAATAACAAAGTTGGTAATAATATAAACCTGCGAAACATTTGACAGAGTGAGTAATTAATTCTAATCTGCATTCTTTTCCTTATGGATAATAAAATTCTAACTTGATCTGCCCTACCTGGCCGACTCATTGAGCTCACAATTTTTAAAACAAAACGACTTAAATGTCTAATTTACTATCTAATCTGGCCAATCAAGCTGTGACTGCAGCACAAAAATAAAATGTTTTCATGTGTCTTATATGTTTCTAGGCAATAGTATACTACAAGCTCAAAGCAAGTATCTCTTGAGTAGAAACACGCGTTCCCCCAAGAAGGACAGAATATACGCAACGCGACTAATTTTAAAACACGTATCAAGATGGCTGATAGCATACTGGATGGAGGGTAATAAGCGTTTATATTGTACTTAGGGTCTTTTGGAAGTAAGCAATAATCGCAATGTGAGACAATGATAAGGACCAACAATAATGCGCCTTCTCTGTTATACCTATTGAAAGTTTAATAAGACAATCCCATTCAATCTTGGTTTTACCATGACAGGTCTATGAGTACAAGTAAGTACAATATTCACTTTTTCCACATTATCAAAAGCACATGAATAGGTAGCTAATTTTATAGAAGCAAATTTTGAGGTGTCAAATGCCGCCATTTTATGATGCAAACTTGGAATTGCAGTACTAGGCAATTGATAATTTTCCTGACAAGTCAAATTAGCTGCTGAGATTTCAATGGGAGAGTTGTCTTATATAACATAAATTTATATGAAGGAAGTGCATTTAACATAAATGTGTCAGACCAGGAAAAAGGTCCCACTTTGTTGATATGGGTTATTTATTTACTTAGCCCTTTTTATTTTGTTCTGAGAAAGAAACGGAGATATTACTACTTCGTAAAACTACACAACATACACTATCTATTAGTAAAAGAAGAGTCCATGTAAATCATATACAAGATATCTCTATACTCCGCTTTGCACATTATTTCTATGAAACCTAAGCTGCCAAAAAGAAGGGGTGCGGGAGGGGAACACGCAATGCTAGACATCCCTGTCCAGTTTGTTCCGTGGGGCGTATGAGAGAGTCAGACATTAATGGTTGCCATGGAGACGTACTAAGTTTACTGTCACTTACATTAAATTAGTGTCTCACTATAGGGTGAAATTACTTCGAGTGTGGCAGCGGGGTTCGCCCGGCTATGCGAGGTCTTGGGTTATTAGTCTATGATGTAAATTGACAAAGTGAGCCCTTTCACTCAACTTGTCCACAAATTATTTATGATGAATGCATTTTCTGCATATGACATTATAAATTTATAAAATCATAAGTGAAAAAGAATCATAAAACAGTGCAGTAAAATTTAAAAAACTAACCTGGAGCTGGTACCTCAAGCCGCACATCCTCAGGGCCCGCCATAACTTCGTCTTTGACCTCATGCTTGAGGTATAGGCCCTGCGCAGCCGCTGCGGTCGTACTATACGCCTCAAACTCTGCTTTCACCTCATGTTTGAGGTACCCCGCGGCGCTCAAGCCACAAGAGTCCTCGTCCTTCAACTCGGCCTCTGTCTTCACCACTACGTGCTCGGCCTGTACGCTCTCGTGCTCCGTGTCCAGGCCGTCGGACCCTGGGGGCTCCACCTTTACCCACACAAACCCCGCGCCCTCCTGTGACATTGCCGGATTTAAATACTCAGATTTTCACTCTGATAATTCACTTCACTTGCTTGCCGCAAGTTTTCTGCATCATTATATCAGCCGAAGACATGTACTGCTGAACATAGACAAGATGTTTTCTGCATAAGACTTCACAATACTTCTGGAAAGTCGTAAAGTTCAGCACAAAATGAGAAATAGCAGAAATCTTCGTATTTAACTTGAGTGACAGTGATAGTGTTGTGACAGTGACATTAGTGACAGTGATACCACAGATTACAAATACAGGCGGTACAGATTATACTACAGACAAATTTTCATTCACTGGCGCGTCCCATCCCATCGCAATCCGATGCGGCGACGGTGTGCAAGCGTGACAGCACTATACACATGCAGAGCGCTATCTCGCTCGCACACCGGCGCCGCATTGGAAACCGCAGCAGTGTCAAAGCTGCCTTAGAGAGGACTTAAAGCCCTGTAACACTTTACTTTTTTTAGTAGCTAATTAGGATGCTAGTTAGGACACTAAAAAAAGTAAAGTGTAACAGGGCCTTTAGAGAGGACTTATCGCGAACCTCGAAAATTCGCTATCTGTGCTATTCGCGCGAATTGGTAAGTGCGATAGAGAAGGAGATAAAGAATTTTCGTCGTATTTTAGGATCAAAGCAAACGTCCGGTAGCCGGTACAGCTGTCTGAGCGGGTAACCGTGTGTGTGCGGGGCTCTGGTATTTATGAGATATCGCCTTTAGGCGACCGTATACGGCGACATGCAAACCGGACGTTTGCTTTGACCCTGTCAGCCAAATTTGACAGTGTTTCAAATTTATTAACTGTCCTCTTTCAGTCTGTGTGATGACTATTATTTGGTTAATTTATTACATTTTTTTCATAATTATAGGCGAAAAACACAGATTTATTTAAATTGAAAGTAAATTTAACACGCCCTGAGGGGAAATTCTGAAGAAATACCTAAATTTACGTTGCGTGTTACCGTGTACTTAGCTAAAATATATTTCCTATACCGGTGAATCTTCTATAAATATACATTTAAGAAGAAAGAAAACTTAAATATGATTATACTAATAAAAAACTGTTTCCCGCGGCACCCTAAGATAGGCTTTTTTTTAATGTGTTTGTATATGTTTATTGTTTTGTATTACATGTATAATTGGTAAGTTGTTTTGTGTTTTACTTTCACTACAGTTGGTAGTGACATTGCCTACGAAGCAGGAGGTCCCGGGTTCGAATCCTGGTAAGGGCATTTATTTGTGTGTTTATCACAGATATTTGTGCCTGAGTTATGGATGTTTTCTATGTATTTAAGTATATATCTATCTATTATATATATCGTCGCCTAGTACCCACAACACAAGCCTTATTGAGCTTACTATGGGACTGGGTCGGTTTGTGTAAGATTGTCCTATAATTTATTGATTATTATTTATTTATTATTTAAAACCCCCTTATGGAATCAGAAACAAAGAGAGTGAGTATGTTGGGCGACCCGACTAACCCTCGGCACCATCCACTACCCGGGCTGAATGGTGTGAAATTGGCGACCGAAGGTTCCCTTGAGGTGAATCGACAGGCTTCAGGAGGAAGAGATGCTATGTCGGTGCCACAATATCTAAGATTGAGAAGACCTCAATACGAACCCATCATCGTATTGGCGCTTGGAACGTTAGAGGTCTGCTAGTAATCTGCGGGTAAACTGACCATCGTAGAGAAGGAAATGGAATCTCATAACATCTCCATACTAGGCATCAGTGAAACTCACATGCGTGGTAAGTGGTAATGGCCACTTTACCACTGCAACAGGGAACACCATGTATTTCTCAGGCTGTGAAGATTCGAGTAGGAATGGAGTCGGAATTATATTGCCGCCACACATAAACAAATATGTCCTAGGTTATAATCCGGTGTCTGATAGAATCATGACAATGAAGCTGAATACCAAACCGTGTGTGCTAAATATTGTAGAAATATACGCACCGGCACCATAAAAACACCGGCACAAGCTCAAGATGAGGTAATTGAAGACTTTTATGGGAAACTGGGGGAAACGTTGAGTCCAATTCCTGGTTGGGAAATTAAAATTATCCTTGGTGACTGGAATGCCAAAGTCGGTAGTACGCTTGCTGATGATCATATCAGACGCACAGTTAGAAAATTTTAAGGGCGCCTAGATGACAACCAACAAAACCCAGAAACTTGGAGCCGTATGAATTACCTATATTCCGAGAGGCATTAGAGGCGAAACTGAAGGATTGTCCAACGCATGAACACGCTAACGCGGACATACAGTGGAAACACTTGAAAGGTCATATGAGCGATGCGCTGGACCAGGTCTCTAAGAAGAAGCCAGAACAGAAGAAAAAATGCTGGATATCCGCTTATTCACGGTACTACACGAGCTCGACCGCATTGCCGAGAGATGGCGTGCCTACTATGAGCAGTTGTACGCAGATCCCCATTCAATGCCTGGAGCTATCCCGGACTGGAAGGATCTAGAATTGGAATCCATGATTCTTCGCTCCGAAATATTTACTGCTCTACAGTGCTTAAGCTATGGGCGACTTGGGTGTAGAGACACTCACACGTCAAGATCTGCTCACACGTCTGGCAAAACGGTGATTGGCCGCAGGACTGGTCGGAATCAGTAATTCTTCCGCTGCACAAGAAAGGGTCAACCAAGAGTTGCGGCAATTATCAAACCTTGTCCCTCATCTCGCATGCCAGCAAAATATTGCTCCATATTCTTAACAATCGCATCCACTACCTATATTGCATTCCACTACATATATCCTGGATTGGCAAATTCCGCAGGAGTAAGCGGGTTTCGTTAACGGCAAGGGCACTCGAGACCAGATTCTCAATGTCAGGCAGCTCGTTGAGAAAGCATACGAGTTTGATACGCCAGTGATGATGTGTTTCGTCGATTACCCCAAAGCTTTCGACTGTGTCAACTGGGGTTCTTATGGAAAGTCCTTCAAGAACTTGGAGTACCAAATCATCTCATCGTCCTACTTCGCACCCTGTTTGGATCAAGCCAGGGAGTCGTAAGAGTCGATAAAACGACCTCAAGGATGCATTTTATCGCCCATTCTGTTCAACGCTTATGGAGAGCACATTATGAGACGTGCCTGCGAGAATTGGGAGGGAGGCATCACAGTTGGAGGCGTCAAAATGCAGCAAATGAGTCGGAAATGGTTGCACTTTTAGACCGAATGGAGCGGATTAGCGAGGAGATGGGACTTTCCATAAATAGGTCTAAAACCAAGGTCATGGTGGTAGATAGATCTGGGAAATTGGAACTCACTGGTGCGATGGGTCTTGAAACAGTGGACAGCTTTATCTACCTGGGTTCCATCATCAGTAACGATGGTTCATGCGAGAAGGAAGTGCGCAGGAGAATTGGCATGGCTAAAAGCGCAATGTCTCAGCTAGGAAAAATATGGAGAGATCGTAACATTTCCGTGAAAACCAAGACCAAGCTAGTACGGACTCTAGTCTTTTAAATCTTTTCGTATGGCGCTGAGACTTGGACACTGAAAGCTGCATACCGCAAACGCATTGACGCCTTTGAGATGTGGTGCTGGAGAAAGATGCTCCGTATCCCCTGGACAGCATTTCGGACTAACGTCTCCATAATGCGAGGACTTTAAGTCTCGTCGCGGCTATCATCCGAGTGTCTTCGCAGAGTCCTAGAATACTTCGGTCACGTTGCAAGAAAAGATGGTGGCAACCTGGAGAAGCTCATCGTGACCGGCAAAGTAGATGGGAAAAAACCTCGTGGACGCAGCCCTGTACGTTGGTCTGACCAGATCCGCACCACTCTCGACTCGACCTTGCACCACGCCCTCTACACCGCCAGAGACAGAAACACGTAGAGACAGATCGCACATGAAAAAGTGATACAGAAGGGAGGTCACGACCCTCAGTACTGAGGAATACGACACAAGGAGGAGGAGAGGAAAATAAACTAAATTCATGCATTATCTTATTTTTACTTACTAGTAACAAAATTGACTAAGCATGCAAATCTTATCTCATTTCAGTTACAATATTTATAAATTTTTTTTTGCATGCGCGTTGCCGACCTTTAGAGAAGAGGATTTACTGTGTTAACGACTAAAGAGACTAGATGGTCCCTGTCGTAACTACACTGTGTCCTTATAGAGCCATCTGGCGACCTTACTCACCGGCAGGAACACAACACTATGAGTAGTCTAGTGCTATTTGACTGAGGTTTTATAAAAGGAGCTGTTAAGCGAAGGTATTGACCAGTAGCCAGCATCCGTAGTCGACGATAACCGCTTACCATCAGGCGGACCGTATGTTTGTTTAGTACCGACGTGCATTAGAGTATTAGTACCATGGCACTGCGAAACAAACAAAAATGTGCAAAACTATAACCATAGATAAGCAATAAACAGACCGCACTAGTTCACGCCGTCACGGACAGACAGACGGGCGTTATTTATGACGTCATAAATGCTCCAAAATGGCCGCCATCCGTCAAACGTCGTGCGCAGGACGACCTATAAAAATTCCGAAGCGAATTACGGATTCCGAGGCAATTTGCGTGTGATGCAAATGTTTGTGGTGATATTTTACATATCGTCATCCTCCTAGCGTCCTACTTTGCCTGGCTCAATTGAGCCTCAGGTTTGCTTGGCAACCTAATTCCGTGAATTGGCTTTGGCACTAGTTTTTAAGAAAGAAAAATATTAATCTATTGCCACATAAGTCACATAACATATAACAAACAAAAAATAAAGTTACATCATAAGAAAACACAATAATTAAATATTAGTGACTAAAAATAAGAATATGATATTTTTACGAAAGCGACTGACCTTCAGACCTAGAGCGGGAACTATGCCTTATTGGGATTAGGTCTGGTTTCCATACAATATTTTCCTTCACCGAAAAGCGACGGTGTTTATCAAATGAAATGATATTTCGTACATAAGGTTTGAATCCAACACCTCCGGATTGCGGTTACCTTATGAGCCAAGCCTAGGTACTTGCTGGACTTGTCCTTCTCGGCCTTCACGAGCTTCTCGTCACATGGGACGGTGATGTCGACGAGCATGGCCCAGGATTGCGATCGATCTATCAGCACGATATCAGGCTTATTGGCTACAATGATTGACTGATTACAGATCGAAGCGGAGATTATATGCTTGAGTGACTCTCCAGGACGGCGGCGTGCCCGACAAATGTCGACCGTACCGTCCTTCAGGATATATTTCCATACCTATCTTCCTACATGAAGGCCGCAAAAATATATGACACGACACGGTCTTATTTGTAAAGCTATAAGAGCGTATCACATCTTTTTGCGGCCTTCGTGTTATTGCCGGTGACTGTACCTTCGTCTTATTGGTAGATTTTAGTATTTGTTCCTGTATTTGTACACATCTCAGGTTAAAATGGCATAACGGATTTTTTAAATGTTTTGGCATAGAGCCAGATGGACCCCATAAAACTTTATTGATGTTGGATGCTTTTTACCTGCTTTGTCATGGCGAATTTTGCACAGCGGAATGTGATGGTCCAAGATATTCCATCATCGCTGGCGGTAAACTGTGTTCACACACGGGTACAGAATGATACGAAATATGAATTAAATAAAATCGGCCAAGTGCGTGTCGGACCGCGCAAAATAGAGGGTTCCGTGGCTTCAATGGAATAAGAACCAAAGTAATACCAAAAGGTCGCATTGATGCTTATGGAAGAAGTTTTTTGGAGATAACTCAAAAATGGCTGAACCGATAATGCGGAAAACAATTTCCGTAGAAAGTCTGTGATAGGGCGCATCTTCTCAATTTTTTTCATATTTTTTGGACTTAGGTACGGTTCAAAAGTTACAGGTGTGTCCCCCACACACATAATTTTTCTGACCTTCGAAGCGATTATTTCTGAAAATATTAACTTAATTACAAAATGTTCAAAGAAACCTCGATGTTATTTTTAAAGACCTGTCGATTGATGTGCATCATGTTGATATTTGTTAAAAAAAATTTTTTGATCCTTAGTTATATCCCAAATATTTTTTGCAATTTAACTACATAACTTAAAAGCGGCATGCAAAATACACCTTATGTCTAAATTATAGACGGACAGGAGGACAGGATTTTTGTATGGACATTATCAAACCAAGTCTAATACAAAGTACCTAAGTCATCGAAATCGTTAGAAAATTAAAGTCATGTAAATACTTGAGATTTTTTTTAGGGTTCCGTACCCAAAGGGTAAAACGGGACCTTATTACTAAGACTCCGCTGTCCGTCCGTCCGTCCGTCACCAGGCTGTATCTCATGAACCATGATAGTTAGACAGTTGAAATTATTACAGATAATGTATTTCTGTTGCCGCTTTAACAAGAAATACTAAAAACCAGAATAAAATAAATATTTGAGGAGGCTCCCATACAACAAACGTGATTAATTAGCTCGTATTTGCTCGATATTGATAACGGCAACAAAATATTGAGTTATATTCACTTTAAAAATAAATAATAAAATAAAAATAAAATTAATACTTCGATAAAAACTGTTGGGAGACGGCTCAAGACCGGGACACGTGGAAGGGAAGAAGGGAGGCCTTTGCCCAGCAGTGGGGCACTCTTGGCCCCTATAAATAAAATAAAATAAATAAAATTTAAGGGGGGCTCCCATACAACAAACGTGATTTTTTGCCGTTTTTACAGATAACGGTACGTAACCCTTCGTGCGCGACTCCGACTCGCACTTGGCCCGTTTTTTAGGGTTCCGTAGTCAACTAGGAACCCTTATAGTTTCGCCATGTCTGCCCGTCCGTCCGTCCGTCCGTCCGTCCGCGGATAATCTCAGTGACCATTAGCACTAGAAAGCTGAAATTTGGTACTAATATGTATATCAATCACGCCGACAAAGTGGTAAAATAAAAAGTGGAAAAAAATGTTTTATTAGGGTACCTCCCCTATACGTAAAGTGGGGAGTGATTTTTTTTTTCATTTTAACCCTAACGTGTGATATATTGTTGGATAGGTATTTAAAAATGAATAGGGGTTTACTAAAATCATTTTTTGATAATGTAAATGTTTTCGGAAATAATCGCTCCAGAAGTAAAAAAAATGTGTCCCCCCCCCTCTAACTTTTGAACCATAAGTTTTAAAAATATGAAAAAAATCGGAAAAGTAAACCTTTATAAAAACTTTCTAGGAAAATTATTTTGAACTTGATAGGTTGAATAGTTTTTGAAAAAAAAAATACAAAATTATTTCTGAACTAAGTTTGTAATTTAACCGTATAAGCAGGTGTGTATTGCACCTGTAATTTCTACAAAATTACAATGAAAAGACTTGCTTTCAAATAAAGTAAAAACGGTGAAAATCGGTTCACGCAATAAATAATTATCCCATAAAAACCATCTTCCATACTTTAAGCTCGCGCGCAATAGTTTACTTAATTTGCCGATAGATGTCGCTGTACGTAGAACGATCATATCATATCCTACATGGCGGTGTTATTTTAACTCTTAAGTGGGGACACTTACTGTGACGGACGAAAAACTACGGAACCCTACACTGAGCGTGGCCCGACACGCTCTTGGCCGGTTTTTTAGATCTATTTTGCGCTAATGTACACAATGTACAATCTCAGTCGAAAACGTTAGTCAGTGTTGGGAAGAATCTAGGTAAATATTTAGTGTAACTGCCATGGGCCTGTCACTGAAAATAGTCAGGAATTTACACTTGGTTGAGCGACGGTGTATCTGGTCGGTAAGGCTTACCACAAACTTAGCCTAAAATAAAAATAAAACCGGCCAAGTGTGTGTCGGACCACGCATAATGGAGGGTTTCGTAGCCTCAATGGCATAAGAATCAAACTAATGTCAAAATATCGTATCTGAAGCCTATGTATTTTTTCTAACATACCTATTCTCTAGGCACATCACACACTTAAGCTGAATTTATCTGAATGCTATATTTTTAACATGCATTACTATACCTACCTAATATAAAACTTCAGAACTGACCGGGTTCACGGCAACTTAAAAGCCCTATTACATTTGTCCTAGTTAGCTTCCTAAATGATTTAGTCACTAAATTTAGTCAAGTGTAAACGCATTTAGCTAGTAAGTTTCCTTAAAAGTAACCTAGTTAGGTTAGCTTGGATGGTGACTGCACTGACGAACTTATAGAGTTAGCATCCTAATTAGGACGGAAGAAAGTAAAGTGTAACAGCGTTTAGTCGCCAGTCGACCTAATTGTTATAGATTTTATTAATCGCAGACTGATTTTGTTTATTGTGAATTTAGGATCCTAGTTAGGACAAATGTGACTGGGAGATATATTTAGGATCCTAATTAGGATGCTAGTTAGGACGACTAGGACGACTAAAAAAAGTAAAGTGTAACAGGGCTTTTACTAACAGAAATACTTTAAAATCGTTTAAATTGCGCTACCTTACAAATGGACAACTTTTCTATTTACCCGGCTAACATTACTCATAAATTACCATAAAAACTCTCTCATAACATTTCACCTAATTGTCATAATCGTGTCATAACAATTATACGTTATGTGCATGTGTGCGACCTTTTTGTGTAATACGAGCCGTGAAAGGTCTGTGGGTGTGTGTGTGAGCAGGTATCCGCTTTGGTGGCGCCGGGGTGGCGGGTTACCCCATGTTGTGGGAGAATAGTGAGTATTGGGGAGCTTTAGGGAGCTTTTGGATAAAGTGGTTGATTGCAAATTCAAGCATCTTTTATGATACTACCTATTGTATATACAGAACCGTTTTTTGTCATTAATTTTGTACACAATCCAACTTAAGATACGATTTATGAATAATATGGTACTATAATAATTAAAATAACAATGTTTAGTATGGATTGCTCTTGTGATTCTAACTCTTGTTATTTTGTTCCTATAAATACATATTTGGATTTTGCATAGAACTTGGCACTCATTTAGATCTCCATTCTTTTTGCGGCGAAGCCCACAGCCAAGCATAATTTTTGTTAAGAAAACTAGGCAGGTATTGAGATTTAATGTTTTTTCTTGCATTTCCGCTGCATGGTTTTCTTTTTTATGCTATTGTCTACATTCTCTTTTTATGTAGATTTACTTCTGTTCTGTGTATAATTATGTGATGCCGCGCGCCGCCGACGACACACCGCTGGCCGGTCGTTTAGCGCGTATTACAAGTTTTTTGTATGGGGACACCACTTATTTTTGGACTTTATCTTTATTTTTATATTTCTGTTATATAGCAAATATAATAATACATACATTGGGATAGTTTCAAATATCTGCTTGTAACGGTTCCAACAATACAATTAAAAAAAAAATTGAATCGGGACCCCCCTATTTTTTAACTTTTTTTTATTTTTAGATTTTTTCCTACACTTACCGAGCTGGATTCCAAATTTCATCTTTCTAGGTCATATGGAAGTAGGTTAGGTTTAGGTACTATATGTCAGTCAGTCAGTCAGTGCTAAAATTTACGACTTTTTGACCTTCATATCTTTATAACCGTTTGAGCTAGCTTCATGAAATTCGGGCTTCTAGATGTCCTTATGGATATAATTAAACACACGTAGTTTTATGTGTTTACGTTAAAGAGGTTTTGAATTATAGAAGGGTCAAAAATGGCACCAAGTGGTTCGTGTAATATACACTTGGCGCTGGCTATCCAGTTCCTTTGCTTGAACTTGGCTTGACACGCTGCCGCGTGTCTAGATTCTCAGTGAGGAAAACATTGTTATTTCATTATGGAATAAAACTGAGTAAATATTTAAAGGGATTCTTGAGTAGAGTCAGTACAGCAGGTACATATTTAAGTGATATGAGTGGAGAGTTATAATTGGCTTTATTTGTAGAAATATATAAAAGACAACTCTATACCCATTCCGCTTAGCGCGTTATTTCTTTGAAACCCAAGCTGCCAAAAAGAAGGGGCGAGGGAGGGGAACACGCAATAGGGAACGCGCCATTATTCCGTGGGGCGTAAGAGAGAGTCAGACATTAATGGTTGGCATGGAGACGTACTAAGTTTACTGTCACTTACAATAAATTAGTGTTTCAGTTTCAGAAATTACTTCAAGCGTGGCATTCGGGGTCGCCTGGCTATGCAGGGTCTTATGGGTAAAACTAGTGGCCTGATCTTTATTGGTGATTTTATCTAACTATTAGGATTTTATTTTATTTGTAAAAAACATATGAACCATACCAATGTGGCAATTGTTATAATTTTCGACTCTATTGATAGTGTTAGCTTTGAAATATTTTTTTCGTCATGCGGTAACGAGTAAGGGTGCTGTTGGATACGATGATTTGACTACCCAAAAATTATATATAAAAATAATTTCTCTAAACGACTAAATGAGACTTTAGCAAATATTATAAAATGTATTTTTAAAGCACCGTACCGTAATACTTGCAACCGATTGTCCTTCAAAAACAAATTCATCCTCTTTGTTCCCTAAACAAAGCACCTATTGTGCACAGTCGGTTAAAACAGGGTAATCTCCCAACCGGGAGTCCTCCCCACCGTGGCAACACCCGCTCGACGAGTCGGCAAAACAAAATTCCTTCCCCAGTCCGCGTCCGTAAGCCGTTGCGTCTCGTCACGTCCCTCGTTCAAAGAATCGTGTAAAAACACCCAGTGTCTGTATAAAAATATCGAGAAAATTGTGAAAAAAGTGCAAGTGCTTTTAGGTTATAATCTGTGATAGTGATTGTCATTTTTCCCGCGCGGTAAGTTGACAGCTTGTTGTTATTTTTTAAATTTTGTTTTTAAAGATTGAAAGCTGTGTTTTCGTGAGGATTTTCAATTCATTTGTGTGTTTTATTTTATAAACAGGCAAATCGTTATTTAATAATTAATTATTTAAATAAAATGGCTTGGGAAAACATCATCGAACCGAGCTTTTAATTAAAAGCTACACTTATGAATGTTTACTTGAATTTATTAAGGATTTTTTTTCCTCTTGAAAGAAACCCTGTCAATTAATAAGAGCAATCGTTGAATATATAAAAATAAACACAAAATACACTAAAGAGGGGAGGCCTTTGCCCAGCAGATAATAAAAAAATAAAAATAAAACTTTAAAAAATCTTTTAAATTATTTTTTTGTATTATTGTGTCATTGCGTATTATGTGTATAACTAGTAATTTTTGCTTGTTATTATGACTGCAACTGGATTGGAGGGGAAAGCCATTATTGCCAAGCTTCACTCGATTTTGTAACCCGCATCGTCTCAGTTTTATTTATTTTATTACAACGTCCTTGTGATAATTTATTCAACTATACAAGGTGTTTCAGAAACTCTTTTTTGCTCAGACAAATAATTGAACCATTGTATCAATTGAAAAATATATTAAAATAAAGGATTTCAGAAATAAAAAATAATAGTAGATAAACAAGGGAGGATTAATTTATTTGATATAAGTGTAATATTTATAAGTCAGTTTTTGTGTAATATTTATAAGTTTAGCGGCCTTTTTTATGAATTTACCTACTTACGTAAAAAAGGCTTCACTAACAATTACACAAAAACGCATAATATTTCTATACTTTTGAAATAGTTTATGGTTCTCCGAAAACTACCTATTTCTGACCTTAGTGTGGAGTCGCCATCAAATATATCGGAGCGGCCAAGGTGGTCACAAATACCTGAACAACGCCTCTATTGTAAAGATGATAAAGTGCATGTTCAGACATTTTTGAGTACCTTGGCCGCTCCGATATATTTGATGGCGACTGTACCTATTAACGATTAGACACGCTTTTAAAGAAATTGACAGAAATATAATATACCTTGTATACCTACGCATACATTGTAAGTATAATATTATAATAAAGATAAAAATCCACAATAACAATTTTCAGTTTATGACAATCAAACGTTATGACAATAAAATTGGCATTTATGTTTCGTGACCGTAACGGGTTGAAAGGACGACCTCAAAAGCTCATATTAGTACAATCAACACCCGTTTAGTATTATGTCGTAACAAGGGGGCGTTCATAAATTACGTCTTACATTTTGTGCGATTTTTGACCCACCCCCATTCTGGTGAGATATTATGTAATTTTTCAAATCACCTCCCCTAAACCCCCCCCCCCCCTCCTACCTTCTAAAATGATGTTTTATTGAAAATGTCTCATTCTGAGCTACATTAGGTACTTATAATGGATTTATAACAAAGCAAAACGATTTCAAAATAAATTTAGGACTCAGATTTGTTCAACAAATTAAAAAAACACCTATTTTTAGTAATTTTATAGTGTTTCTTGTGCTTAAATAAAACGTAATTTTTTTCAACCCCTCTTCCCCCACGTGAGATTGGTGGGCTTTGGCTCGGCTATCTCCTATCCTAAAAAGCTTCACGTAAGGAATGGACGCTCCCTCACGACTCATTACCTCTGCTCTTTAGGTGCGTTCCTTTACAACTGAATATCAATTTACTGATTTAAACTTACACGATGTTCACTCATTATTATGATAAAAACGGGACTTAATCGCGTACATTCAGGAAAATAATAAAAGTGAGTGTACGCGATTAAGTCCCGTTTTTATCATAATAATGAATATCAATTAACTAAGAAATATAGAAAAACAAATTAACTACAGAAATTCGTTGTTCTCAACATTTTCTTAGGTTAACTCTGTCGGTAAAATAATTTTTTTTTACATTTTAATTCAAAGCTAAAAATATAAAAGAAGACTTAACAAAATAATTTCATATAAAATAAAAAGTGTTATTATAATGAATGTCTAAAGAGCACAAATCTTACCGTATCTTGTTTCTGACTAATATGACATTCCAACAGCGGTATTGTCGAGTTGTAGCGATAAAGTACTAAAATGCCCACTTCTGATGCTGATTACAACAACCATAGACATATTTGTTAGTAGATCACACAAACCTATCTTTTTCGTTGCAATTTAACTATCATTTTTCTATACTTTAATATTATTTTAAGTAGTTCAAATGTTATTTAAATTAATTGTAACTAAAATACAATGTAACCTTTACATAAAATATCGTAAAATACGTAAATCATTTGTAATTAGTGCCTGCAATACGTATAAAGGAATGTCAGCCTGTTTGCTTAAAAAAAAGATACTTTATCTTATTCAAAGATGATATTATTAAAGATGCTGTGTTACCACGTTCCATAACATATTCGTATCACGAGGACTATCGAATTAAATAAAGGAAAAAAATAACTCAAAAATATTTGGCAGTTTTGTGACGCCATTTTACATACATTTTGGATGAACAGTGAACAAACGGTTACTGGGGGGCAATTTTTGACATTCGAGCGCTCGGTTATGACATTTAAAACTGTCAGAAACGATGAAAAGGTATTTTACAAATAATAGCGATACGAATTTAAAACGGTACATTTTTTTCTGAAAATCCGTTTCGTTATGTTGAACCTAAAATAACAAACAATTTTAGCTCTACGATCCAAAAAGAATATTGGCCTCCGAAATTAAAGCACGCCACCTGTACCGATCCTGCGAAACTTATTGCCATTTGAAGCGAAGCTGCAGCAGATCCGCTGCCACACTGTCTCCCTGTGTCTCCTTGTGCGTGTCACTGTGTCTGTGTCCTGTTTCAATAGTTAATTATATGTAGGGTAATTGTGCTAATTTCCCGTCCTGGTCCAGTTTACCGTCCACTTGATTAAACTGCTGCAAATAAATGGGAATTCTTTAGTTCAACATAGTTTATATTTATAGTTTATTCTTTACTAGATTTTTTACTTTTAAGCTTTTATTTTGGGAAGAACTTGATTATAAACATATCAATAAGTATGGACGGAAAACTGACAAGAGTGGACGAAAACTAGCACAATCACCCTATGTATATGTCTACGTAGCGAAAGTAATCCCCTACTTGGTAATAATGGCCTTGGTCATAAATTAGTTCCCAGTTTTTACGACTTATTACCGGGGAAGGTACTTATTTTATATAGGATACATTTTGGTCGGACTTTAGCGAAATGCAAAGGGGACTGGCGGTGCTTTAAAGCGTAATTTTGGTAGAATTATGTGTTTTGAAAAGTATAATA
Organism: Pammene aurita; assembly: GCA_947086415.1. Classification (NCBI taxonomy): domain Eukaryota; kingdom Metazoa; phylum Arthropoda; class Insecta; order Lepidoptera; family Tortricidae; genus Pammene; species Pammene aurita. The sequence continues at coordinate 17,689,861 of OX352313.1, forward strand.
GGGCAACTAAGTTGTTAAAACTTGAGGAAAATAATTTTAAACAAGCATAAGCATGAATTAAACCTAATGAACCTAATATTAATATTTTTAAAATAAAACTAGGTACTGTTTTGTATCGTCACTTTTTAGAAAAAGTAGGTAAGTAAATCTTCTTGTTGTCGCGAGCGGCGTTGCCGGCCAACTCGAGAACCTCAGCGGCCAGGTACTCCATAACGGCTCCATAAATTATTGATTGCCATAAAAACACATTACAATTAAGGTATTTTACACCAAATCACAAAGTAAACTTAACCTAAATATTATCACTATTGTCTTAATAATCTATAAACAAAGCGCATTACATAGGAACAGTCCCAGCTGTATGCTGGAAGCATCGCCTTTACAACGCGGTTTCAGCGCTGGTTTTCAGCCTGCCCAAAGCTACGGTGATGACAAAAAGGACGATTCTGCTCGGTACACGTTAACGTACAGTTATGCAAATAAAAATATACTTAATAATAATGGAAAACTTTAGAAAAAAAGAGAGACTATAAACTAGCGATCAAGTTAGAATTTACTTTTTAATTTTAATAAGTATACTAATATGTTTCATAATATAATACGTCAAATACTTGTATGTAATAATATTTTCGCAAAAAAATGTGACAAATGAAGTAAGATTTTTTGTAGTGTGCGAGGTGTATTGCGTTGCAGGCAGGCGGCTTAATAATCTAGAAAATATTTTTTATCAAAATAATTTTACTAAATATTTTTCTACTCAATATTGCGTTAGGAATGCTTTAAAGAAAACTCGGTTGTTCAAGGATGTCAAATTCTAAAAATGTAATAAAAAATACAAGGAAGCACTAAAAACATACTTAAAACCGTTCCTTTCCACTCAGCCTAACGAGATTAGAGAATGACTAAAAAATAATCCGATTACTTGAACCGCTGAGAAGGTTTAGAATACATTTGGGCAACGAAACAAAGAGAATTTAAAAAAAAAAGAAATATCCCGACATCTTGTCGGAATCCTGGTGGATTACGTTTGAAAAGACTGAGGTTTTTATGATGATTTGAAAATTGTATTGTGTGTCTATGTGTTTGTTGAAAGAATTCTGTTAAATATATCATATGAGGAAAACAAAAATGTAAAAAAACCTGGTTTTGTCAGGGCACTTATCTGGTAACATTACACTAGGGAAAGTTGACTCTGCTGGCTTTTAGGTCTAACACTTGCACTGAATTCAGCTTTGAATACATTTCCATGCCGACATTAGTCGCCTAAACCAGCATAGGTAGCTATAACAGATAAAAAATTGTGTGTTGGTTTTTTAATACAAAAAAAAATTTATTGAAATATAGAAACCCAAGAACTTAAATAACAAATATATACAAAAATTAAATATTAAATAGGTACAAATCTAAATAACTTAAAAATAAAATAATCCTAAACTTATAAAATAATACTAATCAACAAGAAACCCACTCCGAGCTGCTCCCGGTGCAAAGGCGCCCATCACGCTCGCTGCGTTTCCGCGTTGGATCGCGATGGACAACCTAACCTTTTTTTATTTGGATTTTCTATGTGTATTCTGAATTCAGCCTTAGTGTGGGATAAGCCTTATTCTGCCTCATCACATCACAAATAAATTTTATTTTATTTTTATATACTAATTTAATGTTAAGTTTTTTTTGACAGTTTATTTTATTAACAATACATGTACTAATAATGTATAAATAATTCAATTAAATAAACTGAATTTAATTTAATAAAAGTCGTATGTAGGTATTTAATTTTAAAATAAACAACAGACTTTATTAAAGCTTACGAAGACTAAACTAACATATGTAAAAGCGACCTCACAGTGGTTACAAGTTACAAATCGAACCACTGCGCAACGAAAACTACATTAATTTAAACATTACTTTACATACACTTCGTATTCATGTAAACGTGTGTACATATCGTAATCGAGCGTAAATATGTACACGTTCGATACACGTGGGAATGTCAATAAAGAGATAAGCATTAATGTCGGAGCTTATAATCGATGGTATTTACATATCGATACTTGTGGTTTAGCCGATTGACGGATATATCCGGGTAGTTTGTGCCCGGATTATTCCGTCATAACATGTCATAGCGTGTAACATGTTACTTCTGTCATATCTACTACATATAGGTAGATAAAAAAACTTAGTACAGACCCTCCCAAAGATATTTATGTAAAAAAATTAAACCTAATAAAATCTATTGTCGTCATAAATTCGCGGCTCCGAGACACCAGCCCCTCGCTCTAAACCGAGATACCAAAGTTTACTCCGTTTATCGAAAATCAAACAAAAAACCTATTTGATGTAGAGAGAGAGAGAGAGAGAGAGAGAGAGAGAGAGAGAGAGAGAGAGACGAGAGATCGACGTATAGCGAGTTTTTTAATATTTTTTTTTTAATTTTTTTATACTACGACGGTGGCAAACAAGCATACGGCCCACCTGATGGTAAGCAGTTACCGTAGCCTATGGACGCCTGCAACCCCAGAGGATTCACATGCGCGTTGCCTACCCTTTAGGTACCTATTCACTCCTTTTTTGAAGAACCTCATACTGTAGCCCGCTGGGAAAACCTCGGCAGGGAGTTCATTCCACAGCCGCAGCGTTCGTGGGAGGAAATTCCTCTAATATCTATAATATAAGTTTTTTGTGTAGGTACTTTATATTGGACTAAGAGCTGGCCACGTCAGATATGACACAATAATGAGAGCAACAAACCTCGTCTGGTTAGATTGCTGTAATATCCTTATTGTTATATCCGGGCATCTGGCAGCTTTTCATGGGTGGATGTCAGAGTGACAGACTAGCAAAATTTTTGAATTGGAAAATAGTACTACCAAAGTAGGTAAAAACTGCCGAAGTTCGATTCGATGAAGTTGTCTCAGTTATAAAAGTCAGGGCCTATATTTTAACATTCGAATATTTTTATTCTAATGTTAAAATATACATAATACATTGCGTATTATTACGGAAACAAAAACAGTAGGCGACAAATTTACTATGAGTCACATTATACGTCGTTTCGCACTACTTTCCCCCAACAGAAACTGGAGCCAATGATACAGAATCTAATTATTTATATTATTTCTCATAATATTGCATCAAACCCAAAACCTTAGGATTGGTTTTCTTGTAGTGGTTTGAATTCTTTAACCTCTACCACTTTACAGCTGCCAGACGTCCAGATCTAGAACAAAGCATAGTATAGCACACTGACTAGAGGGGTTTCGTTGCTCTCATTATTGTGTCATATCTGACGTGGCTAGCTCTTCGTCTATATGCATAAATATGGTAAGTTTACAGCATGAAGTTTTTCTTCTGGTATATTAATCAAATCATATCATTTCGCAAGTTCTAGAAAGCGTAATCAAACATGCACAGGCTACTGACTGATACTGATTAAAATAATCAATCTTACGTAACTGGCTTGATTGATTCCATTAATAAACATCTTCGACTGTCTTAGCTGACTATTTGAAAACATTATATCAACTACAAAGAGCCTATGAATGATTAGTTTATTGTAAATGGTATCAGTCAAGGAGATTAATGCCTACAGAGTTTGCATATTGTTTTCTTTTTAAAAAATCTGCTTCTACATGCAAACTCCATAGGCATATTAATTTCACACGTACTTCGAGCGACAATACATATAAACAACTTACATATTTACTTATAACAGTGCAAGTTAAATAAAAGCTTGTAAGAAGGTACTATTTCAAACAAGATTTACTGAAAATATGGCCTCTGAAAATTTGTATCTGGCCAGTCTTATACCGTAATAAGATTGTCAAAGAAAGTACCGCCCGAGTCACTGTAGCGGTACTATTGTGGGGCTATTTTTTAGGGTTCCGTAGTCAACTAGGAACCCTTATAGTTTCGCCATGTCTGCCCGTCCGTCCGTCCGTCCGCGGATAATCTCAGTGACCGTTAGCACTAGAAAGCTGAAATTTGGTACTAATATGTATATCAATCACACCGACAAAGTGGTAAAATAAAAAGTGAAAAAAAATGTTTTATTAGGGTACCTCCCCTATACGTAAAGTGGGGAGTGATTTTCATTTCAACCCTAACGTGTGATATATTGTTGGATAGGTATTTAAAAAACCGGCCAAGTGCGAGTCGGACTCGCGCACCGAGGGTTCCGTACAAACCTATAACAAGCAAAAGTTGTAGTATGTTTATTACTAATATCAATTTAATACCTCTACGCGTTTACGAGGAAAAAGGTAGTAAGTTTAAAATTTAAAAAAATATGTTTTGTATGATTTTAGTAAAAATGTCTACTTTTCGTAATTTTTTTTTTTTTTATACCACGACGGTGGCAAACAAGCATACGGCCCGCCTGATGGTAAGCAGCTACCGTAACCTATGGACGCCTGCAACTCCAAAGGCGTCACATGCGCGTTGCCGACCCTTTACAAAAATGAGGATTCACTGTGTTGACGACTAAAGGAACAAGAAGGTCCCTCATCGTCAACACACTGGGTCCTCTTTGAGCTCTTTGGCAACCTTACTCACCAGCAGGAACACAACACTATGAGTAGGGTCTAGTGCTATTTGGCTGTGGTTTTCTGTAAGGTGGAGGTACTTCCCCAGTCGGGCTCTGCTCCAGATTTGAGCGATGACATTCGCTGAACGTGCCCTACCACACTTAGCGAGATGCCATTCGCAGTGCCCATACCTCTCTTTTTGGCGTAGTTTAAGGACATACCCAGGTCCGGACGTAGTTTAAGGACATACCCCGGGTCCAAACAATTTTTCCTTTGTCTATGCTATATGAAGTTTCTTCGTGCTAAGTTTTAAGTTTCTGAGTTTAAGGGAAGTACCCTTTAGGTTTTGCGTTTCTTGCGAGTACTCAGTTTCAAAATATGCGACTTAAATTGCTATTTCTTTTGATTGCGTTGACATAAAAGTTTGGTTTTGCTACATCTGAGAGGTCCTATAGCCTTGAGTATTTGACATGAATTTCAATTTAATACCTCCACGCGTTTATGAGAAAAAAGGTAGTAAGTTAAAAATTAAAAAAAAAAAAAAAATTGTATGATGTTACTAAAAATGTCTACTTTTTGTAATTTTTCCATTGTCTATGCTATATAACGCTGCTTCGTGCCAAATTTCAAGTTTCTGAGTTCACGGGAAGTACCCCGTAGGTTTTGCGAGTGCCGAAAACTCTAAAATTTGCAGCATAAACGACTGTATCTTTTGATTGCGTTGGCTTTTATGTTTGATTTTTTTACAGCTCCAAGGGACAATAGACCTGAGTATTTGATATAAATTTCAGCTTGATACCTCCACGCGTTCCTGAGAAAAATGGTCTTGACAGACAGACAGACAGACAGACAGACAGACAGACAGACGGACAACAAAGTGATCCTATAAGGGTTCCGTTTTTTCCTTTCGAGGTACGGAACCCTAAAAATGACTATTCATTTTCAACCCCTATGGGTTTACTAAAATCATTTTTTGATAATGTAAATATTTTCGGAAATAATCGCTCCTAAAGTAAAAAAAAAATTTGTCCCTCTAACTTTAGAACCATAAGTTTTAAAAATATGAAAAAAATATCAAAAAAAGTAGAACTTTATAAAAACTTTCTAGGAAAATTATTTTGAACTTGATAGGTTAAATAGTTTTTGAAAAAAAAATTACAAAATAATTTCTGAACTAAGTTTGTAATTTAACCGTATAAGCAGGTGTTTATTGTACCTGTAATTTCTACAAAATCACAATGAAATGACGTGCTTTCAAATAAAGTAATAACGGTGAAAATCGGTTCACGCAATAAAGAATTATCCCATAAAAATCATCTTCCATACTTTAAGCTCGCGCGCAATAGTTTACTTAATTTGCCGATAGATGTCGCTGTACGTAGAACGCTCATATCATATCCTACATGGCGGTGTTATTTTAACTGGCTCCTTATTCCCTAAAAGGTCGAAAAACTCTATTAATGGAAATAGCCGCATAAAATGCAATTTTTATGATACTCGTAGTTTGAAGTATTAGTAATACCTACAAAAAATACTGTTGAACCATATTTATTATTATTAAGTACCCAAAAATACGATTCTCACAGAAAGTGTCCTGTGAAGTGTGATTTATAGGTCATTTAAAAAAATTCATAGTAAATTAAAATGTTCCAATATAGTAATGATTTTTTTTATCCTGATAGAAATATAGTTTAACTTTGCTATGGTAATATTTTCAGGGCAAAATATTTATAGGGTTTTCGTGGAAAAAATGAAATGTAACCGTGTTTTCATCAAAAAACTGGCATATAATCAGAAGGTATTTTGTCTATTATCCAAGATGAATCTTCTATTTTTATTTCCATGGCCGTCTCATACATGACATACTCAATAGATTTTTATTCAAATTGAATAAGAATTGTTACCCGTTTTTGCGTAATTTTGAAATGAACGGTACATCTAACTGGAAAATTCGGAAAGGCCTTCCAAGACAACCAATATTTTTCATATTTTACTCGTTAAAATGTAATATTTGCTCCAATGGCCGTCTAGATAAAAAAATTAACCATTATATGCATCAATAGATGATTTCAAAAAACCTAGTAATTTCGCCATAGCCTTCGAAGAAAATGAAGCATTTCGTAAAATTCGTCCGTTTTGGGAATAAGGCCTCTTAAGTGGGGACACTTACTGTGACGGACGGAAAACTACGGAACCCTACACTGAGCGTGGCCCGACACGCTCTTGGCCGGTTTTTGGGCTGATTGTGTATCCCTAGTATTATTTGATCGGTGAATGCGTAAGACAATTTTTGCCGCTTTTTGACCCCTTCCCCCTATGTAAGAAAAAACAAAAAAAAATCCTCCTTTCGTAAAGAGAAATAACATGGTTGACCCCCTCCCCCCTAAATCGTGTTACGTATAATAAATGAATGGCACCTCAGGTTTTAATTTATTTGGTTTTTTGCGCCGTCAAGTCATCTCACTTCTTATTAATGTAATAGGATGAACTGGTGTTTTGCAAATATTAATGAGTCTATGGGGGGTCCGAGATTATTTATTGGGAATGACCACACACAGAGTTTTAAATAATTTATAAAAAATCTATTAGCTATTTCGCAATGGGGTAAAAACCCCACAAATAATGAATTGTACCAAAATTTAGTTAAATAAATACACAAAAAGGTCTCATTCATATTGATTTTTTTACTAGTTTTTGACATTACTCATTATTTAGATTTATTTAATAACTAGCTTTTGCCCGCGGCTTCGCTCGCGTTAAATTCGGGGTAACACGGTTGCCCTTTCCTGATTGTCCCCCGGAATGCTCCATACAAACTTCCACCCCCCATTTTAGGGAAGTGGGGGGGTTAAAAAGAGACAAAAAGTAGCCTATATCACTCTCCATCCCTTCAACTATGTCCACCTAAAAAATCACGTCAATACGTCGCCCCGTTTTGCCGTGAAAGACGGACAAACAAACCACACATACACTTTCCCATTTATAATATTAGTATGGATTTTCCCTCCTTATGTGTGTTCCATCGCTTGTACAATGGGTTGTGCTCTGAAGAACTGTTCGATATGATGCCCACGGCAGCTTTTTATCACCACACCGCTCGCCGCCGGCAGGGTGTTCATCCTCACACCCTGGAGCCTAATGGGTCGCGCACTGTACGGTTTAAGAGGAATTTCCTCCCACGAACGCTGCGGTTGTGGAATGAACGAGGTTTCCCAGCGGCCTACGGTATGAGGTTCTTCAAAAAAGGAGTGAATAGGTTTTTAAAGGGTAGGCGCATGTGAATCCTCTGGGGATTGCAGGCGTCCGTAGGCTAAGGTAACTGCTTACCATCAGGCGGGCCGTATGCTTGTTTGCCACCGTCGTGGTATAAAAATAAAATTGTGACAGTATGACCAACTGATTTCTCGATGACAGTTGCTCACTACCAACTGTCAGTTTCAAAAGTGGATGACATTTTAGTACTGTAGTATTACAACAATACCACGGGAGCGGATATGTCAAATCATCAAATCAGTGAAAGTGACAACGCCTATTATGTTCAGTCATTTTTGAGGTTAATATAGGCCTCGAGCAAATCGGTATAACAATACTAACAAATGTATATTTGAATAAATAAATATAATAAGTAGTCTGCTTTTTAGGGTTCCGTACCCGTTCTTAACCGGTGGTCTCTGGAATTAATAAAAAACCGGCCAACTGCGAGTCGGACTCGCGCACCGAGGGTTCCGTACAAAGCTGTAGGTATATAGGGGTAGTAACTTTAAAATTATTAAAAATATTTTTATTATACGATGTAACTAACAGTTTACGGTTTTCGCAATTTTTATCTGTGCTATATTCGTACCAAATTTCAAGATTCTGAGTTCACGGGAAGTACCCTGTAGGTTTTGACTCCCTTGCGAGTTTCGAAAATTTGCGGCATAAACTGCTGTATCTTTTGATTGCGTTGGCTTAGAAGTTTGATTTTTTCACAGCATCAAGGGACAGTTTTGATTGTTTATTGCATAAAATTAACACTGACAGTTAAACCTTACGTGCTAATCTGCATTACATTACTTAATAGCTAACATGCATTATTCGAATTAATTACAATTAAATTTAACTTTAGAATACAATAATTGTAATTTAATAACGAGGCGAAATAATTAATGAAATGTCATTGAAAAATAAATAAATTGTGGGATTACAGTAATTAATGAAATGTCAAGATAATAAATAATAATTAAAAGTCATAACAATACAATTTCGAATAAAATGAAAACTTCTAATAAGTAAAATATATAACATCAATTAAAAATAAGTTAGACGAGCATAAGCGATGTCAAATAAATCAAACAAATTAGGGGATTAATTAATTATTATGTCAATATAAATTATTATTATTATTGCGCATACTAGGTAATGGAGCTAGTGGTAACTATTGATTCAATGTAGCGATTGGAAGCGGCTAAGAATTTAGTTTCCGGCGTTAAAAAAATATCGAGATCGTGGTCGCCGTCTAGGATGTTGTTCAGTAACGTCAGGGCCTGGTGGAGAGGGCACGCGGCGAGCAGGCGCGTTTGGCCGGGAGGCACAGCGAAGAGACCGCGACTGCGGGGCCGGAGCTGACTCGCGATGAGACGGTTGACCTCACCAAATACAATGGACCAGCTGAGGACTTTAAACAACTGACAAAAGATGCGAGCTTATATCTGCACAATTGTAAATTTTAAATGTAGAAATTATTTGCTAACCAGTGTGTAACCGCCATACGATAAATAAAATAACCTGAGTATTTGATACACATTTCAGCTTTATACTTCCACGCGTTTCTGAGAAAAAGGGTCTTGACAGATGGACGGACGGACAGACGGACAACAAAGTGATCCTATAAGGGTTCCGTTTTTTCCTTTCGAGGTACGGAACCCTAAAAAGAACAGCCTAAGTTGACTTAATTCGTTAAAAGTAATTTATATTCAGGGCTATAGAAAAATAAAATAATTTTAAACAAAAAAAAATCCAAAAGAGAAGGCTCGAGCTGCTGTAAAAATATTCAAATGACTGTGCCTATAATAGTTGAATAGTTCCCTCGATTTCTCCAGGATCCCATCCACCAACTGTACAGTATACTCTTTCAAACAAAAATGATTTCCCTAATCGGTCCAGCCGTCTTCGAATAATCGGTGAACAAACATTTAAAAAAGCAAAAACTAAGATTCCGACAAATTGAGAACCTCCTCCTTCGAAATCTTGAAGTCGGTTGATAATGTAATCAAACCCGCACGCACTTTTAAAGAACAACCATGGTTTAGTTTTCAATTTATACATATCCATACTAATATTATAAATGGGAAAGTGTATGCGTGTCTTTGTTTGTTTGTTTGTCCGTCTTTCACGGCAAAACGGGGCGACGAATTGACGTGATTTTTTAAGTGGAGATAGTTGAAGGGATCCCCCCACTTCCCTAAAATGGGGGGTGGAAGTTTGTATGGTTTGTTACCCCGAATTTAACGCGAGCGAAGCCGCGGGCAAAAGCTAGTAAATTATAAAAGCCACCAATTAAATAATAAAATTGGTTGAGCCGTTTTCGAGTTATCGCAAAAAGTTATTGGAAGTGCCGCAAAATATCCTATTAAACAATTTTCTTTTATAACTTGTCTGTATTGTGGAAGGCCAGCAACTGCTCTTGGCCGGTTTTTGAAGAACCCCGTCCTGTAGTAGACTGTAGTACCTTTAACTACTTTTAAAACCAGTATTTTGTGATAAAAGTTTATGTACGATATTATTAGAAAATGCTTTAAAGAACGCGATTCATTTCCCCAAGCATTCATGCAGAACTTCAAAGTTTAAAAATAAATATTGTTTGAGCGAAACATTTCAAGGCAGCCGGTATTTACCGGTTTTCCCCGCACTACGATAAAGCAACGCCATCTGTGCAGTCTAGACAGGAAACTGCACAATCCAATTTGCCTAGGCTGCCGTTTGAAATAACTCTTGCACTTTCACACAATATATATGTTTTGGCTTTATTTGTGACGCGTTTTCATCCACAAAGGGACGGAGAGGCTATATGCGTTTAGGTTAAGTGAGACATTGGTGGTTTATTCCCGAAATTTCTAAAATGATTGACTGGTTTAGTTGCGGTTTTATCTTACTGTTAATCTTGAATACATACAACAGTCAACTTTGTAATAAAACCTGTGTTTGACGTTAATCGACGTTACTCGTAATCAACTCTATTTCTTCCTTGAAGGTAACTGTATATTTGCATTAAAATCTAAAATTCAATTTGCTATTTTGCATTAGGGCAGGGGTCGGTATCTTTTTTGGCAAAGAGCCTGATGGCGGAAAATATGGGATTTTTGGAAGCTCATAGAGCCGCAGTTTTCTGTTTTTCACTGTAATATTTGATTCAAAAAAACTTTTGGGGAACTTGAAGAGCCACAACTGCCCTCCAAAGAGCCGCATGCGGCTCGCGAGCCGCGGTTTGCCGACCCCTGCTTTAGGGCCTATAGTTTAAGTTAGGTAGGTTTCTTTAGTTTCTATTTATTTAATTAGTTTAATATAGTAGGTATTGTATAAGAATTATTAACCGACTTCAAAAAAGGAGGAGGTTCTCAATTCGACTGAATTTTTTTTGTTACTAAATTTCATTTAATTATAATAATTTAATGTAAAAAAAACTCCCATGTTTAAAGTTTTTATTATATACATTTTGACGTGCTCCACAAAATGACAAAAGGGGACGAAATTTAATATTAGTAAAAAACATAATTGCTTAAACAAACTCCGGAACGATTTCTAAATCAGAGCGGAATCATTTACAGTTAGTTAATTATTTTATAATTTCTTATAGAAAGTTTAATTAAATTCTAAAATATGGTTCGGATTACGTTATCATCAATAATTAATTATTTTAATGATGATTTATCTCTTACTAAGAGATGTCCGGTTTAATTTATTCAAATATAGCTGCGTTATTTATTTAGTCTATTAAAAGTACCGTAAAGTGCAATTAAACAACGTTAAACACAATCATAAGAAAAGAAAATACAACGTAGACACTAAGGAAAACTTAGCTCTGTATTCCTGTAAGGGATCTCTTCCAGTTTACCTTTGATTTCCATATATCGTGGTCATGGCATTTATTTGCAATTCAATATCGAGATATTTCATTTTATTTACGGCTTCCTAGCCTAGTCGGTAGTGACCCTGTCTATGAAGCAGGAAGTCCCGAGTTCGAATCCTGGTCATGGCATTTATTTGTATATTTATCACGGATATTTGTTTCTGAGTTATGGATGTTTTCTGTATTTAACTAAGTATATGTATATATCTATTATATATTGTCATTACTGTTGTATGCTAACGTAGACACTAAGACACGTAACTAACAATTCTTATGGGCTCCCGGGCCTGAAATAAACGTATATTTAATTTAATTTAATTTAATTATACTATATGTCGTGGCGTGGCCTAGTACCCACAATACAAGGCTTATTGAAGTTACTGTGGTACTTGGTTGATTTGTGTAAGATGTGATAATATTTTATTTTATTTATTAAAAAAATCTTGCTGTTTTGAGAGCATCGCATAGTAGTTAAAAATGTTAGGGTTAGTGTCTGTTTTTTGTCTTATTTATAACGTCTCTTTTGGATAAAAGTAATTTTGATTTTCCATCTTATGCCTCATTGTGGTAAAATTATCCTAAAGGCATTTATAGGAGTTTAAATAACTATTTATAATAGGAATATTAGAAATCTACTCGTAACAATCCTATTTCCTAATAGTACTTACGAAATTCGATATCCGTTTAATCCTAAACATCTAGCGGGACTTAATCTTTTATAAACGTCGTTTCTTGTGCCACCCAGTCTGAACCGATAATATATGCAGATTGAATGCAGCACATCACTATTTGAACAGGTTATCGCATTTGTGCAGTGCTGCAGATTAGAGAGGGGATATATCTATTGTATACGGTTTAGTGTCGATAAATTCTCGTCAAGCCGCCATAGATATTGGAACCGACGTCTATCTCTGTTGATCGTGGATTTAATACTCCGCTTAAGATTAGATGGCTATAGAATTCTATAAATGTCTGTCAAGCCTATTTTCGTTATAGTCTTCCCTGCTTAAAAAAAACGTCGAAAATAAATGATTATAGGTTAAAACATATTTAATCTGTGTTTTATTGTAGTCTGGTAATAAGCCAGTTTGCTGCTACAGATCAGCATTAAAGTTAGGTCTTGCTATAGACTAAAAATACCAAAAAAGCAAGTCAAACTTAGGAAAACAAAATAATTTGTTAAAAAAGTGCGAGCGATGTCATGCATGTCATATCGGTTCCGTACTATCACACAATAATTAAAAGTTAAATTAAAAAAAAAACAAACGATGCGTGCAGCTTTAATATCTCTATTTAATACATTATTATATACTAGTAGCCCGCCTCGACTGAGAACTGGCGATATACTTGCAAAAGAATCGACCAATATAACAAGACCCTTATGAAGATCGTTTTTCGCCTTTTAGCTCCATAACCTCTTGATCGGTCCTGCTCATATCATATATGGACTCTCAAATTATATGTATTTCTGCTGCAACCCCAACAAATTTCATAAAGGTCAAAAACGTTACTAAAGTTATCGCGGAATGAACGCTCAAAATCAAAAAGCCATCGAAATGCCGAGACGTCCCAGTAGCCAGTTGACAGTTGTGTCCCATGTCGTTTGTAAGAACTTTACTTCGCTTACACTCCACTCGTTCGATTACTATAGCCCGGTTACATTTGTCCTAGTTAGCCTCCTAAATGATTTAGTGACTAAAAGTGAAGTGTAACCGCATTTAGCAAGTAAATTTACTATTAAGATAAGCTAGGATCCTAATTAGGATGCCAGTTAGGACACAAAAAAAGTAAAGTGTAACAAGGCTTTAGAAATAGACAGATAAGCAATAGTTATATTTGCGGTAGCCCTTAGGGAGCTATCAATTAACTATTCCTTGTTCGTTCTCATATCGATAATAACCGGTTTGCCCCTCCCTACGGGTAGAGAAGCATAATTAGTGAGGTGTTTTGTTTATCTAAGCGCCGACGAAACCGATTACGGCGCAAAGGGCTAATCAACTGGGCCTATTGAGCGTTATTTATGTAGCGTTTGCTTCTATGCCTGTAGACTGAAAGCGATACGATAATTTGGCAAAAAGTTCAAAAGCAGGCTTATTTTAGTATACTTACAGTATTTGTTTATTAAAACTTTCTTTCTTTCCTAGCGTTTTTCCCAGCTTTTTGCTCTATTGAGCCTGGGGTCCGCTCAGAAACCTAATCCCAGAAATTGGCGTAGGCACTAGTTTTTACGAAAGCGACTGCCATCTGACCTTTCAACCTAGAGGGGAAACTTGTTGGGATTAGATCCGGTTTCCTCACGATGTTTTCCTTGACCGAAAAGCGACTGGTAAATCAAATCAATTGATATTTCGTACATAAATCCGAAAATCTCAGTGGTACGAGCCGGGGTTTGAACCCGCGACCTTCGGATTGAAAGTTTGACGTCTTACCGCCTGGCTACCAGCGCTTTGTTTACTAAAACGATTGCCCCTGTTGCCCCCCCTGTATCCGCGCCTGAGGAACCTCGGGACTATGTTAAGCGGTGAACGAAAAAGCATGGAAATGGTATTAGATTTGCAAAATTACCCCACATTTTCGCGGGTGTGCCATATTAGCCCAGCTGTTATGTACATTTTACCTGGAAAGTAATCCGAACTCAACGGAAATTTAACGGGTTGTTTGGGGGAATACTAGGAAGACTCTCATAAGTTTTCGACCTCGAAGGACCCTGTGGAACTTGAAGGGGGGACAAAAACCTCATATTTTTTTAGTTTTTCGCTTATATTTCATAACTCCGTCTCTTAGATGTCCCAGCGCTGGGCCATCGTGTAGAGGAGCCATAATAGTGGCTACAAAGACACTCTTACTTATTTCAATCCTAAATACTAAGAGCTTCTGCTATATGTCTAATGAGATTCGACTATTTGATAGAGTTAGTGTCACATAACTATTCTATTTGTGCTATAAATTTCAGGAGCTGGTTTTAACAGCTCTAGAAATATCTTAGGCGTAATATCAGCTGTATGTCGATCAGATAAGGTTTAAATTGTTTTACAAATGGTTGATAGAACCAAGGACCAGTAAAGAATACTGACTGTTAATCTCGCCCCAGATTAGTAGTCTTTAGTAGGTACTTTGCAATGTCGACTCTTTAAAGTTGGGGCCAGACGGCAGATAGCCGCAGATTCTGCCACGTGACCTTGGTTGGAGCGAGTTGTTGAAGTGAGCGGCAACATGGTTGACAAACAACCAACCGCTTCTGCCAATGGTTGGCAGAGCACACCTAGCCACCGAGGGCGTTTAAAGGTCATGTAGAATTTAGCACCAACCACTGGCTACAAGGTCTCGTGGCAGAGGGCTGTGGTTGTATGCCGTCTGGCCCCAACTTTACCCTATCGCGTTCAGCTTTTTGTGGTGGATGCGTTTCTGGCGTTGCGGTATCAAGACAAAGTAAGCAGGGGCTGATTTGTCTTATCAACCGACTTCAAGATTTCGAAGTTCTCAATTCGTCGGGATCTTTGTTTTTCAAGATGACACTTGTGACAACAAAAAGCGATTTGTATGTAGATACAGATAAACAGTCTGCCAGTTCCTGCATACAAATTGCTGTTTGTTGCCACAAGTGTCATTTTTATATCAGATGACGTAGGTAAATACCACTATTTTTACACCGCACTTTTTAGTGCTTTCAGCCAATTAAATTTTTTTTTTTTTTCGGAGTTCAGCATCACTTTTATGAACGTTTATCACGTAACGTAGCAGATCTTGCGGTCCCCACCCGTACCTACTAGTAGGTAGTCGACATTCGGAAGGTTGCAAATCACTTCTGGTCCTTCTGGATGTGATTGGCGCAGGACTGGGACAAGTGGCGTACACGAAGAGAGGCCTCAGCAGTGGGCAATAAAATGGTGAATATAATGTAGGAATTGACAGACTTTATTATAATGTATCTGTGGTCGGAACTTTATAACTAGTCGTCAAAATATATGTGTTAAAGTTTACACTCCATAATAAACAGAATTTATCAATTTCTGTTAAACTATTTGAGTGTATTATCGGACAAATGTGATCGCTGACTATAAAGGCTCCAGTACACAGTGGTCAAGGAAGGTCCATACCAAGTCATGCTCAACTGTAGACGAACATCACGTAGGTGTTCACACAATGGTGCATATAAGTACATGCATATACATACACAACAGCGGGTCCATAAAGTCTCCAGCCAGCTGACAGCGTATTTACGTCAGCTACATTGGAACTTGTCAAAAATTCAAGCTGTCAGTGATAAACTAAACATACAATGACGTCTGTGTGAACACCACAGGCCACGGTACGCTACAATTCCTTTGAAGTGTGCCAATAAACCGATAACTTCCCGATTGCCAGTCGGGCCAGTCGTCCGCCATTGTATACCATTGCCCCCTGTACACAATGGCGATGGCAGGGAATGGCCCATTCTTCACCACTGTGTACTGGGGCCTTAAGGCACAGGGTGGCACCACCCGAGCTTCCGCATTGTTTTTAATTTTTATGTAGGTATCTTCTTAAATATATGAAAGAAGAAACTGACTGACTGACTGACTGACTGACTGATTGACTGATTGACTGACTGACTGACTGACTGACTGACTGACTGACATATCAACGCACAGCCTAAACCGCTGGTTCTAGAGATTCCAAATTTGACACGTAGGTTTCTTATAAGGTCCAGGGATGCACTAAGAGAGGATTTTTCAAAATTCACCCCCTAAGGGGGTAAAATGGGGGTCCAAAGTTTGTCTGGCGAATCAAGATTTGTTAGACTATTTTATTCGAAACTTCACAGGTGTATTTCTAACGATAAATGAGTAAACACGTGTTTCAGGGATTTTGAAAATTCAACCCCTAAAAGGGGCAAATGTGGTCACAAAGTCTGAAAATCAACATGGGTATTGTATCATTTTTAGTACACGGGCGAAGCCGCGGGAAAAGGCTAGTTTACTATAAAATGCTAACACTAAATTGTTGTTAAACGATTAGTTCAATTAATAAATTAAATAAAAAAATATAAAATATCTGCAATAAATGAATATCTATTTTTTAAGAGATTAACAGTCTTTTCTATTTTATCTATGGTTAGAACTTTATAGCCGTCAATAGATATGTCTGAGCTTTCTCACGCCGTTAAAGTTTAGAGTCCACAATAAACATAATCTGTCAATTTCTATGTTAAACTATTTGTTTTAATGATTCTTGAGTGTGAAGTAACGTATGAATAACTTACATTTCTATGTTTATTTTATTTATTAAAGGTTTAGAGGTTAAACTGTTTAAAAGGCAGTTTGGTTTAATTTAATATTTTCGTATAAATAATATTGATTTTACACCGTTTCGTTATTATATTTAATCTTTTTGAACTATGGCCGTATTTTCCGACATATAAAGTTTTTTTAATTTAATCTTACCTTTATTTTTAAAGTTCTTCTCGTTCTCGTTTATGTTTTAAAGAAGAATATATCTAAATGTGAATAGGTATAGACAAAATATTTTACGTCACACCTGGCCATAATGTGAGTTTTACCGCTCGCTACGCTTACGGTAAAACTCGCATTATGGCCAGGTGGGGACGTAAAATTGTGTACTCACCACGGGCAGTAAAAAAGAAAGCCCTCTATCGCATATTTACAACCCTCGCCTGCGGCTCGGGTCCCAAATACCTGCGATTTCGGGCTTTCTTTTTTTTACAGCCCTAGGTAAGTAATGTACTATAGGACGCTTAGAATCAGAAATATTTAGAGCAGTCTGGACTTTGGTCTCCTGAGACGCCGCATGACTCAATTATGCCGCGAGATCAAGCAGTTAGCTATATCTACCAGGGATCGGAATAGTGACAAATTTTACGTAAATTTTATTATTTCGTGCATAAATCCATTATTTGTATGAACAGTAAAAAATTAACTAACTTGACCTAGTAGCCAACCGCAGCCAGAAATATAGCACTGACTGGACCTCAGAAGCCGACCATTTCACCCACCCTTTTTGGTGGGTGGCCACTAGCCACCGCTTAATCTCGCGGCTAGGGGCTTCTTTAGCTTAGTATAGTTTGATCCAAGGAATAATTGTGTCGAGCGGCATCGCCTGTAACAAAAGTGCAAACTGAAAGCTCTTGGCGTCCCCACTAAAAAGTTCGTAAATATACGTATAGGTCCAAAACAAAAGACAAACAATATGATCTATAGGGTTTTTAACCTCATAATAAATAATGATAGAAGCTTTATAAACTGATTTACGGTCACTTGTGAGTGGTCACTACTTTTAACCTTTTCATTCATTTGAATCTTTTAAAGACCTTACTTCTGCTTTACATATTCAAATAGGTCTAAAACATAAGCCTTTTAAAAAGTGAGATATCACGTATATCCTATTCAGATACTAACAATATCTCACTTTCAAAAAGGCACAAGTCTCAAAAATTATAAATTGAATATAAATTACGAACAGTGTTAATTTGAATCTTCTTGACTCTGCATAAGGTAGATTTTTGAACGAATAATGATCATTTTTACGATATACAGATGTATCGTTTTGTATGCTGGACACACTGAAAGCTGTGACGTTTATCGTTAAATATGGCGAATCGGCGCAGGCGTACGGATTAGCGCTCAACTATTTGTTATGCTGTATTCCCACCCGTACCTGCAGGGGACAGACGGAAGTACCTACGTTTTATTTTCGAATTATGTATTCACATTTGTCCTCTCCGATTAACTACATTGATCAACACTCAATGGCATAGTGCGTTGAGTCAACGTACTACATACAGCTAACCGACATACAGTCCACATCAGATATATCGGAGCGGCCAGGGTACTCGAAAATATCTGAACAAGCACTTTATCGCCTTGACAATAGAGGCGTTGTTCAGATATTTGTCACCACCTTGACCGCTCCGATACTGATGGCGACTGTACAACGCCCGCCGACGACTGACATACATTTGTTTTATGCAATGTATGGCAGTCGGCGGAAGCGTAGAGCGATATCGCTATAAGCGTTTTTTTCACACTGGCACCGCAACCGGACGCGGCGACGGTGTGCAAGCGAGACAGCGCTATACACATGCAGAGCGATGTCTCGCTCGCGCACCGGCCCCGCATGCGAATACCGCACCAGTATGAAAGCCGCCTAACTGCGCAGTATCACGGTATTTACGGTGTACGAGATTTTTTGTCTCCGTTTCAGCTTGGGTAAAAATGCTTTCGTAAATATGTCCATCCGTCTGTCCGGGTGTTCTCCTCTACATGTCTCAATTCTCAACCGATTCCCGTAAAATTGTGTAAGCAGGTTCTTAATCCAGGTACCTTGTCGCCTGAAAGTACGGGGTACTGTGCGCAAAATCCGGTAGTTCTGATATTTTGCAGACTTGTTTATGATGTTGGCCCAATGAATAATCCAAGTTTGTGACCTCGAGCGCCGAACGCAACTTTGTCAAAAATCGAAAAAACGGTTTTTTATTCAGACTTGGCTGTTATGAGTTATGACCCTAAAGGACTGGTTTTTGATGACAGATCTACCGGATTTGACGCACACGATGATTCTATAAAGTTACTGGATCATCTACAGTTGCGTAGAATTTTGTTGTCGTTTCGGTTTTAGGAACATGTTCTAAATGGTAGAAATTGTTAAAAAGGACTTAAGGGCCATAATGATCTATGCCGCTTAAGACCACTGTGAGCTCGCTAAGATAAAAATGGCGGGGCCATACTTACATCTATTCAATTATGCTATGCTCGTTTAGAAGTTTAATGGTGTAAGTAATGTAGGTACGAACCTATTTTTGTTCGATTGGCGAAGTAGAAACATTAATATTTTTCGTGTAACGTTAGCAAGGCCTACCTGTCATTTTCACATTTCTTTTTATTAAGATCTTAATAGCTTATAACAATTTAGCTAGGCATAATTTATACGTGAAATCACTGCTTTTTAATTATTTTCTAAGATAGCAGTCCAAATTGACTTACCTACACAAAACGTTTCATCTACGTTTAAAATTTTACGATATTTCGGTTTTAATTGTTTCTTTATTGCTTGTTAAATAAATAATTCTGACCCATCACGGCGGGGGGTAAATCAATTATAATAAATATAACAGAGAGGGTGTAATTATGTTTAATCATTGGGGTGGAGAAATAAAAGTGATTGACTTTAACGAGTATAGTGAGTCCACCAGACCTGCCTTGAGGTCGTTGATTTTTTAAGAATCCAAGGTATATTCGACTCTTCCGAGTGAAAAGTAGTGACTTGGCTATATTAGGTACTGCTGCGTCAAACTGTAAATGTGTACATAATACCCATTGATTTATACAAAAAGGGAGATATGGTACCAGGCGCTCGATTCTGTGCCATCCGGCACCTATATTGAATTAGTCGTGTGGCAGAGTCTCTCGGTCACACTTTGTGCAATGCGCAAAATATGGAGGTCTCCCTTGCATACCCGTGTTAACTATATAGGTTTATCTCTTTCGCCCATGATGCACATACATTATAGCGGTGTGTAGCATTTTACAAGTGTGTAGGTGCAGGACCACATTACAGTTTTGTTTACTATGAACGTCACTCATCTTTCTTTTTGTTTATGTCTATGATAATAACCCACCACGATAAACAAAATATGTATGTTCGTCTCAAGTCCTGTCTCGCTGGCAACTCAAATAGAAACCCAGGAAGCTCACATATGGTTAAGTTAGAGATCACAAGCACATTCCCAAGGTTTGATGTTTGGCACAGCTACTCCGTCATTGAAGCCGAAGCCCCGTTGTTTTACTGAGCTAAATGCTGTTACTACAATAGGGGTCGGTCCCAGTGGTCGCCAATAAAAGAAAAAAACGGCCAAGTGCGAGTCGGACTCGGGCACCGTATTCCGTATAAACCTGTAGGTATATAGGGGTAGTAACTTTAAAATTATTAAAAATATTTTTATTATATGATGTAACTAAAAATTTACGGATTTCGCAATTTTTCCTTTATCTGTGCTTAAGTTGCTTCGTACCAAATTTCAAGATTCTGAGTTCACGGGAAGTACCATGTAGGTTTTGATTCCCTTGCGAGTTTCGAAAATTTGCGGCATAAACGTCTGTATCTTTTGAATGCGTTGGCTTAAACGGCTATTAGACATGGCAATTTGTAGGGTCCAACTCCTGTCGGCCCCAACGCCCGTTATTACACTTTCCCTACAAATCGTCCCTACCAACCCTACCTCACCAACAAATCGTCCCTACCAACGTTTACAGAGATGCCTTCAAAACATCTAAAAAATGTATTGGCGAAGCACGGTGATAGTACTTATAACATTATACATTAAATAAAAAAAGAAACTGTTTTTATTATTATAGATATTTAAATGACCGCTCGAGCTGCCTGAATCTAACTTCATCTGCCCAACCCTTCTATTATTTAAATACAAAACTAGAAAAATATATTAATTACCAACGAATCTACACATTTTAACTTTTATTTTAAATAAAAAACCAGACGGAATGTGTAGAAAATGGCTAACTCTAACGACCTCCATAAACAGCTACGGGTGTCGGGGCACTGCCGATCGCCCCGATCGCCCTAGATCGGGACTCCTACTACCTAGGTGCCATTACACCTACCAATCTGACATGTTGGACCCTACGAATTGCCATGTCTAATAGCCGTTTTAGAAGTTTGATTTTTTCACAGCTCTCAGGGACAGTAGACTTGAGTATTTGATATAAATTTCAGCTTGATACCTCCACGCGTTCCTGAGAAAAAGGATCTTGACAGACGGACGGACGGACCACAAAGTCTTTATTGGAATTTCTGTAAAAATATTGTAAATTAAACATCATTTACTCCAAAACACGGCATCGATAATCTCCCAAAAGCACTCAACCATTTTTGGAAATATGTTAAGTAGTCGTTCAAACAGCCATAGACAACAAACTGTCCTTCGAAAAAAAATCTGAGTGAGTTGTCTCTGCGTGTTAATGCTAGTGTCACGTCGCGCTTATTGGCTCTTCTCACGACTAGGGATGGGCAGTCATAAACAAACATATCGATATTTTTTCAATACCATATCGATAATATACGATCACTGTAGCCTTTGGACACCTGCATCTCCAGAGGTGTCACATGCGCGTTGCCGATCCTTTAATATAAAGGAAGATTCAGGCTAAAGGGACAAGAGGGTGCCCCGTTGTTAACACACTGCATCCTGTTTGAGCTCTCTGGCAACCTTATTCACATATTTCTTATCTGCAATTGGCTCTACAGAGTTTGAATGTCGGTAATAAGTCGGTACCTATGCAAAAGAATACTTCCGTTTACGGAATTTCCTTTTATCTAAGGAATTACTTAGGTACATTGCTGTTAAGTTTCACTAGTTTGCAGGTTTTAAAAATGTATGCCACATCTTATATTATGTATGTACTGGTTGTAAAGCATACTTAACGTATAAGCTATAAACAGTTCGTACTACCTACACCTCATAAACATGTTAGTAAACACAGTTTATGACAATATAAAGTCGTAATAACGTTGTTTATCAAACATTAGAATGGAAAATAATATCCTCAATGCACTTTCCAAGCACTCGTAAACTTCTTTCTGATAAAACGTATACTTAATTTTGACAGTAACAAGTTTGCAATATATAGTCTGGCAAACCATTTCTGTCAGTAGAAACGCGCGGCAAATTCAAAATACGTACATGTGGCAACCCTTTGTGATGAGACACGAATTTCATGACGAACATTTCAATTCACATTGAATTTGTTTCTAGTGTATTTCACTCTCTCATCTTAAGCGCGAGTGAGATAGAACTCCTGCAACGTTCCCAATTAAATTTAAATTCATTTTTAAGCCATATGTCAATTGCCTCAACCAGATTATCTGTTGCAGTTGATGACAGATCAGACGAAATATATCCGTCTCCTTTTTACACACCGTAAATGTCAACTAATGAAAGGGGCGGAAATACCACCTAAAATTAAAAACATAAAATTTGATGATCATTGCTGCTTTTTTCACTGATTCTTAGTGTTGTCATACTTTTGTTCGCTGTACATTGCTACTGCGTTCGTTGGCTGGCCAGACTATATTACCTAATTTACCGGAGCCATATCAGATTTAAATAAGTTTTTTGATTTTCTTGTCCAAAATAATTAGCGAGCACATGTCTTAGATAAATATAACTAAATAGGTAACTATATCAGTACGACGTCTCGGATTCAAACCGCTGTTCGAACTAATGAATATTTCTGAACTTACGTGCCAAATATCTGTTGACATTTCCCAGTCACTTCTCGGTGGAGAAAAACATCGCGAGAAGCCTACATCCGTAAATAAATGTAACTTTGTAGTTTGCGGAAATATAAGTCTCTTGGTTGGTTTGTATAAGTTCCCTTATAAAGAACGAGACTTCTCTTTCCCCACAAACTCTAGGTGAAGTTCCTAACCCACTTCTGGGGCAGCGTGGAGACTATAGCTCCAACCTGCAGGTGCATAAATAATTTTAAACAAAAAAAACCGAATTCACTTAGACTCCACCTTTCCAAAAGGAAATGCCCGAGCTACTGTAAAAAATATTTAAATCACTATTGGTGTGCCTGTAATATTTGAAGAATTCCCTAGCTTTCTCCAGGATCTCATCATCAATCAATCTCTCATCATCATCAATCTCGATTTAACGGCCTCCTAGCCTAGTCGGTAGTGAGTGACATTGCCTACGAAGCAGGAGGTCCCGGGTTCGAATCCTGGTAAGGGCATATATTTGTGTGTTTATCACAGATATTTGTACCTGAGTTATGGATGTTTTCTATGTATTTAAGTATTTATCTATATCTATTTATTATATATATCGTCGTCTAGTACCCACAACACAAGCCTTATTGAGCTTACTGTGGGACTAGGTCGGTTTGTGTAAGATTGTCCTATAATATTTATTTATTATTTATTTATTTTATCACGTCCTGACCTGGTTACAATGGGACCAACCAATCTTTCAAACAAAAAAATATTTTTTCAATTCGGTCATAAAAACACGGTTCGGAACATAAAAAAAACAAAGATCCCGACGAATTGAGAACCTCCTCCTTCGAAATCTTGAAGTCGGTCAAAAAAGGTCTATGCCCTGTAGATGTTTGTATTATGTACGTGTGTTTGTTGTAAATAAATATTTTTATTTTAACTTCATAGTTTGGCGTAGGTCTAAATCTACCTACATCATTGGGGACAATCTTACAAATGCTCAATTTTTATTTAATTTTATCGACAGTAAACAACATCGATAACTCGGCGCACTAGTACAAATATTGACGCATCGATCGCGCGTCAACAGCCCTATTTGTGTAGAAAGTTAATTTACTCCAGCAGTGCTCGATATTGTCCCTGCAACACCAGGGGTCTTAAGAGGTCATTCCTACTTGCTCTTATAAAATAGTGAGTTTCGTGGAACTTAAATACTTTCATCTATTAAGGCGATTCGTGTCCTTAAAGACCTTGACAATAAAGGAGGCGTTGATTATTTAAGTCTCTGATTTAGATAATCCGACCTTGATGCGCCTTTGTTGAGATTTAGTGAGACTGCTCGACTCCTTCTCTCCTCAATCTCACATGAGATGCTAGTTTTGTTAGTGCGATATTAATGATGGAGATAATGTATAATTTATTTATATTAAACACGGGAAACATGTTATTTTTAGGGTTCCGTACCTCGAAAGGAAAAAACGGAACTCTTATAGGATCACTTTGTTGTCCGTCCGTCCGTCAACCCGTCTGTCAAGGCCCTTTGTCTCAGGAACGCGTGGAGGTATCAAGCTGAAATTTATATCAAATACTCAGGTCTACTGTCCCTTGGAGCTGTGAAAAAATCAAACTTCTAAGCCAACGCAATCAAAAGATACAGTCGTTTATGCCGCAAATTGCCGCAAATTTTCGAAACTCTCAAGGGAATCAAAACTTACAGGGTACTTCCCGTGAACCCAGAACCTTGAAATTTGGTGCGAAGCAACGTCTTATAGCACAGATAAAGGAAAAATTGCGAAAATCGTAAATTCTTAGTTACATCTATAATCAAAATATTTTTAATAATTTTAAAGTTACTACCCCTATATACCTAGATACCTACAGGTTTGTATGGAACCCTCGGTGCGCGAGTCCGATTCGCACTTGGCCGATTGTTATTTATAACACTTTATGTTCCTTTACATTATTTTTAAATAAATTATTAAATATGTAAGTGCAATGTTTGATTTCACATCATTCGTTTATCGTGATCAATTCTGTATAATTATGTAGAAAAATAAATTTATGTGATATCCTATACCATTAGATACATATACATTTATCTTCTTAATATCATATATGAGTATTATTTTAGCCCAGAATATATAATAACATATTTCTTCCAAAATTAACAAAATATTTACACCAAAGTGACGTCACTAATTCTTCTATTTATCCCCCCATTACCCCCTCCGTCAAAATACTCGCGCAGGTAAGGAATCTCGTTTGGAATTGGAACCCGTCAACATTCCTGGCGCGACACACGACACCGAATTCCTGTTGTCGCTCAAACGTCGTCACGCGTTACTATTGATTTTTACGTATCATTTCTTGTTTTGTAATGTATGTTTATTTTCATATACCCAAGGACAACGGAAATGGATCTGGCCTTGTTTAATCATAAAGTTCCTATTTACCTTCAGTCTTCATCGTCAAATTAGTTCGAGAGTATTATAATATAAATTAGCATTTTCACTTGTCTTTCATAAGCAAGCCAAATTTTAATTAAATTGGATACCAACAAGTTGTCAAAAAATGGTTTGCAAATTTCAAAGTTAAAAAATACCCCCCGACTGCGGTATGACTTTGCAGGCGATTTAATTTGTGACACCATTTTTTAAATATTTTTATATGCATTATTATGTCACTCCATCAATTGAGACGTAGACGTATCTAATGCTAAATTCACACGTCGTAAGCTGTCAAATGAAGTAGGTTGTCAAATGAATAGACATAGGTACCTACTATGGATGGTACAAGAAGGATATAAATCTCTGTTACAAAAATGTCCGTCAAAAGGCGATAAACTGATGGCGCCAGAGTGATATTAAATTTGATTAAATTAATTTTGATATTAAAAAATCAAATCTATACATATTTACAAAGTTTGCGGAGAAGAAAAACACTCTGAATATTAATTTTATTTAGACTGTCATATGAGTATTAAATATCGGTAATTCATTTCAAATGCTGAACTAGACCTAGCGCCACCCGGAGATATTTGGAACTATTGTTTAGTGCTTACCGCTGGACACTTTTTCGACCGTTTTCCTATAAGAGAGATCGATCCTCCTTGTACCATCCATAATAGGTACATTCGGCAGTCACTAGAAAAACATGTCAAATATATCGATATGTATCTTTTTATGTGTCGCCAGTATGACGAGTAGCTGTTAGCTCGTAATAACAGGGTCGCCAGGAATGTAAACATTCTCATATTGTGTCATCAAGCAGCCGTTATTTACTTTATCACCTGTGGCCTATCCCACAAAACTTACAATTACAATTTTACAAGTGTCAAGTTACAAGTTTGTAATTATACAAGTGTGTGTACCACAATATATACAAGTAACACATTTGTAGGAACATTCTTACAAATATGTAAATTGTATCGACAAGTCTACAATTTATTGTATCACAAAACTTTACATACTTTTCCAGAAAACGTACAAATTTGTAGCTGACAATTGTTTTGTGCTACATTAAATTGTAGTAATAATTATACATATATGTAGAATTGTACCTACAAGTTAACAATTCTCTAAACGTGTGTCACACCCTCTTGCTACTATACGAATACTAGTAATTGCAGTACCACCCTTTGTACCACAAAATGTTTAGTTCAAGTAGCAATGATAGTGAAGAAGAATTAATTGTAAGACGTCCTAGGACATATAGAGAACGTATAAATTTAAGTTTGACAATAACGGATTTTACATTTAATCAGAGGTTCAGAGTGAGTAAATCTACCGTCGAATATCTACTACAGACTATTGGTGGAAACCTTAGACATCCGACACGAAGAAGTCACGCTCTTGATCCTAAACAACAGTTACTGACTGTTTTAAGATGGTTGGGCTCAGAATCCCAATATCACGTCACTGGTGATGCTCATGGCGTTTCCAAAATGACAATGTGTCGTTTGATTCACGCCGTATGTGCACAAATAGTGGACAATTTACTGGGAAGTGAAGTAAGATGGCCAACAAATGAAAACTCAATTTCTCATGATTTATGATCATTTATGAGGTCTAAAATGGTCAGTTTAGCTTGCAAGTCCATTGTAATGTCAGTTGGTATCTAGGTACGTAGGTTATGCTCGTAGATAGATCACTATATAATTATAATAATAACGTATAAAGTGAAACTACCTTCAACATTAAAGAAGCTAAATAAATTGTTACATATTTGTAGTTGTAACATTACAATTGTTCGCTTGTATATTTACAAATCAACAATCCTACAATTATGTAGCTGTCGTGACATGCCTTTATTCTTGTGATACGCTTTCCCAAAAGTGACATGTTTGTACACTGCAAATTTGTAACGAATACATATTTGTAATTACTGTGGTACATTTTTTTGTTTACAATTGCACAATTTTGTCGAATTGTACACTTGTAAAGTTTTGTGGGATAGGCCACTGGACGACGTCACACAATATCACAACATGTCCAACAATATGGGGTCACGGGGCATTCCAATTATGTAATAGTATAATTGATTATTTATCATTTATCTTAGAATAGTAATGATATGTAAGTGTCAGATAAAGCAAATTATGAAGTGATTTTTTAAGCAACAATCGCTCTGTAAGTCTAAAATAATGAACCTCGCTATTAAATCGGGGGTTCAAATGTAAAAAAAAATTGTGTCGCTGGGGTAGAGTTGCCTACGGCCTCCTCCTAGTCTAAATCAGCAAATTTAGAAATTAACGTTCGTCGCTCCATCTTTTTCACTATCACCTTTCTTTGAATTATATGACACATTTTTTTTCCAATAACACTTGACTTATTTTATCCATCTATTTAATAGTAATGTGTCGTAACCGATATGCACACCGACGAACGTGTTAAATAATGTTTTCGTGTACGCCGTCATGTCAGATATTGACGTTTCGTGACAACCGTCTGTCAATATTGACATTAGAGATGGCGGTGTCAGACGATAGAGTTGTTTGCACTATCGATAGGTTTTTTACGAGGTTATAAAACGTGAACTGAAAATATATTATGGATTATAAGTCTTTCTAGAAAGTTCACTGTTAACTTAGACGGATGGTTAAGATTCTAGAGAAAAGATAGAGCTATGTAATACATAATTGCAACAGAATGCTAATTAAAGTTTATGCAATTGACAAAATTTCCAAATTTTATAAATCGAAAACCATTTCGAGAAATACACTTGTAGAACACAAAAACCATTTTTTAGATTTTTTCAACAGTATTTTTTGGAAAAATCACCAAAATATGTAAACCGGGAAATGACGTCACACGGCTGATTCAATACTACCATTATGAAAAAACGTTATCTTCCGGGTTTCCGTTTGACAACTTTGACACACACTACTGACAGTGACAGGAATGCTGACAGTTCATTCATTCGATTCGAATATTTGCTTGTAATTTACGTTTCCTTGGGTTATTTTAATTATCTACGCGTTGTGATTTGTCACGGACCCTGGACTGCTTTCTTCTACGACGACCACAACTCGCTTTCTAACAGACCCCGGATTGCATTCTTCAACGACGACCTCACGATGGAATTCAGGGAATCATCGGAAAATACCCCGGTTGGGGTATTAACCAATACCCCTACAACGAAGCGGACACGAGAAAATCAGAAAGATTTGTCAAAGCTGACAGCAGGAGCTTGCCGCGTGTGAGTTTTTGAAAAGCTCGGATAAATATAAATTGCCTGGCACACGAGGTACCAAAGCTTCGTTATCTTCGCGGAGTTCTTATGTCCAAACTGGCAGAGGCCTTTATTAAGTGCAGCCTTATGTTCCTTTACTATTTGTAAACGAAAACAGTATAGATGTGATGCTGATGTCCCAAATCTTCAAGAGTTTCTCCAAGAAGCCAACAATCATAAAATGGATGACTGTTTAGCTATATGATATTTATGAACTAACTGTGCACAACTTGCATTTTTGACATTATGTTGAAATTTATGTCAGAATCAGATTCACTTTACATTCAAGAGTTCAAAGATAACAGCTGAGGTTATAACACTTGTTGAAAACAGCACCAAAGATCAAGTCAACAGCAAGGTGTGGCACTAATTGAGCCAGTCAAAATTCACCGCATCAACGCTTTATGAGGCAACAAAATGCAAGACAGATGGAGCTCTAGTTCAAACAATAATGGGGGATATAAAGTTCTCAAAACAACCGCCATCAAGAGAGGCGAAAGGCTTGAAGGGGTGGTTATTAAACTAATTGAACATGATTTGGGTGTGACAATAGAAAAAAAGGTGCTTATCCAAACGGAATCTGTGACGATTTAGTTGTCAAGTTGAAATGTCCCTTTACAGATAAAACAGAAATTATATCAATTAAAATGTCACGAGCAAAAGTTGTTTCTGATTGTGGTAAATAAATTACAATTTATAGGAAATAAAGTACTTATTTGATTAGTATGAATATTTGTAATTTTTAAACCTGCATCCTAAGTAGATCCTTAAGTACTTTCTGATGACTTGTCAATAATAAGTTAAATATCTTTCCTGTACTTAGAATGTTACTACTGGAGATGTAAAATTCACCAGGTCTTAATCAGGGGAGAAAAAAAAGGTATATTATGATAAAATTATTTTAATTTCGTTCAGTTATTCATAGGCGGATACCATCATATACCTAGCACATCTGTGGTGGAAACATGACCTAATACAAAATATACATTCTCACACAATATAATAAATAAACGTAGGTTTATTTGACACACATCAGCGCAAGAAAAACAACAAGATGGGCCTCTCCTCAGGTATCTGTATATAGTCTCAGATTGTACAAACTTTGTATGCAGGGGGGGGGGGTCTTTTCTCTGCAGCTGACCGTACTTCCCTCAGCTGATGGTGCCACTTTGGCCCCGGCGTCCCCGAGTGACACTTCTTAAAGTTGAAGCAATAGTTTCGGTACACTGCCTCTTTTCTTTTGAAGTCCTGAGTCCTAAAATATCCTAATTCTGAGTCCTAAAATGTCCTAAAATATTTGTTTGTTTGTTTGTTTTGTTTTGTCACATCCTGCAACGCTTGTTTAAACATTGGTAGTCGAGGTTTTAGACGTGCTTTCACTTTCATTGTTTTCCAATACAAAAAGTTTTCCATATCTTCTTCCAACTGAAAGAAACGGACACACGATTAATAATATAGCTAAAAACTCTTGTAGATTCTAAAAATTCATTAAAATAGACACGCATTGTACTCACATTCAATTGATCTTCGAAAATTAAAAGTCCCCTGGTTGGTAAACGATGCAAACCCGCTGCGACACACCACTCGGCTTTGTTACCCTCGAGAATAGTAAATAACCGGGCTATAAAGATGTGTTGCTTTTGCAAGTTTTTATTAGGTAATATTTAATGCAAGGCATTTTCAACAATCCTTGAAGATATCTTTCGAAGTTAGCGGTTTAATTTTATATTTTAAGTTTTGACGTTTATCTTGTGCTTAAAATGTCAAACTGTTTAAACGCACTATGGTCACGCTATGGTTTTTTACGTAAATTTCAATCAATGTAACTATTTCAACGTTCTTTTAGGTGTAAGAAACACAACAAGTGACGTCATTTGGCTGAGCCTTTGACGACTGTTACATACGCCCTTTCTGCCCAAGTAATATTAATGGATTTTTCCACTAAAAGGCATGGATTTTCGCAAAAACAAAAATATACGGGTCTCCTAAAATTGTGTGTTCTTTCGGGCCAGACAATAAAAAGTAGCACTCAAAAGAATGAAATGTTGTCAATTGACGTAAGTTTTCTTTTAATAACGCTCGGTCATAGACTAATAACCCAAGACGCCGCATAGCTGGGCGAACCCCGCTGCCACGCATACAGTCGCGTCACTCCACGGTGTGAGAGAGATAGGTGTCTTTCCTTTCAGTCCTTCAATGTGCAAATGACGTTGATGTATGTGACATCGTTGCTCGGGAGACCGTTAAAACAAAATAAATGGTGCAAAATGCAGTATTGTTTCATTAAATTTTGTGCTAGAAACACCAAAACATCTGGTGTACAAAAGGACGGCATTTCATTTCACAGGTAAACAGGTATTTGCATAAATTTCCTATTAAATACAATTGTAATTATTAGCAGTGACAATGTTATTAGTATGTCACCATGGTAACCATTTATGTTTATCTCCTTCTCTCACACTGCACGGAACAATCGTGCATTCCTTTTCTAACATTACGTTGCGTTGCTTGACTGAACTAGTGACGTGGCACGTTTACTATTCTATTATTATCGATAATTTACACATGATTTCCAAAGAAGTTCCAGTTATATAGAAAACAAAATAATTCATACTTCAATTAGTACTTCATATATATATATTTACATATATGTTTGCGCAGAATTGTAATTTAGGTAATGTTAGCTAACTGACTGAAATGTGTTATCTTTTTTTAAGGTTTCCTTAATGTCCCAACTTAAAAAATATGTGGATTGCTGCCACAAACCGACCACATAATTGGCTTCCTAACGCAACTAGTGTCATCTGCTCTCGACATTTCAAATCAGAATATTTTAAATTAACAGACTTTAAAAATCGGCGACTATTATATCCTAATGCTGTGCCTACGCTTTTTTTACCAATTGTAGTAAGTATATTCTTAGAAATATCCTTTAAAAAAAAGTGTCACATAATATAACGGTTTAACTAACGTTTTGTAGTCACCATTAGCACAGGGCGGACACGCCATACTACAAAGCTGTTTTGAGCGCCTATGTGTGCACGGCACGTCTGTACACGCTTCAATGTGTGCGTATATTCTCAGGGCTGTCATTCAATTATTTTTCTAGTTTCCGCTGTCGATATCGTAACGTCTCACTCACTCTACAGCGAGTAGAGATAGTTGTGTCCTTGTCGGTACTGTTTCGCATGCGAATGCGTAGGTGGACTAAAGGCGTAAAATGACAACGGTTATGTACAGTCACGAACCTGGATTGTTGAGCCACTTGCCATTGTTCGTAATTCGTAAAAAAGGATCAAATATGATAAATTTAAGTAGTCCATAGCCATTCAACGTGGTAACGCGGCTAGCGTGATGGGAACTTTTGCACCGGGGACAACTCGTGGGGGACTTTTTGAGTAGATTAGTCATAATGTAAGAGTTTTGTTTATTGTTTTTTCTGTGTGTTGCTGTTGACAATTTATATTTGAATAAATTATTTTGTAATTTAAGTAAGGTTATATTAAAAATAAATAAGTATCTATTTCACATTACATGTCCGTCTCTATCGTTCTTGCCTATTCGAAAGAGAGTGATGCAAATACACGATCGAACGAAAGAAGAGGTTAGAGGTTATAGGCCTGGCTACTCCAATAATTGGACGTTTTGACGAGAGCTGCTTACCATCAGGCAGGCCGTATGCTTGTTTGCCACCGTCGTAGTATTAAAAAAAAAAGCTAACGAACCCCACTGCGAACATGGAAATTTAGTTACCTCTGTCTCTGTCGCACTTGCTCATAATACGAGGGATCGATATGCAGATAACGAGATTTTGATTTTCAAATTTCGCGGTAAAACCCTCTTGTCTACGTTATCACCTGACAAGGTCACGGCTAGCGGCCGAGACGCGCGCGCGAACTGGCAACAGTGCAGCAGTGGCAACGCCGCACATTTTGTTTCATAATATAATATTGGTAATATAGATAAAAATAACTGCCAAAATCCTTCATCAATTTCATCAATGACACGTCTTTTCTACTTTGAACAACAAAAATATGCGTCATATCATGTATTATATCGTCATGGATTCATGTGCTACTTACGATAAAGCATAATAGTTATTTCGACCGAAAAAATACTTCTTTCCTTATTGTATGCAATTACTTTCTAAACACCCATTAACATGACAATACACCTTGTACGGCGACATTTTGCGTTGTTTCTTCGACGCGCTGCCGACCAGCTGACGGCCTACCTACGGCCTACCAAACGGCCGCCGCGGAGTGAGGTAATTCGAATCGGGGCGGGGCGGAGCGTGGCCATTCTGTATGAAATACTATTATCTCTTCTGTGCCATTAGTGTAATCTGTTTCAAATACGTCGGGCATTCGTCTTAAAACTTGACAATATCCTCATGTGTGGCCCAGGGCTCGTGCTGATATCGTCAGGAATTTGAGAGTAAAGGATAGGATCCAGTTCCATGGTTGCCGCTATAACACATGCCAATATACGTTACTACAAAACGTGAGTTTATCCGTTTGAGGCACTACACACCTAATCCCATTCTCAGCGGAAAATAATAAAAATACAGATTCCAAATTTAACACTGGGTCGAAAAATGCCTATGGGTTCTGGTTCTTTTGTATGGAGCTTATAAATAAATTTCCGCCGAGCGCTGAATTTATAACCTATACTTCTGTGTCACGCTGAGCTTCCACTCAAGGGTCTGGTGTCCCTAATATTTTATTATAGTATTAATATAACTTACGATAGTGTAAAATAAAACTTTCTTTAAAAAAAGTGCTTTAAAAGTCAGATAAATGCTTACATACACACTTGACTTTTATCGATAAAAGTTGAGTATTTATCGATCGCGTCACATCACTAGTGGCCGGCTGATATTTTCGTTTTGACGTGTACATATCACTGATTTAATGAATGACAGCGCGCCAAGTCCTTGGTTCCCCTCCCGCACCCCTCATTTTTGGCAGCTTGGGTTTCAAAGAAATATCGCGCAAAGCGGAGTATAGAGATATTTAGTATATGCGCTCGGTGGACAGTTTGCAAAAATTGGGTAAAACCGGTTGTCGCAGATAGCTTAAAATTACTGTTGTTTTTGTGTAACTAGATCTAAGTTAATCATTTTCTCGATTTATACCAATTTGTTTGTTTTAATAACGTGTATAAATATTGTGTTTCTATGTCTAGTTCCTAAGTATTATCTGTGTCTAATTTTATTGAAATTGTGTCGTAATACCCAAAATGTCTAGATTGTAAGAATTTTGTACTTAACTACGAAGAAATGTCCCATAATAATACAGATTTACACCCTCCTACAACCATGTAATAGTTTAAGATTATTGGCAAATAAACGAAAGACTTACACGGCACATACCAGCCACTAGTACGAGCACGCTAGAAAACCCATAAAAGAGGTCAGCACTCGTACTCGTTGCTCATTCACTTCTCACCGCTCACTTCTACAACAACTCCCAGCGGGGAAACACCTGCAACTACACTGCTCAAATGTACATATATAAACTCACGTAGAAGATGTCCGCCGCCCGGCTTCCAAACTCATTCTCATCTGCTCCACACCAATCGACGGTGCTGACGCACGTGGGGGAGAATTGTCGCAGATAGCTTAAAATTACTGTTGTTTTTGTGTAACTAGATCTAAGTTAATCATTTTCTCGATTTATACCAATTTGTTTGTTTTAATAACGTGTATAAATATTGTGTTTCTACGTCTAGTTCCTAAGTATTATCTGTGTCTAATTTTATTGAAATTGTGTCGTAATACCCAAAATGTCTAGATTGTAAGAATTTTGTACTTAACTACGAAGAAATGTCCCATAATAATACAGATTTACACCCTCCTACAACCATGTAATAGTTTAAGATTATTGGCAAATAAACGAAAGACTTACACGGCACATACCAGCCACTAGTACGAGCACGCTAGAAAACCCATAAAAGAGGTCAGCACTCGTACTCGTTGCTCATTCACTTCTCACCGCTCACTTCTACAACAACTCCCAGCGGGGAAACACCTGCATGGTCTGCACACAACAGCTGGTCCTTCGAGCTCCGGATATCAGCTGTTGTGTGCAGACCGGATTACCACGTCGAACCAAGCAGCGCTGACCCGCTGTACCATTTACCAGGTCATGTAGGGAGATGAATAAAAACACTTATTTAGCTTTGTAAAACATTTGAGCAGTGTAGTTGCAGGTGTTTCCCCGCTGGGAGTTGTTGTAGAAGTGAGCGGTGAGAAGTGAATGAGCAACGAGTACGAGTGCTGACCTCTTTTATGGGTTTTCTAGCGTGCTCGTACTAGTGGCTGGTATGTGCCGTGTAAGTCTTTCGTTTATTTGCCAATAATCTTAAACTATTACATGGTTGTAGGAGGGTGTAAATCTATATTATTATGGGACATTTCTTCGTAGTTAAGTACAAAATTCTTACAATCTAGACATTTTGGGTATTACGACACAATTTCAATAAAATTAGACACAGATAATACTTAGGAACTAGACATAGAAACACAATATTTATACACGTTATTAAAACAAACAAATTGGTATAAATCGAGAAAATGATTAACTTAGATCTAGTTACACAAAAACAACAGTAATTTTAAGCTATCTGCGACAATTCTCCCCCACGTGCGTCAGCACCGTCGATTGGTGTGGAGCAGATGAGAATGAGTTTGGAAGCCGGGCGGCGGACATCTTCTACGTGAGTTTATATATGTACAATGGCTACTCTTATTGGTCATCGGGACCGGGAAAGCGTTGTGCGATTTCGCCTCTAGACCATGTAACTCGTGGCGTAGTACCGGCGGCTATGTCGCCTACGCGTAGCTTCGTAGACCTTTGTTGAGCACTGGATCGCTGCATCAAGTTGAGGCGATATTCTCGTATCCAGCGCTTCCATACGTAGTCGTCAGGCGGGATCTTCTTCTGGATCAAGCGCCGTTCTGTCATTGGATGTGTGAGACTATCGGGCAGAGAGTTAATTGCCTCGGATAGCTCCCGTTCAGTGCCAAAAAGGTTCGTGGCATCGTCTGAATTTAGAACGGTAAGCGCACGGCTCTGAGATATCATTTTACGTAGCGGTAGGGAGGTAGAGGGCGCCGATAAGGAGGCGGCGGGCTCTAGGTACATCGCTCGTGTGATGAGACGTGTGTACAGTACGTTCCCTCGCTTTTCTCTGCGGTGGCCGTCATTTTCAGCTGCGGCGGTAAGCGGCGGTTGATTCGCTATGAGCCTCTCTTGCGGTAAGTCGCCTACGGGAACCGTGAGGTTGGCCCCGTTACAGGTCCGACACCTTTGGCACTTATTCGTCAGATAATGAATGCTACCGCGCAGTCTGACAATGCAGTATTTTTGCTTCAACTCGTCGAAAATGGTCGCACACAACAGCTGATATCCGGAGCTCGAAGGACCAGCTGTTGTGTGCAGACCGGATTACCACGTCGAACCAAGCAGCGCTGACCCGCTGTACCATTTACCAGGTCATGTAGGGAGATGAATAAAAACACTTATTTAGCTTTGTAAAACATTTGAGCAGTGTAGTTGCAGGTGTTTCCCCGCTGGGAGTTGTTGTAGAAGTGAGCGGTGAGAAGTGAATGAGCAACGAGTGTGTGTGGTGTCGTCCGCTGCTCCTCTTATGATGGGGGCAGGGGTTGGAGTGCCCGCATTTCTGCTATGACTCCTGTGTCTTGTCGCATCCCACTGCGGTGGGATGGTCGCTCGTCGTCGTTTTGAGGACGACTTGACGTCTGGTGTGGCCGCGGCGGGCCCGATGGCCCTGCCGCAGCGGTGGTGTCAGGTGCGGTCCGCGGCGGGCCCGATGGCCCAGCCGCGGTGATGTCATCTGCTTCGTGTCTTAGCCCTGGCGTGCCGCGGCGGGCCCGGTGGCCCAGCCGCGGCGGCGGTGTCCGCGGCGGGCCCGATGGCCCAGCCGCGGTGATGTCATCTGCTTCTAGTCCCGGCGAGCCGCGGCGGGCCCGATGGCCGGGCCGCGGCGGCGGTGTCCGCGGCGGGCCCGATGGCCCAGCCGCGGTGATGTCATCTGCTTCTAGTCCCGGCGAGCCGCGGCGGGCCCGATGGCCGGGCCGCGGCGGCGGTGTCCGCGGCGGACCCGATGGCCCAGCCGCGATGCTGGCGTCTGCTGCTATCCGAGGTGTAGCAGGGCCCGTGGTAGAGCCCGGGCCCTGCGCTCGGGAGGCCTGATGTAGTGGGGCGCGATGTTCTGGAGGTGTTCGTAGCCAGAGTTGTCCGCGCGGTCAAACATGACCCGCGCGAGTCTGACTACGAACTGCTCCAGGCCCTCCCACTGTAGTTCTTCGGCGATGGTGGCGTTCCTCTTGCGTCTCGGTGCCTTGGTGAGGATGCGTAGCGCCATCGTCTCTTGCCGTCTTAGCTTCTCCTTGTTTGTCCTGCAACAGAATGAATACCAGGCAGGTGCGGCGTAGGTAAGTCGTGTTCGAACGTAAGCTTTGTACAGTCCGAGTTTGGTCCGTACAGGGAGCTTACTGTTGAACACGGGGTATAATTTCGTGCGGGCGGTCAGGGCTCTGCGGCGTGTTTCCGCGGCGTGCTGCGTCATCGTGAGCCTTTTGTCGATGGTGACCCCCAGATATTTCACTGTGGGCGACCACACAAGAGGCTGACCTAAGAGAGAAGGAGGAGGAGGCAGTTTAATGGCATTAGTAATAATAATGGCTTGCGTCTTGCCCACGTTGACTGATAGTCTCCATTTGGAGAGCCAGTCAGGAAGGGCGTCGAGCGTAGGCTGGATCTTCTGGACTGCGTGTGCAATCTTGAATGACGACGTGTAGTAGGCGGCATCGTCCGCGAAGAGGGCGAGCTTGGCGTCGCCAACGACTGGTATGTCGTCGGTGTAGCGAGCGTAGCAGGCCGGTGACAGGCAGCTCCCTTGTGGAACGCCCGCTCTGATGGGGCGTTCAAGGGAGTGGGCGCCCTCCACTTGGACGTGGAAGCGTCGGTCTGCCAGGAAGGATGCCAATGTTCTCACGATGCGTCGGGGAGCTGTGGACAGAGAAAGTTTGTAGATTAGACCGTCGTGCCAGACTCTGTCGAAAGCTTTCTCCATGTCTAGAAACACTGCCACGGTGTGTTCCTTTTTGTTGGTGGCTTGTCCCATGTGATGTAGCACTCGCGTTAGCTGCGTGGTGGTCGAGTGCTGGGCTCTGAACCCGTGTTGCTCCGGCCTAGGAGCGATGTGCGGTGTGAGATGCTGGAGCAGCAACCTCTCGAATACTTTCGAGAGGTTGCTGAGTAGTGTGATGGGCCGATAGTTCTCGGCTTTTCTTCTGTCCTTCCCAGGTTTGGGTAGGACGATGACTCGTCCAGTCTTCCAGGCGGTCGGGAAGTGACCCGAACGCATTATTCCGTTGAACAGGCGTGCCACCGCCGCTAAGGTGTTTAGCGGCAGGTGACGAAGCGCCATGTTCAGAATGTCGTCCGGGCCCGGCGCCTTCCTTGGGTTGCAGTGTCGCCTGATGGTTGTCTGGACCTGTGAAGGAGAAAAGTAGATCGGGTCATCGTGTGGTTGGATTGGCGTGCTGAGGTATTCCTGCACGCGCTCCACGATGTCGGCCGAGTGTAGCGGGTTTGAGTCGGGGTTCGGTCTGAATTGGTGTTCGAGACTGAGGGCGAGAATCTCTGCCCGGTCCCGAGCTCCGTATTTCAGCTTTCCGTCCGCTCCCTCTAGCAGTCGTATCGGCTCCGGTGTAGTGCTGAGTGAGCAACGAGTACGAGTGCTGACCTCTTTTATGGGTTTTCTAGCGTGCTCGTACTAGTGGCTGGTATGTGCCGTGCAAGTCTTTCGTTTATTTGCCAATAATCTTAAACTAT
Source organism: Pammene aurita (assembly GCA_947086415.1). NCBI lineage: Eukaryota > Metazoa > Arthropoda > Insecta > Lepidoptera > Tortricidae > Pammene > Pammene aurita. Next base: position 17,728,323 of record OX352313.1, read on the forward strand.
TACATGGTTGTAGGAGGGTGTAAATCTATATTATTATGGGACATTTCTTCGTAGTTAAGTATAAAATTCTTACAATCTAGACATTTTGGGTATTACGACACAATTTCAATAAAATTATACACAGATAATACTTAGGAACTAGACATAGAAACACAATATTTATACACGTTATTAAAACAAACAAATTGGTATAAATCGAAAAAATGATTAACTTAGATCTAGTTACACAAAAACAACAGTAATTTTAAGCTATCTGCGACACCGGTATTAAACATTGCAATTTGTAGGGCCCAATCTGTTGTGTACCCTGCCTCTCCCTATCCCTCCTTCAGCTCCCTAAGGAACCTTACAGATTGGGCCCTACAAATTGCAATGTCTAATACCGGTTTATGTTTGATAGTCAAGTGTTAAAATTATGGATACAGCACGGTAAGCAGAAGTGTGCAGCAAGAGTATTTAGCGGGCGAGATAGACATCTGTATCTGTATTCATCAGAAAGTTACAGATGCCTATCTCGCCCGCGAGATACTGCCGTTGCATACTTGTGCTAACCATGCTTGTGTTTCTCAAACCGGTATTAATATGGGAAATTGCAATTTCTCGTGCCCAATCTGTCGGATATAGCACTTAGGGAGAGGCAGGGTACACGACAGATTGACCCGAGAAATTGCAATGTCTAATACCGGTTTTAGTAAGTGCTCTAAATCAGGGGACAAAAAGAAACCAAGTAAGATTCTCGGTTATGGATAAGTTGGTTTGATCATTAAACCAATACTTATCTTGATTGGTTTGGAGGTGGCTGAGCCGTGTAATTGCAGACTTTTAATTCCTACTGCCTGCCTTTCAACTTTTTCCTATACTCAAATGTAATAAATTTGTAGTAAATTGAAGCTTAAATAAAACCCAGTCATAAAAATCGAAGGGATGCAATATATCACAGGATAATTCGGCTGCCATATTGAAATGTTCTTCCAATACGTTTCTCACATAAATTAATGGGTCATTAACGATGTCCAATTATAATTAACTTTAGTAATAAATATGGCCGGCGTAGGAACGGGTTTGTAGTCCGAGCGGCGGCTGTGGAAATACTAGTTCATAAGGTGGTTATTATAACGATGCGGCGACGGGGTGGGAGCAAGACGCTATCAATAAATAAATATTATGTATGAGACATTCTTACACACATCACACACAGTAAACTCAGTAAGGCTTGTGTGGTGGGTATTACACGACGACGATATAATTGATAGATATAGATAAATACTTACATATTACATATTACAAGATTTATTAGATTTCCATTGTTTAATATTATTTTCAGGGAATATTTCTACGCTGATATCGGCAGGATATGTTGAACTTGTCATAATGTAATTATACCATATTCTGAGAAATAAATATATATTCATTCATTCATTCATACATATATCGAAAACATCCATTACTCAAGAACAAATATCCGTGATAAACACACAAATATATGCCCTTACTAGAATTTGAATCCGGTAAGCAGGGTCACTACACCGATTAGACTAAGAGGCCGTTAGAACAGCATAGCGCTGTTTCGTTCGCACGCTGTTGCCGCATGCGGCATTTTATATCATAGAATTATTACTGTTTAACTGTGTTTATTGTGTGAACTATAAAAAAAAAAAATGCAAAAAGATGATTGAAGGCATTGAGAATTTCGTCAACTCAGTAACTGAACCCATAGCTTAATTGGTAAAGCGATCGAGCCCCGGTAAGGCGTATCGATGCGAGGTTCAAATCCTGCTGGGTTATTTTTTCAATGTTTTCAGTGTTTGTATTTGATTGAATAACATACTATTGTATGAGTGGAATGCCCCACTTTAAAAAAACATGTAAAATAATTATGTGTGAACTATGTTTTGACAGCCATCTCCTAGGCTATAAAATGTTTCAAAGTGTACTCTAGCTAATACTCATATATCATAATAAGTCTGTCTGTACGCCCGTGTAATGGTAGCAACAAAGATTCCAATTTCAAACTACGTTCAACTTGTATACAATGTCAAGATTTAATGTTTGAGGCGTTTACAAACACGTTCAAAATGTTATTGGATTGGAAATGTGTTAACTGACGTGTTTAAATGACTAATGACAAAACTTATTTGACCTGAGTTCTGAGTTCTTACAATTTTTTGCTATCTATTTATTATTGTACGGTCACGTCTGAAAATATGAATATATTTAATGTGACAAAACATGTATCCAAGACTTTACGCCTTGGTAATAGAGTCGTGGCTACATATTTTTGCCTCATTCAATGTATCCATATTTCCAGACGTCACGTGAATGGACTTAAATCTTCTAGGTCGACCATAATACCTACAATTAATTAATTAAAAGAAATAATATTATAAGATAATATTACTTATTCTGTGGTAATATGAGGTTTTCAGTCATTTTAAATGAAAAGTAATCGAATTTAGAAATATTCTTGAGATTTCGAAGTTTACCTTATTTTGATTGGAGGTACTTACCAATTAAAATATTTTAAAAAGAGAATAAAATCTATGGCGTTTGCATTTCCTTTACGTGGTTGAAGAAGATGGATTGGAATGAGGATATTCACGTAAAACAATGCGTAATGTTGCCATAGCAAAACAAATCTTGTTGTTTCAAGACCTACTACACCTTTTTTGTGTCCTAACTAGCATGTTAATTAGGATCCTAACTTTTTTAGGGTTCCGTAGTCAACTAGGAACCCTTATAGTTTCGCCATGTCTGCCCGTCCGTCCGTCCGTCCGTCCGCGGATAATCTCAGTAACCGTTAGCACTAGAAAGCTAAAATTTGGTACTAATATGTATATCAATCACGCCGACAAAGTGGTAAAATAAAAAGTGGATTTTTTTTATTTATTAGGGTACCTCCCCTATACGTAAAGTGGGGAGTGATTTTTTTTTTCATTTCAACCCTAACGAGTGATATATTGTTGGATAGGTATTTAAAAATGAATAAGGGTTTCCTAAAATAATTTTTCGATAATGTAAATATTTTCGGAAATAATCGCTCCAGAAGTAAAAAAATATGCGTCCCCCCCCTCTAACCTTTGAACCATAAGTTTGAAAAATATGAAAAAAATCTCAAAAGTAGAACCTTATAAAAACTTTCTAGGAAAATTATTTTGAACTTGATAGGATGAATGGTTTTTGAAAAAAAAATACAAAATAATTTCTGAACTAAGTTTGTAATTTAACCGTATAAGCAGGTGTTTATTGTACCTGTAATTTCTACAAAATTACAATGAAATGATGTGCTTTCAAATAAAGTAAAAACGGTGAAAATCGGTTCACGCAATAAAGAATTATCCCATAAAAATCATCTTCCATACTTTAAGCTCCCGCGCAACAGTTTACTTAATTTGCCGATAGATGTCGCTGTACGTGGAACTCTCATATCATATCCTACATGGCGGTGTTATTAACTCTTAAGTGGGGACACTTACTGTGACGGACGGAAAACTACGGAACCCTACACTGAGCGTGGCCCGACACGCTCTTGGCCGGTTTTTTTAGTAGTAGATAAACTTACTTGCTAAATGCACACACTTGGTTACAAAGTGACTAAATTATTTAGGAAGCTGATTTAGGACAATTGTCTGGGATTGCAATGGGAGCTCATCACTACTTAGTATAAAACAAAGTCGCTTTCCGCTGTCTGTCCTTATGTATGCTTAGATCTTTAAAACTACGCAACGGATTTTGATACGGTTTTCTAAATAAATAGAGTGATTCAAGAGGAAGGTTTATATGTATAATACATGCATAATATAGTAGATACATACTGATTATTTTTGAGGTTTCTAATGTGATTTATGTGATGTCGTAAATAAGCACATTTTTTTGCGCTTACATTGCAAACGATGGCTGAACCCTACGAGATAGATCAAAATAATGTAGTACAGTATTGTACATCTTAAAAAGGTCAACAAAAAAGTCTTGGATGGTATTAACCATAACCATTTTTTATCCCGTGCGAAGCCGGGGCGGGTCGCTAGTATATTCTACAACATTCTCTTTCCGGACAAACTATGAAAGTTACGCAGTTGACTGTACTAGTCTGTAGATATCATAAATAACCCGTAATCTAAATAAATCAGTTGGTGGTTTCGTTACTAAACTTATTAAAGCGAGATGGTGCTGATAACGTATCTCCGTATCTCTGGAATGGAATGTCCGCGTTCCACCTTCTCTTGGTTTGCTCTGTGATTGCTGTGGAACTTTTATGAAACACCAGCATTTTCCATATATATTTAAACTTATTTTTTTTTCTATATTTAATGTTCCTTTACAAGTTAACTTTTTAATGTTCTGTTTTGTGTTTTATTTTTAGTCTTGTAATCTCTCGTTGTTTAGGGTTCCGTAGTCAACTAGGAACCCTTATAGTTTCGCCATGTCTGCCCGTCCGTCCGTCCGTCCGCGGATAATCTCAGTGACCGTTAGTACTAGAAAGCTGAAATTTGGTACTAATATGTATATCAATCACGCCGACAAAGTGGTGAAATAAAAAGTGACAAAAAATGTTTTATTAGGGTACCTCCCCTATATGTAAAGTGAGGAGTGATTTTTTTATTTATTTTAACCCTAACGTGTGATATATTGTTGGATAGGTATTTAAAAATGAATAGGGGATTACTAAAATCATTTTTTGATAATGTAAATATTTTCGGAAATAATCGCTCCAGAAGTAAAAAAAATTGTGTCCCTCTAACTTTTGACCCATAAGTTTAAAAAAATATGAAAAAAATCTCAAAGGTAGAACTTAATAAAAACTTTCTAGGAAAATTATTTTGAACTTGATAGGTAGAATAGTTTTTGAAAAATAATTACAAAATAATTTCTGAACTAAGTTTGTAATTTAACCGTAATAAGCAGGTGTTTATTGTACCTGTAATTTCTACCAAATCACAATGAAATGACGTGCTTTCAAAAACTCTTAAGTGGGGACACTTACTGTGACGGACGGAAAACTACGGAACCGTACACTGAGCGTGGCCCGACACGCTCTTGGCCGGTTTTTTTGTTCTGTAATGTGTGCTTTTTTTTTGAATAAATGTATCTTTCTGATTCCTACCGCTAACGTACAAATGAAGCAGTAGTTCCGTTAATTTAAGCATATGGTTAGGTACCATTAAGGAAACAAATTGGCATAGTTAGTTTTTAAAAATTCGTATTTGTTTTTTTGATGATAATTGTTATATCTGTCACTAATGTAACTAGGGTAATTAGGTTATTATGATTAAATCAACCATACAATTAAAAATTATGACATGTCAATGTAATTTCGAACATCTAGAACAAATTTTGTGCGCCGTGTTTGGCGGTTGACAGCTATGACAGAATCAAAGAGTAGTATAGACTTGTAGTGATTTTCACTACAACTTTTGGGACAAAAAAATTCTTTATCTACACTCATATTGTAAGTTCTCTAAAACGTGTTCGAAAACGGTAGGCAATGGCTAGCATTACCACGACTGATTTTACTATGATAAGCTTTTTATCTGTGGCAGTAACGTAATTTTAACTTTACATGCTCAACTATTGATGTGTTATGAGTTTTGATAACATAATGTACACTTGCACCCTCCCGCGCTACCGCCGACAGCCCGACACGCGCCTCCCCGACCGCCGCCGGCACAATCGAGTTGGCCATGGCGGTGCAATGGCGGCCATTCTATGGTTTCCGAATACGGCATTTAGATTAAATAATATGAGTGTAGATAAAGCAGTGTATGCAACTGTTACGTAATAAGGGTCCTTAAGACATGAGTGTGGTTTTATGAAATGAGCCGCAGGCGAATTTCATAATAAGATCACACGAGTGTTTTAAGGCCTAATTACGTACAGTTGCACTACTATAGGGATGTCATCTCCTGTTACTTAATGCTTAATACACAGGTGCATCATTTTGTAGCGGTGTTTCAGAGTGCAAGAATAATTTAATTTATGTTTACACAATCAGAAAGATAAAATTTAAGTATCGATTATCTCAGAACTGGAGCTAAATAGGACATAGGTGTCTTTGACTTGACTATATGTATACTTAAGTTAAGCTCAGGAATATACTTTTGCAATTAAAGCAAATACAAGCTGTAACAAAAAAGGGCATACTTAATTGGTACCGTAATCTAATTACAAAAAACAAAGAATTACGCGAAACAGAAATTGGTTTTGTATGCTGGGTAGGCTGCGACGACAGGTCAAATAAATAAATAAAAAATATATGCGTCCAAAATTTTTTTTTCCTATGTTTTCTTACTCAATTCGATCGACAGTTTTACGCAATTCGATCTAGTCCCTCGGTCAACTCAGGACCTCTATTTGGATTTTTTCAAATTCTATACTAAATCTTATTGTATCATATCGTCAAAACATGTCAAAATAAACGACAGTTATCTATTTATATAACCTCATCATTCCACATTAGCCCCCCAGAGTGACATTAACCCGTCAAATGTCGCTCTGCGTTGATTCATGCCCGTTTGAACGGTAACGACCGACTAATGAGACCGACGACTCAGAATTACAGAAGGGTTACAACAACAAATATCCAGCGAGATGGATGTGTGAACTATAAAGCATACCTAATACAGTCTACAGCCTGTGGCTGACCACTGGACAATAAGATCGCTCAACTCGAACCTACTAATCAGCCGTTAAAATGGGATGGCTGGGCACTGGATTCTTAAAGGCTGTGTATTGGTACACAGACGGCTGATTACTGGCAAAAATGCCCTTTCATTATATTTAATAAAATTATTTCAAAAGCAAGATTTAATTGAGTTTTATTCTTTACAAACATTAAACTAGATTAAATTATTGAACAATAGAAACATTGATAACTCTTATTGGTCAATAAGTGGGCAAATTATACGATCTTGAACATCGATCGTTAAAAGGCTGACTACTGGTGCTTTTACCCTACTTCTCGGGTCAGAGGTGTAGGGTTAGTTTTTTTTCTCGCGATTTTTTTCGATTATTTTTCGATGATTCACGCTTTTCTGTTCCGCGTCCTTCACGACACTTCCGACACTTCATTTAATTTATAGAGAATCCATCATGTGACCTTCAAATTTTACTTGCGAGATTGGAGTCATACACTGCAAGATAAATATACATATTTATAATTACAAAATCACAGAAGTTTGAAAGTGGCTTGAATGGCTCCAAGAAAGGTTGGTACGGCCGTGCCTTTGTTTTGCTCGACTTGGCGGGGCACTGCCGTGCCAGATAAAAGCTAGTAAATAATTTTAAACAAAAAAAGAACCGATTTCACTTAGTCAAAGAGCAAATGCCCGAATTCGAACTCAAATCACTATAATAGTTGAAAAGTTCCATTCGATTTCTCCAAGATCCCATCATCAGATCCTGACCTGATGACAATGGGACCAACTGTGGGAAAATCCGAAAATAGGACAGCCCTTACACGCAAAAAAAGCCATCTTCGAATAATGATAATCGGTGAACATACATACATAAAAAACAAGCAAAAACAAAGATCCCTACGAATTGAGAACCTACTTCGAAATCTTGAAATCGGTTACAAAAATGGAAAGTGCTCAAAAGTCGGCAAGTGGCCGCACTGACTACCCCATCTGGTATTTAGGCGAAATGATAAGCCCTTTGTCCGGAAGCGAGTATCATTAGAACGACATTATCATTAGGAAACGACATCCTTTACACGCACCGACCAGACTTTATGTCTGCATAGAAACATTAAGTAAAGCAGCTTATGCCCGCGGCTTTCCTTGTGCTTAGGTCATTTAAGGCGCTAGGCGCTGATGGTGGCCGAAAACTGTTACTTTCTAAGCGATATATCTCAATAACGGGTCATTCGAAAATTTTGAAAAAAATATATGTTATTTACCATTTCATGTACAACATTGTCAACGTTTGAATAACTCGTGTAACGTATAGTTTCTCCGTTATGTAAATGTAACGAAATGTCGTTTTACGGTTAATTTTGCTTATATCTACTGAACGGCTCATTCGATTTAAAATATTGTTGAACTAAAAAATATGTACTACAGAACACTACAAACTCAACGTTGGATATTTAAATTGATTAAATTTTCTTAAACAACTTGATCATAATTCCACATTTCGTGCGTTATTAGCTCGAAAACGGCGTTGCTGGCAGTCGTGAGCTAGCTTTGAGACGAGGAGGCTGTGTCGCTCGTCGCTCCGTGCTTCCCTTGTACTACATATACTTGTGCTTGGCCCGTGAGCAATAATATCGGACTTACTGTGCCTAAAGACTAAATAACTGCAGAGGGTTCATGCGGTGCGGATATAACGTGTCTTCCCGGAATCAATAATGTATAGACGTTTTATCTTTTAAGATAATGTACTCGTATGCATGTTTATGTACGTTCGTATAAAAAGTGTATTTTATTTAGATTATAATACAAGTAAAAAACAAATGAAATAAAAATGGAGAAAAAACAAAAATCATGAATCTCACATTGCTCTGAAAACAAATTTGGTCATGTAAGTAAACTAAAATTATTATGTTTTAGTAGACGCATGCATCACGCAAAATAGGCATTAGTCGTCGAGTTGCGGAAATCTGCTAGTGCTGCAATACAATACACTAATAATTAATTTAATAAAAAACTCCAAAGAACCGAATTTATTTAAACATATTTATTTAAGAATACCGTGTTCTAAACGAATGTAATATGCGTTTTATTTTAAGATTAAACACAATCTTTAATGTTATACTTTATACTAATTCCTCAAATCTAGAAATTGCGAAGTAAACTGCAAAGGATTGCAGATAAACCGGCCAAGAGAATATCGGGCTATGCTCAGTGTAGGGATCCGTAGTTGCCGGCCTGTTACAATACATCCATTCAAAAGGTAGTCTATAAAGAAATATTTTGTGGCACTTACGTTATTTTACTATAGGCATAACTCAAAAACGGCTCAACCGATTGTATTCCATATAGTTTTTATTGAAAATACGTGATAAGTATTTCAATGGCCTCACTTCCAGGAATTTTCCCAATTTTTTTGGACCCACGGTTCAAAAATCAAAGAGCATTTTAACTTTCGAAGCTATTATTTACGAAAGTATTCGTTTTATCCAAAAGTTGTTTAAGGCATATTCTTCTTGAAAGACCTATCCAACAATGGGTTTCAGATACTTATTGTTTTACCACTTTGTAGGCGTAATTAAAACTCATACCAAATTTCAGTCTACTAACTATCACTGAGCAAAGCCTGATTGAGAATCTAATAAAAAATTGCTGATATTTAAGAGTTCAATATATGCAAGAATAAAGGAAATAAAGCTTTTTTTTATACCACGACGCTGGCAAACAAGTATACGACCCGCCTGATTGAAAGCAGTTATAAAGCCTATGGACGCCTGCAACCTCATAAGATTCACATGCGCGTTGACTACCCTAAAAAAACTTTACTATGTCGGTGAAATGTAAATAAATACAAATTTTATATTAATTGTCAACACAAGTGAATAAATAAATTACTACTAAGGGTTAATACTACCTATCAAATATCTTTAAAAGACCGGCCAAGTTTGTATCGGACCATGTATAATGTAGGGTTCCGTAGAAAGTAGTTTCTTGGAGATAACTCAAAAACGGATGAACCGATTATATGTGAAATAATTTTCGTAGAAAATTAAGTACTAAGCCTTCTTGGTATTTTTTCATATTTTGTAGACTTACGGATTAAAAGTTAGATGGGGGCTATTATATTTAGACTTTCGAAGCAATTATTTCTGAAAATATTGACTTAATAAAAAAGTTTTAAAAATACTATATATTATATATATATATATATATTAAAAATATCTTATATATATATATATATATATATAAGATATTTTTAAAGCCGTATCGTACAACATGTTCATATTTACAAAAAAAATATTTTTGACATTTAGTTTGGCATATGTATGGAGTGCCTCACCTAAAATATTTTTTTAGCAATTTAGCCAGAAAACTAAGTAGCGGCACATGAAACACACCTCTAGATAAAATTTCAGTAATATATGTTTTATAATAAAAATGGCTGTGACATACGGACGGACAGACGGACATGTTTCAAAAAACTTTTCAGGGTTCCGTTTTTACCATTTTGGCTATGGAATCCTAAGAAGTGTTTGCGCTGTGTGTTTGCGATCTTTAAAATATATTTAAAGATCTAAATTTAATGGCCTTACAGCTCTCATTTTTATGATGATTTCGTGCACAAATACCACTCCTTACATGTGCATTTTTACTATTCGCAACTCGCAACAGGCTTAGTTTTGTTAATTTATCGTAATCAAGTGATTTTTTACGGTTAATATTTAAAATCGCAACAAAAAAATAACCATCTCTTAAGCTCACTTGCACAGCAAAAAAAATCCAAATTCACATGAAAACACCGCTTTGATGGGTATTCAGTTTTTTTTGCTGTACTAGTCAGTATATTTTTATTTTTTTCTGATATGCGGAATATTTTTAACCATATTTCGTAAATTCATAAATATTTTGCCGCTCACTGTTCTTCAAATTCAAAATCTAGGTTTCCATTTTTTTACATAAAAATCTACTAATCGAGATCGTTATTACTTATCTTATTTAGTAGTGTAAAGAGTATCCTTAATTAATACTCTCAAAATATACTTGATAGTTATTTATTTTCTTTTTTTATATTATTAGCTAGTACATCAAAATCGACTATCGGTTTAGGCTGTCCCTTTGAGACTCCTCAAAGAATCCTGAACGTCTGACATCGTAGTAATTCTTAATTTGAATAACACCGTGCCAGACAGTGTTTGAGAAGAGAGGTTGTAAAGGTAGACAACCTTTACAGTAGCATTCCTAAAAAATGTCACCGTAGTACTTAATCACAGTATTCAAATCACAAAACATCCACAAAAGGATTAGGTATGATTATTATAAATCTGCCCGCGCGCCTCTGAGTAAAGTCATATTCTTTGAACATTCTTGCGGTGCATCGCGGCGGATTTATGCACGATCGCAATGAGAAGGGTACGCGGGTGGCGCGGGTAGAGAGCGCCCAAACGCTCAAGGACACTCCGGCGACAATCGTCTTAATTTTAGATGACTTTGACTGTAAATACATACTTATACAACGTGTTACTTGAGCCACTAAAAACCGCAGACACCCCAGACCGTAGATGATTTCTGTTATTGCTAAATAATCTAGAGTATTTATTTTTAAACCAGTTAATTATTTCGAAAGATATTCGTATGTTTAGTTTTCCCTGCAATTCTATTCAATTGTTAACTCTGCATTTCTTGCGTTGTTGTCACATTTCTACATGTGTCATGTCACGTCAACCTATCAACCTACTTTGTCAATTTGTATGACATGACATACGATGACATACTTTGACAATGACAACCTATATGACAGTACAGTGAAAAAATAAATTTGTCAAAGCTGCCAGCCATTATTCAATATTCAACCTCTATCATGACCTCTCGGTAGAATGGTAAACTGTAGTATTAGAAACTTTTAGACTCGACACGTAAAAAATTGGAAAATTAAAGTATAAGTATACCCATGTTTAGATATACTGCAATCGATTCCACTCTCGATTCTGAACAATCAGATTTCAGGTTTTTAGTCTTGGAAGTAACACGTTGTATAGTTAAATCATAAACATAGGATAAAAAGGTATAGACGGGGCATGATAATAACAATACCAATATCGAACGGGATGGTCTTTTACACTTTCAATAGGTACGACAGAGAAGGTGCTATTATCGTTGGTCCTTGTCAGTCTCACATTTTTTATTACCCTCCACGCCATAACATACAGCCTTGGCCAGAAGTGTTGAGCACCCTTGCGATTTTCATACAAAACTCGAAACTTTAGTCCAGCGTTTCTATCTTTTTTGAAGTTATTTTATCAATTAATTCAAACTGAACAGGCATGTTTTGTTGAAGTTAGTTAGTAACTGCATATAGAATATTTGCAATTTGTCGCACCGACCTAAAGTCGCATTTTTGTGACCTTAAGTTTTCATGTTTTGTAGGTACCTTGAAATTGTTATTAAGTGAAGTTTTCTATATATATCAATAAAATATAATATTTTACGTCACCGTACATTGTTATTATTGGGAAATAATACTTAACATCAAAACTGTAAACAAAAAACTGCTATGCTCAACACTTCTGGCCAAGGCTGTAGTAGAGCGGAGGGTCACAAACAGATATAATTCGCGATTTCTTCAAATATTTCTGTGTTTACTAAGAGAAAACCTGATATTTTTCTTAGAAAGTTGTGTCGGCTAATGGTATATTGTTTTGTTTTGTGCTGTAGAAGTGATTTTATCGTCATCTATGTCTGTCCCTTACGGGTGTTCGCGTGTGCGGTCTCTCTAGTTTCCTATCAGTGAACTGAGCTATCTCAACGTTTAAGTACAGGTAGGCTCTCCAAGGCCCATGTTTTTTTTTCCACCCTGTATACTTCTGGTTTTCCGTACTTTTTCCAACGAAATACGAAAATGTAGTATTTCGTAAACCAAATTTCTCATCACATATCAGTTTTTGAAATCCACCTCTCTCCAAACTTTTCAAAGAGGTGTGGAGTGATATATGCGCGGGCGCATGACTGACAACCAACGACAGATGGGGTAGCCGTAACTCCCTCATCATTATAAATAACCTCCTTTGTTTTAAGATAATATTTGTGACGCTTTTTCGGCAAAGGTACCATTCCGTGAAAGGCGCTTACGTTGCGTTGTACAGTACAGCCACCGGCAATAGTATGTGACACGCTCTTATGGCCCTACAAATAAGAGCGTGTCACATATTTTTGCGGCCTTCGTGTAGGAAGATACTATTGCCGGAGACTGTACAGATTCAATATTGTATTATTTATTTATTTAAACTTTATTGTACATTATAAAATATACAGTTACAAAAGGCAGGCTTAATGCCGTAAGGCATTCTCTACCAGTCAACCTTTAGGCCAAACAGAGAAGCATCATTTTAATCGAGTAATTAAAGCGTAAGCCAGACTGCCCAATGGTACCTTTGTCAAAACAATAACACCTTTAAATTCATATACACTATAATTTTAAACAAAAAAAGAACAGACTTCACTTAGACTCTACCTTTCCAAAAGTAAATGCTTGAGCTACTGTAAAAAATATTTAAATCACTATAGGTGTGCCTATTATACTAGTTGAAGAGCTCCCTCGATTTCTCCAGGATCCCTTCATCAGAACCTGGCCTGGTGATAATGGGACCAACTGTGAAGTATACGCTTTCAAACAAAAAAAGAATTTTCCAAATCGGTCCAGCCGTCTTCGAATAATCGGTTAACATACAAAAAAAAAAGCAAAAACAAAGATCCCGACGAATTGATCCTCTTTCGAAATCTTGAAGTCGGTTGAAAAAGAACAGACTTCACTTAGACTCCACCTTTCCAAAAGGAAATGCTCGAGCTACTGTAAAAAATATTTTAATCACTATAGGTGTGCCTATAACATTTAAAGAGCTCCCTCGATTTCTCCAAACCTCAATGTTATTTTGAAAGGCCTATCGATTGATGTGTCACATGTTGATATTTGGTTAAAAAAATTTTGTTTTAATTTAGTTACCTGTATGGAGCGCCCCCCTCAAAATATTTTTTTTTCAAATTTAACTACATAACTAAGTAGCTGCATACGAAATACACCTTATGTGTAAATTTTATTCAGATACGTCGTATAGTTTCCGAGTAAAATGCCTGTGACATACGGACGGACAGACAGACAGATATGACGAATCCATTCCGTTTTTGGCCATTTGGCTACGGAACCCTAAAAAGCTGGGACAAACCCTAGGAGGAAGAAGATACACTAAAATATAAAATCATCATCATTTTCCTAACGCTTGTCCTGGCTTTTTGCCAAGGTTCAACTGAGCCTGGAATCCGCTGGGCAATCTAATAGGCAAGATGCAATATTTTCATTTATGCTTTCATTTCAAAGAATTGCACGTAGAATAGACCATGAGTGTATTAAAAAATGAAAATACTATGATTTATAGTCAAAAATTGCTGTTACAAACTGACAATTTAAATTTTCGCGCCTAAACGGATCTACAGTTTCTCTGACGTCACTCATGTGTGTCACTCCATATTTGTTCGATCACAGTGTCAAATTCTTGTTGTTTTTTTAAATTTTTTGACCTGGATGCTAGCCTTTTAAGCCAAATCCTATAGAAAGTTGCCAACCCCATTAGTTGTCATAACAGGAGTGACGTCACCAGACGCTGATTGGTGGATTAAAACACGTTCTGTTTAACATTACTTCAAATCCTTATTATTATTTGAAATTATTTTAAACTAAAATAAAAACGTTTCAATAGCTATTATTTTATGTTTTTTTAACATTTTGATTACAAAATAATGGTAAATATGATTGCTGCATCTTCCCTATTCCATGGGCGTAGGCACTGGTATTCACGAGCGACTGACATCTGACCTTCCAACCTATAGGGGAAACTAGGCCTTAATGGGATTAGACCTTGAGACCCTTAGAATTCCTCACGATATTTTCCTTCATCGAAAAGCGACGTAAATGGTACGAGCCGAGGTTTGAACCCGAGACTTCTGGATTGAAAGTCGGACTTACCGCCATGCTAACGCTCAGTTGTTTCATGATAATAATGCTGAATTTATAAACACTAAATAACATCTGTAATAATGATCGTGCTAAAAGTGCTAAAACCAATAAACAACTCATTACAATGAATTCTTAAAAAACCAGTAAATTTATGATGAACAAACACGCTATAATCCCAAATAAACTTCAAAGTATAACAAAGCTATTTGTATTATAACTTCGGTTATCGAAACCATAAAAGTTAACAACATGCCATGCGCATGCACATTGCACAAATTAAAACGTCGTAAGCGCCAGTATTTTCCAATGAAGACAAGCCTTTTTAAACCTTTCATTGTAAGCGGTTATGTGATAAAGTAGTAAACGCCAGTGTTTTAATATGATGTTATGACTGTTTGTAAACGTGAATAACATGTGCGAACAAGAATACAAACTGTTTAGGAGATGCGTAGGAGTGGATGATCGGACTCGTTTGGGTGTCATGTTAAGGCGAAGCAATTTTTAAAAACCCCTATAAATATTTTAAATGCAAAAGTAACTTTATGCTTAAACGGCTGAATTAAATGAGGTATAGTTTGAGTCATGGGAAAGGAAGGACGAAGATAGTTTTGATTTTAAAATTCATCCCCGAGAACTAATAAAACTATGTACCTGAGTAAAAAACAGTCTCTGACCTCACCCACGTCAGGGGTACATAAATGATAATAAAAAAAAGGGGTGGAAAGGGGGGAAGAATTTAAGTAGGTGTAGTGTAGCTACTCTAATTGAACGTTTATCATTTTTATTTAGACGTACGAAGTCACAGAATTGTTGTATGTTTAGATGTTTGATCGTTTGGTGACTTAACTTAGCACACAGGTAGATTTTTAACCCGGGAACTCCGGAAAGGGACAACATGTGAAAATTTTATCGCGAAATTGACTGCATAAGCACGTGAATTGAGGGTTTAAAATATAAAGGGGCTTAGCGAGAGCGGAGTTTGGCAATATATTAACTTCTAGCGGACAAAGCCGCGGGTGGAAGTTTAGTTTTGATATAAGAGTTGCAAAAGAACTTCTCCTTAACACTTAACGCTTTAATCCAAGTGCGGTTTGTTTATGACTCTATCTGTTCTGTAGAGTCAACAAGGCGACAAGGCAATCGACCACACACCCTACATTTTACGACTGAGTAATATCCTGGGGTAATCATGATATTTAATCAGGTTTTAAGAAAACTTGGACTGATTTTAGAAAAAAATATTTTAGCAATAAAGGGTAATATTGCTAAAATCATAGTTTTAGTTTTTGATAATTTTAATTATTTATTAGTAGCAACAATTTGGAATAATGTACGTAAAGCAGAAAATTTCCTTCCTTTTACTTCGATAAAAAGTGCCCGACAAATTTTTTTAAGGGGGTTTAGTTAAATATTTCGAAGGTGAAGCTTGAGTGATATTTTTATATAAATTACCACAGAAAAGCTTCTCCTTAAGACTTAAAAGCGTCCAATATCCAAGTGCGATTTGTTTACGAGTATGACTCTATCTGTTTGGTACAATCAACAGCAAAAGTTGATTGCTGTTGATTGAAAAGCGGGTGACGTGTTCAAATGAGCTTGACACGACTTTGTTTTTTTTTTAGGTAAACAAATAGTCACTATAAGAGGGCTTAAGTTAAAAATACAACGTAAATGTTTACAATATGTGTGACCAACACCGTTCACTTATTGGTACTTATCTTTTTCAGCGCCAGTGAAAGAGTAATACTGCGTTTCGATTAGTTTGGGAGCTCATTGCCAATTTTTCTAAATGATGAATTAAAAAGAACTACACATTAATTGAGAAATATAAAACAACTAGCTGTGCCCGCGGCTCCGCCCGCGTGGAATTCGGTCTGTGTAAGTGGCTAATTTGCCCCTAATTTCTCTCCCGCTACCCTGGAGGCGGAACTTGAAGTTCCGCCGAAGAAGAAGAAGGAAAGTTGACAGATGGATACGCTAGAGGACAGTTGTCCTGATAAAATATTTTACAATTACCACTAAATGAAACTATACTCAAAAATCAATACTTTTTTTTGGCATGATTTAAACGACATAGAGTAGTAGGTGTATATCGGATACAGTACCACTTTTCCAAATCGATCCTCCCGTCAAATCAGTCTAAGCATGAAAGGTAAGAACAGGTGCGGTTGAAATTTGGGGGGGGGGGGGGTCACAAATGCAGAAATGATTTTTTGAGGGGGTCAGTAACGTTTTTTTCTATTTGAGGTGTACTTGGGGGGGGGGGGGGTGACCCATGCAAATTACCCCCCTTTTAAACGTTTAACTTTTATAGGCTACGTGCTAACCTGGCCGGGGATTTTCTTGAATTGGAATTAGTAATCTTTAAGGGGTGATTTCTGGGATAACAATGCAAAAAAAACCGGCCAAGAGTATGTCGGGCGATGCTCAGTGTAGAGTTTCGTAGTTGCCGCCCTGTTTGTACCCACGGTTCAAAAGTTAGATGGAAGAGACGCCCTTGTTTGAACTTTCAAATCTAATATTTACGAAACTATCAGTTTCATCCAAAAAATGTATTAAAAGACCTCTATTCCTTTTGAAAGACCTATTCAATAATACCCAACACGATAGAGTTGGAGCGAAAAAAAATTCACCCCATTTTATGTGTACCCTAATAGAAGCATACACTGCTTTATCTACACACATATTAAAAAAATCCTAAGTGACGTGTTCGGAAACCATTAGAATGACCGCCATGACCAACCTTATTGTGCCGGCGGTCGGGGAGGAGGGCGAATTTTCATTACGTTACCGTAGGTAATGAATTTTCATATGTTTTTACCACACTGTCACAGATAATACACTGATGTTACGTTACTGATTGCATTAATGGTGGTAATTACATACGGTTTCTGAACGCGAAATAGAGGATTTATGATATTGTTGTAGGTTATTCAATCAAATACAAACACTGAAAACATTGACTGAAACTATTGTATGAGTGGAATGCCCCACTTTAAAAATCATGTAAAATAATTATGATATTGTTGTAGATCAAGATATTTATTCTTCAATGTAAGCAAATTACAATGCACTAATGAACGTCAGAGAAAAAAAAATACCTGAGTGCGTTTCGGTTGGAACGAAGTTGTTATTTAATTTTATTTCATTTTTGACTTTTTCCTAATTTTTGTAGTTTTTTTTTTGTGTATTTCTTTTAATTGAAATTTTTGATATTTTGGATATTTTAGAAATTTTTGAAATCTTTGAAAATTTTTGAATGTTTTGAAATTTTGACATTTTTGACATTTTCGACATTTTTTACTTTCAGGTTCTCGACTTTTTTTACTTTTTTCACTTTGTCACTTCTCACTGTCACTATACACTCATTCTCACATCTCTATACAAAATTTCATTAAAATCCGTTCAGCTGTTTTCACGTGATGCGCGGTCAAATAAACAGACAAACAGATAAACAGACAAAAATTACGTACAAAGAACGTGTTCTGTTATCGAAGTATCCCCAGCCAACTTTTTTTCGAATATATTTCATGTACAGACTTTCGACCCTCTTCAGCTTTATTATATGTATAAGATAGATTTTTGGACCTAAGATTCTAAAGTAAAATGGAGGGGGGGGGGGGGCTTTTTTGAAGATTAAACTATCCTTTGTCCTTTCTCGAGACCCATACTATCTCTATACCAATTATCATCAAAATCAGTTCAGCGGTAAAAAATTCCTCATACCAACTCCAACCCCCTTTTCACCCCCACAAGGGTTTGAAAACTATCCTATGACGTTTCTCGAGACTCAAATTATCTCCATACTCATCTCTATCTAAATCGTATCAGCGGTTAAAAATTCTCCAAACAAACTTTCAACACCATTTTCACCCCCACCAGGGTTGATTTTCGGGATTAAAACTATATATTATCCTTTCCCGAGACTCAAACTATCTCTATACAAAATTTCATCAAAATCCGTTCAGCCGTTTTCACGTGATGCGCGGTCAAATAAACAGACAAACAGATAAACAGATAAACAGACAAAAATTCTAAAAATTGTTGGAACGTGTTCTGTTATCGATTCTAAGTATCCCCAGCCAACTTTTTTTCGATTATCTTCCATGTACAGACTTTCGACCCTCTTCAGCTTTATTATATGTATAGATGAAGAAGTATTAGTGCGGTGGAATTTTGTCCTTGATTACAGATGTATAAGCTAAGAAACTAAAGACATATAACTGTTTTAGCAAATTTTAAGATGTAACTTTAGAATTATTTTCTATCGAGCCGATTTCGTTCAATCGTGTATCGGAATAAACAAAGTTCTTCCAAATATAATGAATATTAACATATATTTTTTTTTACTTTCCCAAATTCTACTAATATTGTTTTTCTTTTACAGGTACGTATTGAAGCATCCTGCATCCTGTGAATGGTATTTTGGCATTTTCAGAAATAAAATTACACTTACTTTTTTTGACAAACTTTAAAATTTTTGTGGGTTATTTTTACTCAGATTCACGAGAACTATCGATTTAAATAATTAAAAAAGTGTTTAAAATTTTTTTTGTTACTTTTGTGACGCATTCTTACATACATTCTGTATGGACCGTCACAAAACTGACTAATTAATTTTGTATGAAAAATTTAAGATTTTTTTTTCAAAAATGGTACATATTTTTCTGACGCCCATCTTCTTAAGCTATAAAATCAAAAAGTTACATGTTTTAACTTTGTTAGGTAAAACTAGGTCAGTGGTTGTCTGGAATAGATCGCTCTTTAGCGATAAGCCCGCCAATTATTTTACCTCTACTTTTCTGTTTGTAACTTGTGTATACTTTGTTTCTTTAATTTGAGGTGTGCAATGAAGACAATTTATGTTTTGTTATGTTATGTCGAGCAAGGCGATGGCGACTGTTTTAAATCACCTTTTACTCTAAAACATTTAATTTAAGCAAACCCATTTATTGTGGTCCAATCCAAGTTCCATTCTCCGTAAATGGTGTTCACTATCGACCACAATGAACATACGACTGGACCTTATCCCTCCTTAGTGGACGTGTTTATGGCTCTATCCGACCCGTTTATGGTCAGACCATAAACAAGAAAAAATGCGGCCACACAAGGCAACAATACAAATTGAAGTCTGTGTTGGATGAGTCAAGTTTTCTTGAACAGGAGTTGTAGTTAAGCATGTAATTTATTTAAGTTATTCATTTATTTTACAGCATACAGTTTATACCAATACGCTTATATTAGACCGTAAGCCAGGAACAAATTTCGTTGGTCATCGCGTCCCAGGCGACAACTTGTGAAGTGGTTAAGGGCGATGTGTAATGAAGCCTCGTGAAGGTCAGCTGCCTCTCCGTTGGTGGGTTGAAGAACGGCAGACATTTAATCGATTTAAAAAACAATGGTCATCGCGGCCCGGTTGATACTTTGTCAGATGATAGTTTATATCCTATTATAAACATAAAAAATCGTCAGTCAGCTGTATCGCAGTGAAAAGACCGTCAGCTGGTCACGTGAACATACGATCTTCAGGGCATCAGCTGACGGTCTTTCCACCTAGCTACAGCCGGCTGACGATTTTTCATGTTTGTAAGAGCATATAAACTATCATCTGACAAATTTTCAATCGTGACGCGATGACCGTTTTTTTTAAATTGATTAAATACTTGCCGTTCCTCAACCCACCAACGGAGCGGCAGCTGACCTTCACGAGGCTGCATTATACATCGCCCTTAACCACTTCACAAGTTATCGGCTGGGACGCGATTGGTCATGAAATTTGTTCCTGGCTTACGGTCCATATACTAGTCAGAATATTATGTTATACTTAAATAAAAATATGTACAGTGAAATAATTCCGGTATGGGAAAATTAAATGAATAACAATTATGCTACAGCATAAATTACATGAACACATATAAATCCAATTGAATTGGCTACTTTCCTAAAAAAAATATATTTAGATTATCAAAAAACATTGGACACGTATTTTTTATTTTTACAATCAAACAAAAATTGGTGAAGATATAGCCCGTTAAAGTTCCGCGTGACGTCACATTTCAGTACAATTTTTAGTATAATGTGACGTGACGCGGAACTTTAACGGGCTTTATCTTCACCAATTTTTATTTGATTGACAAAATAAAAATACGTGTCCAATATTTTTTGATAATCTAACTGACGGACTAAATATTAGAATTATATTTTTTTTACCCAGGAAAGTATCCAATTGTATTTACAAGTATGTGACAGTATAATGTTTAAAAACTTATATGCTAACTTTAACTTAAATGTTTGCTTATAGATCGTGGTGAACTTGCGACTTCTATTACTTAAAAGCTCACCGAATTAAAACAAAAAACTGCCAAATACGGGAAATAATCCGTGTAGTGTATGAGCTAATTTTGGTTTAACTAGTTGTACTTATGTAGATAGAGGTGTCTTAAACAACTCAGTAGAGCGCGCGCCGCCAGTGAAGTGGCCATGTTCTTCCCTCCATACCTCATTAAATTTTGATTCCAGAAAAAAATAGAAAATAACTTTTTGTAGATAATTTCATGTAGATTACTTACGTATAGCAAATATTTTGCTGTAGCGTCGCCCTCATCCATTAGTACCTTTAGTATGTTGTTTAGACCACCTTTACTAAAATATTAAAATTCGTTTATACACGGATTATTTCCCCTATTTTTTCTTTATTGGGCTACAAGTAGAAATGAATGATTAAGAATGAGTACTTATTTATTACTCGATGACCAAGTGATTTGTGACCCACTTTTACTTTTCGACGAATAAGGTTCCAAACTGCTCCTCAATGAGGTATGTGATCATACTGTGGCCGCCCGGTCCATTATTCTGTAGGGATTTACTTTAAAAAAGTCAAGTAAATACGAAACGAACATCAAAATAGCATTTACAAAGTCAATAAAATGATTTATAAAAAGTGCGTATATTTTCCAGAGTAGGTGATGAAATGTCCGTTTCCCATGTTTCATTCAACGCCATCCTCAGAACTATTTCAGTTTTTAAAGTAAATAAGGGAGAGTTGGAAATAAACCGTGAACGCGCCAAAAACAACACTTCTTTGTAAAAAGTCAGCGCGTTTGTCTATGGTATAAATAAACTATGGAAGCATTGACTGGCACTTCAGATTATAATTCCTTTTCTAATTGTTATGGCGTCGAAACAAAACTGCAGTGATTTCTGATTTTTACTTACATTACTTTACTTTCTCCAGGATGTCATCATCAGATCCTGACCTGATGACCATGGGACCAACTGTTAAGTAGGTTTCAAATTAAAAAAATAATTTTCCAAATGGAGCCGTCTTCGAATAATCGGTGAATCGAATATAAATGAATAAAATAAATAAATATTATAGGACAATCTTAAACAAACCGACCTAGTCCCACAGTAAGCTCAATAAGGCTTGTGTTGTGGGTACTAGACGACGATATATATAATAGATAGATATTGATAAATACTTAAATACATAGAAAGCTTCCATAACTCAGGTACAAATATCTGTGATAAACACACAAATAAATGCCCTGACCAGGATTCGAACCCGGGACCTCCTGCTTCGTAGGCAGGGTCACTACCGACTGGGCTAGGAGGCCGTTAAACATATAAACATATGTACATAAAAAAAAAAAAAATTAGCAAAAACAAAGATCCCGACGAATTGAGTACCTCCTAATTTGAAATCTTGAAGTCGGTTGAAGATGAGCCGATAATGACTCAGCAATTCAATTCCGTGACTGTATACTGTAACTTCCAGAAATATGCCCCTAGCATGATATTTGATACCATGTCAGTTAGCTGATGTTAACTTCATTACTGTGTGAACCAACCAGAAGCTCACGGCAGCCATGAGAACAAGACAGCTTTACGAAACCACTGTTAATTCTATTAGTGATAGTTAAGTCAATTACCATGTGATCTAGAATGTTTACTGAAGAAATGAACAGCAAAGTGTAGTTTTTTAAACGGTTTAAGGCGCTACTTAAACTTGAGCAAAATTCAGTGCGGAATTTAGTAGTCATAGACAAAAATCTGCCGGAAAGCGGAAGTGATCCGCTGATCGTAGAAATTTTGAACTTAAAATAGTGTACATTAAAAAAAAAGTTTTTATTTAATTTCACTAAAAAAAATCGTGGTAAAAAGGAGTCAGAATTAAAAATGTTATTGACTGCTACGTGGACGGGAGATATAACAATATTTTCAAAAAATTAATTAGAAATAAAGCTTTAAACCCAAAAATTTAAAACACACAGCCAACCTTTTACACGAATACTCTCTTCCAGTGAACCATATAAAGAGTTTAACAGGGTTTTGAGATCGGCAATGTTTGCACCCCTAGCCCCAGGGCTGGCCCCACTTAATTTAACAAGATGGGATTATGTCGAACATGCATTTCTACTATGAGGGTAGGGTTGGCACTGTTGCGACTTTTAATCTTTTACTAGAGTGGGGTGCTATACTCGTAAATGTAGGACTCACAATTCAATTGTTTGTTGTTAGAAATTGTAATTTTTCCTCTAGCTTTTTTTACTTACAATTTCAAAACCGGTCAAGTGGGATTGCCAGTAGTGACATGAATGTCAACTGGAATATTGTTGTCACTAGTTAGGTTAAGTATAGTTTTAAGTTCTGATTGCCCTGAAAATCAGCGTTGTGGCTACTCTACTATGACACATGCTAAGTGGCTACCATTTTGGTGTTTTTTTTTAATTTTGTATATTTCATGTTATGTTCCTCTTCTCTTTGCACCAAATAAATATTTTTAATTTCATTTTCATTTAATTTCAAAGAAAATAAACCTATTTTTATCCATTAAAACGTAATTGCAACTTATTTAGCTGAAGAGTATGTATCAAGGAATAAAAATCAAACGGACAAACGATGAAATAAAAATATCCGAAGTACTTATTATACCAAAACTTTTGAATATAAATAAACTACAATCACAGACTACTCATCATTAAGCTTTCACAAGGAGCACGGGGTCACCACACATAAGCTCAATTTTATTTGTAAATTTCTACGATTCGAACAGCACATCTCAATAGTATTCTACATCATTTTGTAGTATAACAATCCAGGTTCACCCCTATAACTTGTTTTTTGTAGATATTTTAATTCACACGAGTAATGATATATTATGATTATGATCAAAAACGTTAACTCAACTGAAATAAGCGGTCGCGCTCTCATACTAAATTAGTAAGGGAGCGCGGGGAGTGGTGACCTTGAGTTGTACTTATGATCTATGTAGTGGTTGAGGTTATATGTGAATACAATGTATAATGTCACAGCGGCTGGGATAAAAAAGAGAAGTTAGAATTATGTAGCCTATTTATTGAATATCAAAGGTGTTACATTACTAGAGCTTTAAAAAGCATCACACTAAAAAAATTAAAAAGTGACTCATTTTTTTTCTGGTTTTCTGCTATGCCTCCCTCCCTGCCGAGGTTTTCCCAGCGGGCTACAGTATGAGGTTCTTCAAAAAAGGAGTTTATAGGTTCCTAAAGGGTAGGCAACGCGCATGTGAATCCTCTGGGGTTGCAGGCGTCCATAGGCTACGGCAGGGGTCGGTAAACTATTTTGACAAAGAGCCTGATGGGGGAAGAATATGGAATTTTGTTTTGTTTTTTACTGAATAATTTGATTAAAAAAAAAATTGAGGGGAACTCGAAGAGCCGCAACTGACCCTTCAAAGAGCCGCATGCGGCTTGCGAGTCGCGGTTTGCCAACCCTTGGGCTACGGTAACTGCTTACCGTCAGGCTGGCTGTATGCTTGTTTGCCACTGTCGTGGAATAAAAAAAAATGCCCCATTTTTTTATAAATTATCATTTATAAAATTTTGCAAACATGATAAATGTTTTGTTTCTCCCAAACACAAACTAAAACTAAAACACGTGTAAGAATAAACTAAACTTGGGCAGCCCTAGCCCGCGTTCCGTCACAGCCTGCCCCTCGCACTATTTGCATGCTCTTTATTGTTTGCCCCTGGGACTACTGCTGCATGTTCCCATCCGGGACCGGAACACCTTGTCAAACGGGACTTAAAGCCCTGTTACACTTTACTTTTTTTAGTGTCCTAACTAGCATCCTAATTAGGATCCTAACTTTGTTCAATAGTAAATTTACTTGCTAAATGCGATTACACTTGTCTAAATTTAGAAACTAAATCATTTAGGAAGCTAACTAGGACAAGTGTAACAAGGCTTTTCGGATTAGGACCTACTCCTAGGCTAAATGTCCTGTTACACTTTACTTTTTTAGGGTCCTAACTAGCATCCTAATGGATCCTAACTTGTTTTCATTGTAAATTTACTTGCTAAATGCGGTTTTGTGACTAAATCATTTAGGAAGCTAACTAGGACAAGAGTAACAAGGCTTTAAAACTACTTTAGAACTCAACGTCGTCAAGAGTCTTTATGTTTAACTTTTAATAAAACAATTCTTATTATTATGCGCTATCAACTGGATTGTTAATCGTGTTTTTTTAATACCACGACGTTGGCAAACAAGCATACGGCCCGCCTAATCGTAAGCCTACCGTAGTCTATGGATGCCTGTAACTCCAGAGGATTCACATGCACGTTGCCTACCCTTTAAGAACCTATACACTCCTTTTTTGAAGAAAATTATACTGTAGCCTTCTGGGAAAACCTTAGCAAAAATTTTAGTCCGCAGCCGGAGCGTTCGTAGGAGGAAATTCTTCTTAAACCGCACGCGTTACAAACGTAAAACCAAAACATACCGTCGAATTAAGAACCTCTTTCTTTTTTGAAGTCGGTTAATAGCCGAACCATCAGTCATCATCAGAGTAAAAAAAATACCCGGTATACTGGACTAAGAGCTGGCGACGTCAGATATGACACAAAAATGAGAGTAACAAAACCCGTCTGGTTCGATTGCTATACTGTCCTTATTGCTAGATCCGGGCATCTGGCAGCTTTTACTGGGTGGAGGTCAGAATGACAGGGTAGCAAAATTTTTGAATTGGAAAAAGTAATACTAAAATAGGTCAAATCTGCCGAAGTTGAGATCTCAGATATAAAGGATAGGGCCTATATTCTAACATTAGAACAAAAACATTGCGTATTATTTCGGAAGCAGAAACAACAGGCGATAAACTATGAATTACATTATACGTCGTTTTGGACTACTATCCGCCATCAGAAAGTTTTGGCAATGATATTATCTAATTAATTATATAATTTCTCATAATACTCCATTAAAACCAGAACTCTAGGATTTGTTTTCTTCAAGTAATTTGCATTCTTTGACCTCCACCACTTTACAGCTGCCAGATGTCCGGATCTAGAAATAAGCATACTATAGCAAACTAACGAGATGGGTTTCGTCGCTCTCATTATTGTGTCATATCTGACGTGGCTAGCTCTCCGTCTATACTTATTTGTTCTGCCTCTGTGAGCTCTTAATTAGCAGACCAATAATCTTCTCTGATATGGACTATTAATGAACCCTGTCACCACTTGTGGTCCCGCACCGGACCCTTCCAATTACAAAAGATGGCGGATAAGCTCGCACAAAGGACGCAATTACATCAGTTTACATTACAACAATGGAGGCACTACATCTAGACGTATGTTTTATAGAGTACTAGCTTTTGCCCGTGGCTTCGCTCGCGTTAAATTCGGGGTAACACGGTTCCCCTTTCCTGATTTAAAACACAGAAGAGAACTCGGAACAGAAAAAACCGCACACAATTGTAGCCTATGTCACTCTCCATCCCTTCAACTATCTCCACTTAAAAAATCACGTCAACTCGTCGCCCCGTTTTGCCGTGAAAGACGGACAAACAAACACACACATACACTTTCCCATTTATAATATTAGTATGGATGGACTAGCGACCCGTCCCGGCTTCGCACGGGAAAAAAAATGGTTATTGTGGGTTATCCTTAAGAGATAGACATATACCAACGTGGAATTTTTTGAAGACCGTTTTAAGATGTACAATACTGTAGTACATTATCTTGATCTATCTCTTAGGACGCAGCCAGCGTTTGCAATATAAGCGCAAAACAATGTGTTTATTTACGACATCACATTAATAGAAACCTCTAAAATCATTAGTGTTTCTTTACTATATTATGCATGTATTAGACATATAAACCTTCCTCTTGAATCACTCTATAGAGATATCTATTTTAAAAAATCCGTTGCTTAGTTTTAAAGATCTAAGCATACATAGGGACAAACAGCGGAAAGCTTTGTTTCATACTAAGTATGTAGTGATAGATCCGATGAATACGTGTCGATTTTCCGCTGCGTATCGTTTCAGTTTCATACGAACTCATGTATTTTTTCAAATATTTTCTTGTTAACTGTAATCTTCTTTGTACAATACCTAACTGCTCAACAAGACGAATCAAACGAGCCCAAACTCAATGGGGCTGCGTTGTTTCATTGCAGAGTTCCTATAGCCTTCGTGCTCCGTGTCATCCTAAAACGGGTATTAGACATTGCAATTTGTAGGGCCCAATCTGTTGTGTACCCTGCCTCTCCCTTTCCCTCCTTCAGCTCCCTACGGGCCCTAACTCCTATTACACCTCCCAACCTGACAGATTGGGCCCTACAAATTCAAATTGAAATTTAAATTCTAATACCAGTTTAGATTTGTCTTGTCACGCGATATACATATGCGTGCAAATTTTAGCTCAAACGGAAACCGGGAAGTGGGTAAAATTAAACTTGCAAGATTTGATTACAGACAACGGGCAGGTGAAACTAAATAAAAGCTTGTCATAATACTAAACCGGTAGAGAAACACAGCTAGAAATGCTACAACCACATAATAAAGAACAACATATAAAAAAACATATAAATAATGGAAGCTACGGAAGACTATACGGAAGATATATATAATAAAGAACGGAATACACAATCAGCCCGAAAAATGGCTCCATAATAGTGCTGTAAGAACGACTCGTACAGCAGTTTCTCTGACAGTCTTATTACTGTATAACACTAGCCGGTTACAAATTTTCACGAGCCATATTTTCGGTAAATATTGTTTTGGACTCTATCTCTATATCGTAACTCAATGGCTACACCGAAAAATTCTATAAAGCCGCTGTTTTGTCCTGATGATAGCTTAGGGCTGGCTCAAACACTTTACAATGGTAGAGTAATTCAAAGTCGTCACACGGCACGACTGTCACTTTTCAGTTTTCGAAAAAAAAATCTTTTATATATATGGCTTTTACTCCTCGCTGATTTTGGCGAGGTGAATTCTGCCAATGTCGAGGTGTATACTTTTGATTTATATTAATTTTTAATAGAATAAATATAAGCAACGTTGTACCGTTGAGGCCTTGCTGATTGTAAGGTAATAGCTAGCTTCCCTAATGGCCGAGACCCTGGATAACCATTTGTTCAACTAAAGGGTGGTTACGCGCGTTTTGAAACTAATTTTTCATTAGCTGCAACCTTGTTCGTTAGGTCACCGCACAATAAGCTATCAATATTACACACTGAACTACGTAAATGAGCAAAAAACAAAAATCTATTCTAAAGAAGCCGCAGCCATCTTGAGCTCAAACGATTAATTGATATGTTGATTACTGTCGCCCATTGAAATAAATATGTATATGTAAAGGTAAGGTTTTCGAATTGCCCCCAGGTAAAAAAAGTTTTGACACCTCACATTTAATGTTTCTAAATCAGTCTTTAATTGCTCGAAAGAGAAAATAATTACGGTATCAAATCACATATTGGATGTCGAAGCTGTCGCGTGTCAGTCCCCTCGCATAGCGTTGGCGCGTGTTGTGTGGGGCGTCATTGGGGGTCAAACGTGGCGAATCGAACGATTGATCCGATGCCGATGACTATAGGTGAAGGTATAGGCAACGTATTCTTAGTCTTTCTTTACTTAAGTTTTTTAGTTTTACGGCCTCCTAGGCCTTCGAATCCTGGTAAGGGCATTTATTTGTGTGTTTATCACAGATATTTGTACCTGAGTTATGGATGTTGTCTATATGTGTTTAAGTATTTCTCAATATATATCGTCGTCTAGTACCCACAACACAAGCCTTATTGCGCTTACTGTGGGACTAGGTTGATTTAATATTTATTATATTATATCATAGGATGACTATAGTTGAAGGCATAGGCAACGTATTTACGTCTTTCTTTTCTTTAGTCTTCTTATTTTGTTTTTGAAAAAACTATACAAGTTTTAGTAATTTCTCAACTTTGTTCTGTTTTTGGCTTCCTTTGAGACTCTTGACTACGGGAGACTGGTTTCTTGGTCACACCAATTGTGTGATCTTCTTCCTCTTTCTCACTTTATAGTTTTAGGTATTAGGGTATCGAGCAATAGGACGTTTACCTTTCTAGAACTTTTTTTAGATGAAGGAACTAGTAGTCCGCCTCGAACTCAGAACTCGCGATTTCCTTGCAAACGAGATGAATATAACAAGACCCGTATGATGATGTTTTCGCTTTTTCAAGTCGATCCTGCTCATAATTATACGAACTCTCAAATTATATGTATCTCTGCTACAGCTCCAACAAATTTCATGAAGATCAGAAAAGCGTTACTAAAGTTATCGCGAAACAAACTCTCAAAATCAAAAAGCCATCGAAATGCCGAGACGTTCCACTAGCAAGAAATTGTTTGTAAGAACTTGCTTCGCTTACGCTCCGCTCGTTCGATAATTTATTTCAAAGGCTGAAATTTTAATATATATGAATACTATATTAAGTATTAACTAATACTTACAAAACTATTTTATTTGAAATTATGATCAGAATTATTTTAAATATTTTACAATCTCTTAAATCTAACATAATCTTAAAAATAATAACATACAGTAACTAGTCAAAAGTCAAACCCGTTCCTTGAAGGTTCCGGTGCAAAAGTGCCCATAATGCTCGCAGCATTGCCACGATGGATGGCTATGGACAGCCTTTGCCATAAACGACTCGGGTCGGGAGGAAAAATAAAACTATCTATAAATATAACTATTTAAAAATAATGAATGAAATATAAATAAATTCTAAATTTGAACCTCTGGGCAAGGTGTCCGCGCAGGCGGCATGCGAAATTGTGTTAATAATTCCAAGTAATTTAATGGCTCGGTATCGGATGCCATCATGCGGTGGTCAGCCCCCTAGCATTGCACGTGTTGCATTGCGTCGTTGGGGGTCAACCATTGCGAATCGAGGGGCGATTCCGATGAACATGTAATTGATAATTGCTAGACCGTATGTCCTTGGGATAGGGTTTACAATGGTAACTGCGACGGTAGAACATTACAGGTAGTAACCCTGATCTTTGAAACATGAAGCAAGTGCTTTTCTTATGATTAATGAATATAGTTTTGACTATACTATAAACTTTCGTGACACTCACATAATTTAAGTCGATTTTTGCTCGACATGTTTCGATCAATTTACGATTATCGTTAACACGAGCGGCCTTCCGCGACGACAGCGCTAAATATTTTCAATATGGTTTTGGTTTATTTTTTTACTAAAAACAAAGAAACTAAAACTAAGTTACTAGAAATAGTTTAAATTACTCGTAAAAATTAACGCTCGTGACTGCAGTGTGGAATAAAATTGAGACTAATCCATTATTTTCAAATTTACGAATATTGCAAAGATGCCATCACACGCAACGGCCGCCCCTCACGCTAGGGGATGATTTGGGGGTCAGTCCCATCAGTCCTATTGTTAATATTAATAACATACAATACTACAGTTGGACGTTACAAATTAATTTCTTTTTACTTCAATAGAAATATTTAAAACTGGTTTGAATGTGTATGGGATTTAGTTTTGACATTTCAATTCGAGTCACAAATAAAAGATAATCAAAGTAACAATGACGGTTGTAAAACTAAATACAATGTATATTCGTTAGTAAGTAATATTTTCGTTAAGAGTATATCTAGTTTCGCGAATATTTTATGAAATTTATATTTTTTTAGGTCATGTCGATTTTTTGAACACATATCAAAAGACGCGAACCTCCAACCGTATGCGTGGTTCTGTGGAGGCGCAACATTTGTGGAGTTATACGTCAACTGTCAAAATGTATTCGCGAATGAGGGTTTCCGCGATCGAGATTTTCACTAGATGGCAGCACCGTGACGAGAAGTCTTTTGACAGCAGCTGTCAAAATTGACCAATAAAAAAAAATATTAAACATGATTGCTGATTTATGACAGCTAGAGCTCTAGCCACGGTGCTGCCATCTAGTGAAAAACTCGATCGCGGAAATCCTCATTCATTTGTGAAGCCGCAAGCGCTCTTTATTTACGAATGAATATCGTTCGTATCGTAATTTTTTTATTGTACAATGGGGAAGGCTGGTGAAAACTTCTCGTCAATGGCGCTGTTCCAGATTCCATACAGTGAAAGAAAGAGACAGAAGATGAATGATCCTTACCTATGTACGAAAACCGTATACTCTAGTATACAGTAAAAAAGCTTTTCTTAGACAAAAACCTTCCCTATGGCATTAAAATACCTACAGGATTTAAATTTTACAGTATTTCAGAATCGGTGAATTTCTCTTTCGGAGCATTTCGAGACAAAACTTTGAATCATTTTCGAGAACACTACTTCCCGCCATCCCGCCATACAAAATTAGCTTTTGTAAGAACTAATGTTGGAGATATCACTTTGACAGTTGCCTTCCCCATTTACGATAATCGCGTTAATGTAAGTGACCGCTCCGGTGACCGGAATATATTATAAAATAGATGGCCTAGAGGTAGACCTCTGTCTCTTCCATTGAGTAACAGGAGATGATATCCCTAAGAAATTTTTTGTCCCAAAAGTTGTAGTGAAAATCACTACAAGTCTATACTACTCTTTGATTAAGTCATAGTTGTCAACCGCCAAACATGGTGCCCAAAATTTGTTTTAGACGTCACATCTAGTAGAATACATAATAAATCAATGACCTCTTCTCAATATTTTTGTATGTCTTTCCCGTACACGGGACAAAGGTGTTCCGGACCTTTGGGAGGCGTATGCGGAGCCGAAACCAAGGTATAGAGAGGCTGAAATTTAAGGTGTAAACTAAGCTGATGCTGCTCCTGCCCGTCATGCTCGTGTCATTGGACGCTCATAGAGACAGCACGCGCCATGGTGTAGGAGTATTGAGAGTTAATGGAATCCAAAATGTACCCGGCTATTGAAACCCAATATTTATTATTTTGTTCATAACCACAGATCATAAATTCCAGACATCAACACAGACTAACCACAATAACCATTATGGGCCCGAGCTGTCCGATCCATCACCAACCGACAAAAACCGCTGGAAAAAACCGATAAGTATCTAAAACTGAACCGATATCATGTTCCGCCCGCCCCTAGTGTAGGGTTGCCGGTAACGAATTTAAAAACTAAAAAAATATTGCAGCAATTTTTTTAGTATTTTATTACTGTTTTCACGGTTGATTAATCACACAGTCGTTTAAAAAATATTCGGGTACCCGAAATTGATAATCCCCCTTCAGCAGTCGGGTGAAAATGGCATAAATTCAGTTGTTAAACTGGGATAGTAACAGAGTATGATATAATACATAAATAAATAAAATGAAATCAATTTATTTCAGACTGATTGATCTATAAGAAGAAATTAATTTATAATAATTATCCTCATTGAATTTATCAAGATTTTGTCGCTGTAGTAGCGTAGCTAAGAAAATGTTTGTTGTCTGACGCCTGGCAACCCTACCCTAGGGACAAAAATGGCGGACTCCCATGGGTTTTGAACAAGATGTTTTTACTTTAGATAATTAAGAATTTTGCGATATTGTGACGGCAGGGGAGGTTACTAGCGTGAATGGGAAATTATTGCTAATATGATTAGTAAGCTTCTTGTTTTTTTTTAAACGATTTAGTACCTATTTTAATTAATTCTGTAGGTGCTTTAAACTGGACATAAAATCAACTTTAATAAGATATTTGCTAATAATCCTTAATATCCTTAAGCTCATATTTCTAGTTTATTCCAACACTACTAGTTAAAAACTTGTTGTAACTTTAAATTACAAAATACTAATATAAAATTGTAAACAGATAATTTTTAATGATTTTTGATTATCAAATAGAATTTGTTGCACTTTTTTCCAAATTAAAAGAAGAAAATAACAATAAAACAACTTGCAGATTCGAAACCCTCTTTTTCAACTCAATTAGTTAGTAAAATTGACGGACAATAGAGGGCGCTGTTATTGAATTACGTCAAGGGGTCAGTGACCCCTAACTGATGTACGATGCAATGTTATTCGTGCATCTCGAGATTGAAATGTTTTAAGGTTATTTTTATGATTTTTTAGGTGTTTTATTCATTGATTTATTATGTATTCTACTAGATGTGACATCTAGCACAAATTTTGTGCGCCATGTTTGGCGGTTGACAGATGTGACTGAAGCAAAGAGTAGTTATAGACTTGTAGTTATTTTTACTACAACTTTTGGGACAAAGATTTTCTTAGGGATCATCTCCTGCAACTCAATGGTTTTATTCGAATTATTGCAATTTTAGATTTAATCTAATTTTCCTAAATTTAATAATCGACAAAACCAGGACACGGAATCCGGCATTTGCTCCATACAAAACCAGCGGTATTTTTTTCGTTCTGTTGTTTATTTTATTTGTAATCGGACGTAAAAGTCCAGAAACATTATTGAGTTCAATACATTGATTTATTATGTATTCTACTAGATATGATAGATATAACAAAGTTTGTGCGCCATGTTTGGCGATTGACAACTATGACAGAATCAAAGATACTAAGATAGACTTGCAGTGATTTTCACTACAACTTTTGGGACCAAAAAATTCTTAGGGATGTCGTCTCCTGTTACCCAATGGTTCAATATCAATTTAATATATATTTTGCGAAAACCGGTCAAGGATCTAGAACATGACACCCAAGGAGGTTGGAGTGGTTCCAGTACTGGATGAGAAAAAAACATGTCTTATTGTGATTAGGATGGAAGAGAGACTTAAACCAATTTGGTCATCAATGTGATCACTTTATTTCTACATCAAATACTTAAACGACTGGATCTTCACAGAGTGCAGGTGTCACATCAACTCATATTACATTTGTACAACAATTTACATGTCATTTCCGTGTATATTCCTGGAATAATGCATTGTCTTAATGAATCTTTGTGCACAAGCTTTTATTTAACTGAGCATTTGTCAGTTAGTTCGTTGTTTAAAACCCTGTTACACTTTACTTTTTGCAGTGTCCTAACTAGCACCCTAATTAGGATCCTAAAAGCCCTGTTACACTTTACTTTTTTTAGTGTCCTAACTAGCGTCCTTATTAGGATCCTAACTTTTTTCAATAGTAAATTTACTTGCTAAATGCGGTTAGACTTGAATAAATTTAGAAATATTATAACGTAACCAATTTATATTAGGTATTATATACCTTAGAAAAGCTGCCGGTTCAATATTTAGATGCCCGAAAAATTATAAGCCGTTTAAATTTAAGTTACTATTCGTACACTGTCAGTATTTTTTTTTAAATTGGTCTAGATAAGTGAATTATAATTTTATAATATTCTTTTAGAGAAATAAATTCTTAAACCATATAAACCGTAAAATTCCATGACAGGAGATGTAAGCATTTCTCCAAATGATATAAAAATAAAAACAGTTTTATATTTGGAATGTCTGTAGCAGCCGGTAAATCAATTGGCGCTAGTGATACCACAGCAAACATATATATTAAGCATACCAGTATTTCAAGTTCAATCTTCGTTGAACTCGATTTTAGAATCAGGCGCGACATTTAATTTTACTCATTAGCCCGAATGATTATACAAATGAATGATGGAATTATTTCTATTTTGGAAAATGACGTTGACACTCGACATGAAAATATAAAACCTGGAAACTATATTCTAAAAGGGGTCTAGTGACGTTTCATGAGTTGTCCCGCACAGACAAATGCGAATCCTCCTTTTTGTAAAGGGTTGGCAACGCGTATGTGACACCTCTGGAATTACAGGCGTCCATAGGCTACGGTAGCTGCTTACCATTAGGCGGGCCGTATGCTTGTTTGCCACCGACGTGGTATAAAAAAATAACAAATCATTGATTACGATCAATCTCAGTACAAGAGCCTAAACAGCGAGAACTAACGCATAAAGCTGCGCCTGCGCCTCAAACAAATGTAATATGGGGCTGCGATGGTTAAAAAAGATTTCTTTGGATATGTTCTATTAAGTAAAATTAATATATGTGCTTATTATTCCATTCATTCAACGATGAAATGAAATCATTTACTTGTACGGTTAGGTACATAACTAATATCTTACATTTGAAGTTTCATGCGTATTTAACCCGAATTCAGGTGTGGAACATAATAATAAAATTATTTACGTTGTAATGTCATAATATAATGTCAGCTAATTATTTTTGTATTTGTTTAAGCAAACTTGATTTCACTTTTGTTAGCGATATCACGTTTATACCAATATTACGTCACTAATGTCACAATCTCTTTATGCCTGATATGACGTTTTACTTCACGACGTTGAAATACTGCTACAATCATTTAACTGTGGCGCTGGCGACGCGTTAACGGTTTACCGGTTCAAATTTACGATTGTTCTTAAACAAAGGGACGTGAAATAAACACTGCGCTGAGGGATGTAAAACACCGGTTTTTCGGTTTTAATTAATTCTTTGGCCTTTGCTGCATGACTTTTGCAAGGATCTTATGGACTTGTTCCATAAGTTTATTAACTCGACGTTTTTTGTATATAACGTAAATGTTATTGGTGAAACTATGACCTGATAAGATGAATTTATATGTTTTCACAAGCTATTATTTAGTTTCACCTGTCCCGTTATCTGTAATTAAATCTTACAAGTTAAATTTGACCCATTTCCCGGTTTCCGATCGAGTTGAAATTTTGCACACATATGTATATCGCGTGACAATGCAATGTTATGATGACATGGAGCTGGTCTGATGATGATGGGCATACAGCACAGCTGGAGCAGAGCCCGACTAGGGAAGTACCTCCACCTTACAGAAAACCACAGCCAAATAGCACTAGACCCTACTCATAGGTCGTGTCCCTGCTGGTGAGTAAGGTTGCCAAAGAGCTCAAAGAGGACCCAGCGTGTTGACGACGATGCACCCTCTTGTTCCTTTAGCCGTCAGTCAACACAGTGAATCCTACTTTTTGTAAAGGGTCGGCAACGCGCATGTGACACCTCTGGAGTTGCCGGCGTCCATAGGCTACGCTAGCTGCTTACCACTGTGCTTAGTATGCTAGTTTGCCACTGTCGTGGTATAAAAATAAAACAAATCCAGAGTAAAATTGTAAAATCTTCTTTGGTATAATCTCGGTAAAACCAATTAACGACGGGACCAAAGTAATTTTACGCTGTATTTA
This sequence comes from Pammene aurita, assembly GCA_947086415.1. Classification (NCBI taxonomy): domain Eukaryota; kingdom Metazoa; phylum Arthropoda; class Insecta; order Lepidoptera; family Tortricidae; genus Pammene; species Pammene aurita. The sequence goes on from OX352313.1 coordinate 17,764,384, forward strand.
CAACATTTATACGCCTCAACCCGTCAATAATCGTAGAACACGATAAGGACTTTTCAAAGCTCACCAAAGCTTTGACAGGAAAAAATGAGCTTTTACACCACTCCAGACCATTAACACCAAAACGGCGTAAGCGACTTTACTTATCAAAGGACATGAGCCCTTTTATATAAACACGATTTCAACCAAAACCGAGTTTGAAATGCAGATGTTGTCAACCTTGTTACAGGGTTTTAAAGTCGGTTTTGGTCATTTATTTTTGTTCGGTTGTAAATTGTGGTATACCGCTTAAAGTATTAGTTTTAAAGGCTAAATAGGGCGATATGTTATGCTTAGTGGTAATCTATTCTAATTGGTATGGAGTTCGATGCCCGGACCTGCCGGAGCTAAGTGAATTCTTACTTGAGTGTGTAGTTCGGAAGTATGTAGTTAGTTGATGGTAGAAGATTCAATTGAAGGGCCGGTATTCCATAAGTGTGTAGTTATAAATATTATAGAATAATAGAATAAAACAGAGGCTTTAGGAAACTTGGCTTTGTACAGTCGCCATCAAATATATTATAGCGGCAAAGGTACTCAAAATATATGAGCTTTATCACCTTGACTGTAGATGCGTTGTTCAGATTACCACTTCGGCCGCTCTGATGTATCTGATTGCGACTGTACATTAGTTTATGAATTAATTTTGTAAATCATATGGGATAAGTTCACCTTAGTACACACTCACTATATTTTTGTTGGTCATGTACTTGTTTTGTGCAATAAAGTGTTTTACTGCTACTACTATTTTCTAGTAAAATATACAACTGAAGAACTAATCAAATTATTTAAATAAAAATTTGATTTGTTTATTTTAAGTTGACACAGTAATCTAAATATATAAAAGAAGAAACTGACTGACTGACTGACTGACTGACTGACTGACTGACTGATTGACTGACTGACTGACTGATTGACTGACTGACTGACTGACTGACTGACATATCAACTCACAGCCCAAACCGCTGGTTCTAGAGATTCCAAATTTGGCACGTAGGTTCCTTATTAAGGTCTAGGGGTGCACTAAGAAAGGATTTTTCAAAATTTACCCCCTAAGGGGGTAAAATGGGGGTCAAAAGTTTGTATGGCGAATCAAGAATTGTTAGATTATTTTATTCGAAACTTCACAGGAGTGTTCCTAACGATAAATGAGTAAATATGTGTTTCAGGTTTTTTGAAAATTCAACCTCTAAAAGGGGCAAATGTGGTCACAAAGTCTGATAATCAACATGGGTATCGTATTCTTTTTGAGTACTTATAGTACGCGGGAGAAGCCGCGGGAAAAGGCTAGTATACACATATAAAATATAACTCAATTGTTGATCTAAATCTTGTTTCAGTTATAAGTGTTATAACGATATGACTAGGTTTAACGTAACATCAGTCACACGCCGCCAGGCTTAAACAAGTTCGTCTGTAGCTACCTTAACCTAATAACTGCTTACCATCTGCCTGGTTTACGTGGGAGACCTTGTATGATCTCTACTTTCAACTCGTTAGTTTTATAAAGTAGATCAGATATCACGATGTATCTACGGCATTTATGCCATGACATGTCACAATACTAAGCATTCCTTTGATCGGAGATACAGTCAGTAGCCTATTTAGATTCGGCGCTATCGAACGAACTATAAAATAAATAATATAACGATGTAAAAAAGGTAAGCGATGACTGCCCGGCGATCGTATCGGGTCGGGTTACGGACAGCGAACAGCAACCTTTCGGAAGAAATATTATTAATTTGAATTAAATTTGTTAAATATTATAGGACAATCTTACACAAATCGACCTAGGCCCACTGTAAGCTTAATAAGGCTGTGTTATGGGTACTAGACGACGATATATATAATAGATAAATATGCATAAATACTTAAATACATAGAAAACATCCATAACTCAGGAACAAATATCTGATATAAACACACAAATAAATGCCCTGACTAGGATTCGAACCCGGGACCTCTTGATTCGTAGGCAGGCCATTTAATTATGAAATTAATAATAATAGGAGAACAACAACATAGCGTCGTTGCGCTTTCCAAGGCTGATAATGCTGATGTGTTTGGTTTTGATTAATGTAATTAATACCTTATGTATGTGGTTGATAGGTAACTATTTGACAAATAAAAATCCAGCACATATCAGCTTAGTAAAGTACAACGACGATAGCAGTAAATATATAATTCTTCTCCAAAGTGCTTCAAAGCTCAGATATTATGGTTTGTAAGTCACTTTAAATTTGATTTTTTTCCTCGTGCCTGAGATTGTGTTATTTACTAGCATTTTACTGCGACTTTATTCTCGAAGAAGTAGGTCGCTAATTATTTAACCCCTTTGAAAGTGAATTAAAATCAATGTTATTTTGTTGGTTATCAGATTGTTAAGTTTTACAACGTGAAACAAATTAAATTCAATACTCGTCAATCTCTGTGTAACGCGACTGTTTTATATATTTAAATTAAGTACATGTAGTGTCTCAACATTTACACTTCTTGATCGTGTTATTTCATATAACAAATAACAATAGTAAACAACAATTTATTAAATGACATATCACTCCAAAGTTACTTCAAATAACTTACTTAATTGATTTTAATTTGCAATAAATTAACAACCATTAGTTTGGGTGTATTTCAATTTGTCCCCGCCCGACGGGCAACGACAACTGGTTTTTTTTTATTAATCTGTCGCTTCTAATCCAATAAAATATTTCGAAACTGTTTATTTCACTATTCATATTGTATTAAATTGATTGTCACAGTTCCAAATAGATCTAAACATGCAAACCCGGTTGAAAGGTTGCGCGCCCCTCCCCGCGTCGGTTCGTGAGCCGTATCGAGCCGAGTGTACATTACACTGCCTGTACTCCCTGAGGGAATAGTTTGAATTTGAAACTCGGTACAATCACCGGCAATAGTATCATCCTACACGAAGGCCGCAAAAATATACGACACGCTCTTATTTGTACTTCCTAAAACTACACAATATACACTATAAGTTAAAAAATGTAGTCTCTTTGTGTACCAACAAAGTGAGACCTTTTACGAAACTCTTTAAACGGTCTCCTAGCCTAGTCGGTAGTGATCCTGCCTATAAAGCAGGAGGTCCCGGATTCGAATCCTGGTCAGGGCATTTATTTGTGTATTTATCATAGATATTTGTTCCTAAGTTATATGTATTTATATATACCTATCTATTATATATATCGTCATCTAGACACCCATAACACAAGCCTTATTGAGCTTCCTGTGGCACTGGGTTGATTTGTGTAAGATTGTCCTATAATATTTATTTACGTGACACCTGGCCATAATGTGAGTATTACCGCACGCTACGCGTACGGTAAACTCGCATTATGGCCAGGTGGAGACGTAAAATTGTGTACTCACCACGGGCAGTAAAAGAGAAAGCCCTCTATCGCATATTTACAACCCTCGCCTGCGGCTCGGGTCACAAATACCTGCGATTTCGGGCTTTCTTTTACAGTCCTTGGTAAGTAATGTACTATTATCAACCGACTTCAAGATTTCGAAGGAGGAGGTTGTCAATTCGTCGGGATCTTTGTTTTTTTTGCTATTTTTTTTTTAATGTATGTTCACCGATTATTCGAAGACGGCTGGACCGATTTGGAAAATTCTTTTTTTGTTTGAAAGAGTATACTTCGCAGTTGGTTCCATTGTAACCAGGTCAGGATCTGATGATGGGATCCTGAAGAAATCGAGGGAACTCTTCAACTATTATAGGCACACCTATAGTGATTTGAGTATTTTTACAGCAGCTCGAGCATTTGCTTTTGGAAAGGTGGATGCTAAGTGAAGTCGTTCTTTTTTTTTTAAATTATTTATTTAATACAATTTAGTTTGTATGAAAAATAATAGTTTCATATTTATTTTAAGTTGATGAACGAAAGTTTTATTGTTTGAGAAGTAGAATCTCTGTTTTAATTTATTGCTAGTATTACAAGAAACACCTTATTAGTAAAACAATATTTGTATGCGCTTATTTTCGCCGCCATGTCACGTGACGTCACATGACGGCGACTGACAGGACAGCTCCCGTATCATCCAAATGACGAATATCAAATATTTAAGATTGTAACTGGGTTAAGCTGGAGCTCACAAGGACTTAGAACTCTGTGTAGACATTTTCTGAGCCGATGACTTCAAACAAGTCGAAAAATAAAATAATCCATATTCTATACATATAATAAAGCTGAAGAGGGTCGAAAGTCTGTACATGGAAGATAATCGAAAAAAAGTTGACTGGGGATACTTAGAATCGATAACAGAACACGTTCCAACAATTTTTAGATTTTTTGTCTGTTTATCTGTTTATCTGTTTGTCTGTTTATTTGACCGCGCATCACGTGAAAACGGCTGAACGGATTTTCATGAAATTTTGTATAGAGATAGTTTGAGTCCCGGGAAAGGATAATATATAGTTTTAATCCCTAAAATCAACCCTGGTGGGGGTGAAAATGGGGTTGAAAGTTTGTATGGAGAATGTTAACCGCTGAAACGATTCAGTTAGAAATGAGTATGGAGATAATTTGAGTCTCGAGAAACGTCATAGGATAGTTTTCAAACCCTTGTGGGGGTGAAAAGGGGGTTGGAAGTTGGTATGAGGAATTTTTCACCGCTGAACTGATTTAGATGAAAATTGGTATAGAGATAGTATGGGTCTCGAGAAAGGACAAAGGATAGTTTCAACTTCAAAAAAGCCCCCCCCCCCCCCCCATCTTAATTTAGAACCGTAGGTAAAAAAAAATTGAAAAAAATAATGGAAGTGAAGCCCGAAAGGTACTTTCAATTAAAACTATCTATACATATAATAAAGCTGAAGAGGGTCAAAAGTCTGTTCATGGAATATATTCGAAAAAAAGTTGACTGGGGATATTTAGAATCGATAACAGAACACGTTCCAACAATTTTTATAATTTTTGTCTGTTTGTCTGTTTATTTGACCGCGTATCACGGAACGGATTTTGATGAAATTTTGTGTAGAGATAGTTTGAGTCTCGGGAAAGGACAAAGAATAGTTTTCATCCCTAAAATCAACCCTGGAGGGGGTGAAAAGGGGGTTGAAAGGTTGTATGGAGAATTTATAATAGAAATTAGTATGGAGATAATTTGAGTCCCGAGAAACGACAGAATAGTTTTCATCCCAAAAATAAACCCTAGTGGGGGTGAAAAGGAGGTTGGAAGTTGGTATGAGGATTTTTTTACCGCTGAACTGATAAAGATGAAATTTGGTATGGTATGGGTCTCAAGAAAGGACAAAGGATAGTTTTCACCCCGAAAATCAACCCTAAAGGGGTGAAAAGGGAGTTGGAAATTTGTATAGGGAATTATTAACCGCAGAATCGATTTAGATAAAATTTGGTATGGAAATAATTTGAGCTCTGGAAAAGGAAATAAAATAGTTTTATCTCGAAAATTTCCCTTAAGCGGATGCAAAAGGGGTGGAAGTTTACAGGAGGGTTTTGGTGAAGAAAACTAATAACCGCTGTAAGTATTTAGATGAAATTTGGTATTGAAATAATTTGTAATTTTTTGGTCAAGGTGTTCATATTTATAACATGTTACCCGTCGATGCTTTAAATTTATCTTTACCCGCTCTTAAGAAATATTTGAAAATGTCATGAATGTCAAAGGGTTATTGCAGGTTCGAGGACTATACTCGTAAATGACGGACAAAGATGCATGGCCCAAACCAAAAAACTACTACAAAATAATCTAACATTTATAGGACACCGTTTAGGTAGGAAAACATATCAAACGTTTTGTGAAGCAGTCAGATTTGGATTTATTTTTCTTTATAAGTAATTAAACAATAGGTACATTATCTGTCTCTCAAGCTGTTTTGATATGTCTTCTTGAAGAACTACGCATTATTTTGTATCTTTAAGATCTAATAATGTATTACTGTTTTGAAAAAAATAAGTCCCGTCCAGTTTACTTTCGGTCATAATACTTTTTGGGCCAGAGGTCTAAGGGTTAGAACAGGTGGTAGTTTAATAAAGTGAAGTGAAGTGTAGTGAAAAGTGAAAGTGAGAAGTGACAAAGTGATAAAAGTGAAAAAAGTCGAGAACCTAAAAGTAAAAAATGTCCAAAATGTCAATAATGGAAAATTTCTAAATTTCTAAAATTTCAAAAGTTTCAAAAATTTCAAAAATTTTTAAAAATTTCAAAAATTTTTAAAAATTTTAAAAATTTCAAAAATTTCAAAAATTACATAAACTTCAAAAATTTCATAAAATTCAAAAAATTCAAAACTTTCAAAAATAATTAAAACCACAAAATTTACGAAAAAGTCAAAAATTCAATTAAATTAAATAACATAACTTCGTTCCAACCGAGTGTTCCACGACACTCACGTATTTTATTTTTCTCTGACGTTCATTAGTGCATTGTAATGTGCTTACATTGAAGAATAAATATCTTGATCTACACCAATTATCAGTCAAAGACGCATAGTGCAAGGAAGTGCCGGATAGTAAAATGACGTAAGCGCCGCTAAATATCCCTTAATAAACGACCTTTTTAACCGATGTTTTGTAACAGGACGGCATCTACGAAACTCTACACTGAGCATCGCCCGACATGCTGTAGGCCGGTTTTTTTTGCATTGTTATCCCGGAAATCACCCCTTAAGGATTACTAATTCCAATACAAGGAAATCCCCAGCCAGGTTATACGTAGCCTATAAAAATTCAACTTCTAAAAGGGGGGGGGGGGGTAGCCACTTCACTCGATTGAGTTAAATTTGCATGGGTCATGGACCCCCCCCCCCCCTCCATGTGCACCTCAAATAGAAAAAAACTGGTCAAGTGCATGTCGGACCACGCATAGGAGGGTTCCGTACCTTCAATGTAATAAGAACCAAACTAATACCAAAAGGTCGTATATGATGCCTATGGAAGAAGTTTTTTGGAGATAACTCAAAAATGGCTGAACCGATAATGTTCAAAATAATTTTCGTAGAAAGTATATGATAAGGCACATCGCCCTAAATTTTTTCATATTTTTTGGACTTACGGTTCAAAAGTTACAGGGGGGGGGACACAATTTTCTGACTTTCGAAGCGATTATTTCAGAAAATATTCACTCAATCACAAAATGGTCAAAGAAATTTCAATGTTATTTTTAAGGACCTATCGATTGATGTGTAACATGTTGATATTTGGTTCACATTTTTTTTTTAATTAGTTACATCTATGGAGCGCCCCCCTAAAAATATTTTTTTTTTCAAATTTAACTACATAACTAAGTAGAGGCATACAAAATACATCTTATGTGTAAATTTTATTCAGATACGTCGTATAGTTTCCGAGTAAAATGGCTGTGACATACGGACGGACAGACAGACAGACAGACATGACGAATCCATAAGGGTTCCGTTTTTTGCCATTTGGCTACGGAACCCAAAAAATCATTTCTACATTTGTGACCCCCCCCGCACCCCAATTTCAACCGCGCCTATTCTTACCTTTCATTCTTAGACTGATTTGACGGGAGGATCGATTTGGATGATATTTGCCGTGGACATGAACGTATAAATGCAAAATGGTGTATGAATGGTGCAGGAGTGGTCCTGTATCGTCCGATATACACCTACTACTGTAAGTCGTTTAAATCATGCCAAAAAAAAATAATAGGATAAAAAAAGTATTAATTTTTGAGTGTAGTTTCATTTAGAGGTAATTGTAAAATATTTTATTAGGACTACTGTCCTCTAGCGTATCCATCTGTCAACTTTGCTTCAAGTTCCGCCTCCAGAGTAGCGGGAGAGAAATTAGGGGTGAATTAGCCGCTTACTGACACAGACCGAATTCCACGCGGGCGGAGCCGCGGGCACAGCTAGTAATATTATAAATGGGAAAGTGTATGTGTGTGTTTGTTTGTTTGTCCGTCTTTCACGGCAAAACGGGGCGACGAATTGACGTGATTTTTTTAAGTGGAGATAGTTGAAGGGATGGAGAGTGACATAGGCTACTTTTTGTCTCTTTCTAACCCCCCACTTCCCTGAAATGGGGGGTGGAAGTTTGTATGGAGCATTCCGGGGGGCAATCAGGAAAGGGGAACCGTGTTACCCCGAATTTAACGCGAGCGAAGCCGCGGGCAAAAGCTATAAAATAAAAAAAAGTTATAAAATAATTTTAAACAAAAAAGTACCGACTTCACTTAGCGTCCACCTTTCCAAAATCAAATGCCGGAGCTAAATATATAAAAAAATATGCCGGATATAAAAAAATACTCACATCACTATAGGTGTGCCTATAATAGTTTTTTTTTTTTTTTTTTTTTTTTATACTACAACGGTGGCAAACAAGCATACGGCCCGCCTGATGGTAAGCAGCTACCGTAACCTATGGACGCCTGTAACTCCACAGGAGTCACATGCGCGTTGCCGACCCTTTACAAAAAGGAGGATTCACTGTGTTGACGGCTAAAGGAACAATAGGGTCCCTCATCGTCAACACACTGGGTCCTCTTTGAGCTCTTTGGCAACCTTACTCACCAGCAGGAACACAACACTATGAGTAGGGTCTAGTGCTATTTGGCTGTGGTTTTCTGTAAGGTGGAGGTACTTCCCCAGTCGGGCTCTGCTCCAGATTTGAGCGAGATGACATTCACTGAACGTGCCCTACCACACTAAGCGAGATGCCATTCGCAGTGCCCATACCTCTCTTTTTGGCATAGTTTAAGGACATACCCAAGTCCGGACGTAGTTTAAGGACATACCCCGGGTCCAAGAAGACATACATAGTTACAGAGACTATCGGGGTACATAGTTGAAGAGTTCCCGCAATTTCTCCAGGATCCCATCATCAGATCCTGACCTGGTTACAACGGGACCAACTATGATTATACTCTTTCAAACACAAAAACAATATTTCCAAATCGGTCCAGTTGTCGTCGAAGAATCGGTGAACAGAAAAATAGCAAAAACAAAGATCCTGACGAATTCCTCCGAACGACGAACCTCCTTCGAAATCTTGAAGTCGGTTGAAAACAACCCTCCTTCAGCCGGTCAAAAAGACACTAAGTAGCAGGTAAAGTCAGTCCAGAAAGAGAAGTGCCGTGTTTTATATGGAAACTCATACATTCTACGACACTTCTCTTTCTGGACACTCTACTGTACAGGCTTTTAAAGGGTTGGCGATGCGTCTGCGCATTCGACACCTCTCCATAGGCTACGGTTAGCGGTTTAAGTTGGGACCAGATGGCAGATAGCCCCAGATTCTGCCACGTGACCTTGATTGACGTGAGTTGTTGAAGCGAGCGTCTACATTGACAACCAATCAACCGAATCTACCAACGGTTGGCAGAGCACGCCCACCAAGGGCGTTTAAAGGTCATGTAGAATTTGGCACCAACCACGGGCTACATGGTTTAAAATCTCTGTTTTCTGCCAAGGTCTCGTGGCAGAGGGCTGTGGTTGTATGCCATCTGTCCATAACTTAACGACGGCTGTATGTGTGTTTGCCACTAATCATAGTTTTATTTTATTTTATACCACAACGGCAAACAAGCATACGGCCCGCCTGATGGTAAGCAGCTACCGTAGCCTATGGACGCCTGCAACTCCAGAGGTGTCACATGCGCGTTGTCGACGCTTTACAAAAAGGAGGATTCACTGTGTTGACGGCTAAAGGAACAAGACGATCCCTCATCGTCACACAACACTATGACTTATACTATACTTACTCGTACATATATTATCATTTATCAGCTCGATGACTGTGTCGCTTGCTTCCAATTTGTTTATTCTACGCGTTAGCGATGTTCAAACATCATTAACGCGAAGATTTATGCGCGCTAGCGTTTGCTCGTTGATTCGTTGTTGTAAACCGGACTATTCGAACTTAATGAATTGATGTCATTTTGACATTGCGGTGGATCTCGTTCTTTCGTACCTACTGAGAGATATGCCAGTGATGTGAACATTGGCTACACTAAATAAATAAATAAAAATCCCCGATTAGACAATGCTGACAGAAGTATGAGATGCTAAGACTTATTAAATTTAGAATACTATTTATGTACGAAAATATATGCAGTAACACTAAGCCGATTTGTGTAAGAAATGTTCCACGATGTTAATCTATACTAATATTATAAATGGGAAAGTGTGTGTGTGTGTTTGTTTGTTTGTCCGTCTTTCACGGCAAAACGGGGCGACTAATTGACGTGATTTTTTTAGTGGAGATAGTTGAAGGGATGGAGAGTGACATAGGCTACTTTTTGTCTTTTTCTAACACCCCACTTCCCTAAAATGGGGGGTGGAAGTTTGTATGGAGCATTTCGCAATTTTCAAGGTAGAAAGCTAAAAATTGGTATGCGGACTATTTGTGTGCGGTTTATTCAGTCGAGTTCTCTTCTGTGTTTTAAATCAGGAAAGGGGAACCGTGTTACCCCGAATTTAACACGAGTGAAGCCGCGGGCAAAAGCTAGTATTAAAATAAATTAGTAGTCCGTCTCGAACTGAGAACTCGCGATTTCCTTGCAAACGAGTTGACCAATATAACAAGACCCTTATGATGATTTTTTCGAGCCTTCTAGCTCCATAACCCCTTGATCGATCATGCTCATGAACGAATTTTCAAATTGTATTGAGCTCTACTACAACCCCAACAAATTACATATAAATCAGAATAAAGTTACTAAAGTTATCGCGGACAACTATTCAAAATCAAAAAGCCCTCGAAATGCAGGGATGTCTAGGTAGCCAGCTGACAGTTACGTTATGTCCGAAGTCCGAAGTTGTCTGTAAGAACTTCACTTCGCTTACGCTTCGCTCGTTCGATAAAATGAAGAAGAAATCTTGCGCATCATGTTATTTCGCAAGCAAGGTCTCGTCAATCGCCTACTAATTTAATTATTGTAAGGTATTTTAATTTAATTTATTTCATTCATATGTAGTTTTAATTTTAATTTAATACCTACCTAAATAAAGATTTTTTTTATTATTTAAAAAACACCTAGGTACTTTACTAAAACACCTACAGAACAGTCAAATAAGTGTCAACCCTAAAAATTGACAATATCTCTTCGTCTTCCCGACAATCCCGGCCAGAATGGATATCGCCCAATCAGCTCTCCCATAACCGCACAATGACACTGATGGAGCCAATTCCCGTGTCGTAAAGCGTCCAATTGGCGTCATTGGGGTCAAATGGGGTCACCGATCAGCTGATGTCATCGATTGAATTTACGGGTTCATTGGCATACAGGTTAAAGTGTACATGCACTTTCAAACTTAAAGACGTAGCGTGACAAGCGTTGTCGCGCGCAACTTTATATGTCTAACGTGGCTGCAGTCGCGCGCGACAACTTATGTCATCCTAGGGGGCCAAGTTTGCTCTGGCCTAATTGTTTAGGTAATATAAAATTAAATAGGCCTTATGAGTGTAATGTCGCCGAAAACCGTTCTGTGGAGTCACCAAACGGAAGGCATATTCTCTGCTAAATAACTTGAAAAAAAAAACAAGAGCAAACGCTAAGTGGAAGCTCGTCAAAAGACAAGCACACTCGAAAGCTCTAATCAAAGGGTTCGACAACAAAACCGCTAAAGAGCTGCTAGGGCTCAAAAGACACAAACCCTGTGCAGTGACTAGAATACTGACAGGCCACTGTAAGTTGAACAAGCACATGTTTCTTATGGGTAAGAAACAGGACTCAGTATGCAGGTTCTGCCAGGAAGAAGAGGAAACGGCCTTGCACATCCTCTGCTCCTGCGACTAATGCATAAAAGAAGTACCCACCTAGGGCGACATGTACTGCAACCCGATGAGGAAGTACAAAACATTACAGCCCAAAGAATCTGGAAGTTTCTAGATGCAACGCGAATCAGTAATGAATTATAAAGGGCTGCCACAATATATCAAATCTGGTCTACGCGGCACATGGATAGCCACGGATTTGTCCGCCAGATATGTCTGGCAGATTTAATCCAAATTCATTCAGCCATTTTGCCTGAAAGAGGAATACACATCCAAATATCGAAACATCTGAATATATCTACAAACTATTGCATTTGTAACATTAGCTACTAGGTTAGAATTTTATTTTTGCTGCTCATCTCGGTGTCCAGATTTTCACATTGTATTGATATTAAATGGCCGTTTCTCAACACAACATCGCCTAATCAAATCCGGGCGTTGCCCAAGACCCTAATCCATCTCAATCATCTTATCTAGTTAGGGGACCCGAATACGTCCGTATTGTTATCTGGTAGGCCTATGTTCCCAGGTGGCTACAATATCACACAGTATTGAATTGCATGGCCAATTTATGAATGAATTCATTGATAAATTGACCATGCAATTTTGAACCTGATGGTACCTAAACTGCGTAGTGAAACCCCCCTGGTACAGGTGATAAAGCTAACGCTACTTAAGCCTTTATAAGGCAGAGGGTATATATTTCCCACCATTATTTGAATTTTATTTCAAAGTGATAGGGTTCAATTTCGCCTAATTTCTGACACCCTTTTGCCTTATAAAGGGTTAAAGCAACATCATCATTATCATCATCAGCCTGTATCAGTCCACTGCTGGACATAGGCCTCTCCCATGGCACGCCACTGAGCTCGATCTTCAGCTCTCCTCTTCCAATCTGTACCCGCCACCTTACGGATATCGTCGCTCCACCTTGCTGCAGGGCGCCAAGCACTGCGCTCATACGGTCTCCACTCAAGAACCAACTTTCCCCAACGGTCATCGGTTCTTCGGCATATGTGGCCTGCCAACTGCCACTTCAGCTTGCTTGTAGCTTATTTGTAGGGGCATAAGAGCGTGTCACATATTTTTGCGGCCTTCGTGTAGGAAGATACTATTGCCGGTGACTGTACGAGTGTACAGCATAGAGGTAGATATGAGATCAAACCGGCGATTTCGGACTTTGTATTTGATTGTATGCAAACTAGCACTTGCAATTATCCGGATAATAAGGCTACTATCCGGATAATTCTATACAAATTACTATTCGAAATATCCGAGAGAGTATCCAGAGTATACCGAGCGCTCCAAATAATCTTATACAGGAGAATATAAAGTTATTTTTCATATTATCAGATTTCAAAGCAAGAATTTAACTAGAGACCGCTCACGCGTACTACCGTAAGGGATATACATAGATGACGATAAAATCACTTCTACAGCACAAAACAATTTACCATTGTTTTCTATGCCGACACAACTTTAAAAGAAAAATATCAGGTTGTTTCGTAGTAAACACTAAAATTCTTGAAGAAATCGCGAATTATATCTGTTTGAGACCCTCCACTGCTATAAGTACGAGTAATGGCGTGGAGGGTAACAAAAAAAGGTGAGCCTATGACAAGGACTAACGATAATAGCACCTTCTCTGTCGTACCTATTGAAAGTGTAATAAGACCATCCCGTTCGATCTTGGTATTGTTATTACCATGACAGGTCTATGGCTAGTATGTCTATGTATCAGATACATAGTTGCATTCCACTCGGTTTGCCTTCTGTAATATATGGCGCCTATTAAGATATTCGAAAGCTTAGACAGCAATCAATATTCATAATAAACATTTGAATATTCATATAACTTAATTTACGCCCGTTACAAATACTCGAAGTTGTAGGAAAACCGGTAAAAACCGGTTAATAAACCACCGCGTAATTAAAATAATAATTTTATTTCTCACGTTAATTAAATTCTTGGCTGTATAACGTACAGTCCGTGCTCGTTCATAAATCATGGCTAGTTAAAAATAAAAAGCTTCCTAAGCCTTTAAAAAAAACTATTGAGCTGTCAAACTGTATTGTTCCATTTTCAAACTTCAATTCACACCTCGAGCTTTGTTTGAGCGTTCCTTTGGCAGTCACAAAAGCCGAGGCACAATAAAGAGTGCTAGATTCGAATAACAACTTTATTCCGTCGCGATAAAGTCGAATTTCGCTATAGTATTTTAGTAAAAGTCAAATAGCGGACTATTCTGCAATAACTTCCGTGCAAAAATGCGTCATTTCAAAAGAGACTCTCCTGTTTTCAGTTTAGGTCTAGATTAGGATGTAATGATACATATGCCCTTGTGAGTACAAGATGGCGGTTTGACGTTTCAATCAGGATGGTGGCTAGTGGTTTTCGGGAATTTTATTATTGTGCCAAAGTGGGTCAGAGGATTTGTTTTGGTTGTGAAAGCTACCGTTTCTCCGATACAATGATGCTGTTCTGTGATTTCACGGCAGTTTTCTTTGTGAAAGTATAAAGTCAATTTGGGGGTTGAAAGGGTTTTTTTTAGTGACAGGTGAATAAAAAAACGTGAATAGACGAAGGCATCAACCAATATGTTTTTTTTGGTTGAAAGATACTTGACGTAGGTCCTGTTTTTGTGCTCACGCCTTTCTTGAAAATAAAACAGGAGAGGACTACCATTATGAGTAAGCCATTTAGAAACGAATTTGCACTTGTATTCTGTACATTTAAATTATGACTTACTTTGACTTATAATCCTATGTCCCCTAGATGGGGCAGAGGGCATCCACAGTGCTCCATCATCCCGTTCGGTCTTGAGATTCGTACTTTATTTCGCTCCACGGCGAAGACAACGGTTGATGAAGACTTGGAGCCGACGCGAGATGTCGTTAGTGACCTTCCACGTCTCACATCCGTACAGTAATATGGTTCTCACGTTGGACCGGAATATCTTGAGCTTAAACTCTCCTAGTCAGTTTCCGCGATTGCCACACCGGACGGAGCTGGGCGAAGGTTGCTTTCCCGTTGGCGATTCTCGAAGCGATGTCCTCTTCGGTCCCTCCTGTTTCTGACACAACACTACTACATTTAAATTATGCGGAATTTTAATGACCTACATTGGCCATTGAGTAACAGGAGATGTCATCCCTTAGAAATTTTTTGTCCCAAAAGTTGTAGTGAAAAATCACCAAATATCTATACTACTCTTTGATTCTGTCATAGCTGTCAACTGCCAAACATGGCGCACAAAATTTGTTCTAGATGTCACATCTAGTAGAATACATAATAAATCAATGCCTACAGCAGTGGCATTTGAACCTGATACAAGCAGTACAAATATAATTGCGAACTGTTTTCCACAAACTGACTCAGTCACAATATCTCCACATGTACTATCGGGTTCAGAATTGCATGGCCAATTTATGAATGAATTCATTGATAAATTGACCATGCAATTTTGAACCCGATGGTACATCTGCTAACTCGATATAATTTGTACAGAACCACCTAACAATTGTAAAAGTTATTATAAATTCATAACCATAGCCAACACCCGCCTTTTTTTAGCCACTTGAGAGAAGGAACGTCATGCAGTCAGGACTTTTATATTTCAATTGGAACAGAGTGCTCCTGTTATATTTTTTATTGTGTTTGAATGGCGGGTAAAGTGTTCGATTAATTTTATAAAAAAGTGGATGGTTTTTATTCAGTTTTCGTAATAGCTGAAGAAATATAGTGTACCGATATTTTAAAATAATTTTAGCAAAAAAAAGACTTTTTTTCATAAATTTTACAGCAAATATTAAAAACATTTATTTACAAAAAACCCACCCACCCATTTTGACTTCTCTTTTTCGAGGTTCTGCTATTTTAAGATTTTTTTTATATCTACATTTTTTTGCTGGAGAAATTGACTGTTGGTCTTACGGCTTGAGAGCGATCTCTTCCAGATAACCTTTGGGTAGTTTTAAAAAACAGTCCAAGTGCGTATTGAACCACGCATAATGTAGGGTACCGTAATATAAGTACGTTATACTATAAGAAAAAAGTAATAACAAAAAAGTGTATTTGCCGGTTAACAAAGTCATTTAGGAACAGGAAGAGCTTTTTTTGGAGATAACTAAAAACAACTCAACCGATAATGTCAAAAAAAAATCGTTGAAAGTATGAGACAGAACTTCTTGAACTTTTTCATAATTTTGGGACCTCCGGTTCAAAGTTAGATGGGGATAGCATATTTTTTAGATTTCCTAAATATAATTTATTTACTACGTAATAAAAAACCGGCCAAGTGCGAGTCGCACTCGCGCACGAAAGGTACCATTATTTAAAAACCGGCCAAGAGCGTTTCGGGCCACGCTCACTGTAGGGTTCCGTAGTTTTCCGTCCGTCACAGTAAGTGTCCCCACTTAAGAGTTAATAACACCGCCATGTAGCGCACACACACGCGCTATAGAAATTATTGCAATAATCTAATAAAAAAACTAAAAAGACAATATGAAAGAGAGATTCTGACCAACTCGATGCATAATAACAAATTACTATGGAAAAATATTAAACACTTAACTTATACTAACAAAACAAATAAACTTAACACAGAGCTACTTAATATTAAAAACACTGTTAGTGGGTCAGCCAAATTCATAAATGGGTTCTTCTCTAACATTGGACAAGAGCTAGCTCAGCAAATCACCCCTACTTCCCAGGACGAGTTAAACTCATTTCTAAATAGCCTTCCAGCACAAACTGGATCACTTGTTCTTCTACCCGTCGGCCAGGACGAAGTCCTAAGCACACTTACAACCCTAAAATCGAATAGTGCACCCGGCTGGGATAACGTGTCAACTAAGTTTTTAAAACACGTAGCTCAAGAAGTAGTGCCTATAATAACTCACTTGGTGAATCTCAGTTTTAACTTAGGTATTTTCCCAAACGCGTTGAAACAATCTATAATTACCCCGGTGTACAAGGATGGGAATAGAGACGATGTCAGCAACTATAGGCCGATCTCAGTGTTACCTGTGATAGCGAAGATCCTGGAAAAACTACTTAATACTAGACTACTAAATTACTTAACGAAATATAATCTTTTATCAGAGTCACAATATGGATTTAGGCAAGGAAAATCAACAGAAGACGCTATGACTGCCCTAACTTCAGTAGTAGTAGAAACCCTAGATAACAACAATAAGTGCTTAGCTGTCTTCCTAGATCTAAAAAAAGCCTTTGACACCGTCTCTATTTCTATCCTTTTACAAAAACTGGAGAAAAGAGGGATTAGGGGAATTCCACTCTCTTTATTTAAAAGTTACCTTGCAGACAGGAAGCAAAGGGTTAAATTGGGAGACTACACCAGTGAGGTTGAGGACGTGTTGTACGGTGTGCCCCAGGGTAGTGTTCTGGGACCTACTCTATTTTTGATGTATATTAATGATCTTTGTGACATGGCCATCCCTAATGGAAAACTTTTCTCTTATGCCGACGACACGGCCGTCGTTTTCACTGGCAAAACATGGAATGAAACCAAATTTAATGCTGAACAGGGAATGGCTCTGATCGCTAAATGGCTTAGGATTAATTTGCTAACACTGAACACAAAAAAAAACAAACTACATATGCTTCAGTATTACAAATGCTACGCAACCCGAATCTGATATGGACCTAAAAATTCACACATGTAATCTGACACACCTAACTTGTAATTGCCCAACTATCGAAAAAGTAGCTCAAACCAAGTATTTGGGAGTTATCCTAGACGCGCAACTAAATTGGTACCCTCACCTTGACCAGGTAATTGCTAGGGTCAGGAAATTAATTTGGATTTTCAGGACGCTTAGATATATTGTACCCGTTACAGTTAATACGACCCCATTGAAACAAAGGCATGTCCTAAACGAAATATATATATCCCTGGTGCAGTCAATTCTGGTCTATTGCATCCCTGTCTGGGGGGGTGCAGCGAAGAGTCGTTTCATTGACCTAGAAAGGGCTCAGCGTGCAATACTGAAGGTCATGTATTTCAAAAAGCTTACATTTTCCACCGAACTATTGTATAAACTTTGTGACCTTGTTGACTGTGAGGAAATTGTATATTTTGCATGTCATATTAAAAAAACACAAGACCCTTACATACAACCCTACCTACAAGACTAAAAGAACAATAATCAATGTAGCCAGCATTGCAAACACTAGAACCACCTTTGCGACTTTACAATATAGTGTAAAATCGTCTCATGTATATAATAATGTTAATAAAACACTAGACATACACTCAAAACTGTACTACGAATGTAAGTCAACCATCACAAAATGGCTAAAAACCAAAACTTATGAGGAGATTGAGGACTTTCTACGTTAAACAACACACACACACACACACACACACACACACACACACACACACACACACACACACACACACACACACACACACACACACACACACACACACACACACGGCCATATGTACAAATTTTACTGGTATAAATTCTATAACTTGTATGTAATCCTATACTTAACTCGTACTATTGTTAAGTTTAGTATAATTTAAATATGTAACATAACTATTAGTATTCATTGTTGTAACAGTTTTTAAAATAACTTGTAAATATAACTACCTTAATAACCTAAGGAAGAGCGGTGTCGCCCAACACAGGCAACTTTTGCTTACCGGGCGACATCATCCCTTGGATCATCCCTTGGATCATAAACCATGTGTATTTTTATGAAATAAATAATTTGAATTTGAATTTTTTTTTGAATTTTGAATTTATGTAGGATATGATATGAGAGTTCCATGTACAGCGACATCTATCGGCAAATTGAGTAAACTATTGCGCGCGAGCATAAAGTATGGAAGATGATTTTTATGGGATAATTCTTTATTGCGTGAACCGATTTTCACCGTTTTTACTTTATTTGAAAGCACATCATTTCATTGTAATTTTGTAGAAATTACAGGTACAATAAACACCTGCTTATACGGTTAAATTACAAACTTAGTTCAGAAATTATTTTGTATTTTTTTTTCAAAAACTATTCATCCTATCAAGTTCAAAATAATTTTCCAAGAAAGTTTATGTAAAGTTCTTCTTTTGAGATTTTTTTCATATTTTTAAAACTTATGGTTCAAAAGTTAGAGGGGGGGGGGGACGCATATTTTTTTACTTCTGGAGCGATTATTTCCGAAAATATTTACATTATCGAAAAATGATTTTGGGAAACCCCAATTCATTTTTAAATACCTATCCAATAATATATCACACGTTAGGGTTGAAATGAAAAAAAAAAATCACTCCCCACTTTACGTATAGGGGAGGTACCCTAATAAAAAAAAAAATTCACTTTTTATTTTACCACTTTGTCGGCGTGATTGATATACATGTTAGTACCAAATTTCAGCTTTCTAGTGCTAACGGTCACTGAGATTATCCGCGGACGGACGGACGGACGGACGGGCAGACATGGCGAAACTATAAGGGTTCCTAGTTGACTACGGAACCCTAAAAACGGCAAAAACATAATATCTGTTGAATGGGAGCCCTCTTAAATATTTATTACTAGCTTTTCGCCCGCGTCTTCGTCCGCGTATAATACGGTTCCTCATACAGAGTTTCATATCCAATTTTATCTTCTTAACTAACTTTTCTTAATCCCCGAACCATCTTCTTAATCTATTTATACTTATAGCTATTTTGGCGAAAAAACGGGTAACGTAGACAGTTTCAGTTACAAATAAGTGTTAATATGGAAATAATAACGTAAATGTACCCTATTATTTGCGTAACTTCTTTGTGTACTATATTGTGGTGGTTTTATTTGGCGATACCATGACCAACCTATTGTAAGAGCTCACTCTGGAACATGGAAATGGAACGGAAATAGGAATAATAATTCCTAGTAAATTTCAAAGCAAAAAAGTAGTAAATCTCTATACAAACTTTCAACCCCTTTTTAGCCCCGTTCTAGGTTGAATTTTGAAAAACGCTGTAATGGCGTCTATTATTTTTTTATTATTAGTAAAAGGACGAAGTTTCGAATCTCTAACTGAAAATTTTGCCCCCACCGATAAAATCTTTTACCGCTGTAGGAATTGAATTTTTCAAAATCGCTTCCTATTGGTTGTACAAATTGTAAATTTAACTCGTCCTGCAAATTATAACTTTCTAGCTTCAGTAGTTACGGCCTCCCTTTAATACAAAATTTTCAACCTCGTTTCAACGCCTCTGTGGTGGAATTTTGAAAAACGCTGAAATTAGTTTTTTTGCCTTGAAGTAAGTAGCTGACAAACGAACTTTCAAGACTGTTACAATTTTTTTTTATCTCTATACAAACTTTCAACCCCTTTTTACCCTGTTAGAGGTTGAATTAAAAAAAACGCTGAAATCACTTTTATCATTTTTAGGGTTCCGTAGTCAACTAGGAACCCTTATAGTTTCGCCATGTCTGCCCGTCCGTCCGTCCGTCAGTCCGTCCGTCCGTCCGTCCGCGGATAATCTCAGTGACCGTTAGCACTAGAAAGCTGAAATTTGGTACTAATATGTATATCAATCACGCCGACAAAGTGGTAAAATAAAAAGTGGATTTTTTTATTTATTAGGGTACCTCCCCTATACGTAAAGTGGGGAGTGATTTTTTTTTTCATTTCAACCCTAACGTGTGATATATTGTTGGATAGGTATTTAAAAATGAATAGGGGTTTACTAAAATCATTTTTCGATAATGTAAATATTTTCGGAAATAATCGCTCAAGAAGTAAAAAAATATGCGTCCCCCCCCCCTCTAACTTTTGAACCATAAGTTTTGAAAATATGAAAAAAATCTCAAAAGTAGAACTTCATAAAAACTTTCTAGGAAAATTATTTTGAACTTGATAGGATGAATAGTTTTTGAAAAAAAAAAATACAAAATAATTTCTGAACTAAGTTTGTAATTTAACCGTATAAGCAGGTGTTTATGTACCTGTAATTTGTACAAAATTACAATGAAATGACGTGCTTTCAAATAAAGTAAAAACGGTGAAAATCGGTTCACGCAATAAAGAATTATTCCATAAAAATCATCTTCCATACTTTAAGCTCGCGCGCAATAGTTTACTTAATTTGCCGATATATGTCGCTGTACGTGGAACTCTCATATCATATCCTACATGGCGGTGTTATTAACTCTTAAGTGGGGACACTTACTGTGACGGACGGAAAACTAACTGAACCCTACACTGAGCGTGGCCCGACACGCTCTTGGCCGGTTTTTTAATTATTAGTAAACGTACGAAGTTTCAAATCTCTAACGCTATATTTTAAACCCCATCCATACAAACTTTCAACCCTCTTTTTACCCCCTTAGGGGATGAATTTTGAAGAACCCCTTCTTAGTGGATACTAACGTTATAAAAACTACCTATTGTGAAAAATTCAGCTCTCTAGGTCCAACGGTTCGGGCTGGGCATTGATTTAAGTGAGTCAGTCAGTCAGTCAGTCAGTCAGGACTTTTACGTTTATATATATAGATATTCTGTTTTTTAGTATTTGTTTTTATACTTTTTATAGCGGCAACAAAAATACATCATCTGTGAAAATTTAAACTGTCTAACTATCACGGTTTATGAGATACAGCCTGGTGATAGACGGGCAGACGGACAGCGGAGTCTTAGTATGGGGTTTTGTTGCTCTTATTATTGAGTCATATCTGACGTGGCCAGCTCTCCGTCTAAATATTGAACTATGTCGATAACGTTTGAGGTTTTGATGCAGCCCCTATTCTGTGCTTGTATACTCAGTTGCATGTGCACGCGAGCTCGAAAGCGGTTGATTGGCAGTACAGTGGGACGCACGAGTGATACAATTACCGGCCAATCACGCCGACAGATTGCATTAGAGTACTGTCGCGAACACATGTCCGTACTTAGTTGTTTAATCTCATAATTTGCTAGACCGTAAAGGAATGTGATTTAGGGAAGATAATGGGGAAGGCCGATGAAAACTTTTTGTAGAGGGCGCTGTTCCAGATTCTATACAATGAGAGAAAGATCAGAGACACATACATTGAGAGAAAGAGACAGACAGATGAATGGTCCCTAACTAGTATGCAGTCAAAAAGCTTTTCTGAGGCAAAAACCTTCCCTATAGGGTTAATCTACAGCATTTTAATTTTAGTGTATTTCAGAAACCGGTGGATTTCAACTTCGGAGCAATTCGAGACAAACCATTGACTCATATTCGCAAAAATAAATAAAATCTACTGTAGTAAAACACGCGAGCCAGTTATATTAGAACCACATGTGGGTAGGGTAGACATAATAATTTACAAATACCTTTAACTTATATTACAACTACTACGCGCCTTACAAATTTAGCTTTTCTAAGGACCAATGTTGGAGATGTCAGTTTGACAGTTACCCTCCCCATACATACTCCCTAAGACACAAAGGATATAGTGGAGAAATCCGCAGCCATCAGGCAAGTCACAGTTCCTCAGTTGGTCAGATGATGGGCATGTATCCCAGAGTCGCGAGTTCGAGTCTCTCCTGAGGCAGTGGATTTTTCTGCTTTTTCTTTATTTCTAAACATCGTGGTATCGTTAGCAGACGTTCTGCTTAATACAAAATTAATCATCGTTTGTGTTCACATATTTCTGTTCCAATGTCCGGATCGATATTTTAAACCTTGACTGTACTAACAGTTTGCAAGCGATAGTCTGGGCGCGTGGCGGCTGTCCGTCTCACTTAGCTCCCTCCGGCTACTATACAGCTACATAGTGGTGTAGCGGTCGTATATGTGCAATTATGCAGCTATAGGGCTATATCATTCTTCACTCTCCAGCCTCTGTGATAAGTAAGTTTAATGGATAAATATTTATTTATCGTATGACAACCGGATCGATATTTTTAACCTTGACTGTACTAACAGTTTGCAAGCGATAGTCTGGGCGCGTGGCGGCTGTCCGTCTCACTTAGCTCCCTCCGGCTACTATACAGCTACATAGTGGTGTAGCGGTCGTATATGTGCAATTATGCAGCTATAGGGCTATATCATTCTTCACTCTCCAGCCTCTGTGAGAATTAAGTTTAATGGATAAATATTTATTTATCGTATGACAACCGGATCGATTATTTAACCTTGACTGTACTAACAGTTTGCAAGCGATAGTCTGGGCGCGTGGCGGCTGTCCGTCTCACTTAGCTCCCTCCGGCTACTATACAGCTACATAGTGGTGTAGCGGTCGTATATGTGCAATTATGCAGCTATAGGGCTATATCATTCTTCACTCTCCAGCCTCTGTGAGAAGTAAGTTTAATGGATAAATATTTATTTATCGTATGACAACCGGATCGATATTTTAAACCTTGACTGTACTAACAGTTTGCAAGCGATAGTCTGGGCGCGTGGCGGCTGTCCGTCTCACTTAGCTCCCTCCGGCTACTATACAGCTACATAGTGGTGTAGCGGTCGTATATGTGCAATTATGCAGCTATAGGGCTATATCATTCTTCACTCTCCAGCCTCTGTGAGAAGTAAGTTTAATGGATAAATATTTATTTATCGTATGACAACCGGATCGATATTTTAAACCTTGACTGTACTAACAGTTTGCAAGCGATAGTCTGGGCGCGTGGCGGCTGTCCGTCTCACTTAGCTCCCTCCGGCTACTATACAGCCACATAGTGGTGTAGCGGTCGTATATGTGCAATTATGCAGCTATAGCTATATCACTCTTCACTATCCAGTCTCTGTGAGGAGTAAGTTTAATGGAGCAATATTTATTGGAACGAAGTTCCTTATCGGACGGTTCGCGGATGGGGGCTAGGCGAAAAAAAGTCACGTGACCGTCACGAAAACGCGACACAAAGCCATACGATTGAGAAACATGTGTAATGAAATAAAATACAATAGAATAGAGTGAAGTAAAGTAAAGTGATAAAGTGAAAAGTCTTTAAGTCAAACAAAAGTCCCAATACTTGGTTTACGAAACTTATTTTATTTATTTATCGTATGACAAGTACACTGTGTTAATTACATTGTTCTAAATTTACATTGATCCATACTCATACCTCGGCTTTCTAGTACTAATGATCACTGAGCTAGGTCGCGGACAGACAGACAGACGGACATGGCCTTATAAGGGTTACAAGTTGACTGTGGAACTCTACAAAGATACCTGTGGCATGTAGTGTGTTTGGTCCTAGTTTATATTTTCAAATTTTATCATATATATTTATTTTATATGTATGTATGTATGAGCTATGTAAGTTTATATATTTTTCTTTCTTTTATATGTATTGGTTTATTTGCTGTTGCAACACCTACTTTTCTGTTAATATACAAAGGTTTCCGTTTCCCAAAGGTTGCCTGGAAGAGATCGCTCTTTAGCAATAAGACCGCCAATTGTTTTACCTCTACTTTTCTGTTTGTAACTTGTGTATACTTCGTTTCTTTAATTTTAGGTGTGCAATATTAGTACATTACCAAGGACTAAAAGAAAGAATGCCCGAAATCGCAGGTATTTGTGACCCGAGCTACAGACGAGGGTTGTAAATATGCGATAGAGGGCTTTCTTTTTTACTGCCCGTGGTGAGTACACAATTTTTTGTCTCCACCTGGCCATAATGCGAGTTATACCGTACGCGAGCGTGCGGCAAAACTCACATTATGGCCAGGTGTGACGTAAAGAGTATTATGTTATGTTAAGATAAATGATTGATTTTCTTCAATTTTAATATTATAATATCCTTATAACGCCAGAAAAAAACGGCGATAATCACAGTAGGTACAATATTTTGCATTTCTTCAGTTCTCTACGCATCTTTACATGAATAATGAAGCAACACTTGCGATTATTTTTAAAAATACATCACGGTGATCTGCTGCACGGCGGAGCATCGAACCCACACTTAGCTTATCGCGGGCCGTAATGGTGACCAAAGTGACCACGCTTGAAATCCGC
This sequence comes from Pammene aurita, assembly GCA_947086415.1. Classification (NCBI taxonomy): domain Eukaryota; kingdom Metazoa; phylum Arthropoda; class Insecta; order Lepidoptera; family Tortricidae; genus Pammene; species Pammene aurita. Next base: position 17,789,095 of record OX352313.1, read on the forward strand.
ACAGGACTGTCCCGTACAAAAAACCGGCTAAGAGCATGTCGGGCCATGCTCAGTGTAGGCTTCCGTAGTTGCCGGCCTGTTACAATATGTTCAAAAGGTCATTTATTAAGGGATATTTTGCGGCACTTACGTCATTTTAGTATGCGACACTTACGTCCTTTTACTATATATAGTTTTTATTGAAAGTACTTATTAGGCTTCACTTTCGTGAATTTTTCCAAAAAATTTTGGAGCCTCGGTTCAAAAGTTAATGGGGGGACGCCCTTTTTTAAACTTTCGTCGCTATTATTTACGAAAGCATTAAGTAGTTTTATCCAGGGTGCGGGCTAGCTCTAATGGTATCCTGAGGGCATTCGCGGAGAGGTTTGATTGTCATTATCTGAATCACTGTCATCTGATCCTTGTACTGACAGTCAAACCTTCCTGAGTGCTGTCCTTAAAAATTAATTTTAATTGGTCTTTGTACATATTAGGTTAAAAGCTCTTTATTATGTCACGATTGTATAAAATACTAATTACGACATCGAAATAATTTAACGTTACGTATTATTCTAGTTTTAATATGCCTTCATTTAATCGTTGGAAACAAATTAACGTCACAACTAAACCGATGTAAAATCATAAATTATCTATAATATTAACAATCCTTTATCGCAGTGTGGTAGCCCCATCATGATTTACTAAAAACCATAGACCAAATAACGCTGGACTGATGTCTATACAAAATCCTATAATTCAGGGAAACGCTAAAAGGCATACAGCGCCATCTATCGCCTACTAACTAAAAGCTCTTCTTCAGTACAATACATAGTGCTGCGGAACTTGAAACCGAAAGACGTAGGTATAGCGTGAATTTTGCAAGAACGTGATTTTGTTCGAGAGCGCTGGTAGCCTGGCGGTAAGACGTCAGACTTTCAATCCGAAGGTCTCGGGTTCAAACCCGGGCTCGTACAACTGAATTTTTCGGAACTTATGTACGAAAATTGGATATTTACCAGTCGCTTTTCGGTGGAGGAAAACATCGTGAGGAAACCGGATCTAATCCCATCAAGGCCTGGTTTTACCCTCTGGGTTGGAAGGTCAGATGGCAGTCGCTTTCGTAAAAACTAGTGCCTACGCCAATTCCTGCGATTAGGTTGCCGAGCGGACCCCAGGCTCAATAGAGCAAAAAAAAAACAGGAAGAAGTGATTTTGTTCAGACATTGTAGTCCATTATTATTTGATCATTGATTGTACAATCCCTGGTTATCGTAAAGTGTGGTCGCCCCAATTGTATGATTTACTATGAACGCGTATTTAATGGTGGCCATCTTGCATATTCTTCCTACTGGTGCATATTTAATGTACTTACATTTAGATTTTTTAATGTCTTTTGTTTCGTTGGGAAATAGGTTCAATACTCAAATAAAAGCAAGTATCTCTAGAGTTGAAACACGCGTTCACCCAAGAAAGACAGAATACACTCTCGTAATACGGCTCGTTGCTTCTTACAACCAAAACTGTATCTCCATAGATATATTTCACCTGCCCACCCCTAAATATAGAAAAGCCTTATTAGAATGTTTAAAATAGTGTAATTGTATTGTATTGTAATTCAATTTGTGAATAAACTTCAAATTGTATAAATCAACCGAAATATTAAGACGATTGTCGCCGGAGTGTCCTTGAGCGTTTGGGCGCTATCTACCCGCGCCACCCGCGTACCCTTCTCATTGCGATCGTGCGTAAATCCGCCGCGATGCACCGCAATAATGTTCAAAGAATATGACTTTACTCAGAGGCGCGCGGGCAGATTTATAATAATCATACCTAATCCTTTTGTGGATGTTTTGTGATTTGAATACTGTGATTAAGTACTACGGTGTCATTTTTTAGGAATGCTACTAAATAAGATAAGTACCTAATAACGATCTCGATTAGTAGATTTTTATGTAAAAAAATGAAAACCTAGATTTTGAATTTGAAGTACAGTGAGCGGCAAAATATTTATGAATTTACGAAATATGGTTAAAAATATTCCGCATAGCAGAAAAAAATAAAAAAATACTGACTAGTACAGCAAAAAAAACTGAATGCACATCAAAGCGGTGTTTTCATGTGAATTTGGATTTTTTTTGCTGTGCAAGTGAGCTTAATAGATGGTTATTTTTTTGTTGCGATTTTAAATATTAACCGTAAAAATTCACTTAATTACGATAAATTAACAAAACTAAGCCTGTTGCGAGTTGCGAATAGTAAAAATGCACATGTAAGGAGCGGTATTTGTGCACGAAATCGTCATACAAATGAGAGCTGTAAGCCCATTAAATTTAGATCTTTAAAATATAACACAGCGCAAACACTTCTTAGGGTTCCATAGCCAAAATGGTAAAAACGGAACCCTTAAAAGTTTTTTGTAACATGTCCGTCTGTCCGTATGTCACAGCCATTTTTATTATAAAACATACATTACTGAAATTTTATCTAGAGGTGTGTTTCATGTGCCGCTACTTAGTTTTCTGGCTAAATTGCTAAAAAAATCTTTTAGGTGAGGCACTCCATACATACATATGCCAAACTAAATGTCAAAAATATTTTTTTTGTAAATATGAACATGTTGTACGATACGACTTTAAAAATATCTGTATATATATATATATATATATATATATATACAGATATTTTTAAAGTATATATATAGAGTATTTTTAAAACTTTTTATGAAGTCAATATTTTCAGAAATAATTGCTTCGAAAGTCTAAATATAATAGCCCCCATCTAACTTTTAATCCGTAAGTCTAAAAAATATGAAAAAATACCAAGAAGGCTTAGTACTTAATTTTCTACGAAAATTATTTCACATATTATCGGTTCATCCGTTTTTGAGTTATCTCCAAGAAACTACTTTCTACGGAACCCTACATTATACATGGTCCGATACAAACTTGGCCGGTCTTTTAAAGATATTTGATAGGTAGTATTAACCCTTAGTAGTAATTTATTTATTCACTTGTGTTGATAATTAATATAAAATTTGTATTTATTTGCATTTCACCGACATAGTAAAGTTTTTTTTAGGGTAGTCAACGCGCATGTGAATCTTCTGGGGTTGCAGGCGTCCATAGGCTTTATAACTGCTTTCAATCAGGCGGGTCGTATGCTTGTTTGCCAGCGTCGTGGTATAAAAAGAAGCTTTTTTTCCTTTATTCTTACATACATTGAACTCTTAAATATCAGCAATTTTTTATTAGATTCTCAATCAGGCTTTGCTTAGTAGACTGAAATTTGGTATGAGTAATTATGTGTTTTAATTACGCCTACAAAGTGGTAAAACAATAAGTATCTGAAACCCATTGTTGGATAGGTCTTTCAAGAAGAATATGCCTTAAACGACTTTTGGATAAAACGAATACTTTCGTAAATAATAGCTTCGAAAGTTAAAATGCTATTTGATTTTTGAACCGTGGGTCCAAAAAATTGGGAAAATTCCTGGAAGTGAGGCCATTGAAATACTTATCACGTATTTTCAATAAAAACTATATGGATAAAATTGGTTGAGCCGTTTTTGAGTTATGCCTATAGTAAAATAACGTAAGTGCCACAAAATATTTCTTTATAGACTACCTTTTGAATGGATGTATTGTAAAAGGCCGGCAACTACGGATCCCTACACTGAGCGTAGCCCGATATTCTCTTGGCCGGTTTATCTGCAATCCTTCGCAGTTTACTTCGCAATTTCTAGATTTGAGAAATTAGTATAAAGTATAACATTAAAGATTGTGTTTAATCTTAAAATAAAACGCATATTACATTCGTTTAGAACACGGTATTCTTAAATAAATATGTTTAAATAAATTCGGTTCTTTGGAGTTTTTTATTAAATGAATTATTAGTCTAATTGTATTGCAGTACTAGCAGATTTCCGCAACTCGACGACTAATGCCTATTTTGCGTGATGCATGCGTCTACTAAAACATAATAATTTTAGTTTACTTACATGACCAAATTTGTTTTCAGAGCAATGTGAGATTCACGATTTTTGTTTTTTCTCCATTTTTATTTCATTTGTTTTTTAATTGTATTATAATCTAAATAAAATACACTTTTTATACGAACGTACATAAACATGCATACAAGTACATTATCTTAAAAGATAAAACGTCTATACATTATTGATTCCGGGATGACACGTTATATCCGCACCGCATGAACCCTCTGCAGCTATTTAGTCTTTAGGCACAGTAATCCCATATTATTGCTCACGGGCCAAGTACAAGTATATGTAGTACAAGGGAAGCACGGAGCGACGAGCGACACAGCCTCCTCGTCTCAAACCTAGATCACGACTGCCAGCAACGCCGTTTTCGAGCTAATAACGCACGAAATGTGGAATTATGATCAAGTTGTTTAAGAAAATTTAATCAATTTAAATATCCAACGTTGAGTTTGTAGTGTTCTGTAGTACATATTTTTTAGTTCAACAATATTTTAAATCGAATGAGCCGTTCAGTAGATATAAGCAAAATTAACCGTAAAACGACATTTCGTTACATTTACATAACGGAGAAACTATACGTTACACGAGTTATTCAAACGTAGAAAATGTTGTACATGAAATGGTAAATAACATATATTTTTTTCAAAATTTTTGAATGACCCGTTATTGAGATATATCCCTGAGAATGTAACAGTTTTCGGCCACAATCAGCGCCTAGCGCCTTAATGTTTCGCAGCTTAGCCAGAGATCTACCGACATTTTAACTATTACTATTTAAGCAAAACAAAATTGTAAACCCGTTCTTTCTTCACCAATCTATCTGTTTAAGTAACTTGTGGATAATGCTGTTGACTGTACATAAAACAATACTTATATGTAACACCAACTGTAAAATGTTTTGTATGGTTGTTTGTTATCCCTAAAATAAATAAAATAAAATAAAATAATACACGCAACGCGACTAATTTTAAAACACGTTTTCAAGATGGCTGTAAGCATACCGTAACTAGCCTACATAATTTAGTCGGTTTCTTTATTCCTCTCCAAAAAGCGGTGGGGGGTAACAAAACATTTATATTGTATTTACGGCCCTTTTGGAAGTAAGCAATAATCACAATGTGAGACTATGTCAACGACCAACGATAATAGCGCCTTCTCTGTCATACCTATTGAAACTTTAATAAGACCATTTCGTTCAATCTTGTTATTATTATTATTTAATTAATATTAACACATATTTTTTTTACATTCCCAAAACAAGTAGTTATAGCTAAAAAAACTGTTTACGTAGAGGCTTAGAATGTTAGTAAATAAATAGGTGCATATACTCGTAGGTTAAGTTAGATTAAGTTGCTTTGTATTTTTTTTGTTTAAAACAATGAGCGCAAATTACCATCAAACGTCACAGTTTGGCGAGGTTTACAGTAATATGTTTTTTTTTATACCACGACGGTGGCAAACAACTGTGTTGACGGCTACAGGAACAAGAAGATCTCTCATCGTTAACACACCGGGTCCTCTTTGAGCTCTTTGGCAACCTTACTCACCAGCAGGAACACAACACTATGAGTAGGGTCTAGTGCTATTTGGCTGTGGTTTTCTGTAAGGTGGTACTTCCCCAGTCGGGCTCTGCTCCAGATTTGAGCGAGATGATATTCGCCCTACCACACTTAGCGAGATGCCATTCGCAGTGCCGATACCTCTCTTTTTGGCGTAGTTTAAGGACATATCCAAGTCCGGACGTAGTTTAAGGATATACCCCGGGTCCAAAAGTTGTGATATAAGTTTACATTAACAAATAAAATAAACTGTAAATTTGAAGGTCATCGAGTGTCATCATTATCAGCCTCTTAACCGTCTGTTTCCCTTGTTCCAGCGTCACAATGACCTAACCATGCGTGTGCTGGCTTGGCTGTGCGCGCTGAGCGTGCTGGCGCGTGCGCGCGCGTGCCCGTGGGCGTGCGGCTGCCGGCCCGCCGCCGCGGACTGCGCGCACCGCGCGCTGCTGCACGTGCCCAAGAAGCTGCCGACAGACGCGCATCGCCTGTGAGTATACATACTGTTAGAGTGAGATGCATCAGGCTTCGTCCAACTTTGCAGCATAAATTTATGCTGTAAGTAAATATTTGTTTTCAATTAGGAACATGCATGCTTCTTTTGGAAGACGTCATTCGATTCTTTTTCTCTGTAGATTCAAATGTCTCTAATAAACCTACTATCTATGATAGGCCTGAAACGTCAAAAATGTGAAAGTACGTTAAGCGTCTGCGCCGCGCGTCAAAACGCCCCATACAAAAAGTGTGAGGTTTGTGACGTCACCGACTTTAAAGTTGCAGAAAACTGTTTGGAAGGAACAAGTTTTTGGAAGATTTTTGTAATTTTAGGCATGAAAAAATACATTTAGCTATATAGTTGTCATAGATACATTTTTTTCTTGTTAGAACATAAGTAATCGAACTGAGGTTTCGAAAATACCTTTGAGGTACTAAAAAAAAAGCCTAAAATTTTACGTTTATAAACCGCTATCTATATCTTTAGAAAACTGTTAAAAATTAACGGATTTCCACTTATTTATATTTATTTGGGGCTGTTGAACGTGTTTATTGAACAAATTCAATTAAATATTTTTCACGCATGTTACCCATTATCGACTTACCAACAACTACTGGCTACTGGGACGTCACGGCACACTGTGGACCGAAAATCGGCTCCCATTGACATAGAAATCAAAGTTGTTATTTTTAACTTTTTTTGACGGAAATAGGTTAAGCTTAGCTTTCGCATGCCAATTTAAGAATTTCAGACGATTTTTCTTAAAAAAGGCCGAGTTATGATTTTTTTACGAAAACAATGTATGCTGTAAGTAAATATAAAGCAAAAATTTGAAATTTCTCAAAAACCCCAAACTAAACAGTAATATCCTCGCAGATGGTTGGTTATACTGTGATTTTTTTGTGATTTTTTGGCAAACCACATATATCTAGAGGTGCGGTTTTTTTTTTTTAAATTGATTGTGGTTTGTATGGAAAAGAGATGAAAACAAAAGTTGATATTTGTAGGTTTTTTTAATGAAAACGGGTTTAGCTTTTTTTAAATATATTACTTTGTGAGTTTTAGATAATTCTGCGTAAAGGATATCGAGTTATATATTTTTTTAGAAAATAATGAGCATGAGCAGAAATTCAAGATTTCTCAAAAACCGCAAAATTAACAGTAATATCCTCGCAGGTGGTTATACTGTGAATTATTTGTGATTTTTTGGCATACTACATATTTCTGCCAGGGCTGCGGTTTTAAAAAAAAATCCTGTTATTGTTTCTATGGAAAAGACACCAAAAACCAAAGTTGATATTTGTAGGTTTTTTTAATGGAAACGGGTTTCGGTCATTTTAAAAATATTATTTTGTGAGTTTTAGATAATTCTGCGTAAAGATTATCGAGTTATATATATTTTTAGAAAATAATGTATGGAGCAGGAGCAAAAATTCAAGATTTCTCAAAAACCGCAAAATTAACAGTAATGTCCTCGCAGGTGGTTATACTGTGAATTATTTGTGATTTTTTGGCGTACTACAAATTTCTGCCAGGGGTGCGGTTTTTTTTTTAAATCTGTTATTGTTATTGTTTCTATGGAAAAGACACCAAAAACCAAAGTTAATATTTGTAGGTTTTTTAATGGAAACGGGTCTCGCTCATTTCAAATATATTATTTTGTGAGATTTAGATAATTCTGCGTAAAGGATATCGAGTTATATATTTTTTTAGAAAATTATGTATGAAGCAGGAGGAAAAATTCAAGATTTCTCAAAAACCGCAAAATTAACAGTAATATCCTCGCAGGTGGTTATACTGTGAATTATTTGTGATTTTTTGGCGTACTACATATTTCTGCCAGGGGTGCGTTTTTTTTTCAGCTGTTATTGTTTCTATGGAAAAGACACCAAAACCCAAAGTTAATATTTGTAGATTTTTTTATGAAAATGGGTTTTACTCATTATTAGCTCTCTAGCGATAAGACCGCCTGTTGACTGCCTCTACTTTTAATCTGTGTACTGTACTGTTATATGTTATTGAGGTGTGCAATAAAGAATATTTGTATTGTTGTATTGTATCGTATTAGTATATTATTTCAATCGATTTAAAAAACTGCACCCGTGACAGAAATATGTGGCATACCAATAAATCACAAATAATTAACAGTACCTAGTTGGTTACTAAGTTCTGTTACCAGATTTCTGACTGATAAAATATAAAATAAAGTTTGAAATTCAAAAATTAAAGTAATTATCTAATAGCCTAATTCCAGAGAGTTCTAAACCAGGAGAGGCCTTAGGTATCATTTCCCCTCTGTTAAAAGTATTGGCAGGAAAATCTAGTACATCTATAAAAACTATTTCAATAATCGATGTCACGCACTTTCGTCATCGCTGTCGATGGATAACAAGCTCCGTGAAAATGCCCTTATGCGCTGTTTTTGGATGTAAAAAATGTTATCTTTCGTCTAGTTTACAAAAAGATGAAATACCATTTCAGATGTAACTAAAGTTTTACTTTATTTATCATTACTTTCGTAATAAAAGATTTAACCTAAATCAAAGATCAAGCTTCGTTTACAGAATCGATTCAAAGACAATGGTTTTCTTTCTGACGGGCGGTAACTATTTGACGTTTGACATTTCTCCATATTTAACACGCTTAAGGATTGCTGTCTTCTATATTTTGTTTGAAAATACAATCAAAAATGATCCTTGGCTTTTTTGTTTGACATTTGCAAAGACTGCATCCAATAATGAACCATATGTTAACGTATGTATAGTCGACTATCTATTGCTCCATTTAGTGTTATGAAGTATAAAAAGAATATGTCAAATATGTTTGGTGTTTTCAAGTCAAAGGTACATCTTTGTCGGTTGTCAATAAAGCGTTGCTGCCATAAAAATTCATTTAGAAATAAACTGTATTAACAACAGACAATGATGTACCTTTGACTAGAAAACATCACATGCGTGCTACCTCGCCCCCCTCAGATTTTGGCAGCCTTTTTGTTTGGAAACATGAGGCGAAGCGTACTCCATTTATAGAGCTTTATGCCTAATTCTAATGAACATAATATGGTATAATAATACACAAATCAGATAAGATATTTATTGAAAATCTTTGTAAAGCACAAGATTGCCTGAAGACGCAAAGACGCGGTAAATTTAAGAAAATTACACTTTACAAAATGCATCAAATAAATATTTCACCTTTGTTTAGAAGGTTCCATTGCTTGTTTGTAAGAAACCTGTTTATTAAAGGTAAATGCGTGACCACCATTTAATTTTCTTGCGATTTTATCCCACAGATATTCCCATTTGAAATATTGCCTATTTTTAAGTTTTTCACAAAAGACATAGATTTAGACTGCTATGGAACAAGCAGACTTGCAACGTATAGTCTAGTATTTTATCGGATAGCCCCACGTGAACTATACATATACGAGGGTCATGCCAAAAGAAATTAGATACTCAAAAGTTACAGACTTTATTCTTTATTACAGCTATCTATTTTTTCGAAGTATTCACCGTGAACACGTTTACACTTTTCCATCCGTCTAAACCACTTAGAAAATACCGATGACCACTCTTCTTTAGACACCTCAGAAATTTCATAATTATACGCAGCCAGGGCATCTTCTTTGTTTTCAAATCGCTTTCCTTTTAATTTTTCTTTAATGTTTGGAAAAAGGTAAAAATCACAGGGGGCTAGGTCAGGGGAATATGGCGGGTGGGGCATAGTCACGTTTTTTGAGCTGAAATAGTCAATTGTTCTAGCAGAAGTGTGCGGGGCAGCGTTGTCGTGGTGCCAGAGCAGGTGCTGGGTTCCCGACTTCGGCCGCTTGTCACACCAAGCTGACAGTACTCTTGGGACACAAACCGTCACATACCATTCTGAATTAACTGTCCTTTGATCTTCTAGCACTATCGTAGCAATATGTCCCGTCTTGCAGAAAAATGAGGCAACCATTTGTTTTTGTGTACTTCGGGTTCGGCGACACTTTGTTGGCGTCGGCTCATCTTCAAAACACCATACTGTGGACTATCGATTTGTTTCGGGATCGTAGTTATATAGCCATGTTTCGTCACCTGAAACTATATCATATACGTTTTTTTTCTCGCCAGCGTCGAATTTATCTATCATAAATTTGCACCAATCCACGCGACGGTCTTTCTGTAAATCGGTGAGTTTGTGCGGCACCCATCTTGAACAACGCTTATGAAGGGACAGTTGATTATGAATTATAGTTTGCAATGCTGCTGATCCGATGCCCAGTTCACGCTCGAGCTCTACATATGTAATTCGTCGGTTCGCACGAATATTTTTTTCCACAGCCTGTACATTTTCTTGAGTGACTGCGGTTGGCGGCCGTCCGGTCTTCGCCTCATCTTCAAAGCTCTCCCGTCCTCTTTTAAATTCAGCAAACCAATTAAAAACAGTTGCACGTGAACACGCAGACTCGCCAAAGGTCGAGACTAAAAGTTCAAAACACTCTTGAGGTTTTAAACCTTTTTTAAAGTCATAATAGATCATAACACGAAAATCACGTCGAGTGAGCTCCGTTGTTGTGGAAAATTCCCCCCAAAATTAACCAGAAAAAAATAATTACAAAAAGAATCATAAGATTTTCCTAGTGTTCCATTTTTTAATTTATAAGCAAATAACCTGCCTTTACAATGGTGTATAACTGGCCAGTATCCATCAAATGACCATGGAGTATCTAACTTCTTTTGGCATGACCCTCGTACCAAATTGAAGCTAATGAATATAGCTACCGAATTGTGTAAGACTGATGCGTCTTAAAGGTGATTAAAAATAAATAGGATTTAAAATCAACATGATTAAGGAGCGTAATTTTGACCTATATTATTCACGCCTTTTTCCGAGTATTATAAAGAATTCTGAAAAACTGCGACAATCATTTTCAATTCAATATAGTGTAATTTATTGATTATTAAATAAGCTTTTAAATTATGTACGTGAATAATTAAAATCTTGCTACCTATTCCTATTTATTTAGTGAAAACTCTTGTAACAGAACTTAGTAACCGACTAGGTATAACCTTCTGCGAGGATATTACGGTTCATTTCGCGGTTCTCGAGATATTTTGACCCTATGGTCCTGTTCTATACATTATTTAAAAAAAGAAGTCGTTATTCTTTGTGCAGAATCATCTAAAACGGACAAAATAATATACTAATAATGAGTAAAACCCATTTTCATAAAAAAACCTACAAATATTAACATTGGTTTTTGGGTGTCTTTTCCATAGAAACAATAACAGGTTTTTTTTTTAAAACCGCAGCCCTGGCAGAAATATGTAGTATGCCAAAAAATCACAAATAATTCACAGTATAACCACCTGCGAGGATATTACTGTTAATTTTGCGGTTTCTGAGAAATCTTGAATTTTTGCTCATGCTCCATGCATTATTTTCTAAAAAAATATATAACTCGATATTCTTTACGCAGCATTATCTAAAACTCACAAAATAATATATTAAAAAATAAATAAACCCGTTTTCATTAAAAAAACCTACAAATATCAACTTTTGTTTTCATCTCTTTTCCATACAAACCACGATCGATTTAAAAAAAAAAACCGCACCTCTAGCAGATATATGTAGTATGCCAAAAAGTCATAAAAAAATCACAGTATAACCATCTGCGAGGATATTACTGTTTAGTTTGCGGTTTTTGAGAAATCTCAAATTTTTGCTTTAGCTCCATACATTGTTTTCGTAAAAAAATCATAACTCGGCCTTTTTTAAGAAAAATCGTCTGAAATTCTTAAATTGGCATGCGAAAGCTAAGCTAAACCTATTTCCGTCAAAAAAAGTTAAAAATAACAACTTTGATTTCTATGTCAATGGGAGCCGATTTTCGGTCCACAGTGCGGCATTTCGATGGCTTTTTGATTTTGAGAGTTTGTTCCGCGATAACTTTAGTATCGCTTTTCTGATCTTCATGAAACGTCTCAGTAGCCAGAAGTTGTTTGTTTGCTTCGATTACGCTCCGTTCGTTCGATCAGAATATCGGCATTACAGTGCGTAAAGCGCGCTCTAACCTCAGGTGCCTGAGGCGCCTTTATATTGTAAGAAGCCGTTGGAGAAGCCCGACATTAAACTTACTTTTTGCCCTCGCGGCGCCCTTGTGGCTTATGGTTTAAAGTCGGGAACAGCTTGGGGTTCTTCAAGAAGCGGGCGTACAGGGATCTCAAAGGTCAGCAATACATAAGCGGCTCCCTTGATGTTGCTTACGTTCATGGGTGACGTTGACTACCATCAGGCGGCTCGTCTGCTCGTTTGCTACTAGTTTCATAAAAAAAAAGCTTACAATCAGAGCGTCCACAAGACGTTTCAAACTCTTTTATGTGTGTGTCTGTGATACAGCCTACCCGATTTTTGCACTTAAGCACTTTATGATGTTCGAAATATTTCTTTTTAGAAAGGATCTTAACAGATCGGACTAGGAATTCCGATCCGATCTTCTTTTAACATGGTATAGTTACAAAAACAACTACTGCGAAGTTCATTTGCTCGTTCAGGCGCGGATCCAGGATGGCCCCTGTTGACCCCCCCCCCCTTGTATTGCCGAAAATATGGCTCTTGAAAATGTGTAAGACCGAGAAACTGCTGTACGAGTCGTTCTTACAGCACTATTGTGGGGCCATTTTTGGGCTGATTGTGTATCCACATAGCCTTAATAAAAAAATGTAATGTGAAACTTTTAATTAGTAATTAATTTCTCCCCCTTTTCACACCTTTCAGGTTTGATTCCTTCGTTTTCTTTTATCTCTATAGGTAGGTACCTAATATAATTTAAATCGGTTCACCGGTTTAAGCGTAAAGAGGTAACACAGTCTGACACAGACATACACTGCTGCAGTTCTAATATTAGTAGGTGACAAGTAGAGAGCGGCCTGTTCACTAAAACGTTTTTTTGTAGGCTTCAGTCCCGTTTTGCATTAACATACAGTATATAACAATAACTGTAAAATAACCGCAAATTTGAATTTACTGCGAAAATTGCTAGCGATTTGCACAAACGCGGTCGTGTAGGACCCTACAATGCGTGAATAGGGTAGGGCTGGGAACAGTGGAAACCGAAACCCATTCAGTCAAACAACCGATGTAGATGTAAGTAGATATTTCCTGTCGTATTTCTGAACGCCGTTGACTTGTCCATAAAATATCGTACTAAAAATAAGTTTTGAAGTAGGTATTTACTTACGACATATTTATGTTAACCACCGCTTTCAATTCAAACTACATAGGTGTTGCAAAAAAATCGTATTACGGTGAATATTTTAACCAAGTAGTTAGTTATCCTGGGCGTTTTTCCGCAAATCGACATCCAGTGTGCCTATTTTAACCAAGTAATAATAACTCTACATATACTTACCTACTTTCGAAACTGAAGCTGACTGAAAAAAAAATTACAAATATGAACTTATTTGAGTTTTTGCGATAGGAAAGAATTATTCACTACATCTCTATCAAATCGTTTTTTTTTTTTAAATAAGATTGTTAACACCTACACAGATAGTTTTGGTCATGTCCGTCTGTCCGTCCGTCCGTATGTCACAGCCATTTTACTCGGAAACTATAAAACGTATCTTAATGAAATTTAGACATAAGATGTAGTTTGTATGCTGCTATTTAGTTATGTAGTGAAATTGCAGAAAAAAATATTTTCAGGGGGGGCGCTCCATACATGTAACTAAATAAATAAAAAAAATGTTACCAAATATAAACATGTTGCACATCAATCGATAGGTCTTTAAAAATAACATAAGGCCGCAAAAATATGTGACACGCTCTTATGGCCCCACAAATAAGAGCGTGTCACATATTTTTGCGGCCTTCGTGTAGGAAGATACTATTGCCGGTGACTGTATCCTACCCTACCCTAAATTTTGTAGCTAACAATTCGATTTTCAAAATCATCAGTTTTAAAATAGCGCTTTTTGGCTTAGGTGGGCAAAATTCTGATATCGGTTTCGGTCACAAATTCACAGCCCTAGAATTGAAAGGCGTGAAGCCCTATAAAATAACTATACACTTGGCCAACTTAACCATGCGGTCCGTAAACAAGGAAACTACAGTTTTTCCATAGAAATTGCTTAGCAGTGGCGCTCTCATGGCCGCAAACGTAAATCGGTCGTGTGACTTGTGGTTATACTTTTCCATTTTCTACTGCGTTTGGTGTATTAGGTTTGGGGTGGGGGTAGAGCAGGGAACGGATAGAGAGCGCATTAGTTTATATTAAGTAGGGATTAAAAATATTTTTGTCGTATTTGTGTTTCTATACAAGGGCGTATTTGGTATCGTATTTTAATTATGAAAAAGTAAGAAAATATTTTTTTCACGCGAAAAAAAAAGGGTTTTGTATGAAGGGTTGGCCGGCTAGGAAGACGTGTCCCATACAAAGAAAAAGCGTCAAATAATTTTTTCTTCTACTTTTTCTTAGTTGTCATTAAACGGGTCACCACTACTTTTGTTACACCCCTAGGTCCCCAATAAATGTGACGAGGACAATGTAATATATTTTATCTACACTCATATTGTAAGTTCTCTAAAACGTGTTCGAAAACGGTAGGCAATGGCTAGCATTACCACGACCGATTTTACTATGATAAGCTTTTTATCCGTGGCAGTACCGTAATTTTAACTTTTCATGCGCAATTATTGATGTACTATGAGTTTTGATAACATAATGTACACGTGCACGCGCCCGCGGCCGGCGACACGCGCCCGCGCGACCGCCGGCACAATCGAGTTGGCCATGGTGGCGGTGCAATGGCGGCCATTCTATGGTTTCGGAATACGGCATTTTGGATAAATAATATGAGTGTAGATAAAGCAGTGTATGCAACTGTACGTAATTAGGCCTTAAAACACTCGTGTGATCTTATTATGAAACTCACCTGCGGCTCGTTTCATAAAACCACACTCATGTTTTAAGGACCCTTATTACGTAACAGTTACATAAACTACTATATTTATTTAAACTTTATTGCACAAAAGAAAAACTTGATGTACAAAAGGCGGACTTAATGCCAGTAGGCATTCTCTACCAGTCAACCTTAAGGCAAAGCAGAGAAGTTGTGGGCGGTGCTTACGAGAACAAAAGGTGAAGAGTTAACTACAAGTAAACAATGAATAAAACAATATACAATACAATATATACATAATATACGATATATAACAAAAAAAAAATGAATAATGTGTAAATATGTATTAAGTAAGAAATTTTAATAAGCTTATAATTGTAAATATAATTCTAGTTAGTCAGTCACATTTTCTAACTGCATCCACCTTGACGCATTTTATGGACTATAATAGAATTCTATTTAGTATTTATTTCTGTTTGACCTGACTGGTAGATAATGACTAGCTAAAGACATTAAGTTCGCCTTTTGTACTTCTTTTTAAGTGCATAAAGTTAAAATAAATATGTATACTTCTTTACAAAGTTTGTAATTAACCATTGAGTAATGAGTATTTTTGAAATATTATTTTAACAACGAGAAAATTACGAAAAAAAAGCTCGAAGAAAATGTCAAAATGTGTTTTACTTTGGAAGCCATACTTTAAAGACGCCTCTGTCGCTTTCCTTACTCTGGGCACCCCACATAACATGTAATAGTGGGGTAGCTATATTATTTTCGTGTAATATCAATGTTGGTACAGGCGAGAGCAGAAGTGATAAGGACTATTTATTGATTTGATGTTAAATAAGGTTGGAAGTTCTATATGCGACATCCTTTTTTTAGTACACTAAGAAAGAAGAGCCAAAGATCTCAAAGAGGACCCAGTGTGTTGACGATGAGGGACCCTCTTGTTCCTTTAGCCGTCAACACAGTGAATCCTCCTTTTTGTAAAGGGTCGGCAACGCGCATGTGACTCCTGTGGAGTTACAGGCGTCCATAGGTTACGGTAGCTGCTTACCATCAGGCAGGCCGTATGCTTGTTTGCCACCGTCGTAGTATAAAAAAAAAACATTATTTATTTATTAAATACAATTCTAACAAATCAATTTGATATTTGCCATATAGAAGTTCGTTTTATATCGCTAAAAAGGGCCCAGCTTATACAGGCTTAAGCGTCATATATCGCTAGAGTCGCTTTAATACGAGCTTAAGCGATACAACAGATAAATGGCTAAAGAGATATAATGGCGCGTGAAGAGCGGTAGTAAGAGCTAAAGGAGTTATAATGGCGCGTGAAGAGCGGTAGTAAGAGCTAAAGGAGTTATAATGGCGCGTGAAGAGCGATCGTAAGAGCTAAAATAAGAATAAGAGTTATAAGACACCTCTATGCCCCTCTTATACGGTACTGTCACTCTAATATGCAACATAAAGGGTTTTCTAACTCCTATTGACTTGACATTAGTGATATAAACATCCTAAATTGTATATAATAAAATGTAAAAACATTCTACACAGTATGTCATAAGTTGTGATGTACTTACGTGCGCCTGCTGGTGAATAAAAAATAATTATGTTATATAGCAGTCCTAAAGTAAGTATGGTTTTTTTACTTGATTACTTGAATTATTTGTGCGAACATCAGCTAGTTTACTGTCAAAGTATACCGTAATCTAGTTTTATTTTTCACGCCCCCATCGAAATCGTGAAATCTGCATTGTAAAAATATATTGAAAAGTATTGTAAAATTAAACGTAATCTTGAAATGGTTCACACATAGACAGAGCTTTGTGATAATGTTATAAATCCATTATATGCAAATTCAAAGTATTTATGTTGGAAATTATAGTGTATTTTATAAGAAAAGTAATATACTTGGGATACGGCATTAGTTTATTACTATTATTAATTTACTATTTTCACGGCTCTATTAACACTATAGCTATCATAACATAATCATCAAACTTTTATGAATACTTTAGGCTCCGCCAGTACCAATATAAGGCCGAGTTCATATTAGCATCATATTGGCGGGCAGGGAGCAATATGTCTTTATGAGACGAACAGAAATATTTGTGTTCTCATTACTCTCGCGAGGGATACCGTCTGAAGTTTTTCGCGACCTCAGAGGTCGTAGGTTCGAATCCCGGCACGACTAATGCTGCCATGCTAGTTTAAAAGGCAGTTTTTTTAGAAAGATATATAGCTGTAAGCTTATTTGTAATTTAATCAATACAAAAAATTATCAAAGTATACAAAGACTGCCTTTAAGACTTACGTGGTAGAATGAGTTCCTTGGCTTATTAGCAGGGCCCGGAATTAGGTGAGCTAAAATACCTAAAGTTCGCGAGAGGACATAATATAGAGTGGTTACAACCGGATGAAAATAATATTTTATTTGGATTCCGGATTCCGGATTGGGATAAGGTTACAAAGCGGAGCCAAGATTTTCTGAAAAGTCCGTAAGTATAACACTGAAACACGAAAGGATGATTATGATCATTTTTGGACTATAAGTATCACTTCGCATAACTATATTTTTTTATGAATACTTTAGCCCCCGCCAGTACCAATATAGGGCCTGGTTCATATTAGCATCATATTGGCGGGCAGGGAGTAATATGTCTTTATGAGACGAAAAGAAATATTTGTTTTCTCATTACTCACGCGCGGGATATCGTCTGAAGGTTTTCATGGTACAAATAATATGGAAATATCATTAATTTTGTATTAAGTACAGACGTCTGGTTGATATATCCACACAATGTTTAGATATGAAGAAATAATTAAAAAATTAACTGCCTCCGTTGAGAATGTCGGGATTCGAACCTGAGTCTCGAGCCTCTGCCTCCCCTCATAGGTGCCTAAGGAGGATATAGTGGAAAAATTCGCAGTCAACGGGTATGTCTCGGTAGCTCAGGTGGTAGAGCGGCGGGCTGGCATCCCGTAGTCAATCCCGTGTTTTTACTTTTGTTCCACAAGCTGATTTTTTCTTTAATTCTAAACATTGTGGAAATATGGTGCTAAAATAAATTACTGTAAAAGTTTTGACGTGAGGTAATTTTTCATTATTTTATCTACACCCATATCATAAATCCTCTATTCTGCGTTTAGAAGCCGTATGTAATTACCACTATTATTGCAACCAGCAATGTAACATTAGTGTATTACCTGTGCCAGTGTCGTAATAATGTTCAAAAATTCGTAAACACATCGATTTTGGTAATGTAATGAAAGTCCAGCCCTCCTCCCCGACTGCGGTTATCGTCCTCCCCGACCGTTCGCACAATCGAGTCGATTATAATGGTTTCCGAACACGTCATTTAGGATTTATAATATGTGTGTAGATAAAGCAGTGTATGCAACTGTACGTAATTAGGCCTTAAAACACTCGTGTGATCTTATTAGGCTCGTTTCATATAATCACACTCGTATTTTAAGGACCCTTATTACGTAACAGTTACATAAACTGCTAATTTAAACATAATAAGCAACCGCTATTAATAAAAAAGCTGGATCGAAAAATGCATTTACTTCACAAAAATAGTGATATAAACAGGAATCATTCTCCGTGTTAGGAATACTAATTTGAGGCACGATTGTTTGTTTATCCTTTTTTATTGTTATTCCACCCTCTTCCCCCAACTTCCTCTATTAGCGCCATACAATTTTCCCGGAAATGTAAATTTTATTTTCCACCGGAAGTCGCCAAAACCCCATATTACCAAATCGAAAAAAGGCATAAGCACCCTGTATATTCTTACTAACATACAACTTTACTAAAATGTCGTAACTGTTACATATTGATGTTCAAAATTCAACCTTAAGCTTGTAGAAATTAAGTTTAAAATTGAATGAGAGCCGTTTAAGAATGTATCGTTTTCTGTTGTGACCTTTTACATTGTGTCCCCTTTTGTCGTTTCCGTGTTATATAAGTTACGTGTGTTTACATTGGCTTTTGTGTTTTCGGTCGATTGTGTATACAGGGTGTTTTTACATACCTATACAGGCTGAACACCGTACAATTGGTTTGTTCACGAGAAAGTTTAGGACCGACCCAAATATGTGTCTGATATTTTATAGAAATTCGATATTAAGGTTTTTATGTTAGATGCGATCAATTCGTTTTGTGGCTCGGGTAGGGGAAAAGCGTACAATAGAGATGGGTCGATTCGAGTTTTCCGTGAAATGAATCGTAATGTTTTTGACATTACATATTACAAAACTCTTTTGAAAAATAGTTTCGTAAATAACTGGAATATTTTGCGGCTGTGATTTAAAAATACTTGTTAAAATATTTAATGTTTAGCTAGACATCAAGTACTTTGTTAGGTACCCTAGAGGTTACCTATAACGGTTTTTTTATTGACAAAGGACTCTGTGGCCTCTGTGACAGACAGCCAAACGGACAGTATAGTGACAATAGATGTATCTGCCGGATCTGTCTGGCGGGCAGCTGAGGCTCCGTCAATGTATGGCGGGAAATGGACCGGATGTACGAAGTTTGAAAAAAAAAAATTGGCAATATCTCGAATACCGTCAAACTTTTACTGAGGCCATGTTAGGTTGGTTCGGATCCTCTTAGGTCGACCTACCCCGGTGTCAGGGTGACCTGCCATTTTTGGGCCACCCTGTATGGATCTGCCCACCGGGCATATCCGTCAGACAGATCCGGCGGCCAGATTTATGCGTGTATACCTAGCTAATAGTAGGGTTTTCGCTGTGTTTTTGACAGATCCGGCGGTCAGATTTATGCGTGTATACCTAGCTAATAGTAGGGTTTTCGCTGTGTTTTTGACAGATCCGGCGGCCAGATTTATGCGTGTATACCTAGCTAATAGTAGGGTTTTCGCTGTGTTTTTGACAGATCCGGCGGCCAGATTTATGCGTGTATACCTAGCTAATAGTAGGGTTTTCGCTGTGATTTTTATATAATAAAGTGTTTTACTAACTACTGATACCCCCCTTTTGATACGGAACCCTAAAAAGCAAGTCGTACAATCGTAATAAGGATAAAAGCGAGATAAAACAATATTATAAGATGAGGAGGATAATATAGAGGAGCTCGAATCCTGCCCGCGGGCTAGACATCACTCGACTAGCAACAGTATCATTTTGTAAAATGCAGGACAAAGTCTATTGAAGAATTGTAATAGGACAGAAAATACAGGTTAACTATCTGCATTGCATTTGCTATGTGCGAACTACAAATCGCGTAGATTTTTTTATGAATGACCGTAAATGTATTCAGCGGTGCTATTCAGATTCTGTCTGTCATGACAGGCCGGCTACGGCCCGCATGTTTGTCGCCGTATGCTTGTTTGTTGTGGTAAATAAAGAATTAGGTACTATTATAATAATTAGTACTAAGACCGCCCGCCCGGTAAATAGGGACTAGCAGCATATAAATAGGGGCAGTTTTAACTCCACAGATCTGATATACTGTTATTAAAAAGCTCTTAGGGAGCTATAACGACCAATAAACTTAGTGCCATATATTGGCAAGTCTTAAGATAGACTTCTCTAAGAGGGCCGAGATATCCAATGACTAATCAAAATAAAACATTGTCAATAATACGTTTAGGAAATAAATACAGAAGTTCTAATTTAGATGACCATAACCATTTAATTCAATAGGGTATGATTTAACTTTTTTTTAAGCGCTGGTGGCCTAACGGTAAGACGTCAGACTTTCAATCCTAAGGTCGCGGGTTCTCACCCCGGCTCGTACCACTGAGTTTTTCTTCTTATGTACGAAGTATATTACCAATCGCTTTTCGGTGAAGGAAAAAATCGTGAGGAAACCGGATCTAATCCCAACAAGGCCTAGTTTCCCCTCTGGGCTGAAAGGTCAGATGGCAGTTGCTTTCATAAAAACTAGTGCCTACGCCAATTACTGGGATCAGGTTTCCGAGCGGACCGCAGGCTCAATAGAGCAAAAAGCTGGGACAAACGCTAGGAGGAAGAAGCTGGTCTGTTAAAAAATGTTTTGATCAGAAATAAATTTTACTGTTAACCAAAATATTTTTCTTGGCTGACATTTTTTCCCCACTTTTTTCAAAAAAGTCTCATTTTCTCCACGAAGCGTGGTCACCGTACCGATCGCCCGCGGCTTCCGTTCATTGACGACCACTTCCGTTCCTTCTATAAACGGGGCTCGAGACATTTGAAATGACTAAGGACCGTAGGATACTTATATATTTTTAGGCCTGGTTTACGTTTATATTATGTTTTTTTTTCAATTGTTTATTTTATCGTATGGCTATTTGTCACTGGATATAGATAGGCATTTCTTCCCTGGGGTAGTACTCGTAGTAGTGGGAAAGCAAGATAAAGTAAATCCAGTGAGTGCTGCGAGGTCCAGATAGGACAGTGCAGCTGCCAAGTTTGTTACTCTTTTAGCACCACCCAGGGATCACGTGTAGGGTTGTCTAAGGTATTTCCTACGGACGTAGAGTAACATTGATCTCCAATTTTCAATAGCATCTTTGTTCAATAAAGTCGCCATGGAAAATAATAAATCTGCTAGTACAGTCACCATCAGATACATATATCGAGCGGCCAAAGTGGTCACAAATATCTGAACCTAAGAAGTTGTCAACCTAACGCTGTTTTACGGTAGTCCCTTTTAAGGTACGACGGGTGGTGATCGCTATTTGTGTTGCTTTTTGGTTAAGCCGCTTTTAATTTAAGAATATCATTACATTACCTTTCATCATTTGTATTTAATCCTTTCTCATGGGTTGGCTGGAAGAGATCCCTATCAGGGATAAGCTCGCCTTTGTGCATATCTTTTATATATGTTACTGTTGTTTTTATGTTATACCTACTTGTTTATGTGCAATAAAGTGATACATACATACATACATTACCTACTTATTGCTGCATACCAAGGGGTAAAAGTGTGGGTGCAAAAGTGTATACACCACATATCTCGAACATCGACATGTTAATTTAGTAAAGTTCATACTCTTTGCATCAAGAAGTGGCATTTCTTAACAAATTGTACCCCAGTATTAAATGGACAGGTTTAATTTAATATGTTCGCAACATTCGTGAGTCGAATAGAAGTTAACTTAAACCCTCGACCCCATATTCTTAAATTAAATCAATCTTAAAAAAGACTCCCGTTTCAACAGTTGTCTCAAATAAGGGGAACGAAACTTTCTGTAATTAATATTGATTATCTTTCCTACAAACATTTCAGATAATTGCCTCTTCATTTTGGGGAAAACTTTAACTGACGAAAACCTTTATTGTAAAATATAACGGTTACACTCACGTCACTTTAGTCACTTCGCGCGATATGTTTCGGAGAGCTTAGGTCTCCATCTTCAAGCACTAAGAGTGCTATTTTGTGCTAGATGGAGACCTAAGCTCTCCGAAACATGTCACGCGAAGTGACTAAAGTGACGTGAGTGTAACCGTTATATTTTATAGTGTTAGTATGTCTCATGAAAGTTGAAATTGAATAAAACCGTTATTATTAAATAAAAAATAGTAAATCAGATTTTGAATGCTTTTTTAGTCATTAAAAGGCAATTTGCTGATAAGAGTTACATACGAGTAGGTACCTATCATTTGTATATTACTATTAAAGAGCACAGAATGATCGCATGAGATTTCGTCTATCTAGCATCCGTGGTTCATACATGCCTTCCCAAGTAACACATCAAAGCAGTATAACGGCCGTCTTACGGCATATCTGTATGCTTTTAGCATTTTCAGTTCGTTTTATAGTAGCATTATAAACGTTTATAGTGCTGATATAGGTCTTAAATGGGCACGAATTACCCAGCTTGAGATCCTATACAGGTCATTTAATAGCATTACAGGCGCAATATGTCTGCGCTATTAGCATTATCGTTGTCATGGAAAGTGCCAATCGCATTAAAGAATCATTAGTACGCTCTATTAAGTTGCCAACTGCATTAAAGAAGCATTAATACGGCCAAAAACTTGCTAATCGCAGTAAAGAAGCATAAGTACTCTCGATTAACTTGCCAATCGCAATACAAAAGCATTATACTAGCATAAGAGTGTAGTAAAATAAACCTTACGTCAATGCAAAAACGTCTCTAACACCGACGCAACAAATGTTATAATACAATGAACGTTGTGATTTAACTACTTTGTCTCGCAATATAAAATGGACGAAGACGGTACAAAAAACTGAATGAGTGACACGTCATATTTGTTTGCATCCTAACAAAATGCATAAAAGTTTTTGACTCTTTTACGTTATTATATCCTTCAAATATTACTGCGCAATGTAGTTTACTGTAAATGTGTATATAAGTTTCATTGAAAATTTTCACGCGCCTTTGATTTATTGTGGTTTTGCTATAAAATATTATAAAAAGATATGCGTCAAATAAACAAAACAATTGTGTAATCCTCGTATAGAACGAGTTTTGCATTATTAACATAATAGTGTTGGTTAAGTAATTTCATTATTATATAGGTATTTTCCTTGTATAAATAGGTCCGCATGATTTTATTTTTAGGTTATAAATTATTTACAAAATGGCGTTGGTCTATATAGACGGAGAGCTAGCCACGTCGGATATGACACAATAATGAGAGCAACCAAACCCCTCTAGTCAGTTTGGTATACTATGCTTATTTCTAGATCTGGACATCTGGCAGCTTTAAAGTGGTGGAGGTCAAAGAATGCAAACCATTTCAAGAAAATAAATCCTAGAGATCTGGGTTTGATGCAATATTATGAGAAACTATACAATATTAAGAGAAATTATACAAAAGTTTATGTTGGGAGAAAGTAGTGCCAGACGATGTATAATAAAATATAGTTCATAGTTTGTCGCCTACTCATAATTATTTTACATTTTTTAAAGTGGGTATTCCACTCATACATTAGTATGTTATTCAATCAAATACAAACATTGAAAACATTGAAAAAATAATCAACCCAGTTGGACTTGAACCAACATCGATACGCCTTATTCGATTTTTTCAATGTTTTCAATGTTTGTATTTGATTGAATAACATACTATTGTCGCCTACTGTTTTTGTTTCCGTAATAATCATACATCGGGGTTTTCGGTGCGGGAACGATTTTAGAAAGAGTAGAGATAAACAGATAGGTTGAGAGTTAGTCTGAGAAAATATCATATTATGCCTAATGAATGATTACATTGACTACCTCTCTGTGAATAGCTTACACACTATGATACGAGCTTTTTTTCTTAGAGGCATGTTTGTATTGACTATTATATACTTAGTATTTTAAAAATGCAATTGCATATCCGAAGTTTATTAACTAGATCTACCTAAGACAAAGACACGGTATAATAAGTGTCAAATATTAATCTTGACGTCCGATATATATGAACTATTTGATTAACTGAAGAGGTTGACAATGATCAGTCATTACATGAATTAATAAAAAAATACTTGAAAAAATCATAGGTATATGTACCTACAATATATATACATAATAGTCAGCTATTACATATAAATTGTATATACCTATGATTTTTTCGATCAATTATTCATTAGGTAGAAACGTGCCAGAGTACATTCTGTTTTTTAAGTTAATGCCTACTCTTTGGCTAATGTCAAACATTCCCGCACCGAAAACCCCGATGTATGGTAATAATACACAATACTTTTTGGTCTAACGTTTTTTTTTATCGATTTTTGACCAGTTTTGAGTCGATATTCCAACATATTCACTATAGATAGAATTAAAAGGCAAACGACTATCGGTTTTTGAATCTTTTATCTCCATTCTGTAGAGCCGGATCTTGAAATAAATGAGCCGTTATTTTTTTATGATATTTTTAAAATATGGTCTAAAAAAACACTTTTATCGATATTCGAATGGTGTAAAGAATCTTACAAATACGTAATCTACATATTAGGGTTCCTCTTTGATGTCTCTAAAAACTGTAGAGAGATTTTAATTTTTAACATATTAAAACAAAATTTATGACCATAAAACTTTTTTAGCCTAAACCGGTTCGACTTTGATGTCAAATATCTCGAAGACAATGAATATTGAAGTGAATATAGGATACTATATTGTTTAAAGCCGTTACTGATAATATGATAAGCTATATAAATCATTAGAAAACTAAGAGAATCAGATCTAAGGTAGTTGGCGCCAGGGAGCCCCTTAAAATATAGGCCCTGTCCTTTATAACTGAGACAACTTCGTCAATTTTTACCTAGTTTGGATTACTATTTTCCAATTAAAACATTTTGCTAGTCTGTCACTGTGACCTCCACCCATTCAAAGCTGCCAGATGCCAGGATCTAGCAATAAGAATAGTATAGCAATCTAACCAGACGGGTTTTGTTGCTCTCATTATTGTGTCATAATCTGACGTGGCTCAGTGAACCTTAAAAAATGCCTTATTTATGCCTACAGCATTATACGTGAATAATTATGCTATTAAACAACATTAAGCATTTATTTATGCTATTGTAGAACCTAAGGCACTAAAACCGCTAAAAGCTGTATAGGGGCTGTTCATAAATTACGTCATCAATTTTTGATGATTTTTACCCCCCCCCCACCCCCCTAAAATCATCCAACCCTCCCCCTGCCAAATAGAGTGACGTCATTAAAAAAAATGCGTTTTAAGCTTAATTTTATTGTAAAATAAAAAAACTATTTAGTAGATAATATTTTATAGCATTAAAAGTTTATAGAAGCACGACTTTCATTCCTTTTTTTACACATTGATGATGTGATCTTCGGAATGACCGCCCCCCCCTCCCACGTCATGCTACCATCATCCGATGTCCAGACCCCCCCCCATTTGAAATGACGTAATTTATGAACAGCCCCTTATAGTGAACTACTTGGCTTTATAATGGTTTATATTATTGCTATTGTACTGCATTAGGAACGTATTACCTACTTATAAATGCTATTGTACAGCCTAAGGCATTAAAAATAGCTGAAAGCCGTATGGCGAATTTACGTGGCATTATAATGGCTAATATTCATGCTCTTAAACAGTATTAAGCATTTATTTATGCTATTGTAGAACCTAAGGCACTAAACCAAACCGAAGCATTAGTGTAGCAAACCAAAACGCAACTGTACAGCATTCAGCTGTACAGTCGTATGTTGTTCGCTGCACTAAAACTAATGGCTAAACAAAAGCATTTACATATGCCATTATACAACCGTTATACAGCGTAAAGCATCATAAAATGCTATTGTAGAACCTAAAGCACTAAAAACAGCTGAAAGCTGTATACCGGATTTACGTGGCATTATAATGGCTAATATTCATGCTCATAAACAGCATTAAGTATTTAGTTATGCTATTGTAGAACCTAAGGCACTAAACCACACCGAAGCATTAGTGTAGCAAACCAAAACGCAACTGTACAGCATTCAGCTGTACAGTTGCATTTTGGTTCGCTGCACTATAACTAAAGGCTTTAAAAAAGCATTTATACATGCCATTATACAACCGTTATACAGCTTAATGCATTATATAATGCTATTGTAGAACCTAAAGCACTTAAGTGCTTTTAAACAGTCGAAAGCTGTACAGTTGCGTTGTGGTTTGCTGCACTAAAGCTAAAGGCTTTACAAAAGCATTTAGATATGCCATTATACAACCGTTATACAGCTCAAAGCATCATATAATGCGACAAGTTGCTTGGTGAACGTATATAAGAGTTTATACGGTCCTTAAGTTCGAAATAAGTTAACTATTCATATGTTATAATGCTTCCTGTGTTACTTGGGTTTAACCCTTAACTACAGTGGCGGAGTAAAAAATCTTCGTAGGCAAGCCGGAGTGAACTTGCCGCGACTGGTACTTAGTCTATATATATGATATAGGTATTAAATTGTATTTTTGCTAAAAAAAATCATTACGTTAATAATTAGGGATGACAAAAACTTCCAAAAGTTGACTGACCCAACAACTCCAATCCAATTCAGAAGTTTATACCTGAATTAGCATGAATCCCTCCCGATATCAATATTGATTACACCGCAGCCCCTAAGCTTCGCAAAAACAGTGAAATATACGGAATCTTATCTCTAAGAGACGGCTCCGGTGGCAATTAATATCAATTATTACGGCTATAATGCAGCCATTTGTCACGAGATGGGAGTAGAAGAGCATTTGGGGGTAAAACTTTGGAAAAATAGCGTTTTGGTAGATCGGTAAAGAAAACGTGAAAAATATTTAAAACTAGCTTTTGCCCGCGACTTCGCTCGCGTTAAATTCGGGGTAAGAAACCATATAAACTTCCACCCCCATTTTAGGGAAGTGGGGGGTTAGAAAGAGACAAAAAGTAGCCTATATCACTCTCCATCCCTTCAACTATCCCCACTTAAAAAATCACGTCAATTCGTCGCCCCGTTTTGCCGTGAAAGACGGACAAACAAACAAACAAACACAACACATACACTTTACCATTTATAATATTAGTATGTATTATGCTTATTAAAATTCTGCATGAATTTGTTTTGTCATGAAATACGTATTAGTATACGATATTTTTAAGTAACATGCCAATTTTTATATGAAACTTTGGAAACGCGTTTGGATGTGAGGTTATAAATTCTCGTAAATCCATTTGCGATATGTTTGCAAGCTTTTTGAGTATAAACAGAATAGTGGAAATAAAAACAGAAACCGGTTTTCTTAAAATTCTTCTACTTTAACAAATATACAATACTAGCTTTTGCCCGCGGCTTCGCTCGCGTTAAATTCGGGGTAACACGGTTCCCCTTTGCCCCCCGTAATGCTCCATACAAACTTCCACCTCCCATTTTAGGGAAGTGGGGGGTTAGAAAGAGACAAAAAGGAGCCTATGTCACTCTCCATCCCTTCAACTATCTCCACTTAAAAAATCACGTCAATTCGTCGCCCCGTTTTGCCGTGAAAGACGGACAAACAAACAAACAAACAAACACACACACACACACACACACACTTTCCCATTTATAAGATTAGTATGGATGTTTTAATTATGGCTATTACACAGTGGTATTGCTTACAATATTAAGTCAGTATTAAATACTTGTAGGTAATAATTTTTTATATCACTGAGTAACACTAACAGGAGATGACCCTAAGAAATTATTTGTGCCAATAGTGAAAATCACTAAACGTCTAAGCTACTCTTTGATTCAGTGACAGCTGTCAATCACTAAACATGGCGCACAAAATTTGTTTTACATAGCCCATTTGGTAGAATACATAATAAATCAATGCTTTATAAATAATATTTTGACATGCATCCTTGCTAAACACCCATGTTTTTCTCTTACTACTTAACTAAATCCTAAATTTAAATTCCATTTTGCACATTGGT
Organism: Pammene aurita; assembly: GCA_947086415.1. Classification (NCBI taxonomy): domain Eukaryota; kingdom Metazoa; phylum Arthropoda; class Insecta; order Lepidoptera; family Tortricidae; genus Pammene; species Pammene aurita. The sequence continues at coordinate 17,817,362 of OX352313.1, forward strand.
CCAGCCAACATTCCCCAAGTGCAAACTGCAGCTACATTTCTGTCCTCGCCAACCATTTGTCCGAGCACTGTGCATTCATCACGAACTTCGCAGTGCGATTTGGACCGACTCCAGAAACCGTTTCAAAATTCAAAAAAGGAACATCCTTGTATTGATTTCAACGGCGGTTGATGCTGTCTTCTCCTGGCTTGCTTTTTCAACTATTACAATTTTCAAAAAAGGAACATGTACGTATTGATTTCTACGGCCGTTGATGCTTTCTTCTCCTGGCTTGCGATTTTCAAGTGAAGATTAAAAAGGACTAACTGCGAATTAACTTTAATGGTACTTAATGCGTTTTTCTTTTGGAGAAATAGCTCTGCGTCAGGATGCGGGCCATTTTTCATACAATTCAATATAAATTTTCCGAAAGATAGTTTGGTTTTTAAGTCAGTGGAAGGAAGTAGCAGTCCGCTGAACTTCGCGTACTATAAATTCGTAAAATATAGCATTATTTGCTAAATGAAATATATAGAGGCCAGTTGTCAACCTAACGCTGCTTTTCGGTAATCCATTTTAACGTAAGAGTTGCCTTTTTACATGACCTGCTTATTTTTTTTCAGTCCTTTTTCTTTAAAATCACACCACGTTTTATGTTCATACTGTTCATATTTCCATCGATACGCGGAGGAAAGGCCAAAATTAGTGAATTTTTATTTTTTTAAGAAATAGGAGGCAAACGAGTAGACGAATCGCCTGATGGTAAGCAATTACCGCCGCCCATAGACGCCCGCAACACCAGAGGGGTCACAGGCGCGTTGCCGGCCTTTAAGATGGGAATACGCTCTTTTCTTGAAGGTTTAAATTAAATCTATATTAATATTAGCTAGCCATACGTACGGATTTATCCGCAGGATCTGTCTGTACAGTGACATTCAAAGTTGTATGGACACATTATGAACTAATTAATTCATAAATTGTCCATGCGATTTTGAAGGACAAATCTGTCAATGTGTGGCGGGAATTGGGCACTGATGACACATGTTGATTTCTGAAATAATCGTTTACGCTTTAAGATGGCTGCATCGTCTTTGGAATAGTTTTTTGCTCATTTGCGTAGTTCAGTGTGTAATATTGATAGCTTATTGTGCGGTGACCTAACGAACAAGTGTGCAGCTAATGAAAATTTAGTCACAAAACGCGAGTAATCACCCTTTAGTTGAACCAACGGTTATCCGGAGTCCCGGCCACCCACGTGTTTGTAAGGAGGCTATCACTTTATAATCAACAAGGCCTTAACCGAACAACGTTGCTTTTATTTTATTTTACGAAAATGAATAAAATCCTAAGTGTACCTTGACATTGGCAGAATTCACCTCGCTAAAATAGGCGAGGAGTAAAAGCCATTAATTAAAAGAAAAAAAAATGTAGTTGACAGGATCCAAAATGATCGATAGGTATAAAGTAAAAATAATGTGAAAATTTAAAAAGAACTACTGTAATGGTTCAAATTGCTATTTTTACAGTGGAATATTGCATTTATGTGTATGGTTGCTATACAATTTATTTTACAGTAAACTGTTAATAATCGAATGGTATCATTGTTTTTTTTAATATCGTACTTTAAAAAATCGTAAAAAATTGAAATTTTGAAGCCTGATCTTTGAACCATGTGCCCGACGCACCTTCTTGGCACATATTTTTACTTTTTATACTTTTTCTATTTTTTGATAGATTTTGTTTTATGCTTCATTCTGGTCTTTTACTGTCATGTATCATAGTTTCTTTGCAATATAATTACTATATTTAATGAACCAGTGCAGTTTTTATTATAACATTAACATTTGGTCCCTCGTGGATTAAAAAAGTAATTGATAGTATTCTAAAGAAGCTACATCGTTGCAATAAGAAAATGGTTGTTACGAGATCCGAAACAGCCATGGGTAAGAAGAGTGAAAAAGGTAAGACCGTTACGGGGAGTGAGGCAGGGCCGTCTAACGCGCCCTCAGCCCCTCCTGTCGATTCGACAACCGTACTCCCGGCGCCGTCTCATTCCTCCCGTGTAAGTACGTCATCTCGCTCTTCAGCCACAGTGTTGGCCAAAAAGTTAGCGGCAGAGGCGCAACACGCGCGCCGCCTCGCCGCGCTTGAGGCGGAACAAATAAGCCGCCGACGTGAGGCTGCTGATCGTGAAGCTGCCGACGCGGCCCGCCTTGCCGACCTGCAGCGTACAACCGCCAAGCTTGAGCTAAAAGCTGAAATCGCCGCCATCGAGGCAGACGCGAGTCAGCATAGCTCAAGAAGTAGCCATTTGGACGAGTGGTTTCGTAAGTCAGAGGCTGCATTTAACGATAAAAAAGCACTAAATATTGATTATGATTTCAGGGATTCTGAAATTAAAGCACCACGGATCCGTGTTGCGTCTCTTGCGCGGACAGTGACCGTGCCTCATGACTGCGGTGCCGCAATGTCAGCGGCCCCTCCCGCGCCTTCTGCGAGCGCGGAAGTCCCGCAGCTAGTGAAGAGCTTAGGTGTTTTAGTTGATAGTGTCAATAAAGGCATTGGCCACGCTATAAACCGCGTTCCGTTACCTAAGTTCGACGGGAAATCTTACCTAGACTGGCTCAGTCTGAAAAAAGCATTCGAAAATACGCAAGGGTCCTATACAGATGCAAATAATCTATCAAGATTGAATTCGGCGCTAACGGGCGCAGCGCGCGAGGCAGTGGCAGCGCTCCTGGTGTCGGCGCGCGAGCCCGGCGTTGTGGTGCGCGCGCTTGATGCGCGCTTCGGCCGCCCTGAGATCGTGGTAGCGCACGAAGTAGCCGCGGTGCGCGCATTGCCGCGCGTAAGCTCGGAAGGTAAGGATTTAGCTGTTTTTGCCTGTAAGGTTCGCAACTGTGTAGAAGTTATCCGTTTGCTAGGTCACACAGAATATTTAGCTTCTCCAGAACTATTCCAAGCTCTAATTTCGAAAATTTCCCCACTGCTGCGAACCAAATGGCTAGATTATGCCGTTCGTTATGAGGCTGCCGGCCTGTCGAAGCTCGAAAATCTGGCCGATTTTCTAGCTAACGAAGTCGACCTGCAGTCTCGCTTCGGCATACTCCCTGAGCCGACTACTGCGTCACACGCCGTAGATAGTAGGCGGGCCAGGGATAATGTGCATGTCGCCGCTGACGATCAATCCGTGAATTCAAATTCACCATCGCGAAATACCGCTAAATTGAATTCATCGACGACTGCACCTAAAAATAAATCGTGTGTTGTTTGTCAAAAACCGCATGAATTATTTGAGTGTGATAGATTTGCGTCAATGTCAATCGATGACAGATGGAATCTAACTAAAAAGAAAAAAGTCTGTCATCGATGCCTCAAAGTAGGTTGGCATAGGTTGAATTTTTGCAAGGCGAAGAAAACTTGTGACGTTGACGGATGTACGTTCCGTCACCATAGATTATTGCATAATGCGAATTATGACCGCTCTGCAGCCGCGCATGTAGAAGTAGAGGAAGACGAGCTGGTTGCGGGAACATCAGGCGCTGCGCCGCGGGGCCCTGCCCTCGCTCCGGCACCCGCTATCACGCACGACCCTGCTTCATACGATGTCGAAACCAAGGATACTCTTACCCACACGTCGACCTCTGTTGCTGTGGGCTTATCAGCTCAGCCATTGCCCCCTCCTCGACCATTGTTGAAGATCGTAGCCGTGACAGTATCCGGCCCATTAGGTTCCGTGAATACATACGCTATGTTAGATGACGGGGCCACAGGATCTTTTATAGAACTAGAGATTGCTGCAAAGATAGGCGCTTGTGGATCCGAAAGACGTATGCGACTAGACTGCGTAGGCGGTTTAGGAAAAGATACGACAGTGCAGTATGTTGATTTTCAAATAAAAGGTAGTCGTGCTAACAAAACTTACGATGTTAGTAGAGCCAGGGCGATGAAAGGGTTAGGTCTCGCGTCACAGGCTGCTGATAAATCGAGTGTGTCCAAGTATTCTCATCTTTCAGATATTGCAGATGAGTTTTGTTACGGCCACGTGCAGCCGATGATTATAGTCGGTCTCGACAACTGGCATCTCACTATGCCTAGGGATTTGCGTGAGGGCACTAAGACACAACCGGTCGCAATTAAAACCGCTCTCGGTTGGGTTTTATTCGCTTTTGGGTGTAGCAAAACTGCGCCGCTTGAAACTGTCAACCACGCGATGGTTAATGAGTCCGAGGTCGCTTCGGTAGGCGATCGCACAGTATTAGAGCAATTAATTCGTGAGCAATACAGCATAGATTCAATCGGTATTTCCAAACGCGAAGCGCGCAGCGCTGATGACGAGCGCGCTATCCAAATTCTTGACCGTACAGCGCGTCGCCTGCCTAACGGGCATTACGAAGTCGGTTTGCTGTGGAAAGCAGATGATTTAACCGTGCCTGATAGTTTCAAGCTTGCGTTATCTAGATTTCTTAGTCTCGAAAGAAAAATGGCAAGAGATTTTCAATACGCAGAGCGTTACCGGGAAAATATAAACGGTATGATTGGGAAAGGTTATGCTGAACTGTGCACGGAAGAGCTGAGCGCCAAGTCACCTGTTTGGGTTTTACCACATTTCGGCGTAACCAATCCTAACAAGCCCAATAAATTAAGGGTTGTCCATGACGCTGCTGCTAAAAGTAATGGAGTTTCACTAAACTCGCTTTTACTTACTGGGCCCGATTTACTGCAACCTCTGCTCGGAATCTTGTTGCGTTTTAGGGAGGGAAAGGTTGCTCTAACGGGAGATATTCGCGAAATGTTCCCTCAAATAAAAATACGAGCAGAGGACCGAGATGCGCAGAGATTTTTGTGGCGAGACAGCCCTAAAGAGCCCATAAGGACATACCGGATGTCATCTATGATTTTCGGTGCCGCTTCTAGTCCTTTCACTGCAATTTATATTAAAAACAAAAACGCAGAGGAATGGCAAGATCGCTATCCAGACGCTGCTCAAGCCATCATAGTCGATCACTACATGGATGATTGTATTGTGAGCTTAAATTCCGTTGACAAAGCCGCAAAACTTGCCGCTGACATCAACCTTATTCACCGCCATGCTGGCTTCGAGATGCGTGCGTGGGTTTCAAACAATACCTCTGCTCTTGCTTTACTTCCAAAAGAGAGCCTGGTTGAAATGCCTGTAGCTAGCAATCACGTAGATGTTGATCTCGGTCACCTTTCTGCGCCCGTGCGTACACTTGGACTTATTTGGCAACCCGTTTCCGATACGATTGGGTTTAACATTGGGATAAAAAGAGAATGTTCGTTGCCAAATAAGCTCACCAAACGTGAAGTGTTGGCTCACGTGATGCGGGTTTTCGATCCACTCGGTATCCTGGCGCCAGTAGTGATCACGGGTCGCATCATGTTCCAAGATGCGTGGCGTAAGGGTCTCGATTGGGACGAGGAGCTGTCACAGAGTGATAGTGCAGCGTGGAGACTTTGGTTTGAAGATTTATTTGCCGTTTCAGGTTTACAGATTCCACGCTGCTACTGCCTTAGCGAATTGCATGTTGAGAAAGCCGAGCTTCACCTCTTTTGCGACGCGAGCGAGTCAGCTTTCGCTGCGGTCGCGTATTGGCGTTTTGTCTTAGAAAATGGTGAAGTGAAGCTAGCACTTATATGTAGCAAAGTTCGTGTAGCTCCTTTGAAGCAAATTTCCATCAATCGTTTAGAGCTCCAAGGAGCTTTGGTTGCAGCTCGCCTCGCTTCTACGATTTGTGAAGCCCACAGGTTAAAGCCAGTAAACCGCATCTTTTGGTGTGATAGTATGACCGTTTTGGGATGGCTACGAAGCGAGGCGCGCTTTTTTAAGCCGTTTGTCTCTCACAGAGTAGCTGAGATTATGGAGGTAACTGACGTCAAAGAATGGCGATGGGTGCCAAGTCAGCTTAATGTTGCGGACGATGCTACCCGTATGAAGCGAGTCACGTTATCTCCAGAGTCACGTTGGATATCGGGTCCTGAATTTTTGCTCTCTTCAGAGTGGCCCAGCGAGCCTGCTACACCTGAGTATCCAGGTATAGACGAAGAAAGCAAACGTGCAGCTCGTTCTGACTTAGTTCATCTCATTAGTGACAGTGACAAGCATGAGCCAGTCTCAGCCGACCCTACTCGTTTCAGTTCTTGGCTAAGGTTGGTACGTGCAACAGCTACAGCGCATAAGTATCTTACATTATTGCGAATGCGTAGTCTAACTCGAAGGGGTCTGTGTGTAGATAATTTAGTCCGTATCGAGGGAGGGTTGTGTACCTTTATGTTTCAGCCTTCAAGCCAATGGCAACAGTACACCGACCCACGCTCTACGCGCGAAACATCTGCGGCACTGACTGCCGCAGATCTTTATCTAGCTGTGCTGCATATTTTGCACCGGTCACAGCTGGACACATTTCCTGACGAGATGATTCATTTTATAAATCATACTACCCAGCCGGTGCCACGTTCCAGCCGCTTATCCAAACTGACAGTTCATCTTGGAGATGACACGCTTATGCGTTTATCCGGCCGCATTGGAGCAGCGAGAAGCGTACAGAACTCAATGAAAAGCGCCATTGTACTAGACGGCAGACACCAAGCCGTACGCTTACTTGTTTCACACGTGCATCGCAGGGCCGCTCATGCAAACACAGAGACTGTAGTTAATGAGCTCCGGCAAGAATACCATCTGTTAAGTCTTCGGAGTACCGTCCGCAAGGTGGCGTATACCTGCCAATTCTGCAGAATCCGGAATGCCAAGCAGTTTCAGCCTCCTACAGGAGACCTACCAGAGGCGCGCTTAGGTCATCACAAGCGACCGTTTACATTCACTGGGCTTGACTACTTCGGCCCTGTGCAAGTTTCCGTTGGACGAAGACGAGAAAAAAGATATGTCGCCCTATATACCTGCCTCGTAATTAGAGCCGTCCACCTGGAAGTCGTCGACAGCCTTTCCACTGACTCTGCAATTATGAGCCTCCGCCGCTTCATAGCCCGAAGAGGTACACCATCGGAGCTATGGTCGGACAATGGAACTGCGTTCGTAGGCGCCGACCGAGAGCTACGACGCTTATACGCCGATGCGACATCCCAATTCGCAGCAACGGAGCAGATCAATTGGCGTTTCATCCCTCCATCTGCTCCGTTTATGGGGGGCTCATGGGAGAGGCTCGTGAAAAGTATAAAGACAGCGCTCAAAGTGACGTTGACTGAACGAGCACCGAAAGATGAAGTCCTACGGACATTGCTGGCGGAGGCAGAGTATTTAGTGAATACTAGACCGCTGACGCATGTTTCAGTTGACCTTGTAAATGAAGAATCGTTGACGCCAATGCATTTTTTACTGTCGTCATCTTCTGGACGTGCATTACCGGCGACACTGACCGATTCTGACCTAGTGTCACGAGCCAGCTGGCGTAAAGCCGTACGACTAGCTGACCATTTCTGGCGCCGCTGGATGAGGGAGTACCTCCCAACCCTGACTCCAAGACGTGGACGAGGAGAGGTTCCCCAAATTGTGATCGGCGACCTAGTGCTCATTGCGGACGGTAACACTCCTCGAGGAACCTGGCCCCGCGGACGGATTACAGCTGTTTTCCCAGGCCCTGATGGCATCGTCCGTGTAGCGGACGTGCGCACGCTGGCGGGCGTTTTGCGGCGGCCACTAAGGAAGCTGGTGAAGCTGGACGTGGCTGGATCCTCATGAAAAAAGGGAGGAAATGTGCCCGACGCACCTTCTTGGCACATATTTTTACTTTTTATACTTTTTCTATTTTTTGATAGATTTTGTTTTATGCTTCATTCTGGTCTTTTACTGTCATGTATCATAGTTTCTTTGCAATATAATTACTATATTTAATGAACCAGTGCAGTTTTTATTATAACATTAACAAACCATTTCAGTAGATTTTTTCTTTTCACTTTATTTGGATTTATTGATCATTTTGCATCCTGTCAATTAAATTTTATTTAATAATTCAACATGTGTCATCATTCCCATTGTTTGAATTCACACATTAAGTGCTTCACTTTTGGAGCATGCATAGCCCATCTGTCATTATAAATACATAACAAGTAAAATGTTCTTGGAAAAATTATTGATTAGTGCATTTTTTTTTTCGTAAAAACTTGTTTATTCAAAGTGTTCCTTGTCACTTTGATATCTGTCAATAAGGACGTCTAGACTAGGCCTCATAGTGGTATGAGTCATATTATTACTTATCTCACAAATTATGTTAAAATCAAATTTGTCATTGACGCTTTAAATCAGCGTGGATCAAGTGCAATACTGCAAGTTAAGAAAACTTTCCGCAACCGCAAAAATGTTGAAATACTATTCATGGATACACACTTTAGTATAATTGGTAAGTATGTATAATTTTTTTTAGATCCAAAACTGAGCCCTGCAGGTACAATAAAAACCATTCATTTGATGCAAAAAAACAGTTAAAATTACACCAAAAAGGCAGACAAGTTTATCTAAAACTAGCCTTTTCCCGCGGCTTCGCCCGCGTACTATAAGTACTCAAAAAGCATACGATACCCATGTTGATTTTCAGACTTTGTGACCACATTTGCCCCTTTTAGGGGTTGAATTTACAAAAAACCTGAAACACGTGTTTACTAATTTATCGTTAGAAATACTCCTGTGAAGTTTCGAATAAAATAGTCTAACAAATCTTGATTCGCCATACAAACTTTGGACCTCCATTTTACCCCATTAGGGGGTGAATTTTGAAAAATCCTTTCTTAGTGCATCCCTAGACCTTATAAGGAACCTACGTGCCAAATTTGGTATCTCTAGAACCAGCGGTTTGGGCTGTGCGTTGATATGTCAGTCAGTCAGTCAGTCAGTCAGTTAGTCAGTCAGTTTCTTCTTTTATATATTTATAAGATTAAATAATACTTAAAGAAAAACCCTGATAAAACACTCTACAAATTATCGACCAACTGTATACAGCAAAGAGGGCGAAATACCAGCAAGTGTGATTAAAAAATGTGTGCAATATTTTCGTTTATTTATTAATAAAATGGATATATTCTAACAAACATCAAAGGTTAACAGCAAAATCCACGAAACAAATTTCAATATCAACGTCGAATATTCTAAAATGGAAGATTGATGTTAATCAATTATATAGACGCAGCAAGTTGTAACATATTCTTCGAAGAATTCTTACTGGCTTACCTATTTTGAGCACTCGTAGAAAGAGTATTGTATACAATAGTGACATAGTTAAGCTTTTCAATCTCGTACCTTACTTAGACCACTCAGAAAACTTCCTGGCCTAAACACAGTACTCGACTGAAAAGCTCTTCATTATGTCACGATTGTATAAAATACTATTTAGCGTCTTTCTTTTCGTTCATAAAAAATAAATTTCAAAATACTAAATGTATTTGTTTGTATTTGTTTTTCTGCGAACGGTACTTTGCCATGAAATTTGAACGTTGATACCGATGTTTAATTATAATACAGTGTGGAAAAATAAGTCGGGCCCTGGATGGAAACTACCTTAAAACGTTGAGATAGCTCAATTCGCTGAAAGGACACATGTTTTATTTTTCCTAAAAACTACATTCACAGTTTTTTTTTCATAATTTTCACTTTTTTTCTATAATAAATGTATGAAAAATCGTTTTTTTTTTTTATTTCTGGGTTCTCTTGTGCCTTAAACTTGGTTCGTATTAAGTAGTTTTTATCCTTGTTGGAAATAGGATCGATTGGCAACAAGTGTCATAAAAAATATTTATGGCAAAAATTACAAAATAAATAGTTTTTTGTGAACTGTACTTTTATCCAAAAATGTGTAAATGCAGTTATGTCCCTTTAAAAAAATTAAAGAATGTTTCCTTTCAGTAAATCGAGCTATCTCAACGTTTTAAGGTAGTTTCCCTCCCTTTATTTTTCCACACTGTTTATCATAGTTACAATAAGAAGCAAAGCTCGCCTTTGTTAACTGAAACTACTCCAAGTGCTTCAGTAAATTCAGTATTGTGTTTATATCAAGTTTGTATTGTACATTCTCAACTAACTACCCGCCTGTCAAAGTGAAGGAATATCACTAATTCCAGAACGCATTGCAGAACCCCCTCAACCTCCTAAAGAGGGGGGCTCATTAAAACTTGGCCCTCTCAGGAATGTGCCGTACTCTGGCCGCCACAAGTGCTGAGATGTCTTGTTAGATGCTTTTGAGTGTGGGTCAGTGTGGAACTAGGCAGTTTTCATTTTACGTGAAAAGAAAGGAGCTGCTTTACAAATATAGATTTTAAGAAAACCGCTTCGAAAATAAGTTAATTTATATGAGACACGCAATCATTAAGTTAAACTTAATGATTGCGTGTCTCAATTAAATTAATAATAAAATATACTAGACCCGCGGGGGCAGCTTGTGGCGAGCTGACGGTGAGTGGCGACACCGCGGACCCCTATTCCAGAGGCCCTTTCCATTTGGCCCTCGCCTCTGTGCTTGCCTTAACTGGCCGGCCAGAGTGGAGTCGCAAGAGCGGGACCTATGCTCCAGGTTGGAAGTGTAAAATGTCATAACGCCGGCGGCCTGCTGAACGGATTACCGGGATCTGGCTACCGCAGACTCACCTCTCGACAACCTCACAGCCCACGCACCGGTGTTGCCCTTGAGCCATCTTTGATGCCGCTTTTTACGGGGGCCCATCTTGCGGCGGGCGAGTCACCGTCTGCCGGAAATAAAATTGGATACCGTTTTATTAGGCAGGCGTCCGGTTCTTCATCCAATAGCCCAGTAGTTAGTCCATACTTTTCACCCAATAGCCTAGTACATTTTAGACTCCATTAACTCTCAATAGTCTTTACACCATGGCGGGTGCTGTCTCTGCGTGCGTCCCATGACACGGGTAGGGGCAGCATCCGCTTAGTGTACCCCTCACTTTTCATTAAATTGTCGAAAGGGCCTCTGCGCGTTGGCTTCGGCTCCGCATATGCCTCTCAAAAGGTCCGGAACACAATTGTTCCGTAGTCGGGAAATAAAAAAATATACTAATGTAACAAACGTCAATTTTTCCTTTTGATTTACTTTCATAAAATTCCGTTCCTAGTAGCCTTGGCTTTTTTATTATCTCTCAAGAGGTGAGAAAAGTAGAGTATACTCCTCGGGGATAAAGCTGTTTTTGTCACGGGCCCGCTTGAACCCCTCACTGCACTCAGGACTAAGTCTTAATTCCCTCGCTTCGCTCGTGATTTAACTCATAACCCCCTCGCTGCGCTCGGGAGTTACATCTGGAGTCCTTCGTTACATTTAGGATTCAATATCACGCCCGTGACATAAAACAGTGCTTTATCCCCTTGGTGTACAATCTACTATAATTTGATAAATATCTCCAACGTTTCAAGTGCGACTAGGGAACCTTGGAAATGATTGTATAAACAGTATAATACATTAGTATTGGTTCCATCAGTCAAGTCCGTCTTTCCGCGGTGCTCAGTGTCCATTAGCACTAGAAAGCTGAAATTCGGTATGAGTAATGAGCATTAACCACGCCGACAAATTGGTACGATAAAAACTGGAAAAATATTTATTATTAGGGTACCTCCCGTACACATGAATTTGACCCCACGAGCTTGACCCCAAATTTACATCACTTTTATACCGGGCACTTCCGGCCATGCAGGAACTGGCAGACTGGGTTTTTCTGGTCCTATACAAATTCCTATTTGTTGCCACAAGTGTCATCTTTGTATCAAATGACGTAGGTAAATACCATGCATTTTTTTATACCGGATGTGATACTTTTTTGTGCTTTCGGCCAATTCTATTATTTTGACTAATTTTTTTTGGAACTCAACATCACTTTTATGAACTATCTTTGTATCACGTAACGTAGCTGATCATAGGGTCGCCCTTAAGAGCCCCATATGGTAGTCCTTAAAGACATAAATATCTTTGATTTACTTGGCACTTGTCTGCTCGTCTGTACCAATCTAGACAGATATTAATCTAGACACGATTTAACCGACGCTCAGCTGTTAGTTAAACGCTCCTTAAGTAACGTTCCATGTTACTATGACGAGAACTTTCAGTTTGAGCTACAACTTTCAACCTTTTAAGCTAAGTATGAAAATAGTTGAAGTCCTTGATGAATGTCTAGACACTTTCTTTTATCTTATGGACCGTAAGTCAGGAGCAGATTTCATGACCAATGGCGTCTTAGGCGATATCTTGTGAAGTGCCAACGGCACGGCAGCTGAGATTCACGAAGCATACCCACAGAACAAATAATACAGAATTTCATACAGAATGGCCACTCTCCGCCCCGCCCCGATCGGAATTACCTCACCCCGCGGCGGCTGATTGGTAGGGAACTAGTAGGCTAATCAGTGAGGTTGGCAGCGCATCGATAAAAAGCAAAATGGCGGTGTATTGTCAAACGTCATTTACGACAGCGGAAACTGCACCCTAAGACGCACGCAAACATTGAAGCGTGTATAGATGTGCCGTGCACACAAAGGCGCTCAAACGAGTTTTGTAGTATGACGTGTCCACTTATTAAGTACTTCAAAGTTTTCGTCAGGGACGCAATGACTGACGAATTTGCGCCTAGCTCGGGATCTATAATGTCAGTCTTCTAGAAATCAAAGCGTGTGTGAGATTTTATACAGCCGTTTTTAGGGTTCCGTAGCCCAAATTGGAAAAACGGAACTCTTGTATTAGTTTCGTCATGTCCGTCTGTCCGTCCGTATGTCACAGCAATTTTACTCGGGAATAATAAGACGAAGAAGACCTATCTTAATGAAATTTAGACATAAGGTGTATTTTGTATGCCGCTATTTAGTTATTTAGTTAAATTTCAGAACAACATATTTTTAGGGGGGCGCTCCATACATGTAACAAAATTTAAAAAAAAAATTTTTTTACCGAATATTAACATATTGCACTGCGATCCATAGGTCTTTAAAAATAACTTCGAGGGTTTTTGACCATTTTGATATTAAATGACTCAATGTTTTGTCTAGAATTGCTCCGAAATTGAAATCCATCGGTTTCTGAAATACACAAAAATTAAAATTCTGCAGATTAACGCCATAGGGGAGGTTTTGCCTAAGAAAAGTTTTTTGACTGCATACTAGTTAAGGACCAGGTCATCTTCTGTCTCTTCCTCTCAGTGTATGTCTCTTTCTCTTATTGAATGGAATCTGGAACAGCGCCCTCTACACAAAGTTTTCACCAGCCTTCCCCATTGGAAAATGTTTGGAATCTGTCACGCGAATGCATTATGCAACTTATACAAGCTACCGTGCAAATTAGGAACATGCATGATTTTTTTGGAAGAAGTAATTCGATTCTTTTCCCTATAGATTCAAATGTCTCTAATAAACCTACTATCTATGATAGCCCTGAAACGTCAAAAATGTGAAAATACGTTAGGCGTCTGCGCCGCGCGTCAAAACGCCCCATACAAAAAGTGTGAGGATTGTGACGTCACCGACCACAAAGTTGCAGAAAACTGTTTGGAAGGAACAAGTTTTTGGGAGATTTTTGTAATTTTAGGCACGAAAAAATGCGTTTAGCTATACAGTTGTCGTACATTTTTTTTCTTGTTAGAACATAAGTAATCGAACTGAAGTTTCGAAAATACATTTGAGGTATAAAAAAAAATGCCTAAAATTTTAAGTTTTTAAACCGCAATATCTTAAAAAAAAACCGGACAAGAGCGTGTCGGGCCACGCTCAGTGTAGGGTTCCGTAGTTTTCCGTCCGTCACAATAAGTGTCCCCACTTAAGAGTTAAAATAACACTGCCATATAGGATATGATATGAGCGTTCCACGTACAGCGACATTTATCGGCAAATTAAGTAAACTATTGCACGCGAGCTTAAAGTATGGAAGATGATTTTTATGGGATAATTCTTTATTGCGTGAACCGATTTTCACCGTTTTTACTTTATTTGAAAGCACGTCATTTCATTGTGATTTTGTAGAAATTACAGGTACAATAAACACCTGCTTATATGGTTAAATTACAAACTTAGTTCAGAAATTATTTTGTAATTATTATTTTTAAACTATTCAACCTATCGAGTTCAAAATAATTTTCTTAGAAAGTTTTTATAAAGTTCTACTTTTGGGAATTTTTTCATATTATTAAAACATATGGTTCAAAACTTAGAGGGGGGGGGGACACATTTTTTTAAACGTCTGGAGCGATTATTTCCGAAAATATTTACATTATCAAAAAATGATTTTAGTAAACCCCTATTCATTTTTAAATACTTATCCCACAATATATCACACGTTAGGGTTGAAATGAAAAAAAAATCACTCCCACTTTACGTATAGGGGAGGTACCCTAATAAAACATTTTTTCCACTTTTTATTTTACCACTTTGTTGGCGTGATTGATATATGTACATATTAGTACCAAATTTCAGCTTTCTAGTGCTAACGGTCACTGAGATTATCCGCGGACGGACGGACGGACGGGCAGACATGGCGAAACTATAAGGGTTCCTAGTTGACTACGGAACCCTAAAAACTGTTAAAACTTATTACGGATTTCCACTTATTTATATTAATTTGGGGTTGTTGAACGTGTTTATGGAACAATTTCAATTAAATATTTTTCATGCATGTTCTCTGTTGCCTAAAGAACAATCCCATCAAAAACATAAATGTGAAAGGCTGCCAAGTTCGATACTATGGGAATGCTTCGCCTATAAAAGAAGTGAGATCTGAATAAGTACCAAGTTCCATAAAAATGCCTCAAATCATAAATAGTTATAGGAATGCACACTTGATTTCCAGCAGTTTTTAAGGTACATTTTGAATAAGTATCACGTTACATAGAAATACCTAAAATTATAATAGTCAGAGAAACGCACACCGGTTTTTTTAGCAGTTTCCTGATAACATTTATTATTTTCAGTACTTTTTAATGATGTTACTTGGCAAGTTTTCACACACCACACACCTTTTCAATGCAATGAATCTACACCTTTGGACTGCAATGTGTCAAGTATATAATTTTCTATTAAAACTTGCCAAGTTACATCATTAAAAAGTACTGAAAATAATAAATGTTATCAGGAAACTGCTAAAAAAACCGGTGTGCGTTTCTCTGACTATTATAATTTTAGGTATTTCTATGTAACGTGATACTTATTCAAAATGTACCTTAAAAACTGCTGGAACTCAAGTGTGCATTCCTATAACTATTTATAATTTGAGGTATTTTTATGGAACTTGGTACTTATTCAGATCTCACTTCTTTTATAGGCGAAGCATTCCCATAGTATCGAACTTGGCAGCCTTTCACATTTATGTTTTTGATGGGATTTCATTTATTTTTGTTAGGTGTAGGTTCTTTATTATTTTTTTATCACTTTTGCTTTAGGAAATGTCTCATTCCACTTAGGTATGTACTTTATACTATAACCCTTTATACTAAGCGTCTAATTCTATTTTACTATTTATTTATTGGTGATTTTTACAAATAAACTGGCTCCCTACACCTGTAAAATGTACCTACTTACATATAATTACATACATCAATAACGTACTTTATTCTGTTTGTAAGTACGCTACCTACATAGATAATTAATAACTTGGTAATACCTACCTACCAGTAGGTATTATAATTGGTGGCCTATTATGTAGCCCTAGAAGTGCACCATCCCATCTCATCCCGTGGCGTATCGGAGGGTGAGATGGGCAGTAGTATATATAATTCCATCTTAGAGTATATATGATTTCCATGTTCTTGAATCTGCGATTTTATTTGTTGTAAAATTAGAAATTATTTAGACTATGCGAGAAAAAATTGTTTTTTCATTTTTGTTTGACTGATTTAGCGCACCTAGTGTACCTAGTGACCTGCTTTGCACTTCGTAAATCGTGGGTTCGGTTCCCGCAACAGACACACACAGAGTGGTGAACAATTTTATTGTTCTTGTCTTTAAGACAAACATGTATTGTCTTAAATTGGTATGTACCTAAATTTAAATAAGTCTTATCTCATTTCCACTCCATACCTACTTATAGTAGAACAAAATTACACATTCGTTGTTTTCGAAACTGACTCACACTTGGCCGTTTTCAGATTTTTACTTTATTTCGACCTAAAGACAAACCTTCGAGCCAAATTTCAGGTCGGTACGACCATTGGAAGATAGACCCATTTAGTTCATTATGACTTCATAGTAGAACAAAGTTACACCTTCGCTATTTTTAAAATTGACTCACACTTGGACGTTTTCAGATTTTTCCCTTTACTTTGACCTTAAGACCTATCTCCATGCCAAATTTCAAGTCAGTACGACCATTGGAAGTGGTCTAGGTTTTTGATGAGTCAGTGAGTGAGTGTATAGTAAAAATAGCGATTTTCTGACGTCAATATCTCAAGAACTGCTATAGGTAGAATAATGAAATTTTGTATTCTAGACAATTAAGGGGAAGTCAACAGACACTCGAAATTTCATATGCGTAGATAAAATATGTTTTGAGTTATAGGGTGGTCGAAATTGGCCCGAAATGGTTCGTGTAATATAACCCACGGCCGGTGTGTCGCTTTTTTTTGCTCGAACTTGGCGGACACACTGCCGTGTGTCTAGATATAAATCAAAGTTATCAATAATGTATGAAGCGCGCTTGTTTGACGCGCTGCCAAGTTTAATGTATCAAGCAATTGTATGAATTGATATTAATGCGTACAGAAACAATAACAGATAGGTATTACTGTGACCTAACTCTAGGCCTAAACATAACAGCGTATAGTTTTCTATAGGCAATTTATTGTCATGAAATCATGTTTGCGGAAAAACACCGAAAAACATAGTCAAAGCAATGGCGCGAGTTAAAGTGTCCGAGGGCAACCGGATGGCTAGCGGTATCATCCCCCCCCCTCTTTTTTTCCGGCTTCCAACTCTGACGGATCCATAACCGACCAGCCGGTGTGAATGGCAATTTGCATGCTCGTTCTTCATCACATACAGATACTGGAAATTGGGGGGGGGATGAAAAACAAAGTTCAACGTGGGTCAGTTCGAGTTGCACAGGGTGGCTCCACAACACGTAGGGTGCCTTAATACCGCGAGCCATCCGGTTACCTCGCGGACACTGAAAGTACGAGTCATTGCTCTGAATAATAGCTATCATTTATTTTAAACCAAGAAAAACTAATTAAAATGTGTCGTTGTAGTTCAGTTTTAATTCCAACTTCATAATAATATTAAAATTAGTTAAGTAATTCTCTTTTTTAACGACAATGACTTTTGCCTTCATCCCGATATTGGTTAGGTTTGGAAATAAAAAAATGTTTTTTATAGGAAACGACTGTCCAAAATCTATTTTACCTAATTAATAGGAAATTATCGGCCAATTCAATTCCTCTTTCTAGTGTAGAAGTATTTAATATAAACAAAATACATAAATTAAATATTAAATAGGTACAAATCTAAATAACTTAAAAATAAAATAATTCTAAACTTATAAAATAATTCTAATCAACAAGAAACCCACTCCGAGCTGCTCCCGGTGCAAAGGTGCCCATCACGCGCGCTGCGTTTCCACGTTGGATCGCGATGGACAACCTTTGCAGCAGGAACGACCCTGAGCGGGGGTCAAGACCCCTCTGCTGCAGGCGGCGACCCAACTCCCGAAGGAAAACCTTTCCCTCCAGCACCCTGAGGTCTCTACCGCCAGAGGGACAAAGACATATATTGTTATATAACAATAACGTGACAGAGTGCTATAACTCAACGTCGCCCTCGCTAAAAAAAGAGTACTCTTTTTTCTAAAAACCACATAGAAAAACTCTTTACTGATGTGAAATGAAACATTTGTTAATATAAAAAAAACTATTGTAGTTTTTATTTAAATTTATTTGTAGTTTTTTTTCTGATGCTTAAAAATCCTAAAATTTCACTGGACTATTTGATGAATAGACTGGCATAGCCCTCAGAGCTCTAAATTAAATTAAATTTATGCACTTTTGCCATTTACAAAGCGCTTGCAAAATCGACGCAGAGTTCGCGCGATTGGACTCTACAATTGAGATTTTTTTAAATTATAATAGGCCTCCGTGTTTGTCTCAAACCGGTTGCTCGCGTGCAGTCTTCATTTGACATCGGATATTACCAATGCATTACCCGGGAATCGAACCGCCCACTGGTCTGCCTGTCGAATAAGTCAGCCGCGGGGCGCAAAGATTGCTGTATTGTAGAGAAAGTAGTATTGTGAAGCCTGACCAGAAATATATTGGACTAAGAGCTGGCCACGTCAGATATGACACAATAATGAGAGCAACAAAACCCGTCTGGTTAGATTGCTATACTCTCCTTATTGCTAGATCCGGATATCTGGCAGCTTTTAATGAGTGACAGACTGGAAAAAATTTTGAATTGGAAAATAGTAATACCAAGATAGGTAAGAACTGCCGAAGTTGTCTCAGGTATAAAGGACAGGGCTAGGGTTTGCAATATCCGTCCAGTTTTTTAATATTCGGATAATTGAATAATACTTCAATATTTATTATCCGAATATTCGGATATTTGAATAATTTCGGATAATTTTGGTATTTTATAAAATAAAACAAAATTAGCGTATTTAAAGGTGTGTAATCTTGTGTAATGCATAAAATCAACAAGTCAAGTAACAAAAAACCTGAAAATTAAAAATACAACATGCTTTTATAATCATTATATGAGTTGTCATTGTCGCAGACAAACTACCTTCATACGTACGAGTAATAGATACAGACTGACTGACTGACTGAGCGAAGGGGTTCGGTGTTCGGTCGGTTCAGAGTAGGTAGGTAATACCAATAATTATTTTAGGGACAGGTAGAAAATCCGCCTTATCTGCAAGTGTTTTCGTTGCTCATTTAAATACCTAATAATAGTAACATTAGTAACAATTCGTGTCTGCTAGATTTAATCAATATATTATGTAATTTATGTAAGTTGGTATTCAGGTACTTATTTAATAAAATATAATACTTAATATGGAACATTTGTCTAAACACCTTATTTGGGCAATACAGATGGACATAAAACGTCATTAAAACGTCATTTTAGTCATTAGTGTTTTTTCTCGTAATTTTTTTAATATTTCCTGCTTATAAATGATTTTATTAGTGTTTTCAAAATATCCGTTTATTCGGATAATTCGCGGTTTAGTATTCGGATAATTTTGAATATTATTTTCGGCGGATATTCGGATAATTGAATATTCGGATTATTCGGATTGCAAACCCTAGACAGGGCCTATATTTTAACATTAGAACAAAACACATTGCGTATTATTTCGTAAACAGAAACAGTAGGCGACAAACTATGGTATACATTATACGTCGTTTTGGACTACTTTTCCCCATCAGAATCTTTTGGCAATTATATAATCTAATTATTTATATAATTTTTCATAATACTGGGTCCAAACCAGAACTCTAGGGTTTGTATTCTTAAACTGGTATGCATTCTTTGACCTCCACCACTTTACAGCTGCCAGATGTCCGGATCTAGAAATAAGCATAGTATAGCAAACTCACGAGAGGGATTTCGTCGCTCTCATTATTGTGTCATATCTGACGTGGCTAGCTCTCCGTCTATATGATCATGCGCCATGTTGCAAAATTTCATTGGAACTAATTTCTTACACAATAATTTTAATGATGGGTTGTCATTGTTATCAGTGTCATTGTGGCGCTTTACTTGAATAATAGTAAATTGTTATAAATTAAATAATAAATGTCAAAACTATTCATAGCCAAGAGCAAAACAATGTAAATAATGTATGTAATAAAATGCTCGGATAATTAAACAATTTCGCTACGACACATTTACAAATTAACATCAGAGCTGACAGGTAAACAAACCAAGATGACATTGTTCCATAGAGAATAATGTATTTTTTTACTTTACTGAACTGTTGCCATATAAATGAGAATATAAGCGCCCTCTTGACAATGATCATATATTTCTGGTCAGGCTTTACAGTGGTCATGGAAGGTTTTAAAATAAATAAAAATAAAATAAAATCAATCTAGTTTTGACCAATATTGTCCGTATATTAATGACACACATTGACAGATTTGCAGCGATAATGCGCAAGAGGTGCGCTTCACTGATGCGTCGCCTGCGCGGCAGCCCCAACAGCATTCTGAGCGTGTTTATGGAGCGCGAAAATGGCCCCACGCTCAACCGTTGGCAGAGACTGCATGCAGTCGCCGTTTAGGTTTTAGTTAGGATTTTAGAGTAGCATGTCGTACTAACACTAGTAATAAGATTTTATCTACACTCATACTGTAAGTACTCTAAAATGCGTTCAAAAACCGTAGACAATGACAAGCATTACAACAAACGATTTAACTATGATAAGTTTCTTATCTGCGGCAGTAACGTAATTTTAACTTTGCATGCTCAAATATTGTTAAGCAATGAGTTTCAAATTTGGAACATCGAATTTGATAACAGAATGTTACCGCCATGGCCAACTCGATTGGTCCCGCGCGAGCCCCGACACAATCGAGTTGGCCACGCCGACACAATCGAGATGGCCGCGGCGGTGCAATGGCGGCCATTCTATGATTTCCGAATACGGCATTTATAATAAATAATATGAGTGTAGATAAAGCAGTGTATGCAACTGTACGTAATTAGGCCTTAAAACACTCGTGTGATCTTATTATGAAATTCGCCTGCGGCTCATTTCATAAAACCACACTCATGTTTTAAGGACCCTTATTACGTAACAGTTACATTAACTACTATTAATGTTTACTAACCATGTATGGACTTTTAAGTCTGAAATAAATGATTTTATTTTTATTTTTTATCTATTAATGATAATAAAACCGAGCGGTCTTTCTTAAAAATCTAATTATTAGCACAGCTCGGAGATTTCATAGCAAAAACTTCGCAAAAAGAATATAACACCTAAATAAAACAAGATGTATTAAATTCGTATTATGTACAGTATTAAAATTATATAATTCTATATTACATTATAAGAGAATTTACCATAATAATATTGCATTCATAACCACAACCCAAAAAGTGTCAAAAAGTGTGCATCTTGTTCTATAAAATATTTATTTTTGCTATGAAATGTCCGAGCTATGATTATTAGTTAAATATAGTTTCCTGGAGTTCCAAAAATTGCACGTCCTCAATTGATTTTAAAAACTCTTGCTTGCCTACCTGTTCCGCCTCCACGGGTGAGTAGCTGCCAGATACCTGGATCTAATAATAAGGAAGAAAAACTTTTTATTAAGTTGCTCTCTAAATGTTATAATCATTTTCCAGGGCTAATTTATCACTTTTAACAGTTTTAAAACTTACATACATATAAATCTGTATGTTTCATCGTCTTTCCAATCTATTTTCCCATGCCTTCTTTAGTCTTTGCGAGATAAAGCATAATACAAAAGGACACATAGGACATAAAACACGGCAGCTAAATATATGCGTCCGAGCAAATGTTTAGTCTGTGGTATTAAGTTTCATATAAACCGGTTACATTAATTCCGTTTATTGTTTTAGGGCGCATAGCATATAGTCGGTGGTGTACACTTATTTATACGGAAAATTATGATGATGGAATTTCCATTTGCAGAGCTAATCCTTGAGGCTCTAAGATTAATTTAAGAAGGGGAGCCAATCAAATTTCTGATGCAAATTTTTGACGAAGTGGGGGGTGCCCCCCGTAAATAATTAAAAATAAAATAGAGCTATATAATCAAGTTTGATATCATTTTCGTGTAAAGTAAGGATGCTGAATTCATTTTTGGTATTTTATTTATACCTTTCCATATAAGAAAACTGAGAAAACATAAAAAATACGAAATCAATGTTTGATATTTTTTTGAATAAATGCCTATTTTTTTTAAATTTATGGTCGTAACATGAAAAAAATATTTTCATGATAAAGCCCTGTTATTCCCCTTTATAAAAAGTATATAAATCCTATATTAGCTATAATATCTTTAACAAAAAAAAAATAATATTAATAGGCCTGTTATCGACCACAATCTAATTATGTAGGAAAAACGATGTGGTTTGAACTCTAATACTTGCCTAATTATATCTTTCACAACTAAATGGACGTCAACCATTTTAAACTCTATTATTTACCTTGCCTTAGTATGCTTGTTATAACCCGTAAGTGAAATAAAGAGATCGTTTAGAAGATACCGGAACCGGTTACCAATAAAGGGGTATTAGATCGAGTATTTGGTAGGGTTGCTTTTAAAAACTATCAATTTAGTAAACACATCATTGCGTTACACAAAGGTAAGCGCTTGTCGGGTACGGATTGGAGGAGTAGAGCAGAAGATCGAGCACAGTGGCGTGCCATGGGAGAGGCCTATGTCCAGCAGTGGACTGATACTGGCTGCTACTGCTGCTGCTAATAATGATAATGTAGCGCTTACCGAAATAAAAATCCAAAATGACGTTTTCCTATTAAGCTAATTTCATCTCTACTGCTAAGACATTAGACATGGACATAACATGGAATATAGGGTAACCATATAATTTTGTAACCAAATAATAAGGTTACCCTATCGAAAAGAGTTATCAAATAGAGGAGTTCTCCGGTCCCTGGTATCTAGTGACGTTTTCAAGTGAAAGGTACATCATTGGGGATTATCAATAAGGGCCCGTTCATTTTTTTTAGAGAGAAAACTTAAGTGGTAGGTATCTTCAACTGAGGACAGTCTGTTGGCGAATAGTGCGCTCTAAATTAAAAATGACAATTTTGTGTTAGATCTACTTAGACATTATACAAACTTATTTGAAAATTTGTTAATTTATTATAACTAATATTTACATAACTAAATGCAAGTCTGCATATCTACATGCTTCATCTCACATCTCCATAATTTTGTGGTTGAAATTTTATCCTCGTCCTGTTGACAAATTGATCCGATATCTGGTGCACACCTTAAGTTCTGATGACAATTACATTTTAATTCAGTATCATTGTAAATCCAAGATGGCTGCCGCTACAGCATGCCGCGTATTACATATTTCTTAACAACCCCTCAATCAAGTATAAAATGAAAGGGATTTACTAGTAGAACAGTGCATTGCGAATCATAAAGTAAGCGGAGTTTACTGATTTAAACTTACACGATTTTCACTAATTATTATGACAAAAACGGGTAAGCGTGAAAATACTTGCATTTCCAAACCACCAGATGTCGTGAGTGTTGTGTGTAGGCAAAGTGATAACCCTAGCGTGAATGTGCATAATCGAGATCAAGTGCGGGTAGTTCGAAAAACCCGCGCAGCTAGGAGATGCTGATACAATTCCTCGCCAGTCTGCCTGCGACCACGAGCGTTACGGCACGCTCGAAACGTCAGGAAAATAATAAAAGTAAGTGTATGCGATTAAGTCCCGTTTTTCTCATAATAATAAGCGGAGTTTAGACAGTTTTAGTAACATAACAACTTAAAAAGAAAATAAGTATTGTTTAGGTAAATTCAAAGGCTTTTATTGAAAATAAACAATGCTATAGATAATGTACAAAAAGTTATAAAAATAATTTGGTAGGTTCTAGGTACCAGTCATCACACCACTCTTCTCATCAATGTAGCTAGAGCATTAAAAAGACAAAAAACTTAAATCGTGGGGCGTTTGAATCTTTTATCAACGGACAGCGCCTAATATCATTATATTATATATGAACTTAGGTTAGGTACGCTACGCTAGTGGTATGATAATAGTACCTAGGACCTATCGATTATTTTAGCCTTGAGTACATTACCTGCATCATTATTTTCAATTAAACCGTTTAATATACGACGAATAATGTACTAATTTAACTACTATTAGAAACGGGGTGTTGACCTAAGTCAAATATACATGGTATACCATAAATACCATACCAATAATAATATATTAATAGTATCTAGTCGAACAGAAAATAATTATTCTACTTATTTTATTTATGGCCTGGATACGAGACTTTCAAGTCAAATCTAAACTCTGCACTATAATGTGTTACAAATATAACAATTATTTTCCCCACTTCCCACAAAAGTAGGAACATTCATATTTTTTTTACAAAAACGATTGTAGTTACCACAAAACTTTCAATGAAGGAAATATTCTTCATGAAATTCTCTACAATTCTTGCCTTTCAAGTATGTTGCTAAGACTTATAGTTTTCAATCTATGTGTCGCGAAAATTTTAACCCCCCCTTTTTACCCCCACCGCACCATAAATTTAGGTGGCTCTGCTTCCTAAAATGGCCTATGGGTCCTAAAGTCTCACTATCCAAAAGGAGATCCCATCATCACTAAAATCCGTATAATGCTCTTTGTTGTTGTGTGCACCATCGACTAATAGGGCTAAAACCGATTACTTACCAACTAACGACTTGCAGTTCTGCAAGAAGAAGGCTCTGCTGGACATGTTAGAGTAAAAGGCCTGTTACATTTTACTTTTTTTAGTGTCCTAACTAGCATCCTAATTAGGATCCTAACTTTTTTCAATAGTAAATTTAATTGCTAAATGCGATTAGAGTTGACTAAATTTAAAAACTAACTCATTTAGGAAGCTAACTAGGACAAGTATAACAGGGCTTGAACTCATTTAGGAAGCTAGCTAGGACATATGTAACAGGGCTTTAATTGACAGAAATCTTTTTCTAACAGATTTCTGCTCACTGTCAAAGTGACATCTCCAACATTGGTCCTTAGAAAAGCGAAAGTTGTATGGCGCGAAGTAGCTTTTATTCATTTTCGCGAAAATGACTCAATGCGTTGTCTCGAATTGCTCCGAAATTGAAACCCATCGGTTTCTGAAATACACTAAAATTAAAATGCTGTAGATGAAAGACAGTGCAGGTTTGTACCTAAAAAAGCTTTAGTTAAGCAACTAGTTGAGGACCATTCATCTTCTGTCTTTTTCTATCAATGTATGTTTCTCTTTCTCTTATTGTATGGAATCTGGAAAAAGTTTTCACCGGCCTTCCCCATTGCACAAAATTAAAAATTATTAAAATGTTCACGTTTTGCACAAATGTATTAACGTTTCAGCAAATATTTTAATTCGCGGTAGAGGTCTAATGTAAGAAACATTTGCACAAAAAACTGCAAAGTCATGCTCAAATATAATAAACAGTAGTAAATCTCAATTTAATCTAAGCACGGCACCCTAAAACCGCTCCCTACAAATCTCCGAAAACCATTTCGTGTGCCGCACAATTATTTTATTCAATTACTTACGTTGGTAATACGCACTCCCTTTTCATGCGGCACGATTTTAAAAAAATATATTTAATCTGTGCGTGCGGGTGCAAATATTTTAAAGATTAAACATGGCAATGGAATCGGACATTCAGCCAATAAAGTTTACGTGTAAAAAGGCCTTAAGTGACGATAATTTCGTAGTGAGTTACGCCTTTTTGTTTGTGCTGGTGATAAATTAACGTATGAATGGAATGAGCGTATGCGTTGGACGTTCGATAATTGAATGGGTTTTTTCTTGTCTGTGGTAGTACCTAGTGTACGAAAGCTGCAAGTAGCACAGACAAAATGTGTCTGCGTTTAGCAAAAGGTCCCACTTTTTGCTGGTTCTGGTTTCATATTTAACTAAAATCTTTACATATACCTACGGCTAGGTTAGGCGGCTTTCACACTGCTGCGGTTTCCGCATGCGGCGCCGGTGCGCGAGCGAGATAGCGCTCTGCATGTGTATAGTGCTGTCACGCCTGCACATCGTCGCCGCATGCGGTTGCGGCGCTGGTGATAATCGCTTTATATTATTTTATTGACCACTTAAAGTTATACGAACAATCGCCAGAAAGACTTTCGCATTTTAAACATAAGTAGGCTTAGAGACTTCAAGCAACCGGAGCGGCCATTGACAGGCGTTCCCCTCTGCCCAAAACAAATGACCAGTGGTCATATTTATTGTATGGACTGACGTTTATCTGACGTGGCTATTTGTACGTTACGTACGAATAGCCATACATTTGACGTTCCTCTCCCCCGCAAAAATCGGCAGACTTTTATGTATATAAAATGACAGACATGGCCGCTTCGGTTGGTTAAATTCTCTAAGTTAGTAGGCATCTATGTTTGTGTGTAATGGTGGCACCACACTTCGCCTATGCGGACAAATATTCGTGTTGCGTCTCTTTCCTATTCTATACAATAAGAAAGAGACGCAACACGAATATTTGTCCGTATAGGCGAAGTGTGGTTGCAGCATAATACATATAATAGATAATGATTTCTAGATTTCTACCTGTGGAAACTTTTAATTGGCTCACTGTGTCTACATTACTGCCTATCTTGTTACTCTAGCTGTAAGTTTTCCTATGAAATAAAATAAAATAAAAATAAATAATAATTATATGCAAAAGTCATCTTCGTCAACTTCGCTCTTCGGGCAATCTGTCTCTCTCCATCCCTCTTCATCGGTCTGGTTTCATGTCCAATTCATTTACCATTCGAGCAGCTCGTCTCTGGAACAGTCTTCCCCCTAAAATTAGAAAAGCACCGAGCAAGTACGCTTTTAAAAAATCTGTGCGTGATTTCTTTGCTAGTGGATCAAAGAAATTCTAAGTATCTTCTCTAACAAGATTCTTCGGATATGTATTTATATATGTATGGTCGTATGTATGTATGTATATATATGTATCTATGTATGTATGTATTGATTTATGTATTTTATGTATATTAGAATTATGTAGTTTATGTGTAAGAATTAAGATGTAGTTTCGCATCTTTTTAAAGTTTTATGCTTCTGTCATATAATTTGTTTTCTGTATAGTTAGAAGCACCGCCTACAATCTTTCTGCTTGGCCCTAAGGTTGACTGGTAGAGAATGCCTCATGGCATTAAGTTCGCCTTTTGTACGATAAGTTTTCTTTTTGTGCAATAAAAATTAAATAAAAAAAAAAAAATAATAAAAAAAGTACAACATCGCGGTCATATTGTACTTACTCATCATTATCATTTTGTACTCTATAAAAGTAGGAAAATAATATGCTGAAGGTTAGAAGACGAAGACGGAAGGTCACATACAAAAAAACACATTTAATTTTTTTCTGCCTTAAATAGTTATACCTTATTTTGAAAATGTTTATACCAAATGTATTGTTCCTCGTCTATATATTATAATTAGTATATTCACAAAAAAATACGAATGTCCGCTTTTTCGTCGTGCACCGGAGCCAAATGATCTCCATCAATACGTTAGCATGCCTCGTTGTTTGTCCGTCCGTCAGTGATCCGCAGAGTATAAACAGACACCCTCAAATCTAATTGGTATTTATAAATACAACGAAACACTCGAGATTATCTCTGTTTCCTGATGACTAACTGTAAGATATATTTGGAAATTACACCAGTAAAAAGTAAAATCTTTGTTAACCGAAGCCACAGCTAAATTCTCCATTGCGGCTTTTTTTTATACCACGACGGCGGCAAACAAGCATACGGCCCGCCTGATGGTAAGCAGCTACCGTAGCCTATGGACGCCTGCAACTCCAGAGGTGTCATATGCGCATTGCCGACCCTTTACAAAATGGAGATTTCACTGTGTTGACAGCTAAAGGAACAAGAGGGTCCCTCATCATCACTGGGTCCTCATTATGCTCTATGGCAGCCTTACTCACCAGCAGGAACACAACACTAAGAGTAAGGTCTTGTGCTATTAGGCTGTGGGTTTTCAGCTTGGGCAAAAATGCTTTTGTATGTCCGTCTAGCGTCTGTCCGGCTGTCTGCACAACAGATTCCCGTGAAATTTTGTGATCAGGTTTTAGGTATAGTTACGTAAAATTTTTTGACGTTTCGTTTCTTGGAAAATGTTCAAAATAGTGGAAATTGGGAGAATGGACTTAAGCGCCATAATTTATCGTATACTTATCAAAATGGCGGAGACGGAGTCATACATCTATTCAGTTTTAGCGAGGTCTAAAAGCTAATAATTGTATCCATACTAATATTATAAATGCGAAAGTGTGTGTGTTTGTTTGTTTGTTTGTTTGTCCGTCTTTCACGGCAAAACGGGGCGACGAATTGACGTGATTTTTTAAGTGGAGATAGTTGAAGGGATGGAGAGTGACATAGGGTACTTTTCGTCTCTTTCTAACCCCCCACTTCCCTAAAATGGGGGGTGGAAGTTTGTATGGAGCATTACGGGGGGCAAAGGGGAACCGTGTTACCCCGAATTTAACGTGAGCGAAGCCGCGGGCAAAAGCTAGTTAAAAATAATTTTAAACAACAAAGAACCGACTTCACTTAGACTCCACCTTTCCAAAAGGAAATGCCCGAGCTACTGCGAAAAATATTTAAATCACTATAGGTGGGTCTATAATATTTGAAGAGTTCCCTCGATTTCTCCAGGATCCCATCATCAGATCCTGACCTGGTTACAATAGGACCAACTGTGAAGTATATGTAGGTATGTACACTATCAAACAAAAAAAGAATTTTCCAAATCGGTCCAGTCGTCTTCGAATAATCGGTGTACATACATAAAAAAAAGCAAAAACAAAGATCCCGACGAAATCTTGCAGTCGGTTGAAAAGCGAAAATTTATTTGCGGCTCTGCTAACAATCTTGAAGTTTTCATATAAATTTACGCATCCGGAACAAATAGTCATTTGATTGTTACTCATGACCATCAGACTAGTCAATGAACTAAAATTGAGTGACAATGTTTTATATCTAGTAAAATCAAAATAAGAAAATCCTTTTTGACCGGGAGTCAAACCTAAAAAGAAAGGTATGAATCATTCGAAATATTCGTAATTGTAGACAATCTTTGTTAATTGTACCTTAATTCAAGTTGTTTGGACTTACGAGAGGAAGTAGTAGGGATGTGTATTGCCACGATTTCGATATCGATATTAAACTACATCTTTGCTGACAGAGTGAATCCGGAGACGTCATCAAAATGGTAAAAACTAAATTAATGCTTAAATAATGTTTATCAGTTTGATGTTTTTTGTAACTCATTTTTGATAGTACAGTCGCCATCAAATATATCGAAGCAGCCAAGGTACTCAAAAATATCTGAACATCCACTTTATCGCCTTGACTCTAGAGATGTTCAGATATTTGTGACCACCTTGGCCGCCTCGATAT
The DNA here is from genome assembly GCA_947086415.1 of Pammene aurita. Classification (NCBI taxonomy): domain Eukaryota; kingdom Metazoa; phylum Arthropoda; class Insecta; order Lepidoptera; family Tortricidae; genus Pammene; species Pammene aurita. The sequence continues at coordinate 17,846,431 of OX352313.1, forward strand.
ATCTGATGGCGACTGTACAGGTTCACCAAGTTCTATTTATTTTATGATTTAAAACAGCATTGACCTTATGAAATCAATAATAATTTCGCTGTTATGGACGTTTTACGTAGAATTTATCGATTGTAATGCACAAGTAGGGGTTTACTGTGCTTGAAATTATCTGTGGGTTCCATTTTTTGTCCATAGACAATTTTCATCACAGTGCAAAATTTTTAATATGATTTTTTATGTGTTTGCTGAAATCAGGTCAAGTGCCTGGCGTCTCTTATGCACACGAACAAACCTAAGTAGATACCGATGTGGTGCACAGTCCTTTCTGCTCGTGAAAACTCGGAATTCGCGAATGCTTCCGATCGCCGTTGAGCCATTAATTATTATCATCATATTATTATCATACTATTTGTTGATATTTCTACATTGATTAAATGCGAAACTTTATATATAAGTTACAAATGATAATGTAAAGTTTTGAAGTAAGTATACCACAAATGTAGATATATTTTAACCGCCGCGTTCGAACAAATACTGAAAGTGAGACATAACTAACCTTATAAAATATAACGGTTACACTCACGTCACTTTAGTCACTTCGCGCGACCTGTTTTGGAGAGCTTAGGTCTCCATCTTCAAGTACTAAGAGTGCTATTTGAACCGGCCCGTAGCGCACTGTTGCACGTCGCGTTGCCGACTGCAGGCCTGCGTCCCGCTCGGCGTGCCGCGCGTTTCGCGCGCTCTGACAGAGCTAGAAGCGCGCGCGCGTAGTGACAAAAGTGACTTGAGTGTAACCGTTATTTTTATAATACAGAAAGTGACAGAAAAAGCATGACAAACATAATCTTAACCGAGTTATCACGATGGGAAAGGATTATTCCTTATCTACCTGTAAATATTCTTAAATCTATCGACATCGAAAGCGCCCCTACTCTACCCGTATTAAGTCGGCCATGTTTGTTCAACAATTACACGCGCAATTAGTCCGGATCGCATCATTATCGGCCCAGCCGGCTATCTGCTGGATTGAGATATTTTAATCGTTTCCAGGGTTCCCTATGGGAAACATGGGGTAGTTATGGAAAGTATATCTTATCTAGGTGTGTATATGGACTAAAATATACAGGATGAAAGATTCACGGGGATTCAATTGGTTCAAAATGTTAAATAATTAATAAATTTCAATTTATTGGTTCACACTAAGTAATGACTTTATTTGAACATCGTATAAGGAAACCTACTGATTAAAATAAGGCCTATTAGTTCCCCTCTGGATAAACAGGTTAATTTCATAAAATTGAGTTACGGCGGCTACGCTAATTCTTGAGGTTAAAGTGCCTTAGCAGACTCTTAACGCTCTTAACACCGTTTTTTCTCCAGATGTGTGTTTAAATAATAAATATTATGGGACATTCTTACACAAATCGACCTTGTCTCACAGTAAGCTCAATAAGGCTTTTCTTATGAGCACTGGACGACGATATATATAATAGATAGATATTAATAAATACTTATATACATAGAAAACATCCAATCCATAACTCAGGAACAAATATCTGTGATACCTAACCACACAAATAAATGTTGTTGTCTTGTTGTACATGTTGCCGCATTTGTCTACCTCTTTTCACTTCTTCTCTCATCTACTCAAAGGTTAACTGGAAGAGATCCCTTAAAGGGATAAGTTCGCCTTTGTACTTATGTTTTCCTATTATTGTATTGTTTTTGACTGGTTTTTGTACAATAAAGAGTTTTTACATTACATTACATTACATAAATGCCCTGACCAGGATTCGAACCCGGGACTTCCTGCTTCGCGTCACTACTGACTGGGCTAGGAAGCCGTCAAATAAATAATTATATATAAAAAATAAAATAAAATATTGTAAATGATAGTTCGAATTGCGCCAATCTGACCCAATCTGCCCAATCCAACTGTCATTTTCATTTTGTTACAAAACTAGAAAAATATCTAATTTACTATCGAACCTGTATAATCCAATCAGGGCTTGTAACCGGTATTTTGCTCCATACTAAAATACCGGTTTTTTTCGTTCTTTCGTTTACTATTTCATATTTAATCGAAAAATCTTACAATATAAAGTCATAACCTAAAAACAATACGTGTTCTACGTAAAAACCATAAAATATGTAAACATATTGGGTTATTTCGGGGCTTTTTGCGAAAACCGAGCAAGCTCTGAATCCAATACTTATTTTAGTACAAAACCAGATAAAATGGGTACAAATTTTATTAGATTTTTATTTTCAAAACCAGCTTCATGCTTCACGGAACCTCCACAGTCGGCCTTTATTAATTTTTAATTTAATCTTGTTACGTTGTTACGTCGGCATCTTTTAAAAACGGTTGCGATACATTTTATATCGATGCGAATGAATACTTCATTTCAATTACAACGGAAGCATGTTGATAATTGTTCGACAAGATATTTCAATGAGTTTCATTCATTCTTATGTTATATACAGATATTACAGATACAGAAAACGGTTTATGGATAACATCTTCAACGGGGCAAATGAGATGAAATGCAAACTCCATAGGTTGTTTTGATGGTTTTTGATATTCATTTCGAGTCTTGTGCTTAATTGACGCTTTATATATTTGTTTTATTGCGATAAAACCTAAATACTCAAAGGAGATCGCCAATTTTTGTTAGGCGATTTGCCCCAGATCATAAAGGTGCGTATAATTATGAAATAGATATCAAAACATTTGCTTTAATTTCTAGAGAGAAGAAGTGAAAAGAGGTAGACAAATGCGGCAACATGTACAACAAGACAACAACATTTATTTGTGTGGTTAGGTATCACAGATATTTGTTCTGTACGCGCTGTAGCTGGCAAGCCAGTGGACGGGATCCCCGGCACGGGATCTCTTTCGAGACCTAGGGATCTAGATCAGGGTGGTCATAAAATAATTATGAAATGTAACGGGAAAATTGAGAAATCGCGATGTAAAAACATGAATGTGATAAGGGCAATATTTTAAAGCGTACATGTTTATGATTTAAAGTATAGCACAAAATAAATACCGGTTTTTAAAAAAAATCTACAAAATCTGACATGATAATGAAACGGAAATCATAATAAAAAGTCATATTTTGATCCTGCCACTGATTTCTTGTATTTGGGTAAAAAGGATAATGGCTGTCAAACCATCATTGCTACTATTAACTAAACAATCGTAGCACTTAATACAAAGAGATAAGGTTTAGCACTGTTAGTGCGCTCCTACTAGTATCCATGAAGTTATAATTTTAAACCGGAGCACACTCTTGGGCCAAAAAGCGAGGCCGAAAGAGAGTAATTTAGGGAGCTGCGTCCTGCTTTGACTTAGGGAGTTATGACGTCATTAGACAATAATGCCAGCATGACAACAAGTCAAAATGTCAATGTATGTCAATTTTGTAACGAGTTCGAGTGAAACACAGCCCCCATATTATGCCCTCTATCGGACCATTTTTTCTAGTCACCTATGAACGACTGTTTTACACGGTAATAAGGATCATCAGATGAACCTTATAATCTGTGGTTAGGGAAAAAGTGCAACAATTACATCCACTTTTTATAAATCCATGGTAGTATCAGACATTACTTGATAGAAAAATAGTCAAAATGAGACGCATCCTCCCTATACCACCAACTCCTTCGGCCCCACCTTGTGGCCGAGGAGCCCACTCTAGTTTCAAATTATAACTTCATGCGGGAGACATGGATGACGGTGACATCATACATTAATAGTGTCAAACTATAATCATAAACAGATTAGCAAAATAAACGTAACTCCTTACTGAAAATGTCCGTTTCGTCTCGGCCCAGGAGAAGTTAACCTTATGTCAATGCTGTAAAGACGTTAACAACTTATTTAGCACTATTTGGATCGCGGAAGGATCAACGAAATTACTTTTTATTTTTCATTTCTAATTCCCGTTTTATTTTCATGCAATATTTTGTCTAGTTTCGTAATAAAATGGGTATTTGCTTAAAATTTAAGAACAAACCTTATACGAAACCATATCGCAAGTGGGCCCGGAATTGACGATCTCCTTTGGAGGATTCTTGGGCATAATCTTGAAGTTTATAACCCCAGAGGTAATTAAAATTTGTGTATTCTAGTTAAATCCACATTATTACCGGAGGCCTTGGTTTTATTCATAAATGCATCTCTTTCAGTTGTGGACGTCTATTGGTTGCGATATCACTAAATATCAGGCAGGCCGCACGCGTGTGCGCCACCATCATAGTAAAATAAGTAACGTATTAAAAATGGTAATTAATTAATACCGGTCCAATGAAAGTCTACCGACAGCAATAAAACCAGCTGTAAATCTCGAGGACGGATATGGCAGTGAAATTAACTAGAGTCATAAACCGATTAATTCATTACTCCCACGGATATGATCCGTTTTACATTCATATAAATTTACACTCGATCAATAAAAAAGATCATTTCGTATATAGTTTTCTTACGAAGTTTCATTGCTTTTCAGTGTATATGAAAGTAGAGAGACGAATGTATATGTATCTATTGAATACAGGGTAAATTTTATGATGTGAAAATAAATATTCTTCGAAAATCATAATTAAATTAGTTAAAATGCGGTAGCAGTTACATTACCGTGAATAAACCTCTGTTGTAACTATTACGCTTATTTTGATTAATTTAAATTAGAAGAATATTAATATTCTGCTCATTATTTAAAGATCTGATATCGCAGTCTAAAACATACAAATACAGATGAATTCTTGAATTTTTTCGAGAAAACACGTTACATAATCGTGTACTTTTATTATTTTCCTGACGTTTCGAGCGTTAACGCTCATGGTTGCAGGCAGACTGGCGATGAATAGGCATAGTGAATTTGTTTCATGTATGGTATCAATCGATTCGTTTTGTTGTGAGGATCAAATGTCTATATGGGGCTAATTGCGTTAAAGCAACACAAAAGTCAGAAACGAGACTTAAAGTCCGAGATTCACATTTGTTTCTCAAAACGCTCCTAACAAAATGACGTGCAAAAGTGACGCCACGATCACATAGTCGCCCTGTTTAAAGTATGGAAAAATTATGAAATTGCTATTTTTACAGTGAAATGTTGCGTTTATGTAGGTATATGGTTGCTATACAATTTATTTTACAGTAAAATGTTAAAAATCGAATGGTACCATTGTTTTTTTTTAATTTCGCACTTTAAAAAATCGTAAAATTTAGAAATTTTGCAGCTTGATATCTTTGAGCGATTTCAATAGAATTTAGAAATTTTCACTTTAGTTGAATATATTGATCATTTTGCATCCTATCAACTAAATTTTATTGCATAATTCAACATTTGTCATCATGCCTATTGTATCAGCATCTCCTAGCCTAGCATCTCAATAAAAAATACAACAAATTAAAGAAGAGGCAAACAACAGACGGTCATATCGCTAAAAAGCTGTCAGACAAGCTCTAGGCATCGGAAATTCATCAATTAATCTATTCAGTAGGTGTTGCAAAATAGTGAAGAAAAGCATAGCAACACATTTAGTTTATTAAATTAAATACATTTATTAATTATTAACTTTCACTTTCCATCATTTTAGAGCACGTACTCGATGTCATCCTGTAGAAGTAAGTAAATTAATTAGTTGACTAGTCAGAATATGATTTATAATTACTTACTAATAACCGACGTAATTATTTTATTGAATAAACAGAAAACTTTTTGTCGTTAGAGTGAACATGAAACATTCATTAATATAAAAGCTTTTATCTAATGATAAATATTTCAACCATTTAATTTAGTTTTAATTTATTTTATCCTGTATAGATTATGACTTTGTGACGTTGAATACCTAAAACAATTCAGACAGACAGTAAATAAAATTGATAACGGAATTACCACAAATTGGACGCTTAAAATGCACAAATTGACTTATTAGACCACCGCCTGTTGTTTACCTCTTTTAAACCGACTTCAAGATTTCAAAGAAGATTTCAATTCGTCGTGATTATGTATTATGTATTCGCATTATTGGTGAACAATTATGCGAAGACGCCTGGACCGTTTTGCATAATATTTTTTTTGTTTGAGAGAGTAGGTTTCACACACCGTGGTGATATGGACTTCATTTTACAATAAATCAATGAATGAAGGAATGAATGCTTTATTGCACACCTCAAAAATTACAACACAATAGAAAATACGTGATGAACATAATTAAAATAAAAAAGAACCGACTTCACTTAGCCTCCCCGAGCTACTGTAAAAAATACTCAAATCACTTTAGGTGTGCCTATAATATTTGAAGAGTTCCCTCGATTTCTCCAAGATCCCATCATCAGATCCTGACCTGGTTACAATGGGACCAACTGTCAAGTATACTCTTTCAAAGCAAAAAAGAATTTTCCAAATGAGTCCAACCGTCTTCGAATAATCGGTGAATGTGAACATAAAAACAAAGATCCCGACGAATTGAGAATCTCCTCCTTCGAAATCTTGAAGTCGGTTGAAAAAAGAAATAATGACCATTAACAAATGACTGAAATAAAACTAATTACACAGTTCGTGACCCATATGAAGCGAAAGCTCAGCTTTATTCTTCCTTTACGATTGTTTACTAACTTAACGGAAACTACGGAATTGTATTGTAGAGCGAGAAAGCTCTATTAGTATTACTTACAATAACAACCCGTTACAGTCAAAGGTAGGTGTAGGTGTAGGTTATAGACGGAGAGCTGGCCACGTCAGATATGACACAATAATGAGAGCAACGAAACCCATGTAGTTAGTTTGCTATGCTTATTTCTAGATCCGGACATCTGGCAGCTGTAAAGTGGTGGAGGTCAAAGAATGCCAATAACTTGAAGAAAACAAATTCTAGAGTTCTGGGTTTAATGAAATATTATGGGAAATTATGTAATTAATTAGGTTATATCATATCCAGTAGGTTCTGTTGGGGGAAAGTAGCGCCAAATGATGTAAAAAGCAATTTTTAGTTAGTCGCCTACTGTTTTTGTTTCCGCAATAATAGACAATGGTTTTTAATCTAATATTAAAATATAGGCCCTGTCCTCTATAAATTACACAACTTTGGCATTTTTTACCTATTTTGGTATTACTTTTTTCCAACTTAAAAATTTTGTTGGTCTGTCACTCTGACCCATTAAAAGCTGCCAGATGCCCGGATCGAGCAATAAGGATGGTAAAGCAGTCTAACTAGACAGGTTTCATTGCTCTCATTATTGTGTCACATCTGACGTGGCCAGCTCTTAGACCATTACAGTCACCGGCATTAGTATAGTCTGGCAAACCATTTCTGTCTGTAGAAAAACGCGGCAAATTCAAGATACGTACATGTGGCAACCCTTTGTGATGCTGATGAGACACCGTATTTCGTGACGAACATTTAAATTCACATTTCTTTTACATTGAATTTGTTTCTAGTGCATTTCACTCTCTCATCCTTAGCGCGAGTGAGATAGAACTCCCGCAACGTTCTACATAAAGGCATATGTCAATGAGGGTTTCCGCGATCGAGTTTTTCACTAGATGGCAGCACCGTGGCGACAGGTCTAGCTGTCACAATCCACCAATCATGTTTAATCATATATTTTTTGATTGGTGGATTTTGACAGCTACTGCCAAAAAGACCTGTCGTCACGGTGCTGCCATCTAGTGAAAATCTCAATCGCGGAAACCCTCATTGCCTCAATCAGATTATATGTTCCAGTTGATGACAGATCCGACGAAATATATCCGTTTCCTTTTTACACACAGTAAATGTCACCCAATGAAAGGGGCGGAAATACCAACTAAAATTAAAAACATAGAATTTGATGATCATTGCTGCTTTTTTCACTGATTCTTAGTGTTGTCATACTTTTGTTCGCTGTACATTGCTACTGCGTTCGTTGGCTGGCCAGACTATATCTTCCTACATGAAGGCCGCACAAATATGTGACACGCTCTTATTTGTAGGATCATGAGAGTGTGTCACATATTTAGATACTATTGCCGGTGACTATACACTTTTTTATTTATTCAATATTCAAAAATAAATGTCTGTGGTATTTGGCATATAAAATATTATTTTAAACGATTGTAGCGCTATTTACTACTTAAACTTTATTAAAAACTTTTCTACTCTGAACTTTACAAGCTTTCTTTTGTGTCTATACTTTTCCGAGCTCTGTCGGAATTATGGCTGCAATAAGCCGTTTTACAGCCAACTCGGACCGCTCAGATTGTAAAGTTGATTGTTTATTGAACTTAATTGATATGTTCAAAACGTTACAATTTCTCTACAAATTATGATAGGTTTGATGTTTTGAATTTAATGCCGACGATACACCTGGGGCCGTATTCTAGCTTTAAAACACGTATGGACACGATCCAACTTCAATACAATAACTACGCAACACAGCTAACGCCTAAACGTCTGAATCAGAAATATCAAATATTGCTTCCAATAAATTTGAAATCAATTCGTTCTAGTTCTAGATATTAAGATAACTTATTTACGCGCGTGTTTTTCCTGTATTCTTGGTATAGTTTCCTTGTTTGTTGTGTGTTTTAATTAACTTGCGTTGCGACCTCTGTATTGAATTGTTAATTTTAGGTTGTTAGCTTTAGTTGAATTTCATTCTCCTCTTGGTTGCCCTGAAAACCAGCGCCATGGCTAATCTTTAGCTATCGGCATATGCTGAGCGGCTCCTTTTTGATGCTCTGTACTAGGATTAAGATGTAAATAGATTAAGTTGATATGTTGTTACTATTTTCTGTACCACCAAATAAACAATTTTCTTTCTTTCTTCCTTTTAATACAACTTCAATATTTGTTGATTATTTGTTGTGTGTTGGAGTTATGTATGAGATAGATTGTGTTTGTAATGTGTTGTTTATATATTTTAAACTTAGAATATGGCACGGGCGTATGTATCCAAATATTCGTGTAATAGGGTAGGCCGAGGTGAATTGGATTGCAGGGCGAAGTTAATCAAGAAGCGTTTTTGTCAATTCATAAGGTCGCGGGTAGCCAGCCACTCCTGGCCAATCAACGTCCTGCGTTAGGTCCTGCGTAGCTGGCGCGATCTTATGAATTTTACAAATACGCTTAACTTGTACCGTTTCAATATACGATTTCAGGCTCACATGGTTATATACATTATAACTATTATTATTGAGTTACTCCGTGATGATGGCGCATGCATCTGTGCCAAAATATCGGGTGCTCGAATACTCTAATATACATGGTAAATACCCCGTTACAATTAATAGTTATAATTGTACCGTTTCGCCCTGCGATATCATTCTCGTCAGTCTACCCTACTATCCACTATACTCTACTCTATGGTTCGTGTTATATTTCTTTCTTTGCTAGTAAGAAAGTTAAAAAGTGGATAGGCCCTAATATCATATCAACGTCACATTGAACCAAGTCAACAAGTATCATAAACAGACACAGTAGTCCGTTTCAACACATGTTCAACATTAGAATAGTTACATCACGAAGCTCTAAGTGGCACTAAGTGCCGCGAGTGTCGTAAGTGCCGTCATGAGTGCCGTAAGTGCCTGCCACCGCTAATGCTGTGAACTGTGAAGTTCACCTGTAGTGCATGTGAACGTTCCAATTTGATTTAGGCATGAAGCTTTATAATATGGAGCTAGTACTTACACTTTTTGCCAAACGAAATTGAACCTTATTGCCGAGCGAAAAAAGATGTTCAAAGGAGATTAGAAAAAACTGGCCAAGTGCGTGTCGGACCACGCCTAATGGACGGTTCCGTACCTTTAATGGAATAAGGAATAAACTAATACCAAAAGGTTGTATCTGGAGAGAACTCGAAAATGGCTCAACCAATAATGTTCAAAACAATTTTCGCAGAAAGTAAGTAATAAACTAAGACGCATCTTGTCAATTTTTCTCATATTTCTTGGACTTACGGTTCAAAAGTTACAGGGGAACGCAATTTTTCTGTCTTTCAAAGCGATTATTTCTGAAAAAAAAATTTTAAGACCTATCGTTTGATGTGCAACATATTGATATTCGGTAAAAAAAATTTTTTTCATTTAATTACGTATGGATCGCCCCCTCTAAAAATATTTTTTCTGCAATTTAACTACATAACTAAATATTAACCACTCACTTGCTTCTGGTACATCTAGTTACCAGCCATCATCCTTATTACATAGCCTATAGAGTCCGGACAATTCTAGTCGCTATGCCTATCTTCAATTTACAAAGTTAAATAAATAAATTAAATATATAAATATTATAAAACAATCTTACACAAATCGACCTAGGCCCTCAGTAAGCTCAATAAGGCTTGTATTATGGGTACTAGACGACGATATATATAATAGATAAATATGGATAAATACTTAAATACATAGAAAACATCCATAACGCAGGAACAAATATCTGTGATAAACACACAAACAAATGCCCTGACCAGGATTCGAACCCGGGACCTCCTGCTTCGTAGACAGGGTCACTACCGACTGGGCTAGGAGGCTGTTAAAAGTATTAGTATTAGAAAATATGAATAACTTAAATTTTGCGTAATGGTACTCAAGAGTTTTAGTCCCCGTATTTATGCCTTCCGGTGTTCTAGCGTCGATAGTTATTAATTACTACTTACCTACCTAAAAGCCTGACCAGAAATATATGATTATTGTCAAGAGGGCGCTATTATTCTCATTTATATGGCAACAGTCATAGAGCGTGTTATTCTTTACGGTATAGTGACATCTTGATATGTCACTGATTTGTTTACCTGTCAGCTCTGATGTTAATTTGAAAATATTTCACAGAGAAATAGTATCATTTTCCGAGCATATTATTTACATCAGTTTATTATATACACTATTTATAATACAATGTTTCGCTCTTGAATATGGATAATTTTGGGAATTTTTTGTGGTTTATTATTTAATATTCAACACTTTATTTTTATTCAAGTAAACCGTCTCAATGACACTTGACAACAGTGACAGCATATTACATGCACTCACATGCAGTCATTAAAATTATTGCCAGTGTAAGAAATTAGTTCCAATGAAATTCCGCAACATGGCGCATGATCATATATTTCTGGTCAGGCTTTATATGTATTGTCGACACCGATATGTAATAAAGGAACGAGATACACATTCAGCCCAAAGAAATGGCCCACAATAGTGCTGTAAGAACGACTCTTACAGCAGTTTCTCTGAATAAATAAATAAGTAAATCTTGTTTGAGGCTGTTCCTCTACTTTACACCACGACGGTGGCAAACAAGCATACAACCCGCCTGATGGTAAACAGTTACCGTAGCCTATGGACGCCTGCAACCCCAGAGGATCCACATTCGCGTTGCTACCCTAAACTAACTTAATTTAACCTAACTCAATGATTGTAGAAACTTATACTAAAGAATTACTTCTCTTTATTTCAGAGATCTCCAAGGGAACAACATCTCTATAATTTTCCAGAGCGACTTTCAAATCCTCAAGGATTTAAAAACTCTGTAAGTTTTTTTTACATTCATGTACTTTAACTATCCTAAACAAAAATGTTGTAGGTATATGAACCTGTGAGTCTTATACAATTTGATCGTAATATAATATCTTGAATTTCGTTCAATAAATACTTAATCGAGTAATTATTTTAATTTATTTCTCAGGCAATTATCTGAAAACCAAATACACACCGTCGAGCGAGATGCGTTTTTGGAGCTCACCGCGTTGGAAAGGCTGTAAGTATTTATTTTACACAATACCCCATGCTAAAGTTATGACATTAGGAAAAGAATAAAAAAAGAACGCTCGATTAAAACGATCGACCAATCAGAGAGTGCGATCACAAATATCCGCACGAGGTGACCTTGCATCGTCGTAATGCAATTATTTTTTCAATTTATTTCAATTACAGGAAATTGAACAATAATCGTCTGGGCCACTTGCCAGAAGGTCTCTTTATGAGGTTGAGGCATCTTCAGAGATTGTGAGTAACTACCCCAATTGGGGCTCCAATGGTGTGGTCCTGCTACCTCCCTTTCGATAATGCGGATTGTATAAGTTTAGCTGTGATTTTCAATTTAAAAAACTATAGCACCCCCTTTCTGTGACTAGAAAGTTGAAATATGAAATATTTATGTTAAGAGGCTGACAACACCGGATGACCATTTTGGGAAATATGTTAATATTCATTATATTTAGAAGAACAATGTTAATTCTGATACACGATTGGACGAAATCGGCTCGATAGAAAATAATTCCAAAGTTACATCTTAAAATTAGCTTGAAACAATTATGTCTTTAGTTTCTTGACTTGTACGTTTGTAATTAATGACAAAAAATTCCACCACTAATACTAAAAACCTCACTGGTTTATGATTCTCAATTAATGCGTATTTCTTTAAATTAACATTTTGCATAATTTGCAATGAGCTCCCATACTAATCTTAAGAATCTAATCTTACGGGGTATTTTTTTTATTGTTGGGTTTTCATAGGTAGGTTTATTTTTATATTTTTAATTAGTTTGTTAGTATAGCTTTAATTTTTAGAAGGAATAATGTATTAAAAGTACAACTACATAGAAATTGAACAAAAAAAAAATCTTAAGATCGTAACATAGTGTTTCTCTTTAACTCGCGCTGAAAAAGATAGAGCTGTAATTTGGCTGTTGTCCCCTCAAAGTTAAATGATACATAAGATACATTGTATAATGTATTTACTGTCGTGAGAACGAAGATTATATTCTAAAATTAACTTTCAAAAATCTGTACCTACTATGATAATAATGTTAACCAAGCATAATATAAGACAGAAAGGATTGGCAGTGTCTATACGAAATCGCGTTCCCGTATTTCAGGTTATGGTGCTAGCGCCATCTATCGGTCACCCAAAAATACTAAGTCCCAGTTTCATACTTTTTGTTCGACGATTACCGCCGACAGAAAAACTCGACTCCAGACTCGACAGATGGCGCTTCAGCACTTAACACCGAAAACAGACGTTAACCTTAAGTTTGGAGGAACGCGATTTTTTATAGACATTGTCAATCCATGTCTTATATATATCATCCTTGATGTTAACACAAATCAAATCATGGTTTAAATTTAAAATCTTTGTTTCTACTGTTGTTGAATATGCATGCGCATAAGTAAAGTCAAATGACAATTATAAAACAGGTTTTTCGGCATAAAAAGTACTAGGCATTGTTTTAGCCTAGTACTAGATTGGTTACTAAAACCAGAGTATTATATTTAATAGAGCGCCACAGTATAAGAACTTTTTGAAACAAAAATGCTAAGCCTGAAGCGCCATCTGAACGATAGCAACCTAAAGTTACCGTAGTAATACCGTAATAATAGTAACGCTATCAATTACTAGATGGCGCGGTTCTCTCTGCTCTACATTTACGGTAGCTTTGGGTTTCTCTCGTTCAGATGGCACTCTGTTAAAGCCATTAATGAGGATTTCCGCGATCGACTTCATCACTAGATGGCAGCACCGTGGTGAGAGGTCTAGCTGTCATAATCCACCAATCATGTTTAGTCATTTTTTTATTGGTGGATTTTGACAGCTGCTGTCAAAAAGACCTCTCGCCACGGTGCTGCCATCTAGTGAAAATCTCGATCGCGGAAACCCGCATTGTACTTAACTTAAATGCATTTCCCCATGGTCACATAACAATACATGATATAAAATCACAGCAAAACGGATCCGCAGTTATCAAAACTCTCGGTAGATGGTGCTTGTCTCACCCGGCGCTTCGCCCCCGCCGCCAGATGGCGCTCCCCATCCACCATTTTGTTCAATCCATCGATACATTGGCCAATTTATCATCAGTTACGTTTTATGAAGATTCAAGAAGTTTTTGTCTTTTTGCTATATTTATACGTAATCGCGAAAACAATTAGAACCGTCACGTTAGTTCGACGATCATTACCAATTTCGAACCAAATGTCATACCTGTTCCTAATAAATTACATGATTACACAAAGTTCCTTCCATATTCTGTCTTTTTCGCATATCAGACTAGCTAGACCCCATACCAACGGTGTGCATCTCTGTCAAAAAAATTGAGTTTGACAACTAATATCCGGTACATTTATATTAAGAAGGGGCAACCTCTGTGACGTCACGAATCATGTTGTCCCTTCATTACGAATGACAAGTTCTCTTTCTCACTTAGGCAAACGTATCGAATATCAATTGTCAGGTTCCTACCTCTGGGGGCTTTGCCAAGATGACAATCGTTAGTGTAGAAATTGAATCGAAACGCGACAGCGACGAGACGAATACTTCTCTCTATCGCACTAATATGGAAAAGGACAGAGATATCGATAGCGTTTGGTTTCATTTTCTACAAACGATTGTCATCTTGGCTAAGCCTCCTGTATAGTACTATTATTTACTCGGTGCCTATACGCAAGAAAACACATTAAAATGTCCATCAACTGTAGGTTTTTAGTAAACCGACATACTTCATAAAACGTAACGCGAAAACACAAAAAATACACCCCACCAATAATTTTCTTCTAACCCTAAGGGTACCTAAAACACCAGGGAGTATGAAAACAGATGTTATTCCATAAACTAGATATCATGAAAACATCAGAATATAAAAACAATTAAACAGTTTAAAACTAAAATATAATAAATAATCATGATCACTATTTTTAGGGACGGTACAGCTACAGCAATAAGTTTTTGGTTTCTTGAAAAAGTAATATTTTAGCTCCGTATAATGAAAATATTGAAAAATGATAGGATTACATTCAATGCAATCAACTCTCTCGATTTCAATGAACTCTTACGAGTTCGGATAGGAGGTACGGACTCATAATAATACATTATACATGTATTAGAATGCTTTAGATGATTGGCTAAAATGCGCCTGAGCATTTACAAAGATTGCATATACCCGGGAAAATTCGACCGGTGCTGCTGTGACTCGGGTGGCCAAGTGGTTAAGGCGTCTGCCGCGAATGCAGAAGACGCTGGTTCGTTCCAAGCCCTGGGCACCGGAGGCCTAGGTCACTTTTTCCTTTGTATATGACATCTATATAAGTTTAGGATTACATTGTTAAAAAAAATCTATTGACTGAACTGTTATTTCGAGGTCAAAAACGCTCAAAAATAATGATTTCATCCCTACACTAACGTATAAAAAAATTAGTGATTCCTGATTTGATGCGAGGCAAGAAATACCATTTCAATTTATTTATTTATTTATCGTATGGCTACATGTCACTGGATATAGATAGCCATATCTTCCCTCGGGTAGTAGTAGTGGGACTGTGGGAAAGCAGATGATGAAGAAAATCCAGTGAGTGCTGCGAGGTCCAGATGGGACAGTGCAGCTGCCAAGTTTATTACTCGTTTACCACCAACCAGGGATCACGTGTAGGGGAATCTAAGGTGTTTTCTACGGGCGCAGAGTAACATTGATCCCCATTTCAATTAATTATTTTATTATAAAGTACTATTTATTTTTAATTATATGAAATAAAATGAATTAAATCATTCAGAACTACTAACGCCATCTAGTATTGAAGTTTCAGTGAACACACATTCGCATTGATGAATTTCATGATATCTTGTAGCATATATGATGTCTGTTTCTACTCCGGGTTGCCCTGCATTTAGGTTGCTCCCCGATTGGGTCCTGGTCTAACCCCTACGCTAGTCTAGCTGTTTCAGGCACTAATCTCTCGCAATCCCGGTTCCCGGGGATATCCACCCTGTATCCTGGTTTTCTTAAGCTCCTTATACAGGGTGTAACAGAAATATTGGTGATCCGTTTAAGGACATAATTAGTATCGTATTGCGACTAAGAAAATATAGGAGAAAAAATTTTTGGATGCAATTTTTTTTTGTATGGGACATGTCATTCCAGCCGGCCGACCCTTCATATAAAACAAGGATGATATAGACATGGATAGACAATACCCATACAAAATCGCGTTCTCTTTTCAGGTTAAAGCACTAGCGTCATCTATCGGTCACAGCAGATACTAAATCCTAGTTTCTAATACTTTGTTCGTCGCTTAACGCTGACAGAATAACTCGACTCCGGACTCGACAGATGGCGCTGTGGCACTGTGCACCGAAAACAGACGTATAGCCTGAACGCGATTTTGTATAGGCATTATCAATCCGTGTCTTAATCATCCTTGATGCCTATACAAAATCGCGTTCCTCGAACCTTCAGGCTATACGTCTGTTTTCGGTACGAAGTGCCACAGCGCCATCTGTCGAGTCGGTGTCGAGTTATTCTGTCAGCGTTAAGCGACGAACAAAGTATTAGAAACTAGGATTTAGTGTCTGGTGTAACCGATAGATGACGCTAGTGCTTTAACCTGAAATAAAAGGAACGCAATTTTGTATGGATATTGTCCATCCATGTCTATATCATCCTTGATATAAAATATTTTTTTTTATTCGCGTGAAAACATTTGTTTTTAGTTTTTTATAAAAAGAATACGATACCAAAATTATGTCCTTAAACGGATCACCAGTATTCTTGTTACATCTTGAAGAATATTTTTTTACAATTTTTGTTATACTTATATAATCAATGAGGGATAGCTACGTTTTAATAAAAATGTGGACAAAACGCTGTTTATATGTTTTGATATAATAATTATTGCTGCAATATTATATTAATACTTCTAAAAAGTGCACTGTCAAAGTTTTTTTATGTCGGTGCGCGGTGATGGCAAATAAGCCTAAACAATCAAATATACTTTTTTATGCTGCCCAACACATTTAGAGAATTCAACCAACCGGAGCGGCCATGTCTGTCATTCTCTACACAAAAAAAGTCTGCCCATTTTTGCGGGGGACGGGAACGTCAAATGTATGGCTATTCGTACGTAACGTACAAATAGCCACGTCATGTAAACGTCAGTCCATACAATAAATATGACCACTGGTCATATGTTTTCGGCAGAGGGGAACGTCTGTCAATGGCTGCTCCGGTTGATTGAATTCTCTAAGCCAATACACGAAAGTAATTGGTGTGGTTTAAAGACAACTGATTAATATTAAAATAAGTAAAATAAGTATCTGTGAGTAATCCATAAGTATTTGCACCTTTCAAAATCCTTTTTAATTTCCCTAAAAGCCGTACATTTCTTAATACAAGATAAGTAAAGGTTTTCCCAGAATTCTTTTCAAAGAATTACCTCTATATCCCATATTATCCCGTAGTAAGATTCCCGGGAACGACGCTAGGCCACTGATGCTTTCTGTGTATTAAAGCTAAGCTAAAGGTTACTAATTAACGTAAAGGTAAGTTTGTACATAATTGTGTATTTACAGGGAATTTTTGTTTTTGATGTATTTTTACAGGTATAAAATAGTCTAAGATGTCTAAATAAAATAATGAAAATGGTAGAGCTGTTATAGAATTTATATGTAAAATTAACAGTTTATAATTATTGATAGGCGCGACACACACTTGAGTGGAATTCAGCTCTCATACACAAAAATCAACCAAAAAACTCCAGCTGAAATTTGTTTATATTAAAATTTTGTCACCATTATACAAATTTCTGGCTCTGATTTTTGTCTAAGATCGCTGGATCCCGCTAACTGTGTTTTATGCCTTGAATGGCTATTTAAGACTGCAATTATTACACATGTCTACTTAAGTACTTACAAAAAAAACTTTCTAATCTATACCTACATACAATAAACGCCTAAGGAAATCTTTTTCGAATAACGCAAAAACGACTGCAAAGAATTTCATAAAATATTGTATAGTAACGGTTTATACTTACCCCGGAGCAACATTTAGGGTAGTATTTCCTTCAAAAAGCATGCAGGCGAAGCCGCGGGTACAGCTGGTCTTAAATGTATTACTGAGTCAACAAGCGAAGCGTCTCAGTTTGAAATTGGGTAAAAAATGTAAAAATTCTTTCGTATCTCCGGATGTTCTCATCTACATAGAATTCTTTTCCGATTCATTTATTGTATTTTTTCTCACCATTATCTCCAATTGACCTTAAAGCCTTGTTTTGTTATACTTTACTGTTTTAGTGTCCTAACTAGCATCCTAATTAGGATCTTAAATATATCTCCCAGTCACACTTGTCCTAACTAGCATCCTAACTAGGATCCTAAATTCACAATAAACAAAATCAGTCTGCGATTAAAGTTTTAGGAAAAGAGCAGAAAAAATCTATGACATTTAGGTCAACTGGCGACTAAACGCTATTACACTTACTTTCTTCCGTCCTAATTAGGATGCAAACTATTTCGTCAGCGCCCATCCTAGCTTCCTAACTAGGTTACTTTTTAGAAAACTTACTTGCTAAATGCGGTAACACTTGACTAAATTTAGTGACTAAATCATGGAAGCTAACTAGGACAAATGTAATAGGGCTTTATGGAACATTGTGAGTTCGTTTCATAACGCTGCCCTGCAAGAAAAAAACGGAATGCAAACTTATACCTTAAATTCTTTAGTTCAAAGTTCCATTTTCAAGAGAATTTGATTTTGAAAATTCGGCTTAGCAGGGCAGAATGAAACAACAACGGAAGTTGGTATTGGAAGGAAAAAAATATGGAAAATACATATATTTTTATTAAAGGCCTCCTAGCCAAGTCGGCAGACCCTGCCTACGAAGCAAGAGGTCCCAGGTTCGAATGCTGGTAAGAGCATTTATTTTGTTTGTTTATCACATATATTTGTTCCTTTTTTATGGATGTTTTATTATGTATTTAAGTATTTATCTGTATAAATCGTTTTAGCACCCACAACACAAGCCTTATTGAGCTTACCGTGGGGCAGGTCGATTTATGTAAGATTGTCCTATAATACTTATTTATATATTTTATAAAACAGACTCGCTAGGTCTACATGTCACTTAGCCACTAGTTTATTAGTGTAAACCAAAAATTTTGAAGCTTAAGATTTCTATGAACTGCTCTTTCTCTTTAGAGGTAGAGCCGGAAACGACAATAAGGACTGACTATACGTGCTCAAACTAGTAGAGTTGGGATAAGCTGATACGGCTGTGGTAAATACGACAGCCTATAACATAACATAAATATCCTTTACGTCACACCTGGCCATAATGTTAGTTTTACCGCACGCTACGCGTACGGTAAAACTCACGTTTTGACTAGATGGAGACGTAAAATTGTGTACTCACCACGGGCAGTAAAAAAGAAAGCCCTCTATCGCATATTTACAACCCTCGCCTGTGGCTCGGGTCACAAATGTCTGCGATTTCGGGCTTTCTTTCTTTGACAGTCCTTGGTAAATGTACTATTATTGCACACCTCAAATAAAGAAACACAGAAAATGCAAGTCTGTTTGTTTTAATTAAACTAAAATCTTTAAAAGTGCTAAATCATTTTTCTGTATTCTGTGTTTTATAGACTAAAAATCTTGAAACACAATGCTGGTTGTAAGTTTAGTTTTGATAAAAAAAGTGTTGAAGAGTAAATGAGGTAACCAGTTTTTATTTAATTTTAAAGAAATAATGTTTATTTGTATAGAATTGTTTTTTATTTAATAATTTATTTAGATAACGTTCAATGAGGGTTTCCGCGATCGAGTTTTTCACTAGATGGCAGCACCGTGACAAGAGGTCTTTTTGACAGCTGCTGTCAAAATCCACCAATTTTTTTTATTTATTAATCATGATTGTTGGATTATGACAGCTAGACCTCTCGCCGCGGTGCTGCCATCTAGTGAAGAACTCGATCGTGGAAAGCCTCATTACGTATACAGTGTTTAATTAAAAAATAGGACAGTTTGGGAAAACAAAGAGCTGTCTTATAGTTTCAGATTTGCTCTTAATGCTCAATTTCGATTAATCCGGTATTTCATTTATAAACAAATACAACATTCATACATTCACTACACCGTCTCGTTGGTTTAGTACCAACATTTCCCGCTAGATGTGTCTGGCTGTCGACTAGATGTCGCTATCGTTTGTTCGTTATAGAATCGTCGGTTCGGCGTGGCGCGCGGCGTGCGTTGTCTTATATAGATAAAGCAACTATATACATAAACGCTATTTTTCTAAGTCTACTATCCCGTTGAAAGGATTAGTTAGACTTCAGACTCTAAATAATGAACACAAGTA
This sequence comes from Pammene aurita, assembly GCA_947086415.1. Taxonomy (NCBI): domain Eukaryota; kingdom Metazoa; phylum Arthropoda; class Insecta; order Lepidoptera; family Tortricidae; genus Pammene; species Pammene aurita. Next base: position 17,866,524 of record OX352313.1, read on the forward strand.
TAGTATAAGGGTGGGTTGCACCACACATAACTAACGAACTGATCAACGTAAAATATGGCGACGGAGCTGTCATTCCTTAGAAAACTGTCAAACTTTTCATACAAGGTTTTTTTAACGATGACGTTGACGTTAAAAGGCGGTTTGGTGCAACCGGCCCTAAGAGTATATTGGTGAAAAACTACGTTCACATTTGTAGATATTTAAGTGAAATCAGATACACGATGACTGTAACGTGCCAACGCAATTTTTTTTAGTGCGACGTGGTTGGGTAGGCCATACTAAACAACTTTTCCAACTCCAAAATTTCATAACCTTTTTTTGTTGTTTCATACATTTTTATGGGGAGGCTAAAATTTTCTTTGGGATTTCGGGGTTGGTCCCAAAAAAAAGTTGTTCAGTATGACTTACCTAATTACCTCCCACAATATGGCTAGTTGAAAAATATTAAGAAAGGAAAGTAAATGATCAGCCAAAAACTAAATTTTGGTCAGCACTGTCAGCAGAAAATTAACTACAATAAAAGAAGCAAATAGCAATAGCAGAAAAATCATGATCAGCTAGGGTTAGGGTAGGTAAATTTTTGTGCTGACCTTAACATAATTTTTTGTAAACCATTTTTTTTTATAAACTACGACGGTGGCAAACAAGCATACGGCCCGCCTGATGGTAAGCAGTTACCGTAGCCTATGAATAAATATTAAATAAATAAATATTATAGGACAATCTTACACAAACCGACCTAGTCCCACAGTAAGCTCAATAAGGCTTGTGTTGTGGGTACTAGACGACGATATAAATATATAATAGATAGATATAGATAAATACTTAAATACATAGGAAACATCCATAACTCAGGTACAAATATCTGTGATAACCACACAAATAAATGCCCTGACCAGGATTCGAACCCGGGACCTCCTGCTTCGTAAGCAGTGTCACTACCGACTAGGCCAGGAGGCCGTTGATGGATGAATGCCTGCAACCCCAGAGGATTAACATGCGCGTTGCCTACCCTTTAAGAACCTATACACTTCTTTTTTGAAGAACCTCATACTGTAGCCAGCTGGGAAAACCTCGGCAGGGAGTTCATTCCACAGTCGCAGCGTGCGTGCCGTTCGTGGGAGGAAATTCCTCTTAAACCGTACAGTGCGTGACCCATTAGGCTCCAGGGTGTGAGGATGAACACCCTGCCGGCGGCGAGTGATAAAAAGCTGCCGTGGGCATCATATCAAACAGTTCTTCAGAGCACAACCCATTGTACAAGCGATAAAACACACATAAGGAGGCAAAGTCTCTCATACCCGTAAAGAAATAAAAATAAAATAATATGAAAAGTTGTTTTTATTCTACCTGTAAATCAATATCAGAATAATTTAGAATCCTTGACGATTTATTTGTAAAGAAGTACCTAAGAAAATCATTATACTTAATAGTAGACATCAACCATCGACTGATTTAAACTTTCACGGTTTTTACACATATCTATTTGTACTAACGGGACTTAACCGCGTATATAATTTTAAAATTACCTTCGACGTTTCGAGGACGACATTGTAATAGGCAAGATGCAATGTTTTTATTTTTGCTTTAGTTTGAAAGGAGTGCACGTAGAATAGACCACGAGTGTATAAAAAAATGAAAATACTATAATTTATAGTCAAAAATTGCTGTTACAATCTGACTTTAAATTTTCGCGCTTCAACGGAGCTACAGTCCCTATGACGTCACTCATGTGTGTAAGTGTCACTCGACATAGACGTGATATTTGTTCATCCTTGTTTCTATGGATGGTAGAAGGTAAGGATGACAATCTCTATGTTTCAAAAGTGTCCGTCAAAAGGCGTTAAATTCCGTCATATGAGATTGTCATCTTTCACTATACCATCCATAGTTCTCAAAACAGGAGTGACGTCACCAGACGATGATTGGTGGATTAAAATACGTTCCGTTTCACATTACTTTAAATCGTAATTATTGTTTGAAGTTAGTATAAATTAAAGTAAAAACGATTTAATAGCTATTATTTTATGTTTTTTCAACATTTTGATTACAAAATAATGGTAAATATTATAGCTGCATCTTCCCTATTGTTGTTGTGTTAAGTCCCGTTAGTACAAATAGATATAAACCATCGATATCTTTACTATAAAATAATCGATAGTTTTGGCTACGTCCCTACGGCCCTTAGCCGAATCTTCGACCTACTGACAGCATGATGCATTGATATATGTCCATGTGAACAGGCGCAGGATATGTCAAATGATCTATAATGGGTTGGTCAAATAATGTAACCTTATTTTCTGGAGTGGAATGTTTGGTAATGAAACACAAGTAGATATTACTGTAAAGGGGGTGGTGTAGCTTCAGATAAACACAGGGGTAGAGCTTGATATCTTGATTTATTTGGATTTTATTTTAAGGAATAAGCGCGCGTGGCCACGAGGCTGGGAGCCTCGATGGCAACTGATTTTCATATTTGATTCATTATTTACATTGACTTTTAATTTGAATAAAGACTATTTGACATAAAACAACCAGTAATGTAGAGGTTTCTATCCAACCTCTACATTACTTAGTAGTTTATTTGACAGTTAAAAACTAGTTTTCAACATACATATAGTCTGCCCATATACAAGATATCTCTTTAATCCGATTAGCGCGTTATTTCTTTGAAACCTAAGCTACCAAAAAGAAGGGGTGCGGGAGGGGAACTCGCAATGCTAGACAGGGAACGCGCGATTCTTCCGTGGGGCGTAAGAGAGAATCAGACATTAATGGTTGCCATGGAGACGTACTATGTTTACTGTCACTTTCAATATTAGTGTCTCACTATAGAGTGAAACTACTACGAGCGTATCAGCGGGGGTCGCCTGGCTATGCGGGGTCTTATGAGTCTGCAAACATTATTTATGACTTTCTATGTCAAAATGTTAAAAGGTTAACTTGAAAAAAACCCTTCAAAGGGATACGTTCAAGTTATGTGTCTATCACTTTATATGTAGGTACTTTGTAGTTTTTTTTACTACCAATACCAAAAATAAGTAGAATTTCTTTACAACTGATCTAAGTTCGAAATCTTACCTATTTATCTTTACCCAATATTTGTTGAACATACTTTAAAATTAGAATGAATAGAATACTTAGAACAAATTAAATTATTCATAGACACATACACAAACGAATGTAGCATGTTGACAAAAAAAAACAAGAATTGTGCGACGAAATTTATTTTATTTATTTAATCATAAACAAGTTTACATGACATTACAGGTTAACTAATGCGCCATGAAACTACTATTATAATAAAATTACAATAACATTTGAAAATAATGTTATCACTTCCTCGTTATGTACCAACTTACCCTTAATTTGTAGAGACCTTATCTAATAAGATTTAAAAAAATTAAAGGTTTAGAACTCGTCCGCTAAGCTACTCGTATTTCTGCTTCTACAGATTTGGATTTGGAATGTAGATACCTAGATAGCCTCTTGTATACAGGACGTAATAAGTAAATAAAATAAATATAAATATTACAGAACAATCTTACACAAATCGACCTAGGCCCACAGTAAGCTCAATAAGGCTTGTGTCATGGGTACTAGACGACGATATATATAATAGATAAATATGGATAAATACTTAAATACATAGAAAACATCCATAACTCAGGAACAAATATCTGTGATAAACACACAAATAAATGCCCTGACCAGGATTCGAACCCGGGACCTCCTGCTTCGTATATTCCCGTTGGCTTTAAGGTTTTGGGACCCAACCAATCCTCCCTAGATGGATTTGGAACCTCTCATTAATTTAATTTTTGGATTTTTGTAAGGCCATTGAGCGGCGGTGAGTAATGGCCCCTTCCAAATCAAATCAATCTGAGAGGTTCCAAATCCATCTAGGGAGGATTGGTTGGGTCCCAAAACCTTACAGAGAACGGGAATATAGTTATTTTTTGGCCACGCTGTATATTTACGTGAATAGTTAGGGTATTGCGATATTCTTTGACATGGCCGCTTCCTTCCAAGATGGCGGCTTCCGTCTTAGGCGAGCGTGCAACTGCATTAATGCGACTTGCGAGAGTCTGAAACATGTATTTTAACGAGATTTTTTATATATACCACGACGGTGGCAAACAAGCATACGGCCCGCCTGATGGTAAGCAGCTACCGTAGCCTGTGGACGCCTGCAACTCCAGAGGTGTCACATGCGCGTTGCCGACCCGTGTTGACGGCTAAAGGAACAAGAGGGCAAAAAATATATATTAAAAATATATATTATCAATAGAGGGCGGAGTACCGGTGGCAAATTTCACACTAAATGTATGGAGTCGCCTAAGTATTCTTATGATTAAATAAATAACGAATAAATGATTAATTTTGCATAATATTTTCTAGGAACTTATAGAAATTATCTTACGAGCATACAAATATAATGTAATATGTTGTTAATATCTATAATACATAATAATATGTTTTCTTATCAAAACATTATCATTATTATCAATATATATATTTAAGGAAAAAAGGAGTGTATAGAGTTACACACATAAGTATACAAGCGTCCAAAGGCTACGGTATTAGCTGACCATCAGACGGGCCGTAAGCTAGTTTGCCGCCGTTGACGTATAAAAAAAAAGAGACGGCGGGTTTTTATGATTCTACGATTTTTACGCGAAAGAAGTCGCGAGCAAAAGCTAGCTAGTTAAATAAAAATAAATAAATAGTATGGGACAATCTTACACTCATCGAACTATCCCACAGTAAGCTTGTGTTATCTAAAACATCAATAACTCGGGAACAAATATCCGCACAAATGCCCAGACCAGGATTCGAACCCGGGACCTCCTGCTTCGTGGGCAGGGTCACTACCGACTGGGCTAGTTGTCGTCGTCAATAAGGTATTTCGAACTTTCTGCTGAAATACAAAACGAAATCTAAATGGCAGGCATTATTAAAGCGCACAATATTTCACGTAACACAATTTGCCATAAAAGGCGCTTAAAATTAACTTACCTAACTTTCCTTCAAAAAAATCTTCGCCGAATTTTTACTTGTTCATCATAATTAAATTTCAACGAATGCACCAACGTGGAGGTATTGGTACAAATTCCAAATTCTCCCATACAAATGCAAATTTGCTATCGGGCCGTCCCTATCTCTTTTTGACAGCCCTGGGGACTGTGCATACTGTAGTGGGGAATAGGGTTGTCGCTTTTCGCGTTGCTATATTAATAAGTTTTTTTTAATTCATAGTAATAATATTACAAATACAATTAAAACAAATAGCAGATTCAACTGACTCCTGCTTCACATTTAATATGCTTCACAAAGTAAATACAAAATCAGAAACTCTTTTTTATTTCCATTAACCAAGTAGGTACCGATTTAAACTAACTCGATTTTCACTAAAGTTGTTAAATGTACTCGATCAAGGCCCGTTTTTAACAAAATAACCCAGTAGGTAGAGGTACATTAAAATTCAAATGTTTAAAAACTTATAAAATCCTAAATTGGAAATGATTTAAAATAATTCTCTATAAAGTAAATTTGCACTTTTCTCGGATTTACTAACCCTAAAGAGCTTATTAACTATGCAAGTAAGCATACCATAGTAAGAATAAGGGTTGTCACTCATTGTTGAAGGTAGATATAGACGTAATAAGCTATACTCATGTCTTTTTTGTGGTGTTGGATGGAACGACTGGGGAAGTACCTCCACCTTACAGAAAACCATAGCCAAATAGCACTACACCCTACTCATAGTGTTGTGTTCCTGCTGGTGAGTAAGGTGGCCAAAGAGCTCAAAAAGGATCCAGTGTGTTGACGATGAGGGCCTTCTTGTTCCTTTCATAATCATCATAAGCCATCAACACAATGAATCGTCCTTTTTGTAAAGGGTGGGCAACGCGCATGTGACTCCTTTGGAGTTTCAGGCGTCCATAGCTTACGGTAGCTGCTTACCATCGGGCGGGCCATATGCTTGTTTGCCACCGTCGTGGTATAAAAAAAAAGACAAAAGAAAAAGGCAGTATGTTTTTATTTGTCGATTGCGTAACTACAATTGTCTTAGTGTAGATTTGTGTTAAATGAAAAAAAAAACCTAGGTACCCTACGATAACTGCGTATATGCGTAACGATAACAATTTTTTTTAAAGAAATTGAACGCGTAAAATAAAAATATTTGGCAGCCCTACATACGTCCCAATACGTCTTAAATTATGTAAGAAAGCTCCCGTCCCGGTGCGTTCAGGCACTTCCTACTTTACCGACTTGGAAGAAGCGGGTTCATTGTTTAGTCACGTTTTGTGCCTCGAGGAACATACGTGGGGGGTATTGAGATCTGCTTTTAAATGGTGGTTCCTGTACTGGAGCTATATTTACTTATTATATATCTGTATACTTTTTTTGTAAACATTTTGTTGCGTTTTCGTAGTTTCCAAGGCAAAGGGTAGGTATTTGAATGGTCTGGGTATACAGGGTGGAAAGATAAGTCGGGCCCTGGAGGGAAACTACCTTAAAACCTTGAGATAACTCAATTCGCTCAAAAGAAACATTCTTTTATTTTTCCTAAAAACTAAAACTGCATTCACAGTGTTTTCTTAATTTTCACTTTTTTCCATACTAATTGTATGAACGATATTATTATTATTATTTATGGGTTCTCTTGTGCCCTTGGTTAGTATTTAGAAGTTTTTATCCTCGTTGGAAACAGGATCGATCGGCATCAATTGTTATAAAAATTATTTATGGCAAAAATTACAAAATAAATACTTTTTTTGAAGACTGTACTCTTTTCCAAAAATTTGTAAATGCAGTTATGTCCCTTTAAAGAAATTAAAGAATGTTTCCTTTCAGTGAATTGAGCTATCTCAACGTTTTAAGGTAGTTTTCCTCCAGGGCCCGACTTATCTTTCCACCCTGTATATTATAAAGGGTTGACAAATGACCAAATGATGAACAAAATGAACCTGTTAAAAATGGTAATAAATAAATAAAAATAAAATATCTTTATTTAGAACATTGCGATTCCATAAACATTGTTGGTATCCTGAAGCTACATGTTAGTGTATACAAAATAATTTTGATCATTTAATAAATAATTAGCGTCATGAAATCAAAATTTGTAGTAGAATTCAGTTAATTTAAATAATGATAAATAAAATACTTAAATAAATAAAAATATAAATATTATAGGACAATCTTACACAAATCGACCTAGGCCCACAGTAAGCTCAATAAGGCTTGTGTTATGGGTACTAGACGACGATTTATATAATAGATAAATATGGATAAATACTTAACAAAACTCTGTGATAAACACACAAAAAAATGCCATGACCAGGATTCGAACCCGGGACCTCCTGCTTCGTAGGCAGGGTCACTACCGACTGGGCCGAGGCCGTTAAAAATGATGATAAAATTAATAAAAAAAACAAAATAAAATAAACTAGATGTCACAAATTAAGTTTATTTATATAAATGAAATGGTTGGCAACCCCTACATAAGTCCCAATACATCCTAAATTATATAAGAAGGCTCGTGAGCCGGTGTTTTTACAGGCTCAGGCTCCTACTTTACCGACTTGGAAGTGGCGGGTTCATTGTTTGATCACGTCTTGAGCCTCGGGGAATAACGAGGCAATGAATAGAGTTACGAACGGGCTTTTAAAAGGTTGCTGAATTGCTGATATATTTCTTTTATTTTCATACTATAACACTTCTCTTCTTCCTAGCGTTTGTCCCAGCTTTTTGCTCTATTGGGCCTGGGGTCCGCTCGGCAACCTAATCCCAGGAATTGGCGTAGGCACTAGGTTTTATGAAAGCGACTGCCATCTGACCTTCCAATCCAGAGGTGAAACTAGGCCTTGTTGGGATTAGATCACCGAAAAGTTGTTCATACTATTTATTTAATGAACATTATTTAATTTACGATTTTAAGCTAACATGGTCATTAACATTACAAAAACTATTTAAAACGGGGTATTTACCATGTGTATTTGTTTTGTCGAGTTTCCAATATAACGGAAACCGTCTTAAATAGTTTTTGTAATTATAAATAATATATATAAATAATAAATAAATAATAAATCAACCTAGTCCCACAGTAAGCTCAATAAGGCTTGTGTTGTGGGTACTAGGACTAGGCGATGATATATATATATATATATATATAATAGATATCAATACCTACTTAAATAGAGAACATCCATCCATAACTCAGGAACAAATATCCGTGATATACACACAAATAAATGCCCTGACCAGGATTCGAACCCGGGACCTCCTGGTTCGTAGGCCGGGTCACTACCGACTAGGTTAGGAGGCCGTTAATTATTTAATCTATTTACTAGGAACATAAAAAAAATTGTTTTGACATTGCTCCGCAAAACTACAATTCGTTTAACTATGAAACTCTCGTGAGACTCACGTAATTTAGGTCGATTTTTGCTCGACATGTTTCGATCAATATGCGATGATCAATTTTACGAGCGGCCTTACATTTCGTTTGACTGTAATGTCAGGCATCAGTCTCAGTTTTGTATAAGTCTAACAGTAAGTATTAACTCAATAGCCTAGGATATGCACACATCTGTTCGCCAAATCTGTCCCGTCTCTCCGGCGGATATCCGTCAATGTATGACCGGTTCCCTTTCTTAGTGCTTGAAGAGACCTAGGCTCATCGAAACATGTCGAGTTTAGTGACTAAATTAAATACACGTACACTCGTACAGTCATGAACCCGGATTGTTGAGCCACTTGCCATTGTCGTATTTTTTTACGGCTTTTACTCCTCGCCGGTTTTAGCGAGAGGTGAATTCTGCCAATTTCGGGGTGTAGACTTTTGACTTTTTAAAAGTGCATGTTCTGTTTAAATTTTGAGTTTAAAGACAAATAGATATTGTTGACGACACAGACATACACATGACGTACACAAACAAAGTTAGAAAGAGCGGAGAGCGGATGATAGGTGGTTATGCAAACAACAAAGCGGAAGAAATGGGAAAAAGAAAAAATTTTACACAGTGACATAAAGATAGATTTTTTTTTCTTTTGATTAATGGCTTTTACTCCTCGCCTATTTTAGCGAGGTGAATTCTGCCAATGTCAAGGTACCTTAGGATTGTATTCATTTTCGTAAAATAATATAAAAGCAACGTTGTTCGGTTAAGACCTTGTTGATTGTAAAGTGATAGCCTCCTTACAAACACGTGGGTGGCGGGGACCCCGAATAACCGTTTGTTCAACTAAAGGGTGGTTACTCGCGTTTTGGGACTAATTTTTCATTAGCTGCACACTTGTTCGTTAGGTCACCGCACAATAAGCTATCAATATTACACACTGAACTACGTAAATGAGCAAAAAACAAAAAATGCAGCCATCTTGAAGCGTAAACGATTATCTTTTCATAAAGATAGATAGATAGATTCGTAATTTCGCCGTGTAACTGACAGTTGATAAGCTAGTCGGTAACGTCGATCATTCATAACACGACTAAATTACGAACGATGGCAATTGGGCTCACAATCCGCGATCGTGACTGTACGTACGTATAACTATGAACTTTTATTGAACGTTTTTATGTTTTCCTGGTTTGTAATTCAGTTCATATCGTCACACTAGTGATTTTTTAACTTGTAGACAAATCTACAAAAACAAAACTATGATATTTGTAGTTGAGATTAGTCTAAGAATGATAAATATTAAAGTCTAACATCGATGTGTGAAACGTTAATACCCGAGATCTCAATATAACATTATTAAATAATGATATGACGATAAACGCATACCAGTTTATGAGCTTGTTGTAAAGTTTCCTAAAGTTCTGTTCAGGGCACATTTTAATTCCAGTTTTCTTATTGAACTTGACGTCGAGACGACTTCTAAAACGAACCAATAAAACGTGATCTCTAAATCTGAACTATCATCATTTTGCTAGAAGAGTATTGTTCCGGCCTTTTGCCACGGCTCAATAGAGAACATGCATGAAAAATATTGAATTGAATTTGTTCCATAAACACGATCAACAACCTCAAATTAATATAAATAAGTGGAAATCCGTAATAATTTTTAACAGTTTTTTAAAGATATTGCGGTTTAAAAACTTAAAATTTTAGTTATTTTTTTATACCTCAAATGTATTTTCGAAACTTCAGTTCGATTACTTATGTTCTAACAAGAAAAAAATGCACGACAACTATATAGCTAAACGCATTTTTTCGTGCCTAAAATTACAAAAATCTCCCAAAAACTTGTTCCTTCCAAACAGTTTTCTGCAACTTTGTAGTCGGTGACGTCACAATCCTCACACTTTTTGTATGGGGCGTTTTGACGCGCGGCGCAGAAGCCTAACGTATTTTCACATTTTTGACGTTTCAGGGCTATCATAGATAGTAGGTTTATTAGAGACATTTGAATCTACAGGGATATATAATCGAATGACGTCTTCAAAAAATCATGCATGTTCCTAATTAAGCTGGGACCCCCAGCTCAACTGAGCCGTGGCAAACCTGTAACCTTTTAACGGGCAAGACTGAAAAAATCCTCAAGTCAAGCCTCATCGCCAATCTATAGTCCTGTCCAATCCATCGCCAATGATGTTACAGGTGGTCTTTTTTGAGACCGTTGCCCTATAAAATTGGCATTTTATTAGTTTATACGAAGCGACTGCCATCTGACCTTCCAACCCGAAAGAGCCTTGCCTTATTGAGAATAGGTCCGGTTTTCTCAAGATATTATCGCTTATCGCAAAGCGACTGATAAATATCAAATAATATTCCGTTCATAAGTTCTGAAAAACTCAGTGGAACTGGGTTTAAACCCGAAACCTCAGTGTCTTACCCCCATGCCCCAGGCTACCAACGTATAACCTACTTACCAATTTTATAAATTTTGATTAGCCTACAGCCCGATGATAAGCGGTCACCATATCCTAAGGACGCCTGAAAATCAAAAGGTACCCTGTGCGTTGACGATGCGAGATGCTAGTTTTTAGTCTAAAGATTAAATTCTCTTTAGTTCGCGTTTGCCATCGGAATAGCGTCACAGTAAAAGGCTTTTAGGAGGTAAAGCGGTGGCCTAAGCCTTTCTTTACTAGTCTTATATTGTAACATTGAGGACAAAATACAGGATGAACTGGGATACGAGAGCTATCTTTATTACGGGATATCTGAATGCGCATTAATGTTTTGTTTTGATGTGAATTTAGATTTTTTTGTACACGTCAGTACACGTTAGTTCACGAAAAGCCGTATTTGACCTTTTTATGTCGTGTGGAAACGCAACTATAGCTCTTTTTTACATGCATGAAATATCACTTCATATTTTGCCAATCGCTTTTCAGTTACGGGAAACATCGTGAGGAAACCATGCCATTTCGATTAAAGTCTAAGTTACCTTTTTGTAATTAAACCAGACCAGTTCTTTCATAAACTATATCTACGCCAACTCTTGAGATTACGCTACCGAGCTGGCCTCACAATTATTGTCTTCCGGCCCGCGGGACCCCCATTAAATATGCCCAATAAAATTACCATGAACAAACATTTCTGGCTACTAATAATAAGTTCGGTGCTTATTTTGTTATTTGGTTCAATTCAATATCAATAATGTCACATTTCACATGTTGTTTATACTTATACTTACTAGCATAGAATCGTAAAAAAATCATCTCCATTTTCATCACCAGGTATTTTTTTTTTAAATCGGCCAAGTGCGTGTCGGATCACGCATAATGGAGGGTTCCGTACTTTCAATGGAATAAAAACCAAACTAATGCCAATAGGTCGTATCTGATGCCGTGATGCCTATGGAAGAAGTGTGTATGATGCCGATAATGTTCATATCATAATAATTGTTCATATCATATGTGCTAAGGCGCATCTTCTCAAAATTTTTCATATTTTTTGGACTTACGGTTCAAAAGTTACAGGGGGGGAGGGGGGCACACAATTTTTCTGACTTCGAAGCGATTATTTCAGAAAATATTCACTTGATTACAAAATGTTCAAAGAAACCTCAATGTTATTTTTAAAGACCTATCGATTGATATACACATTTTGATATTTGAATAAAAAAAAAATTCGAAATTTATTTACATGTATGGAGCGCCCCCCTGAAAATATTTTTTTTCTGCAATTTAACTACATAACTACGTAGCGGCATACAAAATACACCTTATGTGTAAATTTTGTTAAGATATGTTTTATAGTTTCCGAGTAAAATGGCTGTGACATACGGACGGACGGACATGACGAAACTATAAGGGTTCCGTTATTGCCATTAAATGGCTCCCTTAAGCGGTGTCAAAAGCCGGGATAAGAGCTAGGAAGATGATAATTAATAGTAGTTTATGCAACAGTTGTATAAGAGGGGTCAAAAAAGGTGAGTGGCGTGGGTAACAATTTGAGCCGTAGGCGAAAATTGTTAAGAAAAACGCCACGAACATTTTTTTACCTACTTATACGACGTTGCATACAATACTTTTTCTACGAATACACTTACTTTTACATAAAATGCGAAATTGAAAACTTCATGGATATCGCAGTTATTTTGTCCACCTAATCAACAATCATTTAAGTTTTACCTTTTAAATTAAAACACTATTTTTCAATAATACTAACATTACTAACACAAATACACACCGTCGTTATTTGATCAATTATTAAAGAGCTACAGAGATTAGTAAAAATACACAATTCGCCCCAACAAACGAACGGGAAACATAAAAAACTACGAAGTAGTTCTGTGGTTCTTTTATTTCTTTCTTTTTTAAAGTTTTTTTTTCTAAAAACGCTGCGTTTATTTAGGTTTCTTAGGTTGGCAGTAATTTATTTTATATTAATAGTCGTGTTTGCACGCGATTCCGCGATACTATTTTGGCGCTTTTATAGAACAAGTGTTATTTTGGGGAATAGACTAGATAGACTTTTCATCGAGTGTATTAACTATGTTCTTATAAAGGTGTTGACGAATGTATAAATGACAGATAAAAGTACAGGAGTAGAAAAAAGGTCTTATATACCTAACTTAGTAGAAATGTCTTCGAGTCGATACTTTCTTTGCACGCCATGTTCGCAATACATCTTTCATCCTTACGTCTCAAACGTTCTATTATTCGCCTTCACAGCTCCACTCCTGTTTTCCATTTAGTTATATCGCTATTGGCGAAGCTTCAGCTGTCGAATAAATTGCGATTTAACTTTGATGTGCTGAGAAAGTTGAACATTCTTGCAAGAGCTTGCATAAGCTGATTTGACAAGTCTATATTTCATACGGTATTTTTATGAAATACCGTTTGCAAGGAGAAAATGATATGAAATCAATGGTCAAGTTATTTGGATTTTTCTTCATATTCTCCTAGTGTCGAATCGAATTCATAAACCTACAAAATTTTAGTTTTTTTTATTATTTACATGCTATAATAAAATTAGAGACACCTAATTATGAAAGTAAAAATCTATCAACGTAATCGTGTGTTATCAAAAAGATAGCATTATAAATTAGTCCTAATGGACTAAGAGCTGGCCAGGTCATATTTTACACAATAATGAGAGCAAAAAAACCCGTCTGGTTAGGTTGCTATTCGTTCCTTATTGCTAGATCCGGGCATCTGGCAGCTTTTAACACTTTCCGTACCACACTTCGTTACGCTCGTAGCCGATCCTATCGTTTTCCTCGTATGTAGCGGATAGCGCCTAAGAACAGAGAGCCAACTTCTTCAACTTACAGACAACTTCGGACACAACGGAACTGTCAGCTGGCGAATTCACGGATCCACCACCGCATCGACTCAAATCGCGTCGCCCTACGAGCGATGCTGCAAGGAAGCTGAGAGCTGAAGGATTTCAGCTAGAGCAAGCGTGGAAGAAAGAGTGAGTGGAAGCGGTTGGCGATCAGTGTTGCCTACGTATTGGAAACCCAACTCAGTAGCCGAAGGGATTTTAGCTTCAGAGAAAATACTGGTGCCGCCTGAACAGAATCCGTACGGGTCACGGCAGGTGCAAGTACATGTTGCACAAATGGGGATGGAGCAAAAGCCCGATGTGTGACTGCGGCCTTGAAGACCAAACTACTCAGCACATCGTGGAGCGCTGCCCAAAGCGACGTTATCAAGGCGACCCGAAGGACCTCTATACTAACTTAACATCAGACGCGGTCGACTGGCTGATGTCGATTTATCGAACGAGCGAAGTGAGTTCTTAATACAAACAACTTCGGCTACTGGGACGTTTCGGCATTTCGATGGCTTTTTGATTTTGAGAGTTTGTTCCGCGATAACTTTAGTAACGTTTTTCTGATCTTTATGAAATTTGTTGGGGTTGTAGCAGAGATCAATATAATTTGAGAGTTCGTATATGAGCAGGATCGGTCAACCGGTTATGGAGCTAGAAGGCGCGAAAAAATCATCACATGGGTCTTGCTATATTGGTCAGCTTGTTTGCAAGTAAATCGCGAGTTCTCAGTTCGAGGCGGACTACTAGTAGTATAGACAAACAAGAACATACGGCCCTCGAAGATACGAGTCCACCTATAGCGCTTTCGGCCGAGATATTACATAGTGCTTTTCACGACTACTGTGAGGAAATAAAAAAAACATTTGTCATAACTAGTAGTCCGCCTCGAACTCAGAACTCGCGATTTCCTTGCAAACGAAATGACCAATATAACAAGACCTTTCTGAAGATTTTTTTTCGCCTTCTAGCTCCACAACCCCTTGAACGATCCTGCTCATATACGAACTAAAAAATTATATGTATCTCTGCTACAACCCCAACAAATTTCATAAAGATCAGAAAAACGTTACTAAAGTTATCGCGGAACAAACTCTCAAAATCAAAAAGCCATCGAAATGCCGAGAAGTCCCACTAGCCGAAGTTGTTTGTAAGAACTCACTTCGCTCGTTCAATAAATGCTTTAATAGAATATCCAATTACCGAGCTGACGAAATTCTCAATGCCTTCAATCATCTTTTTGCATTTATTTTTACATCGACTTTATAGCAGCCGTAAGCGACATCTAGGTGCCAACCACTAGAGTTAGATACCCTTCCCGCCGACCCTTTTACAAGTGTCACAACGGAAATAACAGATGGCGCCTGCTATCAACTCATAATTATTTTTACATGTTTTTAAAGTGGGTATTTCACTCATACATTAGTATGTTATTCAATCAAATACAAACATTGAAAACATTGAAAAAATAATCAACCCAGTTGGACTTGAACCAACTGGGTACCCACTTTAAAAACATGTAAAATAATTATGAGTTGATAGCAGGCGCCATCTGTTATTTCCGTTGTGACACTTGTAAAAGGGTCGGCGGGAAGGGTATCTAACTCTAGTGGTTGGCACCTAGATGTCGCTTACGGCTGCTATAAAGTCGATGTAAAAATAAATGCAAAAAGATGATTGAAGGCATTGAGAATTTCGTCAGCTCGGTAACTGAACCCATAGCTTAATTGGTAAAGCGATATCGAGCCCCGGTAAGGCGTATCGATGTTGGTTCAAGTCCAACTGGGTTGATTATTTTTTCAATGTTTTCAATGTTTGTATTTGATTGAATAACATACTAATGTATGAGTGAAATACCCACTTTAAAACATGTAAAAATAATTATGAGTTGATAGCAGGCGCCATCTGTTATTTCCGTTGTGACACTTGTAAAAGGGTCGGCGGGAAGGGTATCTAACTCTAGTGGTTGGCACCTAGATGTCGCTTACGGCTGCTATAAAGTCGATGTAAAAATAAATGCAAATAGAATATCCAATTCAGTATTCCATTCCCGCCTTTTTACTTTTTTTTTCACTTTCAAGAAGCGTTTTTCTGTTGTTTGCTCCAAACCGACTCTTTACTTAAAGGCGTTTTTGATAGAAAACCACAAACGGCTAAAAAAAGTAAAAACGCCTTAAGGGTGAATAAATGGTTTTGACGTTTCTTTTTTTTTTAAACAGGTAATTGGCCCGATAAACAACCTTATTTTATTTTTGAAACATAAAGTTGTGCCAAAAAAAGACCTTTTAATGTTTTTAATGAATTAAATGACATACCTGGACAATTTACTTTCCAACTAATGACATTTCATCGCTACAATAACATTGCTGTAGTGGTGGTTCAGGTGCTACAGTAAATGCTTACTTTCCAGCTTGGATTTTGACCATCTTTTGTCACATTTCCGAACAGTAGCGTGAAAAATAAATAGCTGGCTACCTAGACGTCGATGGCTTTTTGATTTTGAATAGTTGTTCCGCGATAACTTTAGTAACGTTTTTCTGATCTTTATGAAGTTTGATGGGGATGTAGCAGAGACCAATATAATTTGAGAGTTCGTATATGAGCAGGATCGATCAAGGGGTTATGGAGCTAGAAGGCGCAGAAAAATCATTGTAAGGGTTTTGTTATATTGGTCAACTTGTTTGCAAGGAAATCGCGAGTTCTCAGTTCGAGGCGGATATACATACATAGTTATTATTACAAAAGAAATACATCGGTAAATCGAAATAAAGAAACGAACAAAACGGCCCCATTTTTCCAGTCCCACTTTTCCTTTTCGCCCTCAAATCCCGTGAATGTAGTCGTTTAACCACGGAACAGGGGAAACCACTCCGAGAGCGCGAAACGGCGCAATAATAAATACTTTTGTGGCGTAATGGCGCGGCAGAAGTGATTAGATTAGGATTTGGCCTTTTTGGGGATTATTATCCTGGCAACACAGAATATAGGCTGAGTCCCGGTAAAATCTTTTGCCTATTTTTCTTTTTTGTTGCAATCACAGGGCGAACACGTCATACTCGATCGTCGATTGAGCGCCTTTGTGTGCACGGCACATTTGTACACGCTTCAATGTGTGCGTGCGTCTTAGGGCGCTGTTTCCGCTGTCGTAATGACGTTTGACAATACGCCGACATTTTGCTCTTTAACGATGCGCTGCCAACCTGACGGATTAGCCTACTAGTTCCCTACCAATCGGCCGCCGCGCGGTGAGGTAATTCTGTTCGGGGCGGGGCGTAGCGTGGCCATTCTGTATGAAATACTATTATCTATTCTGTGTTGCAATGGTGGGGACGGGAATCTAACATATAATAGTAGCACTTCTGTAAATAAACCACCAATACTTTCTCTTTTTCTTTTAACGAGAAAATAATTTTCCAAAGCGATCCAGCTCGCTTCTCATAAATGTATGGAAACCGTCACGTGACCTCCGATGTTCATGTGACGGTTCCTATACAAAATGAAGTGTCGGGAGTGTCATGTAGGACGCAGAACGGAACAGCATCCACAAACTAAACTACTTAATGTTATTTTTATACATTTACTTTGTAGGTATTGGGTAAGGACAAACCAGTGGTTTTCCTTTAGTATTCAAATACCTAAATTGAGGAATTTTTGATGCATTGATTTAAGATGAAGTGAAATCAGTTGAAGTAATTACTTATTTTTTTTAAAGTCTATTAAATATAAAGATTAAAAATTACGTTTCTATATCTAAAAATTAAAAAAGTTTAATAAATATTTCCAGTTAAATCTTGAAGCAAATCAAATTATTTTGTTCAATATTTTTTGATCAGCTTATATGCAAGTAAAACACACACACTACTATATATAAACTGAAAATAGATGTCATATACTTCAGAAAAAGTGACCAAACCCTCCGGTGTCCGAGGCCAGATTTGAACTGGCGTCTTCAGCTTTCGCGGCGGTTTTTTCTGAAGTATACATCTATTTTCTATTTCCAGTTAAGCTATCGACAATTTCTAGCCAGACAGCAAAGTACAACTGTTAGTAAAAGGGGCTACAAAACACAGTAACTCTAATATCAGGTCCCAAAGTTCGAAAAGCTCTCAAACGTCCCGAGAGCTCATTAAGCGGCCGACTTCCGGAAAATGGCGGCGCTTCCGGCCCCGGAGTTCTCTGTGGAACTTTGTTCTTTGAAATAATACTGGAATGAATCTAGAATAGCGTAAAGCTTTGGATTTTCGATTTTAGGCGCCTAAGAAGATTTTTTTTCAGTATATTTACAATTTTTTTTTTTTTTTTTATTAATATGATAGAACATAAGTTTGTATGATTGGATATTTGGGTGTTTGTTCCTTGTTCGCGCAAAAATGGATTTTAATAAAAGCTAGCACCAAAATAGATTATAACTAGAGAGAAATATAATATACATTTTATCCCGGAATTCAGTGACACTGGTTCGATATAAACTGTTTTTTTAGGGTTTCGTAGTCAACTAGGAACTCTTATAGTTTCGCCATGTCCGTCTGTCCGCGGCTTAGCTCAGTGATAGTAGAAAACTCAAATTTGGTTTGAATATGTGTAGAACAAAAATTAGATTTTTTTATTTATTAGGGGGTACCTCCCCTACACATGAAGTGGGGGGGTGATTTTTTTTTGGCTCCAAATCTATCATGTGGGGTATCGCTGTATAGGTCTTTGAAAAAAAATAGAGGTCTTCTAATACAATTTTTGGATAAAACTAATAGTTTCGTAAATAATAGCTTCGAAAGTTCGAGAAACGGCGTCCCTCCCATCTAACTTTTGAACCCATATATTAATAAGTTAGGTAAGCCTATTTGGAAATCGCAAATTGATGTGATGATGAAGGTCAAGTGGCCACTTAAAAGTATTTCACTTTCTACCTAGCGTAAAAAAACACCAAACTACTTTACCAACATCCCTTTTAGCTGCTGTTTAAAAACAAAACCCGACTGAGAGCCGCGCCTTGGTCTGGCCGCCATTTTGTCCTCAAAACAACATGGCGACGGCGGTGACAATGGCTAATGGCACCGGGAAGTGTTTTTGAAAGGAAAGGTTTCGGAGACTGTGTTTTTACAGGTTTTTTCATACTTTTAACGTAAATTCAGTTTCTTAGCGTCGAGTTTCTTACTATTGGGTAACCATTTTAAAACACAAATAGTTTTATTGTTAATAAAATGAATGATAAGTTACGTGCATATTTATTGAGAAACGAAAATAGGTTGTGCAATATTGTTACAATTTCTAACATATTTTTTTCTTGTGACATTTGTTCGAATATTTAGGTAAAAATGTAGGTACCTACTTGACGTTACGCATTTAATATGTTAGCGAGTGATTATACCTACTGATTATGTACATACCGAGATTTTTTTATCAGTAATTTAACTACCCTAACTAAGAACTACGTATAAAATTAATATGAAGCAAAATTGATATTACAGAATAGCCCAGAATTTATTCTGGGCTATTCTGTAATATAAATATATAGGGTGGGGCCTGTAACTAAAGCAAAAAATTAAAACGTAGATTCTAGTCCTCAAACTAGACAACTTTTGTGTAGCAACTTTTTAAAATCATAAAGTTTTTAGATTGTTATTTTTTCAAACAAAGTAAATAGTATTTTCAATGTACTTAAAACTCCGTCTAATTGACATCGCCTGTCAGTCTAGTCACTCTACAGACATAATCAATTTCATAGTACATTGCGTGTTCGAATTAACTTTAAAATGTAATAAAATTCAAAACGCAAATTTTTTTTCAAAGTCGTCAAACAAACGTTGCGTAGTTTGAGGAGAAGAATGTACATTTTAATTTTTTGCTTTAGTTACAGGCCCCACCGTGTATAATAAACCCATACTTAATTTAATAAGAAAATCCCATCGCTCACATGCTGAAAACAGGGCACTTCGTCGCAAAGGTAATTAGCCACAATAATTAATTTAACTAATTACAAGCTCAAGTGCTCGCCGCCATCTTGGAAGCCGCGAAATGGAGACCGGAATCGGAAATTAATGGCGGCTCTTTATTAATTGCCGCGGGTCGTTAAGATTTTCTATTATTTTGTTCTTTTTAGTTTTTGGTGAATGAACACACGTTTTTTCTTGTGATAATTTTTTGTGCTATCCTTTATTTATGACTTTTTAAGATGTGTGTGTTGGACCCGGGTATGTCCTTTAACTACGTCCGGACACGAGTATGTCCAAAAACTACGTCCAAAAGAGAAGTATGGGTACAGCGAATGTCATCTCACTCTAATCTGGAGCAGAGCCCGACTGGGGAAGTACCTCCATCTTACAGAAAACCACAGCCAAATAGCACTACACCCTACTCATAGTGTTGTGTTCCTGCTGGTAGTAAGGTTGCCAAAGAGCTCAAAGAGGACAAAGTGTGTTGCGGATGAGGGACCCTCTTGTTCCTTTAGCCGTCAACACAGTGAATCCTCCCTGTAAAGGGTCGGCAACGCGCATGTGACACCTCTAGAGTTGCAGGCGTCCATAGTCTATTGTAGCAGCTTACCATCAGGCGGGCCGTTTGCTTGTTTGCCACCGTCGTTGTAAAAAAAAATTACGAATATAATATACCTCATATGGTTCATTGGCTTATCATTGTATTTTTTTTACGTATTGGTGTCGTTCTTTAATATTAATAATTTTAAACAAAAAAGAACCGACTTCACTTAGCATCCACCTTTACAACAGCAAATGCTCGAGCTGCTGTAAAAAATACTCAAATCACTATAGGTGTGCCTATAATAGTTGAAGAGTTCTCTCGATTTCTCCAGGATCCCATCATTAGATCCTGACCTGGTTACAATGGGACCAACTGTGAAGTATACTCTATCAAACAAAAAAAGAATTTTTCAAATCGGTCCAGCCATCTTCGAATAATCGGTGAACATACATAAAAAAAAAAAAAAAAAATAGCCAAAACAAAGATCCCGACGAATTGATAACCTCCTCCTTCGAAATCTTGAAGTCGGTTGAAAAGTCAATAATGAGAAATAAACTTCGTACTAAGCCACGATGACTATTTTTAGAAAAATCGATTTACGCTAGTTTAGGCCGACTGTCGACGGTAGAAATTAGAATATGGAACAGCATAATATAGAAATATATGAAATATATATTTGAATCTTCCTTCTAGCGTTTGTCCCATGTTTTTGCTCTATTGAGTATAGGGTCCGCTCGGCAACCTAATCCCGGGAATTGGCGTAGGCACTAGTTTTTACGAAAGCGACTGACGTCTGACCTTTCAACCCAGACGGGAAAGTAGGCCTTGTTGGGATTAGATCCAGTTTCCTCACGATCCTTCACCGAAAAGCGACTGGTAAATATCAAATGATATTGAATATCACTTGAGTTCCGAAAAACTCAGTGGTACGAGCCGGGGTTTGAACCCGCGACCTTCGGATTGAAAGTCTGACGTCTTACCGTCAGGCCACCAGCGCTTTATCAACGCGTTGAAATTACAAAAAAATACCAGAGAATGAGTACTGATAGTCCGGTTCAAACCACACGCATAATAAACATGAACGTTTGAAATAAATGTATACTACATTAGGGCTTGAAATCCGGATATTTCGAATAGTTATATGTATGGAAACTAATCGAAATATCCGTATTATCCGGATAATTTCAAGCCTTAGTATGCATATAACTTCATTTCATTTCTTTTAAATTAGAATGTAAAAAGCTAGCCTCGAGCGAGGCTTAAACACGCTTTTCAAGAGCGCAATAATTTGTTATTAGTTTATAAGGTTTTACTTTTAGCACATTCATCCATGAATTGTAAAAAAATACTATAATTTAATGGTCAAAGAAATAGAAATCATAATGTATCAAACCTCAATTAAACGAGTTTTAATAACGTGTACAGCATTATCGGTTTTACTCCTACCTTAAAATAAACATATTGGTAGAGTGCCAATAATAAATAGTACAAACTATCCATTATTAAAACAATTCAAATTAACCCTCATCGTATTTGAATTCAATTAACTTTTCAACTGAAATTACAAAATTGAACGGGAATCAACATTGCAATTGGTTATCAATTTCCAAGTCTCCGAACAATTGGTTTCACCGCATAAAGTATTAAAAGCCTGTGGATATTGTAATGGGCGGCGAGAGGGTTACGGAGCTACGAAAGGGTTAAAATTTTAAATATTTGAACGTTTACGTTCTTAATAGTTTTAACGGCCTCTTAGCCTAGTTGGTAGTGACCCTGCCTTTGAAGCAGGAGGTCCCGGGTTCGAATCCTGGTCGGGGCATTTATTTGTGTGTTTATCACATATATTTGTTCCTGAGTTACGGATGTTTTCTACATATTTAAGTATTTATCTATATTTATCTATTATATATATATATATATATATATATATATATATAGTCGTATTACCCACGACACAAGCCTTATTGAGCTTACCGTGGGACTTAGTTGATTTGTGTAATATTGCCCCATAAAAAATATTTATTTATTTATTTTAATTGGTTTCATTCGCGGCTACTTATGTATAAAAAAAAACATATAAGATGTATAAAGGATATGGTGGAAAAATTTAGTCATCAGGTAAGTCTCAGTAGCTTAGTTGGTTAGAGCGACGGGCATGTATCCCGGAGTCTCGTCTGAGCCAGTGGAATTTTCAACGTTACCTTTATTTCGAAACAAAAAAATCATTACTGTAATGAAATGAAAACCCGGCCAAGAGCATGCCGGGCCATGCTCAGTGTAGGGTTCCGTAGTTGCCGGCTCGTCACAATAAATCCACTCAAAAGATTGTTTTTATAGGATATTTTGTGGCACTTACGTCATTTTACTAAGCGCCAAGTAAATGTTTAAGTTTCTATACAAAATGAACATGACAAGTTTTTGAGTACGAGTACATTGGCTTTATCGAGATTAGGTCCGGTTTCCTCACGATGTTTTCCTTCACCGAAAAGCGACTGGTAAATATCAAATGATATTCCGTACATAAGTTCCGAAAAACTGGTACGAGCCGAGGTTTGCACCCGAGACCTCCGGATGGAAAGTCAGTCGTTTTATCGCCCGGCAACCAGCGCTTATGAAAATATTGGTGAGGATATCCATAAAATATGTAATTAAGGTACTTAATTATTTACCTCATTATTTGCGTGTTACATTGACTAAAATATTTTGACAAAAATATACTTGCAAATTTTCTCGTTCTTCAAACACAAAATTATATTCTTATTTCGCACAACCGTAAAGAAGTTCATGAAAAATGCAGCGTGGACATTAACGCCTCCTCCACACGCTGTAAGGATATTAACGCCTCCTCCACACGGACCGACTCCGCGCCAATTCGGCGCAATCAATTATTCACAGTAACGGATACCGTTTTGGCAAACGTTGTGAAAGGATAGTGTGGATGAGGCCCTAGTTTTTTTGGGGATAATATTTTTTCTCAAATATGCGATGAAATTTCGTCGTTATATTCCTTATTATATTATAGGCTCGGAAATATCCTATTTCGTGCGCGGCAACTTGAGGAGACTGTATTAGGATTTCATACAACTTTTCAGGCTTGGCGGCAGGTTTTTAAGAACAACAGGTTTTTTTCTCGTCACTCGTGTGTTTGTAGTTATCGTAACTAAAGTGAGAATAATAATAGAAGTTTACGAGTACACTTAAGTCTTATTTATCAACTGATTTTTTTTTTCATTATTTCTTTCATTGCATTTTTTTCTACTTTGCTAGGAGCTATTAAGAGCCCGCGAGGTATACGGGCGAATTACCTTCCATTATACGTATTAAATCTGTGGATTTATGGTATGAATAGACATCGTTTAGTGTGTCTTTTCTTTGTGCATGGGGCTCTGCCCCCCGAGCCCCCCTTTTACCGCCTATCATGTAATAAACTCTATCAATATTCTTTTTCTCCCGTCTTAAACTTTTAACCTTACCATTTTTGGTATGCTACATTACTTGCCGAGGGCTGTAAAAGAAAGGGTTGTAAATATGCGATAGAGGGCTTTCTTTTTTACTGCCCGTGGTGAGTACACAATTTTACGTCTCCACCTGGGCATGCGTACGCGTAGCGTGCGGTAAACCTCACATTATGGCTAGGTGTGACGTAAAAATCATTCCCTGTGTTTTGTGTGCCTTGTGTTGTGATACCCGTGCCCGGTCAGAATCTGCGGCAAGTAGAATTATTTTCATATTTGAGAAAAGCACTATACATAATACCTCCTCGGCACGAATACAGAGACCTCGTATCGCTATCCGGTCTATAATTGCTCCGCCGGTAATCCTTATTTTCCCAGCCGTTTTGCTGTAATGTATTATTTCTCAAACATGCGTGGAAATGTTGTCGTTACGTTAGTGAATATAGGCTCGGAAGCATTACGTTTCGGGTGCCTTAGTGATATTTAAATAAATAAATAAAAAGCCTTTTAATTCCGTAACTTAAAAACTATTTACAATTTGATATGTATTTATTTATTAGCGTTAGGACCCCTGTCGGGTATAGGCACAGTCTTTACTCAATATGAAAATAATTTTCATACTACTTTGCCGGGCGCCGGCCGCGCCACCATACCTAAATTATACCGGGAGACCCCGTGTGCGATAAACTTGGTAGTTTTAAATATTTTTATTACTGAGCAATAAAAAAAAAAAGATTAAATCACTATAGATGCGTGAAAACTGATTCCCGGCCTCGTATCCCTATCCGTACCTACTTGGCCCGTAATTCATATTTTCCAAGCCTCTGCTGTAAATGCTGTAATGTACTATTTAAGCTTATTTGCTTGACGCTAATTATTAAAAAAAAAAGTAGGTATACTCGTATTTGTGCTGACGCGCCCTTCTTAAACGGTTCATAATAAAGTAAATATTTAGGTTCCTACGCAAAATAAAAACAAGTTAGGAAGTACATGGGCTTTATAACATGTTCGTCAACAAGCTACTGCCGCTATAACTTTCAAATGTCAATGTCAAATTGTACGGATTTGCGAAAGTGGGACAGACAAACAATTAGTTTATGGCTATATTACTATGCTAGGGATAGTAGGAATTCCAAGCTATGACTCATGGTTTGTGAGCTATGCGATAGACATGCAGTATGGCTGATTTACATAAAATACAACTAGTTGTTTACGTCTTGTGTATTTTTAGGCAGACCATAGTTTTTATTTTATTTATTAGGCACACCAGACAGACAACATTCCATAAATTAATAGAAAATTACATGTAAGGTAGGTTTTTTATAACAATGCCATCCAAAATAGGCATGCACAGCACAGATAAAATAGTTATACAGTTTTCGGACCCGGGGTATGTCCTTAAACTACGTCCGGACCTGGGTATGTCCTTAAACTACGTCCGGACCTGGGTATGTCCTTAAACTACGCCAAAAAGAGAGGTATGGGCACTGCGAATGGCATCTCGCTAAGTGTGGTAGGGCACGTTCAGCGAATGTCACCGCTCAAATCTGGAGCAGAGCCCGACTGGGGAAGTACCTCCACCTTACAGAAAACCACAGCCAAATAGCACTAGACCTTACTCATAGTGTTGTGTTCCTGCTGGTGAGTAAGGTTCCCAAAGAGCTCAAAGAGGACCCAGTGTGTTGACGATGAGGGACCTTCTTGTTCCTTTAGTCGTCAACACAGTGAATCCTCCTTTTTGTAAAGGGTCGGCAACGCGCAAGTGACTCCTTTGGAGTTGCAGGCGTCCATAGGTTACGGTAGCTGCTTACCATCAGGCGGGCCGTATGCTTGTTTGCCACCTTCATGGTATTAAAAAAAAACATACGAGCAAAAACTATCCTAAAACTACGAGTATGCCTACTTACTAAATTAAACTATAGATAAGTGTTTTAAGCAAGTGCTAAAATGTGTTATTAAAACATATTTAGGTGTGATGGCCAAGAGCATACGACCTGCCCCTTGAATACTTGAGTTTTCAACCGACATCAAGATTTCGAAGGAGGAAGTTTTCAATTCGTCGGGATCTTTGTTTTTGCAAATTTCTTTTTATCTATGTTCATCGATTATTCGAAGACGGTTGGACCGATTTGGAAATATCTGTTTTTGTTTGAAAGAGTACTTCACAGTTGGTCCCATTGTAACCAGGCCAGATCCGATGATGGGATCCTGGAGAAATCGAGGGAACTCTTCAAATATTATAGGTACACCTATAGTGATTTAAATATTTACAGTAGCTCGCGCATTTCCTAAGTGAAGTTGGTTCTTTTTTGTTTAAAATTATTAATAGTTTATTTTGTCTTCATAAATTAACAAAAGAGTTACTTCCGTCAGTTATGCATCTTGCAAAAATAAGTCATTAACTAAACTTTCCTAAGTGATTAACTAAATTCACCAGCACGAGGTACTAAGAAAGAAACGTTACGAATTAATACTTTTAAGTACTTATCAAATTGTTGAAATTTTAAGCGTCTAGGCAGGCAGAGTCCTTGAAATGCTAAATTGTTTTAAGCCCTCTTGTACCCCGTTAAAGCTTGAAATAAGCGCGTAGTTGTTTAAGAGGCTGACAACACCCGATGACCTTCAAATTGACTTTACTCAAACAGTTTTTTAGCTATAACTACTTATTTTGAATATAAAAAAAAATATGTCATATTCGTTATATTTGGAAGAACTTCGCTAATTCCGATACACGATTGGACGAAATCGACTCGATAGAAAATAATTCCAAGGTTACATCTTAAAATTAGCTTTAAACAGTTGTACGTCTTTAGTTTCTTGACTTTCTGTAACTAAGAACAAAATTCCACCACAGTGATACTAAAAACTTCGTTGTTTTATATTTCTCAATTAATGCGTAGTTTTTTTATTCATCATTTTGCAAAATTTACAATGTGCTCCCATACTAATTGTAACACAGTGTTTCTCTTTCACTCGCGCTGAAAAAGATATGGAGGGAATTAGCTGTTTTCAGCCCCTTAAGTATAAAATTGTTGAAATTTAGGTAGGCAGAGTCCTTGAAATACTAAAATATTTTAAGCCCCCTTTGTACCCCGTTAAAGCCTGAAATAAGCACGAAGCACGTAGTTGTTTAATGTTAACCTAGCTTAAAATGTTGAAAGTAAAAATTGGTTAAGAACATGTCGGGCCATTCTTTAAATTTAGGGTTCTGTTGTTGTTGTCCGTCGCAATGTCACAATAGGTGGAAAAGGGTTTTTTTTGTAGGATAGGTACTATAAAAGAAGCTAAATAAGAGTATTTTTGCGGCACTTAGGTCCTGTGTAACTTTTTGAGATAACATTAAAAGATCTCTGATCATCTCAACCGATAATGTTTAATAGTTTTTTGGTTTTTTTGTTTTTTTGGAGGTAGGTATATCGGAACTTTTTTTAACGTATTTTCGACTAGATTTCCGCTACCCCAAGGTTATCTGGAAGCGATCGCTCTCTAGCGATAAGACCGCCTGCTGACTGCATCTACTTTTAATTTGTGTACTGTGCTGTTCTATTTTATTGAGGTGTGCAATAAAGAGTATTTGCATTTTATTGTATTAATGACCTATCCACACTAAGCAAAAAAAAAACTTCACTTTACAAATGCATTGAATGGATGGTCCTTTAAAAATATTATTTATTTTCGTTGTTATTTTGTCACTTCGTCGGTAAGCCATGGCAAATTAAGCCGGTGACAGACAGACGGACAGAACAGGAGACAGCGTAGCGAATCCGTAAGGGTCCCACTTTGCCATTTTGTCTACGGAACCCTAAAAAAGAAACAAGTCCACAATACTCCCGCGGCGCCGGAGGGCTGCGTTAAAATTTAATATTTAATTATTCGTTCGCGTGCTGAATGTGATACTCTATAGTCTATGGTAGGTACCAAGTATTTTTACGCGTGGATCGTGGCATCGAGTATTTTACTTGGTATAAATACTTTTGAGGTAACAGTGACCTGTATATAAAACTTGTCTCGCGGGCTACCGTAATTATAAGGGGATCATGAAATAACGAGTAAAAACTAAATATAATAGTTTAAATTTATAATTATTTTGACAAAAACGGGACTTAATTGCGTACACTTACTCACGACACGTTCGAAACGTCAGGAAAATAATAAAAGTAAGTGTACGCGATTAAATCCCGCTTTTGTCAGAATAATGAATGAAAGTCGTGCGAGTTTTAATCAGAAAATTAATAATACCTATATATTATAAGTACCCCAGTCGATGCGTCCTGTTTGATCTGGCCTGAGACCTACATTTTTGACAACGATTCTTTTGTTTTAAGCTGTAGTTATCGTTGATTGGTTGTATTGTACTACTTAAAGTAGCAGGTTATTTTATGATGACATTGATGACCCGTATTTTAACTTACTTACCTGTAATATTTCTATCCCAGTTATTTGTACCCGTTCCACTTTACCTAACCTACTATCAAATCCAATAACAACTGATTAATATTAAACCATAACACTAAGCAATAAGGCTGATTTTACCTTGTGCTCGGAAAATTTCTATTGACGAAATTACGAAGAAGCGATTACAAAGGAATTAGCGATTCATGAATCGATAGGTACTTCCGTGTTTCGTAATTTGAGAACTTAGTACAGGAAAAACAGTATATAACATATTACTAGCCTACTAGTCAAACTGGCCGAATAAGGAATAGCAGTCGAATGTATGTGGCATTATTAATAACTTCGCTCTACTCTAGTAGACTAGTCCAAGACCAAACAAAATGTTTATCCCCGAATAATTAATATTGCATACGTGATAGTTAAAATTAAAATGTTAATTTTCATGATTTTCCTTTTGTTTTAGAGGGCTGTGTTATGTAAAAAAAACCTAGTTCGTAACCGTTTGATTCCTGGCTAAGGCAAGTGATTTTTCAATAATGTTTGAATGCAGTTCCAATTATATTTAAAATCAAAACGAAGTCTTCCTTCAGTAAAATTTCATATCTTCAATATTTAAGGCAATTTTCCTCCGTGTGGCAAGGTTTTGGGACACCCTGTATAGTCATTTATATCACTTGTTTACGCAACCTTAACCCTACGCTTTGCAAAATGTTTGTTTAACAGCTATTTAACCGATCATTAACTCTGTGTAAACAACTTACCTGTCCAAATGTCAATAACAAACGTTAAAAGTTGATTTACCTTCGTAATTACAATGAATAATTACGGGACTGTTCATTTATTAAGTACGAGTGTGGCTAAGCTTGCGTTTGGTAATTTTTTAAAAACTTGTATTAATAATTTCATTCTGTATTCATTGTCTTTGAGTTTGTAAATATACAAACTAATTACGTTACCTAAATAATGACAGAGAGGAAGATCATTTAAGTTAAAAAAATGAATACATCGTCGGATGACAAACAAAACGCACTAAGGCTCTGGACACATGTCCACGGTACGACGTAGGAATTTCTAGTACTATACTAGCCCCCAACCAAACTGACGACCGGGACCATAAAACTCGGGTGAGGTGCAATAAAACTCGGCGGTCGTAATGATGGGAATGTGACGATTACGAAATGTTTTAAACGTCGATGTAATTTTAATATTTTAATTTTTTTAACTATAATTGCCTAATTATTCAGTGATCATTGTCTTCCTAAGTAAGATTCTTGTTTTGTGATAACCGAATGTGGTACATTATATATTATTAACAATTTAAAGATGGGTAATTATCAAATCATATACCTAATGTTATTATCATCTTTTAACGTAACGTAACTACACTTTTTAACGTAAGTAATTACACTGTTTACTACAAAAGGAATGCCATTGTCATTATTATTATATTGAATTCATGCACATAAAATGTATTTACTCACTCAACTTATCGTCAATATCGACATTCCTCAATGTGGGTTTACTACCTGCACTATAGGTCTCGGCTCGCTCCGTGAAAGACAATGGGAAACTGATAACGCGAGCTCAAGGGTTTTATGGCCCCGGTAGTCACTTTGGTTGGCCTGGGGGCTAGTATAAAAGCCGCCGTAAAGCTTGCCGTTTCGCGGTGGCGGTGCCGTACCGTGGACATGTGTCCAGAGCCTAACACCAATGTTCATAGCCACAATGAACCGTACTAGGAAAAACCTAAAATGGGACTGGGCTGGACATGTCTGCCGTATGCCGAAAGACTTATTTATGGACTAAAACACCACCAAGTGGGTCCCACAAGACAGAACCCGGCGTCAGGGCAGACCAAGGAAACGTTGGAGAGCCGAACTAGATGCCTTTCGTGCTCACTGGTGGGAGACTGCACTAGACCGGAATATGTGGAAAAAGGAGTTTGCCCCAGTACTTGTCCCAGTATTGGGACAATCTTGGCTCTTAAATAAATAAATAAAAAACTAGAACAAAAACAAGGCTGATTTCGTTGTTTTGCAATTAGTTAGTTTTAGTTGTCACGCGATGAAATGTCCCTACAATTTTCAA
The DNA here is from genome assembly GCA_947086415.1 of Pammene aurita. NCBI lineage: Eukaryota > Metazoa > Arthropoda > Insecta > Lepidoptera > Tortricidae > Pammene > Pammene aurita. The sequence goes on from OX352313.1 coordinate 17,896,672, forward strand.
ACATTGTTATAGCCCGACGCAAAAAATAGCCCTAAAACATTGATTTATTATATGTTCGACTAGATGGGCTATGTTTGTACGCCATGTTTGGCGATTGACAGCTGTCACTGAATCCTACTAGTTACTAAAACGGATATTAGACATTTGTAGGGCCCAATCTGTTGTGTACCCTGCCTCTCGCTCCCCTCCTTCAGCTCCCTAAGGGCCCTATCTCTTATAACACCTCCCAATCTGACAGATTGGGCCCTACAAATTGTTATGTCTAATACCGGTTTGAGTACTACACTGTTGGCGGTTGACAGCTGTCACTGTTTTTTTTTTCACTATAACTTTTGGCGCAAAGAATTTCTTAAGAATGTCATCTCCCGTTACTCAATGCCCTTAAATCCTTCCCTAAGTAACTACGTCACCTAAACCATTGCTTCTTCTAAACATTCTCTACCATTACAGAGACCTGAGCCGCAACGAATTGACGGCAATCAGCCGTCGTACCTTCCGTGGTCTCTCGGCCCTCAAGAGTCTGCACCTGGATGGAAACCAGCTTAAATGCATCGACGAGAAGGCGCTGGAGAACCTGAAGTGCCTGGAAGTATTGTAAGTTACAGTTATCCTTTTGCATTAGGACTTTTCGTGGTCTTTCTGCTCTTAAGAGTATCACACTTACATGGAAAGCAGCTCATGTATCGACAAGGTCCTGAAAAAGTTAAAGAGCTCGGAGCGCACTTGTTTTTTTCTTTTTACGATCTAATTAGGTAGTTGTTTGAGCATGCATGTCTTTGGTACTTTAGCTATACAGTGTGTCCTTAGCCATTGGAGTAAGCCTTAAATCCCACATAGGGTTACTTCTCAGGAATGCCCAAAGCAAATATTTTTTGACTTGGAATAAATTTTCTAACAAAAGTTATTTTCAATATCCAACAACAAAAAGAAGTTATGGGCAGTGTTTTTGACAATAATATATTAGTGACATGTCACGTCAGAGCAACGCAATGTGTTTGTATGTGTGTGTCGGTGTTGGCACCTGCTATTACACATTTGTCACATAAGACATTTATTCCTCAAGTTTCATTAATAAAAAAGATCATCAAATAGGATGAATGAGGTTGGATACTATTCAAATAGAATGGATTTCCTCATGATCTTTTAATTACATAGGTACTCCAAACTAAGAAATCGTAATTTGTCAATTTCTTCGTAACCACTGCGCCGATTGTTAAGATACTTGATATACTGGTTCTAAATACCCTAATGTATATCTACGTTTCGGCTTTGTCCAATGGATAAGGACACCCTGTATAAACAAATACTTTTACAAAACTTAAAAAAAAACTGAAACTCTTTTTAAATTATTAGGCGGCTTTCACACTGCTGCGATTTCTGCATGCGTCGCCGGTGCGCGAGCGAGATAGCGCTCTGCATTTGTATAGCGCTATCACGCTTGCACACCGTCGCCGCAACCGGTTGCGGCGCCAGTGTGATAATCGCCTTACTGTAACGTGTTTCATTATGTATCTAGTTGAAAAAATTAAATCTTAATTTATTCATCACAAGATGATCGTAAGTATTTTTTTTAATGCCAGTGTATGTCTTTTTAAGGCGCCGGAACAATTCTAGATAATCTAAATCTTAAACATTAGTACCGTCTAAGGAGAAAGATGAGACTGAGATTAGTTCAAATCATCCTGACTTGCAGGAAGTCTGTGGATAATGTGTATAGCATGACAAGGTGCTTGCAGTTTTTCTGATCTTTCGAAGATTAAAAAATCCGCAAGGAGTAGTGTTTATTGCGATTCTATTCGTTTTTTTAATGGAAACCTAAGCCTAAATGAACTAAAAGTCAATTAAAAACTATATCTTAATTTATACCTCGTATTTCGCCAATGTATCCTTATTTTTTTTAGCCATATCAGGGAAGAGTTTAAATGAGACCCTTTTCCCTATTATTGCCAATGAGATGCAAAATGGCGAATTTTAAAATCGTTTTCCCAAAAACCGCACTACGACAATCGCACGCTTATGTTAATAGGAAAAAAAATGAAGAGCTGCAAAAATACGTATCGAAAAAATCGTCTCATAAATATGGTACTACGCACTTATTACAACGGAATAAGATACTGTGGGACATATTTTTGAGTAAGATGAGTACACCCATATTTTTACAGCTGACTGTATAACATATTCATTATCTCAATAAATAGTTATTTGTGCAACAAGAGAGGAAAGTTGGTTTTTCTTGCGATTCTTTTGAGTCCCAAGTAAGCGAAAGATTCTAAGTTAGAATCTTGAGCGTAGCGAGGGACTCAAAAACACGAGATGTAAAATAACTTTGCTCTCGTGTGACACACTTTTCACCTCAGTAGTGAGAACATATTAAAGGTTAAAAATATGTATTTGGAATTTGTAATAAGACCCCGAAATATGAAGTGGCAGTTCATGGCCTTCACTAAATTAAAAAACTACTTTGTCTCACTCCCTGGAGTGACGAAAGTGCGACTTTCGTCACTGTGTATTCGCAGGGAAGTAGTCTTGTTCGAGCTGCTGAGGTGAAAAATTACAATTCATTATGGCTTATACCGCGTGTCGCCTGTAACACGAGCAAAAAATTAAATCGTTGATTCTACTTTGTTCAGCGAATTTAAAAATTAACTTGTGGTTTGATTTTTAGTACACTTTAAAGTTTATTCGAATACGCAATGGATTGCGAAATTGATTATGTCTGTATGGTGACAAGACTGACAAGCAATGTACGTTGAAATCCGTCCGGATTTTAACGTACATTGATTATACTATTTAGTTTGTATGAAAAAGAGACAATCTAAAGATTTCATATTTTATTAAAGTTGTTGAACAAAAGTTTTATAGTTTGAGGAGTAGAATCTACGTTTTAATTTTTTGCTCGGGTTACAGGCCACATGCTGTATATAACGGTTTTCTATTTTTTTTTTCAGAACTCTGAACAACAACAACCTAACGTACCTGTCATTGGAGCCGGCGGCGGTCGCGCGACTACACACACTGCGACTTACCGACAATCCGGTCGTGTGCGATTGTCGCGTCGCACGTCTGGCCAGCGCTGTCAAAAGTACGGGCATTTTGGGGGTTGGAGCTAGGTACTTCCCTTTTAAAAGCTACTTCATTTTAAGACAGATGTAGAACCACCACAAAGCTTTGTCAGAAAGATATAATTCTTTAAAAAAAACTTCTCCTATTTCGAAAATAGTTACTAGGTGCGTTAATATATAAATAAAATACTTCCTACTCTAGGTATATTTTCATACTTCAGCTGATACTATAAACAACTCCCTGGTTTTCCCAGCGGGCTACAGTAAGAGGTTCTTCAAAAAAGGAGTGTATAGGTTCTTAAAGGTCAGGCAACGCGCAGGTGAATCCTCTGGGGTTGCAGGCGTCCATAGGCTACGGTAACTGCTTACCATCAGGCGGACCGTATGCTTGGTTTCCACCGTCGTGTTATTTAAAAAAAAAACCGGCCAAGTGCGAGTCGTACTCGCGCACCGAGGGTTCCGTACAAACCTTTACAACTTAAAGGTATTATAGACCTGAGTATTTGATATGAATTTCAATTTAATACCTCTACGCGTTTACGAGGAAAAAGGTAGTAAGTTTAAAATTTAAAAAAATATTTATTGTATGATTTTACTAAAAATGTCTACTTTTTGTAATTTTTCCTTTGTCTGTACTATATGAAGTTTCTTCGTGCCAAGTTTCAAGTTTCTGAGTTTACGGGAAGTACCCTGTAGGTTTTGAGTTTCTTGCGAGTACTCAGTTTCAAAATATGCGACTTAAATTGCTATTTCTTTTGATTGCGTCGACATAAAAGTTTGGTTTTGCTACGTCTGAAAGATCCTATAGCCCTGAGTATTTGACATGAATTTCAATTTAATATCTCCACGCGTTTACGAGAAAAAAGGTAGTAAGTTTAAAATTAAAAAAAATGTTTTTTTGTATGATTTTATTAAAAAAGTCTACTTTTTGTAATTTTTCCATTGTCTATGCTATATGACGTTGCTTCGTGCCGAATTTCAAGTTTCTGAGTTCACGGGAAGTACCCCGTAGGTTTTGCGAGTGCCGAAAAACTAAAATTTGCAGCATAAACGACTGTATCTTTTGATTGCGTTGGCTTTTGAGTTTGATTTTTTCACAGCTCCAAGGGACAATAGACCTGAGTATTTGGTATAAATTTCAGCTTGATACCTCCACGCGTTCCTGAGAAAAATGGTCTTGACAGACAGACAGACAGACAGACAGACAGATAGACAGACAGACAGACAGACGGACAACAAAGTGATCCTATAAAGGTTCCGTTTTTTCCTTTTGAGGTACGGAACCCTAAAAACACCTTTACTTAACGGCCTCCTAGCCCAGTTGGTAGTGACCCTGCCTACGAAGCAGGAGGTCCCGGGTTCAAATCCGTAAGGGTATTTATTTGTGTGTTTATCACGAATATTTGTTCCTGAGTTATGGGTATATTTATCTATATAAGTATGTATATCGTCGCCTAGTATTACCCATAGTACAAGCTTTGCTTTGTCTGGGACTAGGTTGATTTATGTAAGATGGAATAATTTCATTTATTAAACAGAACTAGAATAAAAAATCTGCCCGAGGTCCATGTCATGAGGTAGAGTGCCCAGAAGGCTGGCCGCATTTCCGCGCTGGATAGCCCTGATCCGTTGGCCAAAATAGTGGCCAGCCCTCTGGTCACCAGAGGCCTCAATAAGGCGCGCCGAAATCTCTTTATAGAGGCGACGCGCATTTGGTCCCCATGGACCCAGGGTTTCGACTCCAAACGCCGCAAACATGTAACTAATGCCAAGGGCAGCATACTTGCGACGCTTGAGGCTCTCGGCTGAGGATGCTGCCGCACCAGCATCAACTTTGGTGCCCGGAATATGGGACGGCGCCAGGGTGTCTACACATGTAGCATCCCAGACAAGGGGCCGACCCATACTCCACGGCACCAAAGTCATGCCATCGGGCCTCTTGCCGTCGTCCCTAGTCAAACCATTTGGCTCAAGAACTGCCGGCACTTTGGCGGAAACAAGGGCCCGACGGATGACGTCGTTGATGCTGGCATGTAAGATTGTCCCCAAATATTTTTATTTTATTTTATACGCACTTAATATAAATTGAGGCTTGCGGTCGTTTTTTGCAGATGCCAGGCCCCTGCCACCTTGAGAGGGGCCCTTCTAACTGATTTGGAGGCCCACGAATTAATATGCAGTGGTAAGTTTTTACTAAGTACAGTCTCCATCAAATATATTTGAGCGGCAAGGGTACTCAAAAACATCTGAACATGCACTTTATCGCCTTTAATTGTAACAATGTACGAACATCGCTGACGATGCTAAAATGGATTTTCATACAATATTATAGCACAACGCACCGGGAGATTAAGGTTAGTAGGTTGGTCAGGAGGTTGTAAGGCATTCGTCGAACTCAATTCTTCCCGGTTTGCCTAATTTGAGCACTCATAATTTTTTTTTTGTATACAATAGTGACATAATTAAGCTTTTCAATCTAGTACCTTACTTAGGCTACAAAGCCAGCTTCGTAGCTTAAACACTACTAGATAAACTAACCTTATTTCATAAAATAAACTTAGAATAATAATACGAAAATAATTCATAAAACAAAAGTACTAAAATTAAGTCCAACTTAAAAAAAAAACTAAATTCACCAAGTCAACATTACAAGCATACCACCGTAGCGGTGCCGTGTTTTGAATATTAACTTTATTATGTTTTCGTTAAGGAAGAATATCCAATTCATAAAAAAACATCTGTTAGGTTCAAACTAGCTTTAGAATGTACTGATTTAAACTCACACGATTTTCGCTCATTATTTTGACAAAAAACGGGACTTAATCGCGTAAACTTACTTTTAATTTTTTTCTGACGTTTCGAGCATGTCTGTGCAAGACCAAGTGCTGGTAGTTAGGAAAACCCGCGCAGCTAGCAGATGCTGATACAATTCCTCGCCAGTATGCCTGCGACCACAAGCGTTACGACACGCTCCAAACGTCAGAAAAATAATAAAAGTAAGTGTATAGTCTTTCCTCCCGTTCTTGGCCTGTTACGGATTAGTGTTCTTATCAGTAAACTCCATTGTAGCAAAACCGCAAGCGCACGCGCCACGACAAAAAAAAGGATTTGGGCTCATGTTAGCGTTTATAGAATATCTACCATATGGACCACGATATAAGATTCAATATGAACTAATACAAAAAAGCTGTATATTCTTAACGGTTGCGCCCAGCGTAGGCGACTTAAACGCTCTCCATCCAGCATATCTTGACACCGACATTCGAAACAAATATGCATAATCGGAGACCGCGCTTGCACTGGTATTCCGAGCGCCCGACTAGGCAGCGCTTAGGAGGCAATTGGAATTATTCCTCACGGACAGGTAAATTCAGGGTCGGATCTTGATTGAAACATTTGGGTACGTGTACGATTTATACGCGCATCAGTCCCGTTTTTTTGTCAAAATAATGTAGCTTTAGAGTACTGTAATTCACCTAGCTATTAATGTTTGTATTGTAGGTCCAACAACGGCGATCCCGGGCGAGTGTTCGGCAGAGCCCCGCTGTCCGCCGCCGTGCCGCTGCACCCCGGAGGGCACGGTTGACTGCAGGGAGAAACTGCTATCGGAGCTGCCTTCTACTATCCCACACAGGGCTACAGAAATGTAAGTAGACTTCGGTGGGACTTCGAAAATGTTCGTAGGCTATCAGAGTTAAATACGTTTGATACACGTCACACGTTGAAAATCCTAGTTTCAACGCATTTGAAAAAACACATTTTGAATATTTCAAAAAATCTATTTCTAACCGACTTAAAGATTTCAAAAGAGGAGGTTACCAATTTGGCGTGTATGTTTTTTTTATGTTTGTTACTCCATAACATAACTCCGTCACGTCTGAACCGATTTTGAAAAAAAAAATTCCATTGTAAGTATATCTATACAGATTAGTCCCGTTTTTGTCAAAACGCAGTTCTGATGATGGGATCCATGAGGAATCGAGGGAACTCCTCAAATATTAAAGGCATACATATAGTGATATTTATATTTTTATCAATAAATTCATCATTTTCATCCAAAACAGTTACATTTGATGAAGTGGAACTGCTGATGATGATCAGAACGGAACTCTTTATCGACGCATAGTTCACGTTTGACGATTTGTCCTCTTCGCTGTGTTTGTTAAGCAAGTAATTTCATTGTATGGAGTCAGAGTGCACCATCTATAATATATATAATAATCCTTCACCGGCTTCCCCCATTGAAGTCGGTTTTTTTTCTTAAAAATTATGATATGTCTTCTTATAAAACTACGCATTATTGTGTATTTTATAAGTCTCATAATTACTTCTCGGGTCAGAGGTGTAGGATTAGAACCGGTGGGTTTTTTTTCTCTGACGTTTATAAGTGCATTGTAATGTGCCTAAATTCAAGAATAAATATTTTTTTTAAACATCGGTGGGAATATATTCTTAGGCTATCAGAGTTAAATACTTTGACCCACGTCACGTCACGTCACACGTTGAAAATGCTAGTTCTAACGCATTTGAATAAACGCGTTTTCAGAGCTGTTTAGCTACGTTGTCGTTTGGCAACGTTATAAGAAATGCTTCTTTTTGGCCCAATGGCGCCACTTGTGCTTTTTTTATGTGCAATGAAATTTATATAAATAAATAATAAGTGAGAACCTTCTAAACTAGTCATATTAGGTAATTACTCTTTGATCGCGCTACGCACTTTAATCTGGCGGTCTGTAGGATACATAGGAGTTCTAGTATCAAAAACGCCCAATACAGTTACAGCGAACTAATTTTCTTTCCTAACTAATTCCATTTAATTGCAAACTGATTTTATTTCTTTTTCCAGCCGCCTAGAACAGAACGAGATAACTGAGGTCAGCGCCGGCGCATTCGCGACGGTGAAGCGAATCGCGCGCATAGATCTAAGCAACAACAAGATCACGAAGTTAGCCGCTGATGCGTTTACAGGATTGACGCATTTAACTTCACTGTAAGTATTCTACTACAGTACGGACACGTCATACTACAAAACTCGTTTGAGACCCTATGTGTGCACGGCACATCTGTGCACGCTTCAATGTGTGCGTGGTGCCTGACTGACGACTAGTTCCCTACCCATCGGGCGCCGCGGGGTGAGGTAATTCCATTCGGGGCGGGGTGTAGCTTGGCCGTCCTGTATTAAATACTATTATTCTGTCTATACTGTTAGTAGTCGCCAACAGATATATCGGAGCGGCCAAGGTGATTATACTCTAAACAATTTGAACTGAACTCATCCACTTAGTGTCTTATCTTTTGTGTGTAAACCGCAGGCGCGCGTGCCACTATGAAAAAAATGGTTTGGCCACATGTTAGCATTTATTGAATTTCTACTATATGGACCACGCAATAGGATTCAATTTGAACTAATACGAAAAAAGCTCTAAGTTCTATACGGTTGCACCCAGTACAAGCGATTCAAATGCTCTAGATCCAGTGTAACTCGACACCGTGTTCCGAAACAAATGTGCGTAATTGGAGATCGCGCTTGCACTGGTATTCCGAGCGCACGGCTAGTTAGCGATTAGGAGGCAATTGTAATTTTCCCGAACGGGCAGGTAAAACAGGGTTGGATTCTGATTAAAACATTTGGGTGGATGTACGATTTACAAATATTTAATATACGAAATATATATACACATATAATAGATTTTAATAAATATTGGGTATGTTAAAATTATAATCAGACATATAAATAATCAACTATTTTAATATATGCATCAATATATTTCTGTTAATTATATAATAGCTTAAGATAATAATTGTTACTGACGATTCGAAAATGCTTGTTGCTATGCCTACTTGAATAAATACATTTTTGAATTTGAGTATTTAAAAGACTGATTATAAATGTAACATACTAAGCCTATATTTATTAAAATCTGTTATTTATTTATTTTCTTTTTAAATGTTTGTAAATCTGATAAGAAATGTAATAAACATGACAAACCCTCATTCGAGGAATAGTTGTAGGCACGTAATTAATTAAGAAAAAAAAATGAAATTAATATGATGAAAAGATTAATATGTTTATTTTTGTACTGATTTAAACATAGACGATTTTCACTCATTATTATGACAAAAACGGGACCAAGTGCGGGTAGTTCGAAAAACCCGCGCAGCTAGGAGATGCTGATACAATTCCTCGCCAGTCTGCCTGCGACCACGAGCGTTACGGCACGCTCGAAACGTCAGGAAAATAATAAAAGTAAGTGTACGCGTTTAAGTCCCGTTTTTGTCATAATAATGTTTATTTTTGTTGACTAATTTGTACTATAAATATATATATTTTTATATTCTTCTACAACACATTCGAATTATGATAACAAGCACAACTATAATGTAGATTCATATTATTTATATTTGAATTGAGTTATTCTCAGTACATCATTTGCTATAGGTAAAAGTAAGTCTAAGCTGTAAAATTAAGAAAGCGATTTTAAAATAATTGATTATTTATATGTCTGATTATAATTTTAACATACGCAATATTTATTAAAATCTATTATATCTGTATATATATTTCATATATTAAATATTTGTAAATCGTATATCCACCCAAATGTTTTAATCAGAATCCAACCCTGTTTTACCTGCCCGTTCGGGATAATTACAATTGCCTCTTAATCGCTAACTAGCCGTGCGCTCGGAATACCAGGGCAAGCGCGATCTCCAATTACGCACATTTGTTTCGGAACACGGTGTCGAGTTACGCTGGTTCTAGAGCATTTAGATTGCTTGTACTGGGTGCAACCGTATAGAACTTAGAGCTTTTTTCGTATTAGTTCAAATTGAATCCTATTGCGTGGTCCATATAGTAGAAATTCAATAAATGCTAACATGTGGCCAAACCATTTTTTTCATAGTGGCACGCGCGCCTGCGGTTTACACACAAAAGATAAGACACTAAGTGGATGAGTTCAGTTCAAATTGTTTAGAGTATACTAGTATCTGAACAACGCCTCTATTGTCAAGGCGATAAAGTGCATGTTCAGTTTTTTACCTACCTTTGCCGCTCCGATATATTTGATGTCGTTTTAGCCAATTTTACTAACAAAACTTTCGTGAGAAACCTTACAGAAAACCACAGCACTAGACCGTACGCATAGTCATAGTGTTGTGTTCCCACTGGTGAGTAAGGTTACTAAAGAGCTCAAAGAGGACCCAGTGTGTTGACGAAGAGGTCGATTTGGCCCCTGCTTCTTTATTTTTTTCAGCCATATGAGGCAAGATTTAAATGAAGCTCGTTTCCATTATTAGTGTCACGCTTAAGACGAGGCAAAAACTGGCCGTTTTAAGATCGTTTTCCGTTTAATATTAAAAAACGGAGTAGGTATAATTGTTATGTAGTTACAAATGCCGCGCCGCTTAGACAAAAGTGTGTTGTGTGATTCCGTCATAAGCCGATTTTATTTGTGTTTTTGCGCGACACGCACACTTTCACAACTGACTGAAGCTAGTATACGAAACGGCTCATGATAGAATCACAATTTTGGAACAGTGGTGCGACATGCGTAATTATTTCATACATCCATGATAATTTATTTACATGTACATAGTTTAATTTATTTGTTTCAGGGTTTTATACGGAAATAAAATCAAGGAATTGCCGACAGGGATTTTCCACGGACTATCCTCTTTACAGTTGCTGTAAGTGAAATATCGGAAAGACCGTCTGTAGTCTATGATATATAATAATGACAGATGGGTTATGCACGCTCCAAAAGTGAAGCACTTAATATGAGTGAATTCAAACAATTGTCGCTAGTCGCGCACCGGCCAGCGTGCGATGCGGACGTGCTAATGAGCTCCCGTCACCCGCGTGAGAAAGAGACAAACTGTAATGTCCTAACAATGAGAGAGACAAAGATGTAATGATTGTCAAAATAGATAAACATAACATAATAGTTGCTAGGTTATGAATATAACTCTTGAAGCATTTTTCTGCTCTTTTTGTTAGAGTATAACCCATTCATAGTAAATATCATTGTCTGTAGTACGATAACTCAATAAATCTATATTAATAATTCCGTCGAGGGGTACGGCAGACCCGAATGAAATTATGCTCAAATGCGTAAAAAAATTTTGTATCGAAGACATATATAGGCAAAATTCGAATTGTCGCATATTTTGCATTTAAAAGTGTTAATTTAATGACAAATGGTCGGCCATATTACATATTTTAGTGGTTGACAACTTGACAGTGAGGGGTGCGTTCGGAAATTGTGAACTATGTTTATGTCCGGCATATTTGACAGATTAGTTGGTCAAAAGGAGGACGAAAGTAAATATATTATTCTTAATTTCAAGATTTTACTTCTGCCGGCACTCCCGGAGTGCAACCCGTTTTTTTATCTATTTTGGGAACTTTATAATAAATATGAATATGATTCTGTTTTCAGATTATTGAACTCGAACGAAATAACTTGCGTACGAAAAGACACCTTCCGAGATCTGCAGAACTTGAAACTGTTGTAAGTTGTTTTCTTTATTAGCGTAAGTCCCGGCTTTTTACCACGGCTCTATTGAGCCTGGGGTCCGCTTGACAACCTAATCCCATGAATTGGCGTAGGATAGTTTTTACGAAAACGAAGCCAGAGGGGAAACTACGCCTTATTGGGATTAGGTTCGGTTTTCTCACGAGGTTTTCCTTCATCGAAGAGCGACTGGTAAATATGAAATGATATTTCGCACATACAAACTTATAGCCCATTACTATTTCCATTCTATTAACAATAATCGTAGCTCCAACGCCTGCTGGGACCGATTCACCTATCCGGTAAGTACCCGTTGGGTTCTAGCAGATTTCAGCAAAAAAATTAAAAGGGCCACTACGTGTTGGATCTGTATCCCTACACAAAAGACCAGAATGTTAAGACCCCTGAAACCCTTAATTGTACAGCCCGAGTGGGATTTGAACACGTTTGTCAATTACAGATTTATTATAGTTATAAAATAGGCTGTAATAGTAGTTTATGTAACTGTTACGTAATAAGGCCTAATTACGTACAGTTGCATACACTGCTTTATCTACACATATATTATAAATCCTAAATGACGTGGTCGGAAACCATTAGAATGGCCGCCATTGCACCGCCATGGCCAACTCGATTGTGAGAACGGTCGGGGCGGAGGACAACCGCGGTCGGGGAGGAGGGCTGGATTTTCATTACGTTACGAAAATCCATGTGGTTATGAATTTTCATACATTTTTACAACACTGGCACAGATAATACACTGGTGTTAAATTAATGGTTGCAATAATGGTGGTAATTACATACGGTTTCCGAACGCGGAATAGAGGATTTATGATGTGGGTATAGATAAATAATATAAAACATTTGTTATCTTTCAGATCCCTGTACGATAATAACATCAGATCTCTTCCCAATGGTACTTTCGCCGCGTTGACCGGCATACAGACATTGTAAGTATATATACACCGTAAAATGGGGTGACAATAGGAAACTTTACTATGATCGATTTCAAACGGTCAAAAAATCTGCATTATTTATAATTCACGGTAAGGACGGTTATCATATAAACTATTACTTTAAGTGACTATTATCTCTCTTTTCTCTGCACCTTTTTGTCATGTCTCTGTTTAGCCCAATGGTTGACTGGTAGAGAATACCTTTAGGCAATAAGTCTGCCATTTGTAATTTTTTCTGTTGTGTGCAATAAATTTTAAATAAATAAATAAATATTGAGTATTTACCAGAAGAAAAGACGTAAATAATTTTAAACAAAAAATAACCGACTTCACTTAGACTCCACCTATCCAAAAGAAAATGACTGTAAAAAATATTTAAATCACTATAGGTGTGCCTGTAATATTTGAAGAGTTCCCTCGATTTCTCCTGGATCCCATCATTAGATCCTGACCTGGTGACAATGGGACCAACTGTGAAGTATACTCTTTCAAACAACGAAAGAATTTTTCAAATCAGTCGAGCCGCCTTCGAATAATCGGTGAACATACATCAAAGATCCCGACGAATTGAAAACCTCCTTTGAAATCTTGAAGTCGGTTGAAAAAATACTTGGGCTGCATCTTATAAGCAACGTAACCTGAACTCTATTCCACAGGCACTTAGGTCGCAATCCGTTCGCCTGCGACTGCTCGCTACGCTGGCTTGCCGCGTATCTACGTAAGAATCCGAGCCTTGAGACTTCTGGGGCCAAATGTGATTCCCCGAAGAGGATGGCTCGAAAGCGTATTGATGCTTTGAGGGAAGACAACTTTAAGTGCAAACGTGAGTAAGCTAATTTAAGCCATATTGTATAAGAACTAAGGTTTATTTTCATTTGCACGTGGAGTACTTTCTACGCTGGCTTGCCGCATACCTACGTAAGAATCCGAGCCTTAAGACTTCGGGGGCCAAATGCGACTCACCAAAGAGAAAAGCTCGGAAATGTATTGACGCGTTGAGGGAAAACAACTTTAAGCCAAACGTGAGTAAGCTAATTTAAGCTATATTGTATAAGAACTAAGGTGATTTTCGTTTGCACGTGGACTGCTTTCTTCGCTGGCTCGCCGCGTACCTACGTAAGAATCCGAGCCCTGAGACTTCTGGGGCCAAATGCGACTCACCAAGGATAATGGCTCGGAAACGTATTGGGATAATTCCACGAGCTGTAAAGTCAGTTACCAATTCTTCTACCTGTAAGATATATGAACACTTACATTTGCTGAATTAATCAAAGAACCCACGAAAGAATTGGTAACTGACGTTACAGTCTCGTGGAATTACCTATTGACGTTTTAATGGACTAAGAGCTGGCCACGTCAGATATGACACAATAATGAGAGCAACAAAACCCGTCTGGTTCGATTGCTTTACTATCCTTATTGCTAGATCCGGGCATCTGGCAGCTTTTAATGGGTGGAGGTCAGAGTAACAGACTCGCAATTTTTTTGAATTGGAAATTAGTAATACCAAAATAGGTAAAAACTGCCGCTTTCAGGTAAAAGTTGCTTCAGATATGAAGGATAGGGTCTATATTTTAACATTATAACAAAAAACATTGCGTATTATTTCGAAAACAGAAACAGTAGGCAATAAACTATCAATTACATTATACTTCGTTTTGGACTACTTTCCCCCATCAGAAAGTTTTGGCAAATTATATAATTTCTCATAATACTGCATTAAAACCAGAACTAGAGTTCTGGTTTTAATGCAGTATTATGAGGATTTGTTTTCTTTGAGTTATTTGCATTTTTTGACCTCCACCACTTTACAGCTGCCAGATGTCTGGATCTAGAAATAAGCATAGTATAGCAAACTAACGAGAGGGATTTGGTCGCTCTCATTATTGTGTCATATTCATATCTGACGTGGCTAGCTCTCCGTCTATGAGGGAAGACAACTTTAAGTGCCCGCTTTAAGCTCCTAACTAAATTTCCGCTTATCCGTTCGATGCTGGATGATACGGACCTGTAAATACATGTACAATACAACCGTATTTAGTCAAATCCTCGAGTTCCTTTTGAGGTTTATTGTTGTCACTGACTATTTTCTTTGGTATTCCCCACCCATTAAACAATTCATACAATTGATCTTTCAACCCTCCCGCTGTAGTATTATAGATTAAAGACCTCTTCTCTTGGACATCGCATCTTCAACGATTAAATATATTTTCCCCCCAATAGGGCCCACTAACCTGGGACCCCCCATGACACAGACGCGTCAGACGCGTTTTTGACTGGTTTCCTTCAAAATCGTCTTAAGCGAGTGTTAATGCACACTATCATGGCAGTATTGTAATCTTCTTCGTGTGACGGGATCAAAAACTTATGGACTAGGAGTTAGCCACGTCAAATACGACACAATTATGAGAGCAATAAAACATGTCTAGTTAGATTGCTTTACCATCATTATTGCTAGATCCGAGCATCTGGCAGATTTTAATGGGTGGAGGTTAGAGTGACAGATCAACAAAGTTTTTCAGTTGCAAAAAAGTAATACCAAAATAGGTAAAAACTGCCGAAGTTGTGTCATTATTAGAGGACAGAGCCTATATTTTGTATTATTGCGGAAACAAAAGCAGTCGACGACTAACTACGAGTATAAATTGCATAAGTACACCATTAGGCACTACTTTTCCCCAACAGAAACTTCTGGCTATGATATTAATCTAATTAATTACATAATTTCCCATAATATTGCATAAAACCCAGAACTCTAGGATTTGTTTTCTTCAAGTTATTTGCAATATTTGACCTCCACCACTTTACAGCTACTGCGGATCTAGAAATAAGCATGGTATAGCACTTTTTAACGGCCTCCTAGCCTAGTTAGTAGTGACTGCCTATGAAGCAGGAGGTCCCGGGTTCGAATCCTGGCAGGGCATTTATTTGTGTGTTTATCACTGATATTTGTTCCTGGGTTATGGATGTTTTCTATATATTTAAGTATTTATCTTTTATCTATATCTATATATTATATAATATCGTCGTCTAGTACCAACAACACAAGCCTTATTGAGCTTACCGTGGGACTAGGCCGATTTGTGTAAGATTGTCCCATTATATTTATTTATTTATAGCAAACGAACTAGACCTAGGGGTTTCGTTGCTCTCATTATCATATCTGGAGTGGCCAGCTCTCCGTCTATTAGGTAACTTATATTATAACCTTCACTTTCCAGCCGGCGAAGAGTCAGCCAACGTGTGTGGCGAGGCGGCGGCGTGTCCAGCGGCGTGTTCGTGCGAGTACGCCGCGCGCGCCGTCAGCGTGGCGTGCGCGCGCCAGGGGCTGGCTGAAGTGCCGAGGGACCTGCCGCTCAATACTGATGCTCTGTAAGTTATACTTAAGAATCATTATCTAAGGCCATAAAGCTCTATAAATGGAGTACGCTTCGCCTCATCTTTCCAAACAAAAGAATCTGCCAAAATCTGAGGGGGGCGAGGTAGCACGTATGTGATGTTTTCAAGTCAAAGGTACGTCATTGTCGGTTGTTAATATAGTTTATTTCTAAATGATTTTTTATGGCAGCAACGCTTTATTGACAACCGACAAAGATGTACCTTTGACTTGAAAACACCAAACATATTTGACATATTCTTTTTATACTTCACAACACTAAATGGAGCATTATATAGTCGACTGTACAAATGTTAACATATGGTTAATTATTGGATGCAGTCTTTGCAAATGTCAAACAAAAAAGCCAAGGATCATTTTTGACTGTATTTTCAAACAAAATATAGAAGACAGCAATCCTTAAGCGCGTTAAATATGGGGAAGTATCAAACGTCAAATAGTTACTGCCCGTCAGAAAGAAAACGATTGTCTTTGAATCGATTCTGTAAACGAAGCTTGATTTTCGATTTAGGTTAAATCTTTTATTACGAAAGTAATGATAAATAACGTAAAACTTTACTTACACCTGAAATGGTATTTCATCTTTTTGTAAACTAGAAGAAATATAACATTTTTTACATCCAAAAACAGCGCATAAGGGCATTTTCACGGAGCTTGTTATCCATTGACAGCGATGACGAAAATGCGTGACATCGATTATTGAAATAATTTTTATAGATGTACTAGATTTTCCTGCCAATACTTTTGACAAAGGGGAAATGATACCTAAGGCCTCTTCTGGTTTAGAACTCTCTGTCTAAGGATTTACAGCCCGGGGTGGGCCTTGGCCTAGTCGAGCAGCTTTTCCATTCTGTTCATGGCTTGTTTTGTCCAACATCTAACTCCTAACGTTTTGTATAGTAGTAGTAGGGTCTTCCACTGCTCCTCTTATAGTGGGGGCAGGGGTTGGAGCGCCTGCATTTCTGCTTTTGCTCCTGTGTCGGGTCGCTGTCCCACTGCGGTGAGACGGTCGCTCGTCGTCGATTTGTGGTCGTCGGTCTGGTGTGGCCGCGACGGGCCCGATGGCCCAGCCGCGGTGATGTCATCTGGGCCTAACGTATTGAGGTCTTTCTGAACGCCGTCCAACCACCGGAGCTTAGACCTGCCTTTACCGCGGCGTCTGTCTGGGCCTCGATTCGACATGCCAAACTGCGAGACGTGGCTCTCACACTTATCTCGCTAGGTGATAGAGTGAAATCCATCTGTCCACACGTGTCCACACCTAACTGTCAATCTGTCAGTAGGTCTCGCTAGAGTGTTTTGTCTGTGGCTATGGCCACCATTTTAGATGTCACTCTTGAGTGATTCCACCCCAAATTTCAACTGTCACAAAAGTGTGATCTCATAGTTATCTCGCTACCTACTGTCAGTTATGCCATGTCGAATAGAGGCCCTGGTTTACCATGCAGTAGTTTTAGTGAGGCTCTATGTTCATCGATCCGCGTTACGTGTCCGGCCCAGCGTAAACGGCCTATCTTTATGGTCTTGATGATGTTCGGCTCCCCGAATAGGTCATAGAGCTCGTGGTTGTACCGCGATCGCCAAAATCCATCCTCCAACACACCGCCAGAAATCCTCCTGAGTATCTTTCTCTCAAACACCAAAGGGCGATTTTCATTCTCTTGACTCAATGACCAACCAAAAATAATCAACCCAGCAGGACTTGAACCTGCAGGCACTCGATACAGGGTTGATAATTTTTTCAATGTTTGTATTTGATTTAATAACACGCTATTGGATGAGTGGAATGCCGCACTTTAAAAAAATGCAAAAATAATTATGAATACTTAAGAAGTTTACGGTAGTAAATACAAAATGACATTTGAATGGAGCATGGTCTAGACATGAAAGTTGGACCTCTAATTAATATACATACGAAATTTCAGGACTGTCCGAGAGATTCCGAGATTTTTCGTATTTTGACTGTATTATTAACGGCCTCCTAGCCCAGTCGGTAGTACCCTGCCTACGAAGCAGGAGGTCCCGGGTTCGAATCCTGGTCAGGACATTTATTTGTGTGTTTATCACAGATATTTGTTCCTGAGTTATGAATGTTTTCTAGCTATTTAAGTATTTATCTGTATATTATATATATAGTCGTCTAGTACCCATAACACAAGCCTTATTGAGCTTACTGTGGGCCTAGGTCGATTTGTGTGAGATTGTCCTATAATATTTATTTATTTATTACTTACTGGTGTTAGTCAGAACTTGCAACATTTACTATTGTTTTGTATTTATTTCAGATTGATGCCCGACAACAGTCTTGGGCAAATCAAATCGGACGGACTATTTGGTCGGCTTCCGGATCTGATCAAGTTGGACTTCCGAAACAACGGTAAGCTGCGACCATCAATTTTTAAATTATTCTGTCTGGTGATATGTTAGGGTTCAAAAGGATAATTATCAATTATAGTTATCTTGATAATTATCGTGATTTTTATGTGTGATAATTATCGATTTGATAAGAACCAAAACAAATATCGCACGTGAATTTCAACATAAGAAGTTGAACTATAATAGAAAAATATCCATACCGGGGATAATTATCGGATAATGATCGCGATAAATATCAGAATTCATAATTGTCTTCATAAGTTCAAACCCTGTGATATTTAATCTAATATCACAATGTCACATGATTATTATCTACAAAACAGTTATTTTCTTTAAAAGCTAGATGCCCAGTGTATTGACGATGAGGGACCCTCTTGTTCCCTTAGCCGTCAACACAGTGAATCCTCCTTATTGTAAAGGATCGGCAACGCGCATGTGACACCTCTGGAGTTGCCGGCGTCCATAGGCTACGGTAGCTGCTTACCATCAGATGGGCCGTATACTTGTTTGCCACCATCGTGGTATTCAAAAAAATGCTGAACTATTCCTGCCCTCGGACTTCATAAATTTATTGCAGGAACTAGGCACTGTCTCCGCCCTGAACCTACCTAAATTGACAAAAATAGGAAATGCCAGCTTTATGTTACTAAACGATCTCGCTTCGCTCACCCGCGTATATCCAACTCGGTAACACGCATAGACATACTAAGCTCTAGACCTGTCATGGTAATAATAATACCAAGATTAAACGGGATGGTCTTATTAGACTTTTTATAGGCATGACAGATGCTATCGTTGGTCCTTGTTTTTTTATTTTATTTATTTATCAAAAGTACAAAACATTTAACAATTTTATGTTACTCGCCAAACTGCGATAACAGTTTGTTGGCGAGACCGCGCTCATTTTAACTAGTGTTAAGTACCTAACTTGTCTCATATTGTGATTTTTGCTTACTGCCAAAAGGCCCTAAGTACAATATAAACATTTACCCTCCACTTTTTGAAGGGCAATAAAGAAATCGACTAAATAATGTAGGCTAGTTACGGTATGCTATCAGCCATCTTGAAACGTGTGTTAAAATTAGTAGCGTTACGTGTATTCTGTAATTCTTTGGCGAACGCGTGTTTGAACTATACAGATACTTGCTTGGAGGCAACACGTTATTCCAAAACCTAGTGCTGACCAACAGTGTTATTTGTTCAGGTATAACTGTCATTGAAGACAACGCATTCGACGGAGCTGCCAATATCCAAGAGTTGCTGCTGGATGGCAATCTTCTGCAGACGGTTACTGATAAGATGTTCTTTGGACTGCACAGTTTGGGAACCCTGTAAGTAAGAATGTAACTTGTAAATTTTATTTGATAAAAATTTTTTTGCAGAATTATCATTGTGTGACATTAAAAAAAAATTGTACTGTATACAAGATGTCAGTTAGTTACTGTGGGGAGAGTGGGCTTCGACGTGCCGATTTTCAAATATGATAAGATTGATAAGGTTATGCCACAAAAAAAATTAGTTTCAATTTAATTATGCGCAAATATTATAAGAATGTTTATTTTTCTTTGAAACAACGCAGTAATTTCAACGAAGATATCAATTTTTTTTTATACAAGCATTTATTCGACAAATTTCGGAGCGGAACTTTTAGCCCCTCTTTGAGCCAAGTTGTGCCATCAGTGGGGCGAATTGTTCCGGATAGATTATGTTAAAAGATTGTCAGAATGAAATAGATTTTTGATATAAAGCAAACTATGTATGTACTTATGAGCATAAATGTCTATGCTCAGCACGACTAAGTGCTACCTATACTTTTTCGGGCGTCATGTAAAAAAACTAGTCACAGTTTTCATTGGTTTCTACTTCTTTGCCTTATGTTCTAAACATTTTACCTCTTTTAATCCTATTTTAGTGGTTTTGCATCGTAATGACAAATCGACAAAAAATGGTTTTTAATACAATTGCTCAAAAAGTTTAGTTTATGTAGCTGCAAATCGTGCGTAAAGTTTAATTTTATGCACTAGTGCTAAAAAGTAATTTGATTTGCAAATCGTGCGTAAAGTTTGATTTTACGCACGATTTGCAGATCAGAATTTTAAATAAATGAGTATTTTGCGAGACCCGCTTATAAATGACCCACCTGAACTACGCGCGATTGGGCATAAAGGAGTATTATACGAGACCCAATAGTATTACTTGAACAACGCGCGATTGAATGAAGCTGTCATACACTGCACTTAAGAATATAAATATAATTTTATTTCATAGTAGTTTTTTCGCAATTGTATTAAAAAACGTTGTTCGACACACGTGCGGAAGTGTCATTTTCACTCGTCCCGTAACCTCGGTACTCGTGCAAAATGACGTACTTCTCGCACTTGTATCGAAAACTACTATTTTAATACAATTTTGGTCGATCGAGGTGAGCTGTTCTTGGGAACAACCTGCCCCTTCAAAAGGGAACATTGAGCCCCAAGTTGGGGTTACGGACTAACACTGGCGTACTGGGAACCGTATCAATCAATTTAAAAAATAACTAAACATTAATATACCTAAATAATGTCATTATAATTTAGGAAAGCAACGCTTGAGTCGGTCCAAAGTGCACAGAGACAGACCAAATAGGTTAAGCACAAAAAAATGTACAAGTGTATCATTTTGATAGCTTCTGGATGTTTGCGCACCTAGCCACTCAACCGTCATGGTTAGTGAAAATCATTTTAAACAAAAAAAAACCAACTTCACTTAGCATCCACCTTTCCAAAAGCTAATGCTCGAGCTGCTGTAAAAAATACTTAAATCACTATAATAGTGTGCCTATAATAGTTGAAGAGTTCCCTCGATTTCAACAGGATCCCATCATCAGATCCTGACCTGGTTACAATGGGACCAACTGTGAAGTAAACAAAAAAATAATTTTCCAAATCGGTCCAGCCGTCATCGAATAATCGGTGAACTAAAATAAAAAATAAATAAAAAAATAGCAAAAACAAAGATCCCGACGAATTGATAACCTTCGAAATCTTGAAGTCGGTTGATAAAATTGTTGCCAATATGGCTCGTTATCTGAGACTATAATTGCGCATTTTGACCGTATCGCTATCTATATTATTTAAAAAGTTATTGAGGTCGGTCCATAGGTCGGCACACTCTACCCCCGACACTTTCAGCCCTGCTCTTCCCTAGTTAGTACACTAGTAGCCTATAGACGGAGAGCTATCCACGTCAGATATGTCCACTATAGTAGGGCCAAAAGCAACGATCCGGTTGAGTCGAAACTTATTAAACTGGACGTCTCGCTCACTCTCGCTGTCTGCTATCACTCCGCGTCGCAGCGTTCTTGCTTTTTTTTTATAGTAATTTATTTGGTTTTCATTTCCAGATCCCTCACCGACAACAAGGTCCGATGTATCACTCCTGCTGCCTTCGATCATCTCACTATGCTCGCTACACTGTAAGTACCTTTTACTTATCATGTACCTACAGTCGCCATCAGATATATCGGAGCGGCCAATGTGGCCACAACACAAAATATCTGAAGAACGCCCGTATTGTCAAGGCGATAAAGTGCATGTTAGATATTTTTGAGTACCTTGACCGCTCTATATTTGATGGCGACTATAGGTTCAATAATGCTAAAGCAACCGTCCCAATCCTCGTGTACATGTGATTTTTAAGCTAATTCCACTCGTTTATACTCGTAAATAAAGGTGACAGAAGTGTGTCATCTATTGGGTATTAGCGTGTCGATCATTTGGATGTTTAATTTATGTAATTATGCCTTATTTGTGTCTGCTTGTCTAAGGAAGACGATTTATTGATAGATAAAGATAAATAAAGATATTTATTCTTCAATTTAGACACATTACAATGCACTTATGAAAGTCAGAGGGAAAAAAACTACCACCGGTTCTAACCCTACACCTCTGCCCCGAGAAGTATTATGACCGGCAAGAAACTCGGCGGGACTTATTTTTTCAAAACAGTAATACATTAGATTAATGCGTATTCTATAAGAAGACATATCAAAACAGCTTGAGAGACAGACAATGTACCTATTGTTTAAGTAAAAAGAAAAAAAAACAAATCTGATTGCTTCCCAAAACGTTTGATATGCTTTCCTATCTGAACTGTGTCCTCTAAATGTTAGATGATTGTGTAGTAGTTTCTGGTTTGGGCCATGCATCTTTGTCCGTCATATAGTCCTCGACCCTGTAAATCCTGTAATAACCGTTTGACATTAAAGTTTTTTCAAATATTTCTTAAGAACGGGAAAATAAATTTAAAGCCTCGACGGGTAAATTGTTATAAATGTGAATACCTTGACTAAAAAAATGACTTTGCGGAAAAATGTTTATTGACGATATCCTCTATCGTACGTAGCAACCTGGAGAGCAACCCCCTGGAATGCAACTGCCACACGGCGTGGTTGGCGGGCTGGCTGCGCGTGCGGCGGCTGGCGCCGGGGGCCACATGTGCGTCGCCATCGCAGCTGCGCCAGGCGCAACTGCACGCGCTCGACCAGGCGGACTTCAAGTGCGAACGTAAGTAAAAAAAACCGGACAAGTGCGTGTCGGACCACGCATAGGAGGGTTCCGTACCTTCAATGGAATAAGAACCAAACTAATATCAAAAGGTCGTATCTGATGCCTATGGCAGAAGTTTTTTGAAGGTAACTCAAAAATGGCTGAAACGATAATGTTCAAAACAATTTTCTCAATTTTTTTCATATTTTTTTAACTTACGGTTCATAAGTTACAGGGGGAGGGGGACACAATTTTTCAGGCGTCTTAAAACGCATAAAAGTGGGTAGGTACCTACAGTCGACTACAAACAGCTTTTTCTGGGGCAGTTTTATAGTACATTATCGTGGAGGCGGTGAAGTAGCACATTGATGGCTGAGTATTACGTTTGAATGAATGAATGAAAGGTTGAATGAATGAAAGGTTTATTCATGACAATTACAAAAGACATAATATACAATAACATATACAACCCGAAACATTAATTGCCACGAAATGGTCGCAACTCAGCGTTAAATGCCGGCAGGGCCAGCGCTGGTCTTCCGTTGCATAAACGGACGGACGGATAAATAAACGGACGACTTTAGGAGTCCGTTTAATTTAATACAAAGCCAGCAATGGCCCTTCGCGCCGAGTCCAATATAGTGCTTTATTCAAAAATAATGCAAAACAGCCAACGTTGATGAACAACAAACAATATTGACATCCATACTAATATTATAAATGGGAAAGTGTGTGTGTTTGTTTGTTTGTTTGTCCGTCTTTCACGGCAAAACGGGACGACGAATTGACGTGATTTTTTAAGTGGAGATAGTTGAAGGGATGGAGAGTGACATAGGCTACTTTTTGTCTCTTTCTAACTCCCCACTTCCCTAAAATGGGGGGTGGAAGTTTGTATGGAGCATTACGGGGGGCAAAGGGGAACCGTGCTACCCCGAATTTAACGCGAGCGAAGCCGCGGGCAAAAGCTAGTAAATAATATATTCAGGATAACTTCTAGGTTAAAATAATGACCACTACCGCGAGCATCGATTTCCGATTCGAATCCTATAATTATCTCCATCTCCGCGACTATTATAAATCTATATCTTTTTATTAAAAAGTTTGAAGTGTACTTTTCTTCTGAATTTACCGTAAGCTATTTGAGATAACTAAAAATAACAAATACCAATGTTGGGTTTTGGCTGTTTAGGACCTTTGCCTTTATTTTTGTATGGCTGTTGAACTTTTTTAAAAGTTTGTACCTCGACAAAAATGGAATTTGTATGCAAAATTTATGTCGTGAAATCGAGCCTGCAATTTCCGTAACTTTTTAATTTTTATTTGACCATAAACTAGGCACTTCGCCGCCTAGTTTTTAACCGTAAAAGTCAACCTTGCCGGACATTTTTGAATAAAATGATTTATAGTCTGGCCAGCCAACGAACGCAGTAGCAATGTACAGCGAACAAAAGTATGACAACACTAAGAATCAGTGAAAAAAGCAGCAATGATCATCAAATTTTATGTTTTTAATTTTAGGTGGTATTTCCGTCCCTTTCATTAGGTGACATTTACGGTGTGTAAAAAGGAGACGGATATATTTCTTCTGATATGTCATCAACTGCAACAGATAATCTGGTTGAGGCAATTGACATATGGCAAAAAAATGAATTTAAATAAAATTGGGAACGTTGCAGGAGTTCTATCTCACTCGCGCTTAAGATGAGAGGGAAATACACTAGAAACAAATTCAATGTGAATTGAAATGTTCGTCATGAAATACGGTGTCTCATCACAAAGAGTTGCCACATGTACGTATTTTGAATTTGCCGCGCGTTTCTACTGACAGAAATGGTTTGCCAGACTATAGCTACCCGGATTCTATATAACGACGCAAGAAATATTATAAAAACCTTATGTTTCAGCGGAAGACAAAGGCTGCCTGGCAGCAGACTACTGCCCGGCGCAATGCTCGTGCACCGGCACCGTGGTGCGATGCTCGCGCGCGCAGCTGGCAACTTTACCTACCAACATACCGCGGCAGACCACGGAACTGTAAGTCTTAATGTTACTTGTACACAGCTCAAAATCACTTGATAACAGTTTCAGAGAAATGTATTATTTCATGTCGATTTATGTGTGTCGTGGCCACAAATATCTCAACAACGCCTCTTTTGTCAAGGCGTTAAAGTGCGTGTTCAGACATTTTTGAGCACCTTCTGTACTAATAATTTTAAACAAAAATAGTCTGTTCGACTTCACATAGACTCCACCTTTCCAAAAGGAAATGCCCGAGCTGTAAAAAATATTTAAATCACTATAGGTGCCTATAATATTTGAAAAGTTCCCTCGATTTCTCCAGGATCCCCATCATCAGATCCTGACCTGGTTACAATGGGACCAACTGTGAAGTACTTTCAAACAACTAAAGAATTTTCCCAACGGTCGAGCCGTCTCGATTAATCGGTGACGGTAGAGAAATTATTTTGACAACGTTATATCGCTTTATAAAATATATAGAATTGAATCGCTGCGTTAGTGGTACGATAGATGGCACTAGAACGTTAAAAAAGGATAATAGTAGTTTATGTAACTGTTACGTGATAAGGTTCCTTAAAATACGAGTGTGGTTTTATGAAATAATAAGATCACACGAGTGTTTTAAGGCCTAATTACGTACAGTTGCATACACTGCTTTATCTACACTCATATTATATATCCTAAATGAAGTGTTCGGAAACCATAGAATGACCGCCATTGCACCGCCATGGCCAACTCGATTATGCGGGCGGGCGCGTGCCGGTGGTCGGGAAGGAGGACAGGATTGACATTATGTTTTCAAATTCGATGTTCGGAATTTGAAACTCATAACGTATCAATATATGAGCATGTAAAGTTAAAATTACTTTACTGTCACAGATAAAAAGCTTATCATAGTAAAATCGGTTGTGGTAATGCTAGCCATTGCCACCCGTTTTTGAACACTCTAAAACGTGTTCAAAAACGGTAGGTTCAAAGACTTACGATCGCCAAGAAACTCGGCGGGACTTATTTTTTCAAAACAGCAACACATTCGATCTTAAAGATACACAATAATACGTAGTTCTTTAAGGATAACTTGAATTAAAGTAACGCGATTTTGTATGGAAATTGTCGGTCCAGGTATAGTCTTTCCTCCCGTTCTTGGCCCGTTACGGATTAGTGTTCTTATCAGTAAACTCCATTGTAGCAAAACCGCAAGCGCACGCGCCACGACAAAAAAAATGATTTGGGCTCATGTTAGCGTTTATAGAATATCTACCATATGGACCACGTAATAAGATTCAATATGAAATAATACAAAAAAGCTGTATATTCTTAACGGTTGCGCCCAGCGTAGGCGACTTAAACGCTCTCCATCCAGCATATCTTGACACCGAGATCCGAAACGAATATGCGTAATTGTAGACCGCGCTTGCACTGGTATTCCGAGCGCCCGACTAGGCACCGCTTAGGAGGCAATTGGAATTATTCCTCACGGGCAGGTAAAACAGGGTCGGATTTTGATTGGAAACATTTGGACACGAATACGATTTATGAATATTTAATATTTAGAAAAAATATAAATATTGGGTAGGTTAATAACAACAATAATACTGATACAGATTATTTATTAGTAAAATAGGTTCATTTACAAGTCATATAACTTACAATCTAAGTCCTTATACAGTTGTATATTTTAATTTTAACTATAATAGTAGGTATTCCGTTTTCATAATCATTTCATTTGCATTGCATTACAATTCATTTAATTTCATTCAAATCAGTATATAAATAATAATCAGGTTAACAAATTACAGAAATAATCGGTTAGTTATATTTAGTTATACGAATAATCAACGAATTATAAAATCATTTTTTTTTTATGTTACACTTACATATTTTTACCTAGAAAGTTAACCCACTGTTGCGTGTTACGAGTAACTCATATTTATTACCTTAACATTAACACATTCAAATCATGATAATAAGCACAACTTGAATGTGTTCTTCGGTTAAAACATGCTGTATTGGCGTTTTACGTTTAATACGTGTAATTAGTGTTGGGGTGACTCATTATTTAGGATTGCGCTACCTACGCACTATCAGCTTAGGGTAGGGGGAAATGGCTAAGCTGGATTAAAGGGTTATCTTTTCCCAGTGTCTTACAAGCGTCGCTTTAAGTACATGTGCTCTTTATTCTATACCACCCTTTTCATGACGACCTGGCTACGTTTTTTTGGATTTTGTTTGCTACTGTTTAGACTTTGGTGTATTAAGTTTTATTTGACCTCTGGCATTGTTAATCTGGACTTTCGATCGGATTTTTACATTTCGAATGTAAAAAAATCCAACCATGAGAAGATGCCGTTACGTGTGTAATGTTTCGGCCATTAGAAGATGCAAGCAAGAATAAAAAAGTGTCGCGGTCATTGTATCATTGGTCATCGACGAACAATTATTGAAGTCTACGATAGAGTGAGAGTTGAAATTGGACTACGTGGCTCAGTGAAACGAACCTCGTATCTAACTAATACCAGCATAAGGACTGTAAAGTGTGTAATCGCTAAACGCGGTCAACAAACGAAACCTCGATTGACTAAACCAAAGTTTCAAAAAATAGACGGGTTTGTAAAAGACTTTATAGAAAGAATATACATATTTTTTACGTAAAAAATATTTCACCTAAGGTGCCGAAGATTTATGAAGAGCTCACAAAGGAGGGTGGTACCTTTCCATACAAAATGAAATATTTGTATGAAATTCTGAAGAACATGGGCTACCAATACACGACGTTGGACACGAGGAAAAAGTTAATGGACTCACCACGATTGAAAAACCTTCGAGATGATTACTTGAAAAAGATCACTGAATATCGATAACTAGGGAAACCAATAGGTTAATAAACCAATTAGTTATGAAACATGGTATGACACACACGATGTCGTCAAAGTGTAATATAAAGAAAAAAAATGTTTTTACAATTCGTTGATTATTTGATTATAAATGATTATAACTAACCCCTATACATGTTTAAAATGTACCTGTAACTATCTTAAACATTGATGTTTCATTACGTTTTAATGTAGCATCTTAATATTATTTTTATTTAAATTTCTTTATTCTTAGTAAGTAATTTGCTGTATGTTGTCATAGTCATAGTCATTTATTTATAATATTTAAAATATTACATGTCAAATTAAAATAATAATATGTCAATAGTATATTACTTACCAAGGACTGTAAAAGAAAGAAAGCCCGAAATCGCAGGTATTTGTGACCCGAGCCGCAGGCGAGGGTTGTAAATATGCGATAGAGGGCTTTCTTTTTTACGTCCCGTGGTCAGTACATAATTTTACGTCTCCAGCTGACCATAATGCGAGTTTTACCGTACGCGTAGCGTGCGGCAAAACTCGCATTATGGCCAGGTGTGAAGTAAAAGAAATATTTAAAAAAATTATTTTAAAATTTGTTGATTATTTGTATAACTGATAATAACTAACCGATTATTATTGTAATATACTTACCCAATGTTTATAATAATATATATTTTTAAATTAAATATACATAAATCGTACACGTACCCCAATGTTTCAATCAAAATTCGACCCTGAATTTACCTGTCCGTGAGGAATAATTCCATTGCCTCCTAAGCTCTGCCTAGTTGGGCGTTCGGAATACCAGTGCAAGCGCGGTCTCGATTATGGATATTTTTTTTCGGATCTCGGTGTCAAGATATGCTGGATGGAGAGCGTTTACGTCGCCGACGCTGGGCGCAACCGTTAAGAATATACAGCTTTTTTGTATTAGTTCATATTGAATCTTATTGCGTGGTCCATATGGTAGATATTCTATAAACGCTAACATGAGCCCAAATCCTTTTTTTGTCGTGGCGCGTGCGCTTGCGGTTTTGCTACAATGGAGTTTACTGATAAGAACACTAATCCGTAACGGGCCAAGAACGGGAGGAAAGACTATACATGGTACATTCTTTCGACAGATCAAACAACAATGTTGTATGTTACAGATACCTCGAATCCAACGACATCACCAGCATATCACCGGAACAGATCCAGCATCTAACTCAGCTCACACGCCTGGACCTGTCCAACAACAAGATCGGTGTGCTTGCCAACAACACTTTCCAGGGGCTCACGAAGTTATCGACGCTTATCGTCAGTTACAACAAGCTGCGATGTGTTCAGGTAAATATTACAATTTAGCCTATTCGAATCCCCGTTTGGCTTTTGTGTGAGGCTAAAATTCTGATATTTCAGCTTAGGTACTTGCATAAAATAATAAGAAAAAACCGGCCAAGAGCGTGTCGGGCCACGCTCACTGTAGGGTTCCGTAGTTTTCCGTCCGTCACAGTAAGTGTCCCCACTTAAGAGTTAATAACACCGCCATATAGGATATGATATGAGAGTTCCACGTACAGCGACATCTATCGGCAAATTAAGTAAACTATTGCGCGCGAGCATAAAGTATGGAAGATGATTTTTATGGGATAATTCTTTATTGCGTGAACCGATTTTCACCGTTTTTACTTTATTTGAAAGCACGTCATTTCATTGTAATTTTGTGGAAATTACTGGTACAATAAACACCTGCTTATACGGTTAAATTACAAACTTAGTTCAGAAATTATTTTGTATTTTTTTTTTCAAAAACTATTCATCCTATCAAGTTCAAAATAATTTTCCTAGAAAGTTTTTATAAAGTTCTACTTTTGAGATTTTTTTCATATTTTTAAAACTTATGGTTCAAAAGTTAGAGGGGGGGACGCATATTTTTTTACTTCTGGAGCGATTATTTCCGAAAATATTTACATTATCGAAAAATGATTTTAGGAAACCCCCTATTCATTTTTAAATACCTATCCAATATCACACGTTAGGGTTGAAATGAAAAAAAAAGTCACTCCCCACTTTACGTATAGGGGAGGTACCCTAATAAAAAAAAAATCCACTTTTTATTTTACCACTTTGTCGGCGTGATTGATATACATATTAGTACCAAATTTCAGCTTTCTAGTGCTAACGGTCACTGAGATTATCCGCGGACGGACGGACGGGCAGACATGGCGAAACTATAAGGGTTCCTAGTTGACTACGGAACCCTAAAAAGGCCCAACTTAATAGGCTTGGGTGGGCCATAGAAATTAATTCACCTTGAATGTTATAGCTAGATTAGATGGCCCTGTACGGCATTGTAAACGCCATCTACCTAAGTAAAATGTAATTGGGGCACATTTACTTCTTAGACTTTAAAGCCGTGTTACATTTTACTTTTTTTAGTGTCCTAACTAGCATCCTAATTAGGATCCTAACTTTTTTCAATAGTAAATTTACTTGCAAAATGCGGTTAGACTTGACTAAATTTAGAAACTAGATCATTTAGGAAGCTAACTAGGACAAGTGTAAAAGGGCTTTTACGCCGCTATTGCTTTCTTCATTCTCTTTGCTAAGGCGCTCACCAACTTTGAAATATTTAACCAATTTTTCTTATTAAATACCGTTAAAATCTAAAATCAATCACTCTGATCACTCAGTACAAAATAATACAAAACAATTACAAACTCATGAAATAAAACAACTAAAAACGGATTATATCGCGTGTACTGAGCTTAAATTACAATCCGTTAATCCGTTTTTAGTTGTTTTATTTCATGAATAACTATCGCGGCAACCGAAGACAATATTAATTACAAACTCATCATCATCATATTCATCATAATTATAAGAGCCTGGATCTTTTCGGTGGAGTAATCGCTATTCCGTTCCGTTCTCCGCTAATTCTTTTAGCTCTTGATACGTCATGACGTTGGGTTTTTCTTTGGCTTAATCTAGAAACGCACGTCTTGGTCTTCCTCGGCCTCTTCGTTTTGGTATTCTCCCTTCAATAATAGTTTTTATGTAATCGTCATGACGTATCAGGTGCCAGAACTTATTTATTCTTCTGTTTTCAATCGTTTTAAGCCGGCATCTGTTCTCTCCTACCAAATTCAGCACTTCTTCGTTCGTTCTTGTCCCTCTCTCTCTCTCTCTCCAGCTTATTACTTCCATTACAAACTACGGAACCCTAAAAAAGGAACTTTAAAATGCAAACAGCACTTTATTAACCTTGATCATAACCCTGACCCCCAGATGTCCTCCAAATCGCTGCTCTGCGGATAGGTGCCCATGACACTGGCTACGTTTCTCCTCTGGATGGCGATGTTTCTTGATTTTTTTTTGTCTCTAAATGTTTGTTGAATTTTCAGCGCGACGCTCTGAAAGGACTAACGCAGCTCCGCGTCCTGTCTCTCCACGGGAACAACATCTCGATGCTCGCTGACGGAGTCTTCAGAGATTTGGAATCCATTTCGCATGTGTAAGAAATTTCTTTAAATATTTTTTTTAAATAAATAATGACGGTTTCCGCGACCGAGATTTTCCCTAGATAGCAGCACCGTTGCGAGAGGTCTAGCTGTCATAATCCACCAATCATGTTTTATTATATTTTTGATTGGTGAATGCTGTCAAAGAGATCTCTCGCCACGGTGCTGCCGTCTAGTGAAAATCTGGATCGCGGTAACCCTCATTTCAATTAATTATTTAGTTCCCATTAGCGTTAATCGATAGTAGTGTTCTTATAATTAGGTATTTTTATAAAACATATTTTAAAGCTAGTATTATTATAATTTGATTAAATAAATATAAATTAAATCAAGTAATTTGAGTCAGTTACCTAAAATATAGTTCTTCGATGCTGTTTTAGAACGAAGTGCTAATGACACGCATAAGTCAGTCTTGCTAGTCGATGATTAAGATATGGATTGACAATGCCTATACAAAATCGCGTTCCCTTATTTAAGGTTAAAGCGCCGCACTAGCGTCATCTATCGGTCACCACAAACACTAAATTCTAGTTTCTAATATTTTGTTCGGCGCTTAACGCTGACAGAATAACTCGACTCCAGACTCGACAGATGGCGCTGTTGTTTATTGTTTATTGTTAAAAATACATTTGCACCTTAACAGCTAAAGCCAAACCGGCACAAATGAAGACAATAACATAGATAGGTATAATATAATATAGATTATAAAATTATTCAATACTACTCGCAGGCATCTCTCGTTCAATCACACTCTTGCACTCCGTCATCAGTCGCCCTAGCGTGCTTACAAACAAATCACACAAAGGCTGAGCCTCAAGCACGGAGTTGAGCAACGTCAGTGCGCGTGCGACTGCGTGCGCACCGCGCCCTCCGCCAACAGAGGGTGTCGGCGCGCACGTATGTACTGGTTAGGACACTTAGTACCGAAAACAGACGTATAACCTGAAGGTTCGAGGAACGCGATTTTGTATAGGCATTGTCAATCCATGTCTTAATCATCCTTGGTCTTAGAGCATTTAACCCGGAGTAGCCATGTCTGTCATTTTCTATACAAAAAAAGTCTGCCGATTTTTACGGGGGAAGGGAGCGTCAAATGTATGGCTGGTTGAATGCTCTAAGTTGCTATTAGATTAGCGAGTAGTTGCTTATATCTTCCATTTAAGATGCAAGATGCGGACCTTCCAACGTGGATGGTCCCTATTTGCTTTAACAAAATGTATTTGTGTACATATCTCACTATACATACACACATTCTTTTAAAGCGCCCTTGGTTCCAACCCGCTCTACTGCGACTGCTCGACCCGCTGGCTCTCCGAGTGGGCAAAAAGCGCGGGCGAATACGTTGAGCCAGGCATAGCTCGCTGCGCCGATCCGCCTGCCATGAGAGACAAGCTCATACTGAGCACGCAGTCTTCAGCGTTTGTTTGCAAAGGTACGAGTAGCTTATTGAATTTGTGCAACTATTGGCCACTACGTGGCGCTTTTTTTTGGCGAAGCTCGCTGCGCCGAGTAGCCCGCTATGAGAAACTAGCATACTGAGCACGCAATCTTCAGCGTTCATGTACGGAAAATGTACGGTACGTAATTTTAATGAGTGATTGCTGCAACTGGCCACTAGATGGCACTTTAGTTATTGTTAGTCATATCGTAGTTTACTTTGCCCGCCCGCCTGCCATACGACATTTGTTTATGAAAATGGTAGCTTAGTTAAATGAAGTGTAGTCGTTCTCACAACAAACCACGAGATGTCGCTTTGTCAAAAGCTTAGTACTTACAGTTAGTAATGAGAGACAAATTCATAATGCACACCCTATCTTCATTAGCTATATTTGCAAAGGAGGATGCCCAGATTCATATGGACTCTGGCCTAAAAACCAATAATGACAAGCCATATGTCATTTGAAAGGTTTTTTCATATTTTAAACTTTTTGTATGGCGGGAAATCTTAAATCGCTGTGTGAAACAAGTTATGGCAAAATAAAAACATAGTTTGGTACCTTGGTGCAGGAAGACACGGAGTATTTATTCCTCCAGCTGGGCACTTAACACAGCTCATAATTGATGAACCTTTTGCTTAGAGAAAAGTAGTCATTGTTTTATGGTATATCAATCGATATTTAGTTGTTTTCTTAAGTGTATTTATGTAAAAACGTTTAGAAACCGTTGTATATAACTTAAACCCTAGATATATCAGTAATTTTTTTTTATTGAGGGGATGTTTTTATTCTGCCATAACTTGTTTCAGACAGCGATTTAACCCTTTGACCGCCAGAGCCGTTCAAACACGTCAACGAAAAGTCGTGCCCTCAGCGCCATGACGTGTTAAAACGTCCAAAATGAGAGATCAAAATACTCCTTAATAAACAACCTTTATAGAAATACTTTTGTATATTTATTATAGCTCTACCATTCACCTATCTTTTTAATTAAAATTTCATTCAAAATAACCCGTAACTCAAGAAAAAATTAGAAAATACTTCAAAGCTATTTAAAAGAGCAAAAAGGCACTGCCCTCCTCGCCGTTGACGGGTAAACACGTCAAGCGGCGTGACGTCACTTCGAAATAGTGTTGTTCGTTTGAAAGCATAGTGGTCGATGTTGATTATTGTATGAACATTAACCAAACACTGTAATTATGAATGTTTTTCGCATTTTAAGCTTTATTATATAATAAAACTAATTATTAAACTGTGATTCGTGTAGAAGATTAGTTTAGGAACTACATATCGTAATGTAAAAAACCGGCCAAGAGCGTGTCGGGCCACGCTCAGTGTAGGGTTCCGTAGTTTTCCGTCCGTCACAGAAAGTGTCCC
This sequence comes from Pammene aurita, assembly GCA_947086415.1. NCBI lineage: Eukaryota > Metazoa > Arthropoda > Insecta > Lepidoptera > Tortricidae > Pammene > Pammene aurita. The sequence goes on from OX352313.1 coordinate 17,930,695, forward strand.
CACTTAAGAGTTAAAATAACACCGCCATGTAGGATATGATATGAGCGTTCCACCTACAGCGACATCTATCGGCAAATTAAGTAAACTATTGCGCGCGAGCTTAAAGTATGGAAGATGATTTTTATGGGATAATTCTTTATTGCGTGAACCGATTTTCACCGTTTTTACTTTATTTGAAAGCACGTCATTTCATTGTGATTTTGCAGAAATTACAAGTACAGTAAACACCTGCTTATACGGTTAAATTACAAACTTAGTTCAGAAATTATTTTGTAAATTTTTTTCAAAAACTATTAAACCTATCAAGTTCAAAATAATTTTTCTAGAAAGTTTTTATAAAGTTCTACTTTTGAATTTTTTTTCATATTTTTAAAACTTATGGTTCAAAAGTTAGAGGGGGGGGGACACATTTTTTTTTACTTCTGGAGCGATTATTTCCGAAAATATTTACATTATCAAAAAATGATTTTAGTAAACCCCTATTCATTTTTAAATACCTATCCAACAATATATCACACGTTAGGGTTGAAATGAAAAAAAAATCACTCCCCACTTTACGTATAGGGGAGGTACCCCAATAAAACATTTTTTTCCACTTTTTATTTTACCACTTTGTCGGCGTGATTGATATACATATTAGTACCAAATTTCAGCTTTCTAGTGCTAACGGTCACTGAGATTATCCGCGGACGGACGGACGGACGGACGGGCAGACATGGCGAAACTATAAGGGTTCCTAGTTGACTACGGAACCCTAAAAAAGGTATATATTTTAAATTTTTACTTTAATAAGTATATGCATTATTAAAAAAGAAAGAGTTTTATTTAGGTCGCAATGGAATAAATACAATGCGTGTTATAAGGGCCGTATTTAAAACCTAACAATGTGTATGTCGTTTCTTTTAATCTTATTGCTTCGCCGCATTCTTGTTAATAAAAATAATGAAATGGTATTTTAGATAAAATGTCAACCAATATGAATGTTATCGGTGAGAGACCGAGTTTCAGTGAACAAAGAATATGTCATTAGGGATATACCAAGTTTCTTTAGGTACAAAAGAATGAAATGTGCGCGAGGTGTTTTTTACCTACACACCCGTCCTGTCCGATGTTCATTAGCTTTTATGATAAAATTTATTTATTTGATGGTATTGTTAAACATTTTTTTACTCAACTAAACACTTTAAAAACCTAACGTATTTTCCTTCATACAATTACACCACGGAAATATCGATACAGAAATGAATGAATATCTCTCACCCCTAACTCTAACATTCATAACAAGTTACGGTGCCACCAGCGCCAAAGCCGTCATATCACGTCAGCGCGTGACGTTATCACTTAAGTAGTGCTGTGGCTATATTGACAAAATTAAATAAAATTGTATATTAATTTTCATATTTTTGTAGTTGCTTTTAGGTGTATAAGAAAAATACGAAATGAAATATTCTTTCCTATTATGATTTCTAAATATCTAAAGTGATTTTGCCTAACTAAATCCACTATTAGGCGGAAAGAAATGTTTCGTCGTATGTTGTTTTCCAATCACTACGGTATCTGAGTGCGCTCGTGCAAATTTCGCTCTGGCGCTGGTGGCATGATTTTTCTGTCCGATGCGTGGCGTTCAAAAGGTTAAGATTTCCCGCCATACAAAAAGTTTTATAATATGAAAAAAACCTTTCAAGTGACATATGGCTTGTCCTTATTGGTCAATAGGCCAGTTTGACCACCCTCCTTTACGGTGTAATTACCATGTTCGTTTCCTAGACGGCGATGTTCCAAAGTATGACCCATATACTTGTCATGGTAATAATAATACCAAGATCGAACGGGATGGTCTTATTACACTTTCAATAGGTACTTCAGAGAAGGTACTATTATCGTTGGTCCTTGTCATAGTCACACATTTTTTTATTACCCTCCACGCTGTTACTTATAGCAGTGGAGGGTGATAAACAGATATCATTCATGATTTCTTCAAGAAACGAGTGTGTTTACTACGAGAACACCTGGGGGGCGATTTTTGAGATTCGAGCGCTCGAATATGACATTTAAAACTCTGAATAAAACGAAGAAATGATGTTTTAAAAATAACAGCGAGAGTAATTTAAAATCATGATTATTTATACTATTAACTTCATGCGTACTGGCGACAAACTTTTCGAGGTTAAATTCTATGAATTCGAGTGCTCGATTGTCAAAAATCGACTCCCAGGGCCTCGATTCGACATGGCATAACTGATAGTCGCTTGCGAGACAACTATGATATTACACTTTTGTGACAGTTGAAATTTGGGGTGGTCACTCAAGAGTGATATCTAAAATGGCCGCCATAGCCATAGACAAAATGCTCTAGCGAGACCTACTGACAGATTGACAGTTAGGTGTGGACACGTGTGGACATATGGATATCACTCTATCCACTGGCGATACAAGTGTGACATCCACGTCTCACAGTTTGGCATGTCGAATCGTAGCCCTGATATTTTTCTTAGAAAGTTTAAAGGCTAAGGAAAACAATGGTAAATTGTTCTGTTTCGTGCTGTAGAAGTGATTTTATCGTCATCTATGTCTAACCCTTACGGTAGTACGCGTGTGCGGTCTCTAGTTAAGTTCTTGCTTTGAGGTATGACCACTTATAATGGTCAAGTGTGACCACTTATAAAAATAAACTTGTTCCAGGCAAGCCCCCATCCGAGATCGTGTCGAAATGCGACCGCTGCTACAACAACCCGTGCCGCAACGGCGGCGCGTGCGTCGCCACCGCGCCCGGCGGCTTCCGGTGCGCGTGCGCGCGCGGCTTCCACGGCGCCACGTGCCACGCGCAGATCGACGCGTGCTACGGCGAGCCGTGCGCTAATGGCGTTTGTCAGCTGCTCGAAGAAGGGCGCTTCCAGTGAGTAGAAATAGAAATAGAAATATCTTTATTCGTGAGACAGAACAAATAAATTAAAGAAAATTATAGAATAAAACAGGTGTCACGAAATGGCCTCTTCTCAGCATGTTGCTATAGTGGAGTCAAAACCAACGTGCCGGCCGGGCAATAAAACGAGCTGTCAGCAAGGATGCGGCTAAAGTCGATATTTCTTATCGATGAATCACGCTTGTTCTATGAAAAGTACTATGCATGTGCATGGTAGTTATAAGTAAAATCGATTCCATTATCTATAAATAAATATATTTACCTCGTTAGGTTTTAGTGAATTTAAGTTTTAGAAAATGACGTCGGAGGTTTAAAAAATCAAAAAACTGGAAAGGGAGCCCGACTTATCCTTTGCCATGCTGGATCTGCAAGAACTGGATTTGTACCTGAAGCCAAATTATTATTCAGAGCAGTAAAATCGAAGAACGAGGACTACCATACGGAGATGAATGGTGAAACTTATATGGAGTGGTTTGAAAACTTTTTGAAATTACTTGAAGAACCGTCCGTGATTGTCGTTGACAATGCAAGTTACCACTCAGTTCAACTGGAAAAAATACCGAATACCAACACAAAAAAGGCAGAAATTCAAGAATGGCTCCGAAAAAAAAATATCCCATTTGGCAGAACGGACGTTATAGAGGAGTTGCTTCGAAAAGTAAACGCCAGCAATCCATCGAAAGTGTATGCGTTGGACCAATTGGCAAACGAATTAGGCCATGAAGTGATACGCTTACCTCCTTACCACTGTCAATACAACCCTATTGAATTAATCTGGGCTCAAATAAAAGGAGAGGTCGCAGCAAAGAATAATACATTCCGTTTAGCAGATGTAGAAGTGTTATTTCACCAAGCCGTCGACAATGTTTCTCAAGAAGACTGGGCCAAGTGTGTTCGACACGCAGAAGATCTACAATTAGCTGATCTACAAAAATATATTGTCAGAGACCAGAATCGTGTGGTAATAAATCTACAAGACGACAGTGATACCGACACCGACAGTTCTGACAGTGAAACTTAGAGCTTTTTAATGAGTATAACTTATTATAATATTTAAATTAAAATTATTCAATATGTTTTTATATATTTTATAATTTATTTTGTCTACCTAAATATAAAAATAAACCTTTGTTACGAAATTTTCTTCTATATTCATATTACACTTATATACAACCTTATTATTATAAATAAATCCATCGATAATGTGCGAAGGTTGCGGCACGCATTCCTACAAGCAGGTAGAAAAGGGCACGTGGCCGGCCCGGAGATTTATGGCCCCGCCGGCACGATGGTTTTGACTCCACTATAGCGTTAGCCTGATCTTCCGAAAAGACCATCCGGTGAAAAATTCACGGCAGGTAACAAACATATTTAGCGAGTACAATCTATGATAACAAAAAGGCAATAAAAAACATCAGTAATAAACTTCAAGAGAATAATAGAAATGGAAAACTTAATAAAAGAAAAATAATAGTAACTTATAACTACAACGCAACAATCTAGTGACCACGCATCTGACCGGACATGCCGTGGCCTAACATTATAACTCTTAGCCACTAGCGCGAGCGTCAACGCCGTTCATAATGTTCATATAACCTTGCAAAGTACCTTCATATCACAGCTAGAGGACTATGTTTACGTAAACTTTTCGCTAGATGGCGGTGTTTCCTTTATCATACATGCTCCTGCATGTTAGCCTGTTAGATACGCGCTATGGTAAGTATAAATCAGTGTCACTATGCTTCACGTGAGCGTGCGCGCGGGTTCCACGGTATACTTATGATGCGCATATCCATGCGTGCTATGGCGAGCCGTGCGCGAATGGTGTTTGTCAAAGGTTAAAGAAGCACCAGTGAGTAGCTTATTCAGTAATGTACGTAGCAACTCAATACCGAGTCTACGGCAACCCGTGCTTCGGAAATGAATTAAAGTTTTGTAACTTTCTGCTAGATGGCGGTGTATCTTTTAATATGCAGTAGCAGTATTTTAGTCTAGTACACGAACAAAATCAGCTTCGATAACTCACAAGTGGCCAGTTTTTTGTAGTCGGTTAGAATACTCTGAGAACTACTCCTTATAAAAAAATATATCGGATTTTGGTGTAGATTTAGGTATAAAGTAGGTATTTGTTAACAGGCCTTCTTAATTCAAGGTAAGATTATACAAGTGGCATTTTTCTTCATGACATAATAGTATTTGACTGTTTGAACATCGGCTGTCATTTAATAACGTATTTTTCAACAGATTAATTCATTATAATGTAAAACGTAAAATAAAATCATATTTCCACAAAAACATTTTTCAAGTGTTTTATGATGACTGCATTGTATTGAAAGCTGTGTAAAGTAACTATCATGTTTAAATTATAATAGATTCATCAATAGATTGATTTTATTACAGCATTTGAATTTTAAAAGCGTTGTCTTGCCCATAAAAGAAATCTCCGAAATTTTCAAGTCAGCGTGTTTAGTTTATTATTATTATAGTAATGTTTATTAAAAAGAAATGAATTTATCAATCGCTGTATGTTTTATGAACTTATCAGTTCAATTCGTAATTTGAACGCATGGAGATTGGCGCGGGAGTCTTGTGCGCAGTAGGCAGCGCGAGCGGGTCCACCAATCACGACGCGCCGTGTCACTGTCTTTGTTTGTGTTTAACTCTCACCGCTGAACCCCGATGGCGATGATCCTCTCAAACAAAACAAAATGTCGAAGATAAGTGCATTTTGTGGTCAATTATTGAATTTTACATGGACATGTATATTTATGTTTTGTGCCGAATTCAAATAGCTGTCTGTGGTGTTGTGGATTCAAATAGCTTTCATATACGATATGAATATTATATTACTTATCCCAGTAGTGGATCGACAAGTTTAAAGAAGTAAATTGTAAGTCTTATCGTTTATTGATATTTTTGTTAAGTATATTCTCACCTGTCTCCACCTGTGGTCACGTGGGTTAGGCACAGATGGAAAACAAATTGTTCCCTTCGGTCCACGGTGGGCATAGATGGGAAAAGTTACATTGAAAGGCTGTTATCGTTTATTAATGAATGTCTTTGATTAAATGTTTAAATTAAATAAGTTATTCCAGAGGATTGACTAGTTCAACTAAATAAATATGAAAGACTGTAATCGTTAATTGATGCCGTTACTTAAGATGTTCCTTAATTTGTACAGTCAGCAGCAGAAGTAGCTTAACGGGGAGGTGTTCAAAAATTTCTTGACACTACTTTATTGTTAAGAGAATAAGAGTGAGTGAACGTAATTTTGAATACCTCACCTACTAAGCTGCTTCTGCTACTGACTAGGCCAGTTGTAAATGACTTGGTTAAACAAATAAATATGCAAAGTTGTTATCGTTCATTCAGTCTTCCTTTAGATATTACATAACTTCGACTGGTTTGTTTAGTTAAAAATAATAAATAACATAATTTATTGTGAAACTTACAGTAGCCGAGCTAGTATCTCGTTAATATAAATATTTTTGATACTTGCATCAAGAGATACTGCTCTTCCACAGATGGTAGGTTACAATGATAATGATAATAGTTTCAGTGACCACGAGGCAACCGGATGGCTCGCGGTATTTAAGCTCCTGAAGTGATGAGGAACCGCCCTGTGCAACCCGAACTGTACCAACTTGGACTGGAGCAGAAATAGAGGGGGAGAGCAAAAAAAATTTTTTTATCGCGAGGCAACCGATTGAAACAGCGTTTGCTTGAAAGAATGTACCCTGGTTATATAACAAAATTTTAATGCCATCCCTCCTGGTTGGAGAGGGATGAAGTTTCATAGGAGAGGGATGGCATTTGGGCATATCGTTTTCCACATCATACAAAAGTCATAAAACAAATGCCATCCGATTTCAAGGATTGTAAGTGCGTTTTTCCTAAGTTCTCCTCCACCGATCGAAAAATTCACCTTGCGTCCGACTTCCAACTCTGATGGTTCGATACCTGCCCGGCCTGGGTGGATGGCAATTTGTTTCCGGTGTCTGTCTGTGATGAAGAACAAGCATGCTAAATTTCAAGCGGTTACCTGACATTTTTTTCGATCTCGTACAGGGAACCAGTCCAACCAGGAGGGATCGCAATAAAATTTTGTTGTATAACCAGCGTACATTCTTTCAGGCAACCGCTGCTTCAATCGGTTGCCTCGCGATAAAAATAAATTTTTGCACCCCGCCCCCCCCCTCTATTTCCGCTCCAGTCCAAGTTGGGTCAGTTCAGGTTGCACAGGGCGATTCCTCATCACTTCAGGAGCTTAAATACCGCGAGCCATCCGGTTGCCTCGCGGTCACTGAAACTACGCGTCATTGCTTTAACTAGTATTCCAGGGACTAATGTACGAAATAAGGGAGCGTCCATTAATCGCGTCATACGTTTTTGGCTTGTTTTAGACCCCCCCTCCCCCATGGTGATCTTTGGTGATATTTTCAGGACCCCTCCCCCCCCTGTCCAATATGACGTGTAATTTTTTGCTAACTAAAGTAAGTACAGTTTTCCAACACGTGAACCTACTAACGTAACGTACGTACACGTAAAGGTTAAAAAAATGAAACTACATGAAAAAATAAAATTATTATCTTTAATAGAAAAAAACCGGCCATGTGCGTGTCGGACCACGCGGTTTCGTACCTACTATCGAAAATAGTAATATCAAAAGGTCGTATCTGCGTATGAAATGAGTTTTTAGGAGATAACTCAATAATTCCTAAACCGTAAAAAAAATTAAGAAGATTATTCTTCTCAATTTTTTTCATATTTTTTGGGATCTCCGGTTCAAGGGGGGACACAAGCTTTTTAAACTTACGGGGTGATTTTTTCTTCAAACAGACCTCAATGTTATTTTGAAAGACCTATCGAGACATGACGATATTTAGTAAAAAAAAATTTTTGACAAATAATTACATGTATATCTTTTTTAGCAATTTTACTACAAAACTAAGTAGCGGCATACAAAAACACACCTCATATTTAAATATTTATACGAAAATACGTATCTTACGTTTTATAGTTTCCGAGTAAAATGGCTGTGATATACGGACGGACGGACGGACAGACGGACATAACGAAACTATAAGCGTTACGTTTTTGCCACTTTGGCTACAGAACCCTAAAAACCTACTTCACAAAATAATATGTCAAATGTCATTAAAAAATATTTACAATCATATTGCTAGTGCTAGTGCAATTTTACTCTACTTTTGACAGATTGATTCATATAAAAGTTGATAATTTTTATATTATTGACCATAATATAGTATAGCACAAGGAACAAAAAAATTACACGTGATATGTGTCCAGACCCCCCTCCCCCCTGTGGTGATCATTGGTGATTTTTTCTTGACCCCCTCCCCCCCTATACAATATGACGCGATTAATGGACGCCCCCTAATTGGGTGTAAGCGTAAATTAAAATAAATAAATATAAAAGACTGTTATCGTTTAATGATGCCGTTACTTAAGATGTTACATAAGTTGTACAGTCCGCAGCAGAAATAGGTAAACGGAAAAGGGATTCAAAATGATCTTGACACTACTTTATTACATAACTTGTACCAGTTGTAAATTGACTAAATCAAACAAATAAATATGAAAAGTTGTTATCGTTTATTAACTAATGTCTTTGTTTAGATGTTACATAATGTATTCCAGTAGTGTATTGACTAGTAAAATAAATCAATATGAAAGACTTATCGTTTATTGATACCCTTATACGCTGTATTCCTATCGGTTCGTCACATGTGGTGTGGAAAAATGGAAATACACTCTTAGTTTAGATGTCACAAAACTTGTTCGAGCAGTAAATAATAAATCTATACATATAATAATAATAAATATTATGGGACAACCTTACACAAATCAACCTAGTCCCACAGCTTACTCAATAAAACTTAAGTTGTAGTTACTAAGCGACGATACGAGTACATACAACGTGTTACTTGAGCAACTAAAAACCCCAGACCGCCAAATTACTTTTATTATTGCTAATTAATCTCGAGTATTTATTTTTCAACCAGTTACTTATTTTGAAAGATATTCGTATGTTTCGTTTTCCTTGCAATTCTATTCAATTGTTAACTATACATTTGTTGCGTTGTTGTCACATCTCTACAAGTGTAATGTCATGTCAACCTATCAACCCACTTTGTCAATTTGTATGACATGACATCAGATGATATACTTTGACAATTACAACCCATATAACGGCCTCCTAGCCTAGTCGGTAGTGACCCTGCTTACGAAGCAGGAGGTCCCGGGTTCGAATTCTGGTCAGGGCATTTATTTGTGTATTTATCACAGATATTTGTTCCTGAGTTATGGATGTTTTCTATGTATTTAAGTATTTATACGTATATATCTATTATATATATCGTCGCCTAGTACCCACAACATTATTGAGCTTATTGAGCCTTATTGAGCTTACTGTGGGACTAGGTTTATTTGTGTAAGATTGTCCCATAATATTTATTTTATATGACACTATGTAGAGTGAAAAAACAAGTTTGTCAAAGCTGCCAGCCTTTATTAAATAGTCAACCTCTATCTCCTAACCTCTCGATAAAATAGTAAACTGTAGTATTAGAAACTTTTAGACTCAACGCGTGTAAAATTGGAAAATTAAAGAAAAAGTATACCCATGTTAAGATATACTGAAATCGATTCCACTCTAGATTCTGAACAAACAGTTTTTAGGTTTCTAGTCTTGGGTATAACACGTTGTATAATAGATAAATACTTATAAATACTTAAATACATAGAAAGCATCCATGACTCAGGAACGTGATAAACACGCAAATAAATACCTTATTCAGGATTCGAATCCGGGACTTCTTGCTTCATAGGCAGTGTCACTACCGACTAGGCTAGGAAGACGTTAAAGCAGTAAGTTGATTAAATCATACTAATGAATATAGATGGCTGTTATTCGTTTACTAATATAGTCAGTTCGGGTTGCACAGGGCGGTTCCGCAACACTTCGGGAGCTCAAATACCGCAAGCCATCTGGTTGCCTCTCGGACACCATAACTACGCGCCATGGCTTTAACTAATATCTTTGTTTAAAATGTTACATAATCATGTTTCCATCTGTGCCCGCTGGGAACCGATGGAAATATTTCCCTCCATATGTATATAGGAAGGGGTAAAAAAATCTTTCCATCTCCTCGCACATAAAAAGCCATATGGGAGCAGGTGAAAATGTTTTATTCCGTTATTAGATGTATTCCCATCTGCCCCGGCTTCGCATGACCAAGGCGGGCATAGATGAGATGGGAACAACTCCTCTCGTTCGACGTCAGTACCCGCCGGAAACATAGGTAGCTATTCCCACATGTGCCCGCTAGGGACCGATGGGAATAGTTCCCTTCATGTAAAAATAGTAGGAGGCAATATAAACTTTCTATCTACTCCCACATCAGTCATGTGGGAGCAGGTGGGATTTTTTCATTCCCGTATTAGATTTATTATCTGTTCCCACCGCGCATGACCTTCATCAAGGCCAGCGCACATGCGAATGACTCCTCTCGTTCGACGTCTGTACCCGCCAGGAACGGATGAAAATACACCAATTTCCATCTGTGCCCGCTGGGAACCGATAGGAATATTTCCCTCCATATGAATATAGGAAGGGGCAAAAAAACTTTCCATCTCCTCGCACATAAAAAGCCATATGGGAGCAGGTGGGAATGTTTTATTCTGCTATTAGGTGTATTGACAGTTTTTTTCCTTCCCATTCTTATTTGGTTTCACCAAATCATTATAAATGTAAATATATAGTTTCAAAGTCACTTATAACTAAGAAGGATTGAAATATCGCAACTTCAAAAATACCAGTTTTTTACATTTTATACCTAAGCCAGCACTGTGGTACTCAACCAGTTTAACATCATACTCGAGTACATGCATAAGAGAAAAAAAGAACGTGTCATGAAAGAAGAAGTGAAATATGACTAATAGGTACATACGGGAACGCCTTTTTACGTATAAAAATGAAATAACTCACTGAGCTGTTGTAATACCTTTATATTATACTCTCCAACTAAAAAATTAAATCGTTATCAAAGCTCAAAACTGTTCGCATTCTGGGCAGTACTATTATTTACTCTGTGCCCTAAACTAAACCAAACGTCCAGATACAATATTCGCGTACCTACTGGTTTACCATGGAAACAGCGCAGCGGCCGGGCAACGGCGCACGGCGAACAGGCAACGTCGCGTGCGCGTAATGATTGGTCCCGCCGCTAGCGCCATGACGGCTGCCATAATCTCCGCGCGTTTGAATTAAGTTAAGAACTGATAAGTAAAAAAAACTGGGAGCGATTGATGGATTTGTTATAATTTTGGTGCAAGCTTTAGTAACATGATAATGAACAACGCGTTGACTTGAAAATTTCGAGATTTCTTTTATGCCTATTAGAACGCTTTTAAAATTCAATTGTTCATTAAAATTTAAGCGATTGAATAGTGTGTTATAAATCAAACCCATTACTTGCCTTCAATAGGTTTTAATATATTTCAGTTGCCATATAACACTTTAATTATCTTTTGGAGGGACTATATATTTTTTATTTGTTTTAAAAACGGCTATCGATAAATCTGTTAGTAAATGTCAGGGGACATTCATATAGTTAAATACGATAATCTAAAGAAAAGAAATACCACTCGAATTATCTTTTGTTAAACTTATAAATGTCGCTAACAAATGTATTTTTAATACCTACAGCGACCTCAAAAACAGTTAGAAAAAAATTTTCGCCATTAGTGCTCAGTGTACTCTTACTGATACCAAAAAAAATCGGACTTGTGAGTTATGTTTTTTTCAGGGCAATTTTACCGTTCCCGTACTCCACTATTTCTCGTGCTTCTTGATCTATTAGATTGTACGCTATGGTACGTGGCAAAAATCCGGGACTAATGCTTGGAGTTTTTTTTTTATACCACGACGGTGGCAAACAAGCATACGGCCCGCCTGATGGTAAGCAGCTACCGCAACCTATGGACACCTGCAACTCCAAAGGAGTCACATGCGCGTTGCCGACCCTTTACAAAAAGAAGGATTCACTGTGTTGACGGCTAAAGGAACAAGAAGGTCCCTCATCGTCAACACACTGGATCCTCTTTGAGCTCTTTGGCAACCTTACTCACCAGCAGGAACACAACACTATGAGTAGGGTCTAGTAACGTGCTGTGGTTTTCTGTAAGGTGGAGGTACTTCCCCAGTCGGGCTCTGCTCCAGACTTGAGCGAGATGACATTCGCTGAACGTGCCCTACGACACTTAGCGAGATACCATTCGCAGTGCCCATACCTCTCTCTTTGGCGTAGTTTAAGGACATACCCAAGTCCGGATGATAAATTTTACGTCTTTTATCTACACTCATATTGTAAGTTCTCTAAAACGTGTTCGAATACGGTAGGCAATGGCTAGCATTACCACGACCGATTTTACTATGATAAGCTTTTTATCCGTGGCAGAAACGTAATTTTAACTTTTCATGCTCAATTATTGATGTGCTATGAGTTTTGATAACATAATGTACACCTGCACCCTCCCACGCATCCGCCGACAGCCCGACACGCGCCTCCCCGACACAATCGAGTTGGTCATGGCGGTGCAATGGCGGCCATTTGGATAAATAATATGAGTGTAGATAAAGCAGTGTATGCAACTACGTAATTAGGCCTTAAAACACTCGTGTGATCTTATTATGATACTCACCTGCGGCTCGTTTCATAAAACCACACTCATGTTTTAAGGACCTTTATTACGTAACAGTTACATAAACTACTATTTCCAGTTGCTCCTGCCAACCCGGCTACACCGGCGTACGCTGTGAAGTGAACATCGACGACTGCGCCGCGCACCGCTGCCAGAACAACGCTACTTGTATCGACCAGCTCGAGGGGTACTCGTGCGAATGCGCCCCTGGTTATATGGGTAAGAACGTCTTTATTAAAGCCTGACCAGAAATATATGATCATTGTCTATAAGCGTATCGTTCTCTATGGTATGGTGACATCTTGATTTGTTTACCTGTCGGCTCTGATGTTAATTTGAAAATATTTCACAGCGAAATAGTTTCATTTCCCGAGCGTATTATTTACAGCAGTTTATGTAATACGCTATTTACAATGTTTCGCTCTTGACTATGAATAATTTTGGGAATTTTTGTCGTTTATTATTTAATATTCAACACTTTACTACCCTCACACATGCATATCATCATGTCATTAAATCTATTGCCAGTGTAAGAAATTAGTTCCAATGAAATTCCGCAACGTGGGCCATGATCATATATTTCTGGTCAGGCTTTATATGGACCCAACGAACAACGAACGCCCTGGATAAGTTTTAACGTGTAGAATTTTATTTTTGCTAATCAAAACTTCATGTGACCAAATCCCAACTTTGTTTTAGTGATGGGAAATTTCTTATTGGGTAATATCCAAAACTGGGGATTAGGATGAACGGATGTGACATATTATCTTCTTCCTAGCGTTTGTCCCAGCTTTTTTTTTTCTTCTTTTTTGAGCCTGTGGTCCGCTCGGCAACCTAATCCCAGGAATTGGCGTAAGCACTAGTTTTTACGAAAGCGACTGCCATTTGACCTTCAGAGGGGAAACTGGGCCTTGGGATTCGATCCGGTTTCCTCATGATGTTTTCCTTCACCGAAAAGCGGCTGGTAAATATCAAATGATATTTCGTACATAAGTTCCGAAAAACTCAGTGATACGAGCCGGGGTTTGAACCCGAGACCTTCGGATTGAAAGTCTGACGTCTTACCGCCAGGCCACCAGCGCTCTCAAGGGATATGACATATTATATTTGAACAAAATGACCCACTCCACTTTCGGCCGGTTGAAACTGACATTATTTTATGCAAAGACGGTAAATAGTAGATTGTACAACAAGTGCATAAAACGTACGATTTTACGCGAGGCGTTTATCCATCCGAGCGAGCTTGCGAGCGAGGATTGACATAAAGTCGAGTGTAAAATGGGTTTTATGGACGAGGGTTACACTCTAATTTTCACTTCAATTGCGAGGAAATTATTTATCGGTAATCGTAAAACAATTTCAAGCTGTAAGAAAAATATTACAATGACAACAAATATGATTCCCACCAATTAATTTTTTAATGTTTTTTTTTTATATTCAACATGTGAATTTAGATATAGCAAAAATATAATAAAAGAACAAGTTTCAGTATTCTACGAAATTTTTCTGCTCAATTAAATTGTGCAATATATTTTGACTCTGTTTGGCTGTTGAGCCACATTCTTAGTCTTAGAAGACAATTTTACTTTATGGCCTAGAGCTTAAAATGCGATTTTATGTCGTCCATGCACGACTTAAAGTCGAGCTTTACGAGCATGAGAAGTGAAAACGCATATTTCATTATAATTCCTTTAATTCTCAGGCGACTTCTGCGAAAAAAAAATCCCCTTCTGCACATCAGAATTCAACCCGTGCGCCAATGGAGCGAGCTGCACCGACCACGGGAGCCACTACTCCTGCTCCTGCCCCCGAGGGTACTCAGGGCAGAACTGCACCACCAACGCTGATGACTGCGAGAACCACATGTGCCAGGTACGCACGAAGCGTTTTGCTTCAACATTCTTTATGCGAACTGCTAAGATGTGGAACGGCCTGCCCGAGTCTGTGTTTCCACTTGAGTACAATTTGGGTCTCTTCAAAGCGAGAGTAAATAGGTATCTCATAGGTAAGCGTGCTCCACCGTAGACCGCATCATAACTTACCATCAGGTGAGATCGCGGTCAAACGTCTGCCTATTCTCCATAAAAAACCGGCCAAGAGCGTGTCGGGCCACGCTCAGTGTAGGGTTCCGTAGTTTTTCGTCCGTCACAGTAAGTGTCCCCACTTAAGAGTTAAAATAACACCGCCATGTAGGATATGATATGAGCGTTCTACGTACAGCGACATCTATCGGCAAATTAAGTAAACTATTGCGCGCGAGCTTAAAGTATGGAAGATGATTTTTATGGGATAATTCTTTAATGCGTGAACCGAATTTTACCGTTTTTACTTTATTTGAAGTTAAGTTAAGTTACTACCCCTATATACCTACAGGTTTGTACGGAACCCTCGGTGCGCGAGTCCGACTCGCACTTGGCCGGTTTTTTTTTAATGGAGGAAAGGCACACGTTTGCTCACGATCTCATCTGATGGTAAGTGAGGATGCGGTCGACGGTGGAGTACGCTTACCTATGAGAACTATTTAGGGGAGGAGGGGGTAACACCGGATAGTTAAGGAAAAAAAAACGTAATTTATTATTACACATATACCTATATATTGTAATAATATGCAACATTAATATCAACTAATAATAGCCTATCATTTCGCATAAACTTAGAGAGATCAGGTTATTACTTTAGATATTAATAAACATTTTCTTAAATCTAACCAATCCGATTTTACCCCTTGTCTTAGGGTAAAACCGGATACTGTTATTTTCATAGAGGGGTGAATACAGACACTAATTATTTGCATTCATGGCACACAAAAATTAATAATTCTGGTTCAGTACACACTATGCAGCCTTCGTGAGCCCATTTCAGACAAGCTGTGCATTGGATCCACGCATCTGCAGATGTTGTAGTACTATATTTTTCATTGCAAATGAGACATTCAGCATCTTCCCCATTTATGTTCTCTTTACGTTTTTGATTGTGTGCACCTTTTTTTGCCAGCTTTTGTTTTTTTTCCTATTCCTTTACCCTTGAAAGAAGGTGTTTCTGGTGCTTTATTTTTATTCTACATCAATTCGTTTTTGTAAGGAGACTCTGTCAATATAGCAGTCTTACCCGATTTCACCCCGTCTGCTTCTACCCAAAGGCATTGATTTTGCAAATAAAAAAATGACGCAATAATTTAACGGTCGAATTGAGAAACAAAATCGTAAATGATTACTCTAATAGTCACTGTATCGACGAAAATTATTTACAGACATGTTCTCTAACCAATAGTGATCTGATATTGATAAAAATAATGTAAAATATTACATTACTTATCTTGTTTACTTTTTTTTTTCAACGACGACGTAACAGGACGCACTTCGCTGGTCGCCATTTGCACGCACACTAAGCGCCCTCTGCCCGTGCTGTCTAACGTGTCTGAGTGTGATGGCAATAGTAGAAATGTGAAATAGCATGCTATCTGCTTTGACCCGCTATCTGATTTCACCCCCCCTACCCCTACACTCGGTTTGAAGAGACCCAAAGTGTACTCTAGTGGAAGCACAGACTCTGGCAGTCCGGTCCACTCGTTGGCAGTTCGCATAAGGAATGTTGAAGCGAAACGCTTCGTGCTTATATGTGGAATACCTACTATGAAGCGATGCCGGAGTGCCGATTCTGTCTGGTAGTCCGATGGTAAAATGGGGACGGAGGAACAAGCTTGTGCAGTTCCTCTGCAAACTCTCCGAAATGTATCCTATAAAAGATAGGCTGGCAACCTTGCGACGATGCTCCAGACTTTGAAGTCGAGCATTCGTCAGCTCGTCATCATTGATGATTCTCTTGACCCTCCTCTCGACTGACTCGAGCGCTTCAAGCTGGTATTTTGGTGAACCATCCCACAGATGATCTTAATTGGATCATAATTTAATACTTTAAAACCTTTGAACACTATGTCATATACAGAACTTCACTCACGGGCCAAGATCGCTAGCGCACGCGAGCTAATATAAACCTTCCTAGTACCAGCTAGTACTTTAAGTTACTTCATTCGCGTTCAAGAGTGACAGCATTCTTAGCGCCGAAAAGGAGTTGCCCTTTCTGTTTCTTCGAGAAAACGCGTGAAACAAAAATATGTCCACGATTTGTATACAGACAAAAAAATCTTTGGCCTTGTAGTATTTGTCTTCTACACATTAAATTCACTACCACAGTAATAATATCGGCTCCTTGCTTCGCCACACAACAGCACGTCACTCCCTTCCGCATCTAGCGTCTGACTGCCGGCGTCACCGGCGTGCGCGCTTAGAGTACGTGTTTGTGCGCAGGAGACGACAGATATATGCTTCTCTTTCTCGCATATACTACAGGCCTAAACAAACAAAATAAATAATAATTTAAAAAAGGCCACTTAACTATCAAAAATGGAACAGGGAACTTATTTTTTCCCTCAATCCACCAATAGGGAAGTACCCCCACTTTACAGAAAACCACAACCAAATAGCACTAGACCATACTCATAGTATTGTGTTCCTGCTGGTGATTAAGGTCGCCAAAGAGCTCAATCAGGACCCAGTGTGTTCACGATGAGGGACCCTCTTGTTCCTTTAGCCTAACAGTGAATCCTCCCTGTAAAGGGTCGGCAACACGCATGTGACACCTCTGGAGTTGCAGGCGTCCATAGGCTACGGTAGCTGCTTACCATCAGACGGGCCGTATGATTTTTGCCACCGTCGTAGGATAAAAAAAAATAGAGCAGCCTTATAAAAAGTACACTTAGTCCCAAAATGAGTGAATCTGTTGTCGGCTCCTGGTGCAAAATTTTTGTTCGCGTAACTATTTTTACTGCCAAGTCAAGTTTATCGTTAAAAACTTTCACTAGACTATCTCAGACTTCACACCAGCAATGTGCAAATTGCAGAAATTGCAGAAATGTTCTCGGAAATTTCCGAGAAATTACATGAAAGAAACTTAGAAAGTTCTCTGTGAGAATGTTCCCATGAGAACTTTAACATTTTGTGTAATATATAATATTACACGCCACATATTAGTAAACCAGGCAGGCATAATATTTAAAATGGCGTGTGTCTACCTCGGTTCTGACACGATAAGATTGTTTATTAAATTTAAGTTCCAGAGAATATTCTCCATAGAAGTTTCGCAACTTATGAAACTTCTCCTCGGTTCATTGCTACTTCACACTAATTAGAATTTCCTCAAACAGAACGGTGCAAATTGCGTGGACGGTCTCGACGAGTACAAGTGCGTGTGCGCCGCCGGGTACGCTGGCCGCTACTGCGAGGCAGCTCCTCACGCGGCTCTTGGGACTTCCCCGTGCGCCCACCACGACTGCGTACACGGAGTGTGCTATCTGCCCACGGCCGCGCTCGCGCTCCAGGTAGTGTAGCTACTCAACAATAGAGGGCGTTATAGATAAATGTTGAATTGGGAACATGCGTGATTTTTTTGGAAGACGTCATTCGATTCTATTTCCCTGTAGATTCAAATGTCTCTAAATAACCTACTATCTATAACAGCCTTGAAACGTCAAAAATGTGAAAATACGTTAGGCGCCTGCGCCGCGCGTCAAAACGCCCCATACAAAAAGTGTGAGGTTTGTGACGTCACCGACCTCAAAGTTGCAGAAAACTGGAAGGAACAAGTTATTGGAAGATTTTTGTAATTTTAGGCACGAAAGAATGCTTTTAGCTATATACCTAGTTGTCATACATTTTTTTTCTTGTTAGAACATAAGTACTCGAACTGAGGTTTCGAAAATACATTTGAGGTATAAATAAAAATGCCTAAAATTTTACGTTTTTAAACCGCAATATCTTTAAAAAACTGTTAAAAATTATTACGGATTTCCACTTATTTATACTAATTTGGTGTTGTTGAACGTGTTTATTGAACAAATTCAATTAAATATTTTTCACGCATGTTCTCCATTGTAGATATGTTACTGTATTTAGTGGAGGGAATAGACGAGTGCAAATATGTAATTTTGCGGGCTAAGGTAGACGCGACGGCAAGGTTGCGCCACACGAGGCTCTAAGGACTTCTCCGTGCGCCCATCATGAGTGTGTATACATATGTACCCACGGCCGCGCTCGCGCTGCAGGTAGTGTAGCTACTCAACAATAGAGGGCGTCGTAGATAAATATTGAATTGTACCAAGGATGATTAAGACATGGATTGACAATGCCTATACAAAATCGCTTTCCCTTATTTCAGGCTAAAGCACTAGCGTCATCTATCGGTCACCACAAACAGTAAATTCCTACTTAACCTTTCTGTTAAGCCCATTGGTTGACTGGTAGAGAATGCCTTATTTCATTAAGTCCGCCATTTGTACCATCTTATTTTGTGCAATTAAGATTAAATAAATAAATTCTAGTTTCTAATATTTTGTTCGGCGATTAACGCTGACAGCATAACTCGACTCCAGATTCAACAGATGGCGCTGTGGCACTTAGTACTGAAAACAGACGTATAGCCTGAAGGTTCGAGGAATGCGATTTTGTATAGGCATTGTCAATCCATGTCTTAATCATCCTTGAATTGTACATACATATGTTACTGTATTTAGTGAAGGGAATAGACGGGTGCAAATATGTAATTTTGCGGGCTAAGGCAGACGCGACTGCAAGGTTGCGCCACACGAGGCTCATGCATGGAGTGTGCTATCTGCCCACGGCCGCGCAGGCGCTGCAGGTGGTGTAACTACTCAATAATAGAGGGCGTTGAAGACAATACGCAAGTTGATTTTTTTTCATGTATGATATCAATCGATTTGTTTTCTTGTGAGGATCAAATGTGTATATGGGGCCAATTGCGTTAAAGCAACAAAAAAGCCAGAAATGAGACTCAAAGTCTAAGATTTGCATTTGTTATTCAAAACGCTCCTCACAAAATGATGTGTAAAACTGACATCACGATTACATAGTCGCCCTGTTTAAAGTATGGAAAAGTTATTAAATTGTTATTTTTACAGTGAAATGTTGCGTTTATGTATATGGTTGCTATATCATTTATTTAACAGTAAACTGTTAAAAATCGAATGGTATCATTGTTTTTTTTAATATGGGACTTAAAGAAATCGTAAAATCTAGAAAATGTTAAGCCTGATCTTTGAACCATTTCAATAGATTTTTTTTAATTTTTACTTTATTTGGATATATTGATCATTTGGCATCCTGTCAACTAAATTTTATTTCATAATTCAACATATGTCACCATCCCTATTGTGGATATGCAACTGTATCGAAGTTTTAAATTTTTTTGTTGTTAAGGCCGTGCAGATTTCAAGACGTAATATTGTATTGTTTTATACGTGTACTGACAACGGTGTACACGGTAGTATAATTAAACCGTAGTGGCTGTTCTACAGGACGACATTATGATGGAGCGCATGCACAATGCGCCGGGCGACTATCTCTGCAAGTGCGCGCCCGGATACTCTGGTAAGTCTTTTCTACCTAGAATCTCCATTTTTTATCGTATGGCTATATGTCACTGGATATAGATAGGCATTTCTTCCCTGGGGTAGTAGTAGTGGGAAAGCAGATGATAAAGAAAATGCAGTGAGTGCTGCGAGGTCCAGATGGGACAGTGCAGCTGCCAAGTTTGTTACTCTTTTAGCACCACCCAGGGATCACGTGTAGGGTTGTCTAAGGTGTATCCTACGGACGCAGAGTAACATTAATCCCCGTCAATATCGTATCTGTACTGGATTTACTGTAAAAAATCCTAAGAATGTTCAATTCATATTGGCGCAAACCTGATTCTGACCATTGGCATTGGTGCCACTATTCAATGCAAAAATTCTTCTGCATTGATAAGAGGTTGTTTTAAGTCAGCGGTTAGATAACGTTATAGTTATATTTTGAATCTTTCAAATTAATATTATACAAGTCTTATAAATATGACAAGCCACAGTATACCATACAAATTTAATTAAACTTATTTATCACAGGTCGCCTCTGCGAGTATCTAACCTCGCTAACGTTCAACCACAACGACTCGCTGGTCGAGCTTGAGCCACTGCGCACTACTCCCCAGGCTAACGTCACACTTGGTAAGTGCTAGCGCCATCTAGTTTACAGACCACCTCTGCCAGTACCTCACCTCGCTAACGTTCAACCACAACGACTCGCTGGTCGAGCTTGAGCCACTGCGCACTACTCCCCAGGCTAACGTCACACTTGGTAAGTGCTAGCGCCATCTAGTTTACAGACCACCTCTGCCAGTACCTCACCTCGCTAACGTTCAACCACAACGACTCGCTGGTCGAGCTTGAGCCACTGCGCACTACTCCCCAGGCTAACGTCACACTTGGTAAGTCCTAGCGCCATCTAGTTTACAGACCACCTCTGCCAGTACCTCACCTCGCTAACGTTCAACCACAACGACTCGCTGGTCGAGCTTGAGCCACTGCGCACTACTCCCCAGGCTAACGTCACCCTTGGTAAGTGCTAGCGCCATCTAGTTTACAGACCACCTCTGCCAGTACCTCACCTCTCTAACGTTCAACCACAACGACTCGCTGGTCGAGCTTGAGCCACTGCGCACTACACCCCAGGCTAACGTCACACTTGGTAAGTATTAACGGTATTTATTTTATACTCAGAATAGCCTATCACTAAAATGATTGATCTTATTAGCAGGGTTCCACTCTGGATTTCTCAATTTTACTTTTATTATTTTATTTTAATGAAATTTACGGTCGCATGTATGGTCGGTAATAAACAATTTATAAATCTTTAACGTCTAACTAATCGCAACTTTTTTTGGATAGCGGGAAATAGCGTATTGGGTACCTAGCTAATATTAAGAACCAGGTAAAAGGTTGAAGAGAAGAGTTGTTAGTTGAATGCACAGACTACACAGACTACTTATCATTAAGCTTTTACAAGGAGCACGGGGTCGCCACACATAAGCTCAATTTTATTCGTAAATTTCTACGATTCGAACAGCACATCTCAATAGTATCTACCCCATTTTGTAGTATAACAATCCAGGTTAGCCCCTATAACTTTATTTTTGTGGATATTTTTAATTCACATGAGTAATGATCAAAAACGTTAACTCAACTGAAATAAGCGGTCCCGCTCTCATACAAAATTAGTACGGGAGCGCTGACCTCGAGTTGTACTTATGATCTATCTAGTGGTTGAGGTTATCTGTGGTTGAATATCAGGACCGACTTTGAACGCCATTGCGACTTACCGACATTTTTTGTTACAGTTTTTAGCACAACTCAGCACCACGGCGTCTTGATGTACTTCGGCGACAACGAGCACCTCGCCGTAGAGTTGTTCAACGGTCGCATACGCATCAGTTATGACGTCGGCAACCATCCCACTTCCACCATGTACAGGTAGCTATTGCCCTTTCGCTCTAATATCGCCGGTCGAATGTCACATACCCGCTCGAGCTCGAGGGAGTGTAGGCACATAACGATAGATGGCGTTGTAGTAAAATGTTCGTTTATCAGGGTGAATGAAAAGGTTCCCCGTGTATGCACATTATGACCATGAAGTTATCATTATAAACTGGAGTATACTCTTCGGTCACAAAGTGAGGCTGAAAGAGAGGGTTATCTAGGAGACTGTATCTCGTTTTGACTAATGCGGTAATGACGTCATCAGACAATCAAAATGTCAATAAGTGTCAAATGTGACAATGTGACTCGTTAGAGTGCGAGTGAGACACCGCCCCCTACATTTTGCTCTCTATCGGACCGTTTTTACTAGTCACCTATGAACGACTGTTTTGCTCGGTAATAAGGTTCAACTGTGGTCAGGGAAATAGAGTAAGAGTAATATCCTCTCGCTCTAATGCAGTACAGTATAGTTGTTCAGCGGTCGCATATGCATCAGCTACGACATCGGCAACCATCCCACTCCCACCATGTACAGGTTAGGTATCGCCCTCTCGCTCTAATAGGCGAAGTATATATTGTTATACAGCGTTTACACGAGTAATTAGATCTTTTCCCCGAAATCGTTAATTCCGCGTAGCAAACTTTCCATTCGCGTTTTTCCCCACTTTTTTATTTTCCTATGCCATTATGTTACCATTAGGTATTTTCTTCGGACGCATTATTTGCTACTCTTTTTTGTTGCTAGGCGTATTTTTCTCTGTGCATGTCTCCAAGTCTGTATGATGTGACAGAGCGAATCGGTTCTGGCGCTCGCCGGCCGCTACCGCGGCACGCTCGCTTCGCTCGCTCGGCTTCGCGCACTGTTAGTTCGCAGTTCACCTAATACACTCCTCCTCGCTTCGCTCGTCGTCGCACCTATCTTGACTCTGTCAAATGACAGTCTTCCGGGATTATAAGTATATTATCATCAATTTATTTTTTTAATTCTGCGGGCTAAACCCGGAAAAATACGTCTAGCAACAAAAAAGAGTAGAAAATAATGCGTCCGGAGAAAAAACCTAATGGTAACATAATCGCATAGGAAAATAAAAAAGGTGGGGAAAAACGCGAATGGAAAGTTTGCTACGCAGAATTAACGATTTCGGGGAAAAGATCTAACCCCCCGTTTACACTAGCGTGTTCGTACTCGCGTCGGTGATCGTCGAATAGTTCGACGAATCATTCGCGTACGAGTGCCAACACGAATGTCCGTACACATATTCGTCTCCCCGTACAACAGTTTAAGATCTGTATTACTGTTTTGAAAAAATGAGTCCCGCCGAGTTTCTTGCCGGTCATAATACTTCTCGGGTCAGAGGTGTAGGGTTAGAACCGGTGGTAGTATTTTTTCTCTGACGTTCATAAGTGCATTGTAATGTGCCTAAATTGAAGAATAAATATCTTTTATCTTTTTTAACATACGGAAAAAAATCCCCTAATGGACTTTAGGGGGGTGTTCATGGAACATTTAATAAGACGGAATATATTCGACGGGCGTACCCCCAGTTCAATGTCCGCGACCGACTGCAAACGGGTGCGGAGTTCGGCGCGTTTTGTTTGCACATCCGTGCAAAACGGTGGTGCGTGGACTCTGCGAGCATACCATTTCTACCTTATTAAATTTAAACTTTCGTGAGACATACTATCACTATAAAATATAAAGGTTACACTCACGTCACTTTAGTCACCTCGCGCGACATGTTTCGGAGAGCTTAGGTCTCCATCTTCGAGCACTAAGAGTGCTATTTCGAACCGGCCCGTTGCGCACTGTTGCACGACGCGTTGCCGACTGGCCTGCGTCCCGCTCGCCGCGCAGCTCGTGTCGCCCGCTCTGACAGAGCTTGTTGAGGGTGATCTTGCGCCGGCGCTGTCACCGTGCTTTGCAGCGCATTCGGTTCATCCGACATGAGCGACGATAAGCAAACCACACTCACTGTGTCCACTAAACTCTCACAGAACACACTGAAGCTCTTGCCATGGATTACAGGCTTCCATGCTGGCGGTACGCCCCAGCCCCCGTCTCGATTAAAATTTGGACGACGCCCAATCTCGATCGCCTCGTGTATTTTGCGTGGCACGTAGCATTTTTCACGAACCAGCAATCTAGCTTTATCAAAGCGAAGGAAATGTGACGCGCCTGCATCGCAAGCGTGCTCTGCTACCGCCGAGTTGCTACAATCCATTTTCTTCACACTCCGTATATGCTCCGAGACAACGCGCGCAACGGGCCGGTTCGAAATAACACTCTTAGTGCTGGAAGATGGAGACCTAAGCTCTCCGAAACATGTCGCGCGAAGTGACTAAAGTGACGTGAGTGTAACCGTTATATTTCATTTCTATCTTATTCATTTATTTTTTGTTTTCCCAGCTTCGAAATGGTGTCGGACGGCGCATACCACAAGGCGGAGTTGGTCGCAGTTAAGAAGAACTTCACGCTGCGAGTCGACGACGGACCAGCGCGGTCCATCATCAACGAAGGTGATTTCTTACTACTTACCCCTCTGCCACAGCGACCCAAAGTTTGTCTTGGCCTCCAACACGACTGCTCGCCACTGATCCCGGTCCTGTGCAGTTTCTCGCCAGCCGTCAGCGTGGAGCTTGCGCAGATCAGCCACTACAAGCGTTCGTCCTTATTATTGAACGAGCGGAGTGTAAGCGAAATGAAGCTCTTACAAACAATAAAATTTCGATGGCTTTTTTTATTTTTAATAGTTGTCGCGCAATAACTTTAGTAACGTTCTTCCGATCCGATCTATATGAAACTGTCAGCTGACTACTAGACTTCCCTGCATTTCGATGGCTTTTTGATTTTGAATAGTTTTTCTGCGATAACTTTAGTAACGTTTTTCTGATCTTAATGAAATTTGTTGGGGTTGTAGTAGAGCTCAATACAATTTGAGAGTTCGTATATGAGTAGGATCGATCAAGGGGTCATGGAACTAGAAGGCGCGAAAAAATCATCATAAGGATCTTGTTATTGGTCATATCGTTTGCAAGGAAATCGCGAGTTCTGAGTTCAAGGCGGACTACTAGTTAGTATATTTGATCTGATATTTGATTTGGTACTTCTGCATACAGTCAGCAGAAGAAGTAGCTTAGCGGGTGCTCTTAGGCGCATCACTCACTTGAGCGGAATTCAGTCGATCATAGACAAAAATCAGCCGGAAGTTTTTCCTACTTCCGGCGTTCAAGTCTATAGATTTTTTTTGAGTTGCGCGAGTCCGCCGCTCATGCCTGCCGCTCTGAGCGGTGCGATTAAAATCTATAGGATTTAATGGACCCGTTCTCGATGACAGCGGCGACCGCTCGTCTCGGCGCTCGCCGCGTCGCTGTTCGCGCCGCCGGTCGCATGCATCGAGGCCTCGGCCTAAGAACCAGTAAAATGTTGACTTAAAAAATCTATTTCATTAATCCCATTCATAAATCCTAAAAATAGAATTTATCATCTCACAAGAGTTAGCAATCTCCTAAATTGATTTTTTTATAACTGAATACGCATTATTGTGTATTTTAAGATATAGTATTACTGTATTACTGTTTTGAAAAAATAAGTCCCGCCGAGTTTCTTGCCGGTCATAATAATATCTCGGGTCAGAGGTGTAGGGTTAGAACCGGTGGTAGTTTTTTTTTCTCTCACGTTCATAAGTGCATTGTAATGTGCCTAAATTGAAGAATAAATATCTTTTATCTTTTTTTTTATCCAGCCCTGGGAACCGGAGGCTTAGGTTACTTTATCCTTTGTATATGACAATGGAAGTTAATAGTTTTTTTTCGGGATTAACTTGAATATTTTATAGCAGTTAACAAAGTGGTTCGTCTTTTAACGTACGTCGTTTAACATAGAGTTCAATATTGCAGGCAACAAGGAATATCTAAGGCTTGAGCGTCCTATGTACATTGGCGGCGTGCCAGAAGATGTTGCTAGAGATGCCTTCAGCAAGTGGCATCTCCGAAACATCACCAGCTTTAAGGGTAAGTTACTTTAGTACTGAATCCCAATAGTATGTTATTATCTCTCCTATTATCTAAAGCACAGAATATACGCTGCTTTTGACTAGCGCTCGGACATTTCTTTGTGACTAACAATTTCCTTAGTACGATTAGTTCTCTTCGGTAAATATCTCTACTGATAGTGATTTCTGTTTTATATGACACCAATGGTTTAACTTTAGGGTGCGTGAAAGAAGCATGGATCAACCACAAACGTGTGGACTTCGTGAACGCCGCTCGCATGTCGCGGACCTCTGCGGGCTGCGGGGAGGACGAGCCAGCGCCTCAAGCCCCGCCTTCTGTGCTGCAAGACCCCCACCACTCCCCGGTCAGTACCTGTATCAACCACAACGTTGACTTCGTGAACGCTGCTCGCATGCCTCGGACTTCTGCGGGCTGCGGGGAGGACGAGCCAGCTCCTCAAGCCCCGCCTTCTGTGCTGCAGGACCCCCACCACTCCCCGGTCAGTACCTGTATCAACCACAACGTGGACTTCGTGAACGCTGCTCGCATGTCTCGGACTTCTGCGGGCTGCGGGAAAAACGAGTCAGCTCCACAAGCCCCGCCTTCTGTGCTGCAGGACCCCCGCCACTCCCCAGTCAGTACCTGTATCAACCACAACGTTGACTTCGTGAACGCTGCTTGCATGTCGCGGACTTCTGCGGGCTGCGGGGAGGACGAGCCCGCTCCTCAAGCCCCGCCTTCTGTGCTGCAGGACCCCAATCACTCCCCGGTCAGTACCTGTATCAACCACAATGTTGACTTCGTGAACGCTGCTCGCATGCCTCGGACTTCTGCGGGCTGCGGGGAGGACGAGCCAGCTCCTCAAGCCCCGCCTTCTGTGCTGCAGGACCCCAACCACACCCCGGTCAGTACCTGTATCAACCACAATGTTGACTTCGTGAACGCTGCTCGCATGCCTCGGACTTCTGCGGGCTGCGGGGAGGACGAGCCAGCTCCTCAAGCCCCGCCTTCTGTTCTGCAGGACCCCCACCACTCCCCGGTCAGTACCTGTATCAACCACAACGTTGACTTCGTGAACGCTGCTCGCATGTCTCGGACTTCTGCGGGCTGCGGGGAGGACGAGCCCGCTCCTCAAACCCCGCCTTCTGTGCTGCAGGACCCCCAACACTCCCCGGTCAGTACCTGTATCAACCACAACGTTGACTTCGTGAACGCTGCTCGCATGTCTCGGACATCTGCGGGCTGCGGGGAGGATGAGCCAGCTCCTCAAGCCCCGCCTTCTGTGCTGCAGGACCCCCAACACTCCCCGGTCAGTACCTATATCAACCACAACGTTGACTTCGTGAACGCTGCTCGCATGTCGCGGACCTCTGCGGGCTGCGGGGAGGACGAGCCAGCTCCTCAAGCCCCGCCTTCTGTGCTGCAAGACCCCCACCACTCCCCGGTCAGTACTTGTATCAACCACAACGTGGACTTCGTGAACGCTGCTCGCATGTTGTGGACTTCTGCAGGCTGCGGGGAGGACGAGCCAGCTCCTCACTATATTAATATTGTTTCCTAGTTATATCATAAAACGCCCCTATTTCATGATACGCCACATTCTATACATCCGTCATATCGTTCAAATCTCATCCTTTGGGTTTCCCATTCACACGGCGTTTGTACTGCAAAAAAACGTACATTCTTTATACGTTTAAACGGATACTCACCGGACTTGTCAAGCGAATCGAATAAACTTTAACGTATTCGGTTTGCAGTGGCGCGTAGTATAGTTCTGTTTCATTCACACGGCATATAGTTCTGTTTCATTGATGCGTTTTTAAACGCATGAAAATCTACCATGTGAACACAAGACAGTTTGTACGTTTAAAATCGAATACGTGAAATAACGTGCAGGACGTTACCGTGTGAACCTACTCTAACAAAACGGGGTATCGCACTCACTGAGAACGGCGCTAAAAAAATCGTAAGGGTTTCCCCCCATCTATCGACGCGGATTCGGCAAAATCCGGTGGAAAAAAGCTTTAAATCCACGCAATAAGAGCTAACAAGGCACGGTTCGGCTCGGATCGGCTCGGCCGACGCCTGCCGACGCGTCGACGTCTCTCTTATTGCGTGGACGTAAAGCTTTCCACCGGATTTTGCCGAATCCGCGTCGATTGATGGGGGGAAACCCTTACGATTTTTTTAGCGCCGTTCTCAGTGAGTGCGATACCCCGTTTTGTTAGAGTAGGTTCACACGGTAACGTCCTGCACGTTATTTCACGTATTCGATTTTAAACGTACAAACTGTCTTGTGTTCACACGGTAGATTTTCATGCGTTTAAAAACGCATCAATGAAACAGAACTATATGCCGTGTGAATGAAACAGAACTATACTACGCGCCACTGCAAACCGAATACGTTAAAGTTTATTCGATTTGCTTGACAAGTCCGGTGAGTATCCGTTTAAACGTATAAAGAATGTACGTTTTTTTGCAGTACAAACGCCGTGTGAATGGTTCTATGCACAAAGTATGTGCCACTATTTATCCGTTAAGACGTATACTGCAAAAAAACGTGCAGGACAATGCCGTGTGAACGAAGCCTTATACCATGGCTTTGAAATACGAAATACCCGTACTTGTTGTTGATTGTGTGTCCGTGCGCAGGACCCGTGCGTGCCGAACCCGTGCGCGCGCGGCGGGCGCTGCGTGCGCGAGGACGGCCCGGCCGACTACTCGTGCCGCTGCCGCGCGGGCACCGCCGGCGCGCAGTGCGAGCTGCGCACTTCTATAGGTAACTTCTTATTCTCGGCCTCCTAGCCCAGTCGGTAGTGGCCTGCCTACGAAGCAAGAGATCCCGGGTTCGAATCCTGGTCAGGGCATTTATTTGTGTGTTTATCACAGATATTTGTTCCTGAGTTATGGATGTTTTCTATGTATTTAAGTATTTATCTATTATATATATCGTCATCTTAGTACCCATAACACAAGCCTTATTGAGCTTACTGTGGGCCTAGGTCGATTTGTGTAAGATTGTCCTATAATATTTATTTATTTATTCTACTACGATCAAAAGAGCTCGTGTTGTGATTCTGAGTTAAAATCACCAAACATTTTCCAAATAAATAAACGACTGGAATATACAACTTAAATAAAATGGCCCAACTGCTACATAATAGGCATGATGACACATGTTGAATTATGCAATAAAATTTAGTTAATTTGATGCAAAATGATCAATATATCCAACTAAAGTGAAAATTTATAAATTCTATTGAAATGACTGAAAGATATCAAGCTGCAAAATTTCTAAATTTTACGATTTTTTAAAGTGCGAAATTAAAAAAAAAACAATGATACCATTCGATTTTTAACATTTTACTGTAAAATAAATTGTATGGCAGTCATATACATAAACGCAACATTTCACTGTAAAAATAGCAATTTCATATTTTTTCCACACTTTAAACAGGGCGACTATGTGATCGTGACGTCACTTTTGCACGTCATTTTGTTAGGAGCGTTTTGAGAAACAAATGCAAAAATCGGACTATAAGTCTCATTTCTGACTTTTGTGTTGCTTTAACGCAATTGGCCCCATATAGACATTTGATCCTCCCAACAAAACGAATCGATTGATACCATACATGAAAAAAATTCACCATGCCTATTGTGATCGCTGTCGATAACTGAATTATAAAAATTGCTTCCTGCCAACGTGCCAATCGTAAACGCTCGTTGCGAATGAAACGCAACTGTCACTGTCGCACTAACATGGAAGAATGATAGAGAGAGGTGACTACGATACGCTACGGAGCGTTAACGATTGGTATGTTGGCTAGGCCTGATTCACCGATTATTTTATTTATTTATCTACACCAATATCATAAATCCTCTATTCCGCGTTCGGAAACCGTATGTAATTACGACCATTATTGCAACCAGTAACGTAACATCAGTGTATTATCTCTGACAGTGTGGTAAAAACGTATGAAAATTCGTTACCTACGGAAACGTCATGAGCATCCGCCCTCTCCCCGAGCGCCGGCACGCGCCCGCGCGACCGCCGACACAATCGAGTTGGTCATGGCGGTGCAATGGCGGGCATTCTACTGGTTTCCGAACACTTCATTTAGGATTTATAATATGAGTGTAGATAAAGCAGTGTATGCAACTGTACGTAATTAAGCCTTATTACGTAACAGTTACATAAACTACTATTATTTATTTATTATGAATCAACGTGTATAGTGATTTGAGTATTTTTTACAGTAGCTCGGGCATTTGCTTTTCGAAAGGTGGAAGTGAAGTCGTTTGTTTAAACTTATCAATTATAGGGCCAAAACCAACACCTACCGATTGAGTCGCAAGGCCCTCCAACCCACAAGAAAGCTTGCTTAATTTAAATTAAAGGGAATCGGAAGTTACATTTACTTTTTTGCTTGGCATTCTCTCATAACGAAACGCTTCCTTTCCACACTTGTATCACAAATAGCTATGTTTCCTTTTTGTGCTACAGGGGGCGCTCCAGTGATCACCCAGAAGGCCCCGCAGCGGAAGATGTCCATCAACAACGTTCAGGCTTCGCCAGGTATGACACGAAGTTACGGTCATTACTCCTTAATAATAACCCATTCATGCAAATTTGATAGGTGCTATGGGGGCTCTTCAACCGACTTCAAGATTTCGAAGGATGAGGTTATCGATTCATCGGGATGTTTGTTTTTACTTTCTTATTATGTATGTTCACCGATTATTCGACGGCTGGACCGATTTGGAAAATTCTTTATTTGTTTGAAAGAGTACTTCACAGTTGGTCCCATTGTCACGAGGTCAGGATCTGATGATGGAATCCTGGAGAAATCGAGGAAACCCTTCAAATATAAATAGGCCACCTATAGTGATTTCAACATTTTTTACCGTAGCTCGGGCATTTCCCTTTGGATAGATCGAGCCTAAGTGAAGTCGAAAATCCATTTCAGCATCCGCGACGATACTAAAATTTGCAACCGAAGTATCCGAAGTATGCGCTAGTAGTTCGGTCTACAAACTCTCAATTCAAGCATTATAGTTCGCCTTCTAGGTCCACAACCCCTTCATCGATCCTGCTCATATACCAACTCTCAAATTATATGTATCTCTGCTACAACCCTAACAAATTTTATAAAGATCAGAAGAACGTTACTTAAGTTATCGCGGAACAAACTCTTAAAATCAAAAAGCCATCGAAATGCCGAGACGTCCCAGTAGCCGAAGTTGTTTGTAAGAACTTCACTTCGCTTACGCTCCGCTCGTTCGACAATAGGCTAGCCATTATAATGATAGGGTAACCATGTCATAATCAAATAGAGGGGTTTTCTGGGCGTTTATTATAGTAACGTTTGTATGTTCATCTGTTCCAGCCGCCCCGTCTCACAAACAGCAGGCTGAGCACGCACCCGCCGCCGCACCCAACGGAGCATGTAAAAAGGTATGTTACAGTTGGTACAAAGCTTAGAGTGATTCAAAGTGGTCTCACTAGCGACTATCTGTAGTACTATCTGTGACTATAGTATCTGAATTGGACCCCTGAGAGCGGTTTCGCACTACGTCCGATCCGAATCCGATCCGAACCCGTGAAAATATGGTCCGAAGTAGCCGTAGAACTATTTCTATGTTAATTTACGCACTAGATCCGTTCTCCGTCATCCGATTTCGGAAAGAAATTGGACGGATCTACTGCGTAAATTTCGGATCGGATTCGGATCGGACGTAGTGCAGAACGGCTCTACGGCTTATCGCGAACAACGAAAATGTAAATTTCGTTATCTACATCTCTTTCGATCGTAGAAGCAAGTGCGATAAAGAGGTAGATAATGAAATTTCATTTTCGACATTCGCGGTAGACCCACTGCTTTATCGTGACGATATTGACGATGTCCACAGTAAAGTACCGTATCATTCACAGGCGGTCGCGTGGTTGCGCTACGGGATCCTACTGTGGGGCCATGGCAGCGAAGCACTGCGCCTTTTTTTAAGCCAAAAACTGTGTCAGAACCCTGGCCCAAACCTACCCCATATTAACCTATTAATCTCCCGTTACTCAATGGCGTTATATCTTTTTATCTACACTCACATTGTAAGTCTACTCTACTCTAAAACGTGTTCAAAAACGGTAGGCAATGGCTAGCATTACCACCACCGATTTTACTATAATAAGCTTTAACTTTACATGCTCATATATTGATACGTTATGAGTTTAAAATTCCGAACATCGAATTTGATAACATAATATAAATCCTGTGCTCCTTCCTGACCAACGGCACGCGCCCGCGCGACCGCCGGCACAATCGAGTTGGCCATGGCGGTGCAATGGCGGTCATTCTATGGTTTCCGAACACTTCATTTAGAATATATAATATGAGTGTAGATAAAGCAGTGTATGCAACTGTACGTAATTAGGCGTTATTACGTAACAGTTACATAAACTATTTACTATTTGTGACTTTTCCAGGAGGCGACACGCGAATACATAGTGGAGGGTAACTGCCGCAGCCGCCGCGCGGTGCGCTCCGCGCGCTGCGCCGGCACCAGGAACGGGTGCGGCAAGCAGCATTGCTGCGCGCCGCGCAAGACTAAGAAGAGGAAGGTATGTTCCACACACTACCATAGAGCAAACATAAAACAGCTTTAGAAAATAAATAACACATTTTACAAATAATTTAAACGAACTCGAACTCAAACATTTATTCAGTAAGTAGGCCACAAGGGCACTTTTACACGTCAAAGTAAAAGAGAGAAAAAATTGGTTGTTTGTAAAGTAGGTTTACGATCGAGATGTTTACGTGATAACGTCTAACCGCTCGTGAGGATTCCGCGTGACAAGTTTCACGGAATGACTGGCAGCGCTCGAGATGAGACGGGAGATCGGGCCGTCTCTCTCGATCGCGCTCGTGAGGTTTTGGTGTGACACAAGTTTCTGAACATGTCACCCGACTAAAACGATTTTAAAGACGTTATCACGTCAAAAAATCAAACTACACCGGTTCTAACCCTACTACACCTCTGACCCGAGAAGAATTATGTCCGGCAAAAAACTCGGCGGGACTTATTTTTTCAAAACAACAGTACATCAAAACTGAACAATACATATAAGTGCGTTGTTCTATAAGAAAACATATCAAACCAAGTTAGATTTACCAACAATAGGTTATAGTTTAAGAAAAATACCAAAGAAAAAAGATGAGTCCAAATCTGACTATTTGAAAATGAATTACATTAAGTTTGATATACTTTCTTACCTGAACTGTGTCTTCTACATAAATTTCCAAATTATAATAATCCATCATCAACAGTTAGAAACAAATTTTGAATTTAAATAAAAAAAAGTAAGTGAATAACCCGCTCCCTGCCGTTCCCGGTGCAAAGGTGCCCACAAGGCTTGCTGCATTTCCACGCTCGATTACTATGGACAGCCTTTACACCAAAAACGACTCGGAGCGGGGATCCTCCCCCTTTTGCCGGAGTCGACGGCCCAGCTCGCGTACGAATCGTTTAGTGTCTTTTATAGAGTTACTAGCTTTTGCCCGCGGCTTCGCTCGCGTTAAATTCGGGGTAACAAACCATACAAACTTCCACCCCCCATTTTAGGGAAGTGGGGGGTTAGAAAGAGACAAAAAGTAACCTATGTCACTCTCCATCCCTTCAACTATCTCCACTTAAAAAATCACGTCAATTCATCGCCCCGTTTTGCCGTGAAAGACGGACAAACAAACAAACAAACAAACAAACAAACAAACACACACATACACTTTCCCTTTTGTAATATTAGTATGGATTTACACCGGAAGTGGTACTTTTTTGTGCTTTCGGCCAATTCTATTTTTTTTTAACTATTCTTTCGGAACTCAGCATCATTTTTATGAACATGTAGTGCCATGTGACTTATCTTTGTATCACGTATCGTAGCAGATCTTGCGGTCCCCGCCCGTACTATTATTCCCTTAGTCACAACGACATGCAGTGTTTCCTTACTTTTATTTCTTATTCGCCCTTACGTTTTTGTCGAAGTACTACAATATTATAAAGCTTTATGTATGACCAATAATGCTACGGCCACACTTACGGGATTACCAGTGTGTTGACGATGAGGGACCTTCTTGTTCCTTTAGCCATCAACACAGTGAATCCTCCTTTTTGTAAAGGGTCGGCAACGCGCATGTGACTCCTCTGGAGTTGCAGGCGTCCATAGGTTACGGTAGCTGCTTTCCATCAGGCGGGCCGTATGCTTGTTTGCCACCGTCGTGGTATAAAAATTCTACGAATGTTTGACCTGTCGCGACATGTGTAGCCACGCAGTTCGCTATTATCGCGAATCATTCGGGCGAACACGGACTGTGTTCGGGCTCTTGTCGGTTTTTTCCGCACATCAAAGGGATTTTATCGCGACAAAGTTCGTGCAAGTGGCTACACTTAATAACTTAATTTCAAAGCTTTATTGCGACAATATGTAGCCACGTCGTACGTGTCCGTTGTCCGCGAAGTTTTTATCGCGACAATGCGACACGAATCTTCGCACTTCAGTGTGGCCGTACCATAATAGGTATACTCTACTCTGAACTTTCACCTTTCCACAGATCCGGCTGGTGTGTCCCGATGGAACGCGAATGAGCAAAGACATCGAAATCGTGCGCAAGTGCGCGTGCGGGAAGAAATGCGCGCGCACCCCTTTCCATTAAAGACTGTGACTAAGGCCTGAGGCGTTTTACCGACAGTGGCATTGAACATGAGACTCTCAATCTTTTGTATTTTGTTGTTGAATGAGGGTTACCACAATCGAGTTTTTAACTAGATGGCAGCGCCGTGGCGAGAGGTCTAGCTGTCATAATCCACCATTCATGTTTTTTTTTAAATAGCTTTCTCCCTTTGCTCAGGGCAATGGGAATTTTGCCAATGTCGACGTTAAACGTTAATTACAATTTTATTATGTTTTTATAAAATAGAGGCCTTGCTAGAGAGCAAAAAACAAAAAACTATTCTAAAGGCGCCGCAGCCATCTTGAGTCAAACGATTTTGACAGCTGCTGTCAAAAAGACGTCTCGTCACGGTGCTGCCATCTAATGAAAATCTCGATCGCGGAAACCTTCATTAGGACCTTTTTTGCAACTATAGAATCGAATTTAATAAAAGTTGAAATTATTTATTTTATTTTGTCGGCCTCTAGGACTCAGGAGGGTGAAATAAAGTTAGCAAAGATGCTGTAATGTCAAAATGTGGTTAAATCTTTGGATATGTTTACATAACAGCTAAAATCAAGTGGGCTGCATACTTCCGCCTACCGGCTGAATATTGTCTATGTTAGGCTGATTCCGCTGACATTTGAGCTAAATTCCACTGCGCGTTGTGCCTAATCACGGCATTGGTAGGATGTTTTGACGTTACAGCATTATTTCTAATATCATATTTTTAATTAAATCTGACAGCTCCTGCCCTTCTTTGTATGGAGAGAACTGTCAGATTACTGTTTTGAATTAGAAATACGATATTAACTTTACATTAATGTATTCTATTCTATTAAAAGCAATATTGTAGAATTTTGTTTTAAGATCTCAATGAAAGAAAGCAAAACATTTGTAATGGGTAATAGGATAATGCCACCTGTCTAATTTTAATGTACTTTGGGCCGAACAAAACTGTGCTGCTGGCTTGTGAGTTTATGTAATTCTAAGTGGATATGTTTATAGTAAACTGACAAATTAGCAGCACATTAATTCATTTTAGTTTATAACAAACACTGCCCGTTTTAAAGTAAAATGCAATTTTTAAATATTTGAGACAAAAATTCCCAAAATAGTAGTTTTTTTTTTAACTGGCAATATTCTTGACAGGACTGAACCAACGCGTCAACAGACAATAATTTTGAGCGGGTCTTGTATGTAGCGAGTAACTCACGGGGAGACTTGATGAAATAATAACGAATTTACCAAATGTACATGTACGAACGTAGTGGCGGCCTAAAAACGTAAAATTTAAAGGTTTTCAAATATAGTAAACATTTAGTATTATCTTAGAGGTACCATTTTTAAAATAGACGCCTTAATTTGTTAATACAAAGATGAAATTATACTGCTATTTACGTGCAGATAAAATCTATATTCTTAACACATTAACTACCAGACGAAAAATGACGTCCTACTTCAGAAACTGGGCGTCCATAGCTACATACAAAACAACCCGCTCAGCGAGTTGTCCAGCATCTGAGCAAAGTTTACGAGCGCCCACGAGGCGGGTTCTTGGCAGTGAATTTGTTAAATAAAACTTGATAGTTATACATTTACCCATTTTTAAGACGACAAAATATATAAATAACTAATATGTTTGATGAACAAATTAAGGTACCTATCTGATTTAAACATGGTATTACCCATAGACATATAAAATAAGAAGACGGAATCCCACGAAGATAAAACTGTGATTCCATAATGAGCCGCGATCTCGTGCACACACACTCACTTTTGACGTTTGAACCAATCACCGCTCGTCCACGAGTTGTATATGTGTGCGTGTCGCGCGTAAACACGTCTGAACTCGGCTTATTGTGGAGTCACAGTTTTGTCTTCACGGCGCTACGTCTTCTTATTTTATATGTCTATGGTATTACCATATTGTAATAATAACGTAACCTCACTTTTTATAAAATATCTAATAGGAATCGCGTGTAGATCAGGGTGTGTAGCCAACGTGCCAATCGTTAACGCTCCGTAGCGTATCGTAGTCACGTCTCTCTATCACTCTTCCATATTTGTGTGACAGTGACAGTTGCGTTTCGTTCACTACGACGCGTAAACGATTGGCACCTTGGCTACGCACCCAGAAATATTAATCACGTAAGCTATTTTATCGCAATAAGCTAAAGTTGTACTACGAGAAGGGTATATTATCCACCATTTTTTATTACGACTTGCGTACAGAAAAAGAGTAATCGTAAAGAAAATAGCAATGAAGGTTAAATTATGTGTTCATTTACTGTAATTATAATTAATATTTATTATCTTCAAGTTGTTTAATTAGTACTCAGTAATATTAGTTAGTTAATAATTTTAGCTTTAACTAGTTCTCAGCTTAACACATGAATATATCTCAAGTCTAAAACTGAAGAGTCTTGCCAGCTCTCTTTCGAGGTTGCCATCATTTTCTTAAAATTCTACTTAAAAGCATTTTTGCCCTGTGCGGGCTTTAAATAAGTTTTTCTTATCACAAATTTAAGATATGCCTAACTAATAAGCCATGATAAAGTAGTCATAGTTATGATTAGAAATGTATTCATATCCTTTTGTGACTGAAGTTCTTTTGTAAAATAAAAGTATATAAAGTTTATATTTATTGCCATTTTGTTGCTAAAGTAGGCTTATTAATTGTAAATTTTTTAGACATTTAAGAGTATGTAAATCTTACTGGTTAGCGTATCGTGTACTGCATTCCGTATTTATTTTCTACCATTGTGGTAGATTTTTTTTCTTACGTATCCGCAGAGGACATATTAGGTCATAGCATCACAAACTTAAACCCCATCGAACGATTTTAAAAACAAACATTTAATTTTTTTTCTAACATGTGTTATAATAAATTATAAGTAAAATGATGCATTTCTACAAAAAATAATTGTAGTCAAGTTCAAACTTTTAAGTTCAAAAAAGTTTGTGATGCTATTACTGTTAGTTTTGTAACAGAAAACCATGAACCGTTCAATATTATTCTCAATACAACGCATTTAACGACCTAATATATTTTATATCAGTATTAAAAACTAACAACTAATAGACAAATCTTTCAAAACCATTGCATTATTGGATACAGGGGCCTACCGTGAATATAAAAAAATATATTTCATATCTGCCTCTCTGTCGCTCCCGTATATTCGATAAAGAGGAAAATAGACGAACGAAGTGCTTCACCCTTCTTGCCAACGTTAAATGTTGCCATTGGAAAATAATCTTGCCATGTCATGTTTCTAAAAACTACCAATAACGGGTTTTGAGGGATTTATCTATTTTAATTTAAGTAGATATTAAGTGTTTTAATTCTGTAGTTCGATGTGATGCTTGGACACTCATCTCGGCGTTATTCAAAATCAACTATTTTATATTTTGAATTCTACGTATGTATTTTTTTTCAACACAAATGCCTATAATATCAAAATAAAAATACCTTTTTATGGGGTGATAATAATAACGTAAGAAAACTATCTTTTTCCTCTCAGCTCCGGACTCATAAAACAAAGCGACATAAAAACACAAAAGATAACTAAGGTTATACTGCCATTTAGTGTAAGGCCCTCGTGGACGCTCGAGTTGGGCGGGTAGCGGGGCGGGGCGTGCGGCGTGCATGCTAAACAAATGAAACT
Organism: Pammene aurita; assembly: GCA_947086415.1. NCBI lineage: Eukaryota > Metazoa > Arthropoda > Insecta > Lepidoptera > Tortricidae > Pammene > Pammene aurita. Next base: position 17,969,068 of record OX352313.1, read on the forward strand.
CATACTGGTGTCCTGAGTCGTCGCTGCACAAAGCGAATGCACGCTCGCCCGCCACGCTGCACGCGCCGCCGAACGCTCCGCTTCGAGCGTCCACGAGGGCCTTACACTTAATGCTTTATTTCAGACTAGCTTTTTCTCGCGGCTTCGCCCGCGTACTATAAATACTCAAAAAGGAGGTTCTCAGTTAGACTGGTATATTTGTATGTACCACATTTTCCCGTTTTAGGAGTTGAATTTTCAAAAAACCTGAAACACGTGTTTACTCATTTTTCGTTAGGAATACTCCTGTGAAGTTTCGAATAAAATAGTCTAACAAATCTTGTTTCGCCATACAAACTTTGGACCCCCATTTTACCCCCTAAGGGGCTGAATTTTGAAAAATCCTTTCTTAGTGCACCCCTAGATCTTATAAGGAACGTACGTGCCAAATTTGGAATCTCAGGAAACCAGCCGTTTGGGCTGTGCGTTGATATGTCAGTCAGTCAGTCAGTCAGTCAGTTTCTTCTTTTATATATTTAGATTTCCCAGAATTTGCCAAAAACGATAGTTTGTGGAGATGAGTGGCTTATATCGAGTGATGACGTCAACGTCGCATGCGCTTTTTAATAATTGAAATATAATAATTATTGTCTATGAACTTTATAATTTATTTGATGTAATAAAAGAGGATGTTAGATATATTTGTGGCTTTTTATTTTGTCCAAAATTATGCCCAGAATTCCGATCAGCTACAAATAGAGATGGGTAGGGGTGAGTAAATACTGAATATTTACTCAGTATTTATCCAAAGCACCCCGCAAATACTCGTATTTACTCATTTCGGTGGGTAAAAACGATTACTAATAAAATATATAAAAAAGTGAGATTAAAGCACTAAATGGTTTTGTATTGAATATTTCTAGCGTGTATAAATAATATTTTTGTTATAAGAAGCATATTGGATGAAAAAAAAGTAATTAGCAGTGAGAAGAAATTTGGAATTTAAAGAATGTAGGAATGTAGACGTGATAAAAACATAGTCAACTATTTTGTTTCAAATACGAAGGTATTTACTTTGAAAACATGGAACTTAAGTCGTTTCTGTATTCTAGATAAGTGCATTTCGCAAGCCGATTCGAAAATTATACAGATGTTAACAAAATGTTTACAAAAAAAAACTGCCACGAAAATACTTCACAATATTATAGGCATTGTAGCTCTTATCAGATAGCGCGGCGATTGTTAGCTAGTGCTAATGAACAAAGAATATAGAAATAATAATCATAAAGGGTCAAACTGCGAACAAAAGACCACCTAGTTTGCGGAGTGGACTTAAACTGCATTCTCTATTATATTTGTCAACTTCTTATCTCAAAAGTATGCACAGTTTTAACATTAATAAACATCGTTTTCGTATTATTATATATCCCTTATGGGATATATAATGTCGGAGAGTGAACAAAAGGTGGCTCGGCTCGCTGAATGTGCTTTAAATCCTTATCTTGCAAAATGCGCGTTTCGCTTCCCTTATTTTGATTGGGTGATTAGCGGACACTAACAAGTGTAGTACGACTAGTAAGTATCCAATGAAAATACAGTTAGGCACGCCTGGCGCGTTTGGCACGCTCAGTTGCTGTTTGTCAGTCAACCTGTTCGGAGGACTACCTTGTTAATTTTACGTAAAGTGCCTCGTGTGATTTTCCTTGGACCCTTGCTTTGTATATGGACTTTGATGGTGTTTTCGTTGTGATTAAAGTTAACGTTTCTGGACTTTTGATTTTTGTTAGTGAATATCTTTGGATAATGGATATTTTTGGTAGCGTTCCAGTCTCACGCTAAAATGTGTGGCTCTGAGGACCGCGACAGAAATCACATGCTCGCTATTGGATTACAGCACGGTTAGCACAAGAGTGAAGCGATAGTATCTCGCGTATAGTACTACCCGTCTCTTTTTAAATGATACAGTCAGAAAAAGATGGATAGACTATCTCGCGCACGAGATACTGTCGCGTCACACTTGTGCTAACCGTGCTGGGATATCCAAGTTGTCTGTACATCGATCTTGTGGAGCTAGGTATCGCCATTAGCAAACCTGACCCCGTTCAAAGCAAAGGTGAGTGTTTACGTGGCACTTACGTCATTTTATTAAGAGATTTTTTAAAGAAAACTCAAAAAAGGCTCACCGATCATGTTGACAGTAATTTTATTTTAAAATATTTTCTAGTCCCTATTAATCCGATAATATTCATATTTTTGTACTTTGGTTTAAAAGTTATAGAGCGGTAATCATAATTTTAGTCTTCAGAAATGTTTTTTTTTTCTTCAAAAATATATTCAATATATAAAAAAATATATTTAGAATCATCCAAGTTATTTTAATGCCTTATTTAATCATGTAGACACGTTGATAGTTTCTGATTTTTGGTGTGACAATTAGTTACATGTATGGAGTGCCCCTCTTAAAAAAATGTTTTTTGCGACTTTGACTAGTTAATTTAGTAGCGGGTTACAAAATTCACCTAAATTTCAAAATGATATATCCCTTGCAGCACTCTAAATAGTTTATACCCACCAATTTGGGTATAAACGAGTAAATACGGGTATTTTTAGTAAATACTGAGTATTTAGCCCTTGAGTATTTACTCACTACCCATCTCTAGCTACAAACAGTCAGACGTATTGGGTTGAATAAGCATAAGAATAAAAACACAATTTTTATTCTTATTCATAACATATATTATTCATATTTGAGTAAGAATAATTCTTGCACTCACTCGTTATTTAAAATAAAATGAATGGGAATAAATCGTGTGATCCTTATTTTAAATGTAAAATGAAAAACGGAATAATTATTCTAGGATTGGGATTATTCCAAATAATGTTTTATTCGATTAAAATGTTATTTGTAATAAAGTTAATTTCGTGGTACAAATCAATACATGCAACCTCCTAGCGTTTGTCCCAGCTTTTGCCACGGCTCAATTGAGCCTGGGGTTCGCTTGTCAACCTAATCCCATGAATTGGCGTAGGCACTAGTTTTTACGAAAGCGACTGCCATCTAACCTTCCAAACCAAAGGGGAAACTAGGCCTCATTGGGATTAAGTCATAAAAATCAGTCATACAATTTATTCCGTTAAAAATAAATTATCTTCATTCAATTTTCATTCATATGAATTATTCCCGACGAAATTATTTTGAATAATTTTAACGGGAATAAAATCGATATGAGTTTATTTTTACGTATTTTTATTCAAATAATGATTTTATTCTTGAATGTCCTACACTGAGTCCGACCACGCTGACTATGCATGGACTTTTCAACGCCAAAATATGAAACTGTCGTTATAAACGTTTTTTATATACCTACATTTGTTGTTTATGCTGATACATGGCCACACATTGCGCTTGGAAAGTCGGTACCAGATGTAGTGTAATCGGTTTCTAGCCCTCACTTTCAGTTGAACAGTCGCCATCAAATATATCGGAGCGGCCAAGGTATTCAAAAATATCTGAACATGCACTTTATCGCCTTGACAATAGAGGCGTTGTTCAGATATTTGTGACCACCTTGGCCGCTCCGATATACACGGTGCCCGTGAGCATTGCGAGAGATTTTAACCACGCATTTCTGAGGTCAAAATAATGAAAAAACATTATATGACTTTTGTTGTAAAACGCCAAAAAAAAATTTTTTTTTTTACTTTTTTTTTCACTTTTTTTGAATGCTGTTCTACATAAAAAGTAAATGTCATTAGAAAAAAGTAACGGAAAAAGTAAATTGCTACATTTTTTCTCGTAAAAACTAGTCCATGCAAAGTGTTTCTTAGGTCTTTGATATCAGTCAATAAGAGATGTCTAGACTATGCCCCATACCGGTGAGATCGCCATCAAAAAATCATTTTACACTGAGAAACAATTCAAAATGCAATTTTTTGTAAGTAGTATTTACTCTGAAACTATGGCGAATTTCGAAAAAGTTTAAAGGACATTTTGTTCTCTAAATATGATAATGAATACACTGTTAAAGTCTCTCGCAATGCTCACGGGCACCGTGTATATGATGGCGACTGTACCAATTTAACGTTAGGGAAGGTCTCCTAAGATCATTTTACTGTTGTTTTAATGTTATTCTTGTTTATGTACAATAAAGTGATACATATGTAAAGCCTGACCAGAAATATATGATTATTGTCAAGAGGGTGCTATTACTCTCATTTATATGGCAACAGTTCAGTATAGTCATAGAGCGTATTATTCTCTATGGTATGGTGACATCTTGATTTGTTTACCTGTCAGTTCTGATGTTAATATCAAAATGTTTCACAGCTAAATAGTTTCATTTCCCGAGCGTATTATTTACAGCAGTTTATTTTATACACTATTTACAATGCGCTCTTGACTATGGATAATTTTGGATTTTTTGTCGATTATTATTTAATATTCAACACTTTATTATTATTGAAGTAAACTGCCACAATGACAGTGACATCCTATCACATGCACTCACACATGCATAATCTAATCATCCTGTCATTAAAGTTATGGCCAGTGTCAGAGAAATGGGATGACAAAGAATGCTTGTCAACGATCAAAAGTGTGGCAAAAAAATGAAATCCATGTATGTGTCTAAATTGTCTATGTGAGCGTAAAATAGTGATGCCAAATACAACAGGTTAATTATCTATCGGTATTTGACTTTCTTATCGATACGTTCTAAAGGCCTCTACAGACGTAAGCGACTAAGGTAGAATTAATAATTCAGTGGAGTGATTTGACAGCTCTCTGCATACAAAGCGGTTATCAAATGTATGTAAAGTTCTGTCAAATCACTCCGCTGAATTATAGATTCTACCTTAGTCAAAGTAGTAAAACGGCTATTAGACATGGCAATTTGTAGGGCCCAACCTGTTGTGTTGGGAGGTGTAATAGGAGGTAGGGCCCGTAGGGATCTGAAGGAGGGTGAGGGAGAGGCAGGGTACACAACAGGTTGGGCCCTACAAATTGCCATGTCTAATAGCTGTTTACACTATGCGTCAGTTGACATCCCCACTACCAAATTGACGTTTAATTTCACGCACATTTTCGACTAATATTATTCTTCTTTCTCCGTGCCTCTTCCCATTCGGTCGGCCCTCCGAATATTTTTCCGCCGGTTGGCTCTTTCACACTACAAACCGACGTTCGACTAATATTATTACATTACCTAATTAAATAGTTAATAACTAGTATGCTTTTTCTAAGCAAATAATATATTCTTTAGTATTAAAAAAATTTAAATAAACAAAATTATTAATTATTAAATTAAAAATATTAAGTGAACAAGATTATTTCCTAAAATAATTTCAAATATTTTATACAACGGAAAACAGAATTTCAAGTCGCCGGTCGAAAGCGCATTCGATTGATCGCATGACCATTTTGACAGCTGACCTCTCATTCCAACTATATTTTTATCTCGTTCTAATCGTTTGACTAGTCGCTTTTAGGCGCGGCACACACTTGAGCGGAATCCAGCTATCATAAATAAAAATCAGCCACAGCAAAAAAGTCGGAAATTTCTTTACGGGAGCTGAATTTTTGTATGGAGCCCATATACAATATTCAGCCCGATTTCCGTTTTCCGCTGCTTTTTGACTATGGTAGCGAATTCCACTAAATGTGTTGAGCGCCATATTTGAATGAAATAATACTGCAAGGTAAAAAAATTGTTAATAATAAAAATACCCGTTTAAAACCGGATATAATAAGGTTCTAATTTAATCGTCTTACGTAATGGCGTAATGTGAATATAATATTAATTTATTCATCGGATTTTTTTGAAGCAATAATTATAATTTTCATATCGAACAGTTATCGATATAAGTCCCTAAAACGTTTTGTCAATCCCTAGCGTAGAATAAATGTTTCGGTTTTTACACAAAATAATCATGAATATTAACTATTATGATAAAATATTAGCACACAGTATACGAAACACTAATAATTAATAGCATCTAGTAAATACTTAGGGTCAGGGAGGGAACAGTCGCTAGGATTTTTTCAACAGGCTGTTGCATGAAAAATATAAATCCCTGAACCAATTGTTGCAAGCACAGAGCACCGTGCATTATTACACTTTCATATGTAGCAAATATATTTGCTGTTACTTTCACCAAAAAAGATATACCCATTCTTTTTTAGAAATTGGGAATCGAGCCGCTGTGTACCGGTTGCTGTACACAGTGACTAGGACCCGCTAGTACACAGTGGTTCTAACAGTACACAGTGGCTCGAGTCACTGTATACTACGCCCTGTAAACAGTAGTTCTAACAGTACACAATTGCTAGGTATGTAGGAATCGAACCTAAATTATATAACAAATAACATTTTTGTTGAATAAAACGGTAATTAGAATAGGTAAGCACAACCCCCGGAATAATCGTTCCTGATTTCATTCTTGATTTAAAATAGGTACCTACCTAAATGTCGCATGATTTATTCACTTTCATTTTATTTAAAAAAAAGAGTGCATGAATTACTTTTAATAATCACAGAATTTTTATTCTTATTCATATTCAAGTAAATTTTAGCCCAACTCTGTAAGGTGCACAGTGGTTCGCGAGCCACCGTGTACTTTTCCAAAACGAACGTCTGTTGACCTTGGCGTCAATTTGTATTTTAGTTCAAATTAAAAACACAAACAAACACCTAGGGCCTTGAATTATCAGCCAATACTAAGTAGATTAGACACACTCTTCGATAATAACATAAGTAATTGAAAATCTCGTACGAGTTAAGAAAAAAGAGGAGTGAAACTGATATGGAAATGTAATTTTGATAGCATTAAACACAAAAACGCACCATAACACATTCGCATGGTGCCGGAGCGCCTCACTAACTAGTTCGTACGTGGTCGGGTACAGAACAGTTCCGATTGATGTAGAGGACAGACATAAAGCTCTTTCTGTTTCTCGCACAGCACATTCGAGTCACTGTTCCCACCGAGCGACTGTTCCCTCCCTGACCCTACACGATTTATTTTGCTAATATGACAAAATATTGTTTCAAAGACATCGATCGGAATATCATGTAAACCTGTGAAATGAGTAATTACTTGGGTTTTTCCTATGAGTAATAGTCCAATCTGGAACACAACACGACACCATGTTTCTCCTTTTCATCCCAAGTTATTTTATTCACGATTGTTTTATATTTTCCACGCTAAAATATTAGTCCCGTCTCGTTGGCAATATTTTGAGGTTTAAGTTTCGAAAATTCTAAAGTCACTTATTATTGAAGTTGGAAATACAGTGTGTACATGAGAATCTTTCAGTGCGTTTTGTGTCATATTCAATTGGTGCTTTTTTTGTAATTCAATAATTTGAGGTTAACTTTTTTAGCTTGCCATAACTTGAGTAAAAGAATATTAGAGTTAGAAAATATAACTGTTTTGTATTTAGAACAGTTTTATTGTTGTACAAAACTAGTTTGTGTCATTTACGTCGAGTGCAATTTTATATAGTATGACAACGCTAAAAAATTAGAGTTCATAAAATAAGGATTAACTATATCATCACCTCAAAATATGTCAATAAAATCAATATGTGTCAAATTAAGCAATGAAAATTTAAGTTTCTTGGTAATTTCGTATTTTTAGGCTGTTATCGTTTTAATAAATTATTAAAGTCATCAGAGTTCACATTCTAATAATCAAAAAGGGATTTTAAAGTAGATATTTCAATTTGTGTCACTTTCATCAATGATATTTCGTCTAAAATTAAACAGAAACAATATTTGCGTTCAGAGGAAATCTTCTTAACTATAGCGCGTGACCTTGATGATACGCCTGTTCGGCTTACTTCTGTAATGACCACTAGAAGTAGACCCCCGGCTCGCTTCTTAACAAGCTAATCCATGGGTCAACCAGGCGCTGGCATCTTAGCTGTTACGATGTAGGTACTTGCTCACGGAGGCGCGTGCGGGGTGATAAGCGGAGGAGCGAGTCGCGAGAAGCCGGCGAGTAGGGCAATGAACTCGTGCGTGTCTCGCCAATACGTACCTTTTTGAGCGGTAGCCGCTTTGTTTGTGTTTTGACTAGACTGTTGAGTACATTTTCGAAGATTTCAAGCATCGTGAATTATGGGTAGAAAACGCAACGTAATATTTTTATTTAGTTCTGTTTTATTGGAACGAAGTTCCTTATCGGACGGTTCGCGGATGGGGGGCTAGGCGAAAAAAAGTCACGTGATCGTCACGAAAAAGCATTGAGAAACATGTGAAATGGAATGAAATAAAAAAAATGAAAAATAGAATAAAGTGAAGTGAAAGTGAAAGTGAGAAGTGACAAAGTGAAAAAAGTCAAGTTAAAAAATTTCTGATTTCAAAAATCTCAAAAATCTCGAAAATCTCAAAAATCTCAAAAATCTCAAAAAGCTCAAAAATCTCAAAAAGCTCAAAAATCAAAAATCTCTAAAATCTCATAAATCACAAAAATCTCAAAAATCTCAAAAATCTCAAAAATCTCAAAAATCTCAGAAATCTCAAAAATCTCAAAAATCTCAAAAATCTCAACAATCTCAACAATCTCAAAAATCTCAAAAATCTCAAAAAAATCAAAAAATTCAAAAAAATCAAAAACGACAAATATTACGAAAAAGTCAAAAATTAAATAATATTACTTCGTTCTAACCGAGTGTTCCACGACACTAACGTATTTTTTTTTTACTTTTGTTTTATTTTAGAGTTTTCTTTTCGTCTGTATTTTGTTTTTATTTTGTCATTTTGTATTGATTCTGTTTTTATTCCGTTTATTTTGTTTAATTGTATTCTTATTTTACTCTTTTTTTATACCACAACGTGGCAAACAAGCATACGGCCCGCCAGATGGTAAGCAGTAGCATATGGATGCCTGGAACACCAGAGGTGTCACATGCTAAAAGGAGGAACAAGTTCAGAGTTCATTACCTCGGCCATTTTTAGGGTTCCGTACCTCGAAAGGAAAAAACGGAACCCTTATAGGATCACTTTGTTGTCCGTCTGTCTGTCTGTCTGTAAAGACCATTTTTCTCAGGAACGCGTGGAGGTATCAAGCTGAAATTTATATCAAATATTCAGGTCTATTGTCCCTTGGAGCTGTCAAAAAATCAAACTTATAAGCTAACACAATCAAAAGATACAGTCGTTTATGCTGCAAATTTTATAGTTTTTCGGCACTCGCAAAACCTACGGGGTACTTCCCGTGAACTCAGAAACTTGAAATTTGGCACAAAGCAGTCATATAGCATAGACAATGGAAAAATTACAAAAAGTAGACATTTTTAGTAAAATCATACAAAAACACTTTTTTTTTTAAATTTTAAACTTACTGACTTTTTCCTCGTAAACGCGTAGAGGTATTAAATTGAAATTCATGTCAAATACTCAGGGCTATAGGACCTTTCAGATGTAGCAAAACCAAACTTTTATGTCATCCCAATCAAAAGAAATAGCAATTTAAGTCGCATATTTTGAAACTGAGTACTCGCAAGAAACTCAAAACCTAAAGGGTACTTCGCGTAAACTCAGAAACTTGAAACTTGGCACGAAGAAACTTCATATAGCATAGATAGAGAAAAAATTACGAAAAGTAGACATTTTTAGTAAAATCATACCAAATATATATTTTTTTAATTTTAAACTTACTACCTTTTTCCTCGTAAACGCGTAGAGGTATTAAATTGAAATTAGTAATAAACATACTACAACTTTTGCTTGTTACAGGTTTGTACGGAACCCTCGGTGCGCGAGTCCGACTCGCACTGTGCCGGTTTTTTGATTGTAGAGCAAAGTTTTTTAAATAAAACACGCTTATTTTCACACGCGTATTCTTTATGAATAAATCATAAAAAGGACATGTTATAATGACGTCCCGTCGATGGTTTTTTTTTCGAAATCCAAATAATATATAAGTTCAAAGTCCATTATCACGGCCATTTTTGATTTGAGAGAAAAGTTTTTTAAATAAAACACGCTTATTTTAGCGTATTCTATATGGAAAACTCATAAAAAGTACATGTTATAATGACGTTCCGTCGATGGTTTTTTTTCGAAATCCAAATAATATATAAGTTCAAAGTCCATTATCTCGGCCATTTTTGATTTGAGAGAAAAGTTATTATGACGTCCCGTCGATGGTTTTTTTCGAAATCCAAATAATATACAAGTTCAAAGTCCATTATATCGGCCATTTTTGATTTTAGAGAAAAGTTTCTTAGGTAAAACACGCTTATTTTAGCGTATTCATAACGGAAAAATCATAAAAAGTACACGTTATAATGACGTCTCGATATACAAGTTCAAAGTCCATTATCTCGGCCATTTATGATTATAAAGAAAAGTTTTTCAAATAAAACACACTTATTTTAGCATACTTTATACGGAATAATAATAAAAAGTACACGTTTTAATGAAGTTCCGTCAATGGTTTTTTTTTCGAAGTGCAAATTATATACAAGTTCAGAGACCATTATCTCGGCCATTTTTGATTTTAGAGAAAAGTTTCGTAATTAAAACACGCTTATTTTAGCGTATTCTATATGGAAAAATCATAAAAAGTACATGTTAATATGACGTCCCAACGATGGATTTTTTCGAAATCCTAATTATATACATGTTCAACGCATCGACATATAATATCAAGACGAGTAAAGGCAAGCAAAGTTCGTGTGATAACACGCCCCATTTTCACGTTATAAAACTAAAATGTCCAATCAAGTACTCATTATTTAAGCATATTTTTTTGTGTTAACCTTAATTCCGCAAAGGTTTCATGCCATTTCACCAATAAGAAAAGTTGCCTTGTTGTGAATGGTCAAAATCAATTTGACAATGAAGTTTAATTGGACAGGAGATACTCAAATGAAATAACTGAAATGTCAAGTTAACGTATAATAAATACGCCTACGTTTGACGTGGATGGGTTCACGTAATAAATAATAATGCTATCAATTAACAATTTATTTTTTAGTGCATTTTTCATTACTTATGTAATATACGTAAATTGAATCGTTTTTGGAATGAGGAATAATATGAAAGCCTTCTATTCATCTTTCATTTATTTAATAAAAGTGTTTAATTACAATATAGGGACTTACATACTACAAAATAAGCATAAATTAACAAGAAATAGTAAAGATTTTGAACTTTTTTACAATTTTATAAATCCGTTACATTAGGGAGACCCTCTTGGTCTCAAGCAACATAATGGTAAGCAATTAAGGTCTATTATGGCAAAAAAAAAAACTATTATTTTTTAACTTTATTTATGACCAGACTAGAAAATATAGTCTGGCCAGCCAACGAACGCAGTAGCAATGTACAGCGAACAGAAGTATGACAACACTAAGAATCAGTGAAGAAAGCAGCAATGATAATCTAAATCTGTTTTTAATTTTAGTTGGTGTTTCCGCCCCTTTCATTAGGTGACATGTACTGTGTGTAAAAAAGGAGACCGATGTATTTCGTCGGATCTGTCATCAACTGCAACAGATAATGTGGTAGAGGCAATTAACATATGGCTTAAAAACGAATTTAAATTCAATTTAGAACGTTGCAGGAGTTCTGTCTCACTCGCGCTTAAGATGAGAGAGTCAAATACACTAGAAACAAATTCAATGTAAAAGACATGTGAATTGAATTGTTCGTCACGAATACGGTGTCTCATCACAAAGGGTTGCCACATGTACGTATTTTGAATTTGCCGCGTTTTTCTATTGACAGAAATGGTTTGCCAGACTATAATAGCATATCTTCAATATAAATAGTTAAAATTCTCATTGCTTCCTCGTTTTTTAGAACTAAAAAAATAACGGATGAGTTAGTTTATGTGTACTATTTATTTTAGCAGGCTTAGGGAAATACAAAGATAAATTTACATTTTGTATCCATTTATACTACAACGGTAGCAAACAGGCATACGGCTCACCTGATGGTAAGCAGCTACCGTAGCCTATGGAAGCCGGTAACTCCAGAGGTGTCTCATGTGCGTTGCCGACGCTTTCATATAAAAGAGGATTCACTGTGTTGACAGCTAAAGGGACAAGAGGATCCCCCGTCGTCAACACACTGCATCCTCTGAGCTCTCTGGCAACCTTACTCACCGGCAGGAACACAACACTATGAGTAGGGTCTAGTGCGAATTGGCTGTGGTTTTCTGTAAGATAGAGGTAGTTCCCCAGTCGGGCTCTGCTATAGATTTGATAATTAAAGACTAATGCTATGAAGTTATAGCATTCATTATTAATGAAAAATAAGAGTCATACCTATTAGTCAATTGTACTAGAAATGGCACGGCCAGAATGGTATGATTTTGCCAGAGTAAGTATAGTAGGTACTAATTCGAAGGGTTTTGTTTTGTCGATTCATTACTACTAGGTATTACTTATAAATGAACATTCATTATACTTTTCCTCAAATGGGTTATGTTTACTTTTCCAAAACTTATATTGCATAACATCGACCAAGTCCGTACTGTATGAGTATATCTATGCGTGATTTACTTACCGATGAAAAGAAATATCACCATCTTTGGCGCCTGTGTGGCTCCTGCACCAATGCACGGCACAAGCCGGCATTTTAATACCGATGTATTACCGAAATTTCATAGACCGAAAAAAAAAATATTTTGACGACATGACAATTTCAAAATGTTTGACATGACATTAGGGCACCGCTGTCACAAGCTCCGCCCACTTTGGCACCAGGAAAATGGAGCAGATTTTGAGCGTTGATTACGCTTCCTTACTTATTGTTCTTCCAAGGTTCAACGTCTATTATCTCGGCCATTTTTGATTCTAGAGAAAAGTTTCTCAAATAAAACACGCTTATTTTAGCGTATTCTGTACAGAATAATCATAAAAAGTACACGTTATAATGACGTCCCGTCGATGGTTTTATTTTGAAGTCCAAAATATATACAAGTTCAAAGTCCATTTATCTCGGCCATTTTTGTTTTTAGAGAAAAGTTTGTCGAATGAAACACGCTTTTACATATATACAAGTTCAAAGTCCATAATCACGGCCATTTTTTATTTTAGAGAAAAGTTTCTCAAATTAAACAAGCTTATTTTAGCGTATTCTATACGAAAAAATAAAAAAAAGTACACGTTATAATGACGTCCCGTCGACGGTTTTTTTTCGAAGTTCAAATGATATACAAGTTCCATGTCCAATCGGCCATTTTCGATTTTAGAAAAAAATGTTTTTTTTTAAATAAAACACGCTTATTTTAGCGTATTCTATACGGAAAAATCATAAACAGTTCAGGTTATAATGACGTCCTGTCGATAGTTTTTTTTTTCAAATAAAAATTATATACAAGTTCGAAGTCCATTATCTCGGCCATTTTTTATTTTAGAGAAAAGTTTCTCAAATAAAACAAGCTTATTTTAGCGTATTCTATAAGACATATCATAAAAAGTACACGTTATAATAATGACGTCCCGTTGATGGTTTTTTTTCGAAGTCCAAATGATATACAAGTTTCATGTCCAATCGGCCATTTTTTATTTTGGAGAAAAGTTTTTTAAATAAAACATGCTTATTTTAGCGTATTCTATACGGTAAAATCATAAAAAATATGCAATATAATGATACCCCATCGCTGGTTGTTTTTTCGAAGTCAAAATTATATACAAGTTCAGAGTCCATGATCTCGGCCATTTTTGATTTTAGAGAAAAGTTTTTTGAGTAAAACACGCTTTTTTTAGCGTATTCTATACGGAACAATCATAAAAAGTACACGTTATAATGACGTCTCGATATGCAAGTTCAAAGTCCATTATCTCGGCCATTTTTGATTATGAAGAAAAGTTTTAAAATAAAACACGCTTATTTTAGCATATTCTATACGGAATAATCATAAAAAGTACACGTTATAATGAAGTCCCGTCGATGGTTTTTTTTCGAAGTCCAAATTATATACAAGTTCAAAGTCCATTATCTCAGCCATTTTTGATTTAAGAGAAAAGTTTTTCAAATAAAACATGCTTATTTTAGCGTATTCTATACGGAAAAATCATAAAAAGTACACGTTATAATGGCGTCCCGATATACAAGTTCAGTCCATTATCTCGGCAATTTTTGATTTTAGAGAATAGTTTTTCAAATAAAACACGCTTATTTTAGCGTATTCTATACAGAATAATCATAAAAAGTACTTGTTATAATAACGTCCCGTCAATGGTATTTTTTTTGAAGTCCAAATTATATACAAGTTCAAAGTCCATTGTCTCGGCCATTTTTGATTTTAGAGAAAAGTTTCTCAAGTAAAAGACGCTTATTATAGCGTATTCTATACGGCAAAATCATAAAATGTACAGGTTATAATGACGTCCCGTCGATGATTTTTTTTCGAGGTCCAAATTATGTACAAGTTCAAAGTCCAGTATCTCGGCCATTTTTGATTTTAGGGAAAAGTTTTTCAAATAAAAGACGCTTATTTTAGCGTATTCTATACGGAAAAAATCATTAAAAGTACACGTTATAATGATACCCCGTCGCCATTTTATTTTTTAAGTCCAAATTAGTCCATGTAGTCAATCTTCAAAGTCCGGTAACTTCGATGTTTTTGGGTAAAAAAATGTTTCTTATAAAACTTGATTATTTTAACACATTCTACAAAATAAAGTATGTGTCATAATGACACCATTCTAACCAAAATAGTCCAAATTGTACTTAACCTTCAGGGCCCCATAACTTCGAAATTATTGAGTTTAAAAAAAATGTGTTAAAGAAAAGTTGCTTATTTTTATGTGTTATATACGATAAGTTAATAAAAACATAGCCTTATTATGACATCACACTGATGAAAATTTTATTAAGTCCAGCCCGGCCCTTTGCTAGTCCAGCCAAGAGGCAGATAACGATATTTCGATTTTCGCGTTTCACGATAGCCACTCTGTAAACAAACCGCCTTGATGCATAAATTACATATTTATTAGTTACAAATTATCTGTGACAATTTGCCAAAATACTGTTTAAATGGTAAACTAGGTTTACCGTGGCACACAGATCCGCCGTTGCAGTCCCTTATGGACTACGTTTACATTAATTATCCTTAACTTACTTAAGTTTTATATTATTACTTTCTTTACTATGAAAAATAAAGAAGAGCGACTGAAAAATCGCTGTTTGTCTTTGTCGCACTTATTACTACTATTACTATATGTATGCATAGAGTAATAATAGAAAACAAACAAGCCGCTAGGCAGCCTGGTCGGAACATGAACCCCGCCCGCGCCTTACCCTTCCCCACGCATGCCCTTTACGCAAAACAAGTTTTCATTCTGAAAAATAAAAATAATCCATTGATTATAATGACACAAATTTCAAACATCGTTTCGATACGCTTTTATAAAAATATTGATGCAAACTTTAATAACTTTAATATTTTATTGTACTGTTAATACAGGTCATACAAGAAAAAAAATTTAAGTAAATAAATATCATTGATTAATATGGCACAAATTTATTCAAATAATAGATACCGATATATTAGAAAGCACAGTACCTAATCGATCAACTCTAATTTTATATAGGCTTGTAAAAGTCCACATATATGTGCTGATTGAACGTCAGTATTCCCATTGACCAAAGTGACACAAAACGCGTCCGTGCGTCAGTAACAACTTTGTTGTTACAGTGAAAAAACAATTTTGATCTCTAATTTTCTATTTAACGAATAATGTTAAAAAAAAGAAATGTCTAAGTTTCTACCTACGCAACAACCTAGGATGACACAAATTATTATTATTAGCTAAGTTGGATGGCCTGAACTCTGTATGCGAATAATAAGCATCTTTAATATTATCGAAACTTCATAATTTATCGGTACGGGTCTATATGAGCTGTCACGACGTGGGTACGTAAGCTGACTACCCAAATTCAAAGGCTGTCACTCCTTCAAAATGATCGTGTGTCTCTTTTGCACTCGTGGAATGTTCATATACGTGTTGGTTTCTCTTTTGCGCACTTCGTTTATCTTTTAGCGACAAGCGCCATTTTATATCTATGGCCAGTGTAAGAAATTAGTTCCAATGAAATTCCGCAACATGGCGCATGATCATATATTTCTGGTCAGGCTTTACATAGGTACCATTTTCGTAAAGCATCATGGGATCTGGTAACTGCGCTCAATTACCAAACAAGCATACGGCTCGCCTGATGGTAAGCAGCTACCGTAGCCTACAGGCACATGCAACTCCACAGGTCACATGCGCGTTGCCGACCCTTTACAAAAGGAGGATTTAATGTAGTGACGACTAAAGGAACAAGAGGGTCCCCCATCGTCAACACACTGCTTTTGAGCTCTTTGGCAACCTTACTCACCAGCAGGAACACAACACTATGAGTAGGGTCTAGTGCTATTTGGCTGTGGTTTTTTATAATAGTGGGTAAAAAAACGACAATATAACGAGGTAGATAACATTTACTTAATCACAACTGTTCATAAGATGAAATCTCGGCAATTATTAATAAAAATAAATAACATTCGTTTATTTATATCTATGTCTTAATGTAGAAATTGACGTTTAAATAATACTGAATTAAATAATACTGAATTTAAAAAAAAAACGGTACAAAAATATTATCAAGTTTTTTTTTTAATAAAACAGTCGGTCAAATTAATATATTTGCGTCAGAATAAACATCATCAACGGTTAGGTTAGGGTATACTTCAATTTCGCTAGCCAACTGCATTTTCTGCTCGTCAAAACATAATTTTTTTGCAGACCACCTAAATCATACCATTTTGTAAACATACAATACCAATTATTGACTGACTTACAATTTTTTGAAGAGGCTGTGTAAAAAATCATTTATTTTTATATCTACATTAAAATATTTAACATTAGGATATTTAACAATTAAATATTCAGATCTTAATATGGCTGAATGTATTTCTCGTTAAAAAAATCCCAATAATAATACCATGATTGTAGCAAACAAGCATAAAACCCATGTGATTGTATTTGATGATTGTAGTCTATGAATGCTTGCGTGTATCCTATTTTAAACTAAAGTAACCCACAATATTCTCTAACTATATAAATATTGACGTTTTGATAGACTTGTATGATAGATAAAGCTATTGATTACTAAATAAATAAAAAATTTACTAATAATAATATAATTGTAATTATTCCTAAGACACTATTTCTCCCAAAAACATATCGGTTTCTTATCCTCTCAGGCCTCCTTCAATGTTAAAGCATCTTGGCCGTTCATGTAAACATCGACAGGTAAAAAAGTCTACATATGTGACGTTTTCAACACAAATGTACATCATTGTTGGTTGTAAATCTATCTATACATATAATAAAGCTGAAGAGGGTCGAAAGTCTGTACATGGAAGATAATCGAAAAAAAGTTGGCTGGGGATACTTAGAATCGATAACAGAACACGTTCCAACAATTTTTAGAATTTTTGTCTGTTTGTCTGTTTATCTGTTTGTCTGTTTATTTGACCGCGCATCACGTGAAAACGGCTGAAAGGATTTTGATGAAATTTTGTATAGAGATAGTTTGAGTCCCGGGAAAGGATAATGGATAGTTTTAATCCCGAAAATCAACCCTGGTGGGGGTAAAAAGGGGGTTGAAAGTTTGTATGGAGAATTTTTAACCGTTGAAACGATTTAGATAGAAATTAGTATAGGGATAATTTGAGTCTCGAGAAACGTCATAGGATAGTTTTCAAATCCTTGTGGGGTTGAAAAGTGGGTTGGAAGTTGGTATGAGGAATTTTTTACCGCTGAACTGATTTAGATGAAATTTGGTACAGAGATCGTATGGGTCTCGAGAAACGACAAAGGATAGTTTCATTTTCAAAAAGCCCCCCCCCCCCCATCTTACTTTTGAACCGTAGGTCCAAAAAATTTGAAAAAAATAATGGAAGTGAAGCCTGAAAGATACCTACATACTTTCAATAAAAACTATAGGTTCAGCTGTTTTTGAGTTGTCAGTAAAAAACGCATAATGAAAGGACGTAGTGCCGGATAGTAAAATGACGGAAGCGCCGCCAAATATCCCTTAATAAACGACCTTTTGACCGGATGTTTTTTAACAGGGTGGCAATTACGGAACCCTACACTGAACATGGCCCGACATGCTCTTGGACGTTTTTTTTAGGGTTTCGTAGTCAACTAGGAACCCTTATAGTTTCGCCATGTCTGCCCGTCCGTCCGTCCGTCCGCGGATAATCTCAGTGACCTTTAGCACTAGAAAGCTGAAATTTGGTATTAATATGCCTGAATGCCGTGCTGAACAAGTACGACTGCCCAATAGTGAGCCACTGGAACAAGGTTCACATGGGTGACAGGCCGGTTATTTTTAATATTAAATAGGTAATTAATTATATTTTAAGTTTTATTTTTATATAATATAATAATGTAATTGTATGGTAATTTAATTTATTAATTTGACATTCTATTTATTCATTTGACATTGTAATTTAATTTATTTAATCTGTGCCAAATGTTATTGTTACTTCGAATTGGATAATTACACTAACAATTAGAAATAAGTTATTGTATTACTAACATGCCTATGGGCCTATAGAGCCTGAAATAAATAATTGAATTGAATTGAATTGAATTAATATGTATATCAATCACGCCGACAAATTGGTAAAATAAAAAGTGGAAAAAAATGTTTTATTAGGGTACCTTCCTTATACGTAAAGTGGGGAGTGATTTTTTTTTCGTTTCAACCCTAACGTGTGATATATTGTTGGATAGGTATTTAAAAATGAATAGGGGTTTAGTAAAATCATTTTTGGATAATGTAAATATTTTCGGAAATAATCGTTTCGAAAGTCGGAAAAATAGCGTCCCCCCCCTGTAACTTTTGAACCGTAAGTCCAAAAAATATGAAAAAAATTGAGAAGATGCGCATTATGATAAACTTTTTAGGAAAATTATTTTGATCATTTCTGAGTTATTTCCAAAAAACTTCTTCCATAGGCATCAGATACGACCTTTTGGCATTAGTCTGGTTTTTATTCCATTGAAGCTACGGAACCCTCCATTATGCGTGGTCCGACACGCACTTGGCCGGTTTTTTGAATTGTTATCCCAGAAGTTATGTGTGAATTAGCCGCTTACTGACAAAGACCGAATTCCACGCTGGCGGAGCCGCGGGCACAGCTAGTACAGTTTATTTTTAAATGAATTTAAGGTGCGACCACACCGCTGCTTAAAATACGGCTACGTTACGGAATCGCAGTGGCGCATCGTATCCACACCGTTTTTATCGCATGCCCTCCACACCGCTGCTCAAAATACGCAAACAATTGAGCTTTGTCAAAGTATTTCGTATGGGGCACGTCACTGCGTCACGTTGCGTCTGCGTATTTTGAGCAGCGGTATGGAGAGCATGCGTTAAAGTCGTGACGTTTACGGCGCGTCATTGCGATTCCGTACCGTCAGCGTATTTTAAGCAGCGGTGTGGGGAGCATGCGATTAAAACGGTGTGGATACGATGCGTCACTGCGATTCCGTAGCGTCACCGTTTTTTAAGCAGCGGTGTGGTCGCACCTTTATATGGTAGTAACGCCTTTTTCACAACCGGGAATAGTGTACCTTTGACTTGAAAGCGTCACATATACCTACTTAATCAAAAACCATGCTATTGTAGTCGTGCAATTTTTGAGAAAACGATTTTAAAACATTTTGCCTTTTATTGTCTTAAGAGTATCACTAATAATGAAAAACAAACTTCATTTAAATTTTCCCTTGACGTGGCGGAACAAAATAAAGATACTTTAAGACACAGGGGTGAAATCGACTGGTATTTAACCAAATCAAAAAAACGAGGTATATGTAAAGTTTATTTTAATCCCAGATACTAAATTGATTTCACATTTTTTCCATTCCATCAGATTTTGGACTAAAGCAACAGTAGGATTGAGCAGATTAGGTGAAATCAGGTATCTATCATCAAGTTGTGTATCAAAATGACAATAGGACCACAGAATAGATAATAGTATTTCATACAGAATGGCCACGCTACGCCCCGCCCCGAATGGAATTACCTTACCCCGCGGCGGCCGATTGGTAGGGAACTAGTAGGCTGATCCGTCAGGTTGGCAGCGCATTAAAAGCAAAATGTCGGTGTATTATCAAACGTCATTATGACAGCGGAAACAGCGCCCTAAGACACACGCACACATTGAAGCGTGTACAGTCAAGTGCAAAAATACGTTTCGAAAAAATCGTCTCAAAAATATGGTACTACGCACTTATTACAACGGAATAAGATACTATGGGACATATTTTTGAGTAAGTTGAGTACACCCATATTTTTACACTTGACTGTACATATGTGCCGTGTACACAAAGGCGCTCAAACGAGTCAAACGACGTGTCCACCCTGTGGTAGGACTGGGCAGATTGGCTCAGATTAAGGCAAAAAGGAGCTGTCATTTTAGTATCTAGATTTTTTTAAATCACTTTAAATTCTTTCGCCATGGTCGAAACCGGTCAGGACAGTATGATGATGTAAGTAACTTCAGAAAATACTGAATAAATAAATTAAAAATAAATATAAATTGACTAATTCATTAAATGATGGCCTCACTCAGTGTTTGCCTTTTAGGCCACTCGGCAAACTGACAACGCGCCTGAATGAAGTATAATAGGCTAGTTATTTTTTGTTTAACTATCTTAAGCTTGGAGTAGTTCTTCCACGATGGTGTCGCAAGAGTCCCAGGGCACCACCTTGGCCTTTATGTGGGGGGCGGTGGAGGACATTGTCTTCTTTATTAAATCATCCAGGGGGTAGCCGCGGCGGGGGAACACTGTTGCCTGTGGACAGAGGGAGAAATGTTAATGCGTGGAAGAATAGGAACGCTGCGTGTAATGACTTTAGTCCACACCTGACGCACCGCCTCGCGAAGTAATTGCCGCGGGAGGCAGCTCGGCTACTGTGAACGTGCCTCGGCCGAGGCAAACGCTCGCGCGGCCGCAATGCCTCGGGCAAGACACGTCCACACTAGCCGAGCCGCCTCGTGCGGCGATTTCCTCGCGGCGGCGGCGGTGACGGTGTGAACCCTCCTAAACACGTGATTTAAACCGTTAACGTTTTTATCTACACTCACATTGTAAGTCCTGTAAAACGTGTTCACTAACGGTAGGCAATGACTAGCATTACCACAACCGATTTTACTATGATAAGCTTTTTACCTGTGGCAGTAACGTAATTTTAACTTTACATGCTCATATTTTAAATTTTAACGTTGTGCATTTAAATGCGCAAAGTATTCCTGCACATTACAGCGATATGTTACTCTCTTTTGACATTAAGAACATTCATGCTATTTTAATTTCCGAATCGTGGCTCAGACCAGCTTTGCCTTCAACGTCTTACTCTTTACCTGGTTTCAATTTAATTCGGCACGACCGCCTTGGAAGAGGTGGCGGTGGAGTTGCGATTTACCTTCGTTCTTACATCCCCTATTCAATTGTTAATGTATCTGCCAGCTCTTCTACTTCTGATGCCGCAGAGTATATGTTTTTCGACGTTTCCCTCTCATTCCAAACTTTTACTTGGCGTTTTTTATTCCCCCTCCCTTCACGTTAATTACTTTGATTCTCTTGAGAAACTTCTCGAAGACCTTATGCCTTCTTATAATCATCACATTCTTATGGGAGATCTAAATACGTGTCTTCTGAAGGATGACAGTCGATCCCGGCGCCTTAAATCCCTGGTAGATGCATGCAATCTAACTATTCTCCCTTCAGACGCCACACACTATTTTCCAAATTGCTCGCCTTCTCTTCTTGATTTAACTTTAGTTTCTTCGACTTCTCATGTGTCTAAATTTGGACAATACTCCGCGGATGCCTTCTCATATCATGATCTGCTCTATCTCTCTTACAAAATTCGTCCTCCCAAATCTAAATCAAAAATTCTTTTGCAGCGCAATTTTAGTGGATTAAATGTGGAAAAGCTTCGAGATGACGCTTTAACAATCGATTGGAGCAGTATCGCTCGAGCGGGTTCGGTAGACGATCAAGTTTCTTTCTTTAATTCGCTCCTCATACAACTTTATGACGCTCATGCTCCTGTTCGTGCAATAAAAGTCAAGCATCTCCCTGCTCCTTGGCTCACTGAGGATATTAAAGCCCTTATAGAGAGGAAGAATCAATCTAAATCTAAGTATAAGGCTAACAACTCTGAGAAAAATAAACTTAAATATCATACCCTGCGCAATCGCTGTAGCACTATATGTCGAGATGCTCAGAGGCGTCATATTCACAGTTCTGTTGAAGATGGAAATCCAGCCAAAGTGTGGAAATTTTTGAAAGGTCTCGGAGTTGGCAAATCTCAACAGGCAACCAATTTAAACAATATTAGCGTTGACCAGCTTAACCAGCATTTTTCATCGTCCACCTGTTTCAGTGGTCCTAAGAAATCTAACTCACTTCATCATCTTTCATCACTTCCTGCCTTAGATTTCTCTTCTTTCTATTTTAGCCATTTCTGTGAGAGTGATGTTAGGAAGGGTATATTGAATATCACTTCTAACGCCGTTGGTGTTGACTGTGTTAGCCGAAATATGATACTCCCTCTCCTTGATTTGTTTGTTCCTATTATCACCGGTATTCTGAATTTTTCCATTTCATCAAGTACTTTTCCCAGTCTGTGGAAGGATGCCAATATTATTCCTTTACCCAAAAAATCCAACCCCAGTTCCTTCTCTGACTATCGCCCCATCTCCATTCTTCCTTTCCTATCCAAAGTCCTCGAACGGCTAGTGCATCAGCAACTAACTTCCTTCCTGAATAGAAATGACCTCCTAAACCCATTTCAATCTGGTTTTCGTCCGGGCCATAGTACTACCTCGGCTCTTGTCAAGGTTACCGATGACATCCGTTTGGGTATGAATGACCAGAATCTTACAGTTCTTGCACTTCTAGATTTCAGTAATGCCTTTAACACGGTCGATTTTGACATTTTGCTCGCGTTCTTACAGTCTCTTAACATATCGGCTGCAGCGATTGACTGGTTCCGCAGCTATTTGGTTGGTCGTCGGCAAAGAATAAAACTAGATTCTTCGTGTTCTTCCTGGTGCAGCACATCAGCTGGTGTTCCACAGGGTGGTGTGCTGTCTCCTCTTTTATTTTCTATCTTCATTAATTCCATAACTCTTGATCTCTCCTCTTCGTATCACCTCTATGCCGACGACCTTCAAATATATTCGCAGGGTATGCATAGCGATCTCAATTCAGTTATAGAAGCCACGAATCTTGATCTGCTCCGCATATCAAATTGGAGTCAAAATTACGGTTTATAAGTAAACCCCCTAAAGTCACAGGTAATTGTGATGGGTAGTGCTAAACAAATCTCCAAAATTGACTTTCTCAGGCTCCCTCCGATAGTCTTCGATGGTATCCAAATTCCTTTTTCCAACCAAGTGAAAAATCTTGGCGTAATCATGGATCGTTGTCTATCATGGGTGCCTCAGGTGAGTGAAGTGAGCAGGAAGATGTTTGCTGCCATAGGGTCTCTCAGACGGCTCCGGAATTTCCTGCCAAATGCTACTAAAATTGCGCTTGCTCAGTCGTTACTTCTCCCCATTCTTGATTATGCAGATATCTCCTATTTAGACCTAACCGAGGAGCAACTTAATAAGCTTGAGCGTATTCAAAATGCCTGCATTCGGTTCATTTTCGGATTACGCAAATTCGACCATGTTTCTAGTTTTCGTTCTCAACTCAAATGGCTCCCTATCCGTCACCGCCGTAACTCTCACATACTTTCTTAACTCTTTTCTATACTTTTTAACCCTGCAACTCCCCGCTACCTCAAAGAGCGTTTCTCTTATCTTAATTCTATTAGATCCTCTCAAAAATTGCTCCTAAAAGTGCCATCTTCATCTTCCAAATTTTATAATTGCTCATTTACGTTCCAGGCCGTTCGTTTGTGGAATTCTCTCCCTCTCAACATTAAACGCGCGCAATCTATTAGTAGCTTTAAATCGCAACTTAAGGAATACTATTTATCTCTTCCTTAGGTTTTTAAGTTGACACTGTTGTTTCTTATTGTGTGTATTATATATGTATATATGTACGTATATGTATGTTTATTTTGTATTTATTTAAGTATGTATATTCATATGAATGTGCTGTGTTATCTATTTCGTCTCTTTTGTTTCTATGCACCACCTACTGCTTATTGTTTTTCTCTAGTCTCCACTACCCAAAGGTTGTCTGGAAGAAATCGCTCATTAGCGATAAGACCGCCTGTTGTTACCTCTACCTAAATTTATCTAATTGTAAAATTTGTGCTTGTAACTGTATGAGGTGTGCAATAAAGAGTATTTATTATTATTATTATTATTATTGATACGTTATGAGTTTAAAATCCGAATATCGAATTTGATAACATTATGTAAATCCTGTGCTCCTTCCTGACCAACGGCACGCGCCCGCGCGACCGCCGGCACAATCGAGTTGGCCATGGCTGTGCAATGGCGGTCATTCTATAGTTTCTGAACACTTCATTTAGAATATATAATATGAGTGTAGATAAAGCAGTGTATGCAACTGTACGTAATTAGGCCTTAAAACACTCGTGTGATCTTATCATGAAACTCGCCTGCGGCTCGTTTCATAAAACCACACTCGTATTTTAAGGACCCTTATTACGTAACAGTTACATTAACTACTATAGTTTACTGTTGCTGTAATTATCGAACGAGCGAAGTGAGTTCTTACAAACAACTTCTGGCTAGTGGGACGTCTCAGCATTTCGATGGCTTTTTGATTTTGAGAGTTTGTTCCGCGATAACTTTAGTAACGCTTTTCTGATCTTCATGAAATTTGTTGGGATTATAGCAGAGATACATATAATTTGAGAGTTCGTATATGAGCAGGATCGACCAAGGGGTCATGGAGCTAGAAGACGCGAAAAAAACATCATATGGGTCTTGTTATATTGGTCATCTCGTTTGCAAGAAAATCGCGAGTTCTGAGTTCGAGGCGGACTACTAGTATTCTTGAATTTAATTTGTTGTAGAACTTGTAGATATAATCGAACGAGCGGAGCGTAAGCGTAGTGAAGTTCTTGCAAACAACTTTGGCTACCCAGACGTCTGTGCATTTTAGATTTTGAATAGTTGTCGCGCGATAACTTTAGTAACCTTTTTCTAATTTATATGAAATTTGTTGGGGTTGTAGTAGAGCTGAATACAATTTGAGAGTTCGTTCATGAGCATGATCTATCAA
Organism: Pammene aurita; assembly: GCA_947086415.1. NCBI lineage: Eukaryota > Metazoa > Arthropoda > Insecta > Lepidoptera > Tortricidae > Pammene > Pammene aurita. The sequence goes on from OX352313.1 coordinate 17,994,293, forward strand.
GGGGTTATGGAGCTAGAAGGCTCGAAAAAATCATCATTAGGGTCTTGTTATATTGGTCTCTTGTTTGCAAGAAAACAAGTAGGGACTTGTCCGCCTCGAACTGAGAACTCACGATTTCCTTGCAAACGAAATGACCAGTATAAGAAGAGCCTTTTGATGAGTGTTTCGCATCTGCTAGTTCCATAACCCATAGATCGATTCTGCTCATATACGAACTCTCAAATTATATTGATCTCTGCTACAACCCCAACAAATTTCATTAAGATCAGAAAAACGTTACTAAAGTTATCGCAGAAAAACTATTCAAAATCAAAAAGCCATCGAAATGCAGGGAAGTCTAGTAGTCAGCTGACAGTTTCGTTGTATCCGAAGTCGTCTGTAAGAACTTAACTTCGCTTACACTCCGCTCGTTCGATTATTTACCACGAGTGAGCCGCAGGCATCCAAAGTATGAGCGCGCTGGCGCGCTTGTAGTTATGTCACCCTATTATACCTCTATACCTTGAGGGAGAGGCATGTTCATAGTATTGTCACCTCCAGCGTAATAAATGGTCGTGTACTGGTACAAGTTACTGACATGAGCGGGCAAGTTAGTAGCAGGGCAGCAGTCGTTCCTGCCGTCGCCGGCGTCGCTGATCTTCGAGTACTAGCGCCGCGTGCACCACTGCGCCAGTGCAAGTGACTTGCACAAGTTACTCATATGAGCGGGCAAGTTAGTAGCAGGGTATTAGTCGTTCCTGCCATCACCGGCGTCGCTGATGTTCATGAACCGGCGCCGCGCGCACCACTGCGCCAGTGCAAGTGACTTGCACAGGTTACTCACATGAGAAAGCAAGTTAGTAGCAGGGCAGCAGTTGTCCCTGCTGTCTCCAGCGTAGCTGATGGTCGGGTACTGGTGCAAGTTACTTGCACAAGTTACTTACGTGTGCGGACAAGTTAGTAGAAGGGCAGTAGCCGTTGCTGCCATCTTCAGCGTAGCTGATGATTGAATACCGGTGCAAGTTACTTGCACAAGTAGTAGTAGTAGTAAAACATTTTATTGTACAAGAAAACACAACGAAAGACATATAACACAACATATACGTACAAAGGCGAACTTATCCCTTTAAGGGATTCCTTCCAGTTAACCTAACAAGTTACTTACATGAGCGGGCAAGTTAGTAGCAGGGCAGTAGTCGTTCCTGCTGTCACCAGCGTAGCTGATGTTCGAGGACTGCAGCGTACGCCATTACGCTAGTGCAAGTTACATGCACAAGTTACTAACATAAGCAGGCAAGTTAGTAGCAGGGCAGTAGTCGTTCCTGCCATCTCCGGCGTAGCTGATGTTCGAGTACTGGCGCCGCGCGCACCACTGCGCCAGCGCAAGTGACTTGCACAAGTTACTCACATGAGCGGGCAAGTTAGTAGCAGGGCAGTAGTCGTTCCTGCCATCTCCGGCGTCGCTGATGTTCATGAACTGGCGCCGCGCGCACCACTACGCCAGTGCAAGTGACTTGCACAAGTTACTCACATGAGCGGGCAAGTTAGTAGCAGGGCAGTAGTCATTCCTGCCGTCTCCAGCGTAGCTCATGGTGGAATACTGGTGCAAGTTACTTGCACAAGTTACTTACGTGAGCAGGCAAGTTAGTAGCAGGGCAGTAGTCGTTCCTGCCATCTCCAGCGTAGCTGATGGTCGAGTACTGGTGCAAGTTACTTGCACAAGTTACTTACGTGAGCAGGCAAGTTAATTAAGTCAGCGGGCAAAGGCAGGGCAGCAGTCGTTCCTGCCATCACCAGCGTAGCTGATGGTCGAGGACTGCAGCGTACGCCATTACGCTAGTGCAAGTTACACGCAAAGGTTACTTACATGAGCGGGCAAGTTAGTAGCAGGGCAGTAGTCGTTCCTGCCATCTCCGGCGTAGCTGATGTTCGAGTACTGGCGCCGCGCGCACCACTGCGCCAGCGCAAGTGACTTGCACAGGTTGGTGGGGCAGCGGGAGCAGGCTGTCTGCCGCATGCAAGGCTCGATGTATAACCGGCCTTGGTCCCAGAAGGCGCGGTTTGTTATCACCGCTGTTATGCAGGCCTGAAAAGAAAAAAATGCTTTGTCAATACAAAGAAAATAAGACCAAAACGGGCACTCCGTATGTAATTTTAACAGTTCACAGTTCGCCTCGAACTGTGAACTCGCGATTTCCTTGCAAACGAATTGACCAATATAACAAGACCAGTATGATGATTGTTTCGGCTCTTCTAGCACCATAACCCCTTGACCGATCCTGCTCATATACGAACTCTCAAATTATATGTATCTCTGCTACAACCCCAACAAATTAAAGACATTATGTTATCAAAACTCATAACGTATCAATATTTGAGCATGTAAAGTTAAAATTACGTTACTGCCACAGAAAAGCTTATCATAGTAAAATCGGTTGTGGTAATGCTAGCCATTGTCTACCGTTTTTGAACACATTTTAGAGGACTTACAATGTGAGTGTAGATAAACGTAATTTATAGTTTGTCGCCTACTGTTTTTGTTTCCATAATAATACGCAATGTTTTTTGTTCTAATGTTTATATATACGCCTTGTCCTTTATAACTAAGACAAATTCGACAGTTTTTACCTATTTTGGTATTAATATTTTCCAATTCAAAATGTTTACTTGTCTGTCACTCTGACCTCCACCCATTTAAAGCTGCCAGGTGCCCGGATCTAACAATAAGGATAGTATAGCAATCTAACCAGACAGGTTTTGTTGCTCTCATTATTGTGTCATATCTGACGTAGCCAGCTCTTAGTTCATTCTGTCACGTGCCATAAGGGACTGAATACCTGAATTTCAGCCCGGATGTATAACCAACGGGCCCGTAATTACGTTTCAATGGCGCCAGCATGTACAGTCGCCATCAAATATATCAGAGCGGCCAGGGTACGCAAAAATATCTGAACATGCACTTTATCCCCGTGACAATATAGAGACATTGTTCAGATATTTGTGACCACCTTGGCCGCTCCGATATATCTGATGGCGACTGTACTTGCAGCAGCGCGACGAAACGTTCTACAGTGTATAGCCGCTATCAGATATATCGGAGCGGCCAAGGTGGTCACAAATATCTGAACAACGCCTCTATTGTCAAGGCGATAAAATGCGTGTTCAGATATTTTTAGTACCTTGGCCGCTCCGACATATTTGATGGCGACTGTACGTCAATTAAATAAATAAATATTATAGGACAATGTTACACAAACCGACCTAGTCCAACAGTAGGGTCAGGAAGGGTACAGCCGCTCGGTGGGAACAGTGGCTCGAATGTGCTGTGCGGGAAACGGAAAGAGCTTTATGTCTGTCCTCTACATCAATCGGAAGCGTTCCGTACCCTATCATGTACGAACTAGTTAGTGAGCCGCTTCGGCGCCATGCAAATGTATTATGGTGCGTTTTTGTGTTGAATGCTATCAAAATTACATTTCCAGGTAAGTTTCACTCCTCTTTTTTCTTAACTCGAACGAGATTTTTAATTACTTATATTTTTATCGAAGAGTGTATCTAATCTACTTAGTATTGGCTGATAATTCAAGGCCCTCGATGTTTCTATTTGTTTTTAGTTCTATCTAAAATACAAAGTGGCGCGAAGGTCAACAGTCGTTCGTTTCAGAAAAGTACACGGTGGCTCGCGAACCACTGCGCACCTTACAGAGTCGGGATAAAATTTACTTGAATATTAATAAGAATAAATGTTCTTTTATTATTAAAAATAATTCTTGCACTCTTTTTTTAATAAAAAGAAAGTGAATACATCATGCGACATTTATTAGGTAAGTACCTATTTTAATTGAAGAATGAATCAGGAACGATTCCGGAATTAGGCTTACCTATTCTAATTACCGTTTTATTCAACAAAAATGTTTTTTGTTATAAAGTTTATTTATGTTCGATTCTTACGTAGCCATTGTGTACTGTTAGAACCACTGTGTACTCGAGCCACTGTGTACTGTTAGAACCACTGTGTACTAGGGGGTCCTAGTCACTGTGTACAGCAACAGGTACACAGTGGCTCGATTCCCAATTTTTTAAAAAGAATGGATACATCTTTTTTGGTGAAAGTAACAGCAAATATATTTGCTACATATGAAAGTTTAATAATGCACTGTGCTCTGTGCTTGCAACAATTCGTTCAGGGATTTATATTTTTCATGCTACAGCCTCTTGAAAAAATCCTAGCGACTGTTCCCTCCCTGACCCTAAGCTCAATAAGGCTTGTGTTGTGGGTACTAAATAGACGACGATATATGTAACTATATAATAGATTGATATATATAAATACTAATATTTATATGTATATATCTATTATATATATCGTCGCCTAGTACCCACAACACAAGCCTTATTGAGCTTACTGTGGGACTAGGTTGATTTGTGTAAGATTGTCCCATAATATTTATTTATTTATTATTTATTTAAATACTTATATACATAGAAAACATCCATAACTCAGGTACAAATATCTGTGATAAACACAAAAATAAATGGTTTGACCAGGATTCGAACCCGGGACCTCCTGCTTCGTAGGCAGGGTCACTACCGACCGGGCTAGGAGGCTGTTAATTTGTAAACATGTGTTGGAATAACCTTCCGCGATCGTTCCGGCTGTGAAATTCCAGGTTTTCCCAAGGAACTACAGTATGTTATATATTATTTTATTAATTATATATTCTTCAAAAAAGGAGCGCACATTATTTCTAAACGGTCGGCAACGCGCAAGGGACATCTCTGGAGTTGCATGCATCATAGGCTACGGTAGCTGCTTATCATCAGGCGGGGCTGGCCGTATGCTTGTTTGCCTCCGTCGTTGTACAAGGTGTAACAAAAATGCTCGTCATCTATTTAAGGGTTTTAATTGGTATCATAATCTAATTATGAAAACATGGGAAATAATTTTTTTCACGCGAAAAAAAACATTTGTTTTGTGGAGGGTCCGTCGGCTGGGATGACGAGTTCCATACAATTTTTTTAAAATTAAATATGCATTTGTTTCCAGATAACCATGATCCATAGCATTATAGAACAATATTACAAATTAAAACATAACACAGAAAACAAAACTAAAATTAAAATTAAATGTCAGCGCTAATAAATAAAAAACCGGCAAAGAGCGAGTCGGACTCGCGCACCGAGGGTTCCGTACAAACCTGTAGGTATATAGGGGTAGTAACTTTAAAATTATTAAAAATATTTTTATTATACTATGATGCAACTAAAAATTTACGGTTTTCGCAATTTTTCCTTTATCTGTGCTATAAGACATTGCTTCGTACCAAATTTCAAGATTCTGAGTTCACGGGAAGTACCCTGTAGGTTTTGATTCCCTTGCGAGTTTCGAAAATTTGTGGAAATTTGCAGCATAAACGGCTGTATCGTTGATTGCGTTGGCTTAGAAGTTTGATTTTTTCACAGCTCCAAGGGACAGTAGACCTGAGTATTTGATATAAATTTCAGCTTGATACTTTCTCGCGTTCCTGAGAAAAAGGGTCTTAACAGACGGACGGACGGACGGACTACAAAGTGATCCTATAAGGTTTCCGTTTTTTCCTTTCGAGGTACGGAACCCTAAAAAATAGCATTACAAATAAAATTCAAATAATTAATTATATGAAAATTTTACTTCAAAATTATGTCAAATGTTAATAGCTTCTAATTAATAATGAAAAATATTTTGCTACAATTATTATTCAAAAAATATTAAATTGATAAATTTTTTGCCTCAAAAAAAATGTTCTCCTACTTTTGCATAGTTGCAAAACGATACCCATTACGCCCTTAAACGAATCACCACTAGTTTTGTTACATTCTGTATAAAAAATAATAATAGTAGGTATAGCCAAAATAAATGGCGTAGGGACCAATTACCAGTGGCTTTTAACATGAGGGCGTCATTATACTATCACGTGATCTGAGCCACCTAGTCCCTAGTCTGAACACACGACATTGACCTTGTCGTGATCACGCGACGCGACAAGATATGACGTCACGTCCAAACAAATGCTAACTTAATTAGAATAGGTACGGGAAATGTGGAAACAAAACACGGTGTAACGATGGTCATTTAGTTGTATATGGTAAATGTACATGGAAATAACTATGTCTAGCCACTTCGAAAATATTTGATGGTATCATAGACATAAACAAAAAGGAAGATGAGTGACGTTCATAGTAAATAAAACTGAAATGTGTTCCAGCACCTACACACTTGTAAAATGCTACACACCGCTATAATGTATGTGCATCATGGGCAAAAGAGATAAACCTATATAGTTAACACGGGTATGCAAAGGAGACCTCCATATTTTGCGCATTGCACAAAGTGTGACTGAGAGACTGCCACACAACTAATTCAATATAGGTTCCGGAACCTATATTTGATAGCACACAATCGAGCGACTGGTACCATATCTCCCTTTTTGTATAAATCAATGGGAAATATCGTTACCTATGGTACTTTTAAAGGCCGTTCCAGGATAAGCTAAGTGATTCTGTCCCCCTCGAGATATACATATATGGGGGGGGGGGGGCCAGAAGAAGCCATCTATTAACCATATTAATTTCGTGATAAGATATTTTTTATGTGCGAAAATATTGATAAATGGTAATATGTGTCCAAATCAGGGGTCCTTTACTGCATTAAATACTCGTATGCTTCTTTATGATATTTTTTTATTTAAAAATAAATGACATTTATTAGTTATATAACGTTCTAGAAAAAAAAATTTTGAGTGTTTTTCCTCTCCGCAGAACTTTTTTCTTTATTATGGATTTTAACTTCTTTAATATCAAAACTGAATTCTGCATGTCTGTTTTATAAGGAAACGATACCACACAACCCCTAGCCTTAACCAGAGAGTAAAAATATATTGCACGGGACCCCTGATTTTGACGTGAAGGTTCAAAAATTTTACGGACCTCACAAACGGATCGGAAAAAATATTCACCGTGGGGCACTCTATCCATGGTCAAAAATTCACAACTTATTCTCGATGCGCACAATTTTTTTCACTTTTGTACTGAGAGGAAACCCTACTAATGGTCTAAGAGCTGGCCACGTCAGATATGACACAATAATGAGAGCAATGAAACCTGTCTAGTTAGACTGCTTTACCATCCTTATTGCTAGATCCAGGCATCTGGCAGCTTTTAATGGGTGGAGCTCCGAGTTACAGACCAACAAAGTTTTTAAGTTGGAAAAAAGTAATACCAAAATAGGTAAAAACTGCCAAAGTTGTGTTATTTAAAGAGGTCAGGGCCTATATTTTAAAATAAGATTCACAACCATTGTCTATCATTGCGGAAACAAACACAGTAGGCGACTAACTAAAATTTGCATTATACATCATTTGGCACTACTTTCCCCCAACAGAAATTTCTGGATACGATATAATCTAATTAATTATAGAATTTACCATAATATTACATAAAACCCAGAACTCTAAGATTTGTTTTCTTCAAGTTATTTGCATTCTTTGACCTCCACCACTTTACAGCTGCCAGATGTCCGGATCTAGAAATAAGCATAGTATAGCAAACTAACTAGAGGGGTTTCGTTGCTCTCATTATTGTGTCATATCTGACGTGGCCAGCTCACCGTCTATAACAGGCAATTTGATTTCCAGGCCACTGTAGAGACATTTGTAGCTAGCTTTAGGCTGTGTTTCCACAGGAGATGAGCAAGGATGCGTTGTGAGGAATGTGTTTGTTAAGAGCGAATGGTTGATTGATTCGATTGGTTCTCAACAGACACATTCCTCGCAACACATCCCGCTCATCTCTGGTGGAAACGCAGCCTTATAGCTAGAGTCTGACTATTGAAATATTACCCAAATATTTGGCGGGAAATTCAAAAAACCATGGGCTGGTCACACCTTGTGTAGCAGGAATAATAGTTTTGATACTAGAAAATAGTTTTGACTTCTGTGCACACGTAAGGTAGGTAGGTAGGTAGGTTTAGGTAAACAGACAGAAGTCAACGAAGTAAACAAGCTTCACAGGTTGTTAGAAAGATCTTTAACCGACTGCAACAAGAGAAATACATTCAGAAATTAAATTCCTCAAAACATGCTCAGAAGCAAGTAAAAACAATCTAATGTTCCCTATTCACTTGTTTTAAGGGATGGTTTTAGTTGGTTTACGTATTGTATAGACATGTTTCGCGAAAATATTTTTATTTATATTTTTATATAAAATTACTACTGACCAGTCAGTCCACAGATTTCTCCTAAATACTGGTTTTCAGTAAGTAACTTCTTACGTTCCAATGTTTTGATTGTATTGATATTTTCCAGAACTTCTAGTTTATCCGTTTCTTTCCACACTTGTCCTGTTTATGAGATTCAGGTATTAATAAATTCACGTACTTAATCAAAGTTATAGGCAAATGTTAGAACTAGTACTTAAAGTATCAAAATATTAATAGAGCTCCAACTCCAACCTACAAAATTGTTGACGACTTGTAAACATTGCAGTTTTTCGTTATACAACACGCTTCACGTCAACTTCGCACGTCGTCGTAATCATTTACGAGCCTAAATAATAGTTTGCGGACCACTCCGTACAGTTATTTTTAATATTGTTTAAAATAAACCCCTTATAAACCGTGAACAATTTGAAATAATGACATAAATTGACAACAGACTTTTAGTTTTTTTTTTATCATAGACAATTGGTGATACAACAAGGAAATATCTGTCAACAATATTTGGCTAGTCAAACTCTAGTTTAGCACACGGATCAGAAGACAATCCGGATAGTACTTTTACTATATTTCCCTAACCACAGTTGAACCTTATTACCGAGCAAAACAGTCGTTCATAGGTCATTAGTAAATAGTAATAAAAACGGTCCGATAGAGAGCATAATGTAGGGGGCGGTGTCTCACTCGCACAATGCTGCCAACTTATGAAACTTACCAATGTGGTTTTATTTATCTACATTTATTTTAGTGACACACTAGAAATTACTAGCTACTTATAATAATTTATTGCAAGATTTGAATTAATACTTTGTTCCCTTTTAGCTGCTTTGAATTTTTTTACGAGGTAAATATTATTCATTCATTAAATTAAAGAATTGCAATGAATATTGCAGACAGTAGTAAGTTTTGTAATATTTAAAATACGGTCTGGTATCCCCATCCCATCAGTCCCATCACTGACATAATATGTCACCGATATTATTTCAAATGACGCCGCCCAGCTCAACAACATTTCGTAACAACATTTTTAAGTAAAAATGGTCAAGATATGTTGTGTAAAAGGGTGCAGGGGTGAGACTTTACAATAAAGTAGCCTTTCCTTTCACCGGTAATCCACAATCATTCAATTTTACAACAAGTTAAGATTGTCAAACAATAGGGTGACTATGATGTCGGCAAGCTGCGGGTCGGTTTTGTTGTTTTTACAGAAATGTACATAAGTATATGGTCTGTTCCTAAGTATTACTTACACAGGACAGGAGTGGCCCGCGGGTCTTTTTGCCACAAGGCTATACAAAAAATTGTAGTAGTGGCAGTATAATAAATAAATAAATAAATAAATATTAAATAAATATTATGGGACAATCTTACACAAATCAACCTAGTCCCACAGCTCCCACAGGTCCCAAAGCTCAATAAGGCTTGTGTTGTGGGTACTAGACGACGATATATGTAATAGATATATACATATAAATACTTAAATACATAGAAAACATCCATAACTCAGGAACAAATATCCGTGATAAACACACAAATAAATGCCCTGACCAGGATTCGAACCCGGGACCTCCTGCTTCATAGGCAGGGTAACTACCGACTAGGCTAGGAGGCCGTTAAAATATACTTTATTGTACAAAATTTGTACAACAAAGAAAAATACAACAGGAATAATATACAATATTTGTACATGGAAGAGATCTCTTCCAGTCAACCATTGAGCAGTTATTGTGTTTGATGTTATTGATGTTTTCTTTATTTACCTTTAAGTATATTAAAGTCGGAGAACTGTCCACATCAGATATGACGCAATAGTGAGAGCCACGAACCCCCTGTACTTACTTTGTTTTAGTTTGCTACACTAACTATCCCCTATTTTAAGACGCGGACATCTGGCAATTGTTCATCGGTGTTATGCAAACGAGTTGTAAGAAATAAATATCTTACAGTTCTAGGTTTGATGCAGTGCAGTATCATGTAATTAATAAGATTATATCATTTTCAAGAGTTTCTGTTGGGGGAAAATAGTGCAAAATGACGTTACGTTAATGTATTGTTTGTCGCCTACCTACTGTTTTTTTCCCGTAGCGATACGCAATGTTTTTACTTTTTTGTTATTATATTAGCGATAGGCTTCGACAGTTTTTACCTATTAACTATAAAATATTGTGCTGGTCTGTCACTCTGACGTCCTCCGATAAATAGCTGCCAGATGCCTGGATCTAGCAATAAGTTTAAAATAGTAAACTAATTAGAGGGGTTCTCTGCTCTCATTATTGCGTCAACGTATCTGAAGTGGCCAGCTCCTTAAGTCAGTAGAATGTATAAGTTCCCATATGAACTATGAGACTTCTCTTTCTGGACAATACTTACTAGACGACAAGCATATTTAATTTTATATTTATCTTCATACTATCCCAATCCCACATACATCATAGTACATATGGTCACTCTACTTAGAATGAGATGCAGCCCCCTACATTACCCTCTCTTTCGGCCTCACTTTGTGGTCGAAGTATGACCTCCAGATTGTATTTAACTTCATGGTTTAGCAATGCTTAGTTCCGTTTATACGTATCCACGGGCAAGTGTCATTAACTCATTAATCATTATGACAAGGTTTAATTGGTTAACTGCATCATTTAGCATCCGGCGTTCACTCGCGCTATAATAGGCATGGTGATTTTTTTTCATGTATGGTATCAATGGATTCGTTTTGTTGCGAGGATCAAATGTCTATATGGGGCCAATTGGGTTAAAGCAACACCAAAGTCAGAAATGAGACTTAAAGTCCGAGATTTGCATTTGTTTCTCAAAACGCTCCTAACAAAATGACGTGCAAAAGTGACGTCACGATCACATAGTCGCCCTGTTTAAAGTATGGAAAAAATATGAAATTGCTATTTTTACAGTGAAATGTTGCGTTTATGTATATGGTTGCTATACAATTTATTTTGCAGTAAAATGTTAAAAATCTAATGGTATCATTGTTTTTTTTAAATTTCGCACTTTAAAAAATCGTAAAATTTAGAAATTTTGCAGTTTGATATCTTTGAGCCATTTCAATAGAATTTATAAATTTTCATTTTGGTTGGATATATTGATCATTTTGCATCCTATCAACTAAATTTTATTGCATAATTCAACATGTGTCATCATGCCTATTGCTTCAATACAACATTGAATCTGTACAACGTACGGCCGCCAAATGGTACCTTTGCCAAAATAATGACACATCTTTTACAGCTGTATAAGAGATATATGTTCTACTAGACCGTAAGCCAGGAACAAATTTCGTTGGTCATCGCGTCCCAGGCGACAACTTGTGAAGTGGTTAAGGGCGATGTGTAATGTAGCCTCGTGAAGGTCAGCTGCCTCTCCGTTGGTGGGTTGAAGAACGACAGACATTTAATCGATTTAAAAAAAAAATGGTCATCGCGCCCCGATTGATACTTTGTCAGATGATAGTTTATATCCTATTATAAACATAAAAAATCGTCAGTCAGCTGTATCGCAGTGAAAAGACCGTCAGCTGGTCACGTGGACATACGACTTCAGGGCATCAGCTGACGGTCTTTCCACCTAGCTACAGCCGGCTGACGATTTTTTATGTTTGTAAGAGCATATAAACTATGCTCTGACAAATTTTCAATCGTGACGCGATGACCGTTTTTTTTAATTGATTAAATAGCTGCCGTTCCTCAACCCACCAACGGAGTGGCAGCTGACCTTCACGAGGCTGCATTATACATCGCCCTTAACAACTTCACAAGTTATCGCCTGGGACGCGATTGGTCATGAAATTTGTTCCTGGCTTACGGTCCATACGTTTGGAGATAAAAATCTAATTTTCCAAAAAAAGTGAGTACACACCTTTTTCGTGTACCTACCCTTGAAATGTATAACGTCATGCTTTGTTCCTCCATTCATACAATGCGCTCACGAGGAGTCGAGGAGATTTTAACAGCGTATTCCTGATCATATTTAGGGACTAAAGTCTCATATTTACTTTTCTGGAAGTCGTCAATGTTTCAGAGTTATTATTATGCTACAACGAAAATACTTCATTTGCTACACGCTACGGCGTAGCGTAGCACACGTAGCAAACGTTAAAATTGTAACTACATTACTGGCCTGAATGAATGAAACAATCAAGTAATATCAGCCATCCGGGCGGAGTGGTTTTTGGCCGGCCGAGTCGAAAGCGAGCCTTTACGAAACTAGAGGCGATTTTTAAATATCACGATGCAGGCAAACAATCATACGGCCCATCTAATGGTAAGCAGTAACCGTAGCCCATGTACGCTTGCGACTCCAAAGGATTCATACTACTCTCCAATTACTAGTTTAGTTAAACAAACTTTAATTTTAGTTACCCAAAAGCATAAATTAACCATGAGGACGATTTGTATTTTTTGGTTTACACGACTTTATAGTACAAAGTGGGGGGCAAGATAAAATAAATGATGCAAACGATAGTCTAATAAATACCCGAGAGCCAAGTCGAGGGCTTTTATGAGTCGAGTTTGCAATAATTTTTACCCTATGAATCACACTCGCCAAGAAAAAATAAACTTTCAAGACAAAAAAAAATGGTAAATGAGTTTATAAAAAGTCCACAACTCCCTAGGGAATAAGCATTTTGTATAACTCCCGCTACACCTGCGTGCAACGACACACTTTACGAGCAAGTACGATGAAAAATAAAAATATAATACAGAAACTAGGAGGACGCGCAGGACTATAAAGAATGTAAATCCGTTCTGAGAGCCTTGTCACCGATGAAAGTTACCAGGGGGCTTAGCCAAGATGACAATCGTTTGGAGAAAACGAAACGAAACGCTATTGGTCTCTCTATCACTCTTCCATATTTGTGCGATAGAGACGGATAGCGTTTCGATTCGTTTTCTACAAACGATTGTCATCTTGGCTAAGCTCCAAGGATACCATCATCATAGAACCTACCTCCAGCTGGTGTGTGGCCAGCCAATGGTGCACGAAGACGGAGTTGGCGTCAGTGAGCAGCAGTATATGCCAGCCGGCGTTATGTAGAGACTTCAGCATGTGTATGCAGCCCGGGGTGGGTCTCATACACGCTATAGCGCTGAGGACGTCCAATATGATCATCAGAAGCTACCTCCAGCTGGTGTGTGGCCAACCAATAGTGCACGAAGACGGAGTTGGCGTCAGTTAGCAGCAGTATGTGCCAGCCGGCGCTGTGTAGACTTCAGCATGTGTATACAGCCCGGGGTGGGTCTCATAGACGATATAGCGCTGAGGACGTCCAATATGATCATCAGAACCTACCTCCAGCTGGTGCGTGGCCAGCCAATGGTGCACGAAGACCGAGTAGGCGTCCGTGAGCAGCAGTATGTGCCAGCCGGCGTTGTGTAGAGACTTCAGCATGTGTATACAGCCCGGGGTGGGTCTCATAGACGCTGTAGTGCTGAGGACGTACAATGTGATCATCAGAACCTACCTCCAGCTGGTGTGTGGCTAGCCAATGGTACACGAAGACGGAGTTGGCGTCCGTGAGCAGCAGTATGTGCCAGCCGGCGCTGTGTATAGACTTAAGCATGTGTATACAGCCCGGGGTGGGTCTCATAGACGCTGTACCGCTGAGGACGTCCAATATGATCATCAGAACCTACCTCCAGCTGGTGTGTCGCCAGCCAATGGTGCACGAAGACCGAGTTGGCGTCAGTGAGCAGCAGTATGTGCCAACCGGCGCTGTGTAGAGACTTCAGCATGTGTATACAGCCCGGGGTGGGTCTCATAGACGCTGTAGCGCTGAGGACGTCCAATATAATCATCAGAACCTACCTCCAGCTGGTGCGTGGCCAGCCAATGGTGCACGAAGACCGAGTTGGCGTCAGTGAGCAGCAGTATGTGCCAACCGGCGCTGTGTAGAGACTTCAGTATGTGTATACAGCCCGGGGTGGGTCTCATAGACGCTGTAGCGCTGAGGACGTCCAATATAATCATCAGAACCTACCTCCAGCTGGTGCGTGGCCAGCCAATGGTGCACGAAGACCGAGTTGGCGTCAGTGAGCAGCAGTATGTGCCAACCGGCGCTGTGTAGAGACTTCAGCATGTGTATACAGCCCGGGGTGGGTCTCATAGACACTATAGCGCTGCGGACGTCCAATATGATCATCAGAACCTACCTCCAGCTGGTGCGTGGCCAGCCAATGGTGCACGAAGACCGAGTAGGCGTCCGTGAGCAGCAGTATGTGCCAGCCGGCGTTGTGTAGAGACTTCAGCATGTGTATACAGCCCGGGGTGGGTCTCATAGACGCTGTAGTGCTGAGGACGTACAATGTGATCATCAGAACCTACCTCCAGCTGGTGTGTGGCCAGCCAATGGTACACGAAGACGGAGTTGGCGTCCGTGAGCAGCAGTATGTGCCAGCCGGCGCTGTGTATAGACTTCAGCATGTGTATACAGCCCGGGGTGGGTCTCATAGACGCTGTACCGCTGAGGACGTCCAATATGATCATCAGAACCTACCTCCAGCTGGTGTGTCGCCAGCCAATGGTGCACGAAGACCGAGTTGGCGTCAGTGAGCAGCAGTATGTGCCAACCGGCGCTGTGTAGAGACTTCAGCATGTGTATACAGCCCGGGGTGGGTCTCATAGACGCTATAGCGCTGAGGACGTCTGATTCCCGGAGACCAGCTGAGAACGCGTGCTCGAACACCTAGAAAGGAAAGTAAATTGTTAAATTTAAACTTTCTTTCTCTATGAGATGACAGCTCCGTCGCCATATTTAACGTTGATCAGTTCGTTAGTTATGCGTGGTGCAACCCACTCTAATACCTAATGTGGAAAAAGTGTGGGCCCTGAAGAGGAACTAACTTAAATCATTGAAATAGCTTATTTTACACAAAGGAAACATTCTTTTATTTTAAAAAGTGACATAACTGCACTTACAAATATTTGGAAAAATTTACAATTGTACAGTTTACAAAAAAATACTTATTTTGTTATTTTTACCAAAAACAATTATGATGAAAATTGATGCCAATCGATCATGCGTATTTCCAACAAGGATATTTAAAGCCATAAACAATTAAAAACATTATTTTTCGTTGACTGCAATTGGTATGAAAAAAAAAGTAAAAATTCAAATAAAACTTTGAACGCATTTTATTTTTTAGGAAAAATAGTTCAATAAATTGAGCTATCTCAACATTTTAAGGTAGTTATGCCGGTTTCACACGAGGGCAGGACAGTGAGGCAGAACAGTGGGCAGCACAGTACTGCTACTGTTTAAACGCACAGAACAGTACTGTCTTGAATCAAGACAGTACTGTTCTTGAATCAAGATAGTACTGTTCTGTGCGTTTAAACAGTAGCAGTACTGTGCTGCCCACTGTTCTGCCTCACTGTCCTGCCCTCGTGTGAAACCGGCATTAGTTCCCCTGCCCATTCCTGTGCCCATTTGTTTTTCCATCCTGTATGTATACCTACCTAGTTAGATTTAAGGTGAAGATAAATAGTCCTTTAAGTAATGGGGACATTTTACATAGTCTTACATAGATACTCGCAGCTATAGCTAGTGTATTTAAGGGCTGAGTCATCCGCCATTTTTGTATAAGGTCACGCGAAAGGTCAAAGGTTATCTATTACTAATCCACTCTAGATTATGCTATTTACGACATTACGAATGAATGTGAATTTTTAAGGTGACTAAGGCTGGTAGGTAGATTAGATAGGTAAACAATAAAGACACCTAGACAATGCTTTTATTTATAAACACATCCTACAAACCTGAAATAACTATAATTCATTTAAAATGACTCAGCGGAAAGGGGTACAAAATCCTTTCAAATCCTTTAAAATTAACAGCACTTACCTACATCACTTTTCACTAGGGCCACAGATTTGTTCTTTTCTGTAAGTTTGAATTTACAGAGTAGAGTTTGAACTTTTGTAATTTTGTCCGAAGCCATAGCGAAGGTTTTAGAGATTCGAGCGCTCAAATCTGACATTTTAAACTCGGAATAAAATGATGAAATTATTTTTTTTACATAACAGCGATAGGAATTTAAAATCACGATTATTTAAACTGCAAAAATAATGGCGACAAACTCTTCTGTGCGATTATTTTCGTGCTTAATTTCTTCGAATTCGAGCGCTCAAGTCAAAAATCGGCCGCCTGATCCGTCCGGCGTCTGTCCGGCAATGAGACTCTCATTTCTCAACCGATTCCCATAAAATATTGTTAGCAGGTTTTATAGTTTACTTATAGTCAGCCTCGAACTGAGAACTCGCGATTTTCTTACAAACGAGATGACCAATATAACAAGACCCTTCTGAAGATTTGTTGTCGCCTTCTAGCTCCACAACCCCTTGATCGATCCAGCTCATATACGAACTCTCAAATACTATGTATCTCTGCTACAACCCCAACAAATTTCATAAAGATCAGAAAAACGTTACTAAAGTTATCGCAGAACAAACCCTCAAAATCAAAAAGCCATAGAAATGCCGAGAAGTCCCAGTAGCCGATGTTATTTGTAAGAACTTCACTTCGTTTACGCTCCGCTTGTTCGAAAAAAGGCAACCCGGTGGAAAAGATATCTATGCACACTATAAGTCTGACTAAGAATATCTATCTGCATATACATTTTAATCTATTTTAGCTATAAACGCATTCATATTCTGAAAACAGATAAATGTGAAGCACGCCAAGATTTCAGGAAAGAGGTCTGAATAATATCTATATTACATTACAGTTACGTCAGGCAACGGCACAAGTCACAGAAGAAACACCGACTGGTGAAGGTCTTTTCAACCGATTTCAAGATTTCGAAGGTGCTTGTTTGTGCTTTTTTTTTACGTATGTTCACCGATTATTCGAAGACGGCTAGACCGATTTGGAAAATATTTTTTTGTTTGAAAGAGTATACTTCACAGTTGGCCCCATTGTCATCAGGTCAAGATCTGATGATGGGATCCTGGAGAAATCGAGGGAACTATAGGCATACCTATAGTGATTTGAGTATTTTTTACAGTAGCTCGGGTATTTCCTTAAGGAAATGTGGAGGCTAAGTGAAGTCGGTTCTTTTTTGTTTAAAATTATTAGAATACAAAATAATAACAGCCCTATTTATTCAACCCTAGACCACAATATAACATTGCGATCCGACTGTGGGAACTACATAAGGTCAGTGTGGAGAAGACCGTCATATAGAAAAGACCGTCTACCGTCGTCAAAAGTACCCTATATGTCTTCGTTGGTATACGTACGTATGCCGCTTAGGCGTTCCTAATCGTCAGTATAACAGAAAAAACCGGCCAAGTGCGAGTCGGACTCACGCATGAAGGGTTCCGTACCATTATCTATAAAAACCGCAAAAAAAATCATGTCTGTTATATGGGAGCCCCCTTAAATATATTTTTTTATTCTGTTTTTTAGTATGTGTTGCTATAGCGGCAACAGAAATACACCATCTGTGAAAATTTCAACTTTCTTACTATCACGGTTCATGAGATACAGCCTGGTGACAGATGGGCGGACAGCGGAGTCTCAGTAATAGGGTCCCGTTTTTATACTTTGGGTACGGGACCCTGAAAATCACCATTACCTTACATTGTGGCCTGACTAAACGGTCTTGTCTTTATGACGGTGTTCTCCACATTGTCTTTAACATCCTTTTTCGAAAGTCGGCTATAAAAGTAGCTCAAATGAGACCCAAGTTTTAAAAGCGAATAATGCGGGTTTCCGCGATCGAGTTTTTAACTAGATGGCAGCACAGTGGCGAGAGGTCTTTTTGACAGCAGCTGCCAAAATCCACCAATCAAAAAGAATGTGATTAAACATGATTGGTGGATTATGACAGCTAGACCTCTCGCCACGGTGCTGTTATCTAGTGTAATTCTCGATGGTGGAAAACCTAATTGATTCATCATTCCTTAATGTCAGCTTGGTAGTTTCGATGCTACGGTACGGTAGTGAAATAAGACATAAATATACAAACATACCATAGATACCTACTACCAAAATCACGGGTAGGTAGAAACACAAATATTAATTTATACCTAATTTTTATCCAACTGGATAGCTCGTAGTGAAATTGACAGCGAAATTAGCTCCGGCTTCCCTACAATCATAATAGAAATGAAATGAATGAAATGAAAAATATATATTTGGTGCCAACCGAAGAGAAACATAACATGAAATATACAAAAAAAAATATTTGACGCCTCGTCACTGGCACCATCTACATTTTTATTCAGAAATCGCTAACGCTCCCGCTTATCCTTCGGGCCACACCGTAGCCCCAGTCATTGCCAACGCGCCCGCGCAAGGCCGCGCGTGTTGGGCCAACGCCAGCTTATACGGTTGTCAGCTTATAACGTCAGCGACGATTAGCGAGCATTCGCCTCACAAACCAGTGTCACTGGTTACCAAAGAGCATATCTTAACGGCTTAACTGACAATGTCTATTATTCAGCAATGACGCGTAGATTCAGAGGCAACCGGATGGCTCGCGGTATTTAAGTTTAACGCGGTAACTAACCCACATTGGACTTAGTTTTTCACCCCCCCCCCCCCCATCCTCAATTTCCAGTATTTGTATGTGATGCTGATGAAGAACGCGAGCCTGCAAATTGCCATTACACCCGTTATCGATCCGTCAAGAGTTGGAAGCCATAAAAAAATGGAGTTAGCGTACCACTGGTCAATTTCCTTATTCGTAAATTTCACTAATTCACCAGTTTACACATTAGACAGTTTCTTAATTCGCCTATTTTCCTTATTTACCAGTTTCACTAAGCTGTCGGTTCCTGTATTAAGTCAGTTTCCTAGTTCGCTAACTTCTTTATTCGTCAGTTAGTTTAGTTTGTCAGTTTTGATATTACGTCATATTCCCAACCCGTTACTTTCCTTTTTCGCAAGCTTCTCTGTTCGTCAGTTAGTTTAGGTTGTCAATTTTGCAATTTCGTCATGTTCCCTACTCGTTACTTTCCTTGTTCGCAAGCTTACCTGTTCGTCAGTTAGCTTAGGTTGTCAATTTACCTATTTTATCATGTTCCCATACCTCAGTGCCTCAAGACAAAAGTCTTAATTCAATGTGTGTTACCAGTGATGACTTACGGCTCCGAAACGTGGTCTTTCACTATCGGCCTCATCTTACAACTCAAAGTCGCTCAGCGAGCTATGGAGAGGGCTATGCTCGGAGTTTCTCTACGTGATCGAATCAGAAATGAGGAGATCCGTAGACGACATTGGGCAGGCCACATTGCACGCAGAGAAGATGGCCGATGGGGCCGAAAAGTGCTCGAGTGGAGACCACGGACTAGCAAGCGCAGCGTAGGACGTCCACCCACAAGATGGGCCGATGATATTATTAAGGTCGCCGGAACACGCTGGATGCGGGTCGCTTCCAACCGGTACGTGTGGAGGTCCAAGGGGGAGGCCTATGTTCAGCAGTGGACGTCTTATGGCTGAGATGATGGTGATGATGATCATGTTCCCAACCCGTTACTTTCCTCCTAGATATGGAGAGGCAGCGCAGGGCAGCATTTATGTACTTACATTTTACCTGGAAAGTTTACATTCAAATTGTTAACTAGAAGTCATTTATTAAAGAAATAGCTAATAACAATTTATAAAAAATAATAGTAATAATTCACATCTCTGCAATGCACGGTCAGGCAGGTGACAGTTTAGTTAGAGTAATTGTATATAACCTGGAAAGTAATCTGACAACAATGGAATGCGTTGTTTGGAGGCATACTAAAGATACTCTTCTAAGTGTTCGTGCTCGAAGACCCTGTGCTAACTTGGAGACGGGGCTAAAACCTCAAAATGTTTGACTTTTTTTAAGTTTTTTGCTTATATCTCATAAACTAAGCACTTTTTCTGTACACATTGTATGGCAAAGTTAAAGAGCAATTTTCCTGAAAGTCATACGACTCATGCCAGATTCTTATTCTGAGGTGTGCAATAAAGACCCAGGCAGGCAGGGCAGGGTCGTCTAGTACCCACAACACAATAGTGCTCTCCCTTATGGGAGAGGGCCTAAGTCAAAGTTCAGAGCTGGATACGGTTACCTTTTAGTATGTTGTTGGGCACGACACTAGGACCCCAAAATTGCCGAGAGACGGGGACATAGGTGTGAATGTCTCCCGAGTAATGACGTCATAAAAATGGCTGCCGCTTCGAAGATTGCGAAAAGTGAAAAGCATGAGCCTAATAAGTTTTTAGGGTTCCTTGCCATTATAGTAAATACAAAAATCGGCCAAGTGCGAGTCGGACTCGCGCTCGGAGGTTTCCATATTCATCACACAATTTTAACAATGTGTATTATTAAGACCGACTTACGCTTGATCGCGGACTTTTTACTATTTTTTCTGTAATCTACAGGTAAATAACGATTTTATGTTTATTTTTCTAAAATGTAGGTTCATCGGTTTCCGAGAGACTGAGGGGAATGGTCAAATTCGCCTTTATTCTCGAATAATTTCAAAACAATAATATTATACATAGATTTATATAATTTATTCATCCAAGGTATTATAGTTGTAGTTCTCACATCAAACCCTTTCATTTGATATTACAACAAGGTAAAGTGTGTAGGTAGTTTAACAAAATGGCGAAATTTGACCATTCCCGTTGCTACTGGAATATTACATACGTAATATCATTTGATATTTACCAGTTGCTTTTCGGTGAAGGAAAACATCGTGAGGAAACCGGATCTAATCCCAATAGGGTCTAGTTTCTTAGCCTCTGGTTTGGAAGGTCAGATGGCAGCCGCTTTCGTAAAAACTAGTGCCTACGCTAATTAATGTGTTCAAAATGACCTTGACACGACTTTATTGTTAAGGGAATAACTAAGAGCGTGTGATGGTCATTTTGAACACCTGAGCTGCTGAGCTACTTCTGCTGCTGACTATACCAATAATATTAAATTTATTGTTTGAAATAAAACCAATCTTTTTTTTAAATGTTCTTAACTCAACAACATAACTCTTCTTCTTTACTTAACAACAAACTCTTCTTCTTCGAAATAATAAAAAACGGTCAAAAGCCACATAGTTTGTATCTTTATAAGTAAATCAGAAATCATTATATTAATTTTATTCGCGATAAACTTATACAGCAACAGCATATAAAATTATAAAAAGAGTACCTACTTTTTCGTGTCAGGTTGACGGACACGGTTACCAAACCTAACGTTGCCGACGTGAAATGCCCATGGTTGCCGCATACAAAATGAGTTTTTGTAATATACAGGCTGTCCCTAAAACCAACGTCGAGACTTAAAGGGCTGGTAGAACAGCTGATGGGCTATCAGGTTAAGCAAATCTGGCCTGAATGAACATGACATAGTTTTCGAGATATTGGCACTTGTATACCATTAAAACTAGTAGTCCGCCTCGAACTGAGAACTCGCGATTTCCTTGCAAACGCGGCGACCAGTATAACAAGACCCTTCTGATGACTGTTTCGCACCTTCAAGCTCCATAACCCCCTTATCAATCCTGCTCATATACGAACTCTCAAATAGTATATATCTCTGCTAGAACCCCAACAAATTTCATAAAGATGAGAAAAACGTTACTAAAGTTATCGCGGAACAACTATTCAAAATCATAAAGCCATCGAAATGCAGGGACGTCGAGGTAGCCGGCTGCAGTCCGAAGTTGTCGGTGAGAACTCACTTCGCTTACGCTCCGCTCGTTCGATAAAGCTAGTCATCTGCCAATATCTCGAAAACTATGCCATTTTCATTAGGGCCAAATTTGCCTAATCTGATCTGATAGTTCTACCAGCCCTATAAGTCTTGACGTTGGTTTTAGGGACACTCGGTATACTTATTAGACAAAACTGATGTTGTTTTGTACTATTTATTTTTATTATAAAATATTGATCTATGAGGAATAATAATCCTGGCAACTAGTGAAATAGGCGAATATGGGAACCGACGAATAAGTAAACGAATACACAAGGAAACTAGCAAATTTACAAAACTGACAGCTTAGCAAAACTAGTGAACGAGGAAACTGAAGGATTTACGAAAAAAGCAAACTGGCAAAATTGTCTACCTAACGTAACTGACAAATAGGAAAACCGTTCAATTAACGAAAATGACAAATAACGAAACTAGCGGATTGCAAAAATAGCATTTTTACGAAACTGATAGCCTGGCAAAACTAGCGAAGGAGGAAACTGAAAAATCAGTAAAATGCATAACTAGCTAAATTGTCAACCTAGCGAAACTGTCTAATGTGTAAACTTGTGAATTAATGAAATTGACGAATAAGGAAATTGACCAGTGGTACGCTAACTCAAAAAATGAGGGGGGGAGATGAAAAACAAGGTCCAACGTGGGTCAGTTCGGGCTGCACAACCCTGTGGGGTTCGGGTTCGGGTTCCACAACACGTAGGGAGCTTAAATACCGCGAGCCATACGGTTGCCTCGCGGACACTGTAACTACGCGCCATTGCTTTAACTATATCGAGTTGTTGTTTAGTTTCATTTCATATCGTTCCGTTGACCCTGTATCGCAAACATATGCACAATGAGCTAAGTCACAGACGGAAGGACAGACAGAGATCAAAATAACACTGGACTGACGATGTTTATAGGTACAAAATGGCTTGCCTGGAACTCCAATGGCAAAAGCACTAGCGCCATCTACATATCGCGTCACAAAGGCAGCAGTTCTCCGTTCCTTAGTTTGTTCTGTAATTTGACGCTGTCAAAATAAGTCTTGGTCTCACCGCAAAATAACTAACTAACTATTTTGGCTCAACGATCCAAAGAGAATTTTGACCTCCAAAATGAGAGCACGCCACCTGTCCCGATTCTGCGCAACTTCTTGCCAGTTATTGACGCGAAGCTGAAGCAGATCCGTCGCCACACTGTCTTCCCAATGATACCCACAGAGAAATTCACAGAACCTACAAAGAATGGGTGAGAATCCGGCTGTCAAGAGAGCTTTCTTGGGACGACCGACTGATCGCCGTCCGGTGGGTCGGCCATCGCAAAATAGCTGAACATAATTTTCATGGTACGTTTAGTACGCACCATAAGCACAGGGCGGACACGTCATACTACAAACTCGTTTGAGCGCCTTTGTGTGCACGGCACATCTGTGCACGCTTCAATGTGTGCGTGCGTCTTAGGGCCCTGTTTCCGCTGTCGTAAATGACGTTTGACAATACACCGACATTTTGATTTTTATCGATGCGCTGACAACCTGACGGATTAGCCTACTAGTTCCCTACCAATCGGCCGCCTCGGGGTGAGTTAATTCTGTTCCGGGCGGGGCGTAGCGTGGCCATTCTGTATGAAATACTATTATTTACTGTGCCATGAGCCACCTTGACTGCTTCGATGTACCCGGAGGCCATTGTTCACTGGTTTGTTTCAACTTGCGAATCGCCAATGCTCTGCAAGCATTTGCAATGGTCAGGGCTTTCCTATCACGAAAACGAAATCACTTGCCATTTCCCAAAGTCATTTCAGGTACAGGAATGCCAGAAATGTCACATGGCGGTCGTCACGTTCGCAACTCCTGTTGCGTCATATCACTCATGTCGTATGCACCTCTATTATGCATGGATTTATATGAAGTGGATCTAATTCTTCGGTCACAAAGGTTATCTAGAGGACTGTGTCGTTTTGACTAAGGAGGTAATGACGTCATACGACAATCAAAATGACAATGGTGAAATGTGACAATTTTGTAACTAGTGCGAGTGAGACACCGCCCCCTATTATGCTCTCTATCGGACCGTTTTTACTAGTCACCTATGAACGACTGTTTTCAACCGACTTCAAGATTTCGAAGGAGAAGGTAAGTAATCAATTCCTCGGGATCTTTGTTTTTGCTTGTTTTTATTTATTTTATGTATGTTCACCGATTATTCGAAGACGGCTGGACCGATATTGTAACCAGGTCAGGATCTGATGATGGGATCCTGGAGAAATCGAGGGAACTCTTCAATTATTATAGGCACACCTATATATAGTGATATGAGTATTTTTTACAGCAGCTCGAGCATTTGGTTTTGGAAAGGTGGAGGCTAAGTGAAGTCGGTCCTTTTTTGTTTAAAATTATACAGTTTTTTTTTATATACCACGACGGTGGCAAACAAGCATACGGCCCGCCTGATGGTAAGCAGCTACTGTAATCTATGGACGCCTGCAACTCCAAAGGAGTTACATGCGCGTTGCCGACCCGTTACAAAAAAGAGGATTCACTGTGTTGACGGCTAAAGGAACAAGAAGGTCCCTCATCGTCAACACACTGGGTCCTCTTTGAGCTCTTTAGCAACCTTACTCACCAGCAGGAACACAACACTATGAGTAGGGTCTAGTGCTATTTGGCTGTGGTTTTCTATAAGGTGGAGGTACTTCCCCAGTCGGGCTCTGCTCCAGATTTGAGCGAGATGACATTCACTGAACGTGCCCTACCACACTTAGCGAGATGCCATTCGCAGTGCCCATACCTCTCTTTTTGGCGTAGTTAAGGACATACCCAAGTCCGAACGTAGTCGAAGGACATACCCCGGGTCCATTTATTGTAATAAGGTTCAACTGTGGTTAGGGAAAAAGTGTAAGAATTAGATCCACTTAATATAAATCCATGCTAATATGTCATGTCGTATTTCTGCGGACGTATGATGGGCCGCATTAAGCATGTGATAAAGAAAATATAACTTTTCAAGTCACCATACGTATTGGTAGGGAATTTTTAATACTGCTGCATCTCACGTGTAAGTCGGCCTTAGTTTAGATGTCATAATACGAGGGTTGCGAGGTGAAACCCGATAAGTAGAAATATTTTTTGATTTAAATAAGCACCTAACGTATGTCAGCTTATTGTTCTATTTTCAAAAACATATTAGCTCGAGTTATCGGGTTTCACCTCGCAACCCTCGATTATAGTCGTATTTCCAACAGCAAAGTTCGTTAATTTTGCAAATAATCTGCAGTTCTAAAGTTATATTAGATCATAGACTAATTAACCCCGGACCCCGCATAGCCGGGCGACTCCCGCTGCCACGCTCGAAGTAATTTCACTCTATAGTAAGACACTAATTATTGGAAGTGACAGTAAACGTAATACGCCTCCATGGCAACCATTCTCTTACGCCCCACGGCACAATGGCGCGTTCCCTGTCTAGCATTACGTGTTCCCCTCCCGCACCCCTTCTTTTTGGCAGCTTAGGTTTCAAAGAAATAATGCGCTAAGCTGAGTATAGAGATATCTTGTATATGGACTACACAGACACCTCATCAGTAAGCTTTTACGAGGAGCACGATGTCACCACATATTAGCTTAATTTTATGCTGAACTAATGCAGAAATGATTTTTGAGGGGGTCAGTAATTTTATTTTTCGATTTGACGTGTATGATATTGGGGGGCGGGGCATGCCCCGTGTAATTTTTTTGTATGAAGCCCATATAGACAGAGAGACGCAGGTCAGATATGACACAATAATGAGAGCGAAGAAAACCCCCCTCGTTAGTTTGCTATACTATGCTTATTTCTAGATCGGGACATCTGGCAGCTGTAAAGTGGTGGAGGTTAAAGAATGCAAACTACTTTAAGAATACAAATCCTAGAGTTCTGGTTTTGATGCAGTATTATAAAAAATGATATAATATCATTGCCAAAACTTTCGGATGGGGGAAAGTAGTCCAAAATTACGTATAATGTAATTCATAGTTTGTTGCCTACTGTCTGTTTCCGAAATAACACACAAAATATAGGCCCTGTCCTTTATAACTGAGACAACTGCGGCACTTTTTATCTATTTATACATACTATTTTCCAATTCAAAAATTTTGCTAGTCTGTCACTCTGACCTCCACCCATTAAAAGCTACCAGATGCCCGGATCTAGCAATAAGGATAGTATTGCAATCTTACTAGACGGGTTTAGTTGCTCTCATTATTGTGTCATATCTGACGTGGCCAGCTCTTAGTCCAAACAAAATTCATACAGAAGTTGGATTTTTCCGTCTTCCAGATGATTTTTGTCTGATCTCTCCGCTGAATTTAGCACAAGAGTGTTTTGCGCCGAAAATAGTGAGTCGCTGAACCGACGTAAACCAAATGATGGCATCGTTACCGGACGTCATTGTTTGCCCACGTGCTTATGGATGGTATAAGGAGGATGGGTCTCTATAGGAAAACGGTCGAAAAAGTGCCCAGCGGTTAGTAGTAAACAATAGTTCCAAATATCTCCGGGTGGCGCTAGGTATAGTTGAGCGTATGTAATGAACTTTATATAGTAAGTGCCTAAATGTAAATATTCAAAAACTGCATTAAATACGCTTCACTATGACATTTTATTCATTTGAAATTATAGACATTTAATACTTATATGACGTTCTAAATAAAATTAATATTCAGAGTGTTTTTCTACATAAATAACAAATATCCGTAAAAAAAATATAATAACGCCCTGACCGGGATTCGAACCAGGGACCCTTTGCTTCGTAGGCAGGGTCACTACCGACCGGGCTAGAAATGTATGCTCATGCTATTGTTGCGCCATCAGTTTACCGCCTTTTGACGGACACTTTTGTAACATTAGAGATTGACATCCTCCTTATACCATCCATACACGTGCTCCATAGACGGTAGCCATAGATAGTTATAGACTTGTAGCCCCAATTATCTTAGTCGTGCTAAACACAGGTTGAGTCAGTTTCGCGAAATTTCATCATCACAGTGACGTCATATTGTATATTTAGAAATTGTTAAAAGTTTCAGGCATAAGTGGCTGACAACAGTTACAGTCTTTGTATTTTTGAACGGGAATAAAAGAGAAGGACCAGCAATTTTCTAGTAGGCGACCTGGGGCACAGAATAACTAATATAATAGTACTACCGTACAGAAAATTCACTCCTTCACAAAAGGCAGATTTAGGTATAAAATTATACCTATTTATACTCGCCGCCTGCAAGCAAAATTGAAACTTATAACCGCGCACGAACCGTGAATCTTCTTTGCGCGCCGCAGTTTTATGACCGAGCTGTCGGGGTTGTCACTTGACAGGTTTTACTGATTTATTAATATGACAAATATGTAGGAATTACAAACGTTGATTCTGTAAACATAATTTTTTTATCCGGAGATAGTATGTCTGATTCTCACGGAAGTAGGTATGCCACAGCCGTATTCCTTTGAAAATATATCGGTCAGTTCCTTATATTGTTTTTGGGCAACCAATATTATATCTTTTATAAGAATTATAATCGAGGTTTAGCTTTCGAAGCCATTGTGTTTTCAATTTTGCGCGAGCGCCACGTGACACGACTATAGTGCGAGCCGACCGGCAGCCCACGGGCATACGCCTGCCCGGAAGGCGCGCCGGTCAAATGTACCTAAACTGCGTAGTGACACTCCCCTGCCAGGGGCCCGTTTCTCAAAAGCTTGTAACTTGTAATACAAGCGGATGTCACTTTTCGACCTCTTTTACTAGAAAGGGACTTCCGCTTGTATTACAAGTTACAAGCTTTTGAGAAATGGGCCCGAGGCACCAAATTCAGAAAATTTTCAATATAAAAAACCGGCCAAGTGCGTGTCGAACCACGCTTAAAGAGGGTTCCGTACCTTCAACGGATTAAGAAAAAATAATTATCAAAAGGTCGTATCTGCCAATGGAAGAGGATTTTTTGGAGATAACTCGAAAACGCATTAACCGATCATGTTAAAATGTTTCTTCTCAATTTTTTTAAAAATTTTTTGATCTCCGATTCAAAAGTTACAGGGAGGAACACAAGACATCAGACACGCAAAAGAAAGACGAAAAAAATGAGGCGACACATTAAATTTTTGACAATAACTTATTTCATACCTAATTTATACCTAGAACACTAGTTCTAATCTAGGTGAACTTTATCACTATATAAAGCAAACCTAGATTTTCTCCTAATCCCGGGTTTCTCAACCATTGGGGCGCGCCCCACTTGGGGGGCGTAGAGTGATCCAAGGGCCGCAGCGAGAGGGTCTAGATTTAAACTGTATAAGGTCTCTACCTTAAGATAATAAATGTAAGTGACGATTCCAAAGTGTTTGTTGCTATACCTACTTGAATAAACATATTCTTAGGGTTCCGTACCTCGAAAGGAAAAAACGGAACCCTTATAGGATCACTTTGTTGTCTGTCCGTCCGTCTGTCAAGACCCTTTTTCTCAGGAACGCGTGGGAGGTATCAAGCTGAAATTTATATCAAATACTCAGGTCTACTGTCCCTTGGAGCTGTGAAAAAATAAAACTAAGCCAACGCAATCAAAAGATACAGCCGTTTATGTGGCAAATATCCGCAAATTTTTGATACTCGCAAGGGAATCAAAACCTACAGGGTACTTCCCGTGAACTCAGAATCTTGAAATTTGGTACGAAGCAACGTTTTATAACACAGATAAAGGAAAAATTGCGAAAACCGTAAATTTTTAGTTACATCATATAATAAAAATATTTTTAATAATTTTAAAGTTACTACCCTTTTCCTCATGAACGCGTAGAGGTATTAAATTGAAATTCATATCAAATACTCAGGTCTATAATACCTTTAAGCTGTAAAGGATTGTACGGAACCCTCGGTGCGCGAGTCCGACTCGCACTTGGCCGGTTTTGACTTGACTACCGCGAACGGTGTCTGGTTTTGACTCCCCATTTCAGACCCTAGACGGGCGTAGTGTTTTAACATTACGTTGGGTGAGGCGCATAGGATAAAAGGTTGGGAATCACTGCGGCCTAATCCGATAATCTCATTTTCCGTAAATATTATCCATTATCCGTTATCAGAACTTTAACCTTCACTGATAAGGATCATGTTAATATTGTTAATACAAATATTTTTATGTTTTTTATGGTCATTTACATCTTATAAGCGTTTAACTTTTATATCGAAAACTTTATATATTTCGATTACGATAGCATCAAACAATGTAAGTAATATAATATAAAACAATGAGGGTATTAGTATATCGAATTGGAATTATTTATTTTATGTAACTTGTGCATTTTATGTTACCAAAAAGTACATTAACACCGGCCAAGTGCGAATCGGACCACGCATAATAGAGGGTTCCGTACCTACTATCGAAAGAACTAATGGCAAAAGGTCATATCTGCTTGTGAAAAAAGTTTTTTTGCGATTACTCGAAAACGCCTTAACCGATAATGTTAAATATAATATTCATTGAAAGATTATAAAATGATGTATCTTCTCAACTTTATTTGTTTTTTATTTATTTGCGGTTCAAAAGTTACAGGGGCAGGGCACATTTTTTTTAGACTTTCGGGGTGATCATTTCTGAAAATAAAAATGACTGAATGACTGAATCGAAAAATGTTTAAAGAAACCTCTGTGTCATTTTTAAAGACCTATCTATTGATGTGCAACATGTTAATATTATTTTACTACAAAACTTAGTAGCGGCACACCAAACACACCTTATGTCATAATTTAATTAAGATATATCTTATAGTTTCCGAGAAAAATGGCTGTGACATACGGACGGACGGACGGACCGACATGACGAAACTAAAAGGGTTCCGTTTTTGCCATTTTGGCTACGGATTAGTACCTAACTACATATAACTATATTCCTATACTGACACATTTCGCTACCACTGTATTGGATTGGTAGGGGTAACATAAAGACAAAATACTGTTTCAAAGCCATAACTTCGGAATTATTTTCTACAATGAAAATGTCTTTAAATAGCTCCTCATTGGAAGACAGGAAAAATCTAGGTTCAGCTAGAATCATTAAACAACTGAATATCGTGAGAGTGCGAGTTGAGAGTCCGGTAAATCTTTTTTTTTCCGATTTCGCTCAACTCTTCGATACTATTTTACAATTACTAATAAGACTGCTATTAGTTTGTACACAGACAATTTCTTTTTAAACTGCATAAGTGGAACGTTTTTTTGATTTTATGATTTATTTATTAAAAATTCACCTTAATATGACAGCTGTTTCGCGATTTTTGCTTGGAGAGGTAACAAAATTAAGATTTTTATTGATAAAATATTTAATACGTTGGAAAATGAATCGTTTAAGGAATAAGTGGAATAGTTTTTTCATTTTCATACATATTTTTTAAGCAAGAGTATGTTTACCTAAAGCAATTTTAAGAAAAAATATCCGAAGTTTAGAGGTGGTATTTTTGGGAACGTATTAAAGTATTTCATAAAAATTTTAATTTCTATATTAAAATTTTTATGAAATACTTTAATACGTTCCCAAAAATACCACCTAAACTTCGGATATTTTTTCTTAAACTTCGCTTTATGCTTTAATTAGATAATATAAAACATATTGGAGTAAATAACAAATAATAACAAAATAAAAAAAAGCGACCAGTTTGCAGGAATCAACGTCCTCACTAAACAAGCTCTGCAGTAATTGAGTTTTCGGGTATTCAATAATAATAAATGTGTACCACTAGTACATTACATCAGAGGCCGGGAATCCGTTTTCACGCCGAGGCATGTATAGTGCTTTTCTCAAACATGCAATGAAATAAAATAAAATAAAAAACCAAAAGGACAATGTTTTATTCAATCTAAAAAGCGAAGTAAAAATTAAAAAGTTAAAATCAGCTGTTCGTAAAACCTGCCGCCATCTTTGACGCTGTCTGAATGAGGTTGGACGTTGAAACAAAAAAAAGTTACTTTGCAGGCCTAGGCCTGAAAAGTTGTATGAAATCCTATTTCAGGCCGCCTCGAGATGCTGCGCCCGAAAAAGGATACTTCCGAGTCTATTATAAGGAACGTAAAGAGAATATTTCATTGCATGTTTGAGGAAAAATATTTTTTTGCTATAACAAGACTTAAAACTATCTTATCAAATGCAATTCATGTGCGTTATTTCATTCTTAGCGATTTTCGTTTTCAAATCGTTACCGACTCTTAAGAGAAGAAATGCCGCTCTATCCGAAACTCAAATGATGAGGAGGAGATTCGTACGCGGTATTTTGCGGGTGGACCTTGGATGTCATATCTACAATAAAGGTGAAGTTCATGGCATTTCCGTAGTGATCGATAAAATTAGACATAATCCAACTCAATACATTCCTGGCACGCAGGAATGAGTTGATTCTGTGACGAGAAACTCATTGATAACAGCCTCACAATGCTCAAAAATATGTGAGCAGCAAGTATAGAAAACATCCTAAACCATGAGGTTAATGTTCCCAGACTCCAGAGGGCACCCTTGGTGGAGGTGTAGGGTTCAGTTAATATGCGGGTCCAAATTTTCTTATATTTATCGATGGCACAGAATCAATTATGAATACTATAAATCAGTGGTAGAAAAACACAACTAAACATTTAAAAATGTGCTCCGGAATAAGATTTAATTTTTTTTAAACAAAATGGATTTATTAATGTTGGGTTATTGAGAAGGAGGAGTGGATTAGAACAGCTCGTAACAGATAAGAGTGGAAAATATTGGAGGAGGCCTTTGTCGGATATCCCGACAACCTGACTAACGCAAATGAGAAGGAGAATGAGAATGAGACATTTATTGATAACCTTCAACAATTTTTACACGTCAGTTACAATTAAGTACTTATAAGTTATATTTACATCATATTTTCATGCTTATTTTATAGCAATTTTGGTTATTTTTCATTTACATGTAGGTAAGTACATTGTTTTTAAATACGTTTTTAAAGGTATAAGTATGTCCATTATAATTCAATATTTAAATACATTCATTTTGTTAGTCGTCATTGTAATTGTGTCATTTATTAGCATGTCCTTGAAATAAATTCATTGATATTGTAACAGCACAGGTCAATTAGCATTTTTTAAAGTTTGGCTAAGAATATTTTTTTACTCGCCGAATCAACAATATCACTAGGAAGAGTATTGTATATCCTAGCGCCAAGGACAGGTAGTGACTTCCGAGCTTTATCGTGTCTACTAGCTAATAGCTAAGGCGTTCGATCGGGTCTGGCATCGAGGTCTTCTGTCGAAGTTGCCAGCTTACGGCCTGCCCGAGGGATTGTGCAGATGGGTTGCCAGCTTTTTGTCCGGCAGGAGCATACGAGCCGTAGTCGACGGAAGTTGCTCCGAAAGCATGGGCATTAACGCTGGTGTCCCGCAAGGCTCCGTGCTATCCCCAACGCTGTTTTTGCTGCATATCAATGATATGTTGTCTATCGGCGACATTCATTGTTATGCGGACGACAGTACTGGGGATGCTTGTTACACGGGCCGTGCCAATATCCCTCGATCCGTTGTGGTAGAGAGTCGTGAAAAACTTGTGTCCGATATCGAGAATACTCTTTCTGGAGTCTCGGTGTGGGGTCAGGACAACTTAGTCAGATTCAACCCCACAAAGACACAAGTTTGCGCGTTCACCGCTAAGAAAACCCCATTTACTGTGGCCCCTCAGTTCCAAGGCACAACCCTTACAATGTCAGGGAGTATTGGCATCCTCGGTGTGGACATTTCCAGTGACGTCCAATTCCGTAGTCACCTTGAAGCGAAGGCCAAGCTGGCATTCAAAAAGCTCGGTGTGCTCAATAGAGCGAGGCGATACTTCACTCCGGGGCAGAGACTGCTCCTATACAAGTCGCAAGTCAGACCCCACATGGAGTACTGTTGTCACCTTTGGGCGGGAGCACCTGGATACCAGCTTGGGCCCTTTGACTCGGTGCAAAGGCGCGCTGTGCGGATCGTCGACGATCCCAAACTCACGAGCGATATTGAACCTTTGAGTCTTAGGAGGGACTTTGCCTCCTTATGCGTGTTCTATCGCTTGTACAATGGGTTGTGCTCTGAAGAACTGTTTGATATGATGCCCACGGCAGCTTTTTATCACCGCACCGCTCGCCGCCGGCAGGGTGTTCATCCCCACACCCTGGAGCCCAATGGGTCGCGCACAGTACGATTTAAGAGGAATTTCCTCCCACGAACGCTGCGGCTGTGGAATGAACTCCCTGCCGAGGTTTTCCCAGTGGGCTACAGTATGAGGTTCTTCAAAAAAGGAGTGTATAGGTTCCTAAAGGGTAGGCAACGCGCATGTAAATCCTCTGGGATTGCAGGCGTCCATAGGCTACGGTAACTGCTTACCACCAGGCGGGCCGTATGCTTGTTTGCCACCGTCGTGGTATAAAAAAAAAAAAAAAAAAACCTACGATACGGGATTAGTAGCAGGTGCGCACCGCGGGTGTTCCTGCCGTGGCACTGCCCGCGGGTCATGTACTGTTGGTTAAGAAATCAAATAATAGACTAAATATTATATTAATGTAACTAACAGTCAGTGAATAAAGGCTATTTGTAATTGAAGATTTCCTATGGCCACCTTCCAGCTACATCATCAGAACAGCTCCATGTTATCATAATATTGCATTGTCAGGCGTGCAAAGTGTTAGCTCAATCAGAAAATGGGAAGTGGGTCAAATTTAACATGCAAAATTTGATTTGAGACAACGGGACAGGTAAACGAAATAAAAGCTTGTAAAATATAGTCAAATTAGTAAAAACAGAGGTGGAGTTACGAGTAATACTAAATATTTGTTAAACATTTTATATATTAGTATAACTTTAACACAGATTTCACTACATTAACTATACGCTCAAAAATTTTTTAAGTGTATGCGAACTTTTTGACTCTGTATACATAATACTCGTGCATATATCGTAGGTATCTAGATAGCACATTTTATTAGTTTTGGCTCGCAGGGAGTTTCCTCAATGACATAATCGATCAATGATAACTTTTATAACGACAGACGGTAGCGGACCGCCATTTTAATTAGTTTTCAACCGACTTCAAAAAAAGACTAACTCATTTAGACGGATTATTTACAGAAAAGGCCATTTAAGCTTAATTTCTTAATTGAGTGAAGTAATTTGACAGCACACATTTTACAGCACACACATGTCAGATTACTCCAATCAATAAAAAATCATTTTAAACAAAAAAGAACCGACTTCACTTAGACTCCACCTTTCCAAAAGCAAATGCTCGAGCTGTTGTAAAAAATATTCAAATCACTATAGGTGTGCCTATAATAGACTAATAGTTGAAGAATTCCCTTGATTTCTCCAGGATCCCATTCTGTCTCGGTTTCTGTTTCGGCAAAAAAGTAAGGCCAGTACCGGAATTCCGTGCGTATTGGATGCCCTAATCCAGGGCTCGGAACCGGTTTCCGCAAAAATCCCCGAAATAACCCACTATATGTGATTATATTATAGTTTTAGTACTCAAATCACTATAGGTGTGCCTATAATAGTTGAAGAGTTCCCTCGATTTCTCCAGGATCCCATCATCAGACCCTGACATGGTTACAATGGGACCAACTGTAAAGTATACGCTTTCAAACAAACAAATAATTTTCCAAATCGGTCCAGCCGTTTTCGAATAATCGGTGAACATACATAAAAAAAATGGCAAAAAAAACAAAGATCCCGACGAATTGATAACTCCCCCCCCCCCACTCCTTCGAAATCTTGAAGTCGATTAAAAATGTACATTTTACACGTCAATACAGTTTTTATATTAAAGTATATTACTAAATTAAGATTAAGATTACAAATGAGTAAATTAGATACGGTATTATATACTTTTTTTAATATAATTATTTATTTAAGCGACACCTCCAAAAACTCGTCAATTGAATACAACGCATCTTTTGCAAGTTTTGCCTTCAATTTCTGTATAAACAGCTTGTAACTCGGGGCTTGCTTAATTTCCGGAGGGATCATATTATAGACCTTTGGACCAATGGCGTTGAAACATTTTTTTTTGACTTATCCAGCCGTCTGTAAGACAAGTTCAAGTTATGACGACGTCGGGTGCGGGAGCAGTGCGTATCAGCGTTGGTAGGAAAGAGGTCAATGTGACTTCTGACGTACTTGGCCAGTTCCAGGATGTATAATAAGCTGGGTACAGTCAAAATCTCATATTTTTGAAATAACTCTTGCAGGAAGATCCCAGCTTACACCTGCAATGGTGCGAACTGCTCTTTTTTGGAGTATAAATACTCTTTTACGTTCCGCAGCTGAGCCCTAGAGATCTATCCCATAAGTTACCAAGGAGTTAAAATTATCATAATCATTAATTGCCTACAACCATGGTATTACAAAAGATGTTCTTAAAGTTTTGCCAATACAGAAATGGAGGGTCCATGCCGACTGATGACTTACAGCCTTGGCCAGAAGTGTTGAGCACCCTTGCGATTTTCATACAAAACTCGAAACTTTAGACCGGCGTTTCTTCTTTTTTGAAGTTATTTTATCAATTAATTCAAACTGAACAGGCATGTTTTGTTGAAGTGAGTAGTAACTGCATAGAATATTTGCAATTTGTCGCACCGACCTAAATTCGCATTTTCAACCGACTTCAAGATTTCGAAGGAGGAGGTTATCAATTCGTCGGGATCTTTGTTTTTGCTATTTTTTTTTTATTTTTTTTTTATGTATGTTCACCGATTATTCGAAGACGGCTGGACCGATTTGGAAAATTCTTTTTTTGTTGGAAAGCGTATACTTCACAGTTGGTCCCATTGTAACCATGTCAGGATCTGATGATGGGATCATGGAGAAATCGAGGGAACTCTTCAACTATTATATATACAGCAGTATTTTTACAGCAGATCGAGCATTTGGTGTTGGAAAGGTGGATGCTTAGTGAAGTCGGTTCTTTTTTGTTTAAAATTATTGGGAGTGAAGTTTTCTAGATATATCAATAAAATATAACATTTTACGTCATCGCATCGTACATAGTTATGATAGGGAATTAATACTTAACATCAAAATTGAAAACAAAAAAGAGCTATGCTCAACACTTCTGGCCAAGGCTATATTATATTTATAATAGGATATAAACTTCAACGGCCTCCTAGCCTAGTTGGTAGTGACCCTGCCTATGAAGCAGGAGGTCCCGGGTTCGAATCCTGGTCAGGGCATTTATTTGTGTGTTTATCACGGATATTTGTTCCTGAGTTATGGATGTTTTCTATGTATTTAAGTATTTATCTATTATATATATCGTCGCCTAGTACCCACAACACAAGCCTTATTGAGCTTACCGTGGGACTAGGTTGATTTGTGTAAGATTGTCCCATTATATTTATTTATTTATTTATTATTTATAAACTATCATCTGACAAAGTTTAAATCGAGACGCTATGACCGTTTTCTTTTAAAATTATTAAGTGGTTCCCGTTCCTCAACCCACCAACGGAGCGGCAGCTGACCTTCACGAGGCTTCATTATACATCGCCCTTAACCACTTTATCGCCTGGGACGCGATGACTAACGAAATTTGATCCTGGCTTATTCACGGTCTAATACGGTTACTACGTTATACGGTTAGTCAGAAAGGATAACTAATTAAATATACAAATGGCTAAATATTGCAAAACACATATCAAGCCGTATCCAGAATTCGCTCCGTGGCGCGCGTGGCATGTCCACATCTATTAGACGGAGAGCGTTCCACCGATGAATAACTGCCAGATGCCCGGATCTAGTAATAGGGGGTCTCCTTGCTCTCGATACTGTAAAGGTTGTCTACCTTTATACTCTCTTCTCGATCACTGTCTGGCACGGTGTTATTTAAATTAGGAATTCCAAATACATAAAAAAATAAAATAAAAAAAAATAAACAGAAAAAAACAAAGATCCCGACGAATTGATAACCTCCTCCTTCGAAATCTTGAAGTCGGTTGAAAATGACTATGCTATAACCTACTCTAAGCTACGATTACTATGATTTTTACCTAAATAATAAATAATTTATCTATGGTTGACTAAATTCCGGTAAGCATGTATTACGTCTAAGAGATGGTGATGTTACACTAATGAAAATCTATGCGTACTGTACATCTATTTTTGGTTTTATGGTTTCGATATAATAATCACTATAGTAGTTTATGTAACTGTTACGTGATAAGGCCTAATTACGTGCAGTTGCATACACTGCTTTATCTACACTCATATTATATATTCTAAATGAAGTGTTCGGAAACCATAGAATGACCGCCATTGCACCGCCATGGCCAACTCGATTGTGCCGGCGGTCGGGCGGGCGCGTGCCGTTGGTCAGGAAGGAGGACAGGATTTACATTATGTTATCAAATTCGATGTTCGGAATTTTAAACTCATAACGTATCAATATATGAGCATGTAAAGTTAAAATTACGTTCCTGCCACAGATAAAAAGCTTATCATAGTAAAATCGGTTGTGGTAATGCTAGCCATTGCCTACCATTTTTGAACACGTTTTAGCGGACTTACAATGTGAGTGTAGATAAAGTTATTTTAAACATGGTTGAGAAACTACAAGGGAAAATTAAACCTCTTTTTTGGAATGGTTTCTTGTAGCACATTTCCCCGTTGCGGTACTGCCAGCAGTGCCAGCATCCTGTAGTGTGGATTACAGTTATTATCAGACCAGATTACAGTTATTACGGGAAACCGGTAAACCTTAGACAACCCTACACGTGATCCCTGGGTGGTGCTAAAAGAGTAACAAACTTTGCAGCTGCACTGTCCCATCTGGACCTCACAGCACTCACTGGATTTTCATTACCTTCTGCTTTCCCACTACTACTACCCCAGGGAAGAAATGCCTATCTATATCCAGTGACATGTAGCCATACGATAAATAAAAACCGGCCAAGTGCGAGTCGAACTCGCGCACCGAGGGTTCCGTACAAATCTGTAGGTATATAGGGGTAGTAATTTTAAAATTATTAAAAATATTTTTATTATATGATGTAACTAAAAATTTACGGTTTTCGCATTTTTTTCCTGTATCTGTGCTATAAGACGTTGCTTCGTACCAAATTTCAAGATCCTGAGTTCACGGGAAGTACCTTGTAGGTTTTGATTCCCATGCGAGTTTCGAAAATTTGCAGAATTTTACAGCATAAACGGCTGTATCTTTTAATTGCGTTGGCATAGAAGATTGATTTTTTCACAGTTCCAAGGGACAGTAGACCTGAGTATTTGATATAAATTTCAGCTTAATACCTCCACGCGTTCCTGAGAAAAAGGGTCTTGACAGACGGACGGACGGACAACAAAGTGATCCTATAAGGGTTCCGTTTTTTCCTTTCGAGGTACGGAACCCTAAAAATCAGACAAGCGTAAGCCATCTCGCTCAAATTTGGTTTAAGGAACAATTAAACATAATAATAATGGGTTCTGGCAGAATACCAGTGCTTCGCCCGAAAGAGTGAAACGTATTGCTGAGTCAGAACCCTTTTGTATTGCTGCAACGCACACAGAAATAGTTAGTTCTTTTTTCATTTTGTTTCATATGTTTAACCATTTTCCTAGCTTCTTTCTTTTTAGGATGTAATGTTTAAGGATGTAATTTGTGTACCTACCTAACTGTGTGTAGTGTGTATTGTGGCAAGCAAATAAAGAATATATCTATCTATCAAAGAAATTATGGCTATCTGATGAAAGTTATAGTAGTTTATGTAACTGTTACGTTTTAAGGCCTAATTACGTACAGTTGCACACACTGCTTTATCTACACACATATTATAAATCCTAAATGACGTGTTCGGAAACCATTACAATGACCGCCATTGTACCGTCATGACCAACTCGATTGTGCCGGCGGTCGGGGGGGCGCGTGCCGGCGGTCGGGGAAGAGGGCGGATTTTCATTACGTTACCGTAGGTAATGAATTTTCATATGTTTTCACACTGTCACAGATAATACACTGATGTTACGTTACTGATTGCAATAATGGTGGTAATTACATACGGTTTCCGAATGCGGAATGGAGGAGTTATGATATTGGTTTGGTGTAGATAAACTTGTTTGTTGCTGTATTTAATACATACACTTATAGATGAACATATTATTGATTTCAAC
This sequence comes from Pammene aurita, assembly GCA_947086415.1. Taxonomy (NCBI): domain Eukaryota; kingdom Metazoa; phylum Arthropoda; class Insecta; order Lepidoptera; family Tortricidae; genus Pammene; species Pammene aurita. Next base: position 18,033,371 of record OX352313.1, read on the forward strand.
TCTTTTCTTTTACTTTTACTTATTTATTGTTTTTTAGGGTTCCGTAGTCAACTAGGAACCCTTATAGTTTCGCCATGTCTGCCCGTCCGTCCGTCCGTCCGTCCGCGGATAATCTCAGTGACCGTTAGCACTAGAAAGCTGAAATTTGGTATTATTATGTATATTAATCACGCCGACAAAGTGGTAAAATAAAAAGTGGAAAAAAATGTTTTATTAGGGTACCTCCCCTATACGTAAAGTGGGGAGTGATTTTTTTTTTTCATTTCAACCCTAACGTGTGATATATTGTTGGATAGGTATTTAAAAATGAATAGGGGTTTACTAAAATCATTTTTTGATAATGTAAATATTTTCGGAAATAATCGCTCCAGAAGTTTAAAAAAATGTGTCCCCCCCCCTCTAACTTTTGAACCATAAGTTTTAAAAATATGAAAAAATCTCACAAGTAGAACTTTATAAAAACTTTCTAGGAAAATTATTTTGAACTTGATAAGTTGAATAGTTTTTGAAAAAAAAATACAAAATAATTTCTGAAATAAGTTTGTAATTTAACCGTATAAGCAGCTGTTTATTGTACCTCTAATTTTTACAAAATCACAATGAAATGACGTGCTTTCAAATAAAGTAAAAACGGTGAAAATCGGTTCACGCAATAAAGAATTATCCCATAAAAATCATCTTCCATACTTTAAGCTCGCGCGCAATAGTTTACTTAATTTGCCGATAGATGTCGCTGTCTGTACGTGGAACGCTCATATCATATCCTACATGGCAGTGTTATTTTAACTCTTAAGTGGGAACACTTACTGTGACGAACGGAAAACTACGGAACCCTACACTGAGCGTGGCCCGACACGCTCTTGGCCGGTTTTTTTTCTTTGACTTTCCTGTAGTCTGTTGTACATAGTGCTGTATTTGTCTGCCATTCCGTTTCAGTTCTCAACTACTCAAAGGTTAGCTGGAAGAAATCCCTTAAAGGGATAAATTCGCCTTTGTACTACTTTTGTTTTATCGTGTTTTTTGTACAATAAAATGTTTATACATACATACATTTGGAACAGAACCCGACTGGGGAAATAGCTCTCCCATACAGAAAACTACAGCCTTTCATAGTGTTGTGTTCTTGTTGATGAGGTCACCAGAGAGCTCAAAGTGGATGCAGTGTCTTGACGAGGGACCCTCTTGTCCCTTTAGCCGTCAACACTGTGAATCCTCCTGTTTGTAAAGGGTCGGCAACGCGCATGTGACACCTCTGGAGTTACAGGTGTTCATGCGCAGTTACAGGTTACAGTAACTGCATAGCATCAGACGGGTTATGCCATGTATGACACTGTCGTAATATTAAAAAAAAAAAATGGTGAAACAAATAGTTTTTTAAAACAGGGTATTTACTATGAGTATTTATTTTTTCGAGTTTCTGATAGCTTTTTTAGACCAAGTAAATAGTAACTTGTACTTAACCAAACTATGACTGTTATGACCAGTGTTAAGGGCTATTAGGCTGTGAGGTGGAAAGGTAGCCAGGGGAAAATCCAGGACCTTTCCGCACCAGACTTAATGTTTACTTCACTAGAATGCTCCTAGCCTCCTAAGTCTGCGCTTCCAGAGAAACTTGGTAAGGGCATTTTTTTGTGTGCTTATATTAATTATTTGTTCCAAAGTAGGGCTGCTATTTTTAAATTCGCCGAACCCGGACAAAGACTTAAAAACCCGGACATTTGGTGTAAATCGCATTTTTTCCCCGGACGTGTCCGAAAATAATATTATTAAAAAAAAATCGTTTTCCCCGGACACTTTTTTTAAATCCCCCCGTACGGCCTCTAAACTAGGACAAATCCGAGGAAACCCGGACGGATGGCAGCCCTATTCCTATGTTATGAATGTTTTCTATGTTTTAGGCTGTGGAATAAACTCCCTGCTGAGATTTTCACAAGGGATTACGGTATAGGGTTCTTCAAAAAAGGAATGTTCAGATTTCTTAGGGTCGCAACGCGCATGTGACACCTCTGCAACTGCAGGTGTCCATAGGCTTCGATAGCTGCTTATCATCAGGCGGGCCGTATGGTTGTTTGCCACCGCCATTGGATAAAAAAAAACACTTACATCGCTCATGTAAGGCGTCCAGTCCCGGTTCTCGGCCTCCCATTCTGGAGGAGGCTGTTTCTCCCTCAATTTCTCAATCACGACAGCATCAGAGTCGTTGTCGACTATAGTACGATCGAAGTCGAAAACTGCGAGGGAAGCCATCTTGACGTTCACACAACGCGGCGGTCGCGTGGAAACTGCGGTGGGGCTCCAGGGTCAGGTTTATATAAGGCGCGCGCAGCTTTTCATGGCGTGATCATTGGAATGTATTGTTTTTGTTTTCAGTTTGGAATGTTTTTAGGATTTTCAGCTAGCTAATTTGAATATGATCACGTCGACTCAATATTTTTCTCTTTTTTTTTACTTTTCCAATGGTTTTCCATGAATTTTAAAAGATATAAAGCCAAAACAAAACATAGGATGTATTCGGTTGTCAAATGTCATTGTCAGAACCAGCTGTAAAGAGACGTTTTATCAATCACTCAAAATTTTATTCACTTTTGTTTTAAGTAACTTAGAAGTTACATAAATAAATAATGTTTAAATATATTTGTTCAACTAATAATCACTAATTAATTAATATTTTCAAAACTATATTTATAATGGCATTAAAGGAAATTGGAATTTCTGAATTTAGAAAAAAAAGTTGACAGATAAGAATTTTGACTTTTGACATAACCTCTCATGCTAATTTTTGTTAGAAAAATTAACAGAAAATTGTACGTTTCGTGGCACAAATGGCATCAATAACAGCGTATTCAGTGGGCCGATTGGCGAAATACGTGACAGAGTCGACATTCCGGAATTTACGCTCAAATGTATACAGGTACAGTTGCGCAACGTATATAACCTAGAAAGTTATCTATTTTTCAAGACTTTTTAGCAAATTCAAGCCCTAAACAGAGTATTTACACAGTCTCAACAGCTCTGTGTACTATATACATTATCTACTTTACTAAATAAGCAGTATTGGAAAGTTTTTCATTGAAGAAACAGAACTATATGTTCAAAAATATAAGATTTTTGAGTTTTACTATGATTTGCATATTTTCTTGCCTGTCCATATGAAAATGTGGATTTATTACGTATGTTTAAATATATAAAAGCAATAATAACTTAGAAATTTCTTATCTTAGTACTATTTCAATATTGCATCAGAAATGACAAAGTCCATTTTTAGGGTTCCATAGCCAAAATGGCAAAAACGGAACCCTTATAGTTTCGTCATGTCCGTCTGTCCGTCCGTCAACAGCCATTTTACTCGGAAACTACAAGTCCTATCTTAATAAAATTTAGTCATAAGGTATATTTTGTATGCCGCTATTTAGTTATGTAGTTAAATAGCAGAAAAAAATATTTTAAGGGGGAGTCGCTCCATACAACTAATTAAAAAATTTTTTTTTTATCAAATATCAACATTATCAACATGTTGCTCATCAATCGATAGGTCTTGAAAAATACCAACGAGATTTCCTTGAATATTTTGTGATTAAGTGAATATGTTCAGAGATAATTGCATCAAAAGTCAGAAAAATTGTGTCCCCCCTGTAAATCGTTAACCCTAGGTCCTAGAGTTATTCCCAAAAAACTTGTACCATAGGCATCAGATACGACCTTTTGATATTATTTTGGTTCTTATTCCATTGAAGGTATGGAACACTCCATTATGCGTGGTCCGACACGCTCTTGGCCGGTTTTTTTTATTGATCCATTGATAAATACATATAAACTAAAAAAAAAAACAAATTTAGTTTATTACATTAACCTAGGAATTTCTGTCCTACTTAGAGAATGCAAACCCAGGTTTTTTTAGTAAGAGAAAACCTAAGTATAGCGTTTTTTTTGTATGGAAATTTTCATATAAAAAAAACCCGAGTTCCCTAGTCCTACCACAGAATAACTAATAGTACTACCGTACAGAAAATTCACTCCTTCACAAAAGTCAGATTTAGGTATAAAATTATACCTATACTCGCCGCCTGCAAGCAAAATAGAAACTTATAACCGCGCACGAACCGTGAATCTTCTTTGCGCGCCGCAGTTTTATGACCGAGCTGTGAGGGTTGTCACTTGACAAGTTTTTGTACCTATACCTACTGATTTATTATTTGTAAGTTAAATATGTAGGAATTACAAACGTTGATTCTGTAAACATGAAATTTTTATCCGGAGATAGAAATTTTTATAAATTTATGTCTGATTCTCACGGAAGTAGGTATGCCACATCCGTATTCCTTTGAAAATATGTCGGTCAGTTCCTGAAATTGTTTCGGGGCAATCAATATTCAATAAATTAAGGATGTTTATTATAACTATTACTAAGTAAGGACTTCAGGACCTTTCAATATCGTCCGTATTTAAAAATGTTATTTCTGCTTCCTTGTTCTTCCATTTATTCAGACATCCGTAGAGACATCTTTTATACGGATTAGATCGAGATTTAGGTTTCGAAGCCATTGTGTATTTTTAATTTTGCGCGAGCGTCAAGTGACACGACTATCGTGCGAGCCGAGCGGCAGCCCACTGCTATACGCCTGCCCGGGAGGCGCGCCGGCCAAATGTACCTAAACTGCGTAGTGACACCCCCCTGGTACTAGACAATTACTTCCCCTTTTTTTGTAATAATAATAATAAATAAATAAAAATAACTTTATTAAACCAACAACAAATGGTACATAAGGTAAGGTACAGTACTTTACTTACTAATTATTGAAGTTGAAAGTTACTACATTTGAGTGTGACAATGCCCATCATTCCCCGTACTAGTTAAAAACTGTATTACGGTGAAGTGAGATTAATCATCCACTATCATAACATAAGGAACAACTTTATATATGTAGGTAACAACTTTATATGTGTATAGGTTCTTAAGAGTTAGACTATAAGCAGAATACAATTACATTAACACCAAAAAGCACTAATGCGTAAATTTAAATTTAATGATTAATTAAAACTAATAAAACATAACAGAGGGTATTTAGAAATAAAGCGCATTACGAGTGCAGCTCCAAGAGTACCCAGGTAACTAGGTGCTAAGTTCACGTAAACAAGTAGTAAACGCAAAAATGCAGATGCATCTTCACTTTACTTAAGGAAACGAAATATTAACAATAATACTTCAGTATAATATATTAAGTGTAAGTATTTGAGTGTGTATATGTGTAGTAGCGTGAGTTGTGTGTGTGTGTTATAAATGTACCCTCTTTATTTCAGAAGTTTTTCAGTGTCTTCATAACTAAGCGAATTAAGAAATACTGCTAATGCCTTTTTACATTGATAGAAGCTGAGATTACGCAGTTTAGTATGTGTACTAATACGATTATATATAGAATTTTATGAAATTTACGACAAAACGCTGTTCTAAAAGAAGGGATGGAATAAACTAAATCCAGTCTGCGTCGTGTTAGGGAAAAATCAGGCTGCCTTCGATGCTGAATCATTATTAAGTTATTTATAAATAGTTGCCTTATTGTTAGCATGGAGGTCTCTTTATATAGGGTTAGAGTTGGATATCTGAACTTTTTAAATGTCATAACTTTAAGGACAGCACGTTGGGCACGTTCAAGTTGAATTAATATAGTTTTAGCAGCGCCTCCCCATGCGGTGATACAATAAGTTGAAATAGATTGACAGAGTGCATAGTATATTGTGGTTAACAACTTATTGTCACACACGTGTCTAAGGTTTTTAAATATGTAGATCAGTTTTCTTACTCTACTAGTTAAACCCATAATGTGTTTATTCCAATTAAGGTTTTTGTCAACTTCCACACCCAAGTATCTAATGGAGTTAATATTTTCAATTAAGCAGCATGTGCAGTTGTGTAGCCCAGAGCAGGAATGAGTCCTAATCGATATCAGGTCCGGGCTAGGTTGAGTGTTATTGCGAATGCTAAATGTGATGTACTTAGTTTTTAAGGAATTCAAGGTAAGGAGATTAAAGTCAAGCCATTGAGTAACATCATTGAATCCTTTTTGAGCAGCCTTAGCCACGTGAGCCCACGTATTGTCCTGAAAAAGAAGCACTGTATCATCCGCATAAGTAATTATTTGTGCATTTGTAAGTTTAATGAGACACAGATCATTGATATAAATCAAAAAAAGGGTCGGGCCAAATACACTGCCCTGCGGAACTCCATAATGGATCTCTTCCTCAGAACTAAGATGTCACCCACTCTCACTGACTGTTTCCTGTTCATTAGGTAATCACTAAGAAGTAGAAGTGGCAAGCCACGAATGCCCACATTTTCTATCCTTTTGACTAGTATGGGGACAGAGACTGTATCGAAAGCTTTTTTTAAATCTAAAAATATACCGAGTAATGAAACATTTAAGACTTCTCATAATTGACTAGTAAATATAAATCACTGGTATACATGATTCCAGAAGTACCGCCCGTGGCTACAGCACAGAAGAGAAGGCTAAAGAAGAGAGCAGTGAAAAGCACCCAACCACGATAGAAGAATGCCACAAACAGCTGGAGGCACTCACCGGAGAGCTTAACACTGTTAAAGCACAAGCTAAGGATTATGAGGTAAGCTACATGTGCAACATCATGACGATGAGGTACAACACATTACAGCCCAAAGAATCTGGAAATATCTGGATATAAAGGGCTGCCACAATAGATCAAATTTGGTTGGTGCATTTAAGAATAAAAAGAATACAGTACAATCTTAGATGCAATGGCCCGTCCAGTAATCTGGCACTAGAAATAAGGATGCGGCCGGCCATTAAATGTTCTTCCTACCCACTACCCACCTTAGCTTGTAAATGTCATTCCAAATATCAGTGTCGTAATGCGGTTTTTAGTTATGTTACATTTTCCACCAATCCGGCACCTTAGTGTCCGCATCAGTGCCAGATTATCGTATAGGATCGTACGAAAAAGTACGAGTGGGAATTCGAATTAGCGGGACTGTCCTGCGGGCCTGCAGCATTAAACATGATCGTATTTAGTGGGTTCTACTTCTACTGTAGTACTGTACTCTGCTTTAATTCAAGGTCAAAAAACTAACCTCACACGTTCACAAAGTTTGACCAAAAAAAAACCTAACCACACTCATTCACAAAGTTTGGCCAAAAAACTAACCTCGCACATTCACAAAGTTTGGCCAAAAAACTAATCTCACACATTCACAAAGTTTGGCCAAAAAACTAACCTCACACATTCACAAAGTTTGAGCAAAAAACTAACCACACTCATTCACAAAGTTTGGCCAAAAAACTAACCTCACACATTCACAAAGTTTGGCCAAAAAACTAACCACACTCATTAACAAAGTTTGGGCAAAAAACAAAAAACTAATCTCACACATTTACAAAGTTTGGCTTAAAAACTTACCACACTCATTCACAAAGTTTGACCAAAAAACTAACCTCACACATTCACAAAGCTTGGCCAAAAAACTAACCACACTCATTCACAAAGTTTGGCCCAAAAACTAACCACATTCACATAGTTTGACCAAAAAACTAACCTCACACATTCACAAATTTTGGCCAAAAAAACTAACCACACTCATTCACATAGTTTGACCAAAAAACTAACCACACTCATTCACATAGTTTGACCAAAAAACTAACCACACTCATTCACATAGTTTGTCCAAAAAATTAACCTCACACATTCACAAAGTTTGGCCAAAAAACTAACCTCACACATTCACAAAGTTTGGCCAAAAAACTAACCACACTCATTCACGAAGTTTGGCCAAAAAACTAACCACACTCATTCACATAGTTTGTCCAAAAAATTAACCTCACACATTCACAAAGTTTGGCCAAAAAACTAACCTCACACATTCACAAAGTTTGGCCAAAAAACTAACCACACTCATTCACGAAGTTTGGCCAAAAAACTAACCACACTCATTCACAAAGTTTGGCCAAAAAACTAACGTCACACATTCACTGACTTCGTCCAGAAAACTCACCTCACTCATTTCGCCAATTGAGTGTATTTATGTGGGGTCAATAAAGCTTGGTGGCAATGCTGGTCATTCTATATTTAGTAGAACACGTCATTGAGGATTTATAATGTCTGTAGATAAAGCAGTGTATGTAACTGCACATAATTAGGCATCAAAACACTCATGTGATACCACACTCGTACTTTAATGTCCTTCATTATGTAGCAGTCACATAAGCTACTATTAAAAATTAACCTTAAGGTGGATACGGACTTGAGGCACGCACGGCTCGCCTGTTGCTCAAATTCGTACGCGCCTCGTTGCTCGCGCACGGCGCGTGAGGCGCGTACGACTGAGCAAACAGGCGAGCCGTGCGTGCCTCAACCTGAGGCTGCCTCAAGTCCGTACCCACATTTAACTATTGTACTCTGTGCCTCTTTGCCCTCCTTAACTTCGACTTTTGTTTGTGCAGGATAAATACAAGCGTGCTCTCGCGGAGGGGGAGAACGTCCGTCGGCGAATGGTGAAACAGGTGGAAGACGCCAAGTCTTTTGCTATCCAGAGCTTCTGCAAGGACCTGCTGGATGTAAGTTATTTGAGTGTTACAGCTGGAGAACAAATAATTTTAATGAATATTTTGGTGTATATTAAGTAGACACACTAGTATATAAATTATATAATTTTAAACAAAAAAGAACCGACTTCACTTAGCATCCACCTTTCCAACAGCAAATGCTCGAGCTGCTGTAAAAAATACTCTATTCACTATAGGTGTGCCTATAATAGTTGAAGAGTTCCCTCGATTTCTCCAGGATCCCATCATCAGATCCTGACCTGGTTACAATGGAACCAACTGTGAAGTATACGCTTTCAAACAAAAAATAATTTTCCAAATCGGTCCAGCCGTTTTCGAATAATCGGTGAACATACATAAAAAAAAAAATAGCAAAAAAAACAAAGATCCCAACGAATTGATAACCTCCTCCTTCGAAATCTTGAAGTCGGTTGAGAATAGAAAGTGACAAAGCCTCTGATGCTCAGGGCTGGAATCGAACCAGCATCTTCTGCATTTGTGGAAAGTTTGGTTTCCTCACTCAAGTTTCCTTCCGAAAAGCTCAGTAGTGCGGACCGGGTTTTGAACCCAAGCCCTCTGAATTGAAGGTTGGACGTCTTACTTCTAGGCTACCAATGATTAGCATTGTATGAACCTTTTTTTATGACATAGGAGGCAATCGAGCAGACGAATCACGAATTCTCATATAATCGTAAAATACAGAGAGAATCACATTCAGCGCGTAAAGTTGCACAAATTCCTCATGCAAATTTATAATATTAAAATTCATGGTGTTTGTTTCAATCATCTAATTTTTTATTGCATGGCAGGTAGCAGATACGTTATCTGTGGCAGCAGAAAGCGTCCCAGAGAGCGCGCTAGGTGAAGGTGGTGCTGAGGGTGCGGCGGCGGCGCTGCGCTCCCTACACGACGGCGTTCGTCTCACTCGGGCCATGCTCACGCAGGTACGTCACTACTGTAGCGCATCACTAACAGTAGCAGACACGTTATCTATGGCAGCAGAGAGCGTCCCAGAGAGCGCGCTAGGTGAAGGTGGTGCTGAGGGTGCGGCGGCGGCGCTGCGCTCCCTACACGACGGCGTTCGTCTCACTCGGGCCATGCTCACGCAGGTACGTCACTACTGTAGCGCATCACTAACAGTAGCAGACACGTTATCTATGGCAGCAGAGAGCGTCCCAGAGAGCGCGCTAGGTGAAGGTGGTGCTGAGGGTGCGGCGGCGGCGCTGCGCTCCCTACACGACGGCGTTCGTCTCACTCGGGCCATGCTCACGCAGGTACGTCACTACTGTAGCGCATCACTAACAGTAGCAGACACGTTATCTATGGCAGCAGAGAGCGTCCCAGAGAGCGCGCTAGGTGAAGGTGGTGCTGAGGGTGCGGCGGCGGCGCTGCGCTCCCTACACGACGGCGTTCGTCTCACTCGGGCCATGCTCACGCAGGTACGTCACTACTGTAGCGCATCACTAACAGTAGCAGACACGTTATCTATGGCAGCAGAGAGCGTCCCAGAGAGCGCGCTAGGTGAAGGTGGTGCTGAGGGTGCGGCGGCGGCGCTGCGCTCCCTACACGACGGCGTTCGTCTCACTCGGGCCATGCTCACGCAGGTACGTCACTACTGTAGCGCATCACTAACAGTAGCAGACACGTTATCTATGGCAGCAGAGAGCGTCCCAGAGAGCGCGCTAGGTGAAGGTGGTGCTGAGGGTGCGGCGGCGGCGCTGCGCTCCCTACACGACGGCGTTCGTCTCACTCGGGCCATGCTCAAGCAGGTACGTCACTACTGTAGCGCATCACTAACAGTAGCAGACACGTTATCTATGGCAGCAGAGAGCGTCCCAGAGAGCGCGCTAGGTGAAGGTGGTGCTGAGGGTGCGGCGGCGGCGCTGCGCTCCCTACACGACGGCGTTCGTCTCACTCGGGCCATGCTCACGCAGGTACGTCACTACTGTAGCGCATCACTAACAGTAGCAGACACGTTATCTATGGCAGCAGAGATCGTCCCAGAGAGCGCGCTAGGTGAAGGTGGTGCTGAGGGTGCGGCGGCGGCGCTGCGCTCCCTACACGACGGCGTTCGTCTCACTCGGGCCATGCTCACGCAGGTACGTCACTACTGTAGCGCATCACTAACAGTAGCAGACACGTTATCTATGGCAGCAGAGAGCGTCCCAGAGAGCGCGCTAGGTGAAGGTGGTGCTGAGGGTGCGGCGGCGGCGCTGCGCTCCCTACACGACGGCGTTCGTCTCACTCGGGCCATGCTCACGCAGGTGCGTCACTACTGTAGCGCATCACTAACAGTAGCAGACACGTTATCTATGGCAGCAGAGAGCGTCCCAGAGAGCGCGCTAGGTGAAGGTGGTGCTGAGGGTGCGGCGGCGGCGCTGCGCTCCCTACACGACGGCGTTCGTCTCACTCGGGCCATGCTCACGCAGGTACGTCACTACTGTAGCGCATCACTAACAGTAGCAGACACGTTATCTATGGCAGCAGAGAGCGTCCCAGAGAGCGCGCTAGGTGAAGGTGGTGCTGAGGGTGCGGCGGCGGCGCTGTGCTCCCTACACGACGGCGTTCGTCTCACTCGGGCCATGCTCACGCAGGTACGTCACTACTGTAGCGCATCACTAACAGTAGCAGACACGTTATCTATGGCAGCAGAGAGCGTCCCAGAGAGCGCGCTAGGTGAAGGTGGTGCTGAGGGTGCGGCGGCGGCGCTGCGCTCCCTACACGACGGCGTTCGTCTCACTCGGGCCATGCTCACGCAGGTACGTCACTACTGTAGCGCATCACTAACAGTAGCAGACACGTTATCTATGGCAGCAGAGAGCGTCCCAGAGAGCGCGCTAGGTGAAGGTGGTGCCGAGGGTGCGGCGGCGGCGCTGCGCTCCCTACACGACGGCGTTCGTCTCACTCGGGCCATGCTCACGCAGGTACGTCACTACTGTAGCGCATCACTAACAGTAGCAGACACGTTATCTGTGGCAGCAGAGAGCGTCCCAGAGAGCGCGCTAGGTGAAGTGAAGGTGCTGAGTTCGGAAATCAAATCAGTAAATGATTTATTTCATTCGTGATAAACTAATAGCAGTTCAGTCAGGGTCCAAAAGGATAATTATCAGTGATAGTTATATTAATAATTAATTAATTACCTTGATTTTTTTACTTCGACAATAACATAACATAAACATAAATACTCTTTTCTCAAACATGCAATGAAATATTCTCTTTACGTTCCTTATAATAGACTCGGAAGTATCCCTTTTCGGGCGCAGCATCTCGAGGCGGCCTGAAATGGGATTTCATACAACTTTTCAGGCCTAGGCCTGCAAAGTAACTTTTTTTTGTTTCAACATCCAACCTCATTCAGACAGCGTCGAAGATGGCGGCAGGTTTTACGAACAGCTGATTTTAACTTTTTAATTTTTACTTCATGGTTGCTTTTTAGATTGAATAAAACATTGTCCTTTTGGTTTTTTATTTTATTTTCTTTCATTGCATGTTTGAGAAAAGCACTATACATGCCTCGGCCTGAAAACGGATTTCCGGCCTATACCTACTTGGCCGGAAATCCTTGTGTTCCCGGTCTCTGATGTAATGTACTATTATTGCACACCTCAAAATAAAGATACACATAACATACAAGGTACAAACAGTGAATAAAAGCAGAGGTAAAACAATTGTCTTATCGCTAAAAAGCGATCTCTTCCAAACAACCTTTGGGAAGCGGAAACCATTGAAAATAATCAGAAATACGTAGGTACTGCAAATGCAAATCAACTAAACAATAATTAACGTACGCATATGAAATAAAAATAAAAAATATGTGTACATAAACCATTAAATGCATTTACACAAAAAAAATCGCGCGTAAAACGAACGTTAATACGCATATAGTTAAAGTATAACAGAAAATAAGTAAAGCGTCATCCATCCATACCTGCGATAATTATCCGATATCAGATAATTATCACAGACCATAAATATCTTGATAATTTCGAACCCTAAATAGGCATGATTAATTTTTTTCACGTGTGATATCAATCGATTCGTTTTGTTGTGAGGATCAAATGTCTATATGGGGCCAATGAGGGTTTCCGCGATCGAATCTTTCACTAGATGGCAGCACCGTGGCGAGAGGTCTAGCTGTCACAATCCACCAATCATGTTTAACCATATATTTTTTGATTGGTGGATTTTGACAGCTACTGCCAAAAAGACCTGTCGTCACGGTGCTGCCATCTAGTGAAAATCTCAAACGCGGAAACCCTCATTGCGTTAAAGCAACACAAGTCAGAAATTAGACTTAAATACTGAGATTTGCATTTGTTTCTCAAAACGCTCCTAACGAAATGACGTGCAAAAGTGACGTCACGATCATATAGTCGCCCTGTTTAAAGTATGGAAAAATTATGAAATTGCAATTTTTACAGTGAAATGTTGCGTTAATGTATATAGGCCAAGCAAATAAGATCTATAAAAAGTGTTTTGAAGAATGAATTCCCAGCAGGCTGGAAATCCCTTTAATACCTTCATGCGGTCCTAAATACATGTAATCCGAGTTTGCCCAATCCCAAGAGGTGTGCATAACTTTTTAGCGAAATTTTTGCTCTTTGTCAAGTTTTTTGCTTGTAGCTCGAAAACAGTACGTCCGGAAAATGTCATGTATATCAATATTAAAGAGGGTTAAATTATGCGTCGAATGAGTAACTTAACTTCTAATTCGGTTCAGCGGTACAGCCGAAATCAAAAGTTATAAACCGGGAAAATGGACCCGGGGTATGTCCTTAAACTACGTCCGGACCTGGGTATGTCCTTAAACTACGTCCGGACCTGGGTATGTCCTTAAACTACGCCAAAAAGAGAGGTATGGGCACTGCGAATGGCATCTCGCTAAGTGTGGTAGGGCACGTTCAGCGAATGTCATCGCTCAAATCTGGAGCAGAGCCCGACTGGGGAAGTACCTCCACCTTACAGAAAACCACAGCCAAATAGCACTAGACCCTACTCATAGTGTTGTGTTCCTGCTGGTGAGTAAGGTTGCCAAAGAGCTCAAAGAGGACCCAGTGTGTTAACGATGAGGGACCTTCTTGTTCCTTTAGTCGTCAACACAGTGAATCCTCCTTTTTGTAAAGGGTCGGCAACGCGCATGTGACTCCTTTGGAGTAGCAGGCGTCCATAGGTTACGGTAGCTGCTTACCATCAGGCGGGCCGTATGCTTGTTTGCCACCGTCGTGGTATAAAAAAAAAAATGTCTCATTTCATTGAAAAACTCGTATTTTGACTTCCATACCACATATCTTTGAAACAGATGACTCCTGTTGAAAAACCTATAGAATAAAAGTTGTAGAGAATACAATTTCACGTAATATCGACATCTCAATTTTCAACTAGTCATTTTCAAAGATTAAATTTAGCATTAATTCAAAATCAGTTTTTCTAAATCCTTCTAAGTTGCATATTTTCCATAAAATATGACGTGTGAGGCGTACATTTAATGCATCGTTACAACTAAAAACATTTAATTCCATATTTCTAAAACGTATCTAATCAGAAAACTATTTATACACCGTGTTTTATTTTCATTTCCGGTAATTCCAAGGGTACATTCCTGAGCTTAACTTAAGTATATTTCTTAAAGACGCTAGTGTCCTAATTTGCTCCAGTTCTGAGGTAATCGATAGTTCTTTTTCGTCTTTCTGATTCTGTATATTTTTCTTTTAGTCTGAGCACCCGCTATAAAGTCATGTAACTGTGTGTTAAGTCAATACAATATTAATTTTGTACTAAGCAAAAACGTCTGCAATCTAAATTTAAATTTTATAATTGAAGTAAAAATGGAAAAATTCGGACCGATGTTCGGAAAGGTCGCAAGTTCGAATCTTGCTCGTCGCGGTGAATTTTTCCATTTTTGTTTTAATTATAAAATTCAATACAATATGTTTCCTTTGTATCTCGGATTGTTAATGTTCGAAATTTCATTGACATGTCATAATGTTCAATTGTTTTGTTGAGTTAATGTACAGATTGGGGAATCAATCAATTACTACTGAACCTATTTGACTTAACACACAGGTGCATCATTTTGTAGTGGGGAGAACCCACTACAAACTGATAAGTAAAAAAATAATTAAATGTAGGTTTACACAATTAGAAGGCATTAATAAAATATCGATTACCTCAGAACTGGAGCTCGGTAGGACACTGGCGTCTTCGAGAAATAAGTTAAGCTCAGGAATATACCCTTGAATTTACTGGAAATAAAATAAAACACGGTGTATAAATAGTTTTCCGATTGGGTACGTTTTAGAAATTTGCAATTAAATGTTTTTAGTTGTAACGATGCATTAAATATACGCCTCACACCTCATATTTTATGGAAAATATGCAACTCAGAAGGATTTAGAAAAAACTGATTCTGAATTCATGCCAAATTTAGTCTTTCAAAATGACTCTACTTAAAAATTTAGCTGTCGATATAACGTGAAATTGTATTCTCTACAACTTTTATTCTATAGGTTTTTCAACAGGAGTCATCTGTTTCAAAGATATGTGGTATGGAAGTCAAAATACGAGTTTTTCAATTAAATGAGACATTTTTCTTTGATTTCGGATGTACCGCTGAACCGAATTAGAAGTTAAGTTACTCACTCAACGCAGAATTTAACCCTCTTTAATATTGATATACATGACATTTTCCGTCGGATGTACTGTTTTCGAGTTACAAGTAAAAACCTGACAAAGAGCAAAAATTTCGCTAAAAAGTTATGCACACCTCTTGGGATTGGGCAAACTCGGATTACATGCATTTAGGACCACATGAAGGTATTAAAGCGATTTCCAGCCTGCTGGGAATTAATTCTTCGAAAAAATCTAATTTTCTTGGCCTAATATGGTTGTCATTCAATTTATTTTACAGTAGAATGTTAAAAATCTAATGGTATCATAGTTTTCTTAAATTTCGTAGTTTCAAAAATCGAAAAATTTGGAAATTTTGAAGCATCTTTGAATCCTCTCAATAATTTTTTGTTAATTTTCACTTTATTTGGATATACTGATTTAAACTTTCACGTTTTTTACACATATCTATTTCTATTAAATAAATAAAATAATCTTTATTTCAGACCATATTTCACGTCCATATTTCAATTAAATTAAGATTAAATTAAAAATTAAAAATTAATATTAATATTAAATTTAAAAACTAAATATTAGTATTAGGTATAGGGATTGCAATCCGGTTTATCCGGAGTTCGAAAATCCGGATTTTTCGCCGATTTTGCAATCCGTTTCTAAATCCGGATTTTTCAGCCGATATCCGAATTTTCGGATTTTTTTGTTAAACTATGCAACAACTGCTTTTAATACTTTTTATCATTAAAAATAATATCTTTCATTACCGTTGAATGCACCTCTTACGTCTATTGCCTGAAAAGCGCTCGGAGCGGGGTCGAGAGGGGATTTTGTTGCCGTGCGCTGGCTCGCTTGACAGTGCCCTTGCCCCGTTATTGCTGCCGTTGCCTTTATTTGTTGTGGGTGTTGTTTCGGATGGAAGGTTAAAACACGGAACAGAACTAGATTTTTTTTGTTCCGTGTTTAAATCTGTCCATTCTCACCCAAAGGGAAGCGACTAATACAGCTGTAGCCACACCAGAAGCACCTGATTTAGCTACTTTAGTACATATTGAGATGGCTGTGTATGAAAACGGGGAGAAAATGGGTCCTATTTTGTGTTCCGTTTACAAGAACTTATTAGCAATCCCCCCAACAAGTGTAGAGCCAGAGAAGTTTTCCGAAGATGTGGTATGCTGTGTAACTGATTATAAGAACGCGGTTAAATGACTCTACACTTGACGCGCTTTTGTTTTTAAGATTCCACTTTTTGGAGAAAGAAAGTATTTAGCCTAAAGGTGCGACCACACCACTGCTTAAAATACGTTACGGAATCGCAGTGACGCATCGTATCCGCACCGTTTTTATCGCATGCCCTCCACACCGCTGCTCAAAATACGCTGACGGTACGGAATCGCAATGACGTGCCGTAAACGTCACGACTTTAACGCATGCTCTCCACACTGCTGCTCAAAATACGCAGACGCAACATGTACGTGACGTGCCCCATACGAAATATTTTGACGCGAACCTTCCGAACCGTATTTTGAGCAGCGGTGTGGAGGGCATGCGATAAAAACGGTACGGATACGATGCGTCACTGCGATTCCGTAGCGGCACCGTAATTTGAGCAGCGGTGTGGAGGGCATGCGATAAAAACGGTATGGATATGATGCGTCACTGCGATTCCGTAGCGTTACCGTATTTTAAGCAGCGGTGTGGTCGCACCTTAAGACTACTTCTTCTTCCTCCTCGTCTTTTTCCGTTAAGCGGGGTCGGCTTTTAAGAAAATAATTTATTTTTTGTTTAAAGTTTTTATAATCATTTTATACGTCAACTTCTACGCAAAGAAGTTGACGTATAAAATGACTATAAAAACTTTACATTGATTAAAAAGACTGATTACTTCTTATAAGGTTGTTTTTTCTGTTATTTCTACTATTCCTAGTAGAAAGTTAAAAAATGCTCCTAAATCCGGATTTTGGCTTGTAAATTATCCGAAAATCCGGATTTGATTAAGTATATGCGGATTTGCAATCCCTAATTAGGTATTGCCCAACATTTAAGGGCACTATCTAAGGGCATGGAGGCCTATACACCGGCGAGTCCCAGCGATCAACAACAGCGCGCAGGCGCGTGTTGCGGCTGTCGCGTGTGCGCTGTAGCACTGAAGCGCAGCGCGCGCGCATGATGGCGGAGAAACCCGCGGTGCCCGTCTCAGCGAACATCGCAGAAGCGTTGCAGTAACGCGGCAGCCGCAACAACGCTCAACTATTAACGGGACTTAACCGCGTATATAATATTAAAATTACCTTCGACGTTTCGAGGACGACATTGTCCCCGTGGTCCCGAAGAAAGACTGCGCGGCTAAGTCCCGTTAATACAAATAGTTATTTGGATATTTTGTTCATTTTGCATCCTATCAACTAAATTTTATTGCATAATTCAATGTGTCATCATCCCTATTCAGTCAGCGGCCAATTGTTGTGCCTTAGGCCTAATTCATTGACATCGTTTTCAGGTTTTCACCCGGCACGGCCTGGTGGTAGTGTCACCTTTGAGAGAAAAATTCGACCCCAATCTTCATGAGGCACTTTTCCAACAGGTAAACTTTATCTATCAATCTTTGGTTATAAATAATGGCTTCCATCGATACTGTCGATGACTTCGACAATTTGGAAGTAAATAATTTTAAACAAAAAAGAACCCACTTCACTTAGCCTCCACCTTTCCAACAGCAAATGCTCGAGCTGCTGTAAAAAATACTCAAATCACTATAGGTGTGCCTATAATAGTTGAAGAGTTCCCTCGATTTCTCCAGGATCCCATCATCAGATCCTGACCTGGTTACAATGGGACCAACTGTGAAGTATACTCTTTCAAACAAACAAAGAATTTTCCAAATCTGTCCAGCCGTCTCCGAATAATCTCCGGGAAAAAAAAAACAAAGATCCCGACGAATTGATGACCTCCTCCTTCTAAATCTTGCAGTTGGTTGATAAAATAACAAAAGTTTGCTTGTAGACCATGCCGTTGTCTGGTATAGGCCTTGCTTTTCAACCGACTTCAAGATTTCGAAGGAGGAGGCTCCCAATTCGTCGCGAGCTTTGTTTTTGCTATATTTTTTTATGTATGTTCACCGATTATTCGAAGACGGCTGGACCGATTTGAATTCTTTTTTGTTTTAAAGAGACTTCACAGTCCCATTGTAACCAGGTCAGGATCTCATGATGGGATCCTGGAGAAATCGAGGGAACTCTTCACCTATTATAGGCACACCTATAGTGATTTGAGTATTTTTTACAGCAGGTCGAGCATTTGCCTTTGGAAAGGTGGAGGCTAAGTGAAGTCGCTTTTTTTGTTTAAAATTATCAGGGCCCGGAATTAGGTGAGCTAAAATACCTAAAGTTCGCGAGAGGACATAATATAGAGTGGTTACAACCGGATGAAAATAATATTTGATTCCGGGTATTCGATGTGTATTCGGGGACTTGTCGTAATATTGAACGTGATATGTTTTGTTTACAGTGCAGCATGTTTAATGTTAGTTTTTAGTAAAAAGGGCTAGACAAAAGAAGGTATGTATAAGATAAGATAAGAAGTCGTTGTAAGACGAATAATATGGGTTTCCCTACATATTTATTATTATAATGTTAACTTTATGGCTGCAATGTAACCATTTTTCATCATTACGACTATTATTTGCAGTGCTCGGATGAATATCGAAAATACCCGGAATCCAAATAAAATATTATTTTCATCCGGTTGTAACCACTCTATATTATGTCCTCTCGCGAACTTTAGGTATTTTATCTCACCTAATTCCGGGCCCTGAAAATTATGCATAGACGTGTTCAGGCCAGTATTATTTATTTGATAAAGGTATCCCGACGTTGGTATTGACAATTGTGTTATGTATGTCTGTCTGTCCGTAGGAAGTGGAAGGCGCTGAGCCGGGCACCGTGGTCGCCGTTTCCAAAGTGGGTTACAAACTCCACGAGCGCTGCGTGCGCCCCGCACTCGTCGGCGTAGCTAAAGGATCTTCTTAGTGTGAGTAAAGCCTGACCAGAAATATATGATCATGCGCCATGTTGTGGAACTTCATTGGAACTAATTTCTTGCACTGGCAATCATTTTAATGACAGGATGATATGCATGTGTAAGTGCATGTGATAGGCTATAGTGCAAGCTATAGTGC
The DNA here is from genome assembly GCA_947086415.1 of Pammene aurita. Lineage (NCBI taxonomy): Eukaryota > Metazoa > Arthropoda > Insecta > Lepidoptera > Tortricidae > Pammene > Pammene aurita. Next base: position 18,052,739 of record OX352313.1, read on the forward strand.
ATGTGATGTTGTCAGTGTCATTGTTGCGGTTTACTTGAATAATAATAAAGTGTTGAATATTAAATAATAAACGACAAAAAAATCCCAAAACTATCCATAGTCATAATACGAATATAACTATTTATAAAACAAAAGTACTAAAATTAAGTCTAAACTTAAAAAAATAATATATAACTAAAATCGACCCTCTAAACCTTGGCTCCTCGGTATGGTGCCCATCACACAGGCAGCATTCCCGCGTTGAATCGCTATAGCGAGTCTTTGTGCGAGAAAGCTGCCTACGCGAGGGTCACCTGTGGCCTCCCTAGTCAAGAGCGAAACATTGTAAATAGTGTATATTATAAACTGCTGTAAATAATACGCTCGGGAAATGAACCTATTTCGCTGTGAAACATTTTCAAATTAACATCAGAGCTGACAGGTAAACAAATCAAGATGTCACCATACCATAGACCATAGAGAATAATGCGCTCTATGACTGTACTGAACTGTTGCCATATAAATGAGAATAATAGCGCCCTCTTGACAATGACTTCCGGTCAGGCTTTATATTATTCTATAAAATATAACGGTTACACTCACGTCTCGTTACCGGAAACGCGCCTCGAAGTAGCAGTTGAATAGTACATAGTAGATGAGTTAGTATATTTGCAAACTTCAAACCTTCGCAACACCACAAACTAATGTAATAGTATTTCATACAGAAGGTTGTTTTCCCTATAAAATCAGCGTTTGACAGAACTTTGACAGATGAACGGTGACACATGACCGTCTCCATTTTATCTGTGGTCATGCCGCAAATAAACGAAAAGGATTTTGACAACCCCGAAAACGTATCCGATACGTTCCAAGACCGTACAGTGCGTGAGCTGTGAAATGAACCTTCGGGTTTTACTGCTGTCCTGCTCTCTCATTACATGTGGCCTAATCAGAGAACAGGATAGCAGTAAAACCCGAGATTAATTTTACTGCCGAGAGATTAATTTTACGGCTCACGCACTGTAGCTGTCACTTCGTGGAGATAGACACTCTTGGGCTCTTGGCAACACTCGGGACTTTTTCAACCGACTTCAAGATTTCGAAGGAGGAGGTTATCAATTCGTCGGGATCTTTGTTTTTTTTTTTTTTTTTTTTTTATGTATGTTCACCGATTATTCGAAGACGGTTGGACCGATTTGGAAAATTATTCTTTTGTTTGAAAGAGTATATACTTCACAGTTGGTCCCATTGTAACCAAGTCAGGATCTGATGATGGGATCCTGGAGAAATCTAGGGAACTCTTCAACTATTATAGGCACACCTATAGTGATTTAAGTATTTTTTACAGCAGCTTGAGCATTTGCTGTTGGAAAGGTGGATGCTAAGTGAAGTCGGTTCTTTTTTGTTTAAAAGTACTTTAAAGACAATTTATGAATCTCATTCACTCGCTTGATAATCCTTAGAGACAAAATTACAGCCTTGAATAACTAACTTGTTTTTTTTTGTCAACAGGTATCAAGGAATAAAACAGACACACTAAATTAGATATCAGAATCACAGATTTAGACAATTTCTGTTTTCGAATGTTTAGATTTAAAGAGCCCTAACTAGGACCATAAGGCTGCGTTTCCACCAGAGATGAGCGATGATGCGTTGCGAGGGATGTGTTTGTTAAAACAGCTATTAGACATGGCAATTTGTAGGACCCAAATGTTGTGTACCCTGCCTCTCCCTCACCCTCCTTCAGCTACCTCCGGGCCCAACCTCCTATTACACCTCCCAACACAACAGGTTGGGCCCTACAAATTGCCATGTCTAATAGCTGTTTAACCCCTAAGGCGGCAGCGATTTTTTAAATTTTCGCGAGTAGCGGCCGTTGTCCTCAGCGAGGCAAGCTGTCAAAGTTTGCAGGTTGGCCATGCTACTTCGGATGGGACAAAGAGTAACGTGTTTCCCGCGTATAATACAGCAAATACATATTTCTATCACTTTCTTACTTGAAAAAAGGTGGATTAAAAGAAAAGGACACAATATAATCGTCGAGCACGTCATCGCAATGCATTTAAAGTAATAAAACAACGAGGTGAATAATTCGGTGATTACAAATATTTTACAGACATATGAATATGAGGCCACGCCGCACCCGCCTAATTTTTAAAAATGGCGGCCGCAGCATGTGCTTTCATTAGAAAGCGTCCCATGCGAGGTAGCTAGCCACCTCAGAGGTTATGAACCAATCCTGGAGCTGCGCTGTGTGAGGATAAACAAATGAAGTGATTCTATTGGTGCTTAACAAACACATTCCTCGTAACGCATCCTCGGTCATCTCTGGTGGAAACGCAGCCTTATGTGGACGAGTTTAATGAAAGGTCTCGCTTCGGTGCAAATAGGGAGTTCATTCTTTGAGCGTATACTGTAGTTTTAGGGCCTTTGTACACTGCATTTTAGAAGTGAAAACTTCTTTAGCGGCGCTGTGCACTTTTTGTGACGGGGAAAAAATGTTAAACTCGCGACAGGTCACGTGACCGACAGATTCGTCAGATTGAAAATTCGTAAGACGGACACGTGACCTGATCGAATAAATAATTATAATAGTTTTGTAGTGTACATTTTTAATGTAATATAAATTGTCATGTTTGTGTACGATAGCGCAATAAATGAATATTTCACGCTACTGTTCGGAAATGTGACAAAAAATGGTCAAATTCCAAGCTGGAAAGTAAGCATTTGCTGTAGCACCTGAACCACCACTACAGCAATGTTATTGTAGCGATGAAATGTCATTAGTTGGAAAGTAAATTGTCCAGTTATGTCATTGCATTCATTAAAAACATTAAAAGGTCTTTTTTTGGCACAACTTTATGTTTCAAAAATAAAATAAGGTTGTTTATCGGGCCAACTACCTGTTTTCAAAAAAAAAGAAACGTCAAAACCATTTATTCACCCTTAAGGCGTTTTAACTTTTTTAGCCGTTTGAGGTTTTCTATCAAAAACGCCTCTAAGTAATGAGTCGGTATGAAGCAAACAACAGAAAAACGCTTCTTGAAAGTGAAAAAATAAGTATAAAGGCTGATGGAATGGAATACTGAATTGGATATTGTTTCACCGAAAAACTAGAAAATTGTATCAACGCGTTGAAAATGACTTCATCTAGTGAAGGAAATGATTTATTTCCTCACAGTAGTTGTGAAAAGCACTATGTAATATCTCGGCCGAAAGCGCTATAGGTGGACTCGTATCTTCGAGGGCCTCCCCTGGCGGCTCGAACTAACTCGATCCACCTATAGCTTACTTTCAAGCCTCTACAACAATGTACTATTGTATTTTACCACATAAATGATGCAATTCGTGCAAAATTATTCCCTAACCATTCCAAAATATAAAAAATGCACAACGTTAATATTCAAGTTTTCACTTCTGCCGGCACTCCCGGAGTGCAACCCGTTGTTTTTTTTCAAACGCGCATTATGCTCGTCAGGCGCGACTTGTAGACTTTTGCACACCTACATCGATGCAGACACGCGTTGATAGCGCGTTTGTAGCAATACAATAACTGTGGATGGTACAAGGAGGATCGGTCTCTCTTATAGGAAAACGGTCGAAAAAGTGTCCAGCGGTAAGCAGTAAACAATAGTTCCAAATATCTCCGGGTGGCTCTAGGTATAGTTGAGCATTTGAAATGAATTACCGATATTTAATACTTCTATGACATTCTAAATAAACTGAATATTAATTTTATTACTTATTTTGTAAATATGTATGGATTTATTTTTTTAACACTTTGACTACCGAGAACCCGCCTGGTAGGCACTCGTAATGTTTGCTCAGATGCCGGGCACGCGGCGTGCGGCATTGCGTTGCACGTCCCAATTTGACCCGGTTGCGAAAGTGTTAATATCAAAATTAATTTAATCAAATTTAATATCATTGTGGCGTGGCCCCATCAGTTTTTCGCGTGGCGCCATCAGTTTTTGTAACATAGACATTGTTATCCTCCTTGTACCATCCATAACAATAACTTTCGGGAACAGAAAAGCCAACTTATGTTGATCCATCACCATTAAATAAATGGTCAGTGTTTAAAGCTGGCCAAGACCATCTATAAACATTTCATTGGCGATGATACACGCTCAGCAGTGAAGCAACGCTCGGGTGACAGCTGTCAGCTGACAGCCTGTCAAAAATGACACTCTAACATAGTTCATGCAGTGGATATTCCTACACTTTTTCCCTAACCACAGTTGAACCTTATTACCGTGCAAAACAGTCTTTCATAGGAGACTAGTAAAAAGTAGAAAAAGCGGTCCGATAGAGAGCATAATGTTGGGGGTGGTGTCTCACTCGCACTCGTTACACATTGACATTTTGACTTGTCATGTTGGCATTATTGTCTAATGATGTCGTAACTCCCTAAGTCAAAACCAGACGCAGCTCCCTATATTACCCTCTCTTTCGGCCTCACTTTGTGGCCGAAAAGTATACTCCAGTTTAAAATTATAACTTCATGAGACAATTGATAGCTGTAACTCGCATATTGAAACCAAATTGCATTTACTTTTTACCTGAAATGCACTTTTTTATTTAACTTTAAAACTTTACTCATAAGTTAAAATTATGGTATCAAGTAAAACTGCATGGAGTTGGCCGGTTGAAAGTGTCTCCAGCACGGCTAGCACGTCTTGCAAGAGCGACTAAAGCCGCGAGTAGGGAAAACCTTCTCGCGCCTGTCAAAAATCTCGCTTTCCGGTAACATAACATGCACCCGCGGCTGCAACTGACGCAAAGAGAACTCAAAGTTACGCTAAGGATTTTTCACACCACCTAATCGTATACGGGCTTTTTTTTCCCTGCTACTCCTAGCAGGGAAAAAAAAGCCCGTATACGATTAGGTGGTGTGGTGGTGGTTCCCTCCGGAAGAAAGTGGCACTTTTCTGTTCTAGGACATTAGCTTTTCTTTCAGCTAGTCTGTCATTAAAAACATATTTCTTATTGAATTAATCGATTAATTATAATCAGGAAGCACATACCTATAAAGTTAAAATAAATATGATTCAACAATAAAAAAAATATTTTCTCTAAGGTGGTGTGAAAAGCAGTATGTGTTACATAGGAGCAAAACTATTTTCACCTTGGGCGTTAACACTTGAATCCCTCACTACGCTCAGGAGTCTACTTTAGAATCCCTCGCTGCGCTCGGGATTCTATTATAGACTCCATCACTTCGTTTGGGATTCAATACACGCCCTCGCCGTAAATATTTCATTTTGCTCCCTTGTTACACAATCTACTATTTTCTACTCGTCGACTGTAATGCTTGAATTGAGATTGTGTAGACCGAACTACTAGCGCATACTTTCCGATAGAGCTTTTATGGTCGCATATTGTAACATCGCCAACGATGGTACAAAGGATTTTCATACAATATTGTAACACTGTTGCACGAGCCCGCGCGGCCACGCCGCCGTCGCCGCGCGGGCTCGTGCACGATCTGCCGGGAGATTCAAGTTACTCTATTGTATAGAGGCAGCAGGTCGCGGCGTCGAACTCAATACTTACCGGCTTGCCTATATTGAGCACTCGTAGAAAAAGTATTGTATACAATAGTGACATAATCAAGCTTTTCAATCTCGTACCTTACTTAGGCCACTCAGCAAGCTTCGTACTCACGGTACTCGACTGAAAAGCTCTTAATTATGTCACGATTGTATAAAAAAATACTATTAGTTCAAAGTCGCGAGTCACTGTCATTTTATTACAGTGGCATTTGATCGCTAGTCTGTCGCTCCTTTCACGCGGAGATTGTGCTGCCAACTAGCGACAACACTTGAAGTCACGTTTGCAATTTTAACTTGTGAGTAAAGTTTTTCTGTAAGACTGTGTTCTAGTAATAAAAACAGAAGGGACACGGACCTTATTAAATATTTCAATCAATTTCGCATCTAATTACAGAGTAATATATTGTTTGTCAACTGTAGAGGGTTGCCTATGGACTGTTTAAAAAAAATCAAAACGCGTAGACTAAAATTCGTAACAACATACAATTTTCATTATAGGTGTGATTTTTTAATCTGTGGTTATTAATTCAGAATGGCGAAGACCGGTGAAGACATCATAGATGGCGCTGCGTACGATGGTCCTTTTTTTTGTATGAGATTTGACATATGCCATAGACAACAAATTGACAGTTGCCTTCCCCATTGATTATGATAATAATCAATCTGCCTTGCAAACTATAATCGTCAAGTGAGTGGTCGTCAGCAAAAAAGATAAAAATTAGTACATTTGAGTGTTGAAATCGGTCTCTTCTGTTTTGACTAGCAATCTATTTGTATAATATTTTTGTTATTAGGCGTAGAAAATTAGAATTCCATAAACATGATGTATGTCTGAGGTGGTAATTGTTGTATTAATAAATGGATTATATTGTTATTTCTTGTTTTATTTAACTTATATTCAGTTACAGAGGCGTATTCGAGTAATGCCAAATAGAGGAAAAAAATCCTAACACTTTTATTGCAACATACTATGATGGAATAAGAGGTATTTCAAGTTATTTTCGAATCCGAATGAGTGTTTCCGCGATCGAGTTTTTCACACTAGATGGCAGCACCGTGACGAAAGGTCTTTAACTGCAGCTGTCAAAATCCACCAATAAAATAATTTTAAACAAAAAAGAACCGACTTCACTAAGCATCCACCTCTCCAAAAGCAAATGCTCGAGCTGCTGTAAAAAATACTCAAATCACTATAGGTGAGCCTATAATAGTTGAAGAGTTCCCTTGATTTCTCCAGGATCCCATCATCAGATCCTGACCTGGTTACAATGGGACCAACTGTGAAGTATACTCTTTCAAACAAAAAAAGAATTTTCCAAATCGGTCCAGCCGTCTTCGAATAATCGGTGAACATACATAAAAAAAAAATAGCAAAAACAAAGATGAGGGTTTCCGCGATCGAGTTTTTCACTAGATGGCAGCACCGTGGCGACAGGTCCAGCTGTCACAATCCACCAATCATGTTTAACCATATATGTTTTGATTGGTGGATTTTGACAGCTACTGCCAAAAGGACCTGTCGTCACGGTGCTGCCATCTAGTGAAAATCTCATCGCGGAAACCCTCATTGATAACCTCCTCCTTCGAAATCTTGAAGTCGGTTGAAAAATGTGATTAAGAGCCCTGTTAAACTTTACTTTTTTTATTGTCCTAACTAGCATCCTAATTAGGATCCTTATTAGGAAAATATTAAACATGATTGGTGGATTATGACAGCTAGACCTCTCGTCACGGTGCTGCCATCTAGTGTGAAAAACTCGATCGCGGAAACACTCATTCCTAAGCGATGTCCGTATGTCTGTCCTTCATTCCGTGAGTTTTGACTGCTATACAGGGTAAATATGAAATGAAACTAAATCTCGTTTAAAATAAATGTATTTATTTTTCAATAATTTGTACGCTTTGCGTGAAGTGCTATTATGCACGGTGTCGTATTGTGTCCACTTACTATAGAAAATTACATGAAACCATAGACAAAAAAAACTAAGACGATGTCATTCAAAATATTGAAACAATACTACAGCTCAAATAGGGATAGCGCCGTACGATCGAGATTTTTACTAGATGGCAGCACCGTGGTGAGAGATCTGTTTGACAGCAGCTGTCAAAATCAACCAATCATGTTTAATCATTTTTTTTAATTGGTGGATTTTGACATTGCTGTCAAAGACCTCTCGCCACGGTGCTGTCGTCTAGTGAAAAACTAGAGGAAACCTCATTAATAATTTATTTACCACGTAACTTGTGGCACAGTACAGCGCCATCTATATCAACCGTCATATTTGAAGCCCTTATATTTTCCATAACTTTCCCCATCTTAATATTTTTTGTCTATGTTAACCCTCTGACCGCCAAGCATCGGACAGAAAAATCGTGCCCTCAGCGCGTGCGAACCGTTTATATTTTGGACGTGATATCACGTGCTGGCGATGAGGGCACGACATTCCGTGCGCGTGATTTGACGTCTTCGGCGGTCAAAGGGTTAAGTTACCATGCCCTACCTGTCTAGAATACAATCTATAGAAAATGGACGCAATCTATATATACAATTAATCTATACATACCTATACAATACAATATACAATTATTACAAGAGACCAAATGAATAGGCAAAACAGATACGCTTCGAAACTTCATAAGTAAATATACAGATAGGTACAATGTCTTATACTTTTTTTAGGCAAATATTAAATCGAGGAACTTATAAAAGGCTTTTTAGAATATACATCAGCTTTGCTTTAACTTTTAGGTTTTTTTTGACATTATTATTTAGTGTTTTTTTTGCCTGCCACGTTTATACTGGATGTTATATTGAGACTGTGTCGATCGTCCAGTGGCGACCTCATTGGGGGGATTGTGTTTCCTAATAAACGAATCAATTTATGTATAATCCCTCAGTGTTAAGTTGTAGTCCTACAGATTACGCAACCTTTGACCTTTGTCACATAGTTTCATTTTGCGTATTTTTTGCTTCATCACCTAAACGGCATATGGTGGCCACTTTTTTCCGTTTAGGTGATGAAGCCAAAAGTAAGTAATATAAAACTGCATCACATATATCATATGTTGCGTAATCCAGTAGGACTACAACTTAACGTGATGGATTATACAGAAATTGAATAGTTTATTAGGAAACACAATCCCCCCAATGAGGGCGCCACTGGACGGTCGACGCAGTCATACTTATATTTTTAGCAAAAAAACAATCTACCGATGGTCTTAAGATGTTACCACGTAAGTCATTAGTAGGGTAAATCGCCACCGTTCAGTAACTGGCCACCTCATACTAATAATGAACTCTATTCACCTATAAACAGAATTCATTTCAGTATTAGGTTTTAATTACTCGGCCAAGTTATACTAAAATGAATTCTGTTTGTAGGTGAATAGGCGAGGCCACACCTGACGCACTGCCTCGCGAGGAAATTGCCGCGCCAGGCAGCTCGGCTAGTGTGGACGTGCCTCGGGCGAGGCAATCGCACGCGCGGCCGCAATGCTTCACGCTTTATATAGTTCATTTTTAGTATGACGATGCCAGCTATTGAAAGGTGGCCAGTTACTGGCGGTTTATATAGCATTAAATGGCCCTTTAAAAAACACCCTGTATGGGACTTGGCAGGCAGTGCCCTATTCTTTTTATTTTATATTCATTCCCCAAACTTAACATATAATATAACTTACATCTTCAGTTACAATTTAATCCGGCAGACATTTTATATATATTTAGGCATATTATCTAAAAATGTGATGTATGATACAAAATCATCACAGATCAATAATAAATTAGTAGTTTATGTAACTGTTGTAATAAGGCCTAATTACGTACAGTTGCATACACTGCTTTATCTACACACATATTATAAATCCTAAATGACGTGTTCTGGAAACCATTAGAATGACCGCTATTGCACCGCCATGGCCATTGTGCGAACGGTCGGGGAGGATGGCTGGATTTTCATTACGTTACCAAAATCGATGTGGTTATGAATTTTCGAACATTATTACGACACTGGCACAGATAATGCACTGTTACATTACTGGTTGCAATAATGGTAGTAATTACATACGGTTTCCGAACGCATAATAGAGGATATATGATATGGGTATAGATAAATGAGGTTGGTTGGTCAAAGTTTTAAACAGACGGCGTCAGCATGGATTTATATGAAGTGGATCTAATTCTTCGGTCACAAAGTGAAGCCGAAAGAGGTTATCTAGGGGACTGTGTCTCGTTTTGACTAAGGAGGTAATGACGTCGTTAGACAATCAAAATGTCAATATGTGTCAAATGTGACAATTTTGTAACGAGTGCGAGTGAGACACCGCCCCCTACTATGCTCTCTATCGGACAGTTTTTACTACTTTTTACTATTCACCTATGAACGACTGTTTTACTCGGTAATAAGGTTCAACTGTGGTTAGGGAAAAAGTGTAAGAATTAGATCCAATTCATATAAATCCTTGTTCAGTCCTAACAATAGCGTTAAATTCAAATATTTTTTTTAGAATTTTCTGGCGTGCATTCTGGCCCTTTAAGCCAAATCCCATTGAACAAAACCACACAGTACAGGTGGTCACAAATATCTGAACATCGCCTCTATTGTCAAGAAGATAATATGCATGTTCAGATATTTTTGAGTACCTTGGCTACTCATATATTTGATGGCGACTGTACAACCTATGCTAGCGCCATCTGGTAAAACCTTTAACCGTTGCCTACCATTCTAAAGAGCTGGCACATCTAGCCACACGCTATCCGTCTCACTCGCGCTTTACTTAACGGACAGAGACAGATAGAGAAGCGCGCGTTCAGGTCTAGTCAAGTAACAATCGTTTATAAATCGAAACTTAATAATGTATGGAAATCACGTGACATTTCATTTACATCTGTCATACCGGCATTACATTTTTACTTTACGTCTGGTGTTGTCAGCAAACGATTGTCACTAGGCGTGGCCACACCTGACGCACTGCCTCGCGAGGAAATTGCCGCGCGAGTCAGCTCGGCTAGTGTGGACGTGCCTCGGCCGAGGCAAACGCAAGCGCGGCCGAAATGCCACCTTACCTCGCGAGGCGGTGCGTCAGGTGTAGGACACGCCTATTTAGTCTACGGCCCCAGTTTTGTTAACCCTTATTTAAAATATAATACTAAAAATAAGATATATAAATAACGATACTTGACAAAAACTATTGCAATTTTACATAAAACATACCCCCTAGCTACTTTTATACATAACTTATAAACTAGCATGTAGTTATTGTCAAGTATTGTCATTTTATTAACTAATAAATAACTAAAAATGCCGCAAACCACTATAATTATAAAGCTGGTTTTAAATACGCCCCCTATACGAGAAGTAAATTAGAAAACCAGGTTTTAAGTAGATTTCTTTCTATACAAGAATATAAAATTAATCTTATAAAGAGTGTACCGAAAATAACGCAAGATTTGAATTTATTGCAATATATAAATGATTAGATGATATCATTGCCAAAACTTTCTGATGGGGGAAAGTAAACCAAAACGACGTATAATGTAATTCATAGGTCTGTTTCTGTTTCCGAAATATTAAGCAATATTTTTTTTGTTCTAATGTTAAAATATAGGCCCCGTCCTCTATAAATAACATGTCTTCGGCCGTTTTTACCTATTTTGGTATTACTTTTTTCCAATTCAAAAACTTTGCTAGTCTGTCACTCTCACTTCCACCCATTAAAAGCTGCCAGATGCCCGGATCTAGCAATAAGGATAGTATTGCAATCTTACTAGATGGGTTTCATTGCTCTCATTATTGTGTCATATCTGACGTGGCCAGCTCTTAGACCATTCGTTGATGTGGCGCGCCTATGGTATAACCCGCCATTTTTACAAACTAAACATTCAGCTGTCAAAGTTTTTTTAGGGTTGCCAGCACTAAAATGCAAAAATGGCGGCAATTTCAAATCTTGCGTTCTTTTTGGGACACCCGTTATTATACCATTTTATTAGAATATATCATTTTCTTATAATAGGCAAACGAAAAGTTAGATTCAGAGAGACGGCGAACAATTTAAAAAAAAAATCATAATTAACGTTCACAACTCTGGTACATTATAATAAGCCAGCGACGCGTATGTGACACCCACATAGGTTACTATTTCATCTGACGTACAGGCAATACATTTCGTGGTTTGTAATTGGTATTAGCCCAAGCGTGTTGCATCTATTTTAAATTAAAAAACGAAAATTATGACCAGAGAGCATACAACGTGTTAAACTCAAGACTAAAAACCTGAAAACTGTTTGTTCAGAATCGCGAGTGGAATCGATTGCAGTATATCTTAACATGGGTGAACTATTTCTTTAATTTTCCAATTTTTTACGTGTCGAGTCTAAAATATTAGATATTGAGTTTTGAATACTACAGTTACCATTCTATCGAGAGGTTAGGAGATAGAGGTTGAATATTTAATAATGGCTGGCAGCTTAGACAAATTTATTTTTTCACAGTGTCATGCAGATTGCCATTGTCAAAGTTTGTCATCTTATGTCATGTCATACAAATTGACACAGTAGGTTGACATGGCATGACACATGTAGAGATGTGACAACAACGCAACAAATGTATAATTAACAATTGAATAGAATTGCAAGGAAAACTAAACATACGAATATCTTTCGAACTAATTAACTGATTGAAAAATAAATACTCTAGATTAATTAGCAATAATAAAAGTCATTTGGGGTGTCTGGGGTTTTTAGTGGCTCCAGTAACACGTTGTATATATTTAATAGAGCGCACATTCTAAGAACTTTTTGAGGCTTGAAGTCTGAAGCATCTAAACGAGAGCAACTTAGTTACTACGGTACGCTACTCGTTGCTATATGGCGCTGCAGCGCAGATGTCCTTTCCTCGTACATTTTGGGTATTTTTAGGTTGCTCTCGGTCAAATTCACGTCTATATAAAGTGCTAACAAATTAGTCAAGGATATTTTTACCGCTGATAGTACTCCGTTCTCGGAGTATATTTAAGTATGAAACATCATAGATTTTGTTGTTTTTTTTGGAGTAAACTAGGAAACAAATTTCCTACGTTAAAACACCCTGTTAATAAGATAATTAATGAGACCTCTTTAGAGCCGAATCAATTTGACATATAAGAAAAAAAAACTTTTGACGTGACATGACAGACAGTGTTAAACATCTTGACAGGTACATAATAGGGGATGGTTATTTTAAAAAATTATTATAATATTTTTTTGTTCGGTAAATGAAAACAAAAAAAGATATATACAAAGGTTCCTTAATTACAGTTAAAAGTTAATTGTTTTAATGTAATGTAATTATCTCTTAAAATATCCATGACTAATTTTGTATAGTCTCTATTGTGACAATGACATTACGATGTCTAAGTAGACACACGTTTATTCAGTGTTTACATAATATGACAAGTAAGGATAAACTCTGTATGTTAATTTGTACGATTTATTCATAATATAAGTGTATTTTTTCGTAGTCTCTCTAAACCTAGTCACTAATATGACTAATTTAATAACTAAAAGATATTTACATAAAATACTATCTAGGTACAGCACTATCGATTCGATATAAACCCGAACAGTTCGGGAGATACCGTCATTCGTGTCGTTCAGACATACATACATTTCGTATTCTGTCCCACCATGGAAGTATCGTTGAAATTATTTGAATTTAAAAATTGTTTCACTTTGAATCTTTTAATATTGAGTCGAAAACTCTCTGCCGAGGTTTTCCCAGCGGGCTACAGTATGAGGTTCTTAAAAAAAGGAGTGTATAGGTTCTTAAAGGGTAGGCAACGCGCATGTGAGTCCTCTGGGGTTGCATAGGCTAACTGCTTACCTTGCTCGTTTGCCACCGTCGTGGTTTAATTCAATCCTAAAAATGACAGTTCGTTTTCACAATTTCTACCCATTCAATCTGATTTTGGACTAAAATAAAAGTTGGATTGGGTAGATTATGTAGTAAATTTGATTATTTATCAAGTTTTGTATTAAAATGACAGTACGGTTGGAAGATTGAGTCAGATTAGGGCAGATTGAGCTGGAATTTTAGTATTTGGAATGAAAAAAACTAGACTAATAGATTTTGTTAAAAATCTGTCTTGATTTCAGCTTTGTGTTTTTGCATGTTATGAGACGTTTTTAGATTAGAATGATAGAATTTAGTTTTGTTATTTATCTGGCGTTAATATTTATGCAATGATAACATCAATATGAGTTCATTACAGCATTGTTTTTTGCTTAGGCTAGGCTATATTGTTTTAAATTGTACTTACAGATTAAAATGATAACTTCGAAGAGGCATTTTTTTCCCGGTCGCGTTTGAGTCTTTTTTCGATGAATATGGATTTTTTATCATAAGTTCGACTCGACATATTTTTGATTGAAGATTTAGAAATAGGAAAAAGTAGTTTAAGTTTTATGGTGGTTGTATAACTCAAGTCAGGCCGTAAATTATTCATAAACGTGTTTCTAACTTCAGTTAGTAAATTCCGTTCCATCACACTGCTGCGGTTCCCGTATGCGGCGACGGTGTGCGAGCGAGACAGCGCTGTCTTGTTCAACGGCACAGACTACTCATCATTAAGCTTTTACAAGGAGCACGGGGTCGCTACACATAAGTGCAATTTTATTCGTTAATTTCTACGATTCGAACAGCACATCTCAATAGTATTCTACACCATTTTGTACTATAACAATCCAGGTTAGTGGATAACTTGATTTTTGTAAATATTTTTAATTCACATAAGTAATGATCAAAAACGTTAACTCAAATGAAATAAGCGGTCGCGCTCTCATTCTAAATGAGTACGGGAGCGCTGTGTGGTGACCTCGAGTTGTACTTATGATCTATTCAAGTGGTTGAGGTTATCTGTGGATTCCAAGACGCAGTCATCGGCGACCGAACTGCTATACGGCTGGTGGTGTTACCTTAACGGCACAAGATGCCGTACAAGCGTTTGCTACGCACTTCAGTTCCATATTTCACGCAGACACTCCTATGCTAGTCGTGGATGCAGCTATTCGAAGAGCGGACTCAGAGAAAGACTCTTCCTGTATAAGCTTACACAGTATTTCTCCTCCCGCAGTGGTCGAGGTTATCTGTGTTCAACGGAGCGGTGCCAGTGAGGTCCGCCTGACGTCACATTTCACTACATTTGTTTGTCTAGTCTGTGTGCGGTCCAGTTACCTTGGTCGCACGAAGTGGAGCCTGGGTGCGGGGTGTGGGAGGGCGGTGGAGGGCCGCTACGAGAGGGAGAGGGAGGGGAAGAGCTCGGGCTCGAGGCGGCGCACGCGCACGCGCTGGCGGTAGTGGTACTCCTTGAGGTAGGCGCGCATGCGCGGCGGGAGCGGCAGCTTTTCCACGCCTGGCAAAACATAATATTTTCATGAAATTTTTGCCAGCACGTTCGGTGAACATAAATAATTTGGTGTCCATTTTTTTTTCAAAATGGCGGAACAGGTACATAGCCCTTACTTAAATGCCATTAGGCGCGTCCACACCTGACGCACCACCTCGCGAGGAAATTGCCGCGCGAGGCAGTGCGGCATGTGTGAACCGCCTATTGAAATATATTTAAGAGGTCGCTATATAGTGGAACAGCAAAGGAACCAATAAATGAGTAAATAATATGAAATAATCTTAAATAAGTCGACCTAGGCCCGTAGTATGCTCAATAGGGCTTGGGTTGTGGTTCTAGACGTCTAGACATACATAAAAATTATAATTATAATTTGAAACAAAAAAGAACAGACTTCATTTAGAATTAGTTGAACAAACGGAACGGGCCTTTCCAAAAGAAAATGCCTGAGCTACTATAAAAAATATTGAAGTCACTATAGGTGTGCCTACAATATTTGAAGAGTTCCCTTGATTTCTCCAGGATCAATCAGATCCTGACCTGGTTACCATGGAACCAACTGTCAAGTATACTTTTTTTCAACAAAAAAAGAATTTTTCAAATCGGTCCAGCCGTCTTTGAATAATCGGTGTACATTAAAAAAAAACCCGGCCAAGTGCCAGTCGGACTCGCGCACCGAGGGTTCCGTACAAACCTGTAGGTATATAGGGGTAGTAACTTTAAAATTATTAAAAATATATTTTTTTTATATGATGTAACAAAAAATTTACGGTTTTCGCAATTTTTCCTTTATCTGTGCTATAAGACGTTGCTTCGTACCAAATTTCAAGTTTCCGAGTTCACGGGAAGTACCCCGTAGGTTTAGCGAGTGCCGAAAAACTACAATTTTGAGCATAAACGACTGTATCTTTTGATTGCGTTGGCTTTTAAGGTTGATTTTTTCACAGCTCCAAGGGACAATAGACCTGAGTATTTGATATAAATTTCAGCTTGATACCTCCACGCGTTCCTGAGAAAAATGGTCTTGACAGACAGACAGACAGACAGACGGACAACAAAGTGATCCTATAAGGGTTCCGTTTTTTCCTTTTGAGGTACGGAACCCTAAAAATAGCAAAAACAAAGATCCCAACGAATGATGGTTTCCGGGATCGAAATTTTGACGAGACATCAGACAAGATCAGACAGAGATCCAGACAAAATCCACTAATAAAAAAAAACGTTTTTTTTTTATATATGGCTTTTATTTACACCTCGCTGATTTTGGCGAGGTGAATTCTGCCAATGTCGAGGTGTATATTTTTGATTTTATTAATCTTTAGTAATCTAAATATATAAAAGAAGAAACTGACTGACTGACTGACTGACTGACTGACTGACTGACTGACTGACTGACTGACTGACTGACATATCAACGCACAGCCCAAACCGCTGGTTCTAGAGATTCTAAATTTGGCACGTAGGTTCCTTATAAGGTCTAGGGATGCACTAAGAAAGGATTTTTCAAAATTCACCCCCTAAGGGTGTAAAATGGGGGTCCAAAGTTTGTATGGCGAATCAAGAATTGTTAGACTATTTTATTCAAAACTTCACAGGAGTATTCCTAGCGATAAATGAGTAAACACGTGTTTCAGGTTTTTTGTAAATTCAAC
The DNA here is from genome assembly GCA_947086415.1 of Pammene aurita. NCBI lineage: Eukaryota > Metazoa > Arthropoda > Insecta > Lepidoptera > Tortricidae > Pammene > Pammene aurita. Next base: position 18,069,306 of record OX352313.1, read on the forward strand.
CCCTAAAAGGGGCAAATGTGGTCACAAAGTCTGAAAATCAACTACTTATAGTACGCGGGCGAAGCCGCGGGAGAAGGCTCGTAAATAATAAATAAAAGCAACGTTGTTCGGTTGAGGCCTTGCTGATTGTAAGGTGATAGCCTCCCTACAAACACAAGGTTGGCCGAGACCCCGGATAACCGTTTGTTCAACTAAAGGGAGGTTACGCGCGTTTTGGGATTAATTTTTCATTAGCTGAACACTTGTTCGTTAGGTCACCGCACAATAAGCTATCAATATTACACACTGAACAACGTAAATGAGCAAAAAATAAAAAACTATTCTAAACACGCTGTCATCATCTTGAGCTCAAACGGGTAATTATACCAACCATTAATGTCTGACTCTCTCTTACACCCCACGGAAGAATCGCGCGTTCCCTGTCTAACATGGCGTGTTCCCCTCCCGCACCCCTTCTTTTTGTCACCTTATGTTTCAAAGAAATAACGCACTACGCGGAGTATAGAGATATCTTGTATTATCAAACCGCGTTAAGAAAGGGATTCGAGAGTACCGTTAGCACAATTGTACTTAATAAATGATTAAATATAATCATAAGCCAATCTTTGATATCTTCATAAGTGCAGACCCTTATAGATAATAGAATTAATAGCTGAGTATGATTTGCATATTTAAATTCTATTCTCGGTAAATACTGTCATTTGTTTAATAAAAAATATTAATATCATATCTGACAAATCTGTCACTAATCACATTATTTCGCGTTATCAAATTGCCGTAGCTGTTCAAAAATACGTTTGTATACAACATGAATCGCGGTAAAGTATTAAACGGTCGATGCCGAGAAATTATCTGCAATGAACTAACATATTTTAATAAAGAAAACGATAAGACGAAGGTTCTTTTGAAAATTTTGATGGCCATCTTAAGCGTAAATGCAATCGTCTCTGAGGTAAGTATTTCAAGAGATACATTGCAGGAAATAATTGGATTACTGAACAATAATACCAAAGTTTTGAATCGTGTGGTGGCTGCGACGGGCGTTGGAAAAACACAGTAACATTAATAAAAAAGAAGGCAATGTCGCCAGAGCAAATTCTAGTAAATTGTGCACACCTAAAAAAGGAAAACGAGGGCCAAAATTTATTTTAGACAATTTCGACAAATGTGCCTTGCGAAATATCATAACAAATATGTATCGACAAAAAATTGTTCCGACTGTGCAAACATTTTTAACTCAAGCTCAATTAGATACATAGGCTGCTATTTATATATCCGGAAACCGGGATTACAATCTTCTTAAATAGCATATTTGACCTCCATGGTAAAATTTGAACTTTTTTAAGTACTGGCCGGTATATTTTTTCTTTCTTATTAACGCTCGTGTTTTGTTTTTGACGGGTTTTAAATGTCATCTCGCAGCAAGAATGGAACTCACTCGTGAAAATATTCGTGCTATGATTTATTATGATTTTCGGCGTGGTTTAACGCAACAACAGTGCATAGATCAACTAACTTCAACTTTTGGTGATGAAGCCCCATCTAAAACTACTGTGTATCACTGGTTTAGTGAGTTCAATCGTGGACGTAGTATGCTTACGGACGAAGTTAAGGCAGGTCGCCCGAAATCGGTCGTTGTACAACAAAATATCGAGGCTGTGCGAAAACTTATAATGGACGACCGACATGTTACGTACTGCGAGATAGAGGCGACTCTGGGTATTTCTATGACCAGCATTAATAGCATATTACATAATTATTTGGCTGTAAAAAAAATTTGTTCGCGTTGGATACCCCACAACTTAACAAAAGAGCAAAAAGATGCTCGCGTCGAATGGTGCAATAAAATGTTAAAAAAATATAACCGTGGTGACTCAAAAGCCGTTTATAACATCTATACAGGTGACGAATCCTGGATCTATGCATACGATCCCGAAACGAAGCAACAATCAACGGTATGGGTGTTTCAAAATGAGCCGAACCCTACGAAAGTTACTCGTGCAAAAAGTACATTGAAACAAATGGTGGCCTGCTTCTTCGGTATTAATGGCCATGTAGCTACAGTGCCACTAGAAAACCGTAGAACGGTTAATTCAGAGTGGTACACGACCATTTGCTTACCGGAAGTATTTGAACAAATTCGTAAAACTAACCAGCGACGAAGAATCATTCTTCATCATGACAATGCCAGCTGTCATACGTCACGCGAAACAACTCTATTTTTGGAGGGTCAAAATGTGGAATTAACGGGTCATCCGCCGTACAGCCCTGACTTGGCACCCAACGATTTTTATTTATTTCCAAATATAAAGAATAAATTACGCGGTCAACGATTTTCGACCGCTGAAGATGCTGTCGACGCATTCAAACAACACGTTATGGAGGTACCTCAGGCGGAGTGGCAGAAGTGCTTTAAAAATTGGTTCACGCGAATGCAAAAGTGCATAGATCATCAAGGGGAATACTTTGAAAAACAATAAAACCATTTTCAGCCGTGTACGTTTGTTTGTTTTTTTGTTTCCGGATATATAAGTAGCAACCCTCGTATAAACTTTCTTGGTCAAAGAACCACATTATTAAATATAATGAAAAACCATTTAGGATTCCGCTTTAAGAGGTGCACACAGAAACGGTTAGAAATGGTCGAACAACCTCAGATTAAAGCTTGGAGAGCCAGGTATCTTAGAAGAATCCGCGAAAATGATGCCTTGGGTTCTAATAAAAAACTTGTGGTTTATTTAGATGAGACCTGGATACATTGTCACTACACCGTGAACAAATGTTGGCAATCAATGTCCGAACAGGGCATTCGAAAATGTGACAGTGCTGGAAATCGGTGGATTAATCCACGCAGGTTCTGAATACGGTTTTGTGAACGGAGCATTAGCTATTTGGAAGGCTAATTCAAAGAAAGGGGATTATCATGGTCAAGTAAATACCGAAAAATTTATTAAATGGATTACTAATAACTTATTACCGAATATACCACCCAATTCGATTATTGTAATGGACAATGCCTCCTATCACAGCACACAGGTAAATAAATCCCCTACTTCTCGAGATCGGAAAGACGTAATGAAGGAATGGCTCAAAGCACATAATATCGAATTTTCTATGAAGGACACGGTTTCCATTTTATACGAAATTATAAACAAAAATCGCCCGCCTAAAGAACATTTAATAGATAACCTATTAAAAGCACACGGCCATGAGGTACTTCGCTTGCCACCTTATCACTGCGACCTGAATCCAATCGAGTATATATGGCATTTAATTAAGCAGAGAGTATCTCAAAAAAATGTACTACAGCGTGAAAATGAGATTGAGGCTATAACACTAGAGTCATTAGCCTCAATCACCGAAAACGATTGGAAAAAAGAGGTGAATCACGTGAAACATATTGAAAATGACTACTGGCTAAGAGAAAACTTGGCAATTCCTCAAAATGAAGTAATTGTTAACACTGGTAGGTTAACCTATTAGTATAATGTCAAATATACATATAGAATCTACTCGTATCAAACACTAACTTATCCATTTTTTTGTTCATACAGGTGATGATACAGACAGCTCTGATGACGATAGCGTTATGACTGAATAATTTTTATGGTTCTAAAAGTATCTTGAAGCAAATCAAATTATGTTGTTCAATATTTTTTGATTTGCAATTTTTAAGTAGTTACACTACTATATATAAACTGAAAATAGATGTCATATACTTCAGAAAAAGTGACCAAACCCTCCGGTGTCCGAGGCCAGATTTGAACTGGCGTCTTCAGCTTTCGCGGCTGACGTCCTGACCACTAGACCACCCGGTCACGGCGGAACTTGACAAATTTTCTCATGTATATGCAATCTCTGAATTTGAAACGGCTGGGCGCCGTTGACCATACTCTAAGGGCATGCGCAGTACGTGCTTGCACCTCCTATCCGAATCTCTCACGTGATTCTGGTATAGCGAGAGAGATGGTGCTGCCATCTATGAATCTTGAAGCAAATCAAATTATGTTGTTCAATATTTTTTTGATTTGCAATTTTTAAGTAGTTACACTACTATATATAAACTGAAAATAGATGTCATATACTTCAGAAAAAGTGACCAAACCCTCCGGTGTCCGAGGCCAGATTTGAACTGGCGTCTTCAGCTTTCGCGGCTGACGTCCTGACCACTAGACCACCCGGTCACGGCGGAACTTGACAAATTTTCTCATGTATATGCAATCTCTGAATTTGAAACGGCTGGGCGCCGTTGACCATACTCTAAGGGCATGCGCAGTACGTGCTTGCACCTCCTATCCGAATCTCTTACGTGATTCTGGTATAGCGAGAGAGATGGTGCTGCCATCTATGAATCTTGAAGCAAATCAAATTATGTTGTTCAATATTTTTTTGATTTGCAATTTTTAAGTAGTTACACTACTATATATAAACTGAAAATAGATGTCATATACTTCAGAAAAAGTGACCAAACCCTCCGGTGTCCGAGGCCAGATTTGAACTGGCGTCTTCAGCTTTCGCGGCTGACGTCCTGACCACTAGACCACCCGGTCACGGCGGAACTTGACAAATTTTCTCATGTATATGCAATCTCTGAATTTGAAACGGCTGGGCGCCGTTGACCATACTCTAAGGGCATGCGCAGTACGTGCTTGCACCTCCTATCCGAATCTCTTACGTGATTCTGGTATAGCGAGAGAGATGGTGCTGCCATCTATGAATCTTGAAGCAAATCAAATTATGTTGTTCAATATTTTTTTGATTTGCAATTTTTAAGTAGTTACACTACTATATATAAACTGAAAATAGATGTCATATACTTCAGAAAAAGTGACCAAACCCTCCGGTGTCCGAGGCCAGATTTGAACTGGCGTCTTCAGCTTTCGCGGCTGACGTCCTGACCACTAGACCACCCGGTCACGGCGGAACTTGACAAATTTTCTCATGTATATGCAATCTCTGAATTTGAAACGGCTGGGCGCCGTTGACCATACTCTAAGGGCATGCGCAGTACGTGCTTGCACCTCCTATCCGAATCTCTTACGTGATTCTGGTATAGCGAGAGAGATGGTGCTGCCATCTATGAATCTTGAAGCAAATCAAATTATGTTGTTCAATATTTTTTTGATTTGCAATTTTTAAGTAGTTACACTACTATATATAAACTGAAAATAGATGTCATATACTTCAGAAAAAGTGACCAAACCCTCCGGTGTCCGAGGCCAGATTTGAACTGGCGTCTTCAGCTTTCGCGGCTGACGTCCTGACCACTAGACCACCCGGTCACGGCGGAACTTGACAAATTTTCTCATGTATATGCAATCTCTGAATTTGAAACGGCTGGGCGCCGTTGACCATACTCTAAGGGCATGCGCAGTACGTGCTTGCACCTCCTATCCGAATCTCTTACGTGATTCTGGTATAGCGAGAGAGATGGTGCTGCCATCTATGAATCTTGAAGCAAATCAAATTATGTTGTTCAATATTTTTTTGATTTGCAATTTCTAAGTAGTTACACTACTATATATAAACTGAAAATAGATGTCATATACTTCAGAAAAAGTGACCAAACCCTCCGGTGTCCGAGGCCAGATTTGAACTGGCGTCTTCAGCTTTCGCGGCTGACGTCCTGACCACTAGACCACCCGGTCACGGCGGAACTTGACAAATTTTCTCATGTATATGCAATCTCTGAATTTGAAACGGCTGGGCGCCGTTGACCATACTCTAAGGGCATGCGCAGTACGTGCTTGCACCTCCTATCCGAATCTCTTACGTGATTCTGGTATAGCGAGAGAGATGGTGCTGCCATCTATGAATCTTGAAGCAAATCAAATTATGTTGTTCAATATTTTTTTGATTTGCAATTTTTAAGTAGTTACACTACTATATATAAACTGAAAATAGATGTCATATACTTCAGAAAAAGTGACCAAACCCTCCGGTGTCCGAGGCCAGATTTGAACTGGCGTCTTCAGCTTTCGCGGCTGACGTCCTGACCACTAGACCACCCGGTCACGGCGGAACTTGACAAATTTTCTCATGTATATGCAATCTCTGAATTTGAAACGGCTGGGCGCCGTTGACCATACTCTAAGGGCATGCGCAGTACGTGCTTGCACCTCCTATCCGAATCTCTTACGTGATTCTGGTATAGCGAGAGAGATGGTGCTGCCATCTATGAATCTTGAAGCAAATCAAATTATGTTGTTCAATATTTTTTTGATTTGCAATTTTGACGTGATAACGTCTTTAAAATCGTTTTAGTCGGGTGACATGTTCAGAAACTTGTGTCACACCAAAACCTCACGAGCGCGATCGCAGGTATAACGAGAGAGAGACGGACCGATCTCCCGTCTCATCTCGAGCGCTGCCAGTCATTCCGTGAAACTTGTCACGCGGAATCCTCACGAGCGGAGGCTGGCATAGCGTTCGAGTGAGTGGACCGATCTTCCGTCTCTCTCACTCTAGCGGCATACAAACGAATGGAGATTTTCTCGTGCGGTTAAGTTTTCGTTGAATGTTTAACAGTGAAACAAAATGTGAAGTGCAAGTGAAGTGTTACAACAATTGCAACAAAAAAAGGTGAATAAAATAGCCTACTTACTAACAATTAACATTCTTGAATAAACTTGTAAAAGTAATGAAAGATGGAAAAAAGACACGTGTAAACAAACGAAATTTAGAGGTTATGTTATGATAAAAATGAATTGTGGTAGTGTTAAATAAAAACATAGTTGGACTCATACCCTAAATAATTATAATACGGAAAAAATAGATAAAGGAGCGCGTCGCGTCGTGTGAATGATTAGAATATCGAATTAAAATCGTAAACTTGTCATTTTACACCCTAAATTTATCATCAAAAGTGTGAATAAAACGATAGATGTAATTTAAAATTTGAAAAAATTGTTATCTTCATTAATTCCTTACTTCCCAAAAACTTATATCACCAATAAGACGTTATCACGTAAACATCTCGATCGTAAACCTACTTTACAAACAACCAATTTTTTTTTAAGTAGTTACACTACTATATATAAACTGAAAATAGATGTCATATACTTCAGAAAAAGTGACCAAACCCTCCGGTGTCCGAGGCCAGATTTGAACTGGCGTCTTCAGCTTTCGCGGCTGACGTCCTGACCACTAGACCACCCGGTCACGGCGGAACTTGACAAATTTTCTCATGTATATGCAATCTCTGAATTTGAAACGGCTGGGCGCCGTTGACCATACTCTAAGGGCATGCGCAGTACGTGCTTGCACCTCCTATCCGAATCTCTTACGTGATTCTGGTATAGCGAGAGAGATGGTGCTGCCATCTATGAATCTTGAAGCAAATCAAATTATGTTGTTCAATATTTTTTTGATTTGCAATTTTTAAGTAGTTACACTACTATATATAAACTGAAAATAGATGTCATATACTTCAGAAAAAGTGACCAAACCCTCCGGTGTCCGAGGCCAGATTTGAACTGGCGTCTTCAGCTTTCGCGGCTGACGTCCTGACCACTAGACCACCCGGTCACGGCGGAACTTGACAAATTTTCTCATGTATATGCAATCTCTGAATTTGAAACGGCTGGGCGCCGTTGACCATACTCTAAGGGCATGCGCAGTACGTGCTTGCACCTCCTATCCGAATCTCTTACGTGATTCTGGTATAGCGAGAGAGATGGTGCTGCCATCTATGAATCTTGAAGCAAATCAAATTATGTTGTTCAATATTTTTTTGATTTGCAATTTTTAAGTAGTTACACTACTATATATAAACTGAAAATAGATGTCATATACTTCAGAAAAAGTGACCAAACCCTCCGGTGTCCGAGGCCAGATTTGAACTGGCGTCTTCAGCTTTCGCGGCTGACGTCCTGACCACTAGACCACCCGGTCACGGCGGAACTTGACAAATTTTCTCATGTATATGCAATCTCTGAATTTGAAACGGCTGGGCGCCGTTGACCATACTCTAAGGGCATGCGCAGTACGTGCTTGCACCTCCTATCCGAATCTCTTACGTGATTCTGGTATAGCGAGAGAGATGGTGCTGCCATCTATGAATCTTGAAGCAAATCAAATTATGTTGTTCAATATTTTTTTGATTTGCAATTTTTAAGTAGTTACACTACTATATATAAACTGAAAATAGATGTCATATACTTCAGAAAAAGTGACCAAACCCTCCGGTGTCCGAGGCCAGATTTGAACTGGCGTCTTCAGCTTTCGCGGCTGACGTCCTGACCACTAGACCACCCGGTCACGGCGGAACTTGACAAATTTTCTCATGTATTGCAATCTCTGAATTTGAAACGGCTGGGCGCCGTTGACCATACTCTAAGGGCATGCGCAGTACGTGCTTGCACCTCCTATCCGAATCTCTTACGTGATTCTGGTATAGCGAGAGAGATGGTGCTGCCATCTATGAATCTTGAAGCAAATCAAATTATGTTGTTCAATATTTTTTTGATTTGCAATTTTTAAGTAGTTACACTACTATATATAAACTGAAAATAGATGTCATATACTTCAGAAAAAGTGACCAAACCCTCCGGTGTCCGAGGCCAGATTTGAACTGGCGTCTTCAGCTTTCGCGGCTGACGTCCTGACCACTAGACCACCCGGTCACGGCGGAACTTGACAAATTTTCTCATGTATATGCAATCTCTGAATTTGAAACGGCTTTTTTTCTGAAGTATATGACATCTATTTTCAGTTTATATATAGTAGTGTAACTACTTAAAAATTGCAAATCAAAAAAATATTGAACAACATAATTTGATTTGCTTCAAGATTCATAGATGGCAGCACCATCTCTCTCGCTATACCAGAATCACGTAAGAGATTCGGATAGGAGGTGCAAGCACGTACTGCGCATGCCCTTAGAGTATGGTCAACGGCGCCCAGCCGTTTCAAATTCAGAGATTGCATATACATGAGAAAATTTGTCAAGTTCCGCCGTGACCGGGTGGTCTAGTGGTCAGGACGTCAGCCGCGAAAGCTGAAGACGCCAGTTCAAATCTGGCCTCGGACACCGGAGGGTTTGGTCACTTTTTCTGAAGTATATGACATCTATTTTCAGTTTATATATAGTAGTGTAACTACTTAAAAATTGCAAATCAAAAAAATATTGAACAACATAATTTGATTTGCTTCAAGATTCATAGATGGCAGCACCATCTCTCTCGCTATACCAGAATCACGTAAGAGATTCGGATAGGAGGTGCAAGCACGTACTGCGCATGCCCTTAGAGTATGGTCAACGGCGCCCAGCCGTTTCAAATTCAGAGATTGCATATACATGAGAAAATTTGTCAAGTTCCGCCGTGACCGGGTGGTCTAGTGGTCAGGACGTCAGCCGCGAAAGCTGAAGACGCCAGTTCAAATCTGGCCTCGGACACCGGAGGGTTTGGTCACTTTTTCTGAAGTATATGACATCTATTTTCAGTTTATATATAGTAGTGTAACTACTTAAAAATTGCAAATCAAAAAAATATTGAACAACATAATTTGATTTGCTTCAAGATTCATAGATGGCAGCACCATCTCTCTCGCTATACCAGAATCACGTAAGAGATTCGGATAGGAGGTGCAAGCACGTACTGCGCATGCCCTTAGAGTATGGTCAACGGCGCCCAGCCGTTTCAAATTCAGAGATTGCATATACATGAGAAAATTTGTCAAGTTCCGCCGTGACCGGATGGTCTAGTGGTCAGGACGTCAGCCGCGAAAGCTGAAGACGCCAGTTCAAATCTGGCCTCGGACACCGGAGGGTTTGGTCACTTTTTCTGAAGTATATGACATCTATTTTCAGTTCTAAAAGTAATTATTTACAACATTTGTATTTTATTTAAGTAATACACCGTGTTTTTTTTATTTCCGATAAATTCGACACGTCGCTTAGTACATTAACAGCAATCACCTCGTATATGGGTTTCTTTTTAATTCGAAATGAGACTTTTTTTTACTTTTTCATACAAACTAAATCAGAATCGTGTTGATCACAAGTGTGAGAGGTCCTTTAGCGTTACACAAAATGTTAAATTTCAATTGTGACAGCTTTGACTTCACATCAATGACAACACTTACCAAATGTACATAAATTATTAAATCATATTTAAAATACTTTAAAAACGGTACAGGTTTAAGAAAGTAACTCTATTTGATCTGAAGAATTAGCTCTTAATGCTATCGGAAATCAATAAAAACACGCTGTATAATTTGATATTTTTTCCATGCTTTAGAACTTCATTGTACCAAAATAACAATTTAATTTATCTGCATACTCTACCACTGACAATGTCATATCATGCATTAGTTCAAAAATGACATATGAGCTTAATCCCTTTCTAAACGCGGTTTGATAATATATGGTTTCTAACGATGGGTTGTACCACGTATAACTAACGAACTGATCAACGTTAAATATGGCGACGGAGCTGTCATCCCATAGAAAACTGTCAAATTTTCCATACAAGAACTTTTTAACGATGATGTTGACGTTACGGTTTGGTGCAACCGGCCCTAAGGGTTAATTGCACCTAACCGTCTGTTAAAGTCAACGTCATCGTAAAAAAAATCTTACAGTATGAAAAGTTTGACAGTTTTCCATGGGATGACAGCTCCGTCGCCATATTTAATATTGATCAGTTCATTTGTTATGCGTGGTGCAACCCACCCTAAGTCTAAATTTAACTACCCAAAAAATTTAACATATAGTCTGGCTAACCATTTCAGTCAGTAGAAAAGCGCGGCAAATTCAAAATACGTACATGTGGCAACCCTTCGTGATGAGACACCGTATTTCATGACGAACATTTTAATTCACATTTCTTTTAAAATTGAATTTGTTTCTAGTGCATTTCACTCTCTCATCTTAAGCGCGAGTCGGATAGAACTCCTGCGACGTTCTAAATTGAATTTAAATTTATTTTTAAGGCATATGTTAATTGCCTCAACCAGATTATCTGTTGCAATTGATGACGGATCAGACGAAATATATTCGTCTCCTTTTTACACACCGTAAATGTCACCTAATGAAAGGGGCGGAAATACCAACTAAAATTAAAAAAACAAAATTTGATGATCATTGCAGCTTTTTTCACTGATTCTTAGTGTTGTCATACTTTTGTTCGCTGTACATCGCTACTGCGTTCGTTGGCTGGCCAGACTATAGAACCCTGTAATATTGGGTCAGCGACTTGATGATGACGACTTGTTCCGTGAGTTCTTACCATCGTAACTGGTGTGGGACACGATGACGGCGCGCGCGAGCTGCTGCAGGCCGAAGGGTTCCGTCCGCGGCAGCGGCGCCGTCAGCATGGGCTCGAAGAACATCACGCACGCCGGGTCCTGACAGGCAACATACGATATCGTGTTCAAAGCCTGACCAGAAACATATGATCATGCGCCATGTTGCAGAATTTCATTGGAGGGGCATTTCACGCCAAGCGGGCAGCGAAAAACATGTCAGGTTATAGAATTTGTTGAAATTTGCAGCATTTATACTTCTCGTCATCCTGAATCGATGTACATTTTTAGTTTTTTTTTATTCGACGCTGTTTCCGGTTTAGAAGCATTTAAACATTGAAGGAAATTTGAGGACTGGATTTTTCAAAAGCTGTTTCGGATATTACCGAATAAAATAAAAAATATGATTTGTAAGGTTTCTCATAGAATATAAGCTGTTATTTTTTACAGTTATAATAACTTTGAAATTTATAATTTTTTTCATACAAAAAACCGGAAGTAAATTTTTTATATGAATTTTTGACTAAGTTCGGTATTTAAAAAAAAAATTTTTTTATCTTAAAACGTAGCTTGTAGTTCATAGAAATGACATGAAAATTTTGAGAATGGGATTCGCAATAGTTTCAAAGACACAGGAACATAAGTACAAAGGTGCCGCTCAGGGCGCCGTACTGACGATTTCTTAGGTCAATCAGCGTACAGGCAAACGATTTATAAAAATGCTTAATCGTCACTATAAATGGTTTTTTTTCCAATTGAGTTATACCTTAAGTATATGTATGTATGATACCTAAATAGTAGTTATTGTTTACTTTTTAAAGGGTTAATGAAACAGGTTAAGTAATAACAAAATATATTTTATTTTGACACTTTCACAATTTTGTAATTCTCACTGTAACTTGTTCGTCTCACGATGAGATCATCATTGATTGTTGGTATAAAAGCGTGATACTTTTTTGTACCCGGAATAGTCACAGCAGATTCAAATCGTTGTTGCAGAAATTCTCTTTGTGTTTGCAGATCTTCCTTAGAACTGTATAACACAACCGTTTCAGTTAGAGCAGATTTTGCCCATTCGTATAATCTTTTAGGAGTTGTAATTGCCTTACTCGCTGGTAACTGCAGGCTTGCTCGGGTTGCTAACCTTTTTAAATTTCCACCAACGCCATCGCATGGCCCTTTTCCATGAGCGGTGGCATGAAAATGAATTTCAGCTTCACTGTCGAAATCTTCTTTATAGTGGCATAGATTTATAAAATTAAAACGTTTTTAAAATGTTGCGAAGCCCCGTCTGTACTGTATATAATTTTTTTTACTATTAGTCCTTTATTTAAAAGATACTGGTGTAATTGTTTTTGAAATTCATAGAATGTTGCCGTGTCGTGTTTTAGATCGTTGGAAATCATGACAATACTTTCATGTTTTGTTTGATTTCCCTCCCTGTAGTAATACACCGATGTCAAAATTGTGGCTTGTTCATTATTCCAATGGTAAGATTGGACTGCGTCTTGAATGACAAAGCTATAATTTTCCGCGAAATCACATTGAACAAGAATTTCTCCTTCGGCAAGAGTATCCTTCAGTGTTTTAAAATAAGACGATTGCTGTTCAGCAATATATGCATGCGGCTTCAAAACATCCAAACTTTGGCATAAGTTATCAACAAAATCGTCCGCCGGAAGAATTTGGGTGGTTATCGTGTAACGATCTGTACCTATCCATTGCTCAAACTGCACACTTGTAATTTGATTGTCGTCGAAAACTGTTTTCAAATGTTCGCGGATCTGATTAGGGCCTGGGCATGACGCACAACGTTCGTTGGTGGTAGATTTTGATGTCGTTAAATGACATATAGGTTTTGGGTTTGGGCACATCATCATTCGTAGGCAATCTTTATAGGATGTTAGGTGCATATTGGTTCCTGATGTGAGAGAATCGATATCTCCTCCACTCAACATCAACTTGGCGTTTTGATGATAAATACATACGCAAACAAGATGAGTGCCAGAGTCTCCGGCAAGAATACATTGTTTGGGTCGCAATGTGTAAAATTTAGTTAGACCTATTTTGACGTCGGGATACTCTTTTTTAAATACTTGGTACAGTTCTTCTATGTTACTCAAAATTAATTGTTTTTGGATGTGAGACCTGGTACCGTCGCTTAATTTGACTGAAACAAAATCTTTTTTACCAGGCAGAATACGGCTAACATCTTCTCGAAGATAGAAACTTCTTACAAGATTTTCTATTTCCACGGGTAGCTTGTTACTTCCGCTTCGAGGATTAGGAGTTGTTAACACACCATGTTGATCCACCAGATGTTTTGCCTTGTTGGTTTGCCGTCTCGATGCTCCAAATTCTTCTGCCAGTTTGTTAACGCTCCAAGATTTCGGTGCAATAGTCAGATTAAAGTTTTTGTAGACGCCGACGTGGATGGATCATTAAACTTTTCCTTTAATTGTTTTAAAATTTCGTAATCGTCTGTGTTATCTGTTTGCGACGATTTATTATTGTGCTTTTCCTCAGGAATAAACAATTCGTCTTTGACGGTCTGGGAACATTCACTTGATGTGACGCTACTCTGTGATAGCACAGGATCTGTACCAATTTCTGGTGGAGTTTCGGTTGAAAGGCGTTTCCTGCAATGTTCACAAACATAAGCAGCTGATGAAACTCTCCATTTTGTAGCTAATCCCATTGAAACCTTCCGAAGATTTTTTGTCTTACGATGAACTGGCAAGTGGAATGGATTGAAACATTGATTACCGTAGTAATTCATAATATAAAAATCACTAAATATACTGGGATGAACACAATAACATGTATCGCAACACAAAATAATATTAACTTAATTAAATGGCACTCAATCATAAAAACGCACTGTTCGCAAAGCGGCACAAGCGTCACTGACATAAATAACCGTTAAAACAAATCAAATAAGTCGTTATAATCTGTCTCGCTCTTGCTTTTAACGGCGAGTCCTATGAACAACTAAGTAATATTTAAAATAGATAAGAGATGGTGTTAGTGGTCACGTTTTAATTAATTGATGTTAGTAAATTTAAATATTCTTTAACTTTAAAATTATTAGAATATTGCACATGGATGTATATTATTTACATATATTTACTATATTTAATGTTTATGTGATGTGTATTGGAAGATATATCACTATCATACTTTAAAACGCAAACCGCTACGCAACCCAAGGAACCGCCAGTACGGCGCTCTGAGCGGCACCTTTGTACTTATGTTCCAGTAGCTTAGAAACTATTGCGAATCCCATTCTCAAACTTTTCATGTCATTTCCATGAACTACAAGCTACGTTTTAAGATAAAAAAATTTTTTTTTTTAAATACCGAACTTAGTCAAAAATTAATATTAAAAATTTACTTCCGGTCTTTTGTATGAAAAAAATAATAAATTTCAAAGTTATTATAACTGTAAAAAATAACAGCTTATATTCTATGAGAAACCTTACAAACCATATTTTTGATTTTATTCGGTAATATCCGAAACAGCTTTTGAAAAATCCAGTCCTCAAATTTCCTTAAATTTTTAAATGCTTCTAAACCGGAAACAGCGTCGAATAAAAAAAAACTAAAAATGTACATCGATTCAGGATAACGAGAAGTATAAATGCTGCAAATTTCAACAAATTCTATAACCTGACATGTTTTTCGCTGCCCGCTTGGCGTGAAATGCCCCTGGAACTAATTTCTTTTTTTTTTCTTTTAATTAATGGCTTTTACTCCTCGCCTATTTTAGCGTACACTTAGGATTTTATTCATTTTCGTAAAATAAAATAAAAGCAACGTTGTTCGGTTAAGGCCTTGTTGATTGTAAAGTGATAGCCTCCTTACAAACACGTGGGTGGCCGGGACCCCGGATAACCGTTTGTTCAACTAAAGGGTGGTTACTCGCGTTTTGGGACTAATTTTTCATTAGCTGCACACTTGTTCGTTAGGTCACCGCACAATAAGCTATCAATATTACACACTGAACTACGTAAATGAGCAAAAAACTATTCCAAAGACGATGCAGCCATCTTGAAGCGTAAACGATTATCCAACAAATTTCTCCATATAAATGAGAATAATAGCGCCCTCTTGACAACAGTCATATATTTCTGGTCAGGCTTTAAAAATTACTGAACAAAACTTCGAGCGCTAAAAAATCTAACTTGCACGCTGCAACCGTTTTTAACAGCTTTATGTTCAGTAAATTAAGAACAAATCGTCTATAACCTGTCTAAAGCGTTTGATTGCGTCAACTATGATACTACTATATGAGATAAAGCTCTACGGCTGTTAACTGAAGGTTATACAAATTGCTAATTCTTACATAAACCAAAGAACTCGCGAAGAAGTAGTAAATTGAATTGAGTTGTTACGCCAGTTAAACTTGGGAGTACCCCAGGGTTCAATTTTGAGGCCACTACTTTTTCTTGCACATATTTTATTTTAACGACGGTTAGGATAGTGGGAATGATATGTAACGTTTTCAAGTCAAAGTTACATCATTGTCGGTTGTCAATAAGGCGTTACTGCCATGTATATTCATTTGAAAATAAACTCTAGTAACAACCGACAATAATGTACCTTTGACTTGAAAACGCAACATATTAAGAAGATTTACCTTGTAATGCTTTATGAACCTGATAACCTCACAAAGTAGTTGTACAGTCGCCATAAAATATATCGGACCGGCCAAGGTACTCAAAAATATCTGAACATGCACCTTATCGCCTTGACAATAGGGGCGTTGTTCAGATATTTGTGACCACTTTGGCCGCTCCGATATATCTGATGGCGACTGTAAATTGAAATGAGTACAGTGTTACGCCTGTAAAACTTGGGAGTACCACAAGGTTCAATCTTGGGGCACTTCTTTTTCTTGTATATATTTTTATGAATAGCACAATAATATGCATAATTTAAAATCTTAATTTAATAAAAGTACCAATATAATGTAATTTGACATGCAATATTATAAATAAATGACTGACTATGACTATGATGATTAACCTTGTAATGCTCTATGAGCCTGGTGACCGTAGGAGCGGCGAACACAGCAGGGTCGTGGGAGTCGAAGCTGAAGCGGTGCTGATAGTGTTCTATCCTGGCGTGAAGCGATCGGCCATATTTGCGGAACGAGACGGAGAATAAATGGTCTTCTTGCGCTGAGTCGCGGAGCAGGAATGTGCCTGTTAACAAGTTGAATTAATAATTTAAAAGAAAAACTAACCGATTTCACTTAAAGTTTCCCCCCAATCTATCGAAGCGAAAGAGTCGTCGACGCGTCGGCAGGCGTCGGCCGAGCCGATCCGAGCCGAATCGTGCCTTGTTAGCTCTTATTGCGTGGACTTAAAGCTTTTTTTGCCACCGGATTTTGCGGAATCCGCGTCGATAGATGGGGGGAAACCCTTAGGCTTCTCCTTTTCCAAGAGCAAATGCCATGCTAAATGGTACTGTAAAAAAACTTAAATCACTGTACGTGTGCCTATAATATAATTTGAAGAGTTCCCTCTGTTTCATCATCGGATCCTGACCTGATGACAATGGGACCGACTCTCATACCTTTTCAAACAAAAAATGAATTTTCCAAAGCGGTCCAGCCGTCTTCGAATAATCATACATACATAAAAAAAATAACAAAAACAAAGATCCCGACAAATTGAGAACCTCTTCCTCCGAAATCTTGAAGTCGGTTGAAAAACGTGAAGCCGGCCACACACGCTAGGTTTTGCGTCTCGGTTTTGCGTGTGCAAGCAATACCAACAGGCAACAGGCAAAGAATATCAATTTGTCTATTTCAAATTTTGCTTGCGCAGGCAACGAGCATGTCATACACACGTTCAGTTATACCTGCACAAATAAACTGTGCAGGCATAACCATCAGTTATAACCTAGCGTGGCCGGCTTGAGGTTTGTGGCGTCATCGGCCTCAGAGTTGTGGAAAACCGTTTCGAAGTAACAAGTTTTTGAAAGATTTTTGTAGGTTTAGTCACGAAAAAATGCGTTTACCTATATATATAGTTATCTTTATTTTATATTTCTTGTTAGAACACAAATAGTCGAATTGAGGTTTTGAAAATACATTTTTTTTTTTTTTTTTTATGAAATAGGAGGCAAACGAGCAGACGAATCGCCTGATGGTAAGCAATTAACGCCGCCCATAGACGCCCGCAACACCAGAGGGGTCACAAGCACGTTGCCGGCCTTTAAGATGGGAATACGCTCTTTTCTTGAAGGTTTGAAGGTCGTATCGGTCCGGAAATACCGCAGACGACAGTTCATTCCACAGTTTTGTTGTGCGAGGCAGGAAGTTTCTCGAGAAACGCACAGTTGAGGACTGCCAACCATCTAAGTGGTGATGATGGTAATGCTGTCGCGTAGGACGATGGCGGAAAGAAGCGGCAGGGATTAATCCGAACAATTCCTCGGAGCACTCTCCATGATAGAGGCGGTAGAAGATGCAGAGCGAGGCTACATCTCTACGCAGCGCCAAGGAGTCAAGCCGATCCGTAAAATCCTGGCAGCCGACAATTCGAGTCGCTCTCCGTTGGATGCGGTCCAGAGGGAGAAGTTGGTACTGGAGCGCTCCCGCCCACAGATGAGAACAGTATTCCATATGTGGGCGTACCTGTGCCTTGTAAAGCTGGAGGCGGTGGGCCGGAGTGAAAGACTGTCAAATACATTTGGGGTATTAAAAAATTACTCAAATTTTACGTTCTTAAACCGCAATATCTTTACAATAATGTTAGAAAATTATTTCTATTTCCACTTTTTTATATTAATTTGGTGTTGTCGAACGTGTTTATTAAACAAATTCAATTAAATATTTTTCACATGCTCTCAATTGGTAGGAAACTAATAGGTTATCATTATCACTATCAGTCAGGTTGAAGGTATGAACTCACGCACACATTGAAGTTTTTACTGTACAGACGTGCCGTGCACACATGAAGTCATCTGAATAGCTACTACTGTAAATTATAGTTTACTAGCTTTTTCCCGCGGCTTCGCTCGCGTTAAATTCGGGGTAACACGGTTCCCCTTTGCCCCCCGGAATGCTCCATACAAACTTAAACCCCCCATTTTAGGGAAGTGGGGGGTTAGAAAGAGACAAAAAGTAGCCTATGTCACTCTCCATCCCTTCAACTATCTCCACTTAAAAAATTACGTCAATTCCCATTTATTATATAAGTATGGATGGGAAAGTGTGTATGTTTGTTTGTTTGTCCGTCTTTCACGGCAAAACGGGGCGACGAATTGACGTGATTTTTTAAGTGGAGTTAGTTGAAGGGATGGAGTGACATAGGCTACTTTTTGTCTCTTTCTAACCCCCCACTTCCCTAAAATGGGGGGTGGAAGTTTGTATGGAGCATTCTGGGGGGCAAAGGGTAACCGTGTTACCCCGAATTTAACGCGAGCGAAGCCGCGGGCAAAAGCTAGTTTATAATATTAGTATGGATAATCTTTATGACAATATCAACATTTTACTCAATGTATTTTACATAGGGCTCCCGGTGGTATCCGGGTCTCGTGTACCCGTTTCTGAATAACACGCTACACGGTTTTCTGGCCCGTTTCGCACGTGTAATTAAGATCCGTTCCTACGGGTAAACGGGTAGCCGAGGAAACGTTTCTTCGTAACTACAAGCGGATCTGGAAACGTCCTTGACCAGTGGCTAGGTGAAGGTACGGGCCGAAACGCGTGGAGTCGTTTAAAAGCTACGAATAAGCAACTAATAAAATAATAAAGTAGGTTTACGATCGAGATGTTTACGTGATAACGTCTTATTGGTGATATAAGTTTTTGGGAAGTAAGGAATTAATGAAGATAACAATTTTTTCAAATTTTAAATTACATCTATCGTTTTATTCACACTTTTGATGATAAATTTCGGGTGTAAAATGACAAGTTTACGATTTTAATTCGATATTCTAATCATTCACACGACGCGACGCGCTCCTTTATCTATTTTTTCCGTATTATAATTATTTAGGGTATGAGTCCAACTATGTTTTTTTTCTACTCATGTACTTTTAGCTGTCATTTATACATTCGTCAACACCTTTATAAGAACATAGATAATACACTCGATGAAAAGTCTATCTAGTCTATTCCCCAAAATAACACTTGTTCTATAAAAGTGCCAAAATAGTATTGCGTAATTGCGTGCAAACACGACTATTAATATAAAATAAATTACTGCCAACCTAAGAAACCTAAATAAACGCAGCGTTTTTAGAAAAAAAAAAACTTTAAAAAAGAAAAAAATTAAAGAACCCCAGACCTACTTCGTAGTTTTTTACGTTTCCCGTTCGTTTGTTGGGGCAAATTGCAAACTTTGAAAGTAATTTAGGTATTTTTACTATCTCTGTAGCTCTTTAATAATTGATCAAATAAAGGCGGTGTGTATTTGTGTTAGTAATGTTAGTATTATTGAAAAATAGTGTTTTAAAAGGTAAAACTTAAATGATTGTTGATTATGTTGACAAAATAACTGCAATATCCATAAAGTTTTCAATTTCGCATTTCATGTAAAAGTAAGTGTATTCGTAGAAAAAGTATTGTATGCAACGTCGTATAAGTAGGTAAAAAAATGTTCGTGGCGTTTTTCTTAACAATTTTCGCCTACGGCTCAAATTGTTACCCACGCCACTCACCTTTTTTGACCCCTCTTATACAACTGTTGCATAAACTACTATATTTAACACTACCACAATTCATTTTTATCATAACATAACCTCTAAATTTCGTTTGTTTACACGTGTCTTTTTTCCATCTTTCATTACTTTTACAAGTTTATTCAAAATGTTAATTGTTAGTAAGTAGGCTATTTTATTCACCTTTTTTTGTTGCAATTGTTGTAACACTTCACTTGCACTTCACATTTTGTTTCACTGTTAAACATTCAACGAAAACTTAACCGCACGAGAAAATCTCCATTCGTTTGTATGCCGCTAGAGTGAGAGAGACGGAAGATCGGTCCACTCACTCGAACGCTATGCCAGCCTCCGCTCGTGAGGATTCCGCGTGACAAGTTTCACGGAATGACTGGCAGCGCTCGAGATGAGACGGGAGATCGGTCCGTCTCTCTCTCGTTATACCTGCGATCGCGCTCGTGAGGTTTTGGTGTGACACAAGTTTCTGAACATGTCACCCGACTAAAACGATTTTAAAGACGTTATCACGTCAAAATAAACCTTATTTGAATCGGTTCTAACTATTTCGGACCCGTTCGGGCCGGTATTAACTACCCGTGTAAACGTGTCTGAGAAAAGTCTTTTGGGAACGTTTCCAAGAGACGGCGGTTCGTGTAAACCGGTTCCTTAACACCGCCGGTCTTAAGTACACGGGTATTCGTTTCCGTGTGTAACGCGTGTAGCGGGAGCTCTGATTTTAAACAGCATATAGAAGTGTGTTGGCGGCAACTGTGAGCTTAAAATAGTTTTTTTTTCATCATTTGGTTTGTTGCTAACTACTACTGTAAAATATGATAGTTCCATATAAGCAAGGATGATTAAGACATGGATGGCCAATGCCTATACAAAATCGCGTTCCTCGAACCTTCAGGCTATACGTCCGTTTTCGGTACTGAGTGCCACAGCGCCATCTGTTGAGTTATTCTGTCAGCGTCAATCGCCGAACAAAATATTAGAATCTAGAATTTATTTATTTAATCTTAATTGCACAAAATAAGATGGTACAAATGGCGGACCTAATGCCATAAGGCAACCAGTCAACCAATGGGCTTAACAGAAAGGTTAAGTAGGAATTTAGTGTTTGTGATGACCGATAGATGACGCTAGTGCTTTAGCCTGAAATAAGGGAACGCGATTTTATATAAGCATTGTCAATCCATGTCTTAATCATCATTGCATATAAGTGTGTTGGCGTTAGCTGTTAGCTTGTATGTAGAATAGAATAAATAAGCTTTCAAACGAGTTTTGTAGTACGGCGTGTCCGCTCTGTGATTCGGCTAAAAAACTTACCTTCAGGCTTATTGTCCAATAGTCGCTCCGCCTCGTAGCGATCCATTTTGCCCCAATAGAAAGAGCAAGCAGTGATTTGTTGCAGGTCTGGGACTAGGCAATGTATGTAGTCCACCTGCGAATAAGTCAAATGAAAAATATATTAAAATGGACACCATATTTCTATGCTATTCCGATCACTTCTTTTTCATTCCATGAAGCAGACTGTTTGAGTTTGTGTCGATACAAACGCGCGTCGACTTTAGGCGATCATTTTATTAATAACATTTACTTTTCATGTCAAAAAAAACATAAAAAAAAAAAAAAAAAAACATTGTTTTTGCTAAATTGACCTTAAGAGGCTGACAACAGCTAAATTCCCTTCCTATCTTTCTCAGCGCGAGTGAAAGAGAAACACTGTGTGCAAAATAATGAATAAAAAAAAACTACGCATTAATTAAAAAAATATAAAATAACGAAGTTTTTAGTATTAGTGCGGTGGAATTTTGTCCTTAGTTACAGACGTATAAGTCAAGAAACTAAAGACATACGACTGTTTAAAGCAAATTTTAAGATGTAACTTTGGAATTATTTACTATCGAGCCGATTTCGTCCAACCGTGTATCGGAATCAACGAAGTTCTTCCAAATATAACGAATAATAACATACTAGTTTTTTTAGTTTCTCAAAACAAATATTTATAGCTAAAAAACTGTTTGAGTAAAGTCAATTTGAAGGTCATCGGGCGTTGTCAGCCTCTTAAGTCACATAATATGTTTTCCTTTTTTTGGTCTCAAAAATGCGTGGTTAAGATCTTTCGGGTTACTCGAGCCCACGGTGTATTCATGTTTTTTTTTTCATGTATCATGAACTCAGTCAGGTGGACGGGAAACAAGCATATATCTTACCTAATATCGCTGGTATTCATCCTCATTTTGAAGTAAAGTCACCGGCAATAATATCTTCTTACATGAAGGTCGCAAAAATATGTGACACGCTCTTATTTGTAGGGCCATAAGAGTGTGTCATATATTTTTGCGGGCTTCGTGTAAGAAGATACTATTGTCGGTGACAGTACCTGTACTCCGGTATGATTATATATAATTAATGTATATGAGTGGTATGTCTGACCTGCGTATGAACTTTGGTGACGCCGGGCGCATGCGGCCCCTGCGCCCGCAGCAGCAGCGCTCGCAGCTCGCCACCCATCACCACCTGCCAGGACACTGGGTGTCAGTACACTGTATACTTGGGGACTGCTTATAAGAATAACTAATTTATTTGCTAGAAATGTGGTACAGAGATGAGGTGTAAATATACAATATTTCAAAATAAACATGCAATTTTTTTTACTACATCATATTATTTACATAGTATTATATCTACTTCATTGCTTACAATAATAAAATAAAACATAGGTAGCCATTAAAATTAATAATAATAACAAGTCAGAATGTCATAGAGTAAATACGTATCGGTGCAGAATGTAGTACAAAATATTAAGTAAATGTCACAGAATTAGTTCGTAAATTTCAATATTTTGACAAAAAAAATCTTGAATTGAATAGAAAACTTTATACAATAACCACTTATGCAATTTCAGTACAAACTTACAGCCTTGGCCAGAAGTGTTAAGCACCCTTGCGATTTTCATACAAAACTGGAAGGTTTAGACCGGCGTTTCTATCATTTTGAAGTTATTTTATCAATTAATTCAAACTGAACAGGCATGTTTTGTTGAAGTTAGAAGTAACTGCATAGAATATTTGCAATTTTTCGCACCGACCTAAATTCGCATTTTTGGGACCTCCACTTTTCATATTATATAGGTACCTTGAAAGTGTTATTAAGTGAAGTTTTTTAGATATATCAATAAAATATAACATTTTACGTCATCGTACATTGTTATGATAGGGAATTAATACTTAACATCAAAATTGTAAACAAAAAAGAGCTATGCTCAACACAAGGCCAAGGGTGTATATAGTATATTCATCATTTATTCAAAGACAACAGGTTTTACATAATAAGCAGGGATCGGAAACTCGGGAGCTATTATACCTAAACTTCGGGCTCAGTACCTACGCCGCATCGATGTTGACTAGTATGGAGGCGGACTCAATTTAATTTTACTAATAAATTTCCCGGGATTTCCCGAAATACCGAAAATTAGAATAACAGCCATACCAATGTATTAAAGTATTTAAATAGACTATTTTAGTTGTTCCTATGATCAAAATACCTATAATTAATTAAGCCCTTAAACGGACGAACACGTGTCTTTTTGATACATTCTGTATGTCGTTAAAACGGCTTGTATGTTGACGAAATTCGCTAAAAAAGGCATAACCCAACGACAATTGATACGTATTAACCATTTTCTGATGTTGCATACAATCCCGGGATCCCGGGATTTAAATAATAAAAAATATTAGTTTTAAGAAGCAGACTCCATACTTGCTTAGCTTTTTTCGGAATTTTGCTAGTTGTAGGTATAATAGCTCCCGAGTATCCGATCCCTGATAATAAGATATAATTTTAAGCAAAAAAGGACCGACTTCACTTAGATTCCACCTTTCCTAAAGTAAATGGCCGAGCTACTGTAAAAAATACTCAAATCAATATAGGTGTGCCTATAATAGTTGAAGAGTTCCCTCGATTTCTCCAGTATACCATCATCAGATCCTGACCTGGTTACAATGGGCTGCCATCTGACCTTCCAATCCAGAGGGGAAACTAGGCCTTATCGGTAATAGATCCGGTTTCCTTACGATGTTTTTCCTTCACCGAAAAGCGACTGGTAAATATCAAATGATAAAAGCGTTACTAAAGTTATCGGGGAACAAACTCTCAAAATAAAAAAGCCGAAATTCCGAGACGTCCCAGTAGCCGAAGTCGTTTGTAAGAACTTCACTTCGCGTACGCTCCGCTCGTTCTATAAATGCCAAGAATCATACCTGGAAATGCGGATGTAGCCGTATGGAGCCATCGCTGGCCTGTGTAAGCTCGCTTCTTCTGCCTTCTTGTGACGACTCGGAATCGCTGCAAAATAGATAGATAGATATAAAGGGTCTGGCCGGACCGCCATAGCAAAATCGCCCCTGGCTGGATTTATTATGCACGATTAATAAGATATTGTTATGCACGATTATTCGTTTTATTAATACATATACTTTTGGTGAATATTATGCCTTAAATGATTACCGTTTGCGAAAAAATTAAAAAAAAAAGAAATTTAGTTTTTATTTTTTTTTCTTTAAAACCACGTATCCGATTGACTTGTTCTTTGGATATTTTATAGATATATTAGGGATACATCAAATTAAAATATAATAACTTCCTGACTTTTTTTTTAAGTACATTTTTTTGATTTAAGTTTTAAAAAAATTTTTTTACTACATATGAGTTAGCGACACCCACCATATTTTCATATAATATCCGCATTTTTATACTCTATTATATATATTTTTATCAAAAATATTGGTTTGGATCAACAACTTAAAAAAAAAAATTTTTTCATAAACAGGGTGGACCAAATTTAACCTTAGTATTGTGTAACACCGGAAGTGGCCCTTTTTCCTCAATTGAAACTGATTATTAAAAAAAAAAAACAAATTAAGAATGTTTTTTTTTTCTTGCACTGGTGGGGAATCTAAGCACACATATATAGCAAAAAAACTAAGTTCAGTTTTATGGTATGGTCAAATCTCATCTGCTCATTTAACTATTATAGGTATGTAACTTTACATTCTCTTAATTATTTCTCCAGTAGGGTACTCAGTATAAGTTTGAGCAAAAAATATACTGAAGAGCTTCCATATACTTACTAGCTTTGTTACTTTTTAATAGTGATTTGTATTGATAGTGTGGTAAAACTTTTAACGAACCAGTTCTAAACTCTATTAAAACTTAATGTATATTTATCCAGCTTAAGTATAGTTTTAGCCAGCTATTTTTTATTGTATTATGATTTCTTTAGCACTGCTTTTTGAGTTTTAAGCCCTATTTCAGTGGAAATAAATAAAATAGACCTAGACATAACCATTACTTTATTTCACATACATTTAAATAACACATAACATATCATCATAAATTCACATCCACACGTTTAGAGAAAATCTTTGTTGGTCTTTTGATTTCTTTGGATTTTGACCTTTGGGAGCCCAAAAGTGAAGATTGTGATAGTTTGTTATCCCATCACGGTCGAAATTGGATTCGTCCGTCCACAAAATTCTCTTCTTCTTCAATATCCGCATTGATTAAAAATCTGCATCTATTCTTCTTGCTGGGTCTCCCTCTTCAATAGCATGTACTGGAGTGTGATACGGATACTGCCGAGCTGAGTGCCTGCATTAAACCACACCTTCCACTGAGGCATACCGAGCCGGTTAGCGACTATTCTCGTCGAAGTAGTACCGTCTGCCCGGAAACACTGTAGATTTCTTCTGCTTCAGCAGGATCCTAACGTCGAGCTTATAAACTGAGGGACTCGTTTCTGTAATTTGTACGTAAAGTGTAGTACCTTTTTTTAAGTTATGCCTGTAAATGTAAACACAAATTGGAGAAAATCCAAAAACTTGTAATTGACAACATTTCATTTTTTTGAGTGCTACTTTTTATTGTATGGCCCGAAAGAACTGACAATTTTAAGAGACCCGTATTTTTTTATTTTTGCGAAAATCCATGTTTTTTAGTGGAAATATCCATTTACATTATTACTTGGGCAGAAAGGGCGTATGTAACAGTCGTCGAAGTATCGGCTAAATGACGTCACATGTTGTGTTTCATACACTGAAAAAAACGTTGAAATAGTTACATTGATTGACATTTACTTAAAAACCATAGCGTGACCATAGTGCGCTTAAACAGTTTGACATTTGAAGCACAAGATAAATGTCAAAACTTAAAATATCTACTGGCCGTGTTTTATCCAACCTCGACACTGGCGGAATCATCAAGCCCTGATGGAGCCATAATACGCAAAGATTGATTGATTAAAATATCAAACCGCTAACTTCTAAAGATATCTTAAGGATTGTTGAAAATGCCTTGCATCCAATATTACCTAATGAAAACTTACAATAGCAACACATCTTTATAGCCCAGTTATTTACTGTTCTACCATCAGCTGAGGGAAGTACTATCTGAGACTATATATATACAGATGGACCTGAGGAGAGGCCCATCTTGTTGTTTTTCTTGCGCCGATGTGTGTCATTATGTTGGTTTGTTTATTATATTGTGTGAGAATGTATATTTTATATTAGGCCACGTTTCCACCACAGATGTGCTAGGTATATGAAGGTATCCGCCTAATGAATAACTGAACGAAATTAAAATAATTTTATTATAATATACCTTTTATTTCTCCCCTGATTAACACATGGTGAATTTTACTTCTCCAGTAGTAACATTCTAAGTACAGGAAAGATATTTAACTTATTATTGACAAGTCATCAGATAGTATTTTGTGCAACAGGTACATAATAAGGGTTCTTAAGATTCGAGGGTCGAAGTTACAAAATGAGGCGAAGCCGAATTTTGTAATAACAGACCCGAGAATTTTAAGACCTAATTATGTACCGTTGCACACGAAACTTTTTCTACGACAGTAGCAAAAACGTAATAAATAAATAATTTTAAAGTTCTTAAGTATCACGAGTACATAAATCAATTTTGTTTTAAGATTTTTCTATCAACTAATAACTTACTTTTGTGCCGAAGTCTTCGGATATTCACTGTGAAGTTTTCTTGTCACTTATTTTATGAAAATTAACATAAACTTCTTGATATTAACATAATATACGAGTTTAAATACAAAAATTAAGCCGTACATTGTGTTGAAACTTTTTAAATATTAACTTTTTGACTAAATGTCATAGACAGACCACGAGTTGGTTTTCAATTGCAAAAAAATATGGCTTCGTTCAAGTAACTCTCAATGCAAAAGCTTACATTAAAGTACTATTATGCTTTTCATAAATATGAAAACTAAATTATTTAAGATATTAATACTTTAAAAAAGACATGATAATGTTTTTATCATAGTTTGTGCAAAAATAATTTCAAGTATAAAAATATAATTTATATTGTAAACAAGAACGAACCCTTTTTAGACATGGTACCTGGAAGTCAGTGTATTAAAAAAACAAAAACAGTTGCACAATATGTTTTGTGTGACTGCTAGCAGTTATAGAAAGTACCTATAGACAAATAGACTTTAGCGCCTTCACTTAAATGATGTAGTTTTAGATACCACTATCAGTCATTTAATTGGCATATAGAAGTGCTGGAGTAGAAAAAAGTACTTAAGGACCTACTTAGGATACAGGTTTAAAAATGACAAATGTCCATACTAATAAAATAAGTACTTTATTTCCTATAAAATGTAATTTATTTACCACAATCAGAAACAACTTTGGCTCGTGACATTTTAATTGATATAATTTTTGATTTTATTTTTTTTGACGAAGCCTGCGCTGTGGATTAGTAATAAAGGTATTTATCTCATTGACATAATTTCTCATTTATTTCAGGACATTTTAACTTGAAAGCCAAATCGTCACAGATTCCGTTTGGAGAAGCACAAACAGTCATCCATTTTAAGATTGTTGGCTTCTTGGAGAAACTCTTGAAGATTTGGGACGTCAGCATCACTTCTATACTGTTTTCGTTTACAAATAGTAAAGGAACATGAGGCTGCACTTAATAAAGGCCTTTGCCAGTTTGTACATAAGAACTCCGCGACAAGTTGTGCCAGGCAAATTATATTTATCCGAGCTTTGCAAAAACTCACACGCGGCAAGCTCCTGCTGTCAGCTTTGACAAATCTTTCTGAGTTTCTCGTGTCTGCTTCGTTGTAGAGGTATTGGTCAATCAATACCCAACCGGGGTATTTTCCGAGGATTCCCTGAATTCCATCGTCAGGTCGTCGTAGAAGAAAGCAGTCCGGCATCCGTGAAAAAGCGAAAATCGTAGTCGTCGTTGAAGAATCCGGGGTCTGTTAGAAAGCGAGTTGTGATCGTCGTGGAAGAAAGCAGTCCAGAGTCCGTGACGAATCGCAACACGTAGATAATTAAATTAATCCAAGGAAACGTAAATTACAAGCAAATATTCGAATTGAAAGAATTAACTGTCAGCTGTCCTGTTACTGTCAGTAGTGTTGTAATTGTCAAAGTTGTCAAACGGAAACCCGGAAGATAACGTTTTTTGACGTCATTTTCCGGTTTACATATTTTGGTGATTTTTCCAAAAATTACTAAAAAAAAATCTAAAAAAATGGTTTTTGTGTTCTACAAATGTATTTCTCGAAATGGTTTTCGATTTATAAAAATTGGAAATTTTGAAATATTGTCAATTTTAAATCCTTTTCTTTGTACAATTTTGGCAAGTTTAGGCATGTTTTTTTACTTAACGTAATCACTGGTTCATCAGCTATTAGACAAATGCTTAAAGTAGTTTATTCACAATTGTTAGTTACTCACGATACGATACGATACGAGTGGTAACCCCAGCCAGAAGTACTTCTGCAAGGACTCGGAAGAGGAGACTACGAGAGGGAGGAAGTGTTAGGACAAAATGGCATTAGGGGCTCGGTTTACCCTCCTGGTTCAGCATAAGTGATAGAGAGCCGACCGAGTGCGTTAGTATCATACGACCCCGACTAAACCACAAATGCTAAATAGGACCGAGTACTCTGAACCCCCAACCAGTAAAGCACCAACTTCTGCCGTCCTGCCGCATGCACCAACAACCTGCCCAAGACACCAGGGCACCGAGTAAATAGGAGTTGGAGTGTAGGCTTGCAGTCGTGATGATAGGAGAGATAGGAGGTTGGAGCCGACCCGAATACAAGCATCGTGAAGCCAGCATGGGGAAGATAGATACTATAATTGGTGTGTAGTAGATACTAGGTGTGTGACTGCTTTAAATCCTGCCTCCCCCCCCCCCCCCCTTAAGTTCCTGCCATGGGTTCTTCTTGTCATATAGTTGTCGTGTTCCTCCTCTAGTTCTGATTCAGTGTCTGTTTTCGGTTGTTTGTACAGTTAGACATCTTTGTTCGCGGATAAGCGTTTTCAGTAGGAACTTGCTCTCTATTGGTAAAGCGAATATAATGGTTG
Source organism: Pammene aurita (assembly GCA_947086415.1). Lineage (NCBI taxonomy): Eukaryota > Metazoa > Arthropoda > Insecta > Lepidoptera > Tortricidae > Pammene > Pammene aurita. The sequence goes on from OX352313.1 coordinate 18,098,657, forward strand.
AGTTTTTGCACGTGTGTCTGTGTAGACGGCGGATTTTGATGATTATCGCAATTTTCTTTCCCTGTGTGATTTGACTAATTTTTGGTACGGGTGGGGAGTTCCTGGTTTCTACAGCAGGTCCTATTTGTCATGGTAAGGGCGGTTAATTTTAGCCTGCATGTCCTGGCTTGTGAGATGACCATTTTTTACGTGTTATTTTCTGATCTAGTTTTCTTTGCCTGTAGAAATCTTGTGACAATTTAAGAGTTTCTTACGGTCGTAGGTTCCTGTAAGTTGTTATGTTTGAGTTTTTACCGTATCTATACAGTAATTTGAGGTTATCTATATTAGGTAGGTATCTATATTTCGTTTAGCAGGATATCAATATATTATTTAAGAGGCTGACAACACCCGATGACCTTCAAATTGACTTTACTCAAACAGTGTTTCAGCTATAACTACTTTTTTTGAGAAAGTAAAAAAAATGTATGTTAATATTCGTTATATTTGGAAGAACTTCGTTGCGTCCGATACACGATTGGACGAAATCGGCTCGATAGAAAATAATTCCGAAGTTACATCTTAAAATTAGCTTTAAACAGTTGTATGTCTTTAGTTTCTTGACTTATACGTCTGCAACTAAGGACAAAATTCCACCACACTAATACTAAAAACTTCGTTGCCTTATATTTCTCAATTAATGCGTCGTTTTTTTTAAATTCATTATTTTGTAAAATTTGCAATGAGCTCCCATACTAATCGTAACAAAGTGTTTCTCTTTCACTCGCGCTGAATAAGATAGGGAGGGAATTTAGCTGTTGTCAGCCCCTTAACAGGCGTCACTGATACATTCGCACATAAAACCACATGACACATTTTTTAAGTATGCAACTAAACAAAAACACTATTATCCAGTTCTGAAGTAAAAAAAAACACTGGTCACTTTGTGATTTATCTAACGTTGAAATTTACTTATTTATTACTTGCACTTTAGTAATTAGCTGTAAATATTAAATAATAACACCAGGCACTCATAAATTTATGAATTGACGCACTATGTAGACCACGCAAGCAACCACATTAAGTAGGTTCAACCACATTTAACACCAGATTAGAGTATGTTGGATGTAATTGTAAACATCAAACTGATACCCTTATTTTCCAAGTTAATAATTCAGATCCATTGTTGGGTACGGCCGGTTTCATGTCGGTTATACAGAAGTAAGTTCGTTTTATAAATGGGAATTCACCAAAGTACCTATTGTTTTTGCCGTTGCGTTTGCTCAATTTCAAGTACACTTTGAAATTCCATACCTATATGTAGGTACATATTCTTAATAGGAAAAGTCCATACTAAGGCCACATACACAACTCCTTGGTTAGTGTGACACACTTGCGTAGTAACGTAAATAATTCAAACTATCGAAATAGTTAGGTATTCGTCGGGTGTACATGTCATATTTAGAGGGCCCTTTTCTTCATCATTGGGCAGGTAGTTTTAGTTTGGTGGCCAGTTAAGTGTTATTTGTTGTTCCATCTTTGTTTTATGACTAGGCCCTTTAACTCTCTCCGATTTCTTGGTAGTAAACTCTTTTGTACGAGTGTAGTTGGTGCTCAGCACATGTTGCGAGTTATATTCACAATTGTTAGTTACTCACAATAGTTATTCACAATAGTTAGGTCGAGAGGCGGATCTTTTTCAAATACAATAAAAAAACTTGAATAACTTGAAAACCAATGAGTTTTGACCCCTAGTTGACTGGACTTAAATCATTGCAACTGAGCTATAGAATAACCCCTTTCAAGGAATACGGCGAATTTCCAATCACCCTGTATGTATCCGAATTATGTATTCGTAATTATGTATTGTAAGGGTTATAAATGTTATAATATATATATAAATAACTTATTTTGACATTGTTGATCCAAACCAATATTTTTGATAAAAATATATATAATATACATATAATAGAGTATAAAAATGCGGATATTATATGAAAATATGGTAGGTGTCGCTAACTCATATGTAGTAAAAAAAAATTAAAACTTAAAAAATTATGTACTTTAAAAAAAGTTAGGAAGTTATTTTTTTTTAATTTGATGTATCCCTAATATTAGAGAATGTTGACTCCAAACACGACTAAAATAAAAAAAAGCTTGGCTAAAACTATACTTAAGCTGGATAAATATACATTAAGTTTTAACTGGTTCGTTAAAAGTTTTACCACACTATCAATAGAAATCACTATTAAAAAGTAACAAAGCTGGTAAGTATATGGAAGCTCTTCAGTATATTTTTTTGCTCAAACTAATACTGAGTACCCTACTGGAAAAATAATTAAGAGAGTGTAAAATTACATACCTATAATAGTTAAATGAGCAGATTAGATTTGAACGTATATACCATAAAACTGAACTTAGTTTTTTTGCTATATATGTCTGCTTCGATTCCCCTCCAGTGCAAGAAAATAAAAAAATAAAATCATTCTTAATTATGTTTTTTTTTAATAATAACCAGTTTCAATTGATGAAAAAAGGGCCACTTCCGGTGTTACACAATACTAAGGTTAAATTTGGTCCACCCTGTTTATGAAAAAATTTTTTATTTAAGTTGTTGATCCAAACCAATATTTTTGATAAAAATATATATAATAGAGTATAAAAATGCGGATATTATATGAAAATATGGTGGGTGTCGCTAACTCAAATGTAGTAAAAAAATATTTTTTTAAACTTAAACTCAAAAAATTATGTACTTAAAAAAAGTCAAGAAGTTACTTTTTTTTATTTGATGTATCCCTAATAATGATCGGCAATTTCTACATGCTACCCTACCCATTCGCTTCGGAGGTCTTGGTATCCGCCAAATTTCCAGTGTCGCCCTGCCCGCCTTTCTGTCCTCAGCACACAGCACGCTCCCTCTGGTTATGAAAATCCTAAGCCCTTCACTGCGCGGCTTCGAGGTGGCGTTCTTGTCTGAGGCAGAAAGTGCCTGGAAATTGGCCTGCCCGAGCCTAAACCTGCCTACGAACAAATGCGTCCAGAGAATCTGGGACCAGCCTATTTGTCAACAAGTGCATACTCTCTTACTAGACTCCTGCTCCTCCAGCTTGGAAAAAGCCCGCATACTAGCTGTGTCGGAACGAGAGTCTGGTTCGTGGCTTCATGCTCTCCCTTCCCCTCACATTTCAACCCTGTTGGACAATAATTCTTTTAGGCTGGCTGTCGGGCTGCGCCTCGGCGCAGACATTGTGACGCCTCACCGCTGCCACTGCGGCTCACCTGTAGATCGTCAGGGGCACCACGGTCTTTCCTGTAAAAAGAGCGCGGGCCGCCTTTCTCGCCACGCCTGCCTCAACGACGTCATCCGTCGGGCTCTCGTCAGCGTCAACGTGCCGGCCGTGCTAGAACCGCCCGGCCTCGCGCGTGACGACGGCAAGCGGCCCGACGGTATGACCCTAGTACCTTGGCATCGCGGACTGCCCCTTATTTGGGACGCCACGTGCGCGGACACCCTCGCACCATCGCACCTGGGGGCAACTTCGCTGAGAGCGGGTGGGGCGGCTGCGGCGGCTGAGGCATGTAAGCGCCGCAAATATATAGCCCTCACTGACAGGCATATATTTGCGGCGTTTGCAGTAGAGACCCTCGGCCCTTGGAGCTCAGACGCCCACCAACTAGTACGCGCTCTGAGCAAAAAGCTAACATCTATTACCGGGGATCATAGAGCTGGCTCGTTTCTCGCTCAAAGGATTGGAATATCTATCCAGAGAGGGAACGCAGCCAGCCTTATGGGTACCCTTCCCTCGGGTCACGACCTGGGGGACCTAGCATAATTTTTAGTTTTAATTTATTTTAATTTTAGATTTAATTTAGTTAAGATTCTATTTATTGTTATTTAATTATTTTTTTTAACCGGACGAAATATATTTCATCACCAAATTTCCCTAATATATCTATAAAATATCCAAAGAACAAGTCAATCGGATACGTGGTTTTAAAGAAGAAAAATAAAAACTAAATTTTTTTTTTTTTTTTTCGCAAACGGTAATCATTTAAGGCATAATATTCACCAAAAGTATATGTATTAATAAAACGAATAATCGTGCATAACAATATCTCAAATCCAGCCAGGGGCGATTTTGCTATGGCGGTCCGGCCAGACCCTTTATTAAATAAAGCACACACTACAGAACACAAAAAACAGAGGTTGAAAAATGCATACCTAAAGGTAAACACTAGTCGAGTATAGGTAACTAATAGTCCGCTTCGAACTGAGAACTCGCGATTTCCTTGCATACGAGATGACCAATATAACAAGACCCATATGATGATTTTTTCGCGCCTTCTAGCTCCCTTCTCGACCCCTTGATCGATCCTGCTCATATACGAACTCTCAAATTATATGTATCTCTGCTACAACCCCAACAAATTTCAAGAAGATCAGAAAAGCGTTACTAAAGTTATCGCGGAACAAACTCTCAAAATTGAAAAGCCATCGGAATGCCGAGATGTCCCACTAGCCAGAAGTTGTATTTTTCTGCAATTAAACTACAGAACTAAATAGCGGCATATAAAATACACTTCATGGTTTGGCCAGGGACTGTTACTTCAAGCATAGACAGAGAGAATCATACTGTTCTCTGTCCAAAAGACAGGTCCAGGCACGTCCACACTAGCCGAGCTGCCTCGCGTGGCAATTTCCTCGCGAGGCAGTGCGTTAGGTGTGGCAACGCCTAATTAAGGAAATCTATCGTAAATCCTAGAAACCGGGTGGATTTACTTTGCCTTAAAATAATAATTATTACATGCTGTTAAGATACTTACGATCTGGGTGCAACGGAGAGAACATATACTTCGGCGGTAGAGTTGTCCGTTGGGTTGTCGCCTTCTGTAAAATAAAATGATTTTAAGAGGCCTTATTCCCAAAACGCGCGAATTTCACGAATTGCTTCATTTTCTTCGATGGCTATGGCGAAAATACTAAGTGTTTTTAAATCAACTATTGATGCACATAATAGTTCATTTCTTTATCTAGACGGCCATCGGAGCAAATATTACATTTTAGCGAGTGAAATATGAAAAAAATTGGTTGTCTTGGAAGGCCTTTCCGGATTTTGCAGTTAGGTGTACCGTTCATTTTCAGATTACGCAAAAAAGGGTAAAAATTCTTATTTAATTTGAATTAAATTCAATTGAGTATATCATGTATGAGACGGCCATGGAAATAAAAATCGAAGATTCATCTTGGATAATCAACAAAATACCTTCTGATTATATGCAAGTTTTGTGATGAAAACACGGTTACATTTAATTTTTTCCACGTAAACCCGATGAATATTTTGCCCTAAAAATATTACCATTGCAAAGTTAAACTATATTTCTATCACGATAAAAAAAAACTATACTATAGCAGTAAATTTCAAATTACTATGAATTTTTAAAAATGACACTTAAATCACACTTCACAGGACACTTTCTGTAAGAATCGTATTTTTGGGTACTTAATAATAATAAACATGGTTCAAAATTTTTTTTTGTATTAGGGGGCGTCCATTAATCGCGTCATATTGTATAGGGGGGGGAGGGGGTCAAGAAAAAATCACCAATGATCACCACAGGGGGGAGGGGGGTCTGGACACATATGACGTGTAATTTTTTTGTTCCTTGTGCTGTACTGTATTATGGTCAATAAAATAAAAATTATCAACTTTTAAATGAATCAATCTGTCAAAAGCAGAGTAAAATTGCACTAGCACTATGATTGTAAATATTTTTTAGTGGCATTTGACATATTATTTTGTGAAGTAGGTTTTTAGGGTTCCGTAGCCAAAGTGGCAAAAACGTAACCCTTATAGTTTCGTTATGTCCGTCTGTCCGTCCGTCCGTCCGTATGTCACAGCCATTTTACTCGGAAACTATAAAACGTATCTTAATAAATATTTAAATATAAGGTGTGTTTTTGTATGCCGCTACTTAGTTTTGTAGTAATAGATATTTGCCGAAAAATATATTTTATGGAGGGGCACTAGTCCATACATGTAGTTATTTGTCAATTTTTTTTTTATTAAATATCGTCATGTCTCGATAGGTCTTTAAAAATAACATTGAGGTCTGTTTGAATATTTTTTATTTAGTGAATATTTTAAGAAAAAATCACCCCGTAAGTCTAAAAAACTTGTGTGTCCCCTGTCACTTTTGAACCGGAGATCCAAAAAAATATGAAAAAAATTGAGAACATTATCGGTTTAGGAATTATTGAGTTATCTCCTAAAACTCGTTTCATAGGCAAATACGACCTTTGATATTACTTTTTTGATAGTAGGTACGAAACTGCGTGGTCCGACACGCACTTGGTCGGTTTTTTTTATTAAAGATAATTTTATTTTATATGTATGTATACAGTTGTTTCATTTTTTTACCCTTTACGTGTACGTACGTTACGTAAGTAGGTTCACGTGTTGGAAAACTGTACTTACTTTAGTTACCAAAAAATTACACGTCATATTGGACAGGGGGGGAGGGGTCCTGAAAATATCACCAAAGATCACCATGGGGGAGGGGGGGGTCTAAAACAAGCCAAAAACGTATGACGCGATTAATGGACGCCCCCTTACTAATACTTCAAACTATCTTATAAATAGCATTTTATGCGGCTTTTTTCATTAATAGAGTTTTTTGACCTTTTAGGGAATAAGGAGCCTTAAGCTTTTCAACCGACTTCAAGATTTCGAACGAGGAGGTTATCAATTCGTCGGGATCTTTGTTTTTTTTTTTGCTATTTTTTTTATGTATGTTCGCCGATTATTCGAAGACGGCTGGACCGATTTGGAAAATTATTTTTTTGTTTGAAAGAGTATACTTCACAGTTGGTCCCATTGTAACCATGTCAGGATCTGATGATGGGATCCTGGAAAAATCGAGGGAACTCTTCAACTATTATAGGCACACCTATGGTGATTTGAGTGTTTTTTACAGCAGATCGACCATTTGGTGTTGGAAAGGTGGTTGCTTAGTGAAGTCGGTTCTTTTTTGTTTAAAATTATTTTTTGCTATTTTTTTTTTAGGTATGTTCACCGATTATTCGAAGACGGCTGGACTGATTTGGAAAATTATTTTTTTGTTTGAAAGAGTATATACTTCACAGTTGGTCCCATTGTAACCAGGTCAGGATCTGATGAATGATGATGGGATCCTGGAGAAATCGAGGGAACTCTTCAACTATTATAGGCACACCTATAGTGAGTAGAGTATTTTTACAGCAGCTCGAGCATTTGGTGTTGGAAAGGTAGATGCTAAGTGAAGTCGGTTCTTTTTTGTTTAAAATTATTAATAATGCTTTTTTTTTTCTTTTAATTAACGGCTTTTACTCCTCGCCTATTTTAGCGAGGTGAATTCTGCCAATGTCAAGGTACACTTATGATTTTATTCATTTTTGTAAAATAAAATAAAAGCAACGTTGTTCGGTTAAGGCCTGGTTGATTGTAAAGTGATAGCCTCCTTACAAACACGTGGGTGGCCGGGACCCCGGATAACCGTCTGTTCAACTAAAGGGTGGTTACGCGCGTTTTGGGACTAATTTTTCATTAGCTGCACACTTGTTCGTTAGGTCACCGCACAATAAGCTATCAATATTACACACTGAACTACGTAAATGAGCAAAAAAACAAAAAACTATTCCAAAGACGACGTAGCCATCTTAAAGCTCAAACGGAAAACCTTAATAATGCTTATTACCTCGGCCACACACTCGACGAGCGGCGTGGAAGGTAGCGAGGGAAGTAGGTAGGCCACACTATGTCTCTGACATAGTGTGGCCGCGCTACTCGTCATGCCGCTCGTCATGCCCACCGCTCCCTATTTTGTCGGTTTTTTGGCGCGAGTCAAAGGGCCGCATATCATAATCGCGCGAGTAGGGCAGTGTGTGGCCGGAGAGGGCAACATCGCGGCAGCGCGAGGGGCATAGTGTGGCCGAGGTATATAGCTCAATGGGGAAGGCGACTATCAAAGTGACATCTCCAACATTGGTCCTTAGAGAAACTATTTTTATTATGGCGCGAAGTAGTTTTTATTTCTTTTCGCGAAAATGACTGAAAGTTTGTCTCTTATTGCTCCGAAATTGAAATCCATCGGTTTCTGAAATACACTAACATTAAAATGCTGCAGATTAACGCCATAGGGAAGGTTTTTGTATAAGAAAAGCTTTTTGACTGCATACTAGTTAAGGACCATTAATCTTCTCTCTTTCTCTTATTCTATGTGTCTCTTTCTATTATTGTATGTGTCTCTTTCTTTTATTGTATGTGTCTCTTTCTCTTATTGTATGTGTCTTTCTTTTATTGTATGTGTCTCTTTCTTTTATTGTATGTGTCTCTTTCTCTTATTATATGCGTCTTTTTCTCTTATTGGACTAATAGCTGGTGACGTCAGATATGCCACAATAATGAGAGCAATGAAACCCGTCTAGTAAAATTGCATTTATTGCTTTATCCGGGGATCTGGCAGCTTTTAATAGGTGGAGGTCAGAGTAACAGACAGTAAAATAGTTAAAAACTGCCGAAGTTGTATTTATAGAGGACGGGGTATATATTTTACACATTAGAACAAAAAACATCGCGTATTATTTCGGAAACAGAAACAGTAGCCAACAAACTATGAATTACATTATACTTCATTCTGGACTACTTTCCCCCATCAGAATGTTTTGGCAATGATATAATGTAATTATTTATATAATTTCTCATAATACTGCATCAAAACCAGTTCTGGTTTTCTTAAAGTGGTTTGCTTTCTTTGACCTCCACCACTTTACACCTGCCAGATGTCCAAATCCAGAAATAAGCACAGTATAACAAACTAACAAAAGAGGTTTTTGTCACTCTCATTATTGTGTCATATCTGACGTGGCTAGCTCTCAGTCTATAATGTATGGAATCTCGAACAGCGCCCTCTACAAAACGTTTTCACCGGCCTTCCCTATTAGACCAGCTATATAAATATGGATCAGGTTATACTAGTGACCTACTCGCGGTAAAAATTGTAGGTTTTATAAACACATTAACACGGCCAAAATTGACTGAGCTGTATTTTCGGTGAATTTTGTTTGAGTCTGTTCGTCTATAATTGACTATATTCTGTCTATGCACTGTATACAGTTTGACATACCTCGGTTCAAGACGATGGTGTCCAGTTCTCTTCGTAGGTCCCTGGCTCCGAGTGTTATTACTGCAGCCAACCTAAAAACATAACACATTGTCAACTTAGCACCACTCAATACTTTGTTTCCAACTGCCGGCTGACTCTGTTGTTTAGTCTGTGAAATTACAACCAAATTATCTGAAACATAGAGTTGATATTCCTTTGTATTAAATTTTAAGCCCTTCCCTTAAAATTTAATACAAAGGAATATCAATGGTTTAATAGTAGATTGTGTAACAAGGGGGCAAAATGAAATATTTACGGCGAGGGCGTGCATTGAATCCCAAACGAAGCGACAAAGCCTATAATATAATCCTGAGCGTAGCGAGGGATTCTAAAGTAGACTCCTAAGCGTAGTGAGGTATTCAAGTGTTAACGCCCAAGGTGAAAATAGTTTTGCTCCAATGTGACACATACTGGCTTTTCACACCACCTTAGAGGTAAATATTTTTTTTTATTGTTGAATCATATTTATTTTAACTTTATATGCGCTTAGTGTGCTTCCTGATTATAATGAATCGATTTATTTAATAAGAAATTTGTTTGTCTGACAACTGACGGACTGCCTGAAAAAAATTCTAATGTCCTAGAACAGAAAAGTGTCACTTTGTTCCCTCCTAGCAAGGAAGAAAAAGCTCTTATACGAATAGGTGGTGTGAAAACTCCATTTCAATAAAAATCACATGCTATTGTAGATTGGGTGGCGCGAGAATAGATGTAAAGCCTGACCAGAAATATATGATCATGCGCCATGTTGCGGAATTTCATTGGAACTTCTTACACTGGCAATAATTTTAATGACAGAATGATTATGCATGTGTGAGTGCATGATAGGCTGTCATTGTCATTGTGGCAGGTTACTTAAATAATAATAAAGTTTTGAATATTACATAGTCAAGAGCGAAACATTGTAAATAGTGTATATAATAAATTGCTGTAAATAATACGCTCGGGAAATGTAACTATTTAGCTGTGAAACATTTTCAAATTAACATCAGAACTGACACGTAAACAAACCAAGATGTCACCATACCATAGAGAATAATACGCTCTATGACTATATTGACTATACTGAACTGTTGCCATATAAGTAAGGGTAATAGCGCCCTCTTGACAAGAATCATATATTTCTGGTCAGGCTTTAGGTATATCCGGTGTGAGTAATAGTACATTACTCACCAAGGACTGTAAAAGAAAGAAAGCCCGAAATCGCAGGTTTGTGACCCGAGCCGCAGGCAAGGGTTGTAAATATGTGATAGAGGGCTTTCTTTTTTACTGCCCGTGGTCAGTACACAATTTTACGTCTCCAGCTGACCATAATGCGAGTTTTACCGTACGCCTCGTGCGGCAAAACTCACATTATGGCCAGGTGTGACGTAAAAGAGTTTTCAACACACCTGCTCGTAACGAGGTTCTTATTCCACCGCTTTTATGCTCATAATCCTAGATATAAAACACGCGTGCATTTCACAATAATTATCCAACTAGTGGAGTAATTTAATAATCCGATCAAGTGACGTTTGTACTGTAGTACCAAGTCGTACGTACGCAGACGTAAATTACGTTTTAAACACGAATTGTCTGTTTTAATATTGGCTGTTTGGCATTATACGTCCGCGCCTTTGCCTCAAGCTGCACGCACATCCAAAATAGAAAATTGCGCGCCATTTATAAGTTAACCTCAAATCATTGTTTATTTGTTAGATTTTTCACGTCGTGTTTTATTAATTTAAACAAATTATATTTTCAATTACTAAGAAGACAACTTTAGCGTTAATTTAACCTCTGGATATATTTCAAAATTGTGATACATCCTAGTAAAATGTCATCATAAAAATCTAGTGAGCAATAAATACGTAAGAAAAAAATACTATAATTTATTGCACAATAAATGTCAAGTCTTTATTTTATGAAATTATTTGAAAAAGAGTTCCAGATACTCAATAACATCACAAAAAAGGTTAGTTGAATTTAATTATCTTAGGTTGGTAAGTACCTCTATCCTGTAAACATTCTGACAATTAATGTATGTATCAAAGTTATTAATTATACTATTCTGTTATTTCCTCGCAAGCGTGTTGAAAAACGTCGTATGAAACGCGTGTGCTTGATCATTACATAAGCTCAGCTTCCTTATGCGCACTCACATGCGTTCGTGCGCACAATATCGCTTCATATGTAATGATCAACTTAGCACGCTTGTATCATAATGTACTAATATGTCACCTGTCATCGGCCATAGCGTCGGACACGCTGACGCGGCGGTAGGCGGTACACACGCAGGCGGGGCGGCGCCCGCGCCGGCGCCGGCACGAGCACTCGCGCGTCGACCATCTGTATACGACATTACTTGGGTCATATCACCGTCCACAGACTACACAGTCATTAAGCTTTTACAAGGAGCACGGGGTCGCCACACATAAGCGCAATCATAATAGGCGTGTCCACACCGGACGCACCGCCTCGCGAGGAAATTGCCGCGCGAGGCAGCACGGCTAGTGTGAACGTGCCTCGCCCGAGGCATTGCGGATTTTCGGCACTAATGCCACAGCGCCATCTGTCGAGTCTGGAGTCGAGTTATTCTGTCAGCGTTAAGCGCCGAATGAAGTATTAGAAACTAGGATTTAGTGTCTGGTGTGACCGATAGATGACGCTAGTGCTTTAACCTGAAAAAAGGGAACGCGATTTTGTATGGATATTGTCCATCCATATCTAAATCATCCTTGCCTCGAGTTGTACTTATGATCTATCTAATGGTTGAGATTATCTGTGGAATACGACATAACTTGCATTATTTCACCGTCACATTACAAGTAACATAGCAATACAACGCACGATTTGATATCAAATCATACCGTAACTTTAACAGATTAAGATTATTGTTCGCACTGTCACTTCAGTACGGCGGTTGGTAGTATAGGGACCATCGACTGTTTGAAAAGTAAACAGAAATAGGCGGGTCCGGTCCGGTCCGTGCGTCAGGTGTAAACCCGCCTAATGACAAATAGGCGAGTCCACACCTGACGCACCGCCTCGCGAGGAAACTACCGCGCGAGGCAGGTCGGCTAGTGTGGACGTGCTTCGCCCGAAGCCAGGGGTCGGAAAGCCGCGGCTCGCGAGCCTTTGAAGTGTCAGTTGTGGCTCTTCAAGTTTCCCTTTTTTTTTTAAATTAAATATTTCAGTAAAAAGCAGAAAACTGCGGCTCGATGAGCTTTCAAAAATTCCATATTTTCCGCCATCAGGCTCTTTGTCAAAAAAGTTAGCCGACCCCTGTCCGAGGCAAACACACGCGCGGCCACAATGCCGCGGCCGAGGCACACGGCCACACTAGCCGAAGCTCGCGGCAATTTCCTCGCGAGGCCGTGCGTCAGGTGTTGTCACGCCTAATGATAATAATGAATTAATGACAAATAAAGTCAACATTAAGTTATTCTTTCCAAAATTTCGCGAAGGGTTGCTTGAAGAAGCATCATCAATTCATCAGTCCGCGATTGATTAACCCTTTAAACCCAGGCGTAGTACAATCCACATCCGTTTCCATTGAATTTCAACCTTAACCTTTCGATATAAGGTTCAAATTAGGTTGTACTATAGCAAAATATAATATAAATTTCAATTCATATAATAAATGTACACATTGATAGCCCGGCTTGTGCTATACGTATGTTTAGCCGTGCGATGGCCAGATCATTCTATTTATTATAAAAATATAGACATCTATTATTCAAAGGATCACAATGACATGTTGTTAGTAAACTCCAGTGGGGATTGTTTTCTATGGACACCGGCTTGGTTTTACATTAGATCTCAATACTTTTTTTAACAGCCTAGTCGGTAGCCTATGAAGCAAGAAGTCCCGGGTTCGAATCCTGGTCAGGGCATTTATTTGTGTGTTTATCACAGATATTTGTTCCTGAGTTATGGATGTTTTCTATGTAGTTATTTAAGTATTTATCTATATTTATATATTATATATATACTAGCTTTTGCCCGCGGCTTCGCTCGCGTTAAATTCGGGGTAACACGGTTCCCCTTTCCTGATTGCCCCCCGGAATGCTCCATACAAACTTCCACCCCCCATTTTAGGTATGTGGGGGGTTAGAAAGAGACAAAAAGTAGCCTATGTCACTCTCCATCCCTTCAACTATCTCCACTTAAAAAAAATCACGTCAATTCGTCGCCCCGTTTTGCCGTGAAAGACGAACAAACAAACAGACACACACATACACTTTCCCATTTATAATATTAGTATGGATCGTCGCCTAGTACCCTCAACACAAGCCTTATTGAGCTTACCGTGGGACTAGGTTGATTTACGCAAGATTGTCCCATAATATTCATTTATATATATTTGCAGTACGAGCTGCGTTGCAAGACTGGCATTTTTGTACATGCAATGTTTTTGATGGAATTCCATTATCTGGAACTATCGATTAGTGTAGCCCAAGCAAGGGCCGACTTGGCAAGTCCCTGGAAAAAGGGGGCAAGGTCGCCCTCGTACCACCTGGAGGCGCACAGTTGAGAAGGAGGCTGCATCAACTGGCATTGGTTGGACGGAGTTGGAGGAGGCCGCACAGGACCGTGACCAATGGAAATCTCTTCTGAGAGCCTATGTCCCTGATGAGGGACAACAGGATATCATCATCATCAGGGTAAATTTCACAAGCGTTTTAACCGCCAGTTCATTTGTTTTACGAATATATGACATAAAAGTTGTTCGTAATTCGTATAATACGTGTTTAGTTCGTAGATAACACACAATTTGAGAAACATTTTGTGTTTTTCATAAAGTATTAGCAACTTTTATGTCATAAATTCGTAACACAATGGAACCGGTTTGAAACGCTTGTGAAATTTACCCATCATCAGCCGTGTCCACACCGGGCGCACAGCCTCGCGAGGAAATTGCCGCGCGAGGCGGCTCGGCTGGTGTGGACGTGCCTCGGCCGGGGCGGCGTGCATGTTTGCCTCGGCCGCGGCCGATCGGCTCGGTGTCGGTATTTCGGCACGCTCAAAGGCGCCTCAGTCGTTGTCCTCGCGAGGTTCTGGACGTGTTTATTTGGTGCGCGTGGTTATTTTGTTCCGTGCAAAACATTGAGCAACAGGAGATTAAAATAATTAAGCTGATTAGATGAACTTTTATTTGTTTACTTATTACCTTTACATAATCCTTTAGATGTTCTATGATGGCATCACATTTCACTTCTGGTACATTTTTTGATATTGATTGTTTGGATATGCGAAATAAATATTGGAGACTGGTGTAAGATCCCCTGTTGTCAAGTATCGTAATGTTACAAGCACTTTCTCCCTAACGGTGATCGATTCTCTAAACTTTGTATCTTGCCTTTTTAGTTTTGTATTTAATTGTAAACACAACAAAAACTCTAGTTGTTCTTTTTCAATGCGTCCAATATTAGTCTCTAATCCAGTTTCTGTTAATTCTCTGTACACCCGGTTTCCGTATTGGGATCTAGATTTATATAATGAGCTCACCCAAAATCTCTTTTACTTTACTTCCGCCGTTTCTTTTTATAGCTTTAAAAAGCAAAATAAACGTAACAACAACCACGACAGTAATCACATGTGACGCCATTTTGAACAATTTGAACAGCTGACAGAGGGCCGCCATCTTGCCGAGCAATTTGGCTCGGGCTTTCCTCGCGAGGCAAACTTCCCTACTAAAAATCTACACGAGCACGCTGCCGCGCGAGGAATAGTCGTTTGCTTCGCGAGGCAATTTCCTCGCGAGGCTGTGCGCCTTGTGAGGACACGCCTATTGATTAGTGTAAAAGGTGAACTCACCTATCCGTGACGGCGCTCACGTATCTCTGCACGCTGCTAGGGGACTCCACGTAGCGTCGTCGTTCGAAACCGCAGCCGCATGAGCATTCCCCGCCTGGAACAAGCATTTTATTATTATTTATCTACACTCATATTGTAAGTCCTCTAAAAACCGTAGGCCATGACCAGCATTACAACAAACGATTTCACTATGATAAGTTTCTTATCTGTGGCAGTAATGTAATTTTAACTTTACATGCTCAAATATTGTTATGTGTTTCAAATTTGGAACAGCTGTCAAAACCAACACAATTTCACTGGGTTTCTATTCTAGTACCCATAGATTTTAAAATGTTGTCGATACGAAACGTCAGTACGATATATTTTTTGACATAAACCACACGACATTTTGATCTCGGATGACATGAGAATAAGGACTTCGTTCGTTGGCTAATATTAAAAAGAAACTCGCGACAAAAGTTTGTACATATATATATTTCTCTATGGTTTGTACGGCCGCCATTTCTGTTATCAACTTGTCAGTGTTATCATATCAACTTGTTTGTCGAAACATTTTTAATTGCGAAAATGTAAATGTTTACTATTAACTACATTATAATAAATAAATATACTTTCCTTATCAGTTCTAATTTATTTATTTTTATTAAGCTTACAACTGTGGGTATGTTTCAGCACTTGTATCTATCTACCTAGTAATGCAGGTCAATTGCCTTCGGCTTCTGAACCCATCTTTGAGTACTTGCAATATGTGTGTAGATAAAGTAATGTATGCAACTGTACATAATTAGGCCTTAAAACACTCGTGTGATTCTATAATGAATGAATAAACCCGACTCGTGTTTTAAGGCCCCTCATTATGTATCAGTTGCATAAACTACTATATTTTATGTACTAGTAGTCCGCCTCGAACTGTGAACTCGCGATTTACTCGCAAACGAGATGACCAATGCAGGTGATTTGTGGAAAAATACTGGTGATCCTGGGCATAATTGGTATCGTGTTGCGAGTAAGAGAAACCGGCCAAGTGCGTGTCGGACCACGCATAATGGAGGGTTCCGTACCGGCTATCGAAAAAAATTATATCGCAAAATCGTATCTGCCTATGTACGCAGTTTTTTGGAGATATCTCAAAAACGTCTAAACCGATAATGTTCAAAATAATTTTCGTGGAAAGAATATTCAAAGATGTATCTTCTTGAATTTTTTCGTAATTTTTGGACTTACGATTCAAAAGTTACATAACTTTATTGACTTTCGGAGTAATTATTTCTGAAAATATCTACTTAATCAAGAAATGTGCAAAGGAATCTCAATGTTATTTTTAAAGACCTATCGATTGATATGCATCATGTTGACATTTGGGAGAAAAAAATTTTTTGACAATTTGTTACATGTATGGAGTGTCCCCCTATTTTTTTTTCAGCAATTTCAGTACAGAACTAAGTAGCGGCACAGAAAATACACCTTATGTTAAAATTTGATAAAGATACATAGTTTCCGAGTAAAATGGCTGTGACATACGGACGGACAGACGGACATGACGCAACTATAAGGGTTCCGTTTTTGCCATTATGGCTACGGAACCCTAAAAAGTAGGCGAAATAGCTTTTGCGTTATTGGGTTTCGTCACGTAGTCAATAAATATGCTCAAATCTCGAGCTTATTCTAACCCGCTTCTATATTCAAATGTGGTGTATCAAGTCATATTATACTTATTGACGGGTTTAAATTATAGGTTTGCACGCACTCTTGGCGTCACACGGCAAGTGTCGAGTTAATAAAGGCGTATATAAGCCAAATTATGTATTTTTACTTCCAAAACATCATTAAAAACCATGTGTGAGTTACTACGTCACAACTAGGGGGGATTTTGGCAATTACTACGGATGGTCAACGAGGCGGGGGGTGTAAAATTGTAAGAAATGGGTCACGTAGTCTGGGTACATTCCCCAAGTTATCTTGAGATTCAAACACAGACTACACTTCTCAAGTACTCATTATTAAGCTTTTACAAGGAGCGCGGGATCACCACACATAAGCGCAATTTTATTCGTTAATTTCTACGATTCGAACAGCACATCTCAATAGTATTCTACACCATTTTGTAGTATAACAATCCCGGTTAGTCCCTATAACTTGATTTTTGTGGATATTTTTAATTCACATGAGTAAGGCCGGAGCCCCACTGATCAAAAACGTTAACTCAAATGAAATAAGCGGTCGCGCTCTCATACTAAATTAGTACGGGAGCGCTGAAGTGTGGTGACCTCGAGTTGACCTCGAAATGATCTTCCAAGAAATACTTACTCTTCCTCGATGTTTGTTGACCCATGGTTCTGTCCTATTTTCACGATGGGAGGTTCGGCCAGCGAACTATCATCTGCAAAAGAAAAAAGGCATTTATATAGAGCCGGATTAGCCTTCAGGCAGAGTAGGCAACTGCCTAGGGGCCCCACATCGGCCAGGGGCCCCGGTGTGCATAGAGGAAAATGAAAATGTTTCAAAGAGTGAAATATTAATTGAAAAAATATTAATTATCGTCTAGGGGCCTCGCGTGGGCAAAGAAGATATTGAAAATGTTTCATAGAATTAAATATACCTTACTGACTGACTTAATCTATCGACACAATTTTTTTTGTCATACGTTTGCTAAAAAGGGGCCCCAACAATTGCATTGCCTAGGGGCCCCAAAGTGCTTAATCCGGCCCTGCATTTATAGGTATAATAAACGAATAGAGATTAGGAAGTCGCCCACTCAATAGACGCTCTACGCTAGCGTCTTTTTAGTGTCGGCATCTAGGCTGCGCTGTACGCCATGGCGACGCGACGCCTTTTGTGGGGTTTGTGTAAAAGCAATTTTTTTTTTTTGGGAAATACTTTTTTTTTTATACCACAACGGTGGCAAACAAGCATACGGCCCGCCTGATGGTAAGTATGGACGCCTGCAACTCTAAAGGAGTCACATGCGCGTTGCCGACCCTTTACAAAAAGGAAGATTCACTGTGTTGATGGCTAAAGGAACAAAAAGGTCCCTCATCGTCAACACACTGGGTCCTCTTTGAGCTCTTTGGCAACCTTACCAGCAGGAACACAACACTATGAGTAGGGTCTAGTGCTATTTGGCTGTGGTTTTCTGTAAGGTGGAGGTACTTTCCCAGGTAATTCCCCATCGAAAACTCACAAGCAAAAATTAGATAGTAATGAGAAAATCCTCAAGAAAAAATACAGTTGTTATTATTGTTTGAAACTATGTTGGACTTTAAGCTAACTTATAATATGTGCACAGAGTTTTGGTTTTCAACATTAAATAGATATAGTATTATACTATTGCACTATAATAAAATTGCCTAATATTATCAGGGAATGTTACTGGTATTACTAAAAACCGGCCAAGTGCGAGTCGGACTCGCGCACCGAGGGTTCCGTACAAACCTGTAGGTATATAGGGGTAGTAACTTTAAAATTATTAAAAATATTTTTATATGATGTACCTAAAAATTTACGGTTTTCGCAATTTTTCCTTTATCTGTGCTATAAGACGTTGCTTCGTATCAAATTTCAAGATTCTGAGTTCACGGGAAGTGCGAGTTTCGAAAATTGCGGAAATTGGCGCATAAACGGCTGTATCTTTTGATTGCGTTGGCTTAGAAGTTTGATTTTTTCACAGTTTCAAGGGACAGTGGACCTGAGTATTTGATATAAGTTTCAGCTTGATACCTCCACGCGTTCCTGAGGAAAAGGGTCTTGACAGACGGACGGACGGACAACAAAGTGATCATGATAAGGGTTCCGTTTTTTCCTTTCGAGGTACGGAACCCTAAACATCAAAATAGCGCACGATTTTCGCAATGTTTACGTGATATTCTGAAATGTAATTTAGGTAAATGTAATAAATTATTAGATTATCCGAGAAGTATTCAAAAATATTCATTGACAACCGAGATACCGAAATTGAATACCGGTTCATTTGTATGAAAATAATACCGAATATTATATCATATAAAAACAATGTTTTTGGCTAATTTTGAGTGGTTTCAACATGAATTTGTTGATGTAACACTTACGCAATCTCAAACTGAATTTAAAATAAAAATTAAGATTAAAATGTATGTATTCGTCAGATGGCAATGGTTACAATATGGCATTATGCTGTAACCTACAGGAAAATAGCATTATTATGACAACCACTAAAACCGCAGAGTGGATACCATATTATCCTCATGAAGATGGTTGATATGAAATATTAAATTGTATAACATAATTTGTATGGTATGATCAACCAGCAAACTAGCTAACATGTATCTACAGTCACCAGACGGTCGTCGGCCGAGGCACAATCACACTAGCCGAGCTGCCTCGCGCGGCAATTTCCTCGCGAGGCGGTGCGTCAGGTGTAGACCCCGCCTATTGACCTACTACGCGCGGCAAACACCTCCACATTGCACGCGGCTGTTGCGAACATACGCGCGTAATCTGTACGCAGCTTTAGCTATGGCAGGGGGGTTTCACTACGCAGTTTAGGTACATTTAGCCGGCGCGCCTCCCGGGCAGGCGCCGCAGGCGTATGGCAGTGGACTGCCGCTCGGCTCGCACGATAGTCGTGTCACGTGGCGCTCGCGCAAAATTGAAAATACACAATGGCTTCGAAACCTCGATCTAATCCGTATAAAAGATGTCTAAACGGAAGAACAAGGAAGCAAAAATAACATTTTTAAATTCCGGACGATATTGAAAGGTCCCGAAGTCCTTTCCTTTAACTAGTAATAGTTATAATAAACATCCTTAATTTATTGAATATCGGTTGCCCAGAAACAATATTAGGAACTGACCGACATATTTTCAAAGGAATACGGCTGTGGCATACCTACTTCCGTGAGAATCTGAAATAATCTCTATAAAAATTTCTATCTCTGAATAAAAATTTCATGTTTACAGAATCAACGTTTGTAATTCCTACATATTTATAGGTACAAAAACAAGTGACAAGTTGACAGCCCCGTGCCGACACTCACAGCTCGGTTATAAAACTGCGGCGCGCAAAGAGGATTCACGGTTCGTGCGCGGTTATAAGTTATAAGTTTCGATTTTGTTTGCAGGCGGCGAGTATAGGTTTAATTTTATA
The DNA here is from genome assembly GCA_947086415.1 of Pammene aurita. Taxonomy (NCBI): domain Eukaryota; kingdom Metazoa; phylum Arthropoda; class Insecta; order Lepidoptera; family Tortricidae; genus Pammene; species Pammene aurita. Next base: position 18,118,761 of record OX352313.1, read on the forward strand.
CCGAATTTTCTGTATGGTAGTAGTGTTACTATTAATTATTCTGTGGCTATGGTGAATCAGATTATATGAATACCTAAAATAATGTCTACACTTTCTAATCAGAAGCAAGAAACAAGTTTTCTTTATATTTGACTAATTGTAGGAGGATCACACATACAGGATGGACTTTCTAAATGGGTCAGTAAGATAATTATGATCTCTTGATATTTATCGCCGGTATGGATTTTTTTCTATAAATTCACGCGCGATATTATTTTTTTGTTCCTTCCGCCATTACAAATTTTGGGTTATTAATCAAATCGATAATTATCAGACATATAAATCATGATAATTATCATGATAATTGTCATTGAGAATTATCATTTCGAACCCTGCTACAAGGTCCCATGATTCCACGGGAAATTAGTCTTTAATTATAATTAACAACAATTAAAAATTGCACAATTTAAAAAAAAATACAGTCAGTGAGAAAATCAAAATTCTTCCAAACTTTTTTTATGCCAATAGAACCTAATTCCTATCCTGTGAACATTTTCACATAACATCATAGATTCTGGTAGCTGCCCTAAGCCATTGAGCCAAACACTGAGCCATTTCAAAAATCACTACATAGTATAAAACAAAGTCGCTTTTTTCTGTTTGTCCCTATGTATTGCAAACGCTGGCTGAGTCCTAAGAGATAGATCAAAATAAATAAATAAATAAATATTATGGGACAATCTTACACAAATCGACCTAGGCCCACGGTAAGCTCAATAAGGCTTGTGTTGTGGGTACTAGGCGACGATACGATATATATAATATATAGATATAAATAAATACTTATATACATAGAAAACATCCATAACTCAGGAACAAATATCTGTGATAAACACACAAATAAATGCTCTTACCAGGATTCGAACCCAGGACCTCCTGCTTCGTAGGCAGGGTCACTACCGACTGGGCTAGGAGGCCGTTAAAAAATGGTTGGTGTTAAATAATGTACTACAGTATTGTACATCTTCTACACATCTACACAAAAAGGAACAATAAATACTTTTTTAATTTGAAACTTTCTCAAATTTTATTCTACAAAAGTTAAAATTATTTATAAATATAAGATTTTTGTTTTTTAATTTGTAATATCGTTTTTTTACCAAATTATAACATTAATACGAGCTTACTTAAACTACTGTAAGTACTTATATTTGACGAAAAATTAAACCAATTGTTAACATTTTTGCAAAATTAAATGTGCTTGTGGCAGTACTTCTGCTCAAAATTTTGCAAAGTGTTCTTATAAAGTTTTGATTGTGTTCCTCTTAAAGCATCTTTCCGACATACCACCCTTTTTGTTTTGTTACCAATATGGTTCATTACAGCTATAAACTTGTGGTAGTAGGTAATTAGTGAATTATTAAAACATAATAAATTGGTGCATTAACACAGTAAACTTAAATATAAATCAAAACTAATCTTAACTAAACAACCTACTAAAATATACGAAACTAACCAATCCCCCCGCGGCATGGTACTGTAGATGCTGGCAGCATTCCCTCTCTGTATGGCAATACCAATATGTTGGGCCAGGAAGCTGCCAGCTCTACGGTCACCGGTGGAATCCACTAGCTTCTTAGAAATCTCTTTGAAGAGAGCTTGGGCACTAGGACCCCACGGGCCGACATGCATACATATACAACTGGTGGACCAGCGGTGATAGGTTCAAACGTCAAATGCGAGTGTGTGTGCAAGAGACCGCGACTTATTATGGAATCACAGTTTAATCTTCTTGGGATTATGCCTCCTTATTTTTTTGTTTATGGATAAAGGTCAACTGATTAACTTGGAGGATTGGTGAAGTTATAAATAGGTACTGTCAGTTTCTGTAAGAAATTTAATAGATCTACAACCACATTCAACAGTTTGTATGATCAAAATTGTTGACAAACTGTGTAATTACATTCAAAAATATAAATATACCGTTTTATATGATACAGCAGGTGCACGGAACTTTGTTAGAGACATTAAAAGTTATCATAATCACTCATTCAGTTGCAGACCAACTTTTTTCAACAAATACAAGTTTGAACAAGTTCAATAACCTTTAACACATAAGTATAGAAATATCCTTTGTGCTCAAGAGTATATGAAAACATATTTTTGCATGCGCAAATGTCACACAAACACTAATAAATGGTCCAAATTTAGACTATAAATAGATAAACAAATCAAAGAAATGTGTGTCCGCCATCTTGATTCTAAGTACCATGATAACTATACTCGATAAATTTCAGTCAACTTTTATTTACTTACCTCTAATAAAACGGGACGATCTGTAGATACGTCGGTATTCCAATAACTTTATTAATATGACTTATTAATAAATTCTGTGGTTGCAATGATCGTTCGTCTCTTCTTATAATATATATAGTCCATTTTAATGTACACTAAGCCATGCACTCACTACGATAAATTTGTCACATCTATGCAACGAATGCCATTATTGATATTATTTACATTACAAATTTACAAATATTTATAAGTAAACACTCAAAATAATAGAAATACGCAGTTTTGTGATTGCTCCATATGACATTTTTCATATTTTTTTTTTTCTTTCGTCTGACATTTTTCATTTTTGTTTTGACACGTTTCTTGATACGCTACAGCAAAGAGTAAAATAAGTATGTAGGTAAGCGCTACATTTTGAATTTTATAAGTTTTTTGAAATAAAACCTTTAACAACTTTAATTATTTATTTAATGTAAAAATGATAAAAGTTTTAACAAATTTGTAGTGTTATAACTAATAAAACTTTTACAATCCAAATTCATATACAATACTATTTAAAAATATATATATTGAGAATCTGCGTGTAGAGATACGTTACCCCTTTTTTTAAAACAGCTATTAGACATGGCAATTTGTAGGGCCCAACCTGTTGTGTTGGGAGGTGTAATAGGAGGTTGGGCCTGTAGGTAGCTGAAGGAGGGTAAGGGAGAGGCAGGGTACACAACTGGTTGGGCCCTACAAATTGCCATGTCTAATAGCCGTTTAAAACCGATATTAGCCATTGCAATATGTAGGGTCCAATCTTTTAAACAGCTATTACACATGGCAATTTGTAGGGCCCAACATGTTGTGTACCCTGCCTCTCCCTCACCCTCCTTCAGCTCCCTACGAGCCCAACCTCCTATTACACCTCCCAACACAACATGTTGGGCCCTACAAATTGCCAATGTCTAATAGCCGTTTTAGTTTGGGAGGTGTAATAAAAGTTAAAGGCTTGTTACATTTGTCCTAGTTAGCTTCCTAAATTAGTTAGTTTCTAAATTTAGTCAAGCCTAATCGCATTTAGCAAGTAAATCTACTATTGAAAAAAGTTAGGATCCTAATTAGGATGCTAATAGTTAGGACACTAAAAAAAGTAAAGTGTAACATGGCTTTTAGGTACCATCGGGTTCATAATTGCATACCCAATTTATCAATGAATTCATTCATAACCTGGGTATGCAATTATGAACCCGATAGAACTTAGGGAGCTTAGAGAGGGAAGGAACAAACAGGGTACTCGACCGATTGGGCCCTACAAATAGCAATGTCTAATACCTGTTTCATACCTGTTTAAATGTGGTATTAAACAGGTATGAACGGGTATTAGACATTGCAATTTGTAGGTCCCAATCTATTGTGTACCCTGCCCCTCCCTAATCTTCCTTCAGCTCCCTAAAACCGGTGTTAGACATAACAATTTGTAGGGCCCAATCTGTCAGGCTGGGAGGTATAATAAGATGTAGGGCCCTTAGGGAGCTGAAGGAGGGTAATGGTGCGTTATACACATCGGGCCAACAAAGGGCTATCTATCTCATTCTAACAAATAGCTGCCGCATAATTGCTTCGCGTTCGTTGGCCCTTCGTTGGCCCGGTGTTTACCCACCTTAAGGGAAAGGCAGGGTACACAACAGATTTGTTTGGGCCCTACAAATTGCAATGTCTTATACCAGTTTTACAATGGGAAGGAAACATAGAGGTTATATTCTCTTTGGAGACAAGCGGGCCTACTGCGAACTTCGAAAATCGAAATTTAGCTATCTCCATCTCTATCGCTCTTGCTTATTCGAAAGAATGTGATGTAAAACGAGTAGTAGTGTTTCACATTTTTTATTCTTGCAATACACGGAGTATATGGAGACGGTATTAGCCGTAGTTTGTTCCAAAACCAGCGTAGCCGGCATTTACACGCACACATTCTCATTAAAGTACGCACGAGGTGATACACACAAAGAAATGTCAGTCTCTCACTCACTGTGTTGATGTGTGCGTACACTCGAAAATACGTAACCACTACCATTGCCTCGTGTCAACCATGTTGCCCAGCAACGTGGCTGCCGATCGTGTGACGAGACTGACGAGCGACGTTCGTATTTCCAAATACATTGCGCGTCACTCGCGTAATCCTGTGACCGCCAGCAATAGCCAGCGAGCAATTGATGTGAATACTGTTGTACCATCAGATAATGGGTGAATGTCGTAATAAAAGGCTACAATTTTTGGAAAAAATGTGAAATACTCGGTTTTTATACTTACCGGTGGAAAGCAACTACTCTAGGGGCCTCTTTTAATTCGTTGCTTCGTATACGACACGACAAAATTGTACAACACGGCATTTTTACATGTTTTTTGGCACTAAATTCGTCACACGTGGTCGAACGACGACTGAACCGCGCGGCATGAGGTTTCGACAAGTTTATGCGCATCTGATCATAAACCATGTAACGCGCGCCCGGCCCAGTACCGCGTCCATATTTAAAGCGCGGGCCACACCGAATGCGTGTGCAGCACGTGTCCGTGTTGCGTGTGCGTGACGTGCACAGCTCCCTTGTCGAGCTGCACACGCATTGCTGCGCACGCAGAGCTGCAGAGCTGTGCACGCAACGTAGCGCACGCTGCAGCACCATTGCGTGACTAGCCGCCATTTTGTTTTGCAAATATCAGGTTTTCTGTGATTTTCACCATGCTGGATAGTTCCTCAGACGAAGAAGAAGCTCTATTGCTTCTTCTTTCAGCAGAAGAAACTCGTAAAGCTCGAAAAAGACTGTGGGTGCATGATATAAATGCCAGAAGAGAGAGAAAAAGTGAATATCACAACCTGTGTCGCGAGCTGGAATCTTATGAAGATCGTTTTTTTTGGTATTTCCATATGTCTAGAGCTTCTTTTGAAGAACTTCATAGGTTATTGGAGCCTTATATCTTAAAAAATGATACGAACTACAGGAAGGCTATAGGAACGAGAGAAAGACTGGCTGTTTGTTTAAGGTTTGTATTGACATGGTTTTAGTTTACAATCTAATATTCTCACTACTAGATAAATAGTTGGTGTCTGTTTATTTAGTACTGCAAAAAATAATTATCAAACATACGGTGGCTATTGGTAGGCCTTAGATGAAAAAATATTTTAATAACCTAAAAATCATTTGTTCACAAATATTGTAACTCACAATATTAGTGTTAATTTCTTCACACTTAAATTAACACTAAATCCAGAATGTCAACTGTCAATTGTGTGGTGTAGCTACGCCGTGTTCCGAATCACGACCATGAGCGCTGTAGACACGCTCGGTCGGACCGATTCGTTTTCACAATACGATCCGTCAGCACTGTAAAATCTGTGGTGTAGTACTCTAGTGCATAGACAAATAGTAATACTAGTGATGTTTCCCAAAGCCAAAAATAAATGTAGGCCAAATTTCTTGTACCTACTGTACAGTAAAATATTTTCAACAAAAAACAGAAAATTAAAGAAGAGTCTGTTTACTTACCATGAAAGGCGCTGTGAGATTTGACCACGCACCAGGGTCTTTTTTTACCGTTTTGGTTATGCTGACAACACGTAACTGCTGACGTCACTTGATGTTCCATTTTTCCCTTTCGACTCATCACCCGCACTTATACATTCTGAATCAGATTATGAAATCATAACACACGGAATTGCATACAAAATGATTGTTCCCCACACACAATCAGATTTTTTAGATTATTAATTTCCCTGGTTACTGTGTGGTCGGTCATACTCTGAATTCAAATTATGAAATCAGACCGGCCACCTGATTTCAGATTATGAGTCCATACCTACTCTGATTCAGACTGTGTAAGCCGGCCGGCTTACACAGTCCTTGGTTACAAAAAAAAAGGTATTTTATTTAGCACGTAGAAAAAATAATTTTGCACAGATTCCAACTGAGACACCAAATTGTTCCCATAATAAGCTTCTACGTCGTTTTTTTTTCATTATCTTTGTGTTTTGCTCATTCGTATTTGCACACAGTTTCTATATTTTTACTTTCATTTGATAATTCATTACAAACTCGTCCCGACCAAGTTGTAAAAAAATACAAGAGAGCTGTGCAGCAGCTGCGCAGCACCGAGCAGTGCGTGTCCCAACCTGTTCGGTTCGCCGTCTCATAGGGAACGCCGGCCAATACAACGTCATCACTGCACGCAACGAAGCGACGTTGCCGCTCCGCTGCGTGTGCGTGTGCACGCAACACGCAGCCGGTTTGTCTCGACGGGCTCTGCGTTGCGTGCAAGTCACGCACACGTGCTGCACACGCAGTCGGTGTGTCATCTACTATGACATTTCATACGATACAACGCGCACGCCACGCACACGCACGCATGCACGCATTTGGTGTGGCTTGCGCTTAAGTATTTATCTAGTCCGTGTTGCAATAGTAAACCATAGATAACAAACTTTTCTTTTGAAAAAAAAAGGAAGACTAGTCTAGTCGTTGTCTATGTCTTGTCGTGTTGCCTCGTTTTGTGTGTCGCCATTTTGTTGGTCCGTGGTATTATTGAGTGGAGAAAAAGAAGTTTTTGTATTTTAATTAGACCCAGCGTTTAATGTGTATCGTCTAAAATGTCCAAAAGGCGAATCGAAGTCATGGATCCCTTCATTAAGAAGAAAAGGTTAGTAGCACGTTATTTTTTTGGCTACCATGCTCGATTTATTTGATTGTTTTTTGGCGTATTTCAAAAGAAAAGGTCTAGTCCTCAACGCAAGCAACCAAGTTTGATTTATAAGTCTACTTATATCTAAATTAACCATAATTGCTGCAGCCCTGAATTTTGTTTTGGTAGCGTGTCTTGTAATTTTGATGGTAGCTTGGTCCTTCTTTTCACCGGATTTTTTCGGCATTAAATCGGTCGTTCGATCAAACAATTCATAGGAATAAACATAAAGTACTTCCCTTGAATGAATTAACATAAAATAGTTAATTTTCTCTTATCAGTTTTTAAACGAGTTGCGTCCTATCCAATAAAATTTTCATAGCGATTTTCAGAAGGTTTACCAATTTTGTCTATGAACTGCTAAGATTAAATTTTTAAGGATTCCGTATCCGTAAGTACTTCATAAGTAAAAAATTAAACCCTTCAAGATCATAGTGTGTGAGGAATTTGGGGGCCACTTTAAAAAATAATAAAAAAATGGTTTGCAAACATTGTATCGTTATGATGAAATTGTTCTCTGACAGTTTTATTACGATATAAGACTGGCTGGTTTAAAAATTTCACAAGCCCATATTTTCAGTAAATCTGGTTTGAGTCTGTACAGTCACCGGCAATTTAGCATCTTCCTACATCCCAAGCAACACAAACTATCTGGTAAAGCGCTGCTAAATATCACCTCTTGGCACTTTAAGCTGTAGACTAAGCTGTATAAGCGCATATACAGAACATATACAGGCAAATTGGGCCCCAAAATTATACAGCTTAAGGCTGTACAAGAGCTGGGTAAAAGCTGTATAAGAAACTAGCTTTTGACCGCGGCTTCGCTCGCGTTAAATTCGGGGTAACAAACCATACAAACTGTTGAAGGAGTTTCTATACCTTCACTTTTTATATTCAAACTATTTATACCTATACTTGTTCTATACATAAAGAAGAAATATGTTATGAGTTCTGTCAATGTCTCGATTGAAAATAAACAACGTTTCGTTTATAATACGATTTTAATTAATAATTAGTATTCGTTCTTCAAGTAAGTCTGTATGCCTAATCAGCTTGGGCTCCACTAGCACTCTGCGCGTTTCAAGTACGCAAAACACAATAGGTTATCGGTCCCACCTACGAAATGGAGAACATAACGAAACTACAGATTGGTTTGTTAGAAGGGAAATCGAATTGGGACACATTGAAATATAAAGCTGTAAGTCTGCTACGTACCGTCCCGCACGCGCTGGAAGTAGTAGAAGGCTCGTTCCTGAAACCCGCAGACCCCGTCCCTGAAGTAGAAGCTGCAGCAGTCGCCACGTACAAGGCTGAACTAGAACGGTTTGTAAAAGCAGACGCGACTGCTCTTCTCATCGTTACAACCAATATGAAAGAAGACACACTTAGAAAGGTCATGAGATTTACGAATGCAAGAGACGTATGGCTTGAGCTGCATAGACTATTCGACGGGACAGACGAAGATAAGTCTTACAATCTATGCATGAGCTTTTTTGGCTTTAGGAAAGATCCGGCAGACGACATAGCCACACACATGTCAAAATTGAAAAACATTTGGACACAGCTTAATCAGGAGTTAAGTAAGGACAAAACAAGCGAGCTACCAGAACTGCTACTACTTTGCAAGATCCTCGATACGCTCGACGAAACCTACTTCTCCTTCAGAAGCAGCTGGCTACTACTGCCTAAATTTGAACGAACTATCGAAAGCCTTACAAGCCATTTATGTGCATTTGAACGAGCCCTGCAGAGTAACAACGTACTTCAACAGGAAGCTCTGGTTTCGAATTCCGGCACTACGTCTAATGCAGAGAAGAAGGATAGGAAGTTAAAATGCAACTACTGCCAAGCTATCGGCCATCGAGTGAGAAACTGTCAGCAGTGGATCAAAGACGGCAAGCCTCCGAAAAGCAGTAATCGGCAAGCAACACCTTCTACCTCTAACATCACAAACATGGTCCTTATGTCTGTAGAGAGCACTGAAGTATTTTCAATCGTTCCTGACACTGAAAACTGGTACGTGGATAACGGCGCCACGAGCCATGTAACAAACCGGGCTGACTTATTCCAAAACTTCAAATGCTTTGACTTCGATGAAATCCGTACTGTAACAACGGCTAGTGGCAACACGATTCGTGCTAAGGGCAAAGGTTCAGTAATTGTCGAAGCAAATGCAAGAGGGAACCTACAACGAGTGACCCTACAAGACGTTTGGTACGTTCCAGCCATTACAAAGAATTTATTCTCGGTACTAGCAGTACACGACAAGATTCCTAATAGTAAATTCTCATCGACGACAAAAGAATGCACCGTCTATGTCAATGGAGAAGAGTGCTTAACAGGAAAACGTCAGAAAGGAGGTGGATTGTACAGACTAGACGTAAATGTAGTACATCCTGAGAATCCTGCCGAAGTCTTTGCAACGTCCGATACTATGCAACTATACCACGAGAGATTAGCGCACCAGAACAAGAGGCACGTAAAAGCTACAGTTAAACGCGAACTGAACTTAGATCTTCCTCTTGATAAGGAGCTATGCGAAGGCTGCATATATGGGAAAGCTCATAGGCTTAAATTCGGTACGAGAACCAGAGCTACCGCGCCTGGAGAGCTCGTACATACCGACGTATGCGGACCATTTCAACCAAGTTTCTCAAAATTACAGTATTACGTGTTGTTCAAAGACGACTACACAGGCTACCGTATGGTATACTTCCTAAGACACAAGTCAGAGGTTAAGGATAAGCTCGCCTTAATGCTAGCTCAGACGAAGACAACTGGACATACCGTAAAATGCCTGCTAAGCGATAACGGTGGCGAATTTGACAACAAGTCCATTCGAGATATACTAGGCTCCCATGGAATAAAACAAAGACTGGTAATGCCTTACACACCGGAACAAAATGGTGTGAGCGAGCGCGAAAACCGCACCTTGGTTGAAACTGCGAGATCGATGATGTATGCGCACGAAACTATGCCACAAGAACTTTGGGCAGAACTGATAAATACGGCCGCATACATTCTCAATAGAACTGGTCCGACAAACAACAAAGACAAGTCGCCGTACGAACTTTGGATTGGAAAGAAACCGGCTGTCAAACATCTTCGTATCATAGGATGCAATGCCTACGTCCATGTCCCAAAGCAAAAACGGAAGAAGATGAACAAAAAAGCCATTAAAGGGAGACTTGTCGGCTACGATGAAGATGGCTACCGGATTTGGATCAATGACGAAAAAAATAACAGACTAGTCCGTTCACGAGATGTCACTTTTGAAGAGAGACCGCTTCCTAACAGCGATGTTCACCCTGATTGCGTAAACAACGACGCCAATACGAGGGAGTACACACTGCGACTGCCGATGGATAACGCCAACAGCAACGCAAACGAGGAACCGGCTCTACATCCTGAAGTACATCAAGATCCTTTATCTGACGAACCTGAGGGAGTTTTAGAAGATGATCAATCATCTGACTCTAGCGATCATGAATTTGACTTCGAGGGAGATAACTTGGAACAGTCGGAACCTGAACCAGTCCAAGAAGACCAAGTCCATGAACCTGAACCACATAACGATGATCCTGAAGGAGATGACTTTTATGATGCTGAAGCGCCACGTTACAATTTGCGAAATCGAGACGAAATACAGCGACCTGAACGGTATGATGACTACGTATGCATTACAGAGACGTACCCGTCGAATTTTGCTGATGCAATGAATCGCAATGATTGTGAAGAATGGCGAAAAGCGATGCATAGCGAAATGAAGTCACTGAAGGACCTCAACGTGTGGACGGCATGTGATCTACCGAAAGGAAGAAAAGCGCTTCCTTGCAAATGGGTTCTACGTACAAAGAGGAATCCAGACGGCTCAATCGACAAATACAAGGCAAGGCTCGTTGTGAAAGGTTTTAAACAGAGAAAAGGAATCGACTACGATCAGACTTTCAGTCCTGTCACACGCCTAGCAACTGTCAGAGCACTATTGAGCGTCAGCGCTCAAGAGAACATGCACCTAGTCCAATTCGACGTTGCTACAGCGTTCCTCAACGGAAAACTCGAAGAGGAAATTTACATGCAACAACCCGAAGGCTTTAGTGATGGGACACCTAAAGTATGGAAGCTTAACCGAAGCTTATACGGGTTAAAGCAAGCTCCAAGATGTTGGAACTCTTGTTTTGAAAGCATTTTACTTGAAATGGGCTTTAAACAATGCGAGGCTGACTGTTGCCTATATAGTAAAGAAACAGATGGCAAGAAGTTATTAATCACGTTGTACGTAGACGATGGATTAGTAGCCGCAAGTGATGAAGATGTATCGAAATCTTTCCTCAATGATTTAAGAAAACGGTTAAAGATCACGACTAAGCCCGCGTCGTATTATTTAGGACTTCAAATCGAAAGAGGAAACGATGGCTCTATTTTCATAAATCAAGAAGCCTACGCTATGAAAATTCTAGAGCGTTTTGGGATGGCAGATTGCAATCCTGTCACAACACCCATCGATAAGGAAACTTTTCATTCAGGGAAAGTTGAAACCGAAAAGAAGGAGAAGTATCCTTATAGAGAAGCCGTCGGTGCTTTAGCATATTTGATGGTCGATACACGTCCGGACATTGCTTTTGCAGTGGGTGTTGCTTCCCGAAAATTGGAATCCCCCTCCAAGGAAGACTGGCTTGGCGTAAAAAGGATTCTTCGTTACGTTAAAGGAACGTATTCCTATGGAATAAAGTATGGACAGCATAAACCAGGAATACTCGAATCATTCAGCGATGCTGACCATGGAGGTGATCGGGAGACCAGCCGATCTACTACAGGCGTAGCCTGTCGCTATGCAGGAGGTGTGATATCCTGGCTCAGCCAACGGCAAGCGTCAGTTGCTATCTCTACTACCGAAGCCGAGCTGGTAGCAGCTAGTGAAGCAGCTAGAGAATTGGTATGGCTGACCAGAATAATGCAGGAGTTAACTGAACTCAAGCAGATTCCTGCACTATATGTCGACAACGAGGCAGCTGTTCGCTTGGCACACAATCCCGAGTTTCACAAGCGAACAAAGCATATTCGGATTCGACATTTTTATGTTCGAGAGCAAGTTGCCGAAGGTGCTATAGAAGTTAAGAGAATCAGCACAACCGATCAGCCAGCTGATATTTTAACCAAGGGACTACCGCGTCCAAGATTCTCTTCCCTTTGCCAGGCTCTTGGAATAGTATTGAATAAGGGAAAGTGTTGAAGGAGTTTCTATACCTTCACTTTTTATATTCAAACTATTTATACCTATACTTGTTCTATACATAAAGAAGAAATATGTTATGAGTTCTGTCAATGTCTCGATTGAAAATAAACAACGTTTCGTTTATAATACGATTTTAATTAATAATTAGTATTCGTTCTTCAAGTAAGTCTGTATGCCTAATCAGCTTGGGCTCCACTAGCACTCTGCGCGTTTCAAGTACGCAAATCACAATACAAACTTCCACCCCCCATTTTAGGGAAGTGGGGGGTTAGAAAGACAAAAAGTAGCCTATGTCACTCTCCATCCCTTCAACTATCTCCATTTAAAAAATCACTTCAATTCGTCGCCCCGTTTTGCCGTGAAAGACGGACAAACAAACAAACACACACATACACTTTTCCATTTATAATATTAGTATGGATGATTAAAAGCTGGTAAAAAGCTGTATTGGCAGCTTTAAGCTGGACAATAGCTGTGTAAGGGTGTATAAGCCAGCTAAAAGCAAATTAAAAGCTGCTTAATAGCTGCATTGGCTACTTTTGTCGTTCTATACATGGTTTATACAGCTATTTTACAGTTTGTAGCTGGTAAAATGCTGCATAAAACAGTTACACCGTGCGAGTTTTGTGAAATTGTATACGAACAGTAAATATTAATCAATGAAAGTGTACACAAAGTGTTTAAGGAGAATTGTAATGTCCTAATAATAAAAGAGACTATACTATAATGTAAAAGGTAAGTCCGTGTTTACATATTGGAGTGTAGTTTAACTTGCGGCGGTAATTTTATTGTGAATGTGAATAAGTTTAGTGTTAAATTTTTAATGCACCTAGAAAATAACGTGATTTGAGTAATTTTAAAGTTAAAAATAAGGTGTAAACTAACATTGTGATATTGAATTTCTTCGATTTTAGGTCTCAACTTTCATTTAAGTTGTTAGTTTTACTGTTCAAATGCAGTAAATCAGTAAGGCAATGATTAAAACGGTAGATCCGAAAAAAATATATTTATAAATAATATTGTAATTTATTTAGTTAAGGTATCGACCTTATTAAGGTATAGACGGAGACTATTTTGAAACGCCTAAATTATGGCTCCTAAGAAAGTCACCGTATAAACACTTTCGGTGCCATGTTTTCGCGGCATGCCAGCGCTGGCACGGAATAGAGCACGCGTCTATTTTTTGGCGCCAGTGACCCCTGCCCGCGTCTCTCGCTGCTCCCGCGCCTATTTTTCGGACTCGTGTAAACACGTCGCTGCCAGTCGCTAGCACTTTGGCTGCTCTCTTTGGCAAAATTCGCAATCGGCGTCATTAGAAACACGATTGATTGTGTAGCCCTTGTTTCTGCCTTCGTCCGGCTATTTGTGCCTAACCAGTACATACGTGCGCGCCGACACCCTCTGTTGGTGGAGGGCGCGGTGCGCACGCAGTCGCACGCGCAGGCGCCGGTCGTACGCGCACTGACGTTGCTCAACTCCGTGCTTGAGGCTCAGCCTTTGTGTGATTTGTTTGTAAGCACGATAGGACGACTGATGACGGAGTGCAAGAGAGTGATTGAACGAGAGATGCCTGCGAGTAGTATTGAATAATTTTATAATCTATATTGTACCTATCTATGTAATTTGTGCCGCGTTGGCTTTAGCTGTTAAGGTGCAAATGTATTTTTAACAATAAACAATAAACTTTTCTTTCGTTCCTCTAACATATTTATCAGCTCCTCTCGTAATAACGCGGATACTTTGAGTATACATTGCTTTTTCAACTTCAGAGCTCCTGAATTCATTTTAAATGATGGAGATCAGCGTAGAAAGACTGGCGCAAAAACTAGCACCGTCGGCTGTGGCGGCGTGCTTATGACTGGTACTGAAAAGGCACCGTGTAAACAACAAGTGTCGGTTTGCGGGTCACTGGCGGCGAGATTTAGGCGGCTGAAAATAGTCATTGTCTAAACGATCTGAGATGTGCCGTACGGTAGACACTGGCGCCGTAATTTAGGCGTCTCAAAATAGTCTCCGTCTATATCGACCTTTAATGCGTAATGGCGTATTTTTTATACAGCGTTAGGAAGTCAGTACTGCACTTAAACTCCTTTCCGCTGTAAATAGGTGTCTAATTGTTCTATTATACAGCACATGCTAGTATATCTGCTGTATTACAGTGTTGTAATACAGCAGTTTCAGCTTTAAGCTGTATAAGTTCGTAATTCATTATCATTTAACAGCCAAAAGCTGCATTGGACACTTAAAGTAATATGCTACTCAGTTAGTGTTATAATGGCCACAAGTAACACTTATATGCAGCATATATACCACAAAACACCATTATACAGCTTAAAATTGTATAAGAGATGTTAGAAAACACCTTTAAAAAACTTAAAGTGTTTAATGCTACCTTTATACAGACTACGACGCTATAAGCTGTATAACCACTTCACATGCAACCCTTTTCCAGCTAATTGCTAAGTGTTTTACTCTTAAACAGCTTAAAGTATTACGAAGTTGTTTTATACAGCATATAACGCTACAAGCTGCAAAACTGCTGTATAACTTACTCATTGGAACCCAATATCCAGCTTTTAGCTAAATCTATGACCGTTAAATAGCTTAAAGCATTTCGAAGCTGCCTAGATTACTTTTATTCAGCTTTCACCTACAAGAACAGCTTTTATACAGACTTTTAACAGCTCAAGGTTGTAATTAATTTCCAACGGCCTATGTAATACAGCGTTTGTGCTGCTAGGGATGAAGGATGCAAGTATATGCAGGGCCAGATTAACCATCCCCAGGGCCCCTAAGCAATGCAATTCATGGGCCCCTTTACAACAAAATAATGTCAATTTTTTTAACTACCACGCTGGTGGCAAACAAGCATACGGCCCGCCTGATGGTAAGCAGTTACCGTAGCCTATGGGCGCCTGCAACTGCAGAGGATTCACATGCGCTACAACTTAACTTTTATATTAACTCTCTCTCATTCTCTTTCTCTTCTTTTATTTTACTCTTAAAATACATTTTTCTTAGAAAAAAGTGATCATAAAATGGGCTTAAAAGTGGTGAATCATACAAATTTTGTATGATTCACCACTTTTAAGTGGACTTTTGCTGTATACAGCTGATTGTCACCCAAATCGTTATTGAATTGTTAGTCACAAAAGACCATTAAAAGGCTTTGTTAAAATTAGGCTTATCCAAGCAAGAAAAGCGGTTGAATTTTGGTGGTATGTTATTTTGTATATACATTTATGGTCCATTACTTATGATCCTTCCACATAAGCAATGATTTGTAGAGAAGTTTATAAGTTACCAGAGAGTGCTACCCATTTTTTTATTTAAACCGTAGTCCAGATTATACAGGCTTTGGAACTATGAAAACGGTGAGCATATTGCTTAACAGATGTAACTTGTCGACTAAGGAAAATTTAACAGTTTCCTACTAATCTTTCCAGAGAGGAGAAGGCGGCGGCAGCTGCTGCTAAAGGGGAGAAGGGGGAGAGCTCAGACAGTGGGGCCACACTGGGCTCTGCCATGCCGCCAACTGCCACCAGCACTCCAGGAGTTAATCCACTTACAGGTTAGTTAACAGACGAGTAAGTCCCTGATGAAGAGAAGCCTGTCTGTCAGTGAGGCGCGTACGAATTTGAGCAAACGGGCGAGCCGTGCGTGCCTCAACCTGAGACTGCCTCAAGTCCGTACCCACCTTCACAGTTGTTTAGCTTTATCAGTCCACAAAGTGGTAACAAAATGTAAAAATAAAAGGCTAAGTGCACACACTTTAATAACACACAAAACTTGGATTGAAGTCAAAGGACTTGGCTATTAAAAAACTTCTCTCCATGTCTGCCTTAGGGTATCTTGATTTGTCTCCATTCTCGCCCTCAATATCATGGCTTAGCTATACCCATTCTGGACTCAATATCTTGGGACCCTTAGTATGATGACATACTTTCTTTCTAATACTCTTGAGTAGCATAATGTTGAGCAATATTATGACATAATAATTAATTTCGTTAACATTCTTGGTATTGCACTAAATTGTGCAAGTCTGTTTTTTCACAGAGTTCCTTATTTCGCAAGTTTCTGGCCATTAGGCGTGGCCACACCTGACGCACCGCCTCGCGAGGAAATTGCCGCGCGAGGCAGCTCGGCTAGTGTGGACGTGCCTCGCCCGAGGCATTGCGGCCGTGGGTGCGTTTGCCTCGGCCGAGGCACGCCACACTAGCCGAGCTGCCTTGCGCGGCAATTTCCTCGCGAGGCGGTGCGTCAGGTGTGTATACGCCTGTTGATGTTTACTTTCAACCACTACCAACCAACCGCTGTACTAAAGTGACGTGACAGTTCGAACAATCTTAAGGCTCCTTATTCCCTAAAAGGTCGAAAATCTGTATTAATGAAAAAGCCGCATAAAATACTATTTATAAGATAGTTTGAAGTATTACAGAAAGAAAAAAACTTAATTTTGAAAAAACACCTCCATTTTTAACCCTAAATATTTTCCACAGGTCTCCCCCACTCGCAACGATACCACGAGCTCCTCCGGCGCCGGCTCGGGCTCCCCGTCTGGGAGTACAAGAACGACTTCATGAGACTCCTCAACACACACCAGTGCGTAGTCCTGGTAGGCGAGACAGGCTCCGGCAAGACCACACAAATACCACAGTGGAGCGTTGAGTTTGCCGCTGTCACCGCTGGCAAGTCCAAAGGTGTCGCTTGTACGCAACCGAGGAGAGTAGCCGCTATGTCTGTGGCTCAAAGAGTCGCTGAAGAAATGGACGTAGTGCTCGGACAGCAAGTTGGTTACAGCATCCGTTTCGAAGACTGTTCCGGACCACACACTTTACTCAAATACATGACGGACGGTATGTTACTCAGAGAAGCCATGTCGGACCCCATGTTGGATCAGTACAGAGTGATACTTCTCGATGAGGCTCACGAAAGAACGTTGGCTACAGATATATTGATGGGTGTTTTAAAAGAAGTTATCAAGCAACGTCAGGATTTGAAGCTAGTTATCATGTCTGCAACGTTAGATGCTGGAAAATTCCAGCAGTATTTCGATAACGCTCCGCTTATGAACGTACCAGGTCGTACACATCCGGTAGAGATATTCTACACACCGCAGCCTGAACGAGACTATCTAGAAGCAGCCATACGTACTGTAGTCCAAATTCATATATGCGAAGAGATCTCTGGCGATATACTGCTATTCCTGACTGGTCAGGAAGAAATTGAAGATGCATGTAAGCGAATTAAAAGAGAAATAGACAATTTAGGGCCTGATGCCGGTGAACTAAAATGTATTCCGCTGTATTCGACATTGCCACCGAATTTGCAGCAAAGAATCTTTGAACCAGCGCCTCCGAACAGGACAAACGGAGCTATAGGACGGAAAGTGGTTGTGTCGACTAATATTGCTGAAACTTCGCTGACCATTGACGGAGTGGTGTTCGTGATTGATCCAGGGTTCGCTAAACAGAAGGTGTACAACCCTCGTATCAGAGTGGAATCTCTTCTCGTGTCACCTATTAGTAAGGTAAGAACAAACATCTTACTACTTGTGATTCTTGTGAAATACATTTTTTTTTTCATCACGTTTAAAACGTGCCATTACGCGCGATTGTAATGGGAGTTATAGTAATAGCTAATTATATAAACTTTTTTTTCACAAGTGTGATGAAAAATGTTTGTCATTGAGGGTAAAAGCCTATGCACACCGCGTTTTTTTAACGTGCCGTCGACGTGCATTTTGGGTCTGCGCGTTTTTCAAATGAATTCCATAAAGCAGTTTGCGTTTGTGTCGATACAAACGCGCGTCTGCATCGATAACGGCGCGTATAAAAAGCGCTGTGTGCAAAGGTCCTAAGAATATTGCAAAGTTGAGTCATAAAAGCCCTCGGCTTTACTCTCGGGCATCTGTTAGACTCACTTCTCTGACCTGATGTTGCTCAATTGATGATTATTCACCTGGAAATAGTATCAAAACATAATAAAAAGGAGAGTTTTGCATCTTGGCTTCTATTTGCAGTACTTAGTGTAAATTATAACTTCCATGATTATCATCATTCAAGTAAATTTTCATCATCAATGAACAGAGCGTCCATAAATACTTTAATGAGAGCGTCAATAGGCGTGTCTACACCTGACGCACCGCCTCGCGAGGAAATTGCCGCGCCATATTACAGGGTTCTATGTTTCACTTTTATTGAATTGATATTTGAACATTGTCATAGTGGCACTAAGTCTAAATTTAACTACCCTGACAATATAACAGAATTCTGTAATATTGGGCTAGCGTAGTGCGGAGGTGCCTCGCCCGAGGCATTGTGGCCGCGCGTGCGTTTGCCTCGGCCGAGGCACATCCACACTAGCCGAGCTGCCTCCCGTGGCAATGTCCTCACGAGGCGGTGCGTCAGGTGTGGACAAGCCTAATGAAGCTCAATTTTGCTCTCAGCTCAGTAACTTCAGATTGTTTTAGTTTAAATTGTCTTAAATATATCTTATGAAGAGTTACACAGTTGATAAATATATAAAATCATAAAGATAGGTATACAAAGGTAACTGTGAAAACTAAAATATGTTGTGACATTTATCAAGCGACTTCAAGATTTCGAAGGAGGAGGTTCTCATTTTGTTGGGATCTTTGTTTTTGCTTTTGCTGTTAATGTATGTTCACCGATTATTCAAAGACGGCTGGGCCGATTTGGAAAATTATTTTTTTGTTTGAAAGAGTATACTTCACAGTTGGTCTCATTGTAACCAGGTCAGGATCTGATGATAGGATCCTGGCGAAATCGAGGGAACACTTCAACTATTATAGGCACACCTATAGTGATTTGAGTATTTTTTATAGCAGCTCAAGCATTTGCTTTTGGAAAGGTGGATGCTAAGTGAAGTCGGTTCTATTTTGTTTAAATAGTAGATTGTACAACAAGTGCATAAAACGTACGATTTTACGCGAGGCGTTTATCCATCCGAGCGAGCTTGCGAGCGAGGATTGATATAAAGTCGAGTGTAAAATGGGTTTTGTGGACGAGAGTTAAACTCTAATTTTCACTTCAATTGCGAGGAAATTATTTATCGGTAATGGTAAAGCAATTTCAAGTTGTAACAAAAATATTACAATGAAAACAAATATGGTTCCCACCAATTAATTTATTAATGTTTCTTTTTTTAAATTTTCAACGTGTGAATTACATAGAACAAGAATTTTCTGCCGAGTCAAAAAAACAGTTCGGGGCATTTCTAAACTATTATCAACTCCTATTTTATTTGATTTCATTTATTTAATTATAGAAAACTCGCAATTCTACTAATTATAGCAAGAATATAATAAAAACAAGATTCAGTATTATACGAAATTTTACTGCTCAATTAAATTGTGCAATATATTTTGACTCTGTTTGGCTGTTGAGCCACATTCTTAGTCTTAGAAGAAAATTTTACTTTATGCCCTAGAGCTTAAAATACGATTTTATGTCGTCCACGCACGACTTAAAGACAAACTTTACGAGCATGAGAAGTGAAAATTATATTTATTTTATTTTATTATAGAGACTAACATGTACTAAATGACACAACCATGTATGTTGCAGGCATCAGCGCAGCAGCGAGCGGGGCGCGCGGGGCGCACCCGGCCCGGCAAGTGCTTCCGGCTGTACACGGAGAAGGCCTACAAGAACGAGATGCAGGACAACACCTACCCCGAGATCCTGAGGTGACGGGGGGGAGGGTTACAATTACTTGCTTCTATTTATTTGTGTTTATCACGGATATTTGTTCCTGAGTTGTAGATGTTTTCTATGTATTTAAGTATTTATCTACATCTATCTATTATATATATATAGTCGTCTAGTACCCACAACACAAGCCTTGATTGAGCTTACTGTGACTAAGTTGATTTGTGTAAGATTGTCCCATAATATTTTTTTTTAAACCACGACGGTGACAAACAAGCATAAGGCCCGCCTGCTGGTATCGTAGCCTATGGACGCCTGCAACTCCAGAGGTGTCACATGCGCGTTGCCGACCCTTTACAAAAAGGAGGACTCACTTTGTTGACAGCTAAAGGAACAAAGAGGGTCCCTCATCGTCAACACACTGGGTCCTCTTTGTTGCGTGATTTTCTGTAAGGTGGAGGTACTTCCCCAGTCGGGCTCTGCTCTGCTTGAGCGAGATGACATTTGCTGTGCTGTGCCCTACCACACATAGAGAGATGACATTCGCAGTACCCATACCTCTCTTTTGGACGTAGTTTAAGGACATGCCCGTGTCAGCGATGTATTTATTTATTTAATTTAAATGTTTTGTATAAGTGATAACACAAAAAATCCGAAATTCAGATGATATAACTTAGGAATTCACAGCAATCGTGAATAAATGTTGCGTCTAAAAAGAGTAGAAAACACCGTATCTTAAATATCTTATATCTGTAGTTGAATAAGTTTTTGTTCCATTACTATATTATCCACATCGACATTTATTCTATTCTTTTTAAAACCATTAAACTCTACTTGCACAAACATTCATTATATTTTGTACACAATTTGTTTTCAGTCCATCATCATACTTCAAGTATATAACAAACAATGAATTTATTGTACGAAACTTTTTTGTCTATAAAGATCACATGTATGCGTGACTTCGGCAGCAGATAGCATACATCCACCATACCACCCTCTTGGACCTGATGTTTACTCAGTGGTGGAGTATATAATAATTTTACACTATCATCTCAATCAATGATTGAGATGATAGTGTAAGATGGAGCTGATCTTATATCGTAAGGTACCTAAGGAACTCATCGACGAAAAAACAACCACATGGGGGGTGCTTAACCCTTCCGCCAAAGGCGGCCGGCGATTGGCGCGACTCGCGAGTCTATGTCTCACGAAAGTTTAAATCCTATTATAGTAATTTGCCTGTCTCTCCTATCATCCCGACTGCAAACCTACACTCCCGTCCTATCTACTTGGTGCTCTGGTGTCTTGGGCAGGTTGTTGGCGCATGCGGTAGGGCGGCAGAAGTTGGTGCTTTACTGGTTGGGGGGTTCAGAGTACCCAGTCCTATTTAGCATTTGTGGTTTAGTTGGGGTGGTATGATACTAACGCACTCGCCCGGCTCTATCACTTATGCTGAACCAGGACGGTAAACCGAGCTCCTAATGCGGTTTTGTCCTAACACCTCCCTATCGTAGTCTCCTCTTCAGAGTCCTTGCAGAAGTACTTCTGGCTGGAGTTACCACTCGTATCGTATTAAAGTGATTTGCTGTTAAGTGAAGTACCTATTAAAGTGATATACTAGTAGTCTGCTACGAACTCAGAACTCGCGATTTCCTTGCAAACGAGATGACCAATATAACAAAGCCATTATGAAGTTTTTTTCGCGCCTTTTAGCTCCATGACCCCTTGGTCGATCCTGCTTATATACGAACTCTCAAATGATATGTATCTCTGCTACAACCCCAACAAATTTCATGAAGATCAGAAAAACGTTACTAGAGTTATCGCGGAACAAACTCTCAAAATCAAAAAGCCATCGAAATGCCGAGCTGTCCCAGTAGCCAGAAGTTGTTTGTAAGAACTTGCTTTGCTTACGCTCCGCTCGTTCGATTAATATCAAGAATGATATAAGACATGGATTGACAATATCCATACAAAATCGCGGTCCCTTATTTCAGGTTATAGCACTAGCGTCATCTATCGGTCACCACAAACACTAAATCCTAGTTTCAAATATTTTGTTCGGCGATTAACGCTGACAGAATAACTCGACTCCAGGCTCGACAGATGGCGCTGTGGCACTTAGTACCGAAAACAGACGTATAACCTGAAGTTTCGAGGGACGCGATTTTGTATAGGCATTGTCAATCCATGTCTTATATCATCCTCGATTAGCATTAATGAATGTTTGTGCAATCCGAGTAAACCTTGCATAGTGCAGCGAACTAATGCCCCCCGCATTGCCCGTTGCAGATCGAACTTAGGATCTGTAGTTTTGCAGTTGAAGAAGCTGGGCATTGACGACCTGGTGCATTTTGACTTCATGGACCCCCCGGCGCCCGAGACGCTCATGAGAGCCCTGGAGCTACTCAACTATTTGGCCGCTTTGGGTGCGTACGATAGCCTATAGTAGATTGTACAACAAGTGCATAAAACGCACGATTTTACGGGAGGCTTTTACCCATCCGAGCGAGGATTCATATAAAGTCGAGTGTAAAATGGTTTTTAAGGACGAGTTTTACACCCTAATTTTCACTTCAATTGCGAGAAAATTATTTATCGTAAATCGTGAAACTAATATAAGTTGTAACAAAAATATTGCAATTAAAATAAATATGGTTCCCGCCAATGAATTTTTTAAAGTATTTTTTTAAATTTTTAACTTGTGAATTGAGAAGCATACGGCCCGACTGATGGTAAGCAGCTACCCGTAGCCTATGGACGCCTGCAACTCCAGAGGTGTCACATGCGCGGTGCCGACCCTTTACAAAAAGGAGGATTCACTGTGTTGACGCTTTTTAAACATACATTTAAGCATATTATTATTTACAGAAAAACATATTTTTGTTCTTATTTCTGTTGGGGCACAATTGAATTTTAAAACAATGCTGGTTTAGATATCTTAGTTGCCTTGTACTACGAACTAATTGATCTTATACTAATCAGAACCTGCTACTTTTTGTCTATGTGTAACAACATTTGGCTCATGTTTACTTATTGTACGAGTCTGACTCGCACGTCGTCAATTTTTTATAAGGTGCGACCGAGAACCGAGACTAAATAGTATTCTCGACCGAGACCGAGAATGTATAAAAAAAATAAAACATGCCATTTGCGAAACAAAAAACAATTTTATACGCATACAAAAACTTTTTTATCGTGGCATTCATCTGAACTGTGAAGTTATTTACGTATGTACTTGACTACAGAATAAACTCGTACAGACACACAACGCAAGATATCCAAATATCCACTTTCGTCTTTTACTCCCATTAAGTTTAAAAAAATCTCCACAAACTATTACCACAGTTATAACCCTTTTTCGATAATAACACAACGAAAACAATTAAAGCAATAATTACTTGTTAACATTGTTAATCCTGCAAAAGCGTGTGCACAAACCAGAAAAAGGTCAAATACCTACGGCTTTTCGTGAACAAAGGTACCGTATTTTTATAGCTGCAACTGCCACTAGTTGTCTAATAATTGGCTTAGAATGTGGGTCGGTATGACACAGTCGACTCCAATCGAAATCGTATAAAGGGTCTCAACAACTCTCCAAGCAACCAATATGAATTTGTTTCATGGTCTCGTCCCTTTTTGGCCGAGACCGAGATCTCGGTCGGACTTTAGTTTTTTATACCATGTTTTAACTGAAAGGTTAACATATCAATCATGCCGTTCCAGATGACGACGGTAACCTGACGGACCTCGGCGCGGTGATGGCGGAGTTCCCGCTCGACCCCCAGCTGGCGAAGATGCTGATCGCCAGCTGCAACCACAACTGCTCCAATGAGATCCTCTCCATCACAGCCATGCTGTCTGGTGAGACTTACTTTTTAACTGACTTCAAGATTGGCATGCATAAAGGGGTCGGGGCACCTCCCACCACACTTTTATAGAACCCCACTACAACACTAACTTAAAAACATAATCATTTAAGTTCAAGATGGCTGCGGCGTCTTTAGAATTGTTTTTTGCTCATTTACGTAGTTCAGTGTGTAATATTGAAATCTTATTGTGCGGTTACCTGACGAACAAGTGTGCAGCTAATGAAAAATTAGTCTCAAAACGCGCGTAACCACCCTTTAGTTGAACAAACGGTTATCCGGGGTCTCGGCCACCCACGTGTTTGTAGGGAGGCTATCACCTTACACCGAACAACATTGCTTATCCATACTAATATTATAAATGGGAAAGTGTATGTGTTTGTTTGTTTGTCCGTCTTTCACGGCAAAACGGGACGACGAATTGACGTGATTTTTTAAGTGGAGATAGTTGAAGGATGGAGAGTGACATAGGCTACTTTTTGTCTCTTTCTAACCCCCCACTTCCCTAAAATGGGGGGTGGAAGGTGTCACCCTCTTTCATAGACAGAAATTTCATAGAATTTCGTTTCTCAGAAATTATTTCATAGATTATTTGGTTCATATACTTTCTGTTCCAATATTATTGTTTCATAGACTATTCAATTGGTTAAAACATATTTCACAGACATTCAGTTCCATGTATATTGCTATCAAACTTTTTTAATTTACAAAGCTATCGAACACTAGAATCATATTTCATGTATTTTTGTTTCGTAGACACAGATTTCATAGATTGTTGTTTCATAGTTACTGTTTTATACAGGGTGTTGCCTGTAATAAGAGCAATAAATTAAAACGTAGATTCTACTCCTCAAACAATGAAACGTTTGTTCTACAATTTAAAAAAAAATGAAGTTTTTATATTGTCTCTTTTTCATACATACTAAATAGTATTTTCAATGTACGTTAAAATCCGTCTAATTGACATTGCTTGTCACTCTTGTCACCCAACAGAAATAATCAATTTCGCAATACATTGCGTGTTCGAATAAACTTTAAAGTGAAATAAAAATCAAATTATAAGTTATTTTTAAAAGTCGCTGAACTAATATTGTCCAGTTTGAGGAGTAAAATCTACGGTTTAATTTATTGCCCCTATTACAGGAAACACCCGGTATAATATTTAGTTCCAGTATTTTCTTTTCCTATATTATTATTTTAGTATT
Source organism: Pammene aurita (assembly GCA_947086415.1). Classification (NCBI taxonomy): domain Eukaryota; kingdom Metazoa; phylum Arthropoda; class Insecta; order Lepidoptera; family Tortricidae; genus Pammene; species Pammene aurita. Next base: position 18,143,737 of record OX352313.1, read on the forward strand.
TATGCACTTCATTTACATTAATTGCAAAGAAACTTATTGCAAAGAATATACATAATGATATTAGATCTGTTACACACACAAAAAAAACCAGAAACAGACGGTTGCCGTAAAAGTTGGCTAGGTTAGGTTAGAATTGCGGCCCCTCAGAAATAAATTGTTGCCAGAAAAGTTGGTTAGGTTAGGTTAGAACTGCGACCCCTACAGAAACAAACTGTTGCCAGAAAAGTTGGTTAGGTTAGGTTAGAACTGCGACCCCTACAGAAACAAACGGTTGCCAGAAAAGTTGGTTAGGTTAAGTTAGACCTGCGACCCTCACAGAAACAAACGGTTGCCAGAACAGTTGGTTAGGTTAGGTTAGAATTGCAACCCCCACAGAAACAAACTGTTGCCAGAAAAGACAGTTAGGTTAGGTTAGAACTGTGACCCCTACAGAAACAAATGGTTGCCAGAAAAATTGGTTAGGTTAGATTAGAACTGCGACCCCCACAGAAACAAACTGTTACCAGAAAAGTAGGTTAGGTTAGGTTAGAATTGCGACCCCCACAGAATTTTACTATTCTAATTGTACTATTCTAACTGTTGTTAATAGTACAATTAGAATAGTAAAATTAAACATATTGCTAAATTAAATATATTAAATGAAATACATTAATAAAAGATACATTTTTTATTTGAGTTTAATAATCAGCAGAATTGATATGAAAATTCTACAGTTTAATTATCTTTGAATAAAAACATATAGGATTTAATGTATATTACAATAAGTATTGAGAAACTGAGTCTTCTATGAAACGAAAATATTAAGTTTGATAAAATCAGAAACAACATTTTATGAATATGCAGGCTTTGAAATAAATGTTATACAAACTAAATACTATACGGATTAATAATATTTGATTTAAAACGTAATGAACTGAAATTCGAAAAACTACTTATCTGAACAATAAAACATATACAAAACCAGTTTCTACAATGTAAGAGCTCTGACAAATGATCACTCTATGAAATGAAAATATGAGAAACATTTTCTATGAACCAATATTCGGCGAAAATGTAGTCTATAAAACAACGTACAACCTGGAAGTTTGTATGGTTTGTTACCCCGAATTTAACGCGAGCGAAGCCGCGGGCAAAAGCTAGTATTTATAAAAAAAATCATAAAATCAAGTCTACATTGGCAGAATTCACCTCGCTAAAACCGGCGAGGAGTAAAAGCCATAAAAAAACCGGCCAAGTGCGTGTCGGACCACGCATAGGAGGGTTCCGTACCTTCAATGGAATATGAACAAAAGGTCGTATCTGATGCCTATGGAAGAAGTTTTTTGGAGATAACTCAAAAATGGCCGAACCGATAATGTTCAAAACAATTTTCGTAGATAGTATATGATAGGGTGCATCTCTTCAAATTTTTCAAAAGTTACGGGGGGGGGGGCTACACAACTTTTCTGACTTTCGAAGCGATTATTTCAGAAAATATTAACTTAATCACAAAATAGTCAAAGAAACCTCAATGTTATTTTGAAAGACCTATCGATTGATGTGTCACATGTTGATATTTGGTTATTATTTTTTTTTTTAATTTAGTTACCTGTATGGAGCGCCCCGTAAAAATATTTTTTTTTTTTTTTTCAAATTTAACTGCATAACTAAGTAGCTGCATAGAAAATACACCTTATGTGTAAAGGGTTTAGCAGGCTAAGGAAGGACGTGTGGCCCCTGTGAGGAATAGTTGAATTGGTAAATGTCAATTGTTTGTCGCCTCATAACTAGTAACCACTCCAACTTTCAGCCCTCTATCTTGAACTGTCACAGAGATATTGTCAAAAATGTATTTTCTTAACATTTTTTTTCAAACTCTTACATCTCCTAATCCATAGCAGCTAAAGCATCGAAACAAAATCACAGAAACTTAGTTTTAGTGGGAGTATACCCTATAATTTTATTAATATTTTATACGTGAAAAATAAAAGAAATAAATGTCAATTTATTTTTTGACAGCTCTTTCCAACACGTTTTTTTGAAAGTACAATTATGAAAAAATCATGTAAATTGCTTATAGTATTAGCTACTAGCATACAAAAAATCAATTGATTATATTTGGTGCAACATACTGTAAAAAAAAAACTAACGAAAGTATTCAAGTATCAAGAGTAGGCTTCTGAACTGAAAGTTCGTTTTTAAGTTTTATATTTGTTGCCTAGCAACAAAGGGTGTATTGTTTTTAATTTGACGTATAACTGTCAAAAAAGGTCACTGAACTACTGCTGTGTTAGTATTTGTAACTAATTTTACTAACTGCTAAATCAACGAAACGACGGATGTGCTATATGTTTATTATTTTATAAACAAAATTAATTGGTTTCATTATAGTACACGTATTAACATAACGAATTAAATAACTCATTAGAGCAGATATCACAATATAAGTCACTTAGATAATGACTATCGTAATATTCGTCGTCCCAGGTATAGGACAATGTTATCCTGCAGTCATCGCAATATCCTTTTAACATAATATTTTCGTCAGAGAGCGATATCTCAACATCTGGTAAAGACTGTAAAAACAGTTGCTTCGCTATTAACCGTGGCAAGTTGAGCCCAAATATTTTTGATTTTATGATTTCCATCTGAAAGAATGTATATACATGAAGTTTCTGTTTTATTTTTTATTTTATTTACATTTAAAGCTTACTTTCGCCATTATGGAAAAATCTGACTCCTCTTCTACATAACGTGTTGTATATTCCCTTAAACAATTCACTATTATGTTAAATGTGCTAGCGTATAAATTGTATAATAGTATTGTATAATTTAAAGATAGCTTAATAGCGAAGCAACTGTTTTTACAGTCTTTACCAGATATTGAGAATCGCTCTCTGACGAAAATATTATGTTAAAAGGATATTGCGATGACTGCAGGATAACATTGTCCTATACCTGGGACGACGAATATTACGATAGTCATTATCTAAGTGACTTATATTGTGATATCTGCTCTAATGAGTTATTTAATTCATTATGTTAATACGTGTACTATAATGAAACCAATTAATTTTGTTTATAAAATAATAAACATATAGCACATCCGTCGTTTCGTTGATTTAGTAGTTAGTAAAATTAGTTACAAATGCTAACACAGCAGTAGTTCAGTGACCTTTTTTGACAGTCATACGTCAAATTAAGAACAATACACCCTTTGTTGCAACAAACATAAAACTTAAAAACGAACTTTCAGTTCAGAAGCCTGCTCTTGATACTTGAATACTTTCGTTAGTTTTTTTTTTACAGTATGTTGCACCAAATATAATCAATTGATTTTTTGTATGCTAGTAGCTAATACTATAAGCAATTTACATGATTTTTTTCATAATTGTACTTTCAAAAAAACGTGTTGGAAAGAGTTATCAAAAAATAAATTGACATTTATTTCTTTTATTTTTCACGTATAAAATATTAATAAAATTATAGGGTATACTCCCACTAAAACTACGTTTCTGTGATTTTGTTTCGATGCTTTAGCTGCTATGGATTAGGAGATATAAGAGTTTGAAAAAAAATGTTAAGAAAATACATTTTTGACATTATCTCTGTGACAGTTCAAGATAGAGGGCTGAAAGTTGGAGTGATTACTAGTTATGAGGCGATAAACAATTGACATTTACCAATTCAACTATTCCTCACAGGGGCCACACGTCCTTCCTTAGCCTGCTAAACCCTTTTATTCAGATACGTCCGTATAGTTTCCGAGTAAAATGCCTGTGACATACGGACGGACGGACAGACAGACAGACATGACGAATCCATAAGGGTTCCGTTTTTTGCCATTTGGCTACGGAACCCTAAAAACACCTAACAATATTATATCTCCTTTTATCTCTGTTAAGTTAAGCTTAGACCTCAATTTTTGTATGTATGTTCCAGTGCCGCAGTGCTTCGTGCGGCCGAACGAGGCGCGGAAGGCTGCCGACGAAGCAAAGATGCGCTTCGCACACATCGACGGTGACCACCTAACGCTACTCAATGTCTACCATGCCTTCAAACAAAGTACGTTCAAATATATACAGGGTGTGACGAAAATAATGGTGATCCGTTTAACACTTTAACTACCGAGAACCCGCCTGGTAGGCACTCGTAATGTTTGCTCAGATGCCGGGCACGGGTTCTGTCGGTTTCTGGGATGTTGTTCAAAATTTTGTCCGGTTGCGAAAGTGTTAAGAGCAAGTTTGGCCTGGCCAGCCACATAAGAACTCATAGAAGGATAAATCCTTAATTGTTGGGGTCGCCGTCATCGAAATCGATGTGGAGGACTATATTTTTTTTATACCACGACGGTGGCAAACAAGCATACGGCCCGCTTGATGGTAATCAGCTACCGTAGCCTATGGACGCCAGTAACTCCAGAGGTGTCACAGGTGCGTTGCCAACCCTTTACAAAAAGAAGGATTCATTGTGTTGACGGCTAAAGGAACAAGAGGGTGCATTGTCAACACACTGTGTCCTCTTTGAGCTCTTTGGCAACCTTACTCACCAGCAGGAACACAACACTATGAGTAGGGTCTAGTGCTATTTGGCTGTGGTTTTCTGTAAGGTGGAGGTACTTCCCCAGTCGGGCTCTGCTCTACATTTGAGCGAGACGACATTCGCAGTGCCCATACCTCCCTTTTGGATGTAGTTTAAGGAGATATCCGTGTCCGGACGCAGTTATTATAAAGTCCGACCAACCGGTTTGGGTAACAATAATTCAGTTAGCTGTTCATATTCGGACCCGGGGTATGTCCTTAAACTACGTCCGAACTTGAGTATGTCCTTAAACTACGCCATAAAGAGAGGTATGGGCACTGCGAATAGCGTCTCGCTAAGTGTGGTAGGGCACATTCAGTGAATGTGGAGCAGAGCCCGACTGGGGAAGTACCTCCACCTTACAGAAAACCACGGCCAAATAGCACTAGACCCTACTCATAGTGTTGTGTTCCTGCTGGTGAGTAAGGTTGCCAAAGAGCTCAAAGATGACCCAGTGTGTTGACGATGAGGGACCTTCTTGTTCCTTTAGCCATCAACACAGTGAATCCTCCTTGTAAAGGGTCGGCAATGCGCATGTGACCCCTTTGGAGTTGCAGACGTCCATAGGTTACGGTAGCTGCTTACCACCAGGCGGGCCGTATGCTTGTTTGCCACCGTTGTGGTATAAAAAAATATATATACCGGGTGTTTCCTGTAATAGGGGCAATAAATTAAGCCGTAGATTCTAGTCCTCAAACTGGACAATATTAGTTCAGCGACTTTTAAAAATAACTTATAATTTGATTTTTATTTCACTTTAAAGTTTATTCGAACACGCAATGTATTGCGAAATTGATTTCTGTTGGGTGACAAGGAGGGTTTCCGCGATCGAGTTTTTCACTAGATGGCAGCACCGTGGCGAGAGGTCTAGCTGTCACAATCCACCAATCATGTTTAACCATATATTTTTTGATTGGTGGATTTTGACAGCTACTGCCAAAAAGACCTGTCGTCACGGTGCTGCCATCTAGTGAAAATCTCAATCGCGGAAACCCTCATTAGATGGATTATAACGTACATTGAAAATACTATTTAGTATGTATGAAAAAGAGACAATATAAAAACTTCATTTTTTTTTAATTGTAGAACAAACGTTTCATTGTTTGAGGAGTAGAATCTATGTTTTAATTTATTGCTCTTATTACAGGCAACACCCTGTATATATATGTTCACGTCAGGATGTTCAATTTATTATTATTATTATATGGGGGTGCCGTGTCCCACTGCTGGGCAAAGGCCTCCCCTCTTTCCACCGTTCCCTATCCTGTGCTGTGTCTGACCATTCCTTCAAAAAGGAGTCTAGTTCATCCCGCCATCACCTGCGTGGTTTGTCGCGATTTGAGTTTCAATATTTATTATAACGGCCTCCTAGCCTAGTTGGTATTGGTAGTGACGCTGCCTATGAAGCAGGAGGTCCCGGGTTCGAATCCTGGTCAGGGCATTTATTTGTGTGTTTATCACAGATATTTGTTGAGTGGAGATAGTTGAATCTATCTATTATATATATCGTCGTCTAGTACCCACAACACAAGCCTTATTGAGCTTACTTGAGGACTAGGTGGATTTGTGTAAGATTGTCCCATCCATACTAAGGAGTGGTCCGGAAAAAAAGTAGCCGTGCCTTTTTGATTTATCTTTTTATTTTGTGCCGATTTAGAAGCAGTGTTTATATTTAAATAATCTCTAGATATAATCATACAAAACATAAATACAATCATACTTAAATAAAACAGCGTTTGGAAGTTTTCGCCTTTTGTATTCCATCCATACACATAGTTTTTTGAACAGCGTCTTCTGACAGAATTTTTGAGGTGTTTCTCAAAAACATGTTTTTTCTTATAGTTTGATTTGATGAGCTATTTTATACCTTAATAAATTGTCTTTCTTCAATAGTAAACTTTTTTATCTGGCTTCATTTTAAGGTAGTTACAGTAATTTTTAATTAAATGTATTTGCCTTTTTTCATAGAAAATTATCTCCCATAGAAAAATCTTTGTCAGAGGTTAGATTAGAGAGTCTTCCTGACTATCCTAGCTAAAATACAGTTAATTAATGTAGCTTCTTGGTAAGATGAAATTCTGAAAAGCATAAAACGGGTTGTGAAAATGGAAATACAATTGTGGCATTGTAGCGGATGTCAATTGAAGATTGTCAAATTATGTTGTTCAAAAGGTTACAAAGTATGTTGAATTAAAAACGCGAAAACTTAAATATGCTCACATATTCTATTATGATTGTATTTTTATTTATTAGTATTGTATCTACGGATTAATAATAGTAGTTTATGTAACTGTTACGTAATAAGGGTCCTTAAAACATGAGTGTGGTTTTATGAAATGAGCCGCAGGCGAATTTCATAATAAGATCACACGAGTGTTTTAAGGCCTAATTACGTACAGTTGCATACACTGCTTTATCTACACTCATATTATGTATATTAAATTAAGTGTTCGGAAACCATAGAATGACCGCCATTGTACCGTCATGGCCAACTCGATTGTGCCGGCGCTCGCGCGGGACCAATCGAGTTGGCCATGGCGGTAACATTATGTTATCAAATTCGATGTTCCAAATTTGAAACTCATTGCTTAACAATATTTGAGCATGCAAAGTTAAAATTACGTTACTGCCGCAGATAAGAAACTTATCATAGTTAAATCGTTTGTTGTAATGCTTGTCATTGTCTACGGTTTTTGAACGCATTTTAGACTACTTACAGTATGAGTGTAGATAAAATAAATATACTGCTTCAAAATTAGCACTAAATTAAAAAATACACAAGATTGTACACTGCTACTTTTTTTCCGGACCACTCCTTAATTTTTTTTTTTTTTTTTTTTATACCACGACGGTGGCAAACAAGCATACGGCCCGCCTGATGGTAAGCAGCTACCGTAACCTATGGACGCCTGCAACTCCAAAGGCGTCACATGCGCGTTGCCGACCCTTTACAAAAAGGAGGATTCACTGTGTTGACGACTAAAGGAACAAGAAGGTCCCTCATCGTCAACACACTGGGTCCTCTTTGAGCTCTTTGGCAACCTTACTCACCAGCAGGAACACAACACTATGAGACTAACTACTTAATATTATAAATGGGAAAGTGTATGTGTGTGTGTTGTTTGTTTGTCCGTCTTTCACGGCAAAACGGGGCGACGAATTGACATGATTTTTTAAGTGGAGATAGTTGAAGGGATGCAGAGTGACATAGGCTACTTTTTGACTCTTTCTAACCCCCCACTTCCCTAAAATGGGGGGTGGAAGTTTGTATGGAGCATTCCGCAATTTTCAAGGTAGAAAGCTAAAAATTGGTATGCGGACTATTTGTGTGCGATTTATTCTGTTCCGAGTTCTCTTCTGTGTTTTAAATCAGGAAAGCTAGTAATATTTATTATTTATTATTGAATAAATCTTCAGCACTAACTCTTTCTGTATACATTTCCAGATATGGAAGACCCTCACTGGTGCTATGATAACTTCATCAACTATCGCTCGCTCAAGTCCGGCGATAACGTGCGACAACAGCTGTCAAGGATCATGGATAGGTATGGTACAAGTTACTACTGTAATATCCTTAGAGCATTCAACGCGAGCATTCGCCATTGACAGGCGGTCCCATCTGCCGAAAACATAATGACCGGCGGGCATACACATGTATGGACTGACGTTTGTATGGTACATTTGAACGTCAAATCGGCAGACTTTTTTTGTATAGAAAATGAAAGATTTGGCTACTCCGGGTTGAATTCTCTAAGATAATATCAGACTTATATAGTAACGATATCTTTTCGTTCAAGCGATGGTATTGAAGTAGCGTTATCACAGACCTACAATGAAAAAAGCCGCTTGTCGACGATCAAAATCGTCGCAAAAAATTTAATACAGTGTATGGGTAAATTGGCTATGTGAGCGTAAAAATAGTGTAGTCCAAGTACAATAGGCTAATTATCTCTCGATGTAGACAGAGAGCTAGCCACGTCATATATGACACAATAATGAGAGCAACGAAACCCCTCTAGTTAGTTTGCTATACTATGCTTAGTTCTAGATCTGGACATCTGGCAGCTGTAAAGTGGTGGAGGTCAAAGAATGCAAACCACTTCAAGAAAACAAATCTTAGAGTCAGAACTCAAACCCATAGGTTTATTGCAATATTTTGAATATTATTGACAAAAGTTTCTGTCGGGGGAAAGTAGTGCCAAACGACTTATAATGTAATTCATAGTTTGTCATCTACTGTTTTTGTTTCCGTAATAATACGCAATGTTTTTTGTTCTAATGTTAAAATATAGGCCCTGTCCTTTATATCTGAGACAACTTCGGCAGTTTTTACCTATTCTGGTATTACTATTTTCCAATTTAAAAATTTTGCTTGTCTGTCACTGTAACCTCTATCTAGCAATAAGGATAGTATAGCAATCTAACCAGACGGGTTTTGTTGCTCTCATTATTGTGTTATATATGACGTGGTCAGCTCTTAGTCCAATATTTGACTTTCTTATCGATAAGTCGCAACGCGTTTATATTCATATTTTACACTATCAAAGCCGGAAGTGCCCGGCAGACTGATTAAAAAGTAACGAGTTTGACCCCAAATTTACGTCACTTTTGAACCAGTCTGCCGGGCACTTCCGGCCATGCAGGAACTGGCAGGAACTGAATTTTTCTGTACCTACATACTATTAGGATAAAGTCCCAAGTTGCATTTTTTAAATCCTAATTGTGTATTATAAATTTTCAGGTTTAATTTGAAACGGACAAGCACAGAGTTCACAAGCAAAGACTACTACATTAACATAAGGAAAGCACTGGTCAATGGATTCTTCATGCAGGTAAGTTCAACTAAAAAGCCTACCTAACCATGAAGTTTTATATAATCCAGAGTTCGCTCTCCGACCAAAAAGTCGACGCCGAAAGAGAATAGGGAAGATGCAGCCATCATTCAGTTTATACTAATTTCAAACAATAATTACGATATGAAGTAATGCGAAACGGAACGTATTTTAATCCACCAATCAGCGTCTGGTGACGTCACTCCTGTTATGACAACCATGGATGGTATAGTAAAGGATGACAATCTCATATGGCGGAACAATCGAAAGTGTCCAGCTGTAAGCAGTAAATAACAGTTCCAAATCCCTCCAAAAACTGCGCTAGTGTAGCTAGAGAGTATAAAATGAACTTAGCAGTTTACTGACGAAGTGAAGTGCGCTGCATGTAATTGACCGTGGATGCGTTTCGTTGGAAATTTCAAATTTTTTAAAAAGGTTCCCACCAGAACCTTTAATTGGCTCTCTGTTACTTAGGCCCTGGGTTTTCTGACCACCCGTCGCCGGCGGCCGGCGACCGACGCAATACAAACATCCGATGTTTTGTATTGCGTCGGTCGCCGGCCGCCGGCGACGGGTGGTCAGAAAACCCAGGGCCTTACCAATATAGCTACATTGTTATTATTAGCTGTTGGTTCCCCGAATAATAAAAAAAAACCTTAACCTTACCTAAAATAACTATAAAATTAATATCCTCTCTGAAGATAATTATTTTTAAATATGTACGGATTTTTACATTTTAATATCAAAAATCATAAGATACATAATAACAAGTATTAATAAACACATAAATAAATGTCCTGACAAGGAGTCGAATCCGGGGCCCTCTGCTTCGTAGGCAGGGTCACTACCGACCGGACCTTAACTCTCTAGCTACTCTCTATCTCTGTAGCTATTGTGGCGCCACCATTTTAACGTCTTTTGACGGACACTTTTGAACATAGATATTGTCATCCTTACCTTCAACCATCCATAGAACCAAGGATGAACAAATATGGCGAGAGTGACACTGACACACATAAGTGACGTCACAGGCACTGAAGATCCGTGTAGGCGCGAAAATTTCATTTTTTAATACACTCGTGGACTACTATTTATTACTATTCTTCGTACAGCTCTTTCAAATGAAAGCAAAAATTAAAATATTGCATCTTGCCTATTCGTTGCAATATTGTAGAGGTACAGCATAGACTAATTAACCAAAGACCCCGCATAGCCGGGCGACCCCCGCTGCCACGCTCGAAGTAATTTCACTCTATAGTAAAACACTAATTATAGGAAGTGACAGTAAACTTAGTACGTCTCCATGGCAACCATGAATGTCTGACTCTCTCTTACGCGCCACGGGACAGTCGGGCGTTCCCTGTCTAGCATGGCGTGTTCCCCTCCCGCACCCCTTCTTTTTGGCAGCTTAGGTTTCAAAGAAATAACGCGCTAAGCGGAGTATAGAGATATCTTGTACATGAGGTACAGTATCAAACAAGATTTACCGAAAATATGGCTCTTAAAAATTGGTAACCGGCCAGTCTTATTAATTACTGACTATCCAATTCTGAAGCGCCATTTGAATGAGAGCAACCCAAAGTTACCCAAAAATATAGAGGAACCGTAGTAACGCTACTCATTACTAGATGGCGCTGCACAGTTCCTTAACATTATTTGGTAACTTTCGGTTGCTCTCGTTCAGATGGCGCTTCAGACTTGTATCTCAAAAAATTATTTGACTGTGTGCCTCTATTAAATAGATACTCTCTGGCCATAGTAATTTGTTCCCACCATTATTATACTGCGCGTTGAGAACAGATGAAACACCTTTAGAGACGCTTGTTTCAAGGGATTATTATAATTTGGAAATTTATGTAGAAGACACAGTTCAGGTAAGAAAGTATATCAAACTTGTATGTAATTCATTTTCAAATAGATTTGGACTCATCTTTTTTAGGGTTCCGTTGCCAAATGGCAAAAAACGGAACCCTTATGGATTCCTCATGTCTGTCTGTCTGTCTGTCTGTCTGTCTGTCTGTCTGTCTGTCTGTCTGTCTGTCTGTCTGTCTGTCTGTCTGTCTGTCTGTCTGTCTGTCTGTCTGTCTGTCTGTCTGTCTGTCTGTCTGTCTGTCTGTCTGTCTGTCTGTCTGTCCGTCCGTCCGTCCGTCCGTCCGTCCGTCCGTCCGTCCGTCCGTCCGTCCGTCCGTCCGTCCGTCCGTCCGTCCGTCCGTCCGTCCGTCCGTCCGTCCGTCCGTATGTCACAGGCATTTTACTCGGAAACTATACGACGTATCTGAATAAAATTTACACACAGCTACTTAGTTATGTAGTTAAATTTGAAAAAAAAAAATATATTTTTAGGGGGGCGCTCCATACAGGTAACTAAATAAATAAAAAATTAACCAAATATCAACATGTGACACATCAATCGATAGGCCTTTCAAAATAACATTGAGGTTTCTTTGACTATTTTGTGATTAAGTGAATATTTTCTGAAATAATCGCTTCGACAGTCAGAAAAGTTGTGTAGCCCCCCCGTAACTTTTGAACCGTAAGTTCAAAAAATATGAAAAAGTTTGAAGAGATGCGCCTTATCATATACTTTCAACGAAAATTGTTTTGAACATTATCGGTTCAGCCATTTTTGAGTTATCTCCAAAAAACTTCTTCCATAGGCATCAGATACGACCTTTTGGTATTAGTTTGGTTCTTATTCCATTGAAGGTACGGAACCCTCCTATGCGTGGTCCGACACGCACTTGGCCGGTTTTTTCTTTGGTATTTTTCTTAAACTATAACCTATTGTTGGATAATCTAACCTTGGTTTGATATGTTTTCTTATAAAACACCGCACTTATATGTATTTTTATGTTTTGATTTACTGTTGTTTTGAAAAAATAAATCCCTTCGAGTTTCTTGCCGGTCATAATTCTTCTCGGGTCAGAGGTGTAGGGTTACGAGTAGAACCGGTGTAGTTTGTTTTTTTTTCTCTCTTTTACTTTGATAAACTATCTGACGTGTAAAAGTGCCCTTGTGGCCCAGTTACTGAATAAATGTTTGAGTTTGAAGTATCTATGACCCACATACAAATAAGTTAAATTAATATTATTATTCTAGGTGGCGCACTTAGAGCGAACCGGACACTACCTCACCGTGAAGGACAACCAGATAGTGCAACTTCACCCCTCCACCTGCCTCGACCACAAACCCGACTGGGTGATATACAACGAGTTCGTACTCACAACCAAGAACTACATACGGACCGTCACCGACATCAAGCGTGAGTACTGATGGCTCCACCTCACTACCTCACCACCTCACTACCTCACCCCTCCACCTGCCTCGACCACAAACCCGACTGGGTGATATACAACGAGTTCGTACTCACAACCAAGAACTACATACGGACCGTCACCGACATCAAGCGTGAGTACTGATGGCTCCACCTCACTACCTCACCACCTTACTACCTCACCACCTCACTACCTCACCCCTCCACCTGCCTCGACCACAAACCCGACTGGGTGATATACAACGAGTTCGTACTCACAACCAAGAACTACATACGGACCGTCACCGACATCAAGCGTGAGTACTGATGGCTCCACCTCACTACCTCACCACCTCACTACCTCACCCCTCCACCTGCCTCGACCACAAACCCGACTGGGTGATATACAACGAGTTCGTACTCACAACCAAGAACTACATACGGACCGTCACCGACATCAAGCGTGAGTACTGATGGCTCCACCTCACTACCTCACCACCTCACTACCTCACCCCTCCACCTGCCTCGACCACAAACCCGACTGGGTGATATACAACGAGTTCGTACTCACAACCAAGAACTACATACGGACCGTCACCGACATTAAGCGTGAGTACTGATGGCTCCACCTCACTACCTCACCACCTCACTACCTCACCCCTCCACCTGCCTCGACCACAAACCCGACTGGGTGATATACAACGAGTTCGTACTCACAACCAAGAACTACATACGGACCGTCACCGACATCAAGCGTGAGTACTGATGGCTCTATCTCACTACCTCACCACCTTATTACCTTACCTCACCCTGAAACAACCGGCTCGTTCAGCTGAAGTTGCACCCATGCACTATATCGGGTTCAATCCCCGGCTCGTACAGTCGCCATCAGATATATCGGAGCGGCCAAGATGGTCACAAATATCTGAACAACGCCTCTATTGTAAAGGCGATAAAAGTGCATGTTCAGATATTTTTGAGTACCTTGGCCGCTCCGATATATCTGATGGCGACTGTATGTAATTTGATATTTACCAGTCGCTTTTCTGTGAAGGAAAACATCGTGAGGAAACCGGACCTAATCTCAAAAATGCCCAGTTTCTCCTCTGAATTGGAGGGTAGCTTAAGTAAAAACTAGTGCCTACGTCAATTCATGGGATTAGGTTGCCGAGCGAACCCCAGGCTCAAAACATTGAGCCGTAGCAAAAAGCTGGGACAAATTCTAGGAGGAGAATGGATAGAACCACTAGTCTAGTTCAGTCGCCATCAAATATATCGTAGGCCAAGGTACTCGAAAATATCTGAGCATGCACTCTATCGCCTTGACAATAGAGGCGTTGTTCAGATATTTGTGACCACCTTGGCCGCTCCGATATATCTGATGGCGACTGTAGTTTCTATACTGAAAGAAAAAACTAAAGTCAAAGTCAAATAGTTTATTTGTACATCATGGGTATATAGTATAAACAGAGGTACACAGGTCTTACAGAAATAGAGTAGCATCACCGTGTCGGGCCACAGGGCATACAAACATTAGTGTTTTTTCTCTAAATCTGTAACTACATGTTAATATTAATTGCAGTCGGACAAAAAACCTTTTCACTTCTCATGCTCGTAAAGTTCGACTTTAAGTCGTGCGTGGACGACATAAAATCGCTTTTTAAGCTCTAGTCCATAAAGTATTTTATCTACACTCATACTGTAAGTACTCTAAAATGCGTTCAAAAACCGTAGACAATGACAAGCATTACAACAAACGATTTAACTATGATAAGTTTATTATCTGCGGCAGTAACGTAATTTTAACTATGCATGCTCAAATATTGTTAAGCAATGAGTTTCAAATTTGGAACATCGAATTTGATAACATAATGTTACCGCCATGGCCAACTCGATTGGTCCCGCGCGAGCGCCGGCACAATCGAGTAGGCCATGACGGTACAATGGCGGTCATTCTATGGTTTCCGAACAATTACTTTAATATATATAATATGAGTGTAGATAAAGCAGTGTATGCAACTGTACGTAATTAGGCCTTAAAACACTCGTGTGATCTTATTATGAAATTCGCCTGCGGCTCATTTCATAAAACCACACTCATGTTTTAAGGACCCTTATTACGTAACAGTTACATAAACTACTATTTTTCTTTTAAGACTAAGATAATGAGGCTCAACAGCCAAACACAGTCAACATATATTGCACAATTAAATTGAGCAGTAAAATTTCGTAGAATACTGAAACTTAATTGTTGTATTTTATTCTTGCTGTAATTATTTGAATTCCGTGTTTTCTATCATTAGATTAATGAAATCACATAAAATAGGAGTTGATAATAGTTTGAAAATGCCCCGAAATGTTTTTATGACTTGGCAGAGAAAAGCAAGTATTTGTGTCTAAACTCACATGTTAAAAATTAAATAAAAAAGCATTAAAAAATTAATTGGACGGAACCATATTTATTTTCATTGTAATATTTTTCTTACAACTTGAAATTGTTTTGCAATTGAAGTGAAAATTAGGGTGTAAAACTCGTCCATGAAAACCATTTTACACTCGACTTTATATCAATCCTCGCTCGTAAGCTCGCTCGGATGGATAAACGCCTCGCGTAAAATAATGCGTTTTATGCACTTGTTGTACAATCTACTATTAACAGTATAATATGTATTATCCACTAAATAACTAAAAATTACTTTCTCCTTTTCAGCGGAATGGCTCCTAAAGATAGCCCCACAGTACTACGAGCTGAACAACTTCCCCGTCTGCGAAGCCCGACGGCAGCTGGAGCTGCTGCAGGCCAGGCTCGACTCCAAGCCCTACCAGGAAGGCTTCTAGACTAAGACCTAGGTTAATCTAGACACACACTGGCCCTACGAGTGGCCAATACAAGACTAGGGATATTTGAGATTTAGTCCCAAAAAATCTATTAAAGCTTTGCTGTTTAGCGGCCTCTTAGCCTAGTTGGGAAACCACCTTACAGAAAACCACAGCCAAATAGCACTAGACCCTACTCATAGTGTTGTGTTCCTGCTGGTGAGTAAGGTTGCCAAAGAGCTCAAAGAGGACCCAGTGTGTTGACGATGAGGGACCTTCTTGTTCCTTTAGTCGTCAACACAGTGAATCTTTTTGTAAAGGGTCGGCAACGCGCATGTGACGCCTTCGGAGTTGCAGGCGTCCATAGGTTACGGTAGCTGCTTACCATCAGGCGGGCCGTATGCTTGTTTGCCACCGTCGTGGTATAAAAAAAAAAAAAAAGTTGGTGGTGACGCCTACGAAGCAGGAGGTCCCGGGTTCGAATCCTGGTAAGGGCATTTATTTGTGTGTTTATCATTTATTTAGTGGTGAGGTTATCTAGGGCAGATGCTCCGGTTTGGGCCACTTTAAGGTGAGTTTGTCTATTCAGACGTCCGTCAATAAGGAAATATGACACAAACACTCTTTATGTACCAAGTCATTAAAAATATATTACTACTAGCTTTTGCCCGCGGCTTCGCTCGCGTTAAATTCGGGGTAACACGGTTCCCCTTTCCTGATTTAAAACACAAGAGAACTCGGAACAGAATAAACCGCACACTAATAGTCCGCATACCAATTTTAGCTTTCTACCTTGAAAATTGTGTAATGCTCCATACAAACTTCCACCCCCCATTTTAGGGAAGTGGGGGGTTAGAAAGAGACAAAACGTAGCCTATGTAACTATCCATCCCTTCAACTATCTCCACTTAAAAAATCACGTCAATTCGTCGCCCCGTTTTGCCGTGAAAGACGGACAAACAAACATACACACATACACTTACCCATTTATAATATTAGTATGGATATTTATATGAATCTCGGCTGTTATGATTCTGACATTAGATCTTTTTTCTTTCTTTAATGAAATGTCAGAAAGGGGCCCAGGAGCTAGTTTTGTCCACTTTTGCCCATGGATTTATATGAATTGGATCTAATTCTTACACTTTTTCCCTAACCACAGTTGAACCTTATTACCGAGTAAAACAGTCGTTCATAGGTGACTAGTAAAAAGTAGTAAAAACGGTCCGATAGAGAGCATAATAGTAGGGGGCGGTGTCTCACTCGCACTCGTTACAAAATTGTCACTGACACATATTGACATTTTGATTGTCCGATGACGTCATTACCTCCTTAGTCAAAACGAGAGTCTCTCAGATAACCTTCTCTTTCGGCCTCACTTTGTAAACGAAAAATTAGATCCACTTCATATAAATCCATGCTTTTTCCATGGCTCCTGACAACTGAATGACAACTGATAAATGACAGATGACAGTGTCATCTGTGCTGCCATAATTTTCTCTTATAACAACTATAAACCGGGATTTCCGTTTGAGCTTCAAGATGGCTACGTCGTCTTTGGAATAGTTTTTTGTTTTTTGCTCATTTACGTAGTTCAGTGTGTAATATTGATAGCTTATTGTGCGGTGACCTAACGAACAAGTGTGCAGCTAATGAAAAATTAGTCCCAAAACGAGAGTAACCATCCTTTAGTTAAACAAACGGTTATCCGGGGTCCCGGCCACCCACGTGTTTGTAAGGAGGCTATCACTTTACAATCAACAAGGCCTTAACCGAACAACGTTGCTTTTATTTTATTTTACTTAAATGAATGAAATCATAAGTGTACCTTGACATATACAAAATAGGCGAGGAGTAAAAGCCATTAATTTAAAAAAAAAATATATATAAACCGTAGTCTTGTAAATTTGTCTATATATTAATAAAAATGGCCAAAATCGGCACAGTGATCACAGCTGCGGAATCTGCCCTATATACTAGAGGACTACCCACAACTCACGACTTTTAAAACTTCCTGTATTGGTATTTATGTAAGATTGTCCCATAATATTTACTCAATTATTTAAAAAATAATTGAGTATTTTTTGCGAAGCTGGTGATTGACTTAACCTATTGACCGCCACAGTCGGCTATCAAAAAGTTGTGCCATGGACGCCAACGACGGCTACAGCCGACAGGCTTCGTAATGCAATAGGGACCTACGCGGGCTTCCGCAAAGTTCAATTTCGCTTGACAAAACGCGATTACGTGGCGTCGGTGGCGCGTCATTTTTGTTCAATGCTTGGCGGTCAAAAGGTTAATCCTGAAAACGATATTGAAGCCTTAAAAAGCGCTGGTAGCCTGGCGGTAAAACGTCCGACTTACAATCCGGAGGTCTCGGGTTCAAACCCCGGCTCGCACCACTGAGTTTTTCGGAACTTATGTACGAAATATCATTTGATATTTACCAGTTGCTTTTCGGTGAAAAACATCGTGATTTTAAACCGGACCTAATCCCGACAGGCCTAGTTTTCCCATTATATATAGCACGGATATTTCGCTATATTAACCAAAAATCACTGCAAAAAACTATGATATTAAACAATAGTCAACCTTATGCTACTGGTAATATGGTTCACTATGGCTCGGAACAGGTTCACAATTTTTTTAAAGTTTTTTTTTTAATGAGATGGAGGTTCCACTTACAACAAGTATTATTTAGCTTAACGTGGGACTAGATTAATTTGTGGATGCGTTTTATTTGTATAATTTTGCAAACTGTCAGTGTAAACGCTACCTTATTTTGTTTTAAAAAAATTATTTATTTAAACCAGGCTACATGTTTTTTTAATTATAAAGGTGGGTGACAGGTATCAGCCCTGTACAATTTATAACTGAAATTTTACTAGGATGACAGTTTACAGCATAGACAATTTGGTAGATTTTTTGGATTGGATTTCAAATCAGAACTAATAATGATGGGTCTCTTTTGCACATTGCCTACACAACATTTTGAGTTTTAATACATACCACTATATAATGTTGGCAAGAATTTTATATAAGACTTATTTTTGTTGAGGTTGAAAGAGTGAAAGAAAGCATTGATATATCTTGTCTTCTAAAGGTTTTAATTGTTTATTTCTGTATAAACTTAAAATAATTCCCGGGATTAGGTTGCCGAGCGGACCCCATGGCAAAAAGCCGGGACAAACGCTAGGAGGATGATGAAACTTGTATAAAATAATGTTATGTTGAATATTGTAATGTGGGCGAAAGAGTATCTGATAATATAAATAATATGTATTGTAATGTATTCGTTTCAGTATTTGTCTTTTAGATTATTAGGCATTCTTTCTCATTCGATATTTCATTGTGATTTAAAGGGCTGACAACACCTAAATTCCATTCCTATATTTTTCGACGCGAGTGAAAGAGAAACACTGTGTTACGATTAGTATGGGAGCTCATTGCAAAATTGGCAAAATGATGAATAAACAAAACTACGCATTAATTGAGAAATATGAAATAATGAAGTTTTTAGTATTAGTGTTGTGGAATTTTGTCCTTAATTACAGACGTATAAGTCAAGATACTAAAGACATACAACTGTTTAATTTGTAACTAAAATGTAACTTTGGAATTTTAAGATGTAACTTTGGAATTATTTTCTATCGAGCCGATTTCGTCCAATCGTGTACCGGTATTAACAAAGTTCTTCCAAATATAATGAATATAAACATATATTTTATTTTACATTCCCAAAACAAGTAGTTATAGCTTAAACACTGTTTAAGTAAAGTCAATTTCAAGGTCATCGGGTGTTGTCAGCCTCTTAAAGTACGACGCCATGACAAATGTCAATGCACTCATTCAAACGCCAAACCAATTATGAGTTAGTAAATGTATGGTATCTTATGACGGATATATCCGTCGTTAGCGTTGAACGCGCGGAGCGGATAAAACGACGGAATACTTTTTTCAATTAAATTAAAATGCGCCTTATTTCCTTGGGATAAGGTTAACTATTGCGCGTTATATGAATTACTCGTAGCCGTTGAAGGGTTATCAAAATAAGCTTCGTACTTTCAATGTAGGGCTTGTATTTGCATACAATGATGTTGGCGTGTGCGCGATGTTTTTGTAAACAAATGGTGTCAAATAATGTTTTAACACATAAAAAAGCCTGTAACTTTCTTATTTAATACAAATGACCACTCGTTAGGTGTGTTTCGTGTATAGCACGCTAGGGTAAGCTGGTGTTAGATATTTGCCAGCTATGTTGTCAAGTCTCCAACCCGCTCTGGATTAACGTGAAAGATGTTAATATAATTGCAAGTTTATAATTTTCATTTTTAAGAGAAGCCCACGGCACGGAATACTATTTTTTTTTTAATTTTTCTTACTATTGAAACTGCGTAGCCAAGGTGCCAATCGTTAACGCTCCGTAGCGTATCGTAGTCACCTCTCTCTATCACTCTTACATATTAGTGCGACAGTGACAGTTGCGTTTCGTTCGCTACTGAGCGTTAACGATTGGCACAATGGCTACGCAGTTGCATCTGAAAATATGGATACACATAATGTGACAAAATGATGTAGCCACGACCCTATTAGTATTACCAAGGCGTAAAGTCTTGAATACATGTTTTTGTCATATTCAATGTATACATATTTTCAGAAGTGACCGTACAATTAGGGAACGTACCCATACTACGTGACCAATTTTTTACAATTTTCACCCCCTCCCCCCCCCTCGGTGACCAACCGTAGTATATGCCAAGACCCCCCCCTCCCCCTCTGGTTGTCACGTAGTAATTCTTAATATTGTTTTTTTGCAAACAGAAAGTAAAAAATATCATAATTTGACGCATATTCGTATTTATTAAAACGGCGGTTGCCGCGTAACGCCTCAAGGTGCGTGCAAACCATAATTAAAAAGTAAAAAAAAATTGCGCGAGATTTCCCTAGAGCATAATTATAATAATTATTGATTACGTGACGTAAACCTAAATCCCCCTCCCCCTTGTGACCATGAGTAGTATTTTGACGACCCCCCTCCCCCCCTAAACGGGTCACGTAGTATGGGTACGTTCCCTTAGCATGTGTTCACAACGCAATGGATATAAGGCAGCTGTTTGACCGGTGACGATTAGCGACCTCTTCGTTTAAGAGTGTTTAAACTTTTCTCTTTTTAAGGGCGGGGGGGGGGGGGGCAACAGGGGGCAATTGCCCCCTCCTGAAACGCAAACTTCGTACCGCGAGATTTTTTGTGAAGGAAAGTGCCCCCCCACCCCCCTGAACGAAATCCTGGATCCGCGCCTATTCAATATACTCTATTAACAACCGACAACAAGTCAACCTTTGACTTGAAAACGTCACATTAAACAAATAAGAAAGATAAATGGAAAATAGTAAATCTTGGATTTTTTCTATATGGAAATTAGTAAACTTTTGTAAGTTTGTCATGGAACTCATGGAGCGTCGAATATCTGACGCCGGCTTTTTATTATGTGGTTTAAGCTGTATTTAGGATGGATGTGTGGGCGATCAAATATACGTTGTATGTAAGGCATTTGTGGTTTTATTTCGGCAACTATATTTTTTGTCGTCATTAGGTATATGGATTGACAATGCCTATACAAAATCGCGTTCCTCGAACCTTCAGGTTATACGTCTGTTTTCGGTACTTAGTGCCACAGCGCCATCTGTCGAGTCTGTAGTCGAGTTATTCTGTCAGCGTTAAGCGCCGAACAAAATATTAGAAACTAGAATTTAGTGTTTGTAGTGACCGATAGATGACGCTTTAACCTGAAATAAGGGAACGCGATTTTGTATGGATATTGTCATCCTTGTTAGGTGTTTAGAATTTGAGAGCGTTGGTGGCCTGGCGGTAGGACTTCCGTACCACTGAGTTTTTAGGAACTGCACGAAATATCATTTGATATTTACCAGTCGCTTTTTGGTGAAGGAAAACATCGCGAGGACACCGGATCTAATCCCAACAAGGCCTGGTTTCCCCTCTGGGTTTGAAGGTCAGATGGCAATCGCTTTCGTAAAAGCTAGTGCCTACGCCAGTTCCTGAGATTAGGTTGCCGAGCGGGCCCCGGGCTCAATAGAGCAGGAAGCTAGGACAAACGCTAGGAGGAAGAGAGATTAGGTATTTAGAATTAAGATTAACCTGGACCAACGAGAGATAAGAGCAATGTGGATTAAGTAAATATAAGTTTGAAATAAAAAAATATTTTAAGTGAAAAATGTACAGGGAGAAATCGGAGTCGTGTAACACATTCAGGACCGAGAACCCAACTGTCGGGTTCTCTGTTCGTAGCTACTACGCGCTACATACTACAAATACGTGGCTACGAGCGTAGCACTAGGTGGCACTGAATGTGGTAACTAGCGATCAAGGCATGATACAGATTCGAAAAATGAACTTAAACAAGTTAGTCATAATGTTTTTCTCACCAATATTGATAAATTTTTCTCAGATGATAACTTTGATAAGTGGGAAAATAAATAAAAATAATTAAATTCCTTTTGTGTTGATCAAATACCATATGATAATGGTGATTAGTTATAGTCAGAAAAAGTGGTTCAGGATCACGATCCAGATTTCATCCTGTATATATTTCCTCTTTATTTATCGTATAATGGCTACATGTTTTCTATACAAGGTGATTCGAAGGTCGTGTAGTAAACGATTAAGGCATAAATACTTAATACATAATCGAATATTGGAGCTAATTTACCTAATCATAATGTCACCAATATTAATTATCAGGTGATATATAATCAATATCATTTTTCAGGTGATATATTTGGAAAATAAAGTAAGTGGAAATAGATATTTAAAGCTTGTCCCAGAAAAAAATGTCGTTTATTAGTTAGTATGAAATAATGTAAGCAATAAAAAGTTACCAAATTTTTGACAACAGTTTATTAGAAATGTAGTAAACAAAACGTATTTTTGTTATGTTTTTGTTCTATTGTTTATTCATCCAGAAACTTCGTAATGTTCTTTTGATACCTGCCATCAGGTTTTGTACATCAGTGTCTGTGATTAGTTTTGAAGCTGCCTTCCATTTTCGCTTGAAGTTTTCAACTGATGTGGCGTTAGTTTTATGTTTTAAGAGCTTCTGCTTCATACGAGCCCAATATTTTTCTATAGGTCCTACTTCAGGACAGTTAGGAGGATTTTGGTATTTTTCCACAAATTCGACATTATTGGCTTTGTACCATTTTATCACATTTTTAAAATAGTGGCACGTGGTCAGATCAGGCCAAACCAGAACTGGCTTCTTGTGTCGCTTAAAAAACGGCAATAATCGCTTTTCCATGCACTCTTTAAGGTATATATCGCCTTGCATAGTTCCTTTAGCAAAGTATGGAGTGCTGCGTTTGCCGCAAGAACAGATCGCTTGCCACACAAGAACCTTCTTCGCAAATTTATCCGTTTTTATGACATTGTACTCGTCATTGATAGTTTTTCTATCGGTCCCCGAATAAAAATGATGTCCCGGCAGTGATTTAAAATCAAGCTTGCAATATGTTTCGTCGTCCATCACAATACGAATTTCTATTAGGCACTTTAGTTTGTTTGAAAGTCTTTATGGAATTATTTTTCTTTACTCGTTGCACAGTGGATTTAGACGTTTTAAACTTTTTAGCTAAATCTCTTACAGATGATGTAGGTTTTTTCAGCAAAGCAGCTATGATACTCTTCTCAATATTTTTCTTAACAAACCCGGTCTTCCGACCACTTCCAGGATGCCGTCGAATACCGCCAGTCTCTCTGAATTGTTTTAGGACCCTTTGCACAGTTCTAACAGACGTGTTTAGCTCCAATGCCACTTTTTTCGTGAAAATGCCTTAATATTGGACATATTTGTACAATATTTTCTCATGAAGTTTTTCTTGTGGAGACGAGATCTTTGAAAATGTGACTGTGACAGATTTTTTTCTAATATTAAATAAAGAACCGAGATGCATTTAACATATAACCAGCCAGTTACAACCATTTTCATTGAAACCTGATATACCAACGCTGCGTAAACTAACGACATTTTTTACTGGGACAAGCTTTATGCTACAAGTGTAGAAAATAAGTAATTTCCGAACGAGTGGCGGTGTGAAGTAAATCAAAACTCACTAAGTGCAAAAAAATAATTAAACTAAAATTTTGTCAACCGACTTCAAGATTTCGAAGGAGGAGGTTATTAATTCGTCGGGATCTTTGTTTGTTTTTTTTTGCTATTATTTAAAATGATTTTTCACCGATTATTCGAAGATGGCTGACCGATTTGGAAAATTCTTTTTTTGTTTGAAAGAGTATACTTCACAGTTGGTCCCATTGTAACCAGGTCTGGATCTGATGATGCGTTCCTGGAGAAATCGAGGGAACTCTTCAACTATTATAGGCACACCTGTGATTTGGGGGCGTCCATTAATCGCGTCATATTGTATAGGGGGAGGGTCAAGAAAAAATCACCAAAGATCACCACAGGGGGGAAGGGGGGGGGGGGGGGGTCTGGACACATATCACGTGTAATTTTTTTGTTCCTTGTGCTATACTGTATTATGGTCAATAAAATAAAAATTATCAACTTTTAAATGACTCAAACTGTCTAAAGCAGAGTAAAATTGCACTAGCACTAATATGATTGTGAATAATTGTTAATGGCATTTGAGATATTATTTTGCTTTTGGAAAGGTGGATGCTAAGTGAATTTGGTTCTTTTATGTTTAAAAATATTTTTTACCAATTCGGTTCATTACAGCTATAAACTTGTGATAGTAATTAGTGAGTTTAGGTTGATAAACGACTGTTTTGCTCGGTAATAAGGTTCAACTGTGGTTAGGGAAATAATGTCCGATTCTCTACTGGTCTGTGGGGATGATGTGACAAACTTTATTCTATTATTTACGGATTCGAAGCCATCATTGTGTATTTTCAATTTTGCGCGAGCGCCACGTGACACGACTATCGTGCGAGCCGAGCGGCAGCCCACTGCCATACGCCTGCCCGGGAGGCGCGTCGATTTGTTAGATGAATATAGCGAACGCATTATTCAGTTGCAGCAAATTTTTAAGTCGCATTTTTTAGCGAACGCTTATTTTATGGCCTTATAATTTATTAGTAGATTAATATCGCAAACGCCTTAATTATTTACTGCAAATTTCAGTAATCGCATTTTTAAGCGAACGATTTTTTAATGTCATTATAATTTATTAGTAGATTAATATCACAAACGCCTTATTTATTTGCAGCAAATTTCAGTAATCGCAGTTTTTAGCCAACGCTTGATTTATGTTCTTATTATTTATTAGCCTCATTTTTTAGCTAAAGGTGCTCCCGAAATATTTTTTACCTACTGTCTACACACATCTTTTCGAATTACTAATTTCTCAGATGGATCTGATTCAGATTGTGTGAGGTCGGGCCCAGATTTCAGAGTATGAATTCATAATTATATATCCACATTATGATTCAGAATGTATAAGGCCGGCACCGTAATAATGAATAGACTCATTCTAGCCTGCTCTACTCTCTCACTCTTGCCGAGCACAGCCGATGTGTGCGTGCTGTCCCTCTCAATCCTACCAGAAGTTTAGAAAGAATGGCACGAATGTCTCGATTGTTTTCGGCAATAGTGAATAGCGGGCACTAACCTGACTTATCGAGTCACCTGTCAGTTCATACATTTTGTCACCCGCAGGCCATAGCCAACCTCTACAACAGGAACCGAAAGACCTCAGGGAATAGCCCTACCGTAAACTGGGGCTATTTAGAAACCACGGGGCTATTTGGAATAAAAAAAACTATAAGTTTTGAGTCCCTAATTATTTGTAATGGCAATGATAGACACTTAGATCTTTTGTCAGAAAAAGATCTAAGTTTCTATCATCTCCATAACAAAAAATATAGGGACTCAAAACCTACACCTCCCTTATTCCAAATAGCCTCGTGGTTTCTAAAGAGCCCCAGTTTACGGTATTTAAAATTTAAATGCAAACTTATTTAGAGTTGTTTCAAGATAATGTTAATCCTTTTTCCTTTAGGTCTTTTAACTTTTTAGTGTTATTGACGTTTTATATTTCAATAAATCTTGCATATCTATCAGTTTGTAGTGGATATCATAGATGAATATGTATATAACTGAGATAGATAGGCAACTCTACGGCTCGTACTTGCAGCAGCTAGTGCCACCATCTAGTTTCATAGTGCTACATTTGATCACGTTACAGGGGAACGGGGGAAGGGGTTTACAGGGTATGGGGGGTTGGGAGGGGAGGGGAGGGGTAGACCTCGTCCCCCTCGCCCCTTCCTGACAGCCGTTCGGCGGGAAATCTAAGTTTGGACGTCCTGTAAATAAAACTAAGTTTATGTCAAATGCATACAATATTTATTGTACATATCATTATATTTCATTAGGTACATACTATGCACAATTGTTATACCCACATATAACTTAATATCTGACAAAAAACTAAAAACCGGCCAAGAGTCTGTTGGGCCATAAGTTTCGTAAATACTATATTATATACCTAAATATATTAATTTGAAAAGCTAATTTAAATATTAACCTTAATGTAATGACAGACATGGTGCGGTGGTGCCTAGAAATTAGGCATTTCCTGATAGCTGTTATAAAATGAACCTATCTTAGACGATATTCTTTTTGAAAGATCTCACACAATACTTGTTGAACTAAATAAATTCACCCCCAGTTTATGTGTACGGGAGGTACCCAAACAAAAACCACTTTGTTTTACAACTTTGTCGGTGTGATTAATAATACATACACTCATACCAAAGGACCCCGCAGCAAACATAGGGAAAAAGTGGTTTCAGTCAAATCGCATGAAATTTTAATATGATGTAGATTCAGGTCTCCTTATTAATTTTTTATAAGGGCTCAACTCCCTCAGAAGTACACTGTCAGAAATAATCAAGTTTATATTATTATTTTTCTATGACGTGTTTCTTAAAATCTATACTTTGAAATGACCCACAATGATACTTACTGGCGTTAAATATGATCTTAATAACGTTTCTGTCACGTTGAAATCGCATTTGGTTAGTTATTTATATTATGCAAAAGCAAAGAGAAAGATTTTACGAAAAATTGGTATGTTACATATGTTTTGTATGAAACAATACTTATTGATTATTTCTGAAAGTATACTTCTGAGTGAGTTGTGCCCTTATAAAAAAATAATCAAGAGACTCGAATCTACATTGTACTAAAATTTCGTGAGTTTTGACTGAAACCACTTTTTCCCTATGTTTGCTGCGGGGTCATTTGAGCTTTCTTATACTAACAATATATCACTTAACTAGTAAGCAGACATACAGACAGAAAGAAAATTATTACGACGAATTTTTTTTCTTCAATTATTTGACGTGACCTATCCCACAATACTTGGTGGAAATGTACCTTCAGTCACAATTAACAATTGACATAAATCTAGGTACAGGGAAATTTTATTTTACTAGTATGTTACCTAATTGTGGCGACAAAAATTTAATTACGCAAATCTGATATACCTATTTATGGTATTTTTTCCGGTACCACAGAAACAATAATTGATCTCGAAACATCGGAGGTAACTATTAAGTTAATATACGCAATTTAGTTCCGTTTTAGTCAATAATCATAATACGTAAAAGCCGTGAAAGTTTAAGTCTTATTGGTGTTGACAATAATAACGATGCGTAGGAAGGTACAATCATACATATATACTGTAATTTACAGAAAGTAAGTGTACAATATACATTCTTCTTGAAGTGATAGGGCTCCAGCCTTTTATGTTGCTACATCACCGTATTCTGGTGGGTTCATAAGCCGACTTAGGTATACCTAGAACATAAAAGTAGATAATTATTGTACATACAGTTACGATCTAACAAATTTAGTCGATTTTTGTACCAAACTATGTGTGCACGACCATAGTGTTATTTTATGAGATTAATCATTAAAGTCAGTACACAAAAAGAGGCACAGTAAAAGGCGTCGCTCAAGCCGGCTTTTGCCGTAGACATTCGATCATACTAATGGAATTGATAGTCACAAAGAACCAACAAACTATGTTTTATAAAGGAATAAATGAATGAATGAAAAGCGCTTCGGTATCCGACATTTACATTCAGCCCCTGTCGCTGCCCCTCGATCGGATCGAGAGGAGTGTGTGTTTACATACTGCCCTACCACTCACTTCGCTTTCAAGTCTCGGCAATGGCAGACGTTGAAATAATTACAGCGGCCGCGTTGTGTCTTTTGCGATCCTCCAGGTGCTCGACGAGTACTGAGCGACGGAGAAGAATGTAATTGGAAACACGTACTGCCGCTCGCGCTGCCGGTCCTTTGACTTCGCACAAAAAAACCGCCATTTAGGGGAGCGCCGGGCAGCGCGAGTGGCAATAGCAGTGGCATGAGAAGTATCATGTTTACACACTCGTCCTTCCCACTTCCCTGCCCACTTGCCTGCTCAATTCGGCTGAATGTAAATGCAGTATTAAAATTAAACCAGCGGCAGCGTATTCCGGATAATACGCTAGTTACTAGGAATTCAGTAAAAATAAACATCGTTAGGAAACCAAACTTCTCACAATAAGGTCTAGTTAAGCTCTGGGTTTGAATTAGTTTAAAGTCCAGATGGCAATCGCTTTTGAAAAAGGTTAGTCTTGAGGATAGATTGCCAAAAAGCTCCTTTACTTATAGCAAAAGTCACACAACAGGTCATTTTATACGACTGAATGAATTTTTATGGCAGTAACGCCTTATTGACAACCTACAATGATGTACCTTTTAGTTGAAAATGACACATATAATCACCATAATATCAAGATCTGTTATCAGCACTCTTTACCTATACAAATCTGACTGTGGTCGTGTGTGTTGATCCTAATATATGTATATCTAAATGAGATAATAAAATTAAAATGTTTACGCAACAATACCTAAAGTCATTGGAGTTATTTCCCCGCTAACCCGTAGATACTGGAGTTTCGGATTCCAAAAACCTGAAACAATATTATTATAAATAGGTATAATTTGATAGTTACTTATATTTTTAATGTAAATTATGATGCTACCAAATTCCAAATGAAATTGTGTCGAAGAAACACACCTTTTCAAAACTAAGCTGAAGTCTCTTCTATTAAAAAAAGCTTACTATTCCATCCAAGAGTTTATGGAGGATAAACTTTTAAAACAATCCAACTTTTAACAAGCTACTTTTTCTATAAGCATGGAGACTTTAATTGTGATATAGTTTAGATTTAGGCTTAATTTTAAAACTGGTTTATTTTTAAATAAAAATTTCATTTCATGTCTTACCTTGAACAGGCGTAGGCTTTGCAGAAGATACAGTAGACACGGGAACAACGTTACTGACTCCTGCTACGGCCACTTCCATTGGCAGTGGCACATCTGCAAGATATTTATAGATCATACTCAGAACACGCCAGTAACAGGACTTAAAAGTTCAGTACGGGAACGCCTTTTTAACCTATAAAAATAAAATAACTCGCAATTCCGATTTTATATCGTGACCTGTATACGACTTTTTTGACTTTTTTGACTTTTTGACTTTTTTGACTTTTTTGACTTTTTTGACTTTTTTTCACTTTTTTTGACTTTTTTGATTTGACGACTTTATGACTGACTTTTTTTTACTTTATGACTGACTTTTTTGCCTTTTTTGACTTTTTTGACTCTTGACTCTTTTGACTCTTTTGACTCTTTTGACTCTTTTGACTCTTTTGACTCTTTTGACTCTTTTGACTTTTTTGACTTTTTACACTTTTTTGACTTTTTTGACATTTTGACATTTTTTGACTTTTTTTGACTTTTTTGACTTTTTTGACTTTTTTGACTTTTTTTGACTTTTTTTGACTTTTTTTACTTTTTTTGACTATTTTGACTTTTTTGACTGTTATGACTTTTTTGATTTTCGTACTAACGCGGACAGACGGACATGGCGAAACTATAAGGGTTCCTGTAGTAGTTCCTATAGGAACCCTAAAAAGGACATACATACAGGCCATTTAACGGCCTCCTAGCCCAGTCGGTAGTGACACTGCCTACGAAGCAGGAGGTCCCGGGTTCGAATCCTGGTCAGGGCATTTATTTATGTGTTTATCACAGATATTTGTACCTGAGTTATGGATGTTTTCTATGTATTTATCAATATCTATCTATTATATATATCGTCGTCTAGTGCCCACAACACAAGCCTTATTGAGCTTACTGTGGGACTAGGTCGGTTTGTGTAAGATTGTCCTATAATATTTATTATTTATTTATACAGAGACTATATATACTTTATTTTGTGCTGAACTCCCACCTTTATCAACCTTGGTTCAAACAGTTTACTTATTCCTATTGTTCATTTTATTTGAGATTAGAAAAAAGTTGACAGAACGATGTACAGGTTTCTTTATCAGGCAAGATACATGTCACATCTGTCAGAGTGCCTACGCCGTCATTAAACATACTAAGGGCCTGTTTCACAATCTCCAGATAAACTTATCTGCCAGTGAAAATTATTGCTATCCTTTTCGCCAGTCATACAAAAGAAAAGGACAGCAAACATTTATCTGACAGATATGCTTTAACTGGAGATTGTGAAATAGGCCATAAATATATTTGTATTTATAGTAAAGCCATGTTATATTGAGTATTTAACAATATTTTAATAGTAATTATTTTTTGGAATTATTTTATTATTAACACTTTTAATGTTCTTGTAAATGTTGCACAATATAAAACCTATAGAAGAAGAGGTTCGAGACGGATGGTTAGATTTTTAAATGTTTTCTCGCGTCATCTGTCATTCGTATCTCTCAGACATATCTGGATAGTTTTTAATGTTAAAGCTTATAGTAAAGGTATTTGCTTGTTCTATTATTGTGCGATTGGTTGGAGGGTTATGGAGCAATCAGAGGCAGGTCCGAGTGGCATACAACAACAAAAGCCACCTCGTAGTCCAACAAATCTTTTACCATCACCTAAGACAATTGTTTTATTATTTAGTATTATATAATAAAACGATTAAATATCGTTTAGAAGAACTTTTGTTTACGAAATTTTATTAATAAGTGCTATTATGATTGTCAATTAAATAATTTTCGTGAATACTGATAAAGAACTAGACGTTAAGTTTCCGTTTTAGAACGTACATGCTTCACTGTCTGTTTTTAAATTTTCACGTAAGTATCTCTTACGTGATAATCAAAACGAAATTGTGTTTTTATTGTTGTGTTGGATTATTTAATCTGCAAATTGTTATTATTTATTCACAAATGTGAACTCTTAATCATGTTAACTAATCGCTTGTTGGTGTGTTTGCAGTGTGTTTAAATTGAACATTTAGAACAGGTTGGCAACTACTGTTTCTATGTTTACTCAATTTCTAATCTCAAAAAAAACGAAGTATAGTATAAACACAATGATACCTGATCCCATAGCCTCAATAGCTTTGACACTAATGGGAACAATTCTAATTTCTCTAATTTAGTCATGCACATCCTTATAGCGAACACTGAAGTGCTGGTAGCCTGACGGTAAGATGTCTGACTTTCAATCCAGAGCTTTCGGGTTCAAACCCCGACTCGACTGCGTTTTTATGAATTTTTGTACAAAATGTAATTTGATTTAGCCGTCGCTTTTTTCTGGAGGAAAATATCGTGAGGAAATCGGACCTCCTTCTGGGTAAAAACTAGCAGTCGCACTAGTTCATAGGTTTTGGTTGCCGACGGTACCCAGGCTCAGAGCCGTAGCAAAAAAAAACCGCAACAAGACGAACGCTAGAAGAATTATGATGATGGTGATTCTAATTAAGCTGATTACATTATAGCGTTAAAACTAACCTGGTAAATGAAGCGTTGGTATAGGCAAGCGGTTGAGGCACCCATTGGGGTAAATATATTTGGCCTCAAAATGGCGATGGCATACCCGCGCATTATTGTAGATCGCCGTGTCCGCCTTGCCCACAATATTTCCACCGATCCTTATTACCCACGTTCGGAACATTTCAAGTTCTGAAGGGTTCCTGAGATTGGTGGGATTTGGGAATGCATGCATTTGAATTCCTGAAACAAGCAACATTTTTCGTTAAGTTGATCCGGTCCACGCTCTTGGCAGATTGATTATAGAAAAATAATATTATACTAGCCCTGTCCTCGTTGATTATTGCACAAGGGCACGCAGCAATTTGGAGGCGACATTTTTATATGATAATTCATATAATAATAATTACCCTGCACCCAAAAACTATTTAATTATTTTAGACAACTGTCACTATCTTCAAAGCTTGCGCTAAAAGAAAGAAAGAAAATTTGACTTCGCCGCCATCATGATCCCGATTTTTTTTATTTAGCACAAATGTTGCCACAATATCTACTACTTTCTACTAGTGTTTTAAAAATCTATGTAAATCTTGAAGAAACAAACTATTGCACTATTTAACCGTAATTAAATAATAAAATGCATAAAAAAAAGCATGTTTCAATAATAAACTAATTTAACAAAACTTAAACCCAGAATATTTAAAACTTCTATGTTTTTCAAACAGCAACACAGCCGTCACATGCTGCACAGCGCTATCTAGCGTACTTTAGAAAAACCAAAATCACAAGTAGCTCGCAGTTTGTAGATGGCGCAGAAAGTATAAAAATATCAACGCTCCTGTCAAAGTTCTAAGAGACCATAGCATGGTGGATATACCTATAAGCTATTTTGTTGCTGATTCCAAGATGGAAATTTCGAAAAGCGAAGAAATTCTAATCACCAAGCCACTTAAAAGAACACCCGAGTGGTGTACTTGCATATTCGGCGGCTGTCCAAATTTAGAATTGTATGATGTACCAATTGTAATGAAGGAAAATCTCTTGGTTAAGTACAATTTATACATATCGCCGGGGACAAAAGCTTGCTTATTCCACCTAGAAAAACAAATCGATGCGTGGGAGGAAATTGCCGACGCTGAAGAAAATTTGACAGATTTTAACGCAAATCATGCTCAAGATATTATCAATATTTTTAAACATGTGTTAAACTTTCTCGGTCTGACTGTGTTCGCTCTAGCTCAATAAATGTTTTTCCTTTGCTTGTTGCAGATTTATTTATAAATAATTAGAAGCAACCTTATTGAGACTGTTCCGATTAGTTTGAGATTGCTTAGGAAGTATACCTATCCGTATAAAATATAGAGCAATATTTACACTTCGTCGTTCACCTAAATAATGCGGTCGCCGAAGTTGTTTGAAACGTCGTCTTCACATTAGTCTGTCCGCCTACTATTCGGCGACCGCATGACTGCCGAAGGGATTCGTTCAAAGAACGTCGTCTTTTAGCTAGTCTTCACGAATAGGTACTGCGGCTGAACTACAAAGTCAACCATCAGATATCTGTCACGATGTCAACTGATCTGCGTTCGTCGCAGTCGGTGACTTACGAGTAATTAGGCGACAGACGTCGTATTTACCTATACACTGCTTCGGTCACATAATACTTGGCGGCAGTTGTCGATTGCGAATGCGATCGACTAAAGTGTTATTTACACTTTTGCAGTCGCTTCAAGCAGCATGAGGCGAACGACTAAATGTAAATGCCGCTTAAGAGAAACCAATGCCCAGTGGTAGGACCTACTATAGACGTATATGCCTATGTATGTATAGGCTCACACAACACATCATAAATAAATTATAATAAAAATACTCAGTATTAACATGAACTATTTATTTTAAACTAGAAAAAAAACTAAATCAGCTGCACATAACTGAAACTTAATATTTCCTTACATTATTAATGACCACTTAATAACTATTTTTTCCCCTTTTTTCTCTTCTCTTCTGCTTTCCTGCTTATCTATAGTTTAAGTATACTTTAAAAAAGATAATTTTTCTATACACTTCTCCATAGATATTTTCTGATTCAGATATCTATTTACTATTTTCATTATAACTTCATCCATTTGTATATATTTTCTTAATCGTTTTCGTTCTGTCTCAATGTCCATTTCTTATTGAAGGATGCGAAAATCAGCAGTCCTCGACTCTTCTTTCATCATTGCAATCAAATGAAATAAACTTTTATTACCTCGCACTAGTTTATTCATTTTATTATGCCAACCCTCTGTCACGTTATTTGTGCGGTGACGTTGGTCATAACAAGAAACAATGTTCATATTCTTGACATTATACCACTGTGAAGTTACCCAACTAGCAAAATTGCTGTATAAACATGCCTTTATAAGAAGTAAGCCATTATAAAAGGTTTATATATATCCTGACTAAGAAGGTACATCTTACAAAGGCATTTGATAGGACTTATTGGTCTTGAGAACATTTAAACTTGTTAAGTACTCTTGTAGCCGTATACAAGAAATTCTTCTAAAATATTTATCAGAACATAGGTTTTACAAAGGCATTTTATAGGACCAATTGGTCTTGAGAAAATTTAAACTTATTAAGTACTCTTGTAGACGTATATAAGAAATTCTTATAAAATATTTATCAGAACAATGGTTTTACAAGTGCATTTTATGAGCCTAATTGGTCTTGAGAATATTTAAACTTAAAGATCGTACACGATAAAATCCGGGCAAAGCATTATTGTAAAAAAAAATAAACTACAAATGTATATGTTTTACCAGTATATATTTTTTGTTATTTGGTTACTAACTAGTCATATCGAAGAATCTTATGACTCCTGGGGACTATTTTGATAAAATTCTCGGACCTTTCGTTTGACACCTTGCATTAAGGTCTGTACAGTCTTTTCTGTAACCGATTTAGATGCTTTATTCCACTGTTTTCTAAAGTTTTCAATATTATCAGCTTCTTTCTTGGTTTTTCTAAGCTTCTGTTTCACCAATGCCCAATATCTTTCCACTGGACGCAGTTCAGGGCAGTTTGGCGGATTGCTGTCGCGTGGTACAACAAATACCCCATTTTTGTTGTACCATTCCATAACTGTTTTGGAATAGTGGCAAGATGCCAAATCCGGCCAAAAGATTGGGGGTTTATTGTGGCTTTTTAAAAATGGCAACAGACGTCGCTGGAGGCACTCTTTAAGGTAAATTTCGCTGTTGACAGTACCCGTGCAAATGAAATTTGAGCTCTTTCGTCCACATGTGCATATCGCTTGCCAAACCAAGTATTTTCTAGGGAATTTAGACTTCTTTTTTTTCTTATATTCTTCCGGAACACTGTCTTTGTCCTTTCCGGTATAATACTCACGCCCAGGTAACTGTTTAAAATCCGCAAACACATACGTTTCGTCATCCATGACCACACAACTCTGTTTTGTCAAAATTTCATTGTAAAGTTTTCGAGCTCGTGTTTTTGCCGTGAAATTTTGTTTTTCGTTTCGATTTGGAGCAGTTTGTACTTTAAAAACCTTCAAACCGGCTCGTTTCTTTACGGATTGTACATAAGAAGCCGACTTACCGACTCTATTTGCGACATCTCGTACGGAAATACTCGGGTTTCTTTTAAAAGTAGCCATAACTTTCTTTTCTGTTTCGGGAAACTTTGGGCCACGAACTTTACCACATCTCTGTTTTCTTTGAGTGGTCAACTCCTCACGATATCGTTTGATGACATCGGCAACAGTTGATTTGGGGATTTTCAGCAATTTAGAGATGGCTCTAGTCGACAAACTTGGAGTTTCAAGGTGAGCGTACACAATTTTTTTTCGATTACTCTCTTCATTCGAAGACATTTTGTGTGAATGAGTATGAAGACAAATATAATGATTACAGTTCAATAGACAATTTTCAGTAGAATTTAAAAATGTCAACAGTAAAAAGGTTTGAGTCTCTTTATTAAACAAAAAAGGTCAATTACTCTGCCCGGATTTTATTGCGTACGATCTTTATTACGTAATCTGGTAGACGTATATAAGAAATTCTTTTAAAACATTTATCAGAACAAGGTTTTATAAGTGCATTTTATAAGACTAATTAGTCTTGAGAAAATTTTAACTTATTAACTACTCTTGTAGACATCTATAAGAAACTATTATAAAATATTTATCAGAACATAGGTTTTACTAGTGCATTTCATAAGACTAATTGGTCTTGATCATTATTTACGCTTAGTAAAGCAACTTAGAAGTCAGTTTGTTCTTAGTTGAGTCTGCAATAAGTGTTATATCAGACTTATTGCTCTTACTAACGCCTTGTATACAACTCCTTTGAAACCAACCAATTTAAAGTGTATTTGGTCTTGTCTAAGCCACATGTAAGATTAGGAGCATGTTATAAGTCTTTTATAAGATCAATATACCTTACAAGAACCTTTGGCATTCTTTATTAAGAGTAGCGCATGGCTGATATAACCTAAATTTATTTAGCCGAGATCATTTCATAAAATGGCGACAGGTAGATAGCCTTAGATAAGTGTTTAACAAGAGCGAAAGGCTTAAAATTGACTTAACGAGTGTTAAATAAGAAATATCAGCCTTACATGCATCTCAAAAAAGAGTAATTGTACTTTTAACTGTTTTTACTATGTCATTTATTGAAACACATTTCAATTTCACAAATAATTTAACAAATAATTAATATTTTAGAGACATTCCAGAAGGGCCCGTGAAAATATTATTAATAATATTACAAAACTATCGAGGAAATGTACTTCGCAAGTTCTTCATCAATATAATACCAAGATAATTTGCATGTCAAAGAAATAACAGTTAGCATTACTAAGAGTACATATAAAAATATAAACTTACCTGGGTATTTATATTTTTTTAAATAATATCACTTTGTCCGAACACGTTTTCTGCAAAGGCCTCTTCGACTGGTTGTGCTAATATTCTTACAATGAGATCACAGAAAGAAATATAAGAGTAATCACGCTTCGAACGGCATTAGTAAGAGTACTCAAAGACTCATTAACCTTACAGCATGCCACTGTAAAATATTTTTAAGTCTATTTGTTCTTACAACAGCATTAGCAAGATGATATTAGGATTAAAAACACACTTAATAAGACCATTATACAACAACTATAATCAGAAAGGCTCTTATAAAGTGCGCCCAATTCCACACTTAAAGAGGTTTGAAAGTGTACTGTAAGAGTAAAGAAAATTTGGTCTTAGGACATTTGTAAGAGAAAATTTTGCTAGTTGGGTATGTATCCGGTGAACAAATCGATATTTTCTATGGAAGGTACTTTTTCTAATACTTTGAACCACGCTTCAAGTATCTTTGTTTTCGGCATATGAGCGACTGCAACACATTTTGCAACATAGTCGCAGCCGTCACGGCTGCTGGAAATGTTCAAATCAGATGCGTATTGCCACACAGCTTTGGAAAAGTGAAAATAACAGCCACCGACCGATACTGACTCAAAACTATTTGGAATTGCATTTATCACTGCCAACTCAAAATCAGTCATTATACATTTTGGTTGAAAATTTGGGATAAATTCTTTTATACCATTAAACAATTTTTCATAAGTTCCTTTCTGCTTGTTGGGTAACAGGGCATAAATAAGAGGGACAACTTTGGTGTATTCTGATGAAGAGCCAATGTCACCGTGAAATGTATAAAGCTGTACAAATGGCCGTGGCACAACTTTAAATGTTCCGTCCATAAAGATGCGATCTACACGCTGCAGGAAATCATTACATTCTGGACTTATAAAAATAAGTACGTCTTCAATTTGAGCACATAAAAAATTTTCTTCTAATTTAGGTGGAATTACAACGTCTTCACAATTTTGGAACTGAAATTGTTTAATACTTTTATTCCGAGCTCTATACAAGGCATCCCGCTTTGAATGAAATGACGGTAATTTTGCTGCATATTCTTTGGTCATTACAGGTAACATTACTTTGCGATACAATAGTGGTATTGGTCTGTAATTAGTTTTTACTTTTTTTTTTAAGTATGCAAGTCGTTCTTCGATTTCATTCGACTGAAAATCGGGTATACAAGAATGATTACTCTCATTTAATATATTCGATTTATCTTTGTTTAACTTAACAGTCCCATTGCAACTTTTGCTTGTGCATAACCATACCGTAGACATTTTGTTGGATCTATTTAAGCTGTATCTATGTCCTGCTCGTAGCAAAATGTTTCCTCCGTGAGAACTTGGCACAAAAGTAAATTCAACTCTGTTATCACGAGTAGATGCACTAGATGATGCACTACATGATGAACTAGATGATGCCTGCATTTTGCACTACATAACACTACAAGGTTTATAAATATTTATTCTCACAAAGACCGATGCAATGTAATACTCGTATGTATTCTTATATTTCTTATACAGAAGAAATTGTTTTTCTACGTCATTGTCAGATTATTACGTCTAATCTATTCTTCAGTCCATAATCTAAAGAGGTTTGAAGTGAATTGTTAGTTTATCATATTTATACTAGGTATAGGTACCTACAGGGTGGAAAGATTATATGAGCCCTAGACGGAAACTGCCTAAACTACCTTAAATTCTTTAGTTAGCTCATTTTAAATTCTTGATT
Source organism: Pammene aurita (assembly GCA_947086415.1). Lineage (NCBI taxonomy): Eukaryota > Metazoa > Arthropoda > Insecta > Lepidoptera > Tortricidae > Pammene > Pammene aurita. Next base: position 18,181,680 of record OX352313.1, read on the forward strand.
ATCAATACATTTTTGGGCCCCATTCAAATAACTTTTGATATAGTGGTTTTCCCTTCATTAAAGGCCGTAGCAGGATAAGGGGAAAAATGCCCTTTTGTAATTTTTATTTATACAGTAATATCATATTTCATAAATTTGGATTTTATTTTTTTGCACAATTGCACTACTAGATGTAAGTAACTATAGAAAAAAACTGCACTTAATTACAAAAGGGCATTTTTTCTTCCCTTATCCTGCTACGGCCTTTATAATGTTTGTTAGAGAGATTTAATCTTTATGATTAACCTTGTTTGTCGACGTGATAAAAATACACAATGTTTTTATTTCGTATATTAGCCGGTTCGATTCCTGGTTGTAGGAAGAGTATTTTGAAATGCAGTTTTGTTTCTTTTTTCAAATATAATAATGTTTTCTTTCAGTAAAATAAGGTAACTAATTAATTTAAGGTAGTTCCCCTTCAGGGCTCATAGTTACTTTCCACCCTGTTTACCTAGGACGTATAGGGCACGTGAACGAGAATTTCAAACGGAAAACTACTTGGTCTAAATAATTGTAAACATTTATTTGATTTTATAACGCATATTTACCTTTGTGAAAGATGTACCTATGTCCTTATTCTATGCTTTTGTTTACGAAACGTAAGTTTAAAGATTCATATTTATTTGATTTGTTCGATATCCTAACCCAGGGTCGTCTAGTCCATATAGCTCGATTTGCCCATTCATATAGTGCCATCAAATAGTGCAATATAATTTATAGTAAAGTTGGACAAGTTCTAATCTAATTATATGTAATGTTTTGATGGGATGAGTTATTTGCAAAATATAACTACTTAACATGAAATTTGCTTCGTTAAATGATGCATTCCTGAAATCCACTCGAACTAAATAAGGCGTTTGTAAAATATAACTAAAATGAAAATTTGCTTTGTTAAAGTATGCGTTCCTGAAATACGCTGCAACTAAATAAGGCGTTTGCAAAATATAAGGAACATGAAAATTTGCTTCGCTAAAAAATGCGACATAAAAATTTGCAGCAACTAAATAAGGCGTTAGCAAAATATACGGAACATGAAAATTTGCTTCGCTAAAAAATGCGACTTTAAAATTTGCTGCAACTGAATAATGCGTTCGCTATATTCATCTAACAAATCGGCGCGTCGCCCAAATGTGCCTAAATTGAATAGTGAAACCCCCCTGGTGACGCATCGTATCCGTACCGTTTTTATCGCATGCCCTCCACACCGCTGCTCAAAATACGGTTTGGAAGGTTCGCGTCAAAAATATTTCGTATGAGGCACGTCATTGCGATTCCGTACCGTCAGCGTATTTTGAGCAGCGGTGTGGGGGGCATGCGATTAAAACGGTGTGGATACGATGCGTCACTGCGATTCCGTAACGTCACCGTATTTTAAGCAGCGGTGTGGTCGCACCTTTAATTAATTAATAATTTTTATCTACACTCACATTGTAAGTCTTCTAAAACGTGTTCAAAAATGGTAGGCAATGGGCCAATGGCGAGCATTACCACAACCTATTTTACTATGATAAGCTTTTTATCTGTGGCAGTAATGTAATTTTAACTTTACATGCTCATATATTGATACGTTATGAGTTTCAAATTCCGAACATCGAATTTGATAACATAATGTAAATCCTGTCCTCCTTCCCGACCGCCGGTACAATCGAGTTGGCCATGGCCGTGCAATGGCGGTCATTCTATGGTTTCCGAACACTTCATTTAGGATATATAATATGAGTGTAGATAAAGCAGTTTATGCAACTGTGCGTAATTAGGCCTTATTACGTAACAGAAGAGAAAATAAGAAAAAAAAACCGACTTCAATGGGGGAAGTCGGTGAAGGATTATTGTAGATGGTGCACTCTTAGACTCCATACAATGAAATAACGTGCTTAACAAACACAGCGAAGAGGACAAATCGTCAAACGTGAACTATGCGTCGTTGAAGAGTTCCGTTCTGATCATCATCAGCAGTTCCACTTAATCAAATGTCACACACACATCAATGTTTGAATGAAAATGCTTGATTTGTTGAAAATAATACAAAAATCACTTTATGTATGCCTACGATTGGAGGAGTTCCCTCGATTCCTCATGGAACCCATCATCAGAACTTGAGCTTGACGAAAATTTGTACTGAGAATCTAACTTGCTTAACAAACACAGGGAAGACGACAAACCGCCAAACGTGAACTATGCGTCGTTGAAGAGTTCCGTTCTATTCATCTTCAGCAGTTCCACTTCATCAAATGTCACTGTTTTGAAAGAAAATGATGGATTTGTTGATAAAAATAAATATAAAAATCACTATATGTATGCCTTTAAGATTTGAGGAGTTCCCACGATTCCTCATGGATCCCATCATCAGAACTGCGTTTTGACAAAAACGGGACCAATATGTATTTATATATTCAAAATCAAATCAAATCAAAATCAGTTCAGACAGGACGGAGTTATGGAGTAACAAACATTAAAAAAAGAACATACACGGCGAATTGAGAACCTCCTATTGAAATCTTGAAGTCGGTAAACGACATTTGCTAATACGGTGACGTTACGGAATCGCAGTGACGCATCGTATCCACACCGTTTTAATCGCATGCCCCCCACACCGCTGCTCAAAATACGCTGACGGTACGGAATCGCAATGACGTGCCTCATACGAAATATTTTTGACGCGAACCTTCCAAAGCGTATTTTGAGCAGCGGTTTGGAGGGCATGCGATAAAAACGGTACGGATACGATGCGTCACCAGGGGGATTTCACTAATCAGTTTAGGTACATTTGGCCGGCGTATGGCAGTGGGCTGCCGCTTGGCTCGCACGATAGTCGTGTCACGTGGCGCTCGCGCAAAATTGAAAATACACAATGATGGCTTCTAATCCGTATAAAAGATGTTACGGATGTCTGAATAAACGGAAGAACAAGGAAGCAGAAATAACATTTTTAAATTCCGGACGATATTGAAAGGTCCCGAAGTCCTTACTTAGTAATAGTTAAAATAAACATCCTTAATTTATTGAAAATTGGTTGCCCAGAAACAATATTGGGAACTGACCGACATATTTTTAAAGGAATACGGCTGTGGCATACCTACTTCCGTGAGAATCAGACATAATCTCTATAAAAATTTCTATCTCCGGATAAAAAAATTATGTTTACAGAATCAACGTTTGGAATTCCTACATATTTATCTTAAAAATAATAAATCAGTAGGTATAGATACAAAAACTTGTCAAGTGACAGCCCCGTGCCGACGCTTACAGCTCGGTCATAAAACTGCGGCGGGAAAGAAGATTCACGGTTCGTGCGCGGTTATAAGTTTCAATTTTGCTTGCAGGCGGCGAGTATAGGTATAATTTTATACCTAAATCTGACTTTTGTAAAGGAGTGAATTTTCTGTACGGTAGTACTATTAGTTATTCTGTGGCGTCACTGCGATTCCGTAACGTCACCGTATTTTAAGCAGCGGTGTGGAGGGCATGCGATAAAAACCGTACGGATACGATGCGTCACTGCGATTCCGTAACGTCGCCGTATTTTAAGCAGCGGTGTGGAGGGCATGCGATAAAAACGGTACGGATACGATGCGTCACTGCGATTCCGTAACGTCGCCGTATTTTAAGCAGCGGTGTGGTCGCACCTTAAATACCCATTATTTAAGCGTAATTTTTAGTGTTAACCTTAATATCACAAAGGTTTCATGCCAAGAAAAGTTACCGTGTTCCAGTGTTGGCCGTTAATTTCAATTAGAATTGAAAATTGATCAATAAGATTGAAGATTAATTCCGTAACTAATCAATTACACTACCATCAATTTTTACTAACGTTAGTTCGCATTGATTTTGTGACGTCGTCAATTACACTAACCGTCAATTAGAATTAATCTATTAGTTACACTAACGTCTCGAAAATTTAATAAGAATTACAGTCAATAATTTAACGTTAGTGTAACTAAATTAATCCTGTCTTACACTAATAATTAATTTTAAAACTGCATCTCGGGTTCGGAAGTCGGGACCAATATCACAAGATGGAGCTCATGCTGGACCCTAGGGCTACCTACTGGATCTCGGGTTTGGCGCATCATAGACTCATGCTGTTTGGGCTCATTCGACTTGTACTGATGAGCAGATGGTACCGATATCAAAATCTGGAGCTCATGCTGGACCCTGGGGATCCCTACTGGATCTCGGGTTTGGCGCATCATAGACTCATGCTGTTTGGGCTCATTCGACTTGTACTGATGAGCAGATGGTACCAGTATCTAAATCTGGAGCCAATGCTGGACCCTGGGGATCCCTACTGGATCTCGGGTTTGGCGCATCATAGACTCATGCTGTTTGGGCTCATTCGACTTGTACTGATGAGCAGATGGTACCGGTATCAAAATCTGGAGGTTTGCTGGACCCTGGGGATCCCTACTGGATCTCGGGTTTGGCGCATCATAGACTCATGCTGTTTGGGCTCATTCGACTTGTACTGATGAGCAGATGGTACCGGTATCAAAATCTGGAGCTCCTTTTAACTTTTACTTTCTTAGTGAAAGTGAAAGTCAAAGTCAAAGTGAAAGTCAACGTGAAAGTGAAAGTCAAAGTGAAAGTGAAAGTCAAAGTCAGTCAAAGTCAAAGTCAAGGTCAAGGTCAAAGGTCAAAGGTAAAAGTAAAAGTAAAAGTAAAAAGGAGCTATACCGGTACCATCTGCTCATCAGTACAGGTCGAATGAGCCCAAATAGCATGAGTCTATGATGCGCCAAACCCGAGATCCAGTAGGGATCCCCAGGGTCCAGCATGAGCTCCAGATTTTGATCCCGGTACCATCTGCTCATCAGTACAAGTCGAATGAGCCCAAACAGCATGAGTCTATGATGCGCCAAACCCGAGATCCAGTAGGGATCCCCAGGGTCCAGCATGAACTTCAGATTTTGATACCGGTACCATCTGCTCATCAGTACAAGTGGAATGAGCCCAAACAGCATGAGTCTATGATGCGCCAAACCCGAGATCCAGTAGGGATCCCCAGGGTCCAGCATGAGCTCCAGATTTTGATCCCGGTACCATCTGCTCATCAGTACAAGTCGAATGAGCCCAAACAGCATGAGTCTATGATGCGCCAAACCCGAGATCCAGTAGGGATCCCCAGGGTCCAGCATGAACTTCAGATTTTGATACCGGTACCATCTGCTCATCAGTACAAGTGGAATGAGCCCAAACAGCATGAGTCTATGATGCGCCAAACCCGAGATCCAGTAGGGATCCCCAGGGTCCAGCATGAGCTCCAGATTTTGATCCCGGTACCATCTGCTCATCAGTACAAGTCGAATGAGCCCAAACAGCATGAGTCTATGATGCGCCAAACCCGAGATCCAGTAGGGATCCCCAGGGTCCAGCATGAGCTCCAGATTTTGATCCCGGTACCATCTGCTCATCAGTACAAGTCGAATGAGCCCAAACAGCATGAATCTATGATGCACCAAACCCGAGATCCAGTAGGGATCCCCAGGGTCCAGCATGACTTCCATCTTAGGATACCGGTCCCATTGCTTATTAATACAAGCCCCCGAGTCCAGAGTCAAAATCGAAACAAAAATCAAAACCTCGTAGCTTAACCTAAATTCGCGTTTAGTTAGGTAAATTATTAATGTCAATTACCAATTCAATCTACACTAAAAATTAAGTTAATGTTTCAATTTTTGAGAAAGACTAAAAATTTAATATCTTCAATTATTAGTTATTCGCAAAGGATTAACACGTTAGTTACAATTAATTTCAATTCTAATTGAAATCAATTTGCACTAAACTATTAGTGTTCAATTTTAACTAACGTGTTTCAATCTTCAATTTTTAATTTTCAATTACACTAACGTTCGGCCAACACTGCCGTGTTCTGTGGTCAAAATCACTTTGACAAGAATGTTTCATTAGACAGTAGATGTAGATACAAATTATGGATGGTACAAGACGGATATAAATCTCTATGTTACAAAAGTGTCCGTCAAAAGGCGATAAACTGATGGCGCCACAATGATATTAAATTTGATTAAATTAATTTTGAAATTAAAAAAATTTAAATCCAAAATAATTATTTGCGGAGATGAAAAACACTCAATATTAATTTTATTTAGAAAGTCATATAAGTATTAAATATCGGTAATTCATTTCAAATGCTGAACACCCCCCCCCCCTCTCGGTGACCAACCGTAGTATATGCCAAGATCCCCCCCCCCCTCCCCCTCTGGTTGTCACGTAGTCATTTTTAATATTGTTTTGTTGCAAACAGAAAGCAAAAAATATCATAATTTGGCACATATTTGTATTTATTAAAATGGCGGTTGCCGCGTAACGCCTCAAGGTGCGTGCAAACCATAATTAAAAAGTGAAAAAAATAAAATTGCGCGAGATTTCCCTAGACCATAATTATAATAATTATTGATTACGTGACGTAAATCTAAACCCCCCCCCCTAAACGGGTCACGTAGTATGGGTACGTTCCCTTACCGCTGGACACTTTTTCGACCGTTTTCCTAGAAGAGAGTTCCATCCTTCCTATACCATCCATAATACAAATATTAAAATAGCTGAAATGTCAAGTTAACTTATAATAAATACGCCCAAGTTTGGCAAGTTCGCAATATATGAGTATTTATGCGTAATTTACTTACCGATTATATACGAAATATTGCCATTTTTGGCGCCAAAATGGTTCCTCCACCCAATATACGTTATAGGTATACGGCGCAAGCCGGCATTATTACCTATAGCGATATCAACTCAGCATTTAAGTTTTTACTAAATATAATAAAAGTTGACTAAATAACATTACTCTAAATTAAATTATACTATATATATAATTACCTAACTAAAATATATATCTAGTATCGGCTCCCACCTGGGGCCCCTGGGGGGCGATTTTTGAGATTCGAGCACTCGAATCTGACATTTTAAACTGTGAATAAAATGATGAAATGTGTTAGAAATACAAATCATTATATATAATAAAACTAAGTTGAGAAAATGTGCGTGCCGATAAAACTTAAAAAGGAGTCCCAGCACGATAAAGGGACTTATATAGTGTGATAGCCCTTTATTCCCCCTCGAACAAGAAAGTTCCCGTTTTAACCTAAAGGGTGTGTCTTTAAAGATATAAGGGCTTTTCCAACCCTTCAACTCGGAAAGTAAGTGTAGTGGCGCCATCTGTTGTCGAGTAGTTGAACTTCATTAATTGTCCAAAGTGGCGCCATCTGTTGTCGAATAGTTGAATTTCATTCATTGTACACAATATGGACTTAAACGAACGATTATTCCCAAACTTTCTCGAATATCCTAGCGCCAACTTTCTCGAATATCCTTAGAGCCTAGCTTTCTGAATATATAAGAGCCCGGTGTCACCCGCCAGAGTTAGTTTGATTTGAACAGCGAAACAAGCGATTTCAAAACGAAAAAGAAAGAAATTATCTGTGTGTGAGCCTTTATTTTGAAGTATCACGTGTGAGTATTTTTAATAGTGTGTTTAATTAATTCTCGATTTCGAAGCGAAGAAGAAAAAAGTTTTCTGTGAGCCTTTATTGTGAAATATCAAATGTGAGTATTTTTAATAGTGTATTTAATTAATTCTAATGGTTTTTTTATTTATTTTCTTTTAATTGTAATTTCCTTAACTTTCAAGTAGTCGCGCGGCGTTGAATCGATGCCTTTTATATACTTTGGCCGTAAACAAAATATCGCGCGACCGCTTGAAGATTAAATAATTTTTTTTTTTCTTTGTCTCAACGTGCTCCACGTTTACGTAACAATATATTTGTCTATAAAATGTTCATTTAATTTATATTTTACAGAATACAATGCCTAGACGTAAAAGAGGTGGAGATCTTGCCAGTTCTGCAGCGAAACGGCGGAAACAAAAAGAAAATCGAAGAAATGAAACGGAAGAAGAGCGCGAAGCACGTTTACAAAATCAACGAACCAGAATGAGCACCCTGAGAAGCGGAAAAAGCGAAGAAAGAAAAGAAAAGAAAAGTATTGAAGAATCGAGCATTTTAAAAGATAATCTAACATAGGAAGCAATCCACTACGAACCGACGAAGAAATATTACGATCATAAATATGTTGTGATCGGAAAAATGAATAACATTTGCCAATTTTGCCACGCGAAAAAATTCAGTAAAGAAACACCAGGTCTCTGTTGCATGAATGGAAAAATTCGATTACCACCACTGGAAGCACCTCCACAGGAATTTCTACATTACATGACCGGGGAAACACCAGAATCAAAACAGTTTCTTCAAAATATAAGATCATACAACTCCTGCTTTCAAATGACTTCTTTCGGTGTTACTTCGACTGACACTAATAGAGACAAATTTGAATATGTATTTTCAATTCAAGGGCAAATTTATCGCAAAATTGGATCGTTACTACCAATGCCTAACGATGACTATAAATTTCTGCAAGTATATTTCATCGGAAATGAAGAAAACGAAATTGATCAACGATGTACAAATTTTATTGGATTGAAACGCGAAATAATCCAAGATGTACAGAGGATCTTACACAAATACAATCAACTGATTTACATATTCAAAACAACACTAGACCGCATGATTTCTGATGACTATAAAATTGTAATTCGAGCCGATAAAAGACCACGTGGAGAACACGAACGTAGATTTAATGCACCTCAGATAGATGAAGTCGCCATCGTAATTGTGGACAATGAAAATACAAGCCGTGACATAATTGTACAACGAAGAAGAAAAGGACTACAACGCATTGCAGAGACACACCGTTCATATGATGCTCTTCAATATCCGTTAATATTTCTGCACGGAGAGGATGGTTATCATTTCAATATAAAACAAATTCATCCTAAAACAGGCATAGAAACAAACAAAAAAGTCACTTCCAAGGAGTTCTATGCTTACCGCTTAATGATCAGAGACAATGAAATATACAATCACATTCTCAACACTCGCCGTTTATTGCAACAATTTCTGGTAGATATGTACGCAAAAATAGAAGCAGAACGGATGCTTTACATAAGACTGAATCAGAAGAAACTACGCACAGAAGAATACATCCACCTTCGAGATGCGATCATAAATGACGGCAATATTGACGATATTGGAACAATGGTAATCTTACCCTCATCATACATAGGAAGTCCAAGACATATGCACGAATATACTCAAGATGCCATGACCTACGTAAGAAAATATGGACGACCTGATCTCTTCATAACATTTACATGCAACTCATCATGGCCAGAAATCAAAGAACAACTAAAATACGGACAAACCTCCATGGATCGACACGACATGATAGCCCGAGTTTTTCGACAAAAACAAATAAGATTTATTGAAGTCATCACAAAATACCACATCTTTGGAACCGTTAGATGCTGGATGTATACAATCGAGTGGCAAAAACGAGGATTACCTCACTCACACAATCTCATATGGCTACACGATAAAATTTATCCGACGGATATCGACAAAATCATCCAAGCTGAATTTCCCAATCCACAAAATGATCCGGAACTATACAACATAGTAGTTAAAAACATGATTCACGGACCATTTGGACCATTAAACTTCAATGCGCCATGCATGAGTGATGGAAAATGTACAAAAAAATATCCAAAACCATACTTGGACGATACAAAAACTGAAGATGACGGCTATCCCAAATATAGAAGACGATCACCGAAAAACGGTGGCTTCACAGCAAAAATACGAATACAAGGCAGAGACGAACTGGAAATAGATAATCAATGGGTAGTACCATATAACCCACTACTTTCCAAAATGTTCCAAGCACACATAAACGTTGAATATTGCAATTCAGTAAAATCTATTAAATATATATGTAAGTACGTAAACAAAGGTAGTGATATGGCAGTATTTCAAATAGTCCAAAATAGCGAACAAAATAATAGAAATGATGAAATCCTCATGTACCAAATGGGAAGATACATCAACAGTAACGAAGCAGCGTGGAGGATTTTTAGTTTTCCCATACACGAACGCGAACCAGCTGTGCAACATCTAGCAGTACAAATGTTCTCCAAATGGAGAATGGACAGAGAGTTTACTTCACAAAATACTCGGCTAGAAAAATTGCAAGCGAACCACCTCAGAACACAACATTAACAGCTTTTTTCCAACTTTGCCAAACGGATCCATTCGCAAAGACGTTACTGTATGTCGACGTCCCTATTTATTATACGTGGGACAAAACAAGGAAAATTTTTCAACGACGAAAACAAGGAATGCCAGAAGAGGGTCATCCAGAAATAATGAAAACTAACGCAATAGGTCGAGTATACACTGTACATCCAAACAATGCCGAATGTTTCTATCTCCGAATGTTGTTACACGAAATACGGGGACCAACAAGTTTCACAGATCTCAGGACTATTGACGGCTACATATGCCAGACTTACAGAGAAGCATGTCAACGTTTAGGATTATTGGAAAACGATAACCACTGGGAATTAACACTACAAGAAGCCACACTCACAGCTTCAGCTGAACAAATTCGAGAGTTATTCGCCATAATTCTAACAACATGTAACCCATCAAACCCAAAACAGCTATGGGACTCTTTCAAAAGGAATATGAGTGATGATATATTGTACCAAATCCGACAAGCTAATCCAGAACTGACTATAGAATTCAATGACGACATCTTCAATGAAACACTCATTCGCTTAGAAGATAAATGTGTAGCAATAAATAACCAGACCTTAGTAGAAATTGGAATGCCAGCACCACAAAGAAATACTTTCAGTGTGCTAAACTACGAAATTACAAAGGAAAAAAGCTACAACGTCAATGAACTACTTGAATACATTGCTCACAACAAACCACTCCTCAATGACAATCAAAAAAAGTTTACAACGTTATAATGAACCGAATAAATAACAACACTGGTGGAATTATTTACTTGGACGCACCAGGAGGCACCAGTAAAACGTTTCTAATAAATCTAATACTGGCGGAAATACGTGCTGAAAAACACATCGCACTGGCACTAGCATCATCCGGCATTGCAGCCACACTTATGGAAGGAGGACGAACTGCCCATTCTGCCTTACAACTACCGTTGGATATAGCCGAACAACAATTCCCGGTATGTAAAATCTCAGGAACATCTGGACGGGGTCAACTTCTAAAACATGCTAAAATTATCTTCTGGGATGAATGCACCATGGCCCATAAAAAATCACTAGAAGCCATGGACAGAACATTACAAGAATTGCGAAAAAACTCTGAAATGATGGGAGGAGCTCTACTCATACTCTCAGGAGATTTTCGACAAACACTTCCAGTTATTCCCAAATCAACACCAGCAGACGAGATCAATGCATGCTTAAAAAAGTCACATCTCTGGCCGCAAGTACAAATACTGCAATTAACAAAAAACATGAAGGTTGAATTATCAAAAGATGAAACAACAGCACATTTTGCTAAAATACTTTTACAAATAGGCGAAGGTACATATCCTACTGACCAAACGACCGGCCTCATTGAACTCAATAGTGATTTCTGTAACATAGCCACTACTGAAAACGAACTAATCGACAAAATTTATCCAAATATTATTCAGAACTATACCAACGTAGAGTGGTTATTTCAAAGAGCAATTTTGGCCACTAAAAATAATATTGTTGACGATATCAATTTTAATATTCTAAAGAAAATACCTGGTGAAGAGAAAGTATATAAATCGATCGACACGATGGTATCCATTGAAGAAAGTGTCAACTTTCCTACTGAATTTCTAAACTCTTTACAAGTACCAGGAATGCCATTACACTGCCTTCGTCTGAAAATTGGATCTCCAATCATACTACTCAGAAATCTCAACTCCCCAAAACTATGTAATGGAACGAGGATGATCGTAAAACAGCTATCGAATAATGTCATTGAAGCTGAACTTATTTCTGGAAAGAACAAAGGACACACAGTATTTATACCTAGAATACCACTGATCTCTTCTGAATTGCCATTTCAATTTAAAAGATTGCAGTTTCCAATTAAATTAGCCTTTAGTTTTACAATTAACAAAGCGCAAGGGCAAACTTTGAAATATTGTGGCATCAACCTCAGAGAATCCTGCTTCTCTCACGGTCAGCTATATGTAGCTTGCTCAAGAGTAGGAAGTTCGAAAAATTTATATATATATACCCCGGACAATAAAATGAAAAATGTTGTTTATAAACAAGTAGTGTAAATAATGAGAAAATGTAAATACATGTAAATATAGAAAATGTTTTCAAAATATATTTTTTACTTTTTACGTCATAGTATGTTTTTTTATTTCATCTACCACGTAATCTCATATCAACTCCCGAGCGAAGCCGGGTATCATAGCTAGTACAAATATAAAAATACCTAGGTATGTTTTTAAAATAACTTTATTACAAACTTGTTCAAAATGACCTATGACAATATTGACAATGAAAACGTGTCACTTCTTATAAGTGTAATATTTTCTTTATTTCTCTTTGGTCTTAAGCTATGTATTTTAATAATATGGATAAAGAAACAAACAAAGACGATACAAAATAATCTAACTTAGGTACACTATATCATGCGAGGAGTATATAGATATTTACCTACACCCATATCATAAATCCTCTATTGTGCGTTCGGAAAACGTATGTAATTACCACCATTATTGCAACCAGTAATGTAACATCAGTGTATTATCTGTGACATTGTAGTAAAAATCTATGACATTTCATTATCACATCGATATAGGTAACGTACAGTTGGTAAAAAAGGACAAGTGATATGATCAATTTCTATCATGTTTCTTGCGCCATGCAATCGGGTTATACTGTGGATGGAAAGCCGGATTGAGCCTCCGTGGTTTATTAGGTACCACAGTGTCCGTGTTTGGCGCATTGGGTACAACCGTATTTTGTTCTCCATTAGGAACACTTTCGTTCAAAATGTTTTTCGAGTCATATTCCATTGACACGGCATACTGCGAGCCCTCTAAATATACGACCAGCTCTTTGCCTATGTAGAGAGTGATTTTATTCCCTTCTTTTTTCGCCTTGATTTCAGGAATGCAGGTCGGTATGTAGTCCCAGTTGCTGAAGATGCAGTTCATGTTTTTAAGATCTCCTTTGTAGACGAAGTGGCTGTTACATTGTGGGGTGGCAACGGTGCCGCTTGGTTCGGAACTTTCGCATTTCCTATCTCCGCATAAGTAGGTTATGCTGTGATGACGGGGCAACTCGCAGAATTCTGTAAAACAGTTAAGCTAAGTAAGTAAGATGCGTTGGATTAAGACGGGACTAATTTAAAACTTCGCAAGCCGGAACCGGTTACGTTTATCCTATTTGCGGTTACCGATAAAGGGGTATAGATATATCGGGTATTTGGTAGTTGATCGCGATACGCGCGTTCTGATTTGAATTTAGAGAGTGCGGCCGTCGTAGGCGCCCAATGCAATATATAGCGCGCTCCAGCGCACTCACTTTGTCAGGCTTCACCCGACTTTACAGCGTGCGGGCGCCCTCAATATGATAGCGCGCGGTGCTGCCTATTTGTCGGGCTTCGCCCAACTTTACACAGCGCGCGGCGCGCTCTATTTATTGGGCTTTGCCCGACTTTACTGGGTGCGGGCGCCGTAAGCGCCCAATGTGTAATACCGCGCGGCGCACTCTATTTATCGGGCTGCGCTTGACTCTACTGAGTGCGGCCGCCCAGCGTGATAGCGCACGGGGTGCTCTATTTGTCGGGCTTCGCTTGACTCTACTGAGTGCGGGCGCCCAATGTAATAGCGCGCGGCGCACTCGAATATTTGTCGGGCTTCGCTTGACTCTACTGAGTGCGGGCGCCCAATGTAATAGCGCGCGGCGCACTCGACTATTTGTCGGGCTTCGCTTGACTCTACTGAGTGCGGGCGCCCAATGTAATAGCGCGCGGCGCACTCGACTATTTGTCGGGCTTCGCTTGACTCTACTGAGTGCGGGCGCCCAATGTAATAGCGCGCGGCGCACTCGAATATTTGTCGGGCTTCGCTTGACTCTACTGAGTGCGGGCGCCCAATGTAATAGCGCGCGGCGCACTCGAATATTTGTCGGGCTTCGCTTGACTCTACTGAGTGCGGGCGCCCAATGTAATAGCGCGCGGCGCACTCGAATATTTGTCGGGCTTCGCTTGACTCTACTGAGTGCGGGCGCCCAATGTAATAGCGCGCGGCGCACTCGAATATTTGTCGGGCTTCGCTTGACTCTACTGAGTGCGGGCGCCCAATGTAATAGCGCGCGGCGCACTCGAATATTTGTCGGGCTTCGCTTGACTCTACTGAGTGCGGGCGCCCAATGTAATAGCGTGCGGCGTGCTCTATTTGTCGGGCTTCGCCCTACTTTACTGAGTGTTGGTGCCGTAGGCGCCCAATGTGATAGCACGCGGCGCGCTCAATTTGTCGGGCTCTGCCCTACTTTACTGAGTGCGGGCGCCGTAGGCGCCCCATGTAATAGCGCGCGGCGTACCCTATTTGCCCAGGGGTAAAACCTGCACGTTGGAGGAACGCGATTATGTGAACATTGTCAGTCCAGGTTTCATGTCAGGATGTCCATGGTTCTTACGTTTGCACTGTTGCGGAGGCGAGGTCCATTGGCCGTTCCTACACTCCGTGAACCAGGGGCCGTACGGGCGATACGGCTCGTCACAGTCGACGCCAAGCTCGAACGACTGGTATCCATTTCCGGCCGCACCGACCTCGTTGCGTAATGTGTATTTTCCGTGCTCAGGGTAGTCGGGCACTATACAAAGAGCCAGCCTGGAAATGGGTAGGTGTAAATTAGGAGGCCTCTATTAACCTACGTAAGACGTTTAATACAGGTGGCGCTCAAATCTAAAGTGTGGGGGCTTGGCATGGGCAATTAATTTTACAGCTCGTCATATAATTTTTCAAGAAAAATAAAATAAATAAATAAATATTGTGGGTCAATCTTACACAAATCAACCTAGTTTCACAATAAGCTTAATAAGGCTTGTGTTGTGGATATAGATAAATATACATAGAAAACATCCATAACTCAGGAACAAATATGCGTGATAAAAACGGCCTCCTAGCCCAGTCGGTAGTGACACTGCCTACGAAGCAGGAGGTCCCGGGTTCGAATCCTGGTAAGGGCATTTATTTGTGTGTTTATCACAGATATTTGTACCTGAGTTATGGATGTTTTCTATGTATTTAAGTATATATCTATCTATTATATACATCGTCGTCTAGTACCCACAACACAAGCCTTATTGAGCTTACTGTGGGACTAGGTCGGTTTGTGTAAGATTGTCCTGTAATATTTATAAAAACAAATAAATGCTCTGACTAGGATTCGAACCCGGGACCTCCTGCGTCATAGGCAGGGTCACTACGACTAGGCCGTTAAACAAAACACAAAATAAACAAATAAAATTATAAGAAATTTTTGTGTTGATTTCGTTTTTTGTACAATAAACCCAACTTGAGAGCCAAGCCTGACCAGAAATATATGATCATGCGCCATGTTGCGGAATTTAAATGGATACACTGGCAATCATTTTAATGACCGGATGATATAGGTACATGTGATGTGTGAGTGCATGTGATATGCTGTCACTGTTGTTATCGTTTCGGTTTAAGTTGAATAATCATAAAGAGTTGAATACTTTTATTTCGCTATGGAACATTTTCAAATTAACATCAGTGCTGACAGGTAAACAATTCAAAATGTCACCATGATAATACATTCTATGACTATTGACTATACTGAACTGTTGCCATATGAATTACTTATAATAATAGCGCCCTCTTGACAATGACCATATACCAGGCGCTATAACAGCCTGTAATTTTAATTTGGAGGGGGTGGGGCGTCACTAATGCAGAAATGATTTTTTGCGGGGGTCAGTGGCACCAAAGAGGTTGAAATTAGAACGATGAAGAAGCGACTAACACGCACTGAAGAGGTTGGTGCTCTGTGGGGAGCACAAATAATCGCTTATAGCAAGGGACACACTCGTACAACTTTCCTTATGTCAAGGTACTGTATATTCGTTTTCGCATTCGCATTTGCGAATATGGACGACAAATATTCGCATTCGTATTGGCGAATGTTCATAATAGTACATTACTTACCAAGGACTGTAAAAGAAAGAATGCCCGAAATCGCAGGTATTTGTGACCCGAGCCGCAGGCGAGGGTTGTAAATATGCGATAGAGGGCTTTCTTTTTTACTGCCCGTGGTGAGTACACAATTTTACGTCTCCACCTGGCCATAATGCGAGTTTGTTGTCAAATACTCACATTATGGCCAGAAAACAATATTCGTTACATCACTAATATCTTCCAGACAGTGCACGTGTGTTCCTTATACAGGATGTAACAAACATACTGGGGATCCGTTTAAGGGCATCGGTATCATATTGCAACTAAGAAAAAGTAGGAGAAAAAAGTTTTTGGACACGAAAAAAATTTTTTTTGTACATAAGTACTACTAACTAGAAGAAATAAAAGTCACCAAATAAAATTAATATGTAATAAAACTAATAAAAACATTTGTATAAAGTTACTATATATTAGAAACAGACGCAATTTCTTCTTCAAAATCTATGTCAGTACACACAGCAGCACAAGACATTTTATTTGGGTAATAGTGATAGGAGTAGATGATCATTATCTTTTCAACATTCTCTGGGAGTAAACAGTTGCGTTTATCACTATAAATCCATTTATGTACACTAAATGTACGTTCAACTTCAGTTGACGTCAAGGGAGCAAATTTATAGAATTCATTATCAGTTCGGGTAATATTTTCAGATATGTCTCTTAAAATTTCGTAATCAGGATTTCGTTCGAGCACGGCTTCAAATTTACGTATCACTGGTAAAAGTTTACTCCAGTTTACGTAGCAACGAACAGTATCCAGAATGAGGAAGGATTCCGCAATGGATAAAGTCGAACATTGCAATTGTTCCATTGAAGAGGCTATTACTTCGTAGTTGTCGCGAATGAAATTTAACTCCGGTCGTAGTTTGCGTGTTTGAAAACATTTTTTTGCAGCTCTTATAGCTGCCGAGTCATTAGCAAGTATGGAGACGACATCACGTATTTGCTCATAGTATTGAGCGTAATATACCGCAGCAGATATCCAAGTTCCCCATCTGGTGATAATTGGCTCGGGAGGTAGGGGAATGGACGGATATTTTGCCTTAAAAAGGCGTACACGCTCTGGAGATTTTAGGAATATCTTTTTGACATTCGATATCAACCCATCCACACCTTTGAAATTATCTCGCACTTCTTCGGCAACCCGGTGCAGACCATGAGCTAAACACGTAATGTGTTTCATACGAGGAAACGTTGCTTTTAAAATACGACCGGCTTTAAGCATATATGCGGCACTATCTGTGCAAAGTAAAAGCAAATTGTTTACGTTATCATTGAAAGAATTTTGAAACAAAAATTGTAATTGGTTTATTATTAGGTTTGCTATTGTTTCCCCATTTACCTTCTCTAAAACCTTCGACCCCAAAAGATAAAATTGCTCAGAACAATTTTTTTGCAAAGACCGAATCACCACGTTTGTCACACATTTTCCCATGAAATCTGGTGTTTCGTCTATAGATATCCACAAATAATTGGTTTTGTTTACCTCTCTTATACCCTGTATAGTTTTTTTGTACACGAGATTTAAATAAATTTTTCGCAGGGTAGATTCGTCCGGTAAAGAAGTCATAGAGCAGTCGCAACATAAATACTTGTTAAAAAAATGACGAGTCGTCCTAGCCGGCTAACTTTCCATACGAAGAAATTTTTTTCTTAGTTTTTCATAATTAGAATACCAAATACGCCCTTAAACAAGTATTTTTGTTACAGGGTAATGTACTCACTCGTTTTTGGGTGTGGTGTTCGGGATCACAGTACGTGGCCTGTTACATAGTACGAAGTCCTCATCCGAGCCGTCAGCGCAGTCCCAATGTTCCTCCTGCCACATGCAAAATATTTTTAATTATCATACATTAGGTTCGACACTTATATGGACTTTCAGGGATTTTACAAGTAAAGGATGGGTCACGCTCGAACTTTCCATGTCCTACTCTGGTCTAAGAGCTGGCCAGTGTCAGATATGACACAATAATGAGAGCAATGAAACCTATATAGTAAGATTGCAATACTATCCTTATTGCTAGATCCGGGCATCTGGCAGCTATTAATGGGTGGAGGTCAGAGTGAAAGACTAGCAAAAGTTTTGAATTGGATAAAAGTAATACCAAAACAGGTAAAAACGGCCGAAGTTGTCTTAGTTATAGAGAACCCGGGCCTATATTTTAACATTAGAACAAAAAACATTGCGTAATATTTCGAAAACAGAAACTGTAGGCGACAAACCATGAATTACATTATACGTCGTTTTGGACTACTTTCCCCCATCAGAAACTTTTGGCAATGGTATAATCTAATTATTTATAAAAACTATGGGTTCAGTTACCGAGCTGACGAAATTCTCAATGCCTTCAATCATCTTTTTGCATTTATTTTTACATCGACTTTATAGCAGCCGTAAGCGACATCTAGGTGCCAACCACTAGAGTTAGATACCCTTCCCGCCGACCCTTTTACAAGTGTCACAACGGAAATAACAGATGGCGCCTGCTATCAACTCATAATTATTTTACATTTTTTTTTTTATAAAGTGGGTATTCCACTCATACATTAGTATGTTATTCAATCAAATACAAACATTGAAAACATTGAAAAAATAATCAACCCAGTTGGACTTGAACCAACATCGATACGCCTTACCGGGGCTCGATATCGCTTTACCAATTAAGCTATGGGTTCAGTTACCGAGCTGACGAAATGGCACCTAGATGTCGCTTACGGCTGCTATAAAGTCGATGTAAAAATAAATGCAAAAAGATGATTGAAGGCATTGAGAATTTCGTCAGCTCGGTAACTGAACCCATAGCTTAATTGGAAAAGCGATATCGAGCTCCGGTAAGGCGTATCGATGTTGGTTCAAGTCCAACTGGGTTGATTATTTTTTCAATGTTTGTATTTGATTGAATAACATGTATGAGTGGAATACCCACTTTATAAAAAAAAAAAAATGTAAAATAATTATGAGTTGATAGCAGGCGCCATCTGTTATTTCCGTTGTGACACTTGTAAAAGGGTCGGCGGGAAGGGTATCTAACTCTAGTGGTTGGCACCTAGATGTCGCTTACGGCTGCTATAAAGTCGATGTAAAAATAAATGCAAAAAGATGATTGAAGGCATTGAGAATTTCGTCAGCTCGGTAACTGAACCCATAGCTTAATTGGAAAAGCGATATCGAGCTCCGGTAAGGCGTATCGATGTTGGTTCAAGTCCAACTGGGTTGATTATTTTTTCAATGTTTGTATTTGATTGAATAACATACTAATGTATGAGTGGAATACCCACTTTATAAAAAAAAAAATGTAAAATAATTATGAGTTGATAGCAGGCGCCATCTGTTATTTCCGTTGTGACACTTGTAAAAGGGTCGGCGGGAAGGGTATCTAACTCTAGTGGTTGGCACCTAGATGTCGCTTACGGCTGCTATAAAGTCGATGTAAAAATAAATATTTATAAAAAAACATAATACTGCATCAAAACCAGAACTCTAGCATTTGTACTCTTAAAGTGGTTTGCATTCTTTGACCGCCACCACTTTATAGCTGCCAGATGTCCGGATCCAGAAATAAGCATAGTATAGCAAACCAATGAGAGGGGTTTCATCGCTCTCATTATTGTGTCATATGTAACGTGGCTAGCTCTCCGTCTAACACGTCGACGACACAATGTTCGGGTTCAAGTCTTGCACGAGGCAGCGAAGACACGGTTCTACGTGTTCAGTTCGTCAGGTCAAAATACGTCAACCGGACGTGTACGTGGGTCATCCGGTCGGGAAACCGAATCAGGAAGCCGGACTTGGTACCGGACGTTTGCTTGGAGCATTGCCCCATCCAGACTCTCTCAAGGCGGCTCCTAGAGGCGCTCGGCACGAGTCTAGGCGAGTGGAGGCCGTAGGAGTGCTAGCCATCCACACTCTCGATTTATTCAGTTGCTCACTACGTCTACTATAAGATGGACGTGATTGAAGTGACGGCGTTAGCTACTTTATATGCCTACCAGTATTACAATCAGCGTCTATATCACCAACATAAAAAAGAAAGGCAAAAGATTATTGTAAAAAATAACACGTTCGTCGTTAGGTTAACGTCTTTACTCTGCAGCAGCAAACACAAAGTGAGCAAGCGCGAGAGTGTGGTTGATTCCCTCGCCTCACCCCCTTGCGACCGGAAAACCGACAACAAGCGGAGCGACAGCGAGGCGAGCCGAGGAAAGACGAGGGGACACGAGCGCACCGTCCACACTCTAGTACTCGCGTTCCCTCCTGTAGCTTCGAGGAGAGTCTGGGGCAATAGATGTTGAGATAGTCTTTGATACTCACCAAATCGCATTTGGCGTTAGCGTTGACGCATGCGCCGTACGCGCACTGGAAGTGGCTGGGTGCGCAGAACCAGCCTGCGCACGAGTCCAAAGTCTCGTCTGAGCCGTCCGCGCAGTCTTTCTGGCCGTCGCACAGCGCGTTGGCTGATATTGTCTCGCCGTCATTGCAGTTAAACTCGTTGCTGTATAAAAATACGTTAATGTCATCATAGTGAAAACCGTATCTTTTGGTATCGTATTGTGTTAGTTGTAACTAATTAGAGTGTCGATTGCGTATGTCTCGCCACTATGACCTAATTTTAAGTTAGGTTAAGTAGGTCCGTACTGAAAACCAGCACCACGGCTTGCCGCGACATTACGCTGAGTAGGGATCCTATTTTAACGTCTCATTGTGCCTGTTTTGTTTCTACGAGTAGGTATAGGTATATGAATGTTTAATTTTGCGGCGTTAAAATAAATGTATTTTCTTTCTTTCTTTCTAGTGCATAAGTTATTAATGTACCTTCCGCATGGTTATCAACGTGGTCTCTGACGTTCCAAGGTATTCTCGTTCATACAATTTGATTACATGTTCGGTAACTAGATAGGTGACCTTGTTCGCTTGTTGCTGAACGTGTAGTCGATCGATAGATCGTTGATTAAAAGAAGATTAATATGGGAGCAGGTTCGATCAAAGAGTTGTGGAGCTAGAAGGCCCAAAAGAGGTTATCATAGAGGTGTCTCAAAGTATGATTATAGATTTTTTTAATAAATAGTAATTAGACTAATTAGATATAACAAGGAATTTCATCCGAGCCGTCGACACAGCCTTGGACGCCATTGCAGAGTGAATATCTGTCCACGCACGGCCGAAACCGCTCTTGGATAGAAGAAGACAGATAGCACTTACTGTCGTATTTGCGTATCGTTGCTGCAAACCCGTGTGATCTCATCCGAGCCGTCGGCGCAGTCTGAGATGCCATTGCAGAGTGAGGCTCTGTCCACGCACGCGCCGTACTGGCAGCGGAAACGGCTCTCATGGCAACTGGTAATGAAAACATTCCAAAGTTAGGTGGATCCACGTTTTATTTGATGGAGAGTTCATAGTATTTAATAAGACGATCGCTGATGATGGTCTCATGGATTTTCATACATTATTATAAATTACAACACGGACATTGTGGAGGACCACATCCCCCTCCTCGAGCGGCCGAATCCACCGTTACATTGAAGTTACTTAATTATATAGAGGCAGTAGGTTGTAAGGCATTCGTCTAACTTAATTCTTACCAGCTTGCCTATTCTGAGCACTCGTAGAAAAAGTATTGTATACACTAGTGACATGATTAAGCTTTTGCAATCGTACCTTACGTAGGCCACCCAGCAAGCTTCGTGGCCTAAACACGGTACTCGACTGGAAAGCTCTTCATTATTGTTTGTTTTTATTTTAAATTTACACAGCATTACAGTCTTATGTTATCACTGCGAAACTACATAGGTAACTACTATAAATCAAAATTTATAATACTAACACACTTGACTGCCTATTATCCATCAGCTCGCAAAATTTCTAGCACTCATGACACACATTCGCCCATCGCCACGCCACCAGTTCTCACTCTGGTGCTGATACCAGGCCCTGTAGCCAAGATGACAATCTTTTGCAGAAAACGAAACGAAACGCTACACGCTCTCGGTCACTCTTCCATATTAGTGCGATAGAGAGATGGATAGCGTTTCGATTCATTTTCCGCAAATGATTGTCATTTTAGCTAAGCCCCCAGGAGCGCATTCAGTAGGTCCAGGGCACAAAGTATCGGTGAGTTCCTATGTGCAGCCGTACGTGCCGTTGGCACTGCCAACAGGGGACGCACGCGCGATCTGAGGGTATTATTTTTGTTAATATCAGGCACAAAGTCTCATTATGACAAGTACTGACTAGTTCCTGCGGCAGACAGCGTGTGACTCGTCGCTACGATCGGGGCAGTCGATCTGACCATTGCATCGGCCTTCTTCTAAGATGCACGACCCGTCCTGGCATTTCCATTGGTCTCCTCTGTAATCAGAATTATGGACTTCAAAACATGACTTTTTCACTCAAAGGCCGTCTTTAAGTGGTCTACCGTTTGGTGGATTTTAAGTTATCTAAAGGTTTTCATTGACCTCGCAACTTGACTTCAATAGATTGCGGCATTGAATCTATCGATTGATTTCATTGTACCTACCTAGACGGGAATGTATCGATCTGCGTCATGCGCAACTAATCACCCGCGATTTTCAATACATTGTGGGATTCTAGACGGCAACGTATCGAAATCGCCGGCGATTGTTGCGTCATTATTGCGCCGAGTATAAACCTCTTAAGGATAAATTCTAAAACGGGTATTATGCCGCGTACACACCGGGCCAACAAAGGGCTATCTATCTCATTCTAACAAATAGCTGCCGCATAAGTGCTTCGCGTTCGTTGGGCCTTTGTTGGCCCGGTGTGTACCCACCTTTAGACATTGCAATTTGTAGGGCCCAATCTGTTGTGTACCCTGCCTCTCCCATCCCTCCTTCAGCTCCCTAAGGGCCATACAAATTGTTATGTCTAATACCGGTTTTAAGGACAGAACAGCTATTAGACATGGCAATTTGTAGGGCCCAACCTGTTGTGTACCTCACCCTCCGTAAGCTCCCTACGGGCCCAACCTCCTATTACACCTCCCAACACAACAGGTTGGGCCCTACAAATTGCCATGTCTAATAGCCGTTTAACTTCTGGTTGCGTTGATCTTTTTTTTCGTTTTGAGTTTACTTATAAGTTATAATACAATCAGCATCACAGTAGCTAAGCGGGCGAGGTGTTCAAAATGAGCTGGACACGACTTTATTGTCAAGTGAATAAGAGCGCGTGAAGGTCATTATGAACACCTCACCCGCTTAGCTACTTCTGCTGCTGAGTGTACTGTAGTCGCCATCAGACATATCGGAGCGGCCAAGATGGTCACAAATATCTGAACAACTCCTCTATTGTCAAGGCGATAAAGTGCTTGTTCCGATATTTTTGACTACCTTGGCCGCTCCGATATATCTGATGGTGAATGAACATGCAATTGGCATAGTGAAGTTTTTTCATGTATTATAATCTATGGTATATACCAATCGATTTTTTTTGTTGTGAGGATCAAATGTCTCTATGGGGCCAATTGCGTTAAAGCAACACAAAAGTCAGAAATGAGACTTAAAGTCCGAGATTTGCATTTGTTTCTCAAAACGCTCCTAACAAAATGACGTGCAAAAGTGACGTCACGATCACATAGTCGCCCTGTTTAAAGTATGGAAAAAATATGAAATTGCTATTTTTACAGTAAAATGTTGCGTTTATGTATATGGTTGCTATACAATTTATTTTACAGTAAAATGTTAAAAATCGAATGGTATCATTGTTTTTTTTTAATCGCACTAAAAAATCGTAAAATTTAGAATTTTTGCAGTTTGATATCTTTGAGCCATTTCAATAGAATTTATAAATTTTAACTTTATTTGGATATATTGATCATTTTGCATCCTATCAACTAAATTTTATTGCATAATTCAACATGTGTCATCATGCCTATTGTTTTACGATGACGGGCGTGCACATTGTTTTCTAACCTATATAGGTTCTCCTAGTTCTAAATAGAACCGGCATTATACTTTGCAATTTCTCGGGCCCGATCTGTCGGATAGAGATGTGTAATAAAAGTAAGGGCACATAGGGAGTCGAGGAAGAGAGAGGCAGGGAACACGACAGATCGCGCCCGGGAAATTGCAAAGTCTAATTTTGGTTTTAGTAATCTTACCTGCATGTAGTTGCGTCATTTCCAGTCCTGATTCCTTCTGAAACAACAAATTTGATCATGGATTTATTTATTACCGCTTCGCAGAGACTAAATTGTGAATCTATCAGTCGATTTTTCTCGTGTTCAGTTAGTTACACTATTTTATAGCAACGATAATAATTAATAACAAAAACCTAAGCAGGTTCTTGTTATTAATTATAATTATTGTGGTTTTATTTTCTTGTTTTGCGGTAGTTTGTAAGTTTAAGGTCAGTGTATGTTTTGTAAGGTAGTTTTAAGTTCTCATTTTTTTGTGTTCGATCAAATCACATGAAAATAATAAATGATTTTTATAGATGATTTATAGATATTTTTTTTTTAATGAAATGCAAATTTATTAATAACATAAGGTTACAGTACAATTATCAGCCATTTATTATAAACAGGTAGGTATAACAATTAAAGTCACTTATAAATTAAAACCCTACTAAAACTAAACCTAACAAGAAAAAATTAATATTATATTGGTTTATATGCAAAATACCTGAGTCTAAGACGGAAACGCTAAACACAGCGTCGCTAACATACACGGCTTCCAGCGAGCGGCTTCCGTGAATATGGTTCCAGAGGATCTTGGAGATCTTGTCCATGTCGTAATAACCCTTTGTGACGATGTCCAACGTAACCTTGCATGAGAAGTCGGTAGAAGCGCGGGATCTGTAACAAAACACACTTGAGCGATTTGAAGCTATTTCTATACAAAACTCGTACGCGGCGAACTCGCGGCCTGTTCGCTCCCATACAAAACTCGCTTGCAAATAGCAAGTGTGATAATGCCGTATGTCTGTATCTTACCATAATTGTTTGTTACGAAAAAGTGCCGTTGTTCGTCAGGAGTGCTTGTATCAAAAGTTGAGTCATCAGCAAGGATGATTAAGACATGGATTGACAATGCCTATACAAAATCGCGTTTCCTTATTTCAGGCTAAAGCACTAGCGTCATCTATCGGTCACCACAAACACTAAATTCCTACTTAACCTTTCTGTTAAGCCCATTGGTTGACTGGTAGAGAATGCCTTATGGCATTAGGTCCGCAATTTGTACCATCTTATTTTGTGCAATTAAGATTAAATAAATAAATTCTAGTTTCTAATATTTTGTTCGGCGATTAACGCTGACAGAATAACTCGACTCCAGACTCAACAGATGGCGCTGTGGCACTCAGTACCGAAAACACACGTATAGCCTGAAGGTTCGAGGAACGCGATTTTGCACAGGCATTGTCCATCCATGTCTTAATCATCCTTGGTCATCAGTTATCCCAAAAACAAAGTAACATTTTGACATGGCGGGGTTTTTCTCATAACAATTTATAATTGTTCCTAATGATAGGCTCAGGTACCTACTAAGTTTCGTTAATAATTTTGTAACCTTAAATTAGGTATTTGTAACCTTAAATTGCCAATTATCACAGTTGCGTCACAGATTATATAATAGTTCTTACGAAGTTGCGTTCATCTACATAAGCGGCTCCATTTCCTAACTACACTTGGTTCTAGACACACGGCAGTGTGTCCGCCAAGTTCGAGCAAAAAAAAGCGACACACCGGCCGTGGGTTATATTACACGAACCATTTCGGGCCAATTTCGACCACCCTATAACTCAAAACATATTTTATCTACGCATATGAAATTTCGAGTGTCTGTTGACATCCCCTTAATTGTCTAGAATACAAAATTTCATTATTCTACCTATAGCAGTTCTTGAGATATTGACGTCAGAAAATCGCTATTTTTACTATACACTCACTGACTCACTGACTCACTCACTGATTCACTGACTCATCAAAAACCTAGACCACTTCCAATGGTCGTACTGACTTGAAATTTGGCATGGAGATAGGTCTTAAGGTCAAAGTAAAGGGAAAAATCTGAAAACGGCCAAGTGTGAGTCAGTTTTAAAAATAGCGAAGGTGTAACTTTGTTCTACTATGAAGTCATAATGAACTAAATGGGTATATCTTCCAATGGTCGTACCGAACTGAAATTTGGCTCGAAGGTTTGTCTTTAGGTCGAAATAAAGTAAAAATCTGAAAACGGCCAAGTGTGAGTCAGTTTCGAAAACAACGAATGTGTAATTTTGTTCTACTATAAGTAGGTATGGAGTGGAAATGAGATAAGACTTATTTAAATTTAGATACATACCAATTTAAGATAATACATGTTTGTCTTAAAGACAAGAACAATAACATTGTTCACCACTCTGTGTGTGTCTGTTGCGGGAACCGAACCCACGATTTACGAAGTGCAAAGCAGGTCACTAGGTACCAGTGTTGGCCGATAATTTCAATTAGAATTGAAAATTGATCAATAAGATTGAAGATTAATTTCGTAACTAATCAATTACACTAACATCAATTTTTACTAACGTTAGTTCGCATTGATTTTGTGACGTCGTCAATTACACTAACCGTCAATTAGAATTAACCTATTAGTTACACTAACGTCTCGAAAATTTAATAAGAATTACAGTTAATTAGATTAACGTTAGTGTAACTAAATTAATCCTGTCTTACACTAATAATTAATTTTAAAACTGCATCTCGGGTTCGGAAGTCGGGACCAATATCACAAGATGGAGCTCATGCTGGACCCTAGGGCTACCTACTGGATCTCTGGTTTGGCGCATCATAGACTCATACTGTTTGGGCTCATTCGACTTGTACTGATGAGCAGATGGTACCGGTATCAAAATCTGGAGCTCATGCTGGACCCTGGGGATCCCTACTGGATCTCGGGTTTGGCGCATCATAGGCTCATGCTGTTTGGGCTCATTCGACTTGTACTGATGAGCAGATGGTACCGGTATCAAAATCTGGAGCTCATGCTGGACCCTGGGGATCCCTACTGGATCTCGGGTTTGGCGCATCATAGACTCTTGCTGTTTGGGCTCATTCGACTTGTACAGATGAGCAGATGGTACCGGTATCAAAATCTGGAGCTCATGCTGGACCCTGGGGATCCCTACTGGATCTCGGGTTTGGCGCATCATAGACTCATGCTGTTTGGGCTCATTCGACTTGTACTGATGAGCAGATGGTACCGGTATCAAAATCTGGAGCTAGCTACTTTTTACTTTTACTTTCTTTGTGTGAACGTCAAAGTCAAAGTCTAATTCAAAGTCAAAGTCAAAGTGAAAGTGAAAGTGAAAGTGAAAGTGAAAGTGAAAGTCAAAGTGAAAGTCAAAGTGAAAGTCAAAGTGAAAGTCAAAGTGAAAGTCAAAGTGAAAGTCAAAGTGAAAGTCAAAGTGAAAGTCAAAGTGAAAGTCAAATTGAAAGTCAAAGTGAAAGTCAAAGTGAAAGTGAAAGTCAAAGTGAAAGTCAAAGGTAAAAGTCAAAGTGAAAGTCAAAGTTAAAGTCAAAGTTAAAGTCAAAGTGAAAGTCAAAGTGAAAGTCAAAGTGAAAGTCAAAGTCAAAGTGAAAGTCAAAGTGAAAGTCAAAGTGAATGTCAAAGTGAAAGTGAAAGTCAAAGTGGAAGTGAAAGTCAAATTGAAAGTGAAAGTCAAAGTGAAAGTCAAAGTAAAAGTCAAAGTGAAAGTGAAAGTAAAAGTGAAAGTTAAAGAAAGTGAAAGTAAAAGTGAAAGTGAAAGTCAAGGTCAAGGTCAAGGTCAAGGTAAAAGTAAAAGTAATCAAAACCTCGTAGCTTAACCTAAATTCGCGTTTAGTTAGGTAAATTATTAATGTCAATTACCAATTCAATGTACATTAAAAATTAAATTAATGTTTAAATTTTTGAGAAAGACTAAAAATTAAATATCTTCAATTATTAGTTATTCGCAAAGGATTAACACGTTAGTTACAATTAATTTCAATTCTAATTGAAATCGATCTGCACTAAACTATTAGTGTTCAATTTTAACTAACGTGTTTCAATCTTCAATTTTTAATTTTCAATCACACTAACGTTCGGCCAACACTGCTAGGTACACTAGGTGCGCTAAATCAGTCAAACAAAAATGAAAAGACTATTTTTTCTCGCATAGTCTAAATAATTTCTGATTTTACAACTAATAAAATCGCAGATTCAAGAACATGGAAATCATATATACTCTAAGATGGAATTATATATACTACTGCCCATCTCACCCTCCGATACGCCACGGGATGAGATGGGATGGTCCACTTCTAGGGCTACATAATAGGCCACCAATTATAATACCTACTGGTAGGTAGGTATTACCAAGTTATTAATTATCTATGTAGGTAGCGTACTTACAAACTGTATAAAGTACGTTATTGATGTATGTAATTATATGTAAGTAGGTACATTTTATAGGTGTAGGGAGCCAGTTTATTTGTAAAAATCACCTATAAATAAATAGTAAAATAGGATTTATCATAGATTATAGGTACTCGCGATGCCAGATCGATCCCGAAATCCCGATATATGTATGTATAGTGATACTAGATAAAAATTCCGTTCCCCGCCTCGCGCACCCTCCGTCGCTGCCTACACTCGTCCGCCGCGCTCGCGCCGTCCGTGATAAAAAAATAATAAAGAACGTACACCTAACAAAAATAAATGAAATCCCATCAAAAACATAAATGTGAAAGGCTGCCAAGTTCGATACTATGGGAATGCTTCGCCTATAAAAGAAGTGAGATCTGAATAAGTACCAAGTTCCATAAAAATACCTCAAATCATAAATAGTTATAGGAATGCACACTTGATTTCCAGCAGTTTTAAGGTACATTTTGAATAAGTATCACGTTACATAGAAATACCTAAAATTATAATAGTCAGAGAAACGCACACCGGTTTTTTTAGCAGTTTCCTGATAACATTTATTATTTTCAGTACTTTTTAATGATGTAACTTGGCAAGTTTTAATAGAAAATTTTGAAAAGGTGTGTGGTGTGTGAAAACTTGCCAAGTAACATCATTAAAAAGTACTGAAAATAATAAATGTTATCAGGAAACTGCTAAAAAAACCGGTGTGCGTTTCTCTGACTATTATAATTTTAGGTATTTCTATGTAACGTGATACTTATTCAAAATGTACCTTAAAACTGCTGGAAATCAAGTGTGCATTCCTATAACTATTTATGATTTGAGGTATTTTTATGGAACTTGGTACTTATTCAGATCTCACTTCTTTTATAGGCGAAGCATTCCCATAGTATCGAACTTGGCAGCCTTTCACATTTATGTTTTTGATGGGATTATATCTAATGCAAATAAATGATTTATACACAAAAGTCAAAAATATAACACAGTCATAAGTATGTTTGTAACACACATGTTAAATATAATATAAATATTATAGGACAATCTTACACAAATCGACCTAGGCCCACAGTAAGCTCAATAAGGCTTGTGTTATGGGTACTAGACGACGATATATACAGGGTGTTTGGTAACCGGATGCAAAGCCGAAAGTAGGAGATAGTCTAGGTCATGTAAAACATTTTTAGCCATACTTGTCTTAGACAAATGTTATTAGTTTTTTTTTTAATTTAAATTTTAAGATTTGTCGGAGAAAACTGCAAAACTTCAGACTAAATCGATAATTAGTACTTTTTTTACTGCAGGTAGATTTTTTTTTGTTTTATTTCTTATTGTGCAATGTCTATCAAACACTAGAAAAGTGATTCCAAACATCTGTGTCTAAAAAAAACAAGTTGACAGCGATTTAAAATTTTAGTTACATGAAAATGTAAACGATTTAAGTGATTTCAAAGTACGATAAAAAAAAAACTAAAATAGCCACGAATTTTCAAACCATTTTAAAAACATGCTTGGCTTTTACCCTTTTATTTAAGCTATCAAACACGACTGTAGCTACTGTATCCTTGAAAATAAGCCACCTAAACCAACTGGGTAGCTAAAATGTTTCACTCTACTTGTGATACTTGTGGTAGTTGTGGTGACGAATCTCATTATGATTTTACAATAAAACATTGGTTCTGAATACTAAGTTGGCGTTGACTTGACATTTGACTTGTTTTAAAAGGGTTAAGTGTACTGGACAAAACTACCACATGCAATTTTAACAAACAAAGGCTTGCGGCGGTGAGAGACAAAAGAGACTGATAGCGGCAGGCGGTGAGCGGCGTTAAACAAAGATGATCGGTTTTGTGCTTTATTGACAAAGATAAACTGATTAGCTACATGAGTATTTGTGCAAAAACTAGTAATTTAGTCTAGTTACAACTTCAATTGCGATTAGACGTTCATTGTGGTTTAATTTCCCGCTCTCATCTCAATTTACCGTGTCAAGTTGTAGCTGCCGTAGGCGCTCCTTCACGTGTAATTACGACTTCTTCATTGTAAACATGGAGTTTACGAACGAAGAATACGCCGACATTATCTACATGTACTGCAAAGCTGACAGTAATGGAGCGATGGCCCGACGGATGTACCAAGAGCGTTTTCCAAACCGGAGATTGCCTAATGTGAGAGTGTTTTACAATTCATTCCGAAGGCTACGTGAGAATGGTATTGCTGTGCAACATGGAGGGAATCCAGGACGTAATCGCCCTGAAGTGGAGGAAGACGTTCTACAGGCATTTGCAGAGGATCCGAATACGAGCATCAGAGTGGTAGCTCGTAATCTGAACTTGTCCACATGGAAAGTATGGGCCACAATGAATCGTGCCGACTTCTGCCGATTTTTACTCAATGCGGATATCGAAGACCGACGTTTTTTGCGAAGCATTCTTTGGACCGATGAATCGAAATTTTCCCGGGAGGGGATCACAAATTTCCATAACCTACACCAATGGGCTGACAAAAACAACAATCCACATTGGAAAAAGCAAGTGTCCTTCCAAAGAAGGTTTTCCGTCAATGTGTGGGCTGGAATCATCGGCAGAGTCCTTATTGGGCCACATTTTTTGCCAAATAATTTAAATGGGGCAAATTATTTGGAATTTTTACAAAACGATTTGCCCAGGCTTATTGACGAAGACCAGCTGCCCGGTGCAGTGACATTTCAACACGACGGTTGTCCCGCCCATTACTCTCTGGCTGTAAGGGAGCATCTGGATAACTGTTTCCCGGACGGTTGGATCGGCAGAGGCGGACGAATCCCTTGGCCCGCTCGGTCACCTGATTTGACACCATTGGATTTTTTCGTTTGGGGCCGAGCTAAGGAGCTAGTCTACACACAAGAGGTCATTAATACCGTAGAAGAGCTGAGGGAGAGGATACTTCTATCCTCTCCCTCACCTCCCGGCGTTCGAAAGGATGAGGGAAGAAATGATATTCGGAACAACCACCACAGAAGTAAGAAGACGGGCTCGTGCTTGTATTCGAAACGGCGGGTCACATTTTGAAAACGAGCGATGATGTGTAATTTTAATGTGTTGATCGTAAAAATAAATAACTTATCTTTTATGCTTTTGTTTTAATTTACCCTAAACATTCCCTCTTATTAGTACAGGTAGCCTATTTTCAAAGATAAAATGGCTTGAGACATGATTGTCTTATCGCCCGCCGCCTGCCGCTATCAGTCCCTTTTGTCTCTCACCGCCGCAAGCCTTTGTTTGTTAAAATTGCATGTGGTAGTTTTGTCCAGTACACTTAACCCTTTTAAAACAAGTCAAATGTCAAGTCAACGCCAACTTAGTATTCAGAACCAATGTTTTATTGTAAAATCATAATGAGATTCGTCACCACAACTACCACAAGTATCACAAGTAGAGTGAAACATTTTAGCTACCCAGTTGGTTTAGGTGGCTTATTTTCAAGGATACAGTAGCTACAGTCGTGTTTGATAGCTTAAATAAAAGGGTAAAAGCCAAGCATGTTTTTAAAATGGTTTGAAAATGCGTGGCTATTTTAGTTTCTTTTTTTCGTACTTTGAAATCACTTAAATCGTTTACATTTTCATGTAACTAAAATTTTAAATCGCTGTCAACTTGTTTTCTTTAGACACAGATGTTTGAAATCACTTTTCTAGTGTTTGATAGACATTGCACAATACGAAATAAAACAAAAAAAAATCTACCTGCAGTAAAAAAAGTACTAATTATCGATTTAGTCTGAAGTTTTGCAGTTTTCTCCGACAAATTTTTAAATTTAAATTAAAAAAAAACTAATAACATTTGTCTAAGACAAGTATGGCTAAAAATGTTCTACATGACCTAGGCTATCTCCTACTTTCGGCTTTGCATCCGGTTACCAAACACCCTGTATAATAGATAAATATGGATAAATACTTAAATACATAGAAATCATCCATAACTCAGGAACAAATATCTGTGATAAAAAATAAATGCTCCGACCAGGATTCGAACCCGGGACCTCCTGCTTCGTAGGCAGGGTCACTACCGACTGGGCTAGGAGGCCGTTCAGTTCAAATATTAAAAGGAGTTCAGCTCAATTCCTAATGAAACCCATACTCAGAACTGGTTATTGACAGAAATGTTTCTTAACTTCTTCCTCCTAGAGTTTGTCCCGGCGTAGGGTCCGCTTGGCAACCTAATCCCATGAATTGGCGTAGGCACTAGTTTTTACGAAAGCGACTGCCATCTGACCTTCCAACCCAATGGGAAAACTAGGCCTAGGGATTAGGTCCGGTTTCCTTACGATGTTTTCCTTCACCAAAAAGCGACTGGTAAATATCAAATGATATTCCGTACAACTAAAAAACTCAGTGGTACGAGCCGGGGTTTGAACCCGAGACCTCCGGATTGAAAGTCCGACGTCTTACCACCAGGCCACCGGCGCTCTAGAAATGTGTCTTAACAAACTAGCAAATTTATCTAATCACTCTTATCTATATATCCATATCATAAATCCTCTATTTTGCGTTCGGAAACCTTATGTTATTTTATTTATTACCACCATTATTGCAACCAGTAACGTAACATCAGTGTATTATCTGTGACAGTGTGGTAAAAACGTATGAAAATTCATTACCTACGGCAACGTAACGAAAATCTGCCCTCCTCTCCGACCGCCGGCACGCGCCCGCCCGACCGCCGGCACAATCGAGTTGGTCATGGCGGTGCAATGGCGGTCTTAGAATGACCCGAATGGTTTCCGAACACTTTATTTAGGATTTATAATACAGGGTGTTTGGTAACCGGATGCAAAGCCGAAAGTAGGAGATAGTCTAGGTCATGTAAAACATTTTTAGCCATACTTGTCTTAGACAAATGTTATTAGTTTTTTTTTTAATTTAAATTTTAAGATTTGTCGGAGAAAACTGCAAAACTTCAGACTAAATCGATAATTAGTACTTTTTTTACTGCAGGTAGATTTTTTTTTGTTTTATTTCTTATTGTGCAATGTCTATCAAACACTAGAAAAGTGATTCCAAACATCTGTGTCTAAAAAAAACAAGTTGACAGCGATTTAAAATTTTAGTTACATGAAAATGTAAACGATTTAAGTGATTTCAAAGTACGATAAAAAAAAAACTAAAATAGCCACGAATTTTCAAACCATTTTAAAAACATGCTTGGCTTTTACCCTTTTATTTAAGCTATCAAACACGACTGTAGCTACTGTATCCTTGAAAATAAGCCACCTAAACCAACTGGGTAGCTAAAATGTTTCACTCTACTTGTGATACTTGTGGTAGTTGTGGTGACGAATCTCATTATGATTTTACAATAAAACATTGGTTCTGAATACTAAGTTGGCGTTGACTTGACATTTGACTTGTTTTAAAAGGGTTAAGTGTACTGGACAAAACTACCACATGCAATTTTAACAAACAAAGGCTTGCGGCGGTGAGAGACAAAAGAGACTGATAGCGGCAGGCGGTGAGCGGCGTTAAACAAAGATGATCGGTTTTGTGCTTTATTGACAAAGATAAACTGATTAGCTACATGAGTATTTGTGCAAAAACTAGTAATTTAGTCTAGTTACAACTTCAATTGCGATTAGACGTTCATTGTGGTTTAATTTCCCGCTCTCATCTCAATTTACCGTGTCAAGTTGTAGCTGCCGTAGGCGCTCCTTCACGTGTAATTACGACTTCTTCATTGTAAACATGGAGTTTACGAACGAAGAATACGCCGACATTATCTACATGTACTGCAAAGCTGACAGTAATGGAGCGATGGCCCGACGGATGTACCAAGAGCGTTTTCCAAACCGGAGATTGCCTAATGTGAGAGTGTTTTACAATTCATTCCGAAGGCTACGTGAGAATGGTATTGCTGTGCAACATGGAGGGAATCCAGGACGTAATCGCCCTGAAGTGGAGGAAGACGTTCTACAGGCATTTGCAGAGGATCCGAATACGAGCATCAGAGTGGTAGCTCGTAATCTGAACTTGTCCACATGGAAAGTATGGGCCACAATGAATCGTGCCGACTTCTGCCGATTTTTACTCAATGCGGATATCGAAGACCGACGTTTTTTGCGAAGCATTCTTTGGACCGATGAATCGAAATTTTCCCGGGAGGGGATCACAAATTTCCATAACCTACACCAATGGGCTGACAAAAACAACAATCCACATTGGAAAAAGCAAGTGTCCTTCCAAAGAAGGTTTTCCGTCAATGTGTGGGCTGGAATCATCGGCAGAGTCCTTATTGGGCCACATTTTTTGCCAAATAATTTAAATGGGGCAAATTATTTGGAATTTTTACAAAACGATTTGCCCAGGCTTATTGACGAAGACCAGCTGCCCGGTGCAGTGACATTTCAACACGACGGTTGTCCCGCCCATTACTCTCTGGCTGTAAGGGAGCATCTGGATAACTGTTTCCCGGACGGTTGGATCGGCAGAGGCGGACGAATCCCTTGGCCCGCTCGGTCACCTGATTTGACACCATTGGATTTTTTCGTTTGGGGCCGAGCTAAGGAGCTAGTCTACACACAAGAGGTCATTAATACCGTAGAAGAGCTGAGGGAGAGGATACTTCTATCCTCTCCCTCACCTCCCGGCGTTCGAAAGGATGAGGGAAGAAATGATATTCGGAACAACCACCACAGAAGTAAGAAGACGGGCTCGTGCTTGTATTCGAAACGGCGGGTCACATTTTGAAAACGAGCGATGATGTGTAATTTTAATGTGTTGATCGTAAAAATAAATAACTTATCTTTTATGCTTTTGTTTTAATTTACCCTAAACATTCCCTCTTATTAGTACAGGTAGCCTATTTTCAAAGATAAAATGGCTTGAGACATGATTGTCTTATCGCCCGCCGCCTGCCGCTATCAGTCCCTTTTGTCTCTCACCGCCGCAAGCCTTTGTTTGTTAAAATTGCATGTGGTAGTTTTGTCCAGTACACTTAACCCTTTTAAAACAAGTCAAATGTCAAGTCAACGCCAACTTAGTATTCAGAACCAATGTTTTATTGTAAAATCATAATGAGATTCGTCACCACAACTACCACAAGTATCACAAGTAGAGTGAAACATTTTAGCTACCCAGTTGGTTTAGGTGGCTTATTTTCAAGGATACAGTAGCTACAGTCGTGTTTGATAGCTTAAATAAAAGGGTAAAAGCCAAGCATGTTTTTAAAATGGTTTGAAAATGCGTGGCTATTTTAGTTTCTTTTTTTCGTACTTTGAAATCACTTAAATCGTTTACATTTTCATGTAACTAAAATTTTAAATCGCTGTCAACTTGTTTTCTTTAGACACAGATGTTTGAAATCACTTTTCTAGTGTTTGATAGACATTGCACAATACGAAATAAAACAAAAAAAAATCTACCTGCAGTAAAAAAAGTACTAATTATCGATTTAGTCTGAAGTTTTGCAGTTTTCTCCGACAAATTTTTAAATTTAAATTAAAAAAAAACTAATAACATTTGTCTAAGACAAGTATGGCTAAAAATGTTCTACATGACCTAGGCTATCTCCTACTTTCGGCTTTGCATCCGGTTACCAAACACCCTGTATGTGTGTAGATAAAGCAGTGTATGTAACTGTACGTAATTAGGCCTTAAAACACTCGTGTGATCTTATTTAAACCACACTCGTATTTTCAGGACCCTTATTACGTAACAGTTACATAAACTACTATTTATGAGATACTCGACTATACTTACTGTATCCTTACAGCGGTTGCCCTTTGAGTGCCGGAGATTTTTCCGTTTCTTACTTGTTCTTTGTAAATCTTGTTGATAGCTTGGGTCAAGGACTTTGAAAAGTTTAGGAACTGCGAAGAGTCTTTGTTGGAGTATTCTTCCTGGTAGGGCTGCAGTGCCACGAAGGTTACGCGGAGTATCTCTGCAATAACGATCACAAAAATCATCATTCTAGATCCTTGATAAAATGTAGGTGTTTACAACTGACGCGGTCTGCCTAAGTTAGGCTATTTAGATGCGTAGGTTATATAGTTTATCTACACTCACATTGTAAATCCTCTAAAACGTGTTCAAAAACGGTAGGCAATGGCTAGCATTACCACAACCGATTTTACTATGATAAGCTTTTTATCTGTGGCAGTAACGTAATTTTAACTTTACATGCTCAAATATTGATACGTTATGAGTTTCAAATTTGGAACATCGAATTTGATAACATAATGTAAATCCTGTCCTCCTTCCCGACCAACGGCACGCGCCCGCGCGACCAACGACACAATCGAGTTGGTCATGGCGGTGCAATGGCGGTCAATCTAATGGTTTCCGAACACTTCATTTAGGATTTATAATATGTGTGTAGATAAAGCAGTGTATGCAACTGTACTGACAAAACCACACTCGTATTTTAAGGACCCTTATTACGTAACAGTTACATAATAGTACATTACTTACCAAGGACTGTAAAATAAAGACTGTAAAATTTACTGCCTGTGGTGAGTACATAATTTTACGTCTCCACCTGGCCATAATGCGAGTTTTACCGTACGCGTAGCGTGCGGTAAAACTCACATTATGGCCAGGTGTGATGTAAACTACTATAAAGCAATGGCGCGTAGTTAGTGTCCAAGAGGTAAACGGATGGCTCGCGGTATTTGAGCTCCCGAAGTGTTGTGGAACCGCCCTGTGCAACCCGAATTGGCACACGTTGGACTTTGGTTTTCATCTCCCCCCTCTCATTTTTTTCAGGCTTCCAACTCTGACCGATCGATAACCGACCAGCCGGTGTAAATGGAAATTTCCATGCTCGTTCTTCATCACATGCAGATACTGGAAATTGAGGGGGGAGGATGAAAAAAAAGTCTAAGTTGGGTCAGTTCGGGTAGCATTGCACAGGATGGTTCCACATTACATGTTTAAATTCCGCGAGTCATCCGGTTGCCACGTGGACACTGAAACTATGCGTCATTGTCATTGCTCTGAATAATAGTGCTAAACACCATGTACAGACAGAGAGCCATCAGATATATCGGAGCGGCCAAGGTGGTCACAAATATCTGAACAACGCCTCTATTGTCAAGGCGATAAAGTGCATGTTCACATATTTTTGAGTACCTTGGCCGCTCCGATATATTCGATGACGACTGTACGTATTAAACAAAATCGTTAAAAAATTAATAAACAACGCCGTACACGGGAAACAAAATAAATAAAAAGTTGAAGACACAAAAATACCTACCTGTGAAAATTAATTGAATTTAAAGTATCTTTATATATATTTATGTACAGTCAGGAGCAGAAGTAGCTAAGCGGGTGAGGTGTTCAAAATGACCTACACACGCTCTTATTCTCTTAACAACAAGGATGATTAAGACATGGATGGCCAATGCCTATACAAAATCGCGTTCCTCAAACCTTCAGGCTATACGTCTGTTTTCGGTACTGAGTGCCACAACGCCATCTGTTGAGTCTGGAGTCGAGTTATTCTGTCAGCGTTAATCTCCGAACAAAATATTAGAAACTAGAATTTATTTACTTACCTGAAAAACTTTTTTCTGAAGTATATGACATCTATTTTCAGTTTATATATAGTAGTGTAACTACCTACTTAAAAAATTGCAAATCAAAAAAAAATATTGAACAAAAATAATTTGATTTCCTTCAAGATTATATGGTACAAATGGCGGACTTAATGCCATAAGGCGTTTTCTACCAGTCAACCAATGGGCTTAACAGTAAGGTTAAGTAGGAATTTAGTGTTTGTGATGACCGATAGATGACGCTAGTGCTTTAGCCTGAAATAAGGGAACGCGATTTTGTATAGGCATTGTCAGTCCATGTGTTAATCATCCTTGTCAGACATGCATACTAGGATCCCAGATAACATAGGTGTCGAGTTTCATTGCTGCCACTATTGATTTACCTCTAATCAAGGATGATTAAGACATGGATTGACAATGCCTATACGAAATCGCGTTCCCTTATTTCAGGCTAAAGCACTAGCGTCATCTATCGGTCACCACAAACACTAAATTCCTACTTAACCTTTCTGTTAAGCCTATTGGTTGACTGGTAGAGAATGCCTTATGGCTTTAGGTCCGCCATTTGTACCATCTTATTTTGTGCAATTAAGATTAAATAAATAAATTCTAGTTTATAATATTTTGTTCGGCGATTAACGCTGACAGAATAACTCGACTCCAGACTCAACAGATGGCGCTGTGGCACTCAGTATCGAAAACAGACGTATAGCCTGAAGGTTCGAGGAACGCGATTTTGCACAGGCATTGTCCATCCATGTCTTAATCATCCTTGCCTCTAATTAAGACCAGAAATAGGGTTTTATCATCAAATTATTTAGTCTTAGTGATTTATCCCTCATACATTTTATAAAATTTGCATTGTATGGCACTGGTGTGTTGATTACAGACCTCCTGGTGTATCTTTTTTTGAAATCCGCGCAATAGAGGCACCAAGGAAAAAATATGATTTCATATATGGTGACCTCTTGCAGCCGCCATATTGTTTTACGCCATAAGTGTGGATTCATTATTCAGATCAAGTGGGATGAAGGGATATGTCACTTGTAGAAATCCGCTTAGCATCCTAGGCTACAGGATGTATTCAGTTTTCAATTTTGAAATCATTACCTACTCTATTTACTGTTTAGGTCGCAGTCGGTTAAAATGTTGATATTAGTGTAGCTGACATACAAAACTATAAATAAATGTTAACTTTGTATTCTCACAGGTTTCATATCATGAGAATATCCCCTGGAAAGGCATTGACGATACACTTCACTTCCTCAAGTGCTATCTCTAAGGAGGTGCTTTTTTCAGCAAAAGAGTACGCATGTTTCTATGTAGAATTTAATGAGCTTTAATATTGTCCTAGATCATATTTTCATAGAGTGCGTAGATTCGGAGGGAAAAGTGAATTTCCTTAGGATAGAGGACATTTCCCAAGGTGCTGGCGGTTCCTCGAGGTCCTCAAATGTCAAATGGTGTGGACAATAGAACGGGACCTCTAATCAACATACACACCAAATTTCAAAACTGTCCAACAGATTTCGAGTTTTGTCGTATTTTGATTGTGTTACTATTTAATTGACAGATTATAAAGCTATTATTATAATATTTGTATACTCACTTTCTTTCGGTTCTGAGATGTCGATAGAACTATCGCTGGTGTCATCGTCAACGATCCTGGAATACAAAAAATGAAGTATAGTACAGTCGTTATCAAATATATCGGAGCGGCCAGGGTATTCAAAAATATCTGAACTTAGGTTTAAAGAACTTTATTATTCAAAAGAAATTTACATTTCGCTTAATGAGTAAGTTACATAACTTATACTTATATATAATTGCAAGAGCATCAAAAGCAGTCTGCACTAATAACTAATTAGCATTAACATATTATAACCCTGTATATTATAAAAAATCCAACTAAGCCAATATTACAATTATGTAGGTAGCTATAACATTACGAGTACAATGAAAAAAAAGGGTAACTATTATAACTGACGAATACGTAAACTAAAGCGGGCCACAGACCATCAGTTTTAACTGCACAGTTTTAACTGTACAGTCGAACTGTTCAGTTAAAACGTAAGTGTGTAGGCAACTCTTTGAACTGCACAGTTCAAAGAGTTGCCTACACACCGTACGTTTTAACTGCACAGTTCAAAGAGTTGCCTACACACCGTACGTTTTAACTGA
This sequence comes from Pammene aurita, assembly GCA_947086415.1. Lineage (NCBI taxonomy): Eukaryota > Metazoa > Arthropoda > Insecta > Lepidoptera > Tortricidae > Pammene > Pammene aurita. Next base: position 18,221,967 of record OX352313.1, read on the forward strand.
ACAGTTCGACTGTACAGTTAAAACTGTGCAGTTAAAACTGATGGTCTGTGGCCCGCTTAATGAACAGAAATGTTCACTTCGTGCTATATTGTGTCATGCGAGTTTCAACCTTACAATATATATGTGTTTAAATTTAATTTAATAAACTTGTAGTGGAATAGCTTGTGCGTATCGCATCTTTTGTCTTAGAGTTGCACCTCCCAGTGTCGGACTTAGATGTTACAAAGTACTTAAATGTTGTTTTAATTTCCTTTTAAATAAATTTAATCCTTTGCACTCTTTTATCTCTTTCGGTAATTGGTTATTCGCAGGTCGTTCGCATTACGTAAAGGCCAGTTTCCTTGTTCGTGTTTAGTTTTAAAAGTTAATTCAGAGTGTATTATTTTATCTATAATTTTCTTTATTAATATGCATGTATTAATATAGTAAAGTTGTTTATGTTCATTATCTTTAATATTGTCGACCCGTTGACCACGAACGCTGTAAAGTGTTTGAAACGTCGGGATGTAATTTAAACTCAATACACGCGATAAAATCCGTTTTTAATTGTTTTATTTCATTATCTTTGTTTCCGAGTAAATTTTGAGAGTAGACGTTAACGATCGTAATTGAATAGTTTTTTTATTACTTTATTTTGTGCGATTTGTAACGGTTTAAGTGTAGATTTATTAGTACTTCCCCATACCTCTATGAGGTAGTTTAAATGAGATTTAACCAGCGAGTTATACAGGGTGTTTGGTAACCGGATGCAAAGCCGAAAGTAGGAGATAGTCTAGGTCATGTAAAACATTTTTAGCCATACTTGTCTTAGACAAATGTTATTAGTTTTTTTTTTAATTTAAATTTTAAGATTTGTCGGAGAAAACTGCAAAACTTCAGACTAAATCGATAATTAGTACTTTTTTTACTGCAGGTAGATTTTTTTTTGTTTTATTTCTTATTGTGCAATGTCTATCAAACACTAGAAAAGTGATTCCAAACATCTGTGTCTAAAAAAAACAAGTTGACAGCGATTTAAAATTTTAGTTACATGAAAATGTAAACGATTTAAGTGATTTCAAAGTACGATAAAAAAAAAACTAAAATAGCCACGAATTTTCAAACCATTTTAAAAACATGCTTGGCTTTTACCCTTTTATTTAAGCTATCAAACACGACTGTAGCTACTGTATCCTTGAAAATAAGCCACCTAAACCAACTGGGTAGCTAAAATGTTTCACTCTACTTGTGATACTTGTGGTAGTTGTGGTGACGAATCTCATTATGATTTTACAATAAAACATTGGTTCTGAATACTAAGTTGGCGTTGACTTGACATTTGACTTGTTTTAAAAGGGTTAAGTGTACTGGACAAAACTACCACATGCAATTTTAACAAACAAAGGCTTGCGGCGGTGAGAGACAAAAGAGACTGATAGCGGCAGGCGGTGAGCGGCGTTAAACAAAGATGATCGGTTTTGTGCTTTATTGACAAAGATAAACTGATTAGCTACATGAGTATTTGTGCAAAAACTAGTAATTTAGTCTAGTTACAACTTCAATTGCGATTAGACGTTCATTGTGGTTTAATTTCCCGCTCTCATCTCAATTTACCGTGTCAAGTTGTAGCTGCCGTAGGCGCTCCTTCACGTGTAATTACGACTTCTTCATTGTAAACATGGAGTTTACGAACGAAGAATACGCCGACATTATCTACATGTACTGCAAAGCTGACAGTAATGGAGCGATGGCCCGACGGATGTACCAAGAGCGTTTTCCAAACCGGAGATTGCCTAATGTGAGAGTGTTTTACAATTCATTCCGAAGGCTACGTGAGAATGGTATTGCTGTGCAACATGGAGGGAATCCAGGACGTAATCGCCCTGAAGTGGAGGAAGACGTTCTACAGGCATTTGCAGAGGATCCGAATACGAGCATCAGAGTGGTAGCTCGTAATCTGAACTTGTCCACATGGAAAGTATGGGCCACAATGAATCGTGCCGACTTCTGCCGATTTTTACTCAATGCGGATATCGAAGACCGACGTTTTTTGCGAAGCATTCTTTGGACCGATGAATCGAAATTTTCCCGGGAGGGGATCACAAATTTCCATAACCTACACCAATGGGCTGACAAAAACAACAATCCACATTGGAAAAAGCAAGTGTCCTTCCAAAGAAGGTTTTCCGTCAATGTGTGGGCTGGAATCATCGGCAGAGTCCTTATTGGGCCACATTTTTTGCCAAATAATTTAAATGGGGCAAATTATTTGGAATTTTTACAAAACGATTTGCCCAGGCTTATTGACGAAGACCAGCTGCCCGGTGCAGTGACATTTCAACACGACGGTTGTCCCGCCCATTACTCTCTGGCTGTAAGGGAGCATCTGGATAACTGTTTCCCGGACGGTTGGATCGGCAGAGGCGGACGAATCCCTTGGCCCGCTCGGTCACCTGATTTGACACCATTGGATTTTTTCGTTTGGGGCCGAGCTAAGGAGCTAGTCTACACACAAGAGGTCATTAATACCGTAGAAGAGCTGAGGGAGAGGATACTTCTATCCTCTCCCTCACCTCCCGGCGTTCGAAAGGATGAGGGAAGAAATGATATTCGGAACAACCACCACAGAAGTAAGAAGACGGGCTCGTGCTTGTATTCGAAACGGCGGGTCACATTTTGAAAACGAGCGATGATGTGTAATTTTAATGTGTTGATCGTAAAAATAAATAACTTATCTTTTATGCTTTTGTTTTAATTTACCCTAAACATTCCCTCTTATTAGTACAGGTAGCCTATTTTCAAAGATAAAATGGCTTGAGACATGATTGTCTTATCGCCCGCCGCCTGCCGCTATCAGTCCCTTTTGTCTCTCACCGCCGCAAGCCTTTGTTTGTTAAAATTGCATGTGGTAGTTTTGTCCAGTACACTTAACCCTTTTAAAACAAGTCAAATGTCAAGTCAACGCCAACTTAGTATTCAGAACCAATGTTTTATTGTAAAATCATAATGAGATTCGTCACCACAACTACCACAAGTATCACAAGTAGAGTGAAACATTTTAGCTACCCAGTTGGTTTAGGTGGCTTATTTTCAAGGATACAGTAGCTACAGTCGTGTTTGATAGCTTAAATAAAAGGGTAAAAGCCAAGCATGTTTTTAAAATGGTTTGAAAATGCGTGGCTATTTTAGTTTCTTTTTTTCGTACTTTGAAATCACTTAAATCGTTTACATTTTCATGTAACTAAAATTTTAAATCGCTGTCAACTTGTTTTCTTTAGACACAGATGTTTGAAATCACTTTTCTAGTGTTTGATAGACATTGCACAATACGAAATAAAACAAAAAAAAATCTACCTGCAGTAAAAAAAGTACTAATTATCGATTTAGTCTGAAGTTTTGCAGTTTTCTCCGACAAATTTTTAAATTTAAATTAAAAAAAAACTAATAACATTTGTCTAAGACAAGTATGGCTAAAAATGTTCTACATGACCTAGGCTATCTCCTACTTTCGGCTTTGCATCCGGTTACCAAACACCCTGTATATGCTAGGGCGAACTTGTTTGGGAAGACATTTCATTATATTGTGTAGGCAACCACGCAGTGACGACAGCTTCGATTTTACCTTATTTACATGCGGCTTCCATGAGAGATCACTATCTAAAACTATCCTAGGTATTTCTCCTCCGTTGATTTTCTTATCGGAGAATTATTGATTTTGAGCTGGAAGTGATCATCTACTTTTTTATTTTTTGCTTTAAAAATGATGTAACTAGTTTTTTGTATGTGTATAGTAAGTAAATTGTGTTCAAACCAGTTATGGAGGGCATTTAGATCCTTTTGGGCATTTTTTTTTATATCGCTTATAGATTCGATGATCCGAAATAAAATACGCATGTGTCATCCGCGTATAAACTGACTTCTCCACGTAGTTTCAGTTCAGAAATGCTGTTGATATATATTAAAAACAGAAGTGGCCCAACAATTGATCCCTGTGGAACGCCGCAAATAATTGGTTGAGAGGAACTAATATTATTATTAATTTTGACAATTTGAGACCTATTGTTTAAGTAGGATTCACACATTTTGTATGCTGTATCTGTAACACCTATACTTTTCAGCTTTTCTAACAGTATTGAATGACTGACAGTATCGAATGCTTTTTTTAAATCGATAAATATCCCAAGGCATATATTTTTTGCATCGATATTAACTTTAATTTTCGTTACTAAATCAATTGCTGCAGATAGTGTACTAGACTCATTAATAACAGGCAGTTATTAATGAGTCTATTTATCTCTTATAAATAACAGGCAGTATCGAGACCGGTCGATAATTTCCTGGATCCATTTTGCTTCCACTTTTGAAAATAGGCGTCACCCTAGCTACTTTTAAGCAATCAGGAAAAAGGCCTTTCTCTAGACAGTAATTGATACATTGCGTTAGTTTAGGAACAAATAACTGTTTTATGCATTGAATTGACTTTGTTGAGATTTGATCTATAACCACAACTGCAGTTTTGATCAAGGGTATCTACTATTTTCATGATTTCCTTTTCAGTGCATTTTTCTAAATGTGATAGCAAAATGGTATTACAATTCTGACTATTAGTGTTTAACGCATGTTTTTCGTTGTGCCGAGAGTTAATTGTAATTTCATTAGCTAGTTTTGGTCCAATCGTTGCGAAAAAATTGTTAAAGTGTTCACATATTTCCTGGCCTTCTGTGATTATCCCGGTATCTGTCATGAGTTTTGAAGGAGCACAGTTAGTTTTGTTTTGGCTTTTAGAGAACGAGTTTAAAACATTCCAAATTTTTTTGGGGTCGTGCTTACATTTATCAAAGGTATCACAATAAAATTTATTTTTAGTTTTATTTACTAAAGTTGTGGTCGCGTTCCTTTCCTTCTTAAACTGCAAAAGCAACTCTTCATCATGAGGAGTTTTCTTGAGTTCTTGCCAAAGCTCGTTTCTAATGTTAATTTGTTTAATTATATCTTTGTTTATCCAGTCTTTTTGTGGTGGGTTGTTGATTTTCCATTTAATAATGCTTTTTACTAATGCTCTGATAGAGTCGTGTAGCAAGTTGAAATCTTCGTAATTAATATCCTTAAAAGCATTATTCTCAGTTGATTTGCGTAATTCTTCGTAGTTTATCGCCTCATATTGTGTTTTAGTGCGGGTCGGCATTTTGTGTTTTTTTATTTCTACTATTATTTGCTTGTGGTCCGATAATGAAGAATCTGCTAGAGCTACGTGGGTACATTTATCCTTCATGTTTGTGATTACATGGTCTAAGATACTTTTAGTTGTAGCGGTTGTTCGTGTTGAGTATGGTTCACTAATATGGTTTATGACATTACGAGTATATCCATTTTCTCGTAGCACGTTGACGTATTTTTTGCAAGTATTATCATTTGCTAGTAAATTTCTGTTGAAGTCTCCAAGTAATGTTGGTTTCCGTTGAGGAATTTGTCTTTCAAGATCTTCGAGAAATGTATCAACGTGAGTGTCACCTGGTTTATAGACCAGTCCGATGTTGAGGTGAGGTCAAATTTCTGTATGTGTAACCAAAGGTAGTTATTTCCGTTTGTATAGTTAGCCTCAAGTAAATTGTGTTTTATATCCTTGTTAATGTAGATAGAGACTCCTCCGCCGCGTTTGTCCGTCCTGTAGTTGTAGCAATGCATGTAGTTAGGAATTTCTAAGTACGCTGCCTCTTCTTCTGTTTTAATCCATGTTTCAGTAAGAAGTATCATGTGTATCTGCCTATTCATGAGTTTTAGAATACATTTGAGTTCATCCAGTTTTCCATGTTTAACAATGCTTCTAATGTTTGTATAAAATAAATTCAAAGAGTCTTTTGTGGAGTCTAGATCATCAAAAGTGTTTAGCAATTGGTACGTTAATATATTTCCTACCTCGTTATCTTTTTCAGAGCTTATTGTTGCTGGGAGTTGTCGTTTTTTGGAATGGATACGATTTTAGGCTGGCCCTTGATATATTTTATTGTAAGTTCGGTTTCTCCGTTGTTTTGTCTGATTAAGAGTTGCTCACGTAATTGTTTCATGTACAACTGCTGACTAAGAGTCTGATCGGCGTAAAGTTTAATTGTATCATTTGGAACATTCTTCCTATTCCTCAAAATTTCTTTCGCATTATTGACGCTGTCGAAGCAGATTTTGAGAGGTCGATTTACTCCTAGCCTGGGTTTACCGACTCGTATTATATTCCATGGTTGCGGTGGAGCATCAGATTTTAATGCAACTTTGAGAATTTCATTCATTTCGGCCCTATCTCTGTCCTTACGTTCCTCAATATTGCCTTCTCCAGTTTCTGGGATCCCGACAACCATAATGTTTTTCTGTCTTTCTGTCCTATTGGCTATTTCTTGAATTACTTCTTCTGTAGTTGTTTGAGCTTTATCTTGAGTATAATCTATTTTTAGGGTATCTATGCTATTTTCTAAATGCTTAAGTTTTTCTTCAGTAAGTTTTGTCTTTACTTTTGTCCTTTAGATTCGATAATTCTGCTAAGACTTTAGTGTGCTCTGACATTAAATAGGTAGTCAAACTTTGGATATTATCGATCTTCGACTTTATTTGTGTCATGTCATAGCGAATAGAATTATAATATTCTTTTTGTGTGTGCGCTTGAAAATTCCTCAAACATTACTCTCATAGATTTTTCCAAATTTTGTAATTCTTTTTTACACTCGCAGTCCGTCTCTGGTTGCTTACGTTTACTGCGCATCTTCAACTGTTCGTCTAAAGTAGAATTAATAATTCCGCGGAGTGATTTGACAGAACTTTACATACATTTGACAACCGCTTTGTATGTAAAGTTCTGTCAAATCACTCCGCGGAATTATTAATTCTACCTTAGTTGTGTTAAATCCGGTTGCGAACCGGTGCTTATCTGTGAATTTATTAGTAGGCTCATGCTTAGCGATTATTTGCCTTTATGGGTGATATCAGTCGGCAATAGGGTTCACTTACGGTTAAAAGTTTTCGTTGTTTTTGTTTGTGTGCGTAAGTTCTCGATGTCCGTGTTCACACTGGGTTTATTTTAAAAGGGTGCAATTGGCTATCGCACGTTAATGGTAATTATACTCTATTTGGATGCAATTAGGTAAAATATTGAACTTAATGTATTAAAATAAAATTATTTATGCTTTTGTGGCACGTCTGCTCTCGACGCTCTCGAGCGGTGGAAAAAAACTTACACTTTATTGCCTTGACAATAGAGGCGTTGTTCAGATATTTCTGACCTTGGCCCCTCCGATATATGTGATGGCTACCCAACAAACATTTTAGTCGTATAAGGAGGATTTATGCGACTCAAAAAGCTATAAACATCGTAAAGAAGTATTTTTAGCATTTTATACGACTTATAGTCTTTTATCTTTATACGACTTAAAGTCGCATATAGACGTCGTAGAAACTTCTATACGACTGTTTTACACGACTATTATTCAACTCTCAGTGGTATAAGCAAAATGGTCGTCATAGTAACGTCTATACGACTTTTACACCGAGATTAGTCGTAATAGAGTCGCGAACTATTTTTACCCTACTTCTATGTGACCGGTCGTTTAAGAGTAATAAATATCACTCTTATACGATTTTAAGTCTTTTACAACACTTTTTTTACGACTTTTAAACGACTAGTTTTGTAAATATGGCTGAGGAGATGCAGAAAAAAATTTGTACACACAGCAAAAAAGTCGTAAAGAAGTCGTTAAGTGGTAGCGCTTACTACTTTAAGTCGCCTAAAGGTAATTGTTAAAACATTTGTTAATATTATAAGTAAATATATTATTTATTTTAAATAATTTATGAAGCGCATTGATTATATTGAGAAAATAAACATATATTAGTCGATAAAATTACTTTCCCAATAGATTTGTGACCCTAAATACATTGAATACGTGTTTCGAATATGTAACACTAAGTTGAAGTATGTTATATTCATAAAATGGTTGTACCTTATAAGCTCTTATTCCGATGTCAATGTTAAACTTAAAACATATATAAATCGAAACGGCACTAATTATCACGGCATTACATCAAAATTCCGTATAAGGGTCGTGATAAACCTTGATAAACACTTTTATACAACAAAATGTCGTATAGCAGCGGTATAAATGAATGTTACGACATTTATACAACCACTATACGACCAATTAATGTCTTATACGACCGCTATGTGACTTTATTACGACGCTGAATCGTATAAAATGGGCCCATTTTCGGTCGGTTCGACGTCATGGCGACGTTATGGCGACCAAGCTAGGAACTAAAAGTTACCATCGGCACGTCCTGGCGACCTAAAAAATGTTTGTTGGGTACTGTACTATCGTTCTGTTTTTGCCGTTTCCAACCAAACGGTTACTTTTGTCAGGCGCGTGTTTTTCTATAATATAATCAAATCAAATATTTATCATTAGTTATTTATCCCAGCTTTTGTTTTAGCTTCATATTTCATGAACAATTATACCTAGGATACTGTGAGTAGGCTCAAATTGTTCCTTATTTTATTAACTTTAAGCATTGCTAAGCAACTAATTCCAAAAAACTTACAGTTTTTAAATGAAACTGGAAAAACTATAAAAAGTGCGAAAATTTAGCAGTTTTTTGCGTATTACTCAGGGAGCACACGTTTTTTTGTATAGTAAGTACAGGATCATACTTTCATACCAAAAATACAGCTTTAAATCGCGTTTTGCGTTTGTATTATACAATTTGACTGCTGTATATGAAGATAGTTTGATTCCCGTGAAAGGTCATAGAATCGTTTTTATCGCCGAAATCATCCCTGAAGGGGGTTGAAAGGGGGGGAGGAATGCATATGATCTAATTGAGTGTTTGCGTTTTGTTTAGGCGTTTCATATATAACGTACGGCGAGTATATGCCGACAAAGAACTAACTGTACACAAAATCAGAAGCTATTTATTAATTAGACTAGCAACCCCACCGGCTTCGCACGGGACTTTATTGTAGACCTTTTTAAGGTGTACTACCATACTATACTAATACTGTAGTACATTATTTTGATCTATCTCGTAGGGTTTTTCCAGCGTTTGCAATGTAAGCGCAAAAAAAAAGTATTTATTTACGACATCACATTAGAAACCTCTAAAATTATCAGTGTTTCTCTACTATATTATGCATGTATTATACATATAAACCTCTCTCTTGAATCACTCTATATATTTAAAAAAACCGCATCAAAATCCGTTGCGTAGTTTTAAAGATCTAAGCATACATAGGGACAGACAGCGGAAAGCGACTATGTTTTATACTATGTAGTGATGATGAACGTTGAGCTTACGTGTCAGGAACAGGGTCCTTATTGGGGACCACAGTCAGCGTCCTGTTGCAGAGAACGTGGTCTTCATCCGAACCGTCGGCGCAGTCCCAAAGACCAGCCTAAGATAAAGGAACATATCAAATATCAACATGAAAAGAAAAGATACATGTCTACCTACTCGACCGTACTGTCTCCTTACTATCCTATTCTGTTCATACATTAGGCAGTGTCGTTTCTCTACCTATCCGTGTATTCTATCGTAATTGTAATAAACTACGGAGCGCCAAGCAACCAGCAACTCACGCTCTGTGTTTGCACTGAAACTGTCAGCGTGTGCATCGCTGCTCCGTGCACACTGCTACTGTCCCGTCCGTGCTATCCCCGAACTGATTACTACTGTAGTATTACTGATTCTTAATGTATATTACACAATTATTATAGGTAATAAACTACTTACAGAGTCACACACGGAGCGCCCAGCAACTCACGCTCCATATTTGCACTGAAACTGTCCGCATGTGCACCGCTGCTCCGTGCACACTGCTACCTACTGTATCGTCCATGCCATCTCCGAACTGATTACTGCTGTAGTATTACTGATTCTAAATGTATATTACACCATGATTATAGGTAATAAACTACTTACAGAGTCACACATGGAGCGGCCAGAAACACAAGCTCCGTATTTGCACTGGAACTGTCCGCGTCCGCACTTCCGCTCCGTGCACACTGCTACCGTCTCGTCCGAGCCGTCGGAGCACTGTTTCTCGCCGTCGCACATTTCAGACATTGGTATCTTGTCGCCATTGACGCAGAGGAATTCGTGGCTGGGAAAAATTAAGTTTACATTTGAAAGTAAGAATAAATAACGGTAACAATTCGATTACCATTGTACAGTCAGCAGCAGAAGTAGCTAAGCGGGTGACGTGTTCAAAATGAGCGACACGACTTTATTGTTAAGGAAATAAGAGCTATTTTTGAACACCTCGCCCGCTTAGCTGAGTGTGTACATTTGATGTTACAAAATAGTGTTCATTTGTGAATATATATACAGAGCGTAACAAAAATAATGGTGATCCGTTTAGGGGCATAATTGGTATAGTATTGCGACTAAGATAAAGTAGAAGAATTTTTTTTTAACACAATTGCTCAAAAAGTTTAGTTTATGTAGCTGAAAATCGTGCGTAAAGTTTGATTTTATGCACTAGTGCTAAAAAGTAATCTGATCTGCAAACCGTGCGTAAAGTTTGATTTTACGCACGATTTGCTGATCAGAATTTTAAATAAATGAGTATTATGCGAGACCCGCTTATAAATGACTCACCTGAACTACGCGCGATTGGGCATAAAGGAGTATTATGCGAGACTCAATAGTATTACTTGAACAACACGCGGTTGAATGAAGCTGTCTTTCGTACACTGACAGAATATAAATGTAATTTTATTTCATTGTAGTTTTTTCGCAATTGTATTAAAAAACGTTGTTCGACACACGTGCGGAAGTGTCATTTTCACTCGTCCCGAGTCTTGACCCTCGCCTGTCAGCTCGGGTCAAGTAACCTCGGTACTCGTGCAAAATGACATACTTCTCGCACTTGTATCGAAAACTACTATTTCGACGCATTTCTTTTTGTATGGGACTCGTCCCAACGCGCGAAAAAAAATTCTTCTTCATTTTCTTAGTCGCAATAAAATACCAATTATGCCCTTAACAATCCAGGAACCTTGTCGCCTGAAAGTAGGGGGTACTGTGCGTCAAATCCGGTAGTTCTGATTTTTTGCAAACTTGTTTATGATGTTGGCTCAATGAATAATCCAAGTTTGTGACCTCGAGCGCCGAACGCAAATTTGTCAAAAATCGAAAAATGATTTTCTTTTCAGACTTTGACGATTATGACCCTAAAGGACTGGTCTTTGATAGTACTTTGTCAGGTTTTTTTTAAAGAAGACAATAAATTTGCTACAATATGAGACTAGAATTGTCTCTGTATACCCAGTTTCCGAGATAAATTCGAGCTTCGCTCGAGCGTCCGACCCTTACCCTGATGTGATGGTAGTGTTGTGACACCGTACGATCAGTTCGTCCGATCGGTCGACGCAGTCGGGGAAGTCGTTGCACGGCGCCGAGTTGTCCACGCATGCGCCATACGCGCAGCGGAAACGAGTGGGATGGCAACTATAACATTATACATGTAAGTATATAAATCTATGTTACAGAGGCGTATTTTAAAATTGGGCACCCCGGGCTATAAAGGCCTTATGGGTCGGTACTGACCAGGGCCACGATTCGACATGCCAAACCGCGAGACGTGGCTCTCACACTTGTCTCGCTAGGTGATAGAGTAAAATCCATCTGTCCACACGTGTCCACACCTAACTCGCACAATCTGTCAGTAGGTCTCGCTAGAGCGTTTTGTCTATGGCTATGGCCACCATTTTAGATGTCACTCTTGAGTAATTCCACTCCAAATTTCAACTGTCACAAAAGTGTGATCTCATAGTCTACTGTCAGTTATGCCATGTCGAATAGAGGCCCAGCGCCCTGAACCCAGCGCGTAGGGCGGCAGACGCCGCCCCTGGCGTCCTGCCGCCCCGGGCCATGGCCCTCTTGGCCCTAGGGGTAAATACGCCCCTGTTAGCTTATACTGAGAGCTTACCGAGAACTTTCATAATAGAAATTGCGTTATTTGCATCTGTTTCGCTCATATCAGCAAGTGCGATAGAGAGGGCAATAATAAAATTACGATTTTCGACGTTGGCGGCGGACCCGCTTGTTGATTTCGGGTCTTGGAGCAAGAGAACGAGGCAGGATACAGAATTTAAAGATGAACCTATAGTTAAAGCAGTGGCGCGTTACAGTGTCCGAGAGGCAACCGGATTGGAACCATCCTGTGCGACAAGAACTGATCCACGTTGGACTTTGTTTTTCATCCCCCCCCTCATTTTTTTCCGGCTGCCAACTCTGACGGATCGATAACCGACCAGCCGGTGTGAATGGCAATTTGCATGCTCGTTGTTCATCACATATAGATACTGAAAATTGAGGGGCCGGGGGGAGGATAAAAAACGAAGTCCAATGTGGTCAGTTCGAGTTCCACATTGTGGTTCAACAACACGTAGGGAGCTTAAATACCGCGAGCCATCCGGTGAAACTGAAACTACGCGTCATTGCTCTGAATACTAATGATACTTAGTAATGATATTCATGGTATTTTTTTTTATCATCAATATTGACAATTAGTTTATAGATAGTTTATAGTATTAGATTTTGCATACTACAATTTGGTCATGAATAGGACGTCTTGTCGCTTCCCATACAGCCATCATACAGCATATGTCATAAGTCAAAGGGTGACCATGATTTACCAAGTTTAAGATTAAATTTTACTTAAAAAAATAAAAAGGCATTAATTCTGTTTTGATAAAATGCCATATGATATGATAATGTTGATCAGTTCCAGAGTCAGAAAAAGTGGTTTTTGGTCACGACCCAGAATTCAACCTGTATGCGTCCCACTGCTGGGCACAGACCACCCCTTACATGAGAGGGATCGGGCTATTGTAACCCCAAAGCGAGTTGAAGATGAGACATACATTTTTATCATCACTTGAATTTCTTCGTGGATATAGCTACGCAGGTTTTCTTACGATGTTTTCCTTTGCCGAGTACTTATTTTATTGGTAGTTATGGTATGAAGTTAGGAAGGTTACTAACTAGTTGTAATGGCATCAAGTTAGGAAGGTTACTCACTAGTGGTTATACCATCAAGTTGGGAAGGTTACTCACTAGTGGTTATACCATCAAGTTAGGAAGGTTACTCACTAGTGGTTATGGCATCAAGGTAGGAAGGTTACTCACTAGTAGTTACGGCATCAAGTTAGGAAGGTTACTCACTAGTTGGTTATACCATCAAGTTACCATCAAGTGTAGTGTGTGTGGTCCTAGTTTATATTTTCTTATTTTATTATATTTATTAAATATATATGTATGTATGAGCTATGTAAGTTTATTTATTTTTTATTTATATATTTTTCTTTCTTTTATATGTGTAAGTTTATTAATGTTTGGTTTATTTGCTTTTCAACACCTACTTTTCTGTTAATTTACAAAGGTTTCCGCTTCCCAAAGGTTGTCTGGAAGAGATCGCTCTTTAGCGATAAGACCGCCAATTGTTTTGCCTCTGCTTTTTTGTTTGTGTCTTGTGTATACTTTGTGTCTATTATTTGAGGTGTGCAATAAGGTTAGGAAGATTACTCACTAGTGGTTATGGCATCAAGTTAGGAAGGTTACTCACTAGTGGGTATGGCATCAAGGTAGGAAGGTTACTCACTAGTGGTAATGGCATCAAGTTAGGAAGGTCACTCACTAGTGATGATGGCATCAGGTTAGGAAGGTTACTCACTAGTGGTTATACCATCAAGTTAGGAAGGTTACTCACTAGTGGTTATGGCATTAAGGTAGGAAGGTTACTCACTAGTGGTAATAGCATCACGTTAGGAAGGTTACTCACTACTGGTAATGGCATCAAGTTAGGAAGGTTACTCACTAGTTGGTATGGCATCAAGTTAGGAAGGTTACTCACTAGTGGTAATGGCATTAAGTTAGGAAGGTTACTCACTAGTGGTTATAGCACCAAGTTACGAAGGTTACTTACTAGTGGTTATGGCAGACGGCGTGGGTCTCGTCGCTGTTGTCCGGGCAATCCGGTTTTCCGTCGCATTTTGCTCTCATGGCGATGCACGATCCATCAGCACACTGCCAGTTCCCGCTGTCACTGTTACACAATAAGTAGTAGTTTTTACACAACATAATTGACATAATTCATCCAGACAACAAAAAAAAAATTTCATATAAAAAAATCTACTAAAATCTAGTTATATGTGACCAGAACTCTTTTTAAATAAAATGGTGTAGGATATACTATGTTATGCTATTTAGTTGTGCTGTTTGAATAATAAATCTACATATATACTAATAAAATGGAGCCTATGTATACAAGGGTTGGCAACTCATAGATATGACACATAATTTTACGACCTTGGCTAGTACACGATAATGTATCCGGTACTATGTGTGATTGTCAAAATCCCACTCGGTTATTTACTGGTCACAGATAAGATAAAATATACAAGGTGTTACCGTTATAAGGGATTCTATTTTATACCGGGTAATAAGACTAGTTTCTTAACATAACCATAAGTTTAATTTGATTACGACAACAGAAACAGCGCCCTAAGACGCACGCGATAATGCTTTGAACGCAAGATGGCGGCGGCGTCTTTAGAATAGTTTTTTTTGTTTCTTTGCTGATTTACGTAGTTCAATGTACATTGTGGTATCGTTAGCAGACGTTCTGCTTAATAAAAAATTAATTACGTAGTTCAGTTTGTAATATTGATAGCTTATTGTGCGGTGACCTAACGAACAAGTGTGCAGCTAATGAAAAATTCCAAGGTCCAAAGTATTCACTCAGCAGCTTAGCAGGAGCCACCTGATGAAGCTGAAAACGCACGACGGGAGGACCGTATTGTCGAAGCCGGAGATCTCTGCCGAGATAGAGGATTTTTATGTCCGGCTGTACTCTGCACGTGCCCCCCACTCCCGACGAGACGACCATGATTCAAGAGCCACCCTGACACGCCACTATACCGACGAACTGCCAGACATCAGTCAAGACGAGATCGTGTTAGCTCTGAGGCAGCTTAAAAATGGAAAAGCCCCCAGTGAGGATGGTATTACTTCAGAGCTTCTGAAGGCAGGAGGAGCTCCTGTTATACAGGAGCTGCAGAACCTCTTCAATACCGTCCTTCACAGTGGGAGAACTCCTAAGGCGTGGAGCGGGAGTTTGGTGGTGCTCTTTTTTAAGAAGGGTGATAAAACCCTCCTTAAAAATTACAGACCCATCACACTTCTGAGCCACGTCTATAAGCTTTTCTCACGAGTGGTCACGAATCGTCTCGCCAGGAGACTCGGCGAGTTCCAGCCACCGGAACAGGCTGGGTTCCGCGGAGGATATGGCACCATATACCACATTCACACAGTGAGGCAGATTATACAGAAGTCCGAAGAGTATAATCAGCCCCTGTGTCTCGCTTTTGTGGACTATGAGAAGGCCTTTGACTCCGTGGAAACTTGGGCTGTTCTGGAATCCTTACAGCGATGCCAAGTAGACTATCGTTATATCGAGGTGCTGAGATGTCTCTCCGAAGCCGCCACTATGAGTGTCCAAGTACAGGGCCAGCAGTCTAAACCCATCCAATTGCGCAGAGGGGTGAGACAAGGGGATGTCATATCCCCGAAACTGTTCACAAGCACATTGGAAGACATTTTTAAGACGCTGGACTGGAAAGGTAAGGGCATAAACATAAACGGCGATTACATCTCACACCTGCGATTCGCTGATGACATAGTCGTAATGGCGGAGTCGCTAGAGGAGCTGACCCGGATGCTGGACGGCCTAAATAGCTTCAGCCTCGCGACGCATCGGTCTTGGCATGAATTTGGATAAAACCAAAGTCATGATCAATGGCCACATTGATCCAGGACCGGTCGTCGTACATGGCCACCTTCTTGAAATTGTTTCTGAGTACACCTACCTTGGGCAGATCCTGCAGTTAGGTAAAAACAATTTCGAGAAGGAGGCCAAAAGGAGGATCCAGCTAGGCTGGGCAGCATTTGGGAAACTACGCCGAGTCTTCTCGTCATCCATACCGCAATGCTTGAAAACGAAAGTTTTTAATCAGTGCGTCCTACCTGTAATGACCTACGGAGCTGAGACGTGGACACTCACGGTAAGGCTGGTCCACCAGTTCAAAGTCGCTCAGCGAGCTATAGAAAGAGCTATGCTCGGAGTTTCTCTGAAGGATAAGATTCGTAACGAATACATCCGACAGAGAACCAAAGTTATCGACATAGCTCAAAGAATTAGCAAGCTGAAGTGGCAGTGGGCCGGCCATATCTCGCGAAGAACCGACAACCGCTGGGGTAAACGTGTTCTTGAGTGGAGACCGCGACTCGGCAAACGTAGTGTAGGACGCCCTCTGGCTAGGTGGGATGACGATCTGCGAAAGACTGCAGGCAGATGCTGGATGCGGCAAGCTGAAGACAGGGCGCTATGGCGCTCATTAGGGGAGGCCTATGTCCAGCAGTGGACTAATATAGGCTGATGATGATGATGATGATGAATGAAAAATTAGTTTCAAAACGCGCGTAACTACCCTTTAGTTGAACAAACAGTTATATACGCGGTCTCGACCACCCACGTGTTTGTAGGGAGGCTATCACCTTACAATCAGCAAGGCCTCAACCGAACAACGTTGCTTGCATTCTATTTAAAATGAATAAAATCTAAAGTATACACCCGTACATTGGTAGAATTCACCTCGCCGAAACTGGCGAGGAGTAAAAGCCATAAATAAAAAATTAAAAAACCTTCTGTACGTAGTACTAGTACTATTATATTATTCTGTGGCATGGACACAGAATAAATAATAAGTAGTATTTCATACAGAATGGCCACGCTCCGTCCCGCCCCAATCGGAATTACCTCACCCCGCAAAAAAGCAAAATGGCGATTTATTGTCAAAGGTCATTTACGATAGCGGAAACAGCGCCCTAAGACGCACGCACACATTGAAGCGTGTACAGATGTGCCGTGCACACAGAGGCGCTCAAACGAGTTTTGTAGTATGGCGTGTCCGCCCTGTGGCATGGTTATCTCGATCATGACTTGGGCTTTATGCTATTGAAGCGGCATAACGTTTGAACTGTTTGGTGGGATGGTAGCCGGGGAAAATCCAGGACCTTTCTGCTACCTCTTCTTTCTTCTTTCCCTAAGCCTTATCCCATTATCTGGGATCGGCTCTTCTTGTCTCTCTTTTCCATTGTGCTCTATTTTTTTGTTTTCTACTCCTATCTCTTTCAGATCCTTCTGGACCGTGGTCAACCAGTTGGCGGGCTGTCTTCCAGCGCGTCGCGTTGTAGCTGGTAAGCTCATGGCAACTCGCACCATGTGGTCTTCAGGGCGGCGGAGTACGTGCCCATGTATTCGCAGGCGACGTTCTTTAACCTTGTCGATTATGGGCGCGACTTTATAACTCCCTCTGATGTGGACATTGCCCTTCTGCGACCAGACATGATATTTTTGCTACACTGGGATGCTCCTACCGAGCTTGCTCTTCCAGCGAGATCAGTTGAAGCGAGTTCAAATATTACCTGCATCCGCTTGCTTGGGTAGACGCCGTAAAATACACCATGGCTGTAACAAAAATAGGAAAACAATTATAAACTATGATGCAGGATTTTTTTGACCTGAAATTATAATACTTAAATGTAACATATAATTCTTATCCAACAGCAACCTGAGTACGCTTCCTAAAAGGGTGGACTGCCCTATTATGCGGCATTGGGACGATAGTGCAGTCATTGAAGCGAAAAATACGGTCTTACCTCCGAATTTTTTTACTGTGAACCGATTTGCATGAAATTTTGGAATTAGGCTCATCTTACCCTTAACTTCAAAAGTGAAAATGATCTGAACTCCGCCTATTATTTTTAAGGGGTGTAAACAACCCCTTAATGGAAAAATTGACATTGAGCCATTTTATCGCTAGAAAACATGTCTAATAGTAAGTGGTGAAATTGTAAAGTATTTTCTAACATAATTACCTCATATTAAAATCATTTTCAACCCCTTGAAAATATTACAACCCTTGCAAACAACCCGTAAATTGAAAAAATCACAAAAAAATACTTTGGTATGACATAAAAAGATGTAAGTATAGAGTAAGTAATATTTTATATTCTCTATAATAATTATCAAATTTTTAACCTCCTTTCAACCCTTGAAAACTACCCCTTGATAAAAAAAATTTAATTTTTTTTTTTTTATAAAATGAAAAGGATTTAAATATTATTCCACACTCTCGAAAATGATTATCATATTCTTAAGCTTTTCTACCCTTAAAACTACCCCTAAATTAAAACAGTAAATATATATGATTACATATTCAAAAATAATTTAAAAATATTATAGTCTATGGTTCGTTCTAGATTGATGAAATATGAAAGTCATCTACGATTCCGAATCGATCCATGACACTGAATAAAGTGTTATCCTTCTTCGCTTAGCCCAAAACTGTAACCTGCCGGTAGCGCAGGCGGTGATGCGGACGCTGGGCCGCATGCGGTAGCGTCCCCAAAAGGCCTAACACCTCCGGGATTTTCATTTTACAAAACCAAGAATCATTTCAATATATACACATTACAATAGTTGTGGGTCTCTATTATACTGCGTACTTTCACATTGCTCCAAATATTCACACTCCGAAATTTTCAGTTACTAAGTAGAAAAAAATATGATAAGTTTTTACCAGGTTTGTTTAGGACCATAACTACTTCAATTTTCATGCTATCACAATTTATAAAAAACCATTGTAAAGGTAATTAAGAGAGCTACAACATCCTTCATTGCAATATATAGTAAAAAACCTTTTTCTAAAACGGTGAAGGGTTAAAGGGCTTAAGAGAGGCTGTGATTGCGCTGCCACGCGCTCTTTAAACAATCATATCTCCGTAAATTTTTGTTTGACAGAAAAAACAAAAAAACCAAATTGTTTGTCAGAAAAATACCTAAATTTTTAATCCATACACTTTTATACGTATCTATCGTCATTTTTGAGATATTATGAAAAAAAAGTGGGTTTTTTTAAAATATGAAATTTTGTTTTTTTTTTAAATCGTGACTTTTTTGAAAAATATGTGTCCTGAAGCAGCCAAACTGATACTATCTATCAATCTCTTCATAATAAAGTTAATTCTAGGCGGAATACGATTAATTTTAATTTTGGTGGAAATGGCACTTCTGAAACCCATTGATTTAAAAGAAAAAACATTAGATGCTCCCCTTATTTGTAATACAGCTCACTTATTTTACGTGCAAAAGACTTTTAATAGTGCTCATTTTAAAGCTTATTTCAAGCACTACAAAACCCTATTGTATTAGAATGCATAAAATGCATCTGCTCGCCGCTAGATGGCATTGACCACATCGATTAAATTTCAGACAAAATAAAAAACGGCTTTGATCTTTAATATCTAGCTTAATATTGCACTTAGAATACTTTATAAAAAACCAAATTGTTCATTGTTTTACCGGCTATAATTTTTTATTTATAAAATTTTCGATAAAACGTATATTTTTGGAGATATTTGCAAAAAACCGATGAAAAACGTGAAAAAATTGCGAATTTTCAATTGCCAATAACTTGAAAAGTATTGGATTTTTTGAAAAACTTTATAGATAATTTTTTGTTTAAAATTAGGCCTTCTATCGATTTCCGAGGTTATTTTGAAAAAAAAAAATTCACCCCCGAGAAGGGGTGGCAACCACCCCCAGGGTGGTTGCGGAGTTCAAATCATTTTCACTTTTGAAGTTAAGGGTAAGATGAACCTAATACCAAAATTGTATGCAATTCGGTTCACAGTAAAAAAATTCGGAGCAATAATGCTTCAATGACTGCACTACGAGGCACACGATCCAGTGCGTGCCTCTCCCGTTTAATAAATTTAATAATAATCATTAATCATAATAAATATCTAAATAAATTATTTACAAATCTAATGATTTGTAAATAAATTATTTTGATATTTATTATGATTAATGATTATTACTAACATCTGTTCTAACTTGTCTTTTGTTGTTGTCACTGTGCTGTACCTACTAACCAAAATATGGACCGAAAAAGTCTGCAAATTGTGTTTTTAGGGTTCCGTACCTCGAAAGGAAAAACGGAACGCTTATATATAGGATCACTTTGTTGTCCGTCCGTCCGTCTGTCAAGACCCTTTTTCTAAGGAATGCGTGGAGGTATCTGACTGAAATTTATATCAGATACTCAAACCTACTGTCCCTTGGAGCTGTGAAAAAATCAAACATACATACAACAACGCAATCAAAAGATACAGCCGTTTATGCCGCAAATTTCCGCAAATTTTCGAAACTCGCAAGGGAATCAAATCCCGTGAATTCAGAATCTTGAAATTTGGTACGAAGCAACGTCTTGCACAGATATAGAAAAAAAAGCGAAAACCGTAAATTTTTACTTACACCATATAATAAAAATAGTTTTAATAATTTTAAAGTTCCTACCCCTATACCCTATACATATACTTGCACTTGGCCGATTTTTTTCTTATCCCGAGTAAAAAGAAACGGAAAAACCATTAGATAAGAAGGTAGGTAATACCGAACGGGATGACTCAGCACTGTAGATACCCTCTGCCCCATCTAGAGGAAAATACGATTACAAAAGCAAATTTCAGCTCAATCATACAAAAAAAGAAGTTAAATAAAAGTGTGTTAAAAAAGATGTAATATCCATCAATCAATAGGTTCTATTGTAGATGGATATTACATCATCTAGTATTTGTAGTGCCTACCTAAACAATGAAAAGATAACGAGGTAATTATCTATCTAAGTTTATGTTTAAAACAAAACAAAAGAGATAACATTAGATACGAGTATAACCTTTTGAACGCCACGTATTTTATACTAATGAACCTTCCTGCTTAACTAATAAATATTACACTGATAAGTGATTAAGTAAAGATTGTTGTCCCAAACAAGAAATATTGTCGTTTCATTATTTATAGACTTGGAAGTATTCTGTTTCGGGCATAATTCGTATCGTATTCTAATTATATAAAAAACGGCCAAGTGCGAGTCGGACTCGTGCACCGAGGGTTCCGTACAAACCTGTAGGTAGTAACTTTAAAATTATTAAAATTATTTTTATTATGTGATGTAACTAAAAATTTACGGTTTTCGCAATTTTTCCTTTATCTGTGGTATGGTGTAGTGCTTCGTACCAAATTTCAAGATTCTGAGTTCATGGGAAGTACCCTGTAGGTTTTGATTCCCTTGAGAGTTTCGAAAATTTGCGGCATAAACGGCTGTATCTTTTGATTGCGTTGGCTGAGAAGTTAGATTTTTTTACAGCTCCAAGGGACAGTAGACCTGAGTATTTGATATAAATTTCAGCTTGATACCTCCACGCGTTCCTGAGAACGAGGGTCTTGACTAGTGATGTGCCGAATCGCCTTTTTTCCAACTCGAATAACTCGAATTGATATCGGCCGCTGATTCGAATCGAAATTCGAGTTGACTCGACTCGCTAAAAATGGTTGACAAACGCAGGTTCGCTGCTTTCGTGGTAAGCATCCGAACCGAGACATGAGGTAAAGGCCGCGCCACTGTCTCGAGTCGAGTCGAGACAACGAGTCGGATTCCGAAGCAAGCGGGAAAGATTAAGTAATTGATGCTTTGGGACATTATACTTGAAGTTTATTTTAACTTGGCATGTGGAAAAGGATTATTCTCTAGGCCTGCAATGTCTATCTACACTTACGGCGAGATTTTGTAAGCTATAAAACATAAATAATTTTGTAATTATTTATTATTAGCGAAAAGAAATTCAATCGCTTTAAATATATTTTATACAAAGAGCGCACATTGGTCTTAACAAAAGCAATGAGTTCATAAAATTTTATCCCGCTCACTAAAACCCGCTATTGTTTTTGTTAGCAAGACCATGTGCGATTTTACGAGACAGCATCATAAACAAGTGATAATGATTGAGAGTTGGACTCTCACTATACCTACAATAAATCACTAAGAGCTATGGAGACGCCAGATAACACCGCTTAACTCATACAAAAAACAGCCTAACAACAACTCGAAAAGCGGTTGATTCGATCTGAATCTGAAAGTAGCAAGCAGCCGCCTCGGATCGGCTAGTTGAAACTTAAAGACACGCGTTCATACTCGTATTTTGTCATTAGTCAGTTTGATCGAGTTGATTCGAGTTGCACAGAAACTTGATCCGAGTTGACTCGTCTGTACGGTGATTCGAGTTATTCGAATCAGACAACTCGACTCGCCCATCGCTAGTCTTGACAGATGGACGGACGGACGGACGGACGGACAACAAAGTGATCCTATAAGGGTTCCGTTTTTTTCCTTTCGAGGTACGGAACTCTAAAAATCTGAGCAGTGTGTATGGTATATAGGGCCCAGAATATACAACCGGTTGCCTGACAACTTAGGAGTCGATAAAATGTATGACACCGTATTCGCAAGTACGAGTATTTGATAGACAAAGCTTTTTACTCTGTAGATGAAATTATAAATATATTAGATTGACTCTTATTATAATACTTTAATGCCTGTATAGCGATGCCTGTATAATGTGATCAAAATTTATTAATACCCACCGGACATAATTATGTTTAAAAATTTTTTATTGATAATTCGTGCAACGGCCTCCTAGCCTAGTCGGTAGTGACCCTGTCTATGAAGTAGGAGGTCCCGGGTTCGAATCCTGGTCAAGGCACTTATTTGTGTGTTTATCACAGATATTTGTTCCTGAGTTATGGATGTTTTCTATGTATTTAAGTATTTATCTATATCTATCTATTATATATATCGTCTAGTACTCACAACACAAGCCTTATTTAGCTTACTGTGGGACTAGGTTGATTTGTGTAAGGTTGTCGCATAATATTTATTTATTTATATTTATTTATTTATATATGTGTAGGTAATATAGTCCTAAATTATAATGTTAAATGTTAAATGACGTGTAACATATGTTATCAATAAAGAGTTGAATTGAATGAAGGTAGTTTAATGACTAATTCACTATCTCCTTCGAAGTTCGAAGAATCTTATCGCTATTCTTCATTTACTTAGAAACGTCCCAAGAATATAATAGGTACAGTTTTGCGATAAGGGAGTCGTAGTTCATGCATTATCAATATTTGAGTAAATCTGTCCTGCATTGAAGTTTACCTATTAATAATATTTTAAAACAATGAAGTCTCAAAACCATACAATAGGAAGACGTGGTTCCACGAAGATAGATCTGTTTACCATTACTACAGTCATTTTACGGGCTGCTAGTATGGGGAATTGGAAATAATTAATAATAGCTAAAATTTTTAGTGTAACGGATATATCATGATACTAGTATTTTTTTACGCAATGAAATCCTTCAAAATATCGTCATTCGCTAACCGCCACAAATATGTACACACATATGACAAGCGTTTTTCTTGTAGGATTTTAATGAATATAATGTGTAAGAACAAACTACCAATTATCAGAGATGTGCAAAATGGTTTAGAAAAGTATTTAAATACAAAATGCAAATACTTTCATGATTTACTATTTCAAATGCAAAATACAAAATACTTAGCAAAATTGTATTTCAAATACTAAATACAAAATAGGTATTTTCAAAATACTTTTTTAAAATACAAATGCTTTTTAGAATTCCGTCGCCAAGATGGAAAAAACTGAATTCTTACCTCGTCATGTCCGTCTGCCCGTGATCATATGTCATAGACATAGCATAGCCATTTTAATCAATAAATATAAAGCAAATGTTAATTAAATTTTAACTAGAGGTGAGTTTTGTGTGCCACTAATTTGTTTTGTAGGTAAATGGTTAAAATATTTTTTAGGGTCGGCACTCAATACATGTAATTAAAATATTATTTTTTTCCATGCTCTGATAGTGAGTTATATTTATCTATATGAATCCAAATGTCATTAATTTTCGTTCTTGGGAATTTACTTTCCAAGTACGTATTTTTTTTTGTTCCAATGCAATGTAAATTCGGTACAAAAATGGATTGCTATTTAATACAATTTCCATTCTTATAAGCGCTGGTATCCTGGCGATAAGACGTCCGACTTTCAATCTGGAGGTCTCGGGATCGAATCCCGACTTTGTACCACTGAGATTTTCGATTAATCGATTAATTCAATAAGAAATTTATTTGTAATGACGGACTGGCTGAAAAAAACCTCTAATGTCCTAAAACAGAAAAGTGCCATTTTGTTCCCACCTAACAGGGAAGAAAAAGACCGCATACGAATAGGTGGTGTGAAAACATACATTTAATTATTTTCTATAGGTACTTAGACGTATAAAATAACGCACGACTGAATTAAACTGTTTAGAATAAGAATAAGAAAAAAAACATTTATTTGTGACGCTTAATACATGAACATTGAGAGACAATAACCATCGACATATAATATCACAATAACAATGAAAACAAACAATGAACGTGCATTACAAAATGGACCCAACTCAGCATAATGCCAGCTTAAAAACCGGCGCTGGTCTTCCGTAGGGCCCAGTCGGTGATGCCACGATAGCAACTACACAAAACGAGAACATGAAAAACAAACACACACTTAATTTACGTTATTCATGAACGCAACCATTCCACATCAATGTCAATGTGTTTACACACACACACAAACACTTGAGCGGAATTCAGCTATAATAGAAAAAAGTCCGTCGGAGGTCGGAAATTTGGCTATGGTAGCTGAATTTCTGTATGGAGCCCATAGACAAAAGTAAGCCGGATTTTAGATTTCTATGGCTAATTTTTGTCTATGGAAGCTTAATTCCGCGCTGAATTGAACCCAAGTGTGTTTTGCACCGAAGCAAAGAGAATTTTTGTCTATGACCGAAGGTAGAGTTTTGAAATGGGGGTCATGTTATGATATTGTTCAAATGGGAAGCTTCAACCTCTTAAGAGGAGGTTAAAGCAGAGGGTTGAACGTTTTGACGACTTCTAAAACTTTTAAATATCTTTCTATAATTTCCAAATTGATTAAGAGGCCGACAACACCCGATGACCTTCAAATTGACTTTACATAAACTGTTTTTTTAGCTATAACTACTTATTTTGGGAAAGTAAAAAAAATCTTAATGTTTATTATATTTGGGAGAACTTTGTTAATTCCTAAACACGATTGGACGAAATTGGCTTGAAAGAAAATACAGTGTAAACTCTATATAACGACACTCAAGGGACTGAGCATTTTTCGGCGTTATAGAGAGTGGTCGTTAAATAGGGGGAAACAAAAAATAATTTTCTATTCTATAATAATATGTATTTACTAATATGTATGTATTACACATTTTTAGTTCGAAAGTCTGTAAGAAACTGCAATACAACTTGACAAAAGCCTAGTGACCGACCGACGTAAACATGTGCAAGTTCATCATACAAAAACAAAAGACAACATTTCTTAGAATCTCCGGTACCTCAGTCAAAGTAAACAAGTGCAGGATAATAAAACAACAAAACAGTAAACAAAAAACGTACACAGCTGCAGTTTTTATCAATTTCGGCAACTTAGAAAGTATTGCTTAATGTTTTATAATACCATCTTGTGGTCGTTAAATAGAGTGATCGTGACGCTATGTAGAGTGTATTACTGTATACAAAACAAGGTAAACCAACCAAACTCAAGCAATTTCGACGTTTTAAGGAGTTTGTCGTTAAATCGAGTGACGTTATAAAGAGTTTACACTGTAATTCAAAAATTACATCTTAAAATTGTATAATAAGCTGTAAACAGTTGTATGTCTTTAGTTTCTTGACTTATACGTCTGTAATTAAGGACAAAATTCCACCACACTAATTCTAAAAACTCCATTATTTTGTATTTCTTAATTAATGCGTAGTTTTTATTAAATTCATAATTTCGCCAAAACGTGCAATGAGCTCCCATACTAATCGTAATGCAGTGTTTCTCTTTCACCCGCACTGAAAAAGATAGGGATGGAATTTAGCTGTTTTTATCTTTCATCCCCTTCAGTAAAAAATTATGTATATAAATGTAACTCACCGAAAAACGCCCACACTATATAGCGATTCATATTTAATTTAAACAACTATTAGTTTATCAAGTAGCAAAAAACATCTGATAAACTTTAAGCCGAATTTTTACACCAAACCGCTCGCTCGAAGAGCGATGTAATGACTGTAGTCCGAACGGAAACTATGAAGTTAAATTAGGCTTATTTAATCGTTAACAGATGTTATGTTTACTTGGTATCTCCGTGGACACTCCAGATTCTTTGATTCTAAGAATAGTGATTTGTAAAAGGTATTCCCCATGTTTCATGTTTATTTAGGCTATGGCAGTTGCTGGTATAACAGTTGGCGTTATTCCAAACTTAGAGAAAAGATTCCAAATGTGAAAAGTATTTTTATTAAGAGTCCGGTAACGATTTGAAAACGAAAATCGCTAATAATTAAATAAGGCACTTGAATGCCTTTGATAAGATAGTTTGAAGTTGTAAAAAAATCTTTTAGTACACATTTATTGTTATTTAGTACCCGAAAACTAAATTATTGCAGTGAATCCTCCCTGTAAAGGGTCGACAACGCGCATGTGACACCTTTGGAGTTGCAGGCGTCCATAGGCTACGGTAGCTGCTTACCATCAGGCGGGATGTATGCTTGTTTGCCACCGTCGTGGTATAAGAAAAAAAAGCTTGTTTATTGAGGACGTTGATTCGTCAAAACTAGTCGCTTAATTTTTTATCACTATTTGTCATGCACTCCAATATGTTTTATATTATATAAATAAGACATAAAACCAAGTTCATTTTTCCATTAAATTTTTCATTAAATACTTTAATACGTTCCCAAAAATACCACATAAACTTCGGCAATTTTTCTTAAAATTGCTCTAGGTAAATAAAAAAACTGTTCTACTTATTCCTTAAATGACAAATTTTTCAACGTATTTATATAAATTATATATTTTACATACTAGTCTAACATCATTTAAATCGATGAAAATCTTACTCTTTTCACCTCTCCAGGCAAAAATCACAGAACAGCTTAAGTAAACTAGATAAACGTGAATTATTTATAAATGAAACATAAAATCAAAAACTGGCCAAGAGCGCGTGTCGGGCCACGCTCCGTAGTTTTCCGTCCGTCACAGTAAGTGTCCCCACTTAAGAGTAAATATATTTTTTTCAAAACTTTATTTGAAAGCATGTCATTTCATTGTGATTTTGTAGAAATTACAGGTACAATAAATACCTGCTTATACGGTTAAATTACAAACTTAGTTCAGAAATTATTTTGTAATTTTTTTTCAAAAACTATTCAACCTATCCAGTTCAAAATAATTTTCCTAGAAAGTTTTTATAAAGTTCAACTTTTGAGATATTTTCATATTTTTAAAACTTATGGTTCAAAAGTTAGAGGGGGGGGACACACATTTTTTTTTACTTCTGGAGCGATTATTTCCGAAAATATTTATATTATCAAAAATTATTTTACTAAACCCCTATTCATTTTTAAATACCTATCCAACAGTATATCACACGTTAGGGTTGAAATGAAAAAAAAATCACTCCCCACTTTACGTATAGGGGAGGTACCTTAATAAAACATTTTTTTCCACTTTTTATTTTACCACTTTGTCGGCGTGATTGATATACATATTAGTACCAAATTTCAGCTTTCTAGTGCCAACGGTCACTGAGATTATCCGCGGACGGACGGACGGGCGGACAGACATGACGAAACTATAAGGGTTCCTAGTTGACTACGGAACCCTAAAAAGTGTTCCACTTATGCAGTTAAAAAATAAATCATCTTTCAATATTTGTATACAAACTAATAGTAGTCTTATTAGTTACTATAAAATAGTATCGAAAAGTTGAGCGAAATAAAAATAAAACCTTTACCAGTCTCTTAAAAGGAACAAAAGCGTAAATGTTATAAAACAGATTAATCAACATTACTTATCAATTCCAAATGGAAATATGTTTTTATAAACCATGACGGTGGCAAACAAGCATAGCAGCTACCGTAGCCTATGGACGCTTGCAACTCCAGAGGTGTGACATGTGCGTTGCCGTTTAATATAAAGGAGGATTCACTGTATCGGCTAAAGGCTAAAGGTGACAAGAGCTTGAGCTTTCTCTGGTGACCTTACTCACCAGCAGAAACACAAATAATAAGTAGGGTCTAGTGCTTCTTGGCTGTAGTTTTCTATAAGGTGGAGATACTTCCTCAGTCAGGTGCTGCTCTAGATTTGAGCGAGAGGACATCCGCTGTCCCCTATATTTCGGAAATATTTGTTATCCATTCCTAGTGGCCTGGCGGTAGGACGTCAGGCTTTCAACCCTGAGGTCTCGGGTTCAAATCCCGGCTCGTACCACTTCGTTCTTTGGAACTTATGTACGGAATATCATTTGATATTTACCAGTCGCTTTTCGTTGAACGAAAAACATCACGAGGAAACTTGATCTAATACCAACAAGGCCTAGTTCCCCTCTGGGTTGAAAGATCAGATGGCAGTCGCTTTCGGAAATACTAGTGTCTACGCCAATTCCTGGAATTAGGTTGCCGAGCGGACCTCAGGCTCAAAAGAGCCAAAAGCTGGGACAAACGCTAGGAGGAAGATTTGTTACTCATTCCAAAATAAACCCAGTGGACAGTAGGCATAAATAAAGATTGTGTGGGTAAATTTATATGTTGTTATCTTACATATAGTTACCTAAAAACCGATGATAGGGAACAGAGCTTTGTGTCTTATCGAATTGACTATGTATACCTAAAATATGTACTCTACAATGGCGAAATAATTATTTAGCTTAACAAATAATTATTTAGTAGATATATATATATCTACTTAATTATTAAATTTTTTGGCATATTTTATATTGAATTATCAAGCGGAAGTGGTTATTTTTAGGGTTCCGTAACAAAAAGCAAATAGTAAATTTTATACGTTACCTACCTAAAAGCAACAAAATACTCGTAGTTTGTGAGTGTTATTTAGCTGACCAAGGATCAACTATCCAAATGACGAACTCGCGATGTTCCAAATTCCAACTCAGATATTGAACTATAAAATTGAAAATGGTCTACGACGAGGTAGGACAAATGCCCCGGTTCTGGTTACTTTCTGAGAATTTCCAATCCAAAAATATGATGTTTTCAAGTCAACGGTCGGTTGTCATTAAGGCGTTAGGTACTGCCATAAAAACTCAGTTAGAATTAAACACAGTTTTGTACAATTACCTTTGACTTGAAAACGTCAAAAATGGTGATGTTTCCTTGCATGCTAGCTATGAAAATATACAGGTACGCATCGAGTTAGTAAGTATGAACTAATCGGCACGCGCAGTTTGTACTATTGAGGGTGCTTGCTGTTGTTCTGTTCGCGAAACCCATGACATTTCCTGGTTTCAAGACTTGGCCCGAAAATAGGCGTTAAGACATGTGCGCGGCGAGGCTCGGCTTGGTGCAGACACTCAATTTACTTGTAGAAAATGTGGACATTTATGCCGTTCAAGAATTGGGCTATTTAGCCACGAGCGGCGTTGTCGCTTGTTCACAGATGCTGCTTAAATCATCTGAACATATGGACAAGGCCTGGTGATGATGATGCTTGCTACTGCTAGCTTAATATTTGTTCTGTAAGGGACCAAAGTTGTATCAGCCATATTTGATGCAAGTCAAAATGTACCGTTACATAGATAATAATTTGGGCGGAACCTTCAATACGTTACTTCGGCTCGCATTGTTCATACCTAGTTCAACTGTTGAAATGTCCACTGGTCAATTCAATTAGCCTTGTAGTTGTACAGAGTAGCGATGGCGAAACCACGCATTCTGTGTCTGTCTGTTATTCTGGTTTTTACGACACTTGCGACAATCGGTAAAAAAATTTCCTATAAGTTATTTTATCTACACCAATATCATAAATCCTCTATTCCGCGTTCGGAAACCAATACCAATTACCACCATTATTGCAACCAGTAACGTAACATCAGTGTATTATCTGTGACATTGTGGTAAAAACGTATGAAAATTCATTACCTACGGTAACGTAATTAGAATCTGCCCTCCTCTCCGACCGCCGGCACGCGCCCGCCCGACCGCCTGCACAATCGAGTTGGTCATGGCGGTGCAATGGCGGTCATTCTAATGGTTTCCAAACACTTCATTTTGGATTTATAATATGTGTGTGTAGATAAAGCAGTGTATGCAACTGTACGTAATTAGGCCTTAAAACACTCGTGTGACCTTATTATGAAACTCGCCTGCGACTGTTTCATAAAACTACACTCATATTTTAAGGACCCTCATTACGTAACAGTTACATAAACTACTATTACATCACTCGCTCTATATCCCT
The DNA here is from genome assembly GCA_947086415.1 of Pammene aurita. Classification (NCBI taxonomy): domain Eukaryota; kingdom Metazoa; phylum Arthropoda; class Insecta; order Lepidoptera; family Tortricidae; genus Pammene; species Pammene aurita. Next base: position 18,252,296 of record OX352313.1, read on the forward strand.
TGAAAGCAGCGGGAAAAATCTAATTTTATCCACTAATGGAGAAAGTCTAGGCTACTTTCCTATGAAGTCAAATCAGCTACTATTTAGGAAACGTCAAAACGATTTTTTACTATTAGACGGAGAGCTAGCTACATACGTTAGATATGACACAATAATGAGAGCAACGAAACCCCTCTCGTTAGTTTGCTATACTATGCTTATTTCTAAATCCGGTCATCTGGCCGCTGTAAAGTGGTGGAGGCCAAATAATGCAAATCACTTTAAGAATACACTACCTAGAGTTCTGGTTTTGATGCAGTATTATGAGAAGTTATATAAATAATTAAATAATATCATTGCCAAAACTTTCCGATGGGGGAAAGTAGTCCAAAAAATAATGTAATTCATAGTTGGTCGCCTACTGTTTCTGTTTCCGAAATAATACGCAATGTTTTTTATTCTAATGTTAAAATATAGACCCTGTCTTTGTACCTGAGACAACTTCGGCAGTTTTTACCTATTTTGGTATTACTATTTACCAATCCAAAAATTTTCGGGTGTTAACCGTGGTACCACGGCTTTTGTACCACAGGGGGACCACGGGTAATTTTTTCCCCATAGACCCACTGCACCAAAATGGGTTTATCTTGACGTCAGCAATGTCGACGGAGCCCCGCTGCCGCGGGGCTCCTGTTTCTGTGCGGTTTGGCCTTCGGCCATTAGAAGATAACTAACGAACCTAACCTACCTATAACCGTTCTAGACCTTACTGGGAAAATAGGGGTGGGTCCACGGGGAAAATAATTACCCGTGGTCCCCCTGTGGTACAAAAGCTGTGGTACCACGGTTAATAACCTAAAATTTTGGTAGTCTGTCACTCTGACCTCCACCCATTAAAAGCTGCCAGATGCCCGGATCTAGCAATAAGGATAGTTTAGCAATTTAACCAGACGGGTTTTGTTGCTCTCATTATTGTGTCATATCTGACGTGGCCAGCTCTTAGTCCATATGGAGTCATAGACATCTAGGATAAAAGGTATAGACGGGGCATGGTAATAACAATACTAAGATCGAACGGGATGGTGCCATTACATTTTCAATAGGTACGACAGAGAAGGTGCTATTATCGTTGGTCCTTGTCATAGTCCCACATTTTTTGTTACCCTCCACGCCATTACTTATATCAGTGGAGGGTCACAAACAGATATAATTAGCGATTTCTTCAAGAATCTACAAGAAAACCTGATATTTTTCTTACAAAGTTGTGTCGGCTAAGGAAAACAATGGTAAATTGTTGTTTTGTGCCGTAGAAGTGATTTTATCGTCATTTTACGTGCATCCCTTACGGGAGTTACGAGTGTACGCGTGTGGGGTCTCTAGTTAAATTCTTGCTTTGAGTATGGTTTATATGGGAGACTAATATTGTGACGTCACAATACTATATAATAAATACATTTCCTTTATAAAAGTTTAAACCATTATAAAATCATTTAAAGCGCAAACACATGCGCATTGTACATCTGGATTTTCTTATATTTTTTAGTTATAAAACCAGAATTTCAAAATTCGACGGAAATTAGAGAAAAATTCTTTTTGGTGTTTACCAGCCATATCAAACGTTAAATGCCAAAGGTATTTGGCAAGAGTTACTATCTAAAAATATTCAAAGGAGATCGTCAATTCTGGGCCACCTGATATAAACCGTATAAGGTAAATGTACGCTTCAGCGAACGTGCCGTTTCGCCGAATATATTCCATTTTAAGCTATAAGTCGAATACGTACAGCAGAGACTACGTTGTGATATTTTTTCCTGTGAGCTAAATACCTACCCCTGCGAATACGCGTCAGAGACGGCCATTTTGGGGCTCAGTTGCGACATGACAATGGATCTAGTCGGTCGAATGCCACTTTGTATGGGCGCCTTTAACAAAATCGTTAATTTATATTTTATTTGTCGATGAATTTTTAAATATTATAGAATGTATATAGTTGAGTACTCCAGAAAAATATAATATTTTTATGTTGAAGTTCTTTTGTCAAAAAATAAATGATTAGGTATTTTAACTAATTATAAAAAAAGGTTATTTTTGTTATGTATGAAGTATTTCAGTAATGTTTTGAGACGCAAATTTAGCGCAGCTAGATACTATTATCTAAACAGTGAGATAAAAGTTTCAGAATCGCTCAACACCATATTTCCATACATTTTTCTTCTAGTTCGGTAAAGTGGTCACCGGATTCGGTATTATATGCAAATCACGTTTCTTAGTTCGCTTTATGGTACAAATCAAGGTAAGCGGTCTAAAAAACTTTAAAAATATTTTTTAAATGTTTCTAACCATACAAATAATTTCTAAGTGCAATAAAATGATTACAAATTTATCTAAGTTACCATTGTAGTATTTACAATAATCGTATGAAAATGCCAGACCTTATTAAAAAATGAAACGTACATCCAGGTCTTAAGCGTTCGTGGAAACGTACATTTACCTTACAGTTTGTACTGCAAACTACTCATTTTACTCATCATACTCATTTTATTACTAAAGTAGACAAAATATTGCAAAAAAATGAAACGGGAATTAGAAATACTAAATAAATAAACATTATGTTAATTTTTTCGCGATTAAAATACAGCAAGACAAGTCGTTAACGTCCTTATGGCATTGACATAAAGTTTAACTTCACCCTGGCCTGAAACGGGATTGTTTTTTGGTTTGACACTGTCAATGTAAATGTTGTGTTAATCTGCGTTTCGATACTGTTCGGTAAGTTAGAACATGGTAATATTAAGATAGTATCTAAGCCTACGAATACGGGAGTTTAAATTAGAAATCGACTGTATTAAAACGCCTAAAGATTGAAAATGCGTATTTTTGCATTTCTGATCGGAGTTTGAATATTAAAAGTGGGTTTCATAATGGCATAATATCATGCTCCTTCGATAACGAAATGCATCTTTTTTTCAATATTGTAATGTCAGATACTAGTGCTATCGCACTTAACGGTGGTAAACCTTATTCCTTCGCAATAGGTGTTAGGAATGTTCAGTTAATAGTATCAACGATGGTTTGACAGCCGTCTTTGTTTACCGAAATACAGGAACTATAAATACGATCAAAATATTACTTTTTATTATTTCATCATGATTCCCGTTTTATTTTCAAGTCCGCTTTTCTACATTATCTTTAAAAAATCGCTACTTTTTTACATTAATATATAAATCATAGGCAAGCACGCTTTCAAATATTGTCCTTGTCAGATTCAAGTTTTAAATGCATGATTTTACAGTTTTCCCGTTAGATTTCTCAATGTTTTTACCACCACCCTGATCTAGAAATTATGACGATTCTTTAAAGGTCAGAACCATTCCTAAACGGTCCTAAATAATCTGGGCCAGATCACCTAACAAAAATTGACGATCTTCTTTATGAATGAGTTTGCCTTGGGTCATGCCTTGGGTAGTTAAGTGTCACGACTACGATATAATAAAAAATCAATAATAAATAATTTCTTTATTCAGACAACCAATGGTCCACAGTTGTGTTAATCAATTATAATTAAAAATTATAAACTAGGTTAGTTATACAAAAAAAATTGTGAATTAATAAAATTAGGATTACTAATATTTAATTCCAAATGGAAAAAGCAATGGTTTTGGTGCCTTCCAGTGTCTTTGAAAAACACACGTCTGTCAGCTAACGTGTTTATGATGCTGTTGGGACTACTTGGGACCACCCTGGATTCTGCTTCTGATCGATACTACTTTTTTCGCATTACTGCATGAAACCCGTCTACGTCGGCGTCGGCGAACATGCCAGATGCGCTGCAGAATTTAGGGAATCTCATCAGAATCCTAAACACGTTTCTTTAGAGGACTCGTAAGGCGTTGAGTGCATAGATAGGACTTGGATGTTTCAGATGAAAAGCCAACCAAACTCAAATTTTACCATGTATGGGCGACAGACGACCAGGCGAAATGCGGCACTGATACCGGTAAGTTTGTATCGTAATGTTGCGATTAGCGATTACACTAGCGTGCGAATGACGAGGCGAATAGCGCGCGGGCTGTTTTATTATTTACCCATGAGGGAGTTGTACGGGGAGACGAATATGTGAACGGACATTCGTGTTGGTACTCGTACGCGAATGATTTGTCGATCTATCACTTTTCTTTTCGACGAGCGCCAACGCGAGGACGAACATGCATGCATGCGTCGTATAAGAGTATCTAGTGAACACTATAAAGTTCAGAATTATTGAAAAATGGATACGGGTAATATCAAATATTATAGGAGAAATAAACAGGGCAAATTAAAATAAAAGCAATCTTAAAAACACTTATTTTATTGGTATTTTATTTTTAGTTCTGTTCACAAGTTCACTGGTATAGGACAACTTAAATGTGACTTTTGCACTTAAACAGCCAATAAACAGGAGCGTCCTCTGCTGCCTTTAGTTTACGCATGTACGTTCCCTATATTATTATTTTATTAATTTGCTAAACTTTTTTTGCAGGGTACAAATATTACGAGGTCACAAAAGTGTGCTACAAGTACCACGAAAATGAAGCGACGTGGCTCGACGCCTATGCGATCTGCATCAAGGAAGGAGCACATCTAGTTGTTATCAACAATAAGGTCGAAGCGACCTTCGTCCGGAGCCTCTTTCCAAGGACATTGAATAGATGGCGGCTATTTCTCGGTTTTAGTAATTGGGAAACGGGCCAATGGACCACCATTCATGGTAAATGTACAGAAAGTATTGTGTGCAGCGAAAAATTTATAAATATAGGATAAGCGTGCAAATTATTGCGCAGATGATGCTGCGGTCTAGGGTATTTTCGCTGAAAATTGTATGGCCGAATTTCACTTGCCTACCAACTTTTCGCAGAAGTTTCGTTTAGCAGAATTTTATTTTCCAACTTTACATAATCCAACCTAACCTAACCCAACCTAGTTGGTAATTTTCATTTCTCTACTAAGGGGTTGGGAAATGAAATGATTGCGAAATAATTATTTGGTAAAAGTTATTCGGCAAAATTAAACGTCTGCGAAAAGTTGGTTGGCAAGTCAAATTCGGCAATACAATTTTCGGCGAAAACGCAGGACACCTGACGCTGCATATATCTATACCATGTAGATGTAGTGTAGGGACGACCGGCCGGATTCAGGCGTGCTGTCGATCACTGTTCGCGTTCATACAGCCCAGTTCCCTGAAGTTGGAGCTGCAGGTTACTTTCCCGGCTGCATTCCCACACTAGTATCCTCGGATCTTCCTGTCTTCCTGCAGAACTGAAGGATATCTTTGAGATTTATACCCTTTAGTGTAAATAAAGAGTATATTTTAGCCATATCCGGGTAGTTTTTTTAACCAGAATACTTTTTCCATTATTATTTATTAGTGATACGTTTAAAATAAATGGAGATTTTTTAAATCGTTTCCTCAGATATCGGACGACGACTAACGCACGATTTTTAAATCTAAAAGTAATGAAGCATATTAATTAATATAATATATTGCCAAACAGGTCAGTCTTTAAGGGACGCCGGGTACGAGAACTGGCATATAGGAGAACCGAACAACGCGGGAGGGTACCAGCGTTGCGGAGCCATGTATCGTGACGGGACATTCGATGACGACGATTGTATAAATAAAAACGTATTTATATGCGAGAGAAAAGCGGCCCAAATTGAGGTCCAAATTGAGGTCCAAAATGAAGGTTTGTTTTGAAGTTGCTGGAACAGATTGAAACGGATGTGGCTTATTTATTTAAACTTTATTGAATAGAAAAAAATATACGGTTACAAAAGGGGGACTTTATGTCGCAAGGCATTCCTACCACGTACTTTAGTAGCCCACCCAATGAAGGAAAACTTAGAGGAAATAATTCACAACATACTTAAAGTACCGGTGGATGGGGATGCCGCTAGCGGCAAGGGGGGAGGGGGGGGGGTGTAAAGGTCCCTAATTTTGGTTTTTCGTAAATAACTCGGTAACGGTGGCTCATACGAAAAAATATTCTATAGCTTAATTCATTGACATATAATTTTCTATAAAAAACATTGTTTGCAGTTTTTTGCTGGGATCGATGTTTAATGAGATATCGAGGAAATACGTTAAAAAATTTCGGAGCTAATATTTACGAAAGTATTACCCCCCCCCCCCCCTCCATGTGTACGGGAGGTACCCGAAAAATAATATGTTTTCACATTTTGTTTAAAACCTTTGCCGGCGTGAATAAAGTATATACTCATACGATTTTTTTATTTTCTAGTACTAGCCATTATCGTATTTCCTCATATCTCATTAAACATCGATCCTAGCAAAAAATTGCAAAGAATCTTTTTTATAGAAAATTAGATGTGGATGAATTAACAAATGTACATTTTTTCATATGAGCCACCGTTACCGAGTTATTTACGAAAAACCAAAGTAAGGGACCTTTACACCCCCCCCTCCCCTCCCCGCTAGCGGCGCCCCCATCCACCGGTACTTTTAGTATGTTCTGTAAGATACCTTTGCCTAAAACTACACCAAAATTCAGCTATACACATATTACTTCCCCTATCAGGCAGTTAAGCGTCTTCGTTTGGTGAGCTATAGGCCAAACATAGAAGCATCGTTGGGGCGGGGTATGTAAATAATACATAACTAATAGCTAAAATGGCAAAACCGTTACCAAATATTTAAAAAAGCAATAAAATCAATATACCTATATATAAAATACTAATCATATATGTATGTATAATATACTTACTACGAAATTTACCATGAAGTCTTAATTATTTATGACTAGCTGTGCCCGCGGCTCCGCTCGCGTGGGATTCGGTCTGTGTCAGTAAGCGGCTAATTCACCCCTAATTTCTCTCCCGCTACCCTGGAGGCGGAACTTGAAGGCAAAGTTGACAGATGGATATAAAGGACAGTAGTCCTAATAAAATATTTTACAATTACCACTAAATGAAACTACACTCAAAAATGAATACTTTTTTCATCATATTAATTTTTTTTGGCATGATTTAATCGACATAGAGTAGTAGGTGTTATATCGGACAATACAGGACCACTTTTGTATTTATATGTCCACGGCAAATATCATCTAAATCGATCCTCCCTTCAAATCAGTCTAAGCATGAAAGGTAAGAACAGGCGCGGTTGAAATTGGGTTGGAGGGGGGGTCACAAATGCAGAAATGTTTTTTTCTATTTGAGGTGCACTTGGAGGGGGGGGGGGTCTATGACCCATGCAAATTTAACTCAATCGAGTGTAGTGGCTACCCCCCCCCCCTCTTTTAGACGTTGAATTTTTATAGGCTACGTATAACCTGGCTGGGGATTTTCTTAAATTGGAATTAGTAATCCTTAAGGGGTGATTTCCGGGATAACAATGCAAAATAAACCGGCCAAGAGCATGTCGGGCGATGCTCAGTGTAGAGTTTCGTAGATGCCGCCCTGTTACAAAACATCCGTTCAAAATGTCGTTTATTAAGGGATATTTGGCGGCGCTTACGTCATTTTACTATCCGGCACTTCCTTTCACTATGCGTTTTTGACTGATAATTCAAAAACGGCAGAACCGATTTTATTCAATATAGTTTTTATTGAATGTTCTTATCAGGCCTCACCAAATTTCAGCTTTCTAGTGTGAACGGTAACTAAGCTAGACCGCTAGACCGCGGACAGATGGATGGACATGGCGAAACAATAAGGGTTCCTAGTTGACTACAGAACCCTGAAAAGAGATAAATAGTAGTTTATGTAACTGTTACGTAATAAGGCCTAATTATGTACAGAAGCATACACTGCTTTACCTACACACATATTAAAAATCCATTGAAACCATTAGAATGACCGCCATTACACCGCCATGACCAACCTTATTGCGCCGGCGGTCGGGATGGGAGGGGGGGGGGGGGCGTGCTGGCGGTCGGGGGGCGGATTTTCATTACGTATTACCGTAACTCATGAATTTTCATACGTTTTTACCACACTGTCACAGTACACTGATGTTACGTTACTGGTTGCAATAATGGTGGTAATTACATACGGTTCCGAACGCGGAATAGAGGATTTATGATATTGGTGTAGATCAAGATATTTATTCTTCAATGTAAGCACATTACAATGCACTAATGAACGTCAGAGAAAAATTAAATACGTGAGTGTGGAACACTCGATTGGAACGAAGTTATGTTATTTAATTTTATTTAATTTTTCGTAAATTTTGTGGTTTAATTTTTTTGAAATCTTTGAAATTTTAGAAATTTTAGATTTTTTTAGAAATTTTTGCAATTGCAAAAATTTTTCAAATAAACAGATAAACAGACAAAAATTCAAAAAATTGTTGGAACGTGTTCTGTTATCATCCCAAAGTATCCCCAGCCAACTTTTTTTCGAATACATATATTCCATGAACAGGCTTTCGACCCTCTTCAGCTTTATTATATGTATAGATAGTTTTTATTGAAAGTACCATTCAGGCTTCACTTCCATTATTTTTTCAATTTTTTTGGACCGACGGTTCTAAAGTAAGATGGGGGGGGGGGGCTTTTTTGAAGATGAAACTATCTTTTGTCCTTTCTCGAGACCCTTACTATCTCTATACCAATTTTCATCTAAATCAGTTCAGCGTTAAAAAAAGATAAAGATAAAAGATATTTATTCTTCAATTTAGGCACATTACAATGCACTTATGAACGTCAGAGAGAAAAAAAACTACCACCGCGTAACCCTACACCTCTGACACTCACCTAGAAGTATTATTTATGACCGGCAAGAAACTCGGCGGGACTTATTTTTTCAAAACAGTAATACAGTAATATTATATCTTAAAGATACACAATAATGCGTAGTTCTATAAGAAGGCATATCAAAACAGAATATTATATCATAACAAAAAAATTCCTCATACCAACTTCCAATCCAACCCCCTTTTTACCCCCACAAGGGTTTGAAAACTATCCTATGACGTTTCTCGAGACTCAAATTATCTCCATACTCATTTCTATCTAAATCGTTTCAGGGGTTAAAAATTCTCCATACAAACTTTCAACCCCATTTTCACCCCCACCAGGATTGATTTTCGGGATTACAACTATATATTATCCTTTCCCGGGACTCAAACTATCTCTATACAAAATTTCATCAAAATCCGTTCAGCCGTTTTCACGTGATGCGCGGTCAAATAAACAGACAAACAGATTAACAGATAAACAGACAAAAATTCTAAAAATTGTTGGAACGTGTTCTGTTATCGATCCTACGTATCCCCAGCCAACTTTTTTTCGATTATCTTCCATGTACAGACTTTCGACCCTCTTCAGCTTTATTATATGTATAGATTTCAAATGATTCATATGTGTATATGCTTACAGTGCAGGGTTTCTTAAATATTTCATACTCTTATTTCTGACGTTACTTGTAGATAAAGGCGAGTACATTACGGAGAACTGGTCTGAATCGTCCAGTTCATCTGAGGACCAAACCGCAGTATGGAGATACAATGACATTGAGAACTGGCATGAACCATCCAGTACGTCTGAAGATGAAACCGCAGCATGGAGATACAATGACGTAGAGAACTGGGAAGAACCATCCAGTACTACGTCTGCAGATGCAACCGCAGCATGGAGATACAATGACGTAGAGAACTGGGAAGAACCGTCCAGTACTACGTCTGAAGATGAAACCGCAGCATGGAGATACAATGACGTAGAGAACTGGGAAGAACCGTCCAGTACTACGTCTGAAGATGAAACCGTAGCATGGAGATACAATGACGTAGAGAACTGGGAAGAACCATCCAGTACTACGTCTGAAGATGAAACCGCAGCATGGAGATACAATGACGTAGAGAACTGGGAAGAACCATCCAGTACTACGTCTGAAGATGAAACCGCAGCATGGAGATACAATGACGTAGAGAACTGGGAAGAACCATCCAGTACTACGTCTGAAGATGAAACCGCAGCATGGAGATACAATGACGTAGAGAACTGGGAAGAACCAGCCAGTACTACGTCTGAAGATGAAACCGCAGCATGGAGATACAATGACATAGAGAACTGGGAAGAACCATCCAGTAGTACGTCTGAAGATGAAACCGCAGCATGGAGATACAATGAGGCAGAGATCTGGCATGAATCATCCAGTACTACGTCTGAAGATGAAACCGCAGCAGGGAGATACAATGACGTAGAAAACTGGAAAGAACCATCCAGTACTACGTCTGAAGATGAAACCGCAGCATGGAGATACAATGACGTAGAGAACTGGGAAGAACCGTCCAGTACTACGTCTGAAGATGAAACCGCAGCATGGAGATACAATGACGTAGGGAACTGGGAAGACCCGTCCAGTACTACGTCTGAAGATGAAACCGCAGCATGGAGATACAATGACGTAGAGAACTGGGAAGAACCGTCCAGTACTACGTCTGAAGATGAAACCGCAGCATGGAGATACAATGACGTAGAGAACTGGGAAGAACCGTCCAGTACTACGTCTGAAGATGAAACCGCAGCATGGAGATACAATGACGTAGAGAACTGGGAAGAACCATCCAGAACTACGTCTGAAGATGAAACCGCAGCATGGAGATACAATGACGTAGAGAACTGGGAAGAACCATCCAGTACTACGTCTGAAGATGAAACCGCAGCATGGAGATACAATGACGTAGAGAACTGGGAAGAACCATCCAGTACTACGTCTGAAGATGAAACCGCAGCATGGAGATACAATGACGTAGAGAACTGGGAAGAACCATCCAGTAGTACGTCTGAAGATGAAACCGCAGCATGGAGATACAATGACGCAGAGAACTGGCATGAACCATCCAGTACTACGTCTGAAGATGAAGCCTTAGCAGGGAGCTACAATGACGCAAATAACTGGTATGAACCAACACGTTCATCTGAAGATGAAACCGCATCATGGAGATACAATGACCCAGAGAACTGGTATGAACTATCCAGTACGTCTGAAGATGAAACCGCAGCATGGAGATACAATGACGTAGAGAACTGGGAAGAACCGTCCAGTACTACGTCTGAAGATGAAACCGCAGCATGGAGATACAATGACGTAGAGAACTGGGAAGAACCGTCCAGTACTACGTCTGAAGATGAAACCGCAGCATGGAGATACAATGACGTAGAGAACTGGGAAGAACCATCCAGTACTACGTCTGAAGATGAAACCGCAGCATGGAGATACAATGACGTAGAGAACTGAGAAGAACCATCCAGTAGTACGTCTGAAGATGAAACCGCAGCATGGAGATACAATGACGCAGAGAACTGGTATGAACCATCCAGTACTATGTTTGAAGATGAAGCCTTAGCAGGGAGCTACAATGACGCAAATAACTGGTATGAACCAACACGTTCATCTGAAGATGAAACCGCATCATGGAGATACAATGACCCAGAGAACTGGTATGAACTATCCAGTACGTCTGAAGATGAAACCGCAGCATGGAGATACAATGACCCAGAGAACTGGCATGAACTATCCAGTACGTCTGAAGATGAAACCGCAGCATGGAGATACAATGACGCAGAGAACTGGTATGAACCATCCAGTACTACGTCAAGATGAAACCGCAGCATGGAGATACAATGACGCAGAGAACTGGGATGAACTATCCAGTACGTCTGAAGATGAAACCTCAGCACAGGAATACACTGACGAAGAGAGCTGGTATGAATCAACCACACAAAATGAAGATAAAGTTACTCCGGATCCGGAACCTGGTTAGTAGTTAATTCATTTCTCCATTTATCTTATTGATAGGAGCCAACGTAATCCCCATTTTGGATCTTATTTTTCGTAGAAAAAAAGATACTTGGCATAACGACATACATACTAATAAGATAAGGCAAGTCATTTATGTAGGTAAGGAAGATGAAATACCCCAATATTGACCCTTGCGGTACACCCATTGTGATTAATGACCTTGTTGATCGCTGTTCATTCACGCCTATCCTTTGTATTCTACTAACTAAGATTTAAGTAAATTCAGTGCTGATCCTCTAACTCCATAGTAGTGCAGTTTCCTGATCAATGTTTCGTGACAGACGCAATCAAAAGCCTTGGATAAATCACAGAAGATGCCTAAAGCATTTTGTGACTCCTCCCGGGCATCGAAAATAATTGTTTTTAAGCTTCAAACACTTAAAGAAGCATTTAATTTTAATTAATACATCAGGCCCTTTTTTATGTAATACAGAACATGTTTTTATTTCTCAAAATGAATTAAATATTTTCAAGTAATGGATAGTATAGAGGGAGGGGTTAGGAGGCTATGTTGGGTCGCCCCGTCGCTGGGGCCGAAGAAATATTTTACAGATCTGAATCTGTGACGTGTCCCACGAATGCACATGCTTGTGGCTCTGATTATGGATATTAAAGGTTGAACACGCCAAAACCTGGGCATGTAAAAATAGCTATAGTTATTCGAAAAATTGAGATATGCAAACTTTTTAAACAACCATTTTCTCACAAGGAACTGGGCTATAAAATGATAATAGTTTTATTTTCTTTTATTTATTCGTTGGCAAAATGTCGAGCGTACAACATCAAAAACGTGAACGCATTTTGCACGAACATGTAAAAAATCACATGTTTAGCTACAGAGATATCGCGAAAAGGCTGAAATATCCACAATCTACGGTAGGTCACGTATTAAAAACTTTCCGTAAACGCTTGACAATAGATAGAAAGCCAGGAAGTGGTGGGTTGCAGGGAGTCAAGAATAAGAAAAAGGAAAGAGTATTTTAAAGATTTTTGCCTAAAATCATACGATTTTATCTCGTCATGATGCTAAAAAAGTGAAAATGTCTCAGTCCTATGTACAAAAAGTGAAACAGAGGGCAGGACTGAGGAGTTATAAAGCCCAGGCCGCACCAGATCGAGACTCAAAACAGAACCTATCCGCATAGATACGGTCGCGACAACTCTATGAAGATTTTCTTACAAAAGTTTAATGCGCGGTGATAGACGACGATACGTATACAAAATTGGAGATTAAACAAATACCTGGTCAACAGTTTTATACTAGCAAATCTCGGACAGATACTCCTGAAGATTTTGAATTAAAAAAACGAGGGTAATATCCAAAAAAATACCTTCTTTGGCAGGCAATATGTAGCTGTGGTAAAAGAAGTCGCTATTTTATCACCACCGGGACAATAAACGGCGATTTTTATCGGAAAGATTGTTTACAGAAGCGTTTTCTGCCTTTTATAAGACAGCATGCCTCATTACCGCTGTTTTGACCAGATCTAGCCAGTTGCCATACGCAAAATCAGTTATGGAATGTTACAACGCATGGTGGTACCCAAAATATGCAATCCGACAAATAGTCCAGAACTGTGGCCTGTTGAAGAGTCCTGGAGTATTATGAAAGGAATTCTAAAAAAGAAAGGCGGAGAAGTAAAATCGGCCCTGATCTACAAAAAATATGGACCTGGGCGACAAAAATAATTTCTAAAGAAAGCGTGCAAAGTCTTATGACCCGTGTGAGTAGAAAAGTTCGATCTATGGCTTACTGTGTAAACATTAATTAAAATTAAAAATGTGATTTTAGAAGTCATTAAATTTGTCATTAAATGTGGTATTCTTACGGTAAAATTGTTCGATATTGTGACATTGCTATTAACGTTATGTAGGAGTTAATTTAATTTTTCAGTTTCAGGAAAATTTACGACTTTACGATTAAGCTTTAATGAAAAATTATACTGTAATATTAAAGTTCGAATTACAACTCACCTGGAAAATATGGAGTATCATAAAATCAATTAGTAGTTATGTCTTAATTTTCATAGCTTTGGTGCAGTTCGGGAAGGAGAATTTAGTGTTGAAATAAATACTGAAAACTAGTTTTATTTCAAGTGGCTTTTCTAAATAATATGCATTTTCGTTTAGATATTAAGATGGTAATTCATTTGGAATACAGATAATAGTATTTTCTAATAAATTTTGGTTCCTAAAAAACCTAACCTCGAATTTATAGATGTTAGTGTATGTAGCAGAAAACAAATGAAAACGTAAAATCTAATTCCTTGATCTAAATAGGCATTAAAAGTAACAATGTTTCTTGTGAGATCGAATAAAAATAATAGTTATTTAGGAAGATTTGGTTAAGAACAGTATTGTGTCATAAACACGTGATTATTTACTTCCGAGTACAAATAAATATTTTCATTCGATAAACAATATAGTCCTCTTAGCATTCCTATTGATATTTGTTAGAAATATATGCGTATTAATAATTATTGGTGAAAATTGACCATGCGGTTACATTGAATTTGCTTTCGTTTCCTATAGAAACACTATTGTATGTATATTTCATTATCATATATATATTCTCTATATTTTTAGCATATTTATCTAAATGTAGTTTCTAAGTTTTATTCAGCAATTTACCAGAAAATCCTGAAATTGTAATTATTAATTAATAATTTCACATAAATGCGGGTAGGAATAATCTTGCAGCGCGCGAGGTTAATCTTAACCCACCCGCATATTTGCTTAGATTTTCGCAGGCGATCGAGAAGCGGTGTGCAGACGACGAGTGAGGAGTTCATACGAATTTGAACCTTGTCTGTTAGACATTTATTTAGTTTTAGTATCTACAGATTGGATCATCAACCTTATTATTTAGATAACTAGGTCCAATAGCGGAATCGGATGAGTAATCGGTAAGATTTTTAAAGAGGTGTTTGGATTAAAGCTACAAAGGGGAATGTAGGTGATTGCGGGAGACAGGGTACGGAAATTATAAAAGCGGGTGGTAAGGTTCGAACTTAACTTAGTCGGAACGAGATTTCAAGACATCAGCACCTCTCAGCCAAGATCGAGGTCTACAACTTTATGTAAGTCCTTTTAAATATTTCACTTTTATCTTAATTGTTTGTCGTGTACTAGCATTTTACAATATTTTTACTAGTGAAGCGTACGAATATTATAATAACCTTTCTTTTATTAATAGGGTTATTTGGGGACTAATATTACAGGCGTTACGCTTATTTACTTGCAGTGAGTGTTAGAATAATGAGGGATATATTATTAATCCACATTTGTAAATATTTTAGCTGTGTTTGGGTTTACAATGAAGTAGGGATCTGCGTTTAAGTATTTTAGGTACTATTTCAACTATTACTGAGTGAGCGAAGCGAAGCACTATTCCTCTGTGCCTAGAGCCGTCTGTATGTCTAAACAAGTACTTATATATTTTGATTATTTATTGAGTGTGAAATTTAAATACAATCTTCGTCTTCCTTCATAAACGATTCTTAAATCGTATGGACGTTTCAACATAGGATTAACTTCAGAGCAATGGTATAATATTTGAATTATAGTTTGATGTAGGGTATTATTCGACTTGGTTTTCAAACACATAATAACACAGCTAATAAATAATAGTATTTTATATTTACGTGGAACTCGTTTTCGTGAGGAAACCATTCACAATTTAATGATATTCTATTTATTTACATTCAATTATATAGGTTGATAGCGTATATTCTGACCAGGTTCTTCATAATATATCGCCTGTGTTTGTTATTTTAACATTGAACCTTTTATATTTTCTATATACGACTGTGTGTATTTATGTGTGTGTATATTATTTTTACAATACCTAACTATTCAGGATACGTAATATTTATTCTCCATCGTAGTATATATATTTACTGTTGACGTGTCGAATAGGTTCTAGTTTGAGGGTACCAAGCCGTATTTATCTAAGTAGATTTTAATACAGTTTTCGGGTAACTGCGTTCTATCTGTTAACTATTTCTTTCTACCACCTTATAAATATATAGTTTGTAACGGTCGAAATTGTCTGAACGTACTATATCCAAGTTAGGTTTCGATCTTTTAAATGTTAATTGTCGATGTCGGTTAACTATTGGCCATGGTTAAACGATATCGCATAATATGTACTTCCACGTAACACTTTAGTAATTATATAAGCGATAAGATGCTGGATTTCTAGCGTAGAGGATTATTCCATGTAGAATGCGTGTCTGTTGTAGTGCCTAGGTGGCAACGGACTCCCCTCGGGTTTGAGGCCAAAGCGTTCTGTATCACCCAATGATCTTGAACATATGACATGAAAAATAGCATGTGCTTACAGAGGTTTATTGCCATGTAGGTACGCCATTAGTGTATAAGGTGTTCTTAGCTAATCCCGTTCTCTTGCAGTGATGAATCGCGAGCGGTGAGGGTCTTACACGTCTGGGTTACTGCACAGATATTGCTTTTTAACGATGATAGGTACTTGCTATTTACTTCCTAAAATTATATACCATTCGTCATAAACGGTGGTTGGTATTTGCTTACTTAATTATTAAATGTACCAGTCGTTATTTGCATATGTGGTGTGGAGGAATTGGCGGTTATCTGTCAACTATACATTGATGTATGAAGCGAGACTGTAGGCTACTGGCCCGGTCGCACACTTGGATCATTACAAATGCTCAGAACGCACAATCAAGAGGTCTGTAGGCCACTGGCCGTGGACGACATATATTACCAGATCCATTAAGCTTCGAATCGTAGACCACTGGTCGTGATTCCACCGTTGGAAGACGGAACTGTCAAAACTGACATGCCACATATTTTGTACTGGCGTACTTCGCCAACAATCACTACGTTGGGAGTCCAGCAAATCTCCTTACATATATTTTGTTGTAAATATAACTATCTAACAAACAACGAAATATTTAATCAATCATAATAATTCTAGGTAATTTTAGTATTCAATATTACTATTTATTAGTCTGTTAATTAGGGTATATTTATATGATGCTTCTTATTCTATTTTTAACGTCAACAGTTAATATGCTATCCTATCATTGTTTATTGTATTTATATTCCGTTAGGTTTAAGTTAGGAATTATATGTATTTTAAATATTGCGGTTATTTCTCACCTTATCGAAAAGGACTTGCGGTAACTACACACACAACGTTGGGTCTCCACTAGCTTTCACAATCATCTCGGCCAAACTGCGTATCAGAGCAAGCTACTGTATAGATAGTTTATTAATTAATGTATTTGATATTATAATTACGTTACTTATTTTACTGTAATACGGCGCGAAGGTTTTTTGATTCGTTAGTTTCGTTTTTACCTTCGCAAAGCCTAGGAATCGGAAACTAACACCTAATGACGTCTGGGAAGACAGCATTAGGGGTCAGTGTTTCGCTTTTCAATAACAAAAATCCAAAATTAAAACTTAAATAAATAATTTTCTTTTCAACGTTCAATATTTTGTTTGATTTTCTTTCCCTGTAGTAAGTTCCTTTAGGTAGGTATTTATATTTACAGAAGTTTCAGGCTGAAGCTTGAGGTAAGAAAGCTTGGTAGGCTCTTGTAAGCATTTAGAAGCTTTTTAATAGAAAGCCTTCGAGTATTAAGCTTAATAGGGTAGCCATCACACCAGCTCACAGCAGCAGTGACATATTGCCTTACAAAAGGTGGAGAAGAAAATGTTTTAATGGTTATTGGTAGGCTATAGGGTGGTTATTAAAATACTAGATTTGAGACCTTGAGGGGGGGGGGGGGGCGGGGTGCGTTGGTCGCCATCTTGGTTTAAACGTGCCATAAGTCCGTTTTTGAACCTTGGCGCTTAAACGGTTATCAGTATGCCTAAAATGTCTATGCAACGTATGAAGAGCATAAAATTGTCTACAATATTTCCATACACAATACATCTGTTTACAAATATAAAGATACAGGGGGTGAAAAAGTGTATATTTTCTTATATCGTAAGAATTTTATTTATTAGCTTCAAAGTTTTGTGCTTCGAGATAAGGTAATGAAGTCTCTACCACAGTTTTGTCATCTTCTAATGATTCTTTTAAAAGATATTCAAAAGTTGAATTCACCCCTAGAGCGCTTATAGAGGGGGTGAAAGTAGTAATAAGTCTCACACACAAAATCAGTGTTCTATTACTCATCATAAAAAACTACTAGGCGTTGTCAGGTATAGCTATGGATCAATTAGGGTATAATTAATTTAGATTTGACAAAAAACATTTATGCTTTCATACAAAAAAAAATTTTTTTTAAAGAAAGTGCTTTTTTTAAAAGACAGTTGAAATTTGGGGTGGAATCACTCAAGAGTGACATCTAAAATGGTGGCCATAGCCATAGACAAAACGCTCTAGCGAGACCTCCTGACAGATTGACAGTTAGGTGTGGACACGTGTGGACAGATGGATTTCACTCTATCACCTTGCGAGACAAGTGTGAGAGCCACGTTTCGCAGTTTGGCATGTCGAATCGTAGCCCTGAAGGCGTACATAACGTTTCCCACCGAACGGATGCGCGTTTTAAAAGAACCAAAGGAAAATTAACCTTTAGTGTAAGGAAACGTTCCATTTTTGAATGTCGTGTCTGCGCATTCTCGTGACTATTTATTTATTTAAATCACATATTAAGCAGCCACTAGAATATAAAACGTAACTGATGTATATAAGGTTTAAATTACTTTAAATTCCTTTACTGCTAGTAAAACGCGCACCGACTCCGCTCTTTAGTGGGAAACGTAAATTTTTTTACGTTTATTTTTTGACAGATTTCGTCCCACCGACATGCAAAGACAACCCTTACTTTTACAAGTGCAAGATTGTAGTCCGTCGGAATTTATGCCACAATGGGTACTATTCCAAGTAAGTTATAGGTACCATCCATACTAATATTATAAATGGGAAAGTGTATGTGTGTGTTTGTTTGTTTGTCCGTCTTTCACGGCAAAACGGGGCGACGAATTGACGTGATTTTTTAAGTGGAGATAGTTGAAGGGATGGAGAGTGTCATAGGCTACTTTTTGTCTCTTTCTAACCCCCCACTTCCCTAAAATGGGGGGTGGAAGTTTGTATAAAGCATTCCGCAATGTTCAAGGTTCAAGCTAAAAATTGGTATGCGGACTATTTGTGACTAACAAAAACATCGTGCATAAGCTATAAAGACAAATAATATCGTCTACAGTAGCGTATTAAAATAATATTCTGTTCCGAGTTTTCTTCTGTGTTTTAAATCAGGAAAGGGGAACTGTGTTACCCCGAATTCAACGCGAGCAAAGCCGCGGGCAAAAGCTAGTAGAGTATATTTAGTTATATTTAGTGTATTTCTATTAAATAGCCTTATTTATACTCTTCATTAGTTACGTTTGCACGTGGTTTGCACTCATTCGGAATCGGAAAGGCACTTATTTGAAAACTCCTTGTAAAAACGTGTGAGACAATTAATCCAGGAACCTTGGCGCCTGAAAGTACGGGGTACTGTACGTTAAATCCGGTAGTTCTGTTTTTTTTGCAGACTTGTTTCAGATTAGATTTTTTTCAGATTTTGGCGATTATAACCTTTAAAGACTAGATTAGAACCGTTCACCATTTACCCTTCCCCTTCTCTTCTGGGAAAAACGGTTCTATTTTAAAAAGCTTTAACTTGGAAACTATCATGTCTACAGAGACAATTCTTATCTTATATTGTAGATAATTTAGTCTACCTTAAAAATGGCTTGAAAAGGTACTGTCAAAAACTAGTCTTTAAGGGTAATAATCGCTAAAATCTGAAAAACAATCTGATTATTAGTTTTTTGACAAAGTTGCGTTCGGCGCTCGATGTCACATAGTTGGATTATTTATTTATTGGGGCCAACATCACAAACAAGTCTGCAAGAAATCTACCGGATTTGACACACGATGATTGTGTAAAGTTACTGGATTAAAAGTAATATATAGCTAATTTTGAATTATTTCTTCAGGTTAGTTGGTAAATATTTAAAACATTTTGGATTAGGTTTGTAAAGTTTTACTTCTTGTATTTTTCTCTTGTAGTAAGATTAAAAATATTATACAAGTGTACCAAAAATAGTGGTGATCCTTTAAAGGGTAATTTGTATCGTATTCTAATTATTAAAAAAAAACCGGCCAAGTGCGAGTCGGACTCGCGCACCGAGGGTTCCGTACAAACCTGTAGGTATATAGGGGTAGTAACTTTAAAATATTTTTATTATATGATGTAACTAAAAATTTACGGTTTTCGCAATTTTTCCTTTATCTGTGCTATAAGACGTTGCTTCGTACCAAATTTCAAGATTCTAAGTTCACGGGAAGTACCCTGTAGGTTTTGATTCCCTTGCGAGCGAAAATTTGTGGAAATTTGCGGCATTAACGGCTGTATCTTTTGATTGCGTTGGCTTAGAAGTCTGATTTTTTCACAGCTCCAAGGAACAGTAGACCTGAGTATTTATATATAATACCTCCACGCGTTCCTGAGAAAAATGGTCTTGACAGACAGACAGACAGACAACAGTGATCCTATAAGGGTTCCGTTTTTTCCTTTCGAGGTACGGAACCCTAAAAACAAAAAGAGAATTTTTTTCACTCGAAAATAAATTGGATTTGTATGGAGGGTTGGACGGCTGGGATGACGTGTCCCATAATAAAACAAAATTTTCACGTTCTAAACTTTTTTGTCCTACTTTTCATTTGTCGCAATACCAACCAACTATTCTTGTTACCTGTATTACACTCAGCAGCAGTATGTTCGCTCGTGCCTTAGTACCGATAGCTCTAGCTGTGGAATGAAGTCCCTGCCGAGGTTTTCCCAAAGGACTAGGTACAGTATATATGTATATACAGGGTGGAAAGATAAGTCGGGCCCTGGAGGGAAACTACCTTAAAACCTTGAGATAGCTCAATTCGCTCAAAGGAAACATTCTTTTATTTTTCCTAAAAACTAAAACTGCATTCACAGTTTTTTTTTCTTAATTTTCACTTTTTTCCATACTAATTGTATGAACAATATTATTATTATTATTTATGGGTTCTCTTGTGCCCTAAACTTGGTTGGTATTTAGAAGTTTTTATCCTCGTTGGAAACAGGATCGATTGGCATCAATTGTCATAAAAATTATTTATGGCAAAATTTACAAAATAAATACTTTTTTTGAAAACTGTACTCTTTTCCAAAAATTTGTAAATGCAGTTATGTCCCTTTAAAGAAATTAAAGAATGTTTCCTTTCAGTGAATTGAGCTATCTCAACGTTTTAAGGTAGTTTTCCTCCAGGGCCCGACTTATCTTTCCAGCCTGTATATTTATATATTTATTTTGTTTAAGTGTATTGTATCTTAATATGGTTATTTATTTATTTATTAGAATATTGTTTTGTGATATTAAGTTTTTTTTTTCCGCTTTTCTTCACTGTTTGCAACACCTATTGACTTAGTTTATTTAACACAATTCCACTACCTAAAGGTTGTCTGGGAGAAATCGCTTTTTAGCGATAAGACCGCCTGTTGTTTACCTCTATTCTGACTTTATGCATTTTCTGAACTGGTTTTCTTTTTGAGGTGTTCAATAAAGAGTATTTGTATTGTATTGTACAGTCGCCATCAAATATCGGAGCGGCGAAGGTGGTCACAAATATCTGAACAACGCCTCTATTGTCAAGGCGATAAAGTGCATGTTCAGATATTTTGGAGTACCTTGGCCGCTCCGATATATTTGATGGCGACTGTACATGGGGCCGATTTTTGACTTTCGAGCGCTCGAATTCAAAGAAATTAAGCACGAAAATAATCTTACAGAGAGTTTGTCGCCATTATTTTTGCATGAAATTAATAGTTTAAATAATCGTGATTTTAAATTCCTGTTACTGTTATTTTTATAACATCATTTTCATCATTCTATTCAGAGCTTAAAATGTCAGATTCGAGTTCTCGAATCTCAAATATTGCCCCCCAGGGCCTCTATTCGACATGGCATAACTGACAGTAGGTAGCGAGACAACTATGAGATCACACTTTTGTGACAGTTGAAATTTGGGGTGGAATCACTCAAGAGTGACATCGAAAATGGTGGCCATAGTCATAGACAAAACGCTCTAGCGAGACCTACTGACAGATTGACAGTTAGGTGTGGACAGATGGATTTCACTCTATCACCTAGCGAGACAAGTGTGAGAGCCACGTCTCGCAGTTTGGCATGTCGAATCGGGCCCAGGTCTTCTACAAAACGAGTGTACATAATTCTAAAACGTCGGCATCGCGCATGCGACACCTCTGGAGTTACAGGCTTCCATAGGGATAGCTGCTTACCATAAGCCGGCCCGTATGCGTGTTAGCCACCGTTTTGGTATAGAAAGAAGTACCACAGTAACTCGCGAGTGGCTCGATTTTAGAATCTTTTGTTTGTTTAGAATGCTTAGAGGCCGTGTACACCGGAATTCGAGAATTGACTGCTACCTCTTTGCTACCTATTGCCAAAAATAGTATTTCATACGGAATGGACACGCTCCGCCCCGCCCCGATCAGAATTACCTCACCCCGCAGCGGCCGGCTGGTAGGGCACTACTTGGTTAATCCCTCAGGTTGGCAGCGCATCGTTAAAAAGCAAAATGGCGGTGTATTGCCAAACGTCATTTACAACAGCGGAAACAGCGTCCTAAGACGCTCGCACACATTGAAGCGTATATAGATGTGCCGTGCACACAAAGGCGCTCAAACGAGTTTTGTAGTATGATGTGTCCGCCCTGTGCTATTGCCCTAGCGTATGCTTACAAGCGATAAGAGAACGAAGAGGTTCACGAAACCAGGCCAAGGCTCAAATGCCTCAACGTAAGCAGTCATCAGTCAGTCATTCCCTCCTCGCCGTATCCGGCGACAGCGACTCCGTCAATTATTCCTTCCCAGCTAAGATGGTGTGGCCACGTCGTACGCATGGACAACAGTAGATTGCCGAAAGCAGTGTTCTATGCTGAGCTTTCTTGCGGGAAGCGGAAGCAGGGGAGACAGTACCTGCGGCACAAAGATGTTCTTAAGCGCCGCCTCACTGCTTGCCGTATACCGTTTGAACGTTGGGAAGAGATGGCGCTCCAGCGGTCGGAATGGCGATCTACTGTTCTTAAAAAAGTGGACCAATATGAACACCAGCGTTTAGAAGACCTGGATGCTTAACGGCATATAAGAAAGACTCGCCCAAAGCCCTCTTACGTATACACGTACAACCCAGCTGGTCAACTTCACTGCGCCTCGTGTGACCGCGTCATCAAGACGAAGTTTGGCTTTGCAAGTCATACCCGAGCCTTCCAACGTAAGCAATAGAGGCATAAATAATAATTCGGTCTCTTTTACAACATATAACATTTAGGCGACGTTTCCACCAGAGATAAATGAGGATGCGTTGCGAGGGATGTGTTTGTTAAGAACCAATCGTAGAGCTGCGCTGTGCGAGGATAAACAAATGAAGTGATTCTATTTTTTTTTATCGTATGGCTACATGTCACTGGAAATAGATATAGTTCAGTCATTATAGATTTTGACCCGTGAATAATCAGTTCTTGGATTTTTTTTTCGTAGGTCCCTCGGGGTGGTCACTGGGAGTGTAAATTCAAAAAGTAGACTGAATCAGGCTCCTGTGTATATTCGAAAAACGGTTTTTCTTGAATAACTCAGCCATTTTTGATTTTACAGTAAAACCGTGAGGACAAAAATTGTAGAAAATTTGATTCTCTACAAGTTTGGTCCTCACAATTTTTCTTCTAGGATCGATATTTTGAAAAATTAAAGAAGAAAAAAATTATTTCAGGTAGTGGTACTTGTTTCTCTTCATTCATGCCGTAAAACGTGTAACATAGGAGATAATGATAATATTTTGAATTTGTCGCGTTTTTCAGGTTTAATTTCCAAAATATCGATCCTAGAAGAAAAATTGTGAGGACCAAACTTGTAGAGAATCAAATTTCCTACAATTGTTGTCTTTACGGTTTTACTGTAAAATCAAAAATAGCTGAGTTATTCAAGAAAAACCGTTTTTCGAATATACACAGGAGCCTGATTCAGTCTACTTTTTGAATTTACACTCCCAGTGACCCCCCCGAGGGACCTACGAAAAAACAATCCAAGAACTGATTATTCACGGGTAGGGTCGGTTTTTTGGATATAATGACTGGACTAATAGGCATTTCTTCTTTGGGTAGTAGTAGTGGAAAAGTAGATGATGAAGAAAATCCAGTGAGTGCTGCTAGGTCTAGTGGGACAGTGTAGCTGCCAAGTTTGTTACTCTTTTAGCACCACCCAGGGATCACGTGTAGGGTTGTCTACGGTGTTTCCTACGGACGCAGAGTAACATTTATCCCCACTAACATTGATCCGATCAATACACATTCCTCACAACGCATTCTCACTCAGCTCTGGTGGAAACGCAGCTTTATTTTTTATTATTTTATTATTATTTTTTATACCACGACGGTGGCAAACAAGCATACGGCTCGCCTGATGGTTAGCAGCTGCCGTACCTATTGACGCCTGCAACTCCATAGGTGTCACATGCGCGTTGCCGACCCTTTACAAAAAGGAGGATTCACTGTGTTGACGGCTAAAGGAACAAGAGGGTCCACCATCGTCAACACACTGGGTCCTCTTTGAGCTCCATTATTTTTTCATTCCATTATTTCAGGTTCTGTTGCCAGTCTTGCATGGATGCAGGGCAACTCACGCGCGCATAGTAAGCTCCTGAAGAGGGAAGATAGAAGAATTTCACATTTTGGCAATTAACTTTAAATAGAAATTAAGAATATTTCGTTTTTTTTTGATTTCATTTATCGAACAAAATAATTATTATAATTTCGTCTAAAAATAATCACCATGTGCATTTAACTGACAAGACGTTTAACACTACCTGTCATGTCACTCATGTCAACAATAGTTTGTCTTAAATGTCATTATAGTGCGGCAAAATCTAAATTCCCTCCCTATCTTTTTCAGCGCTAGTGAAAAGAAACACTGTGTTACGATTAGTATGGGAGCTCATTGCAAATTTTGCGAAATGATGAATAAAAAAAACTAAGCATTCATTGAGCAATATAAAACAATGAAGTTTTAGTTTTAATTCGTGTGGTGAAATTTTGTCCTTAGTTACAGACGTATAAGTAAAGAAACTAAAGACATACCAATTTTTAAAGCTAATTTTAAGATGTAACTTTGGAATTATTTTCTATCGAGCCGATTTCGTCCAATCGTGTATCGGAATTAACGAAGTTCTTCCAAATATAACGAATATTAACATATATATTTCCTACTTTCTCAAAATAAGTAGTTAGAGCTAAAAACTGTTTGAGTAAAGTCAATTTGAAGGTCATCGGGTGTTGTCAGCCTCTTAAGGTGTGAATAAGTCTGTCAGTCGAAAAAATCTAGCTAGATAGACCTAGCTCAAAAGCGCCATCTGTTTTGTGGTAACTAAGGATGATTCACGCCGTAGCGTGCCGCGTCCTACACGACACTACTTCATTTCGTATAGAGGACCTCTGAGGATCACGTGACGCTTTCTCAAGTCATCGTCAAACTTTAACTTTTGACAACCAGAGAGTTCAAAATACACCAAATCTGCATAAATTAAACGAAATGAGGTTGTGAACAAGGACGATATAATACGTGGACTAACACTGTTTATACAAAATACTCTAATATTCAGGCTAAACATGTTTTCGGTATCTACAGCCTTGGCCAGAAGTGCATAGCTCTTTTTTGTTTACAATTTTGATGTTAAGTATTAATTCCCTATCATAACAATGTACGACGACGTCAAATATTATATTTTACTGATATATCAAGAAAACTACACTTAATAACACTTTCAAGGTACCTATAAAATATGAAAAGTGGAGGTCCCAAAAATGCGAATTTAGGTCGGTGCGACAAATTGCAAATATTCTATGCAGTTACTACTCACTTCAACAAAACATGCCTGTTCAGTTTGAATTAATTGATAAAATAACTTCAAAAAAGATAGAAAAGTCGGTCTAAACTTTCGAGTTTTGTATGAAAATCGCAAAAGTGCTTAACACTTCTGACCAAGGCTGTATTAGATGCCGCAGCGCCATCTATTGCATGCACCAACCTAAGTTGAGTTAGTTTGACAAGGTCGGGAGTGACGTGGTAGACTTGTTCACGATTGCAGACATCCTTTCGGAAGCGGAAACCTTTGTAAATTAACAGAAAAGTAGGTTTTGCTAAAGATGCTGCCGAAAATGTAATTCCCACGCCCCCGTTCGCTTCGATGCAAGGAAACGGAAGTAAATGGTCTAGCCCTGTTCAAATTTCCCGAGGCCCCGCGCCCCCCTTAAAATGTGGTTGCGCCCCCCTAGTGGGGCGTGCCCCATTTTGAAAACCCCTGTGCTAAAGCAAATAAACCAAACATGAATAAACTCACATATTTATATGTGTGTGGAGGCCGTCTAGTCATAAGACAAGCCCAGTCGGTAGTGACCCTGCCTACGAAGCAGGAGGTCCCGGGTTCAAATCCTGGTAAGGGCATTTATTTGTGTTGTTTATCACGAATATTTGTTCCTGAGTTATGGGTGTTTTCTATGTATCTAAGTATATATTTATTCATATAAGTATGTATATCGTCGCCTAGTACCCATAGTACAAGCTTTGCTTAGTTTGGGACTAGGTTGATTTGTGTAAGATTGTACCCAAATATTTATTTATTTATTTTATAAAAGAAAGAAAAATAAATAAACTATACGTTTTCTTATAGGAACGTGATTTTATATAGACGTGTCAGTCTAGTGATTTTTAGTCCATGGTTGTGAACTTGTACCTAAGTACCATAAAACCCGTCCCAAAATAATAAAGGTATTGATATTTCGAGGGCATTGACTTTAAGAGTTTGGAAGTTCCAAAACCTCCTAATTATTAAGGAAAATGACAATAAAAAAACCGGCCAAGTGCGTGTCGGACCACGCATAATGGAGGGTGCCGTACCTATAATGGAATAAGAACCAAACGAATACCAAAAGGTCGTATCTGATGCCTATGGAAGAAGTTTTTTATAAAGATAACTCAAAAATGGTTGAACCGATAATGTTCAAAACAATTTTCGTAAAAAGTATGTAACAAGGCGCAGTTAAAATTTTTTTTGACTTACGGATCAAAAGTTTAAGGGGGGGGGGGGACACAATTTGTCTGACTTTCGAAGCAATTATTTCTGAAAATATTCATTTAAGACGATTGTCGCCGGAGTGTCCTTGAGCGTTTGGGCGCTCTCTACTCTCTACCCGCACCACCCGCGTACCCCTCTCATTGCGATCGTGCGTAAATCCACCGCGATGCACCGCAATAATGTTCAACGAATATGACTTTACTCAGAGGCGCGCGGGCAGCTTTATAATAATTTTAATCCTTTTGCGGATGTTTTGTGATTTGAATACTGTGATTAAGTACTACGGTGACATTTTTAGGAATGCTACTTACCTATTAAATAAGATAAGTAATAACGATCTCGAAGAGTAGATTTTTATGTAAAAAAATAAAAACCTAGATTTTGAATTTGAAGTACAGTGAGCGGCAAAATATTTATGAATTTACGAAATATGGTTAAAAATAATCCGCATATCAGAAAAAAATAAAAAAATACCGACTAGTACAGCAAAAAAAACTTAATCCACATCAAAGCGGTGTTTTCATGTGAATTGGGATTTTTTGCTTAATAGATGGTTATTTTTTTGTTGCGATTTTAAATATTAACCGTAAAAATTCAATTAATTACGATAAATTAACAAAACTAAGCCTGTTGCGAGTTGCGAATAGTAAAAATGCACATGTAAGGAGCGGCATTTGTGCATGAAATCGACATACAATTGTCATGAGAGCTGTAAGCCCATTAAATTTAGATCTTTTAAATATAACACAGCGCAAACACTTCTTAGGGTTCCATAGCCAAAATGGCAAAAACGGAACCCATAAAAGTTTTTTTTGAAACATGTCCGTCTGTCCGTCCGTATGTCAAAGCCATTTTTATTATAAAACATATATTACTACTGAAATTTTATCTAGAGGTGTGTTTCATGTGCCGCTACTTAGTTTTCTGGCTAAATTGCTAAAAAACTTTTAGGGGAGGCACTCCATACATACATATGCCAAACTAAACGTCAAAGATATATTTTATATATAATAAATATTATTTTATTGTACGATTTCAAAATATCTTATGTATATATATATATATATATATATATATATATATATAAGATATTTTTAAAACCGTATCGTACAACATGTTCATTTTTACAAAAAATATATTTTTGACATTTAGTTTGGCATATGTATGTATGGAGTGCCTCCCCTAAAAGTTTTTTATAGTTTTTTAAGTTTATATATATATATACTTAGAGGATTTTTAAAACTGTTTTATTAAGTCAATATTTTCAGAAATAATTGCTTCGAAAATCTAAATATAATAGGCCCCCCGTATAGGCCCCTTAATCCGTAAGTCTAAAAAATATGGATAAAACCAACAAGGCTTAGTACTTAATTTCTACGAAAATTATTTTACATGTTATCGGTTTATCCGTTTTTGAGTTATCTCCAAGAAACTACTTTCTACGGAACCCTACAATATGCGTGGTCCGATACAAACTTGGCCGGTCCTTTAAAGATATTTGACAGGTAGTATTAACCCTTAGTAGTAATTTATTTATTTACTTTGTGTTGATAATTAATATAAAATTTGTATTTATTTCACCGACATAAGTAGTAAAGTTGTTTTAGGGTAGTCAACGCGCATGTGAATCTTCAGAGGTTGCAGGCGTCCATAGGCTTTATAACTGCTTTCCATCAGGTGGGTCGTATGCTTGTTTGCCACCGTCGTGGTATAAAAAAAAGCTTTTTTTCCTTTATTCTTACATACATACCTACATTGAAATCTTAAATATCAGCAATTTTTTATTCGAATCTCAATCAGGCTTTGCTCAGTGATAGTTAGTACACTGAAATTTGGTATGAGTATGTTTTAATTACGCCTACAAAGTGGTAAAACAATAAGTATCTGAAACACATTGTTGGATAGGTCTTTCAAGAAGAATAAACACAACTTTTGGATAAAACGAATACTTTCGTAAATAATAGCTCCGAAAGTAAAACATGCTCTTTGATTTTTGAACCGTGGGTCCAAAAAATTTGGAAAAATTCCTGCAAGTGAGGCCATTGAAATACTTATCACGTATTTTCAATAAAAACTATGTGGAATAAAATCGGTTGAGCCGTTTTTGAGTTATGCCTATACTAAAATAACGTAAGTGCCACAAAACATCTCTTTATAAATTACCTTTTGAATGGATGTATTGTAACAGGCCGGCAACTACGGATCCTGACACTGAGCATAGCCCGACATTCTCTTGGCCGGTTTATATGCAATCCTTTGCAGTTTACTTCGCAATTTCTTGATTTGATAAATTAGTATAAAGTATAACATTAAATATTGTGTTTAATCTTTAAAAAAAACGCATATTACATTCGTTTAGAACACGGTTTTATTAAATTGATTATTAGGCTATTGAATTGCAGTACTAGCAGATTTCCGCAACTCGACGACTAACGCCTATTTTGCGTGATGCATTAGTCTACTAAAACATAATAATTGTAGTTTACTTACATGACCAAATTTGTTTTCAGAGCATTATGAGATTCATGACTTTTGTTTTTTCCTCCATTAATAAATAAATAAATAAATAAATATTTGGGGACAATCTTACACAAATCAACCTAGTCCCAAACTAAGCAAAGCTTGTACTATGGGTACTAGGCGACGATATATATACTTATATAGATAAATATATACTTAGATACATAGAAAACACCCATAACTCAGGAACAAATATTCGTGATAAACACACAAATAAATGCCCTTACCAGGATTTGAACCCGGTACCTCCTGCTTCGTAGGCAGGGTCACTACCGACTGGGCTAGGAGGCCGTTAATATTTTATTTGTGTAATGAGACGGCGAAGAATAACAGAAAATATTTATTTATGAACAAATTAATCACAAATTAAACTTAGGGACGAGGCGTCCACACGGATGACCGTGGTAGGTTGCCTGGGTATGTACTGTCGCGGGTGCCGCGGTAGTATCTAAGAGCTCTGTCCGTCACGGATGGCCGCGGTGGACTGAATGCCGAGCGCTGCGGCGGTCGGGTTTTATTGAAGCGCGTCGCGTGAGTGTGTGCTGTGTCGACGTTCCGATGGCTGTGTGCGTGAGTTGTTTACGCATTCCCGGCGCGGGCGCGTTGCTAGGGTCTTAGGTACTACATCGTCCCCCTCTGGATCCGATGGCGGCCCGACGAGGATACAGTATTGTAGCTACTTTCGGCTTCGAAGGTTTCTGGTCGCAGGCGGAGAGGCAGCAGTCTTCCTTGGGCGTCCTCGTTTGCGTATTGCCTGTACAGGGTCCGGCAGGTCCTCGTTTGAACCATGGTAGGGCTCCAGAGCGGGTGCATGGTATATCCCCACAACAGTATCGGGGTTGTTGGTTGCGGCAAGCTGATACGATGATGGGCCGTGTTGCTTAGTGACAACATACGGTCCGTC
This sequence comes from Pammene aurita, assembly GCA_947086415.1. NCBI lineage: Eukaryota > Metazoa > Arthropoda > Insecta > Lepidoptera > Tortricidae > Pammene > Pammene aurita. The sequence continues at coordinate 18,282,669 of OX352313.1, forward strand.
TCGACGCGGTGCAAATTTTGCGCTTACTCCTTGGGCAGCTCGGCTGATTGGATGAGTTTTTACCAGCACCAAGGAACCCGCGGTGTGCGGTATCCCGCGCCTTCGGGTTTTATCTACATAATTCTTCCTGGATTCCTCCTTCTGTTCTTGTATCTCTCGTGCTCTCTTCAGCGTTTCCGACAAGAGAATCAATTTTGGAGTGATCTCGGCAACAAAATTATCATTGAGAATGATTTCTCTCAGATCGTTAGACGTATCATCAGCCGTTCTAAGTTCTCGGCCGAAGGTTAAGTAAGCCGGTGAGTAACCGGTAGACGTCTGCTGAGCCGTATTCATGGCGAAACGAATTATTGGAAGTTTCTCGGCCCATTTACTGTGATCATCTTGCACTAGGATGCTAAGCTGGGTTTTCAGATCACGGTTTCTTCTTTCAACCGGGTTCGCCTCTGGGTGATAAACGGGAGTGAAGTTATGTTTGATTCCGAGACAGTAAGCAACTTGTTGCATCACAGAGCTCACAAATTGAGGGCCATTGTCGCTAATTAATCTCCTCGGCGTGCCATATCTCAGAAAGATCTCATTTATTAAGGTGGTTGCACACGCTTCGGCAGTCGCCGTTTTTAGGGCAAACAGTTCAACCCATCTGCTCGCTATGTCCTCCACTATAAATATCCATGTTTCTCCATTTGGAGTGGGGGGTAGTGGCCCGAAAAGATCAAAGGAGATAGACTCAAATCTTTTCGCGGTTGCGGTAGTCTGAAGCAATCCGGCTGGTTTCATATTAGAGGGTTTAAACCGCTGGCACTGGATACAATTTCGGACGTAACTCTCGATGTACTTGCGCATTCCTTTCCAATAGTAGCGCTGTGATATTCTTTGGAATGTTTTGTCGGATCCGTAATGTCCTGAAGTCGGTTCATCATGATAAACAGCCAGGAGATTAGCCCATTCATGTTCAGGAACTACTAGTTGGGCGTTTTCAGCGTCTGAACTGGGACTGTGCCGATAGAGGATGGCGTTATTCAGCAGATACCCTTTGTTGCTCCAATACGCTGCGTCTTCATATTGCTTTGGGTCTTCCATAGACGCGATTATTTTCCTTATGAATGGGTCCTTCAGTTGCTCCTCCCTGATGTCCTTTGGATCTCGAGTAGGTATGTCTACAGCAATCGAACATATGCCACACGTTTCATCTGTTTCCTTGCCACAAGTTGGCCTTGATAAAGTGTCAGCTACTACGTTAGTCTTGCCGGGAGTATACTTGATCGTAATGTCGAAAGCCTGTATCTGTAGTGCCCATCTGGCCAGTCTGCCTGCCGGTGATTTTAGCTGCATTAACCAACGTAAGGCCTGGTGGTCGGTGACGACGGTAATGGGTAATCCTTCTATGTAACCACGGTATTTCTGTAGGGCCCATACTACAGCCAGCGCTTCCTTCTCCGTGGTTGAGTAATTGCGTTCCGCAGGAGTGAGCAGTCGACTAGCATACTCTACCACATATTCTTCGCTTCCCTCCCCCTGGACCAAAGCTGCCCCGAGTGCATAGTTACTGGCATCAGTCTTCAGTATGTAGGCCCTAGTATGGTCAGCTTGACGTAATATTGGGGAGGTAGTTAACCGGTGTTTCAGTTCTGTAAAGGCATTTTCCTGCTCCTCAGTCCAAGTCCAAACGGCTGATTTCTTTGTCAGTCTTGTGAGTGGTTCAGCGATTGTTGCAAAGTTTTCTATAAAACGTCGATACCATGAACACGTCTGTAGGAATGTGACCAGGTGTGTCAGATTCCTTGGAGATGGCAGGCTAGTAATAGTGGCAACTTTCTCAGGATCCGCTTTCAGGCCTTCAGGGGTGATCAAGTGCCCTAAATACTTGACTGAGGAAGCGAAGAATCTGCACTTATCCTTGTTGATAGTGAGATTATATTCTCTCATTCGCTGGAATATTCTCCTCAGGTCTGTCAGGTGGGTCTCGAATGTCGTAGAGAAGACTATTAGATCGTCTAGGTACCCAAGCATCTTAATTCCGTCTAGACTCACTCTGAACCTGTCTATCATCCTCTGGAAGGTGGCAGGCGCGTTGCGCAAGCCGAACGGCATACGTATGTACCTATATATCCCAAAGGGCGTTATGAAGTCATCTTGTCTCTATCCGCTTCAGCGACGAGAACTTGCCAGTATCCAGCCTTTAGATCTAGGGCAGTCATGTACGGCGTAGGCTTGGCTTCATGGAGTAAGTCATCGATGCGGGGTATAGGATATGAATCGGGTACCGTAATAGCATTTAAGCGTCGGTAATCCACGCAGATCCTGACTTCGCCATTCTTTTTGGGTACCATGACAACTGGTGAGGCCCATGGGGATGAACATGGTTCTATGATGCCTCCTTGAAGCATTTTATCTATTTCTGCTTTAAGGATTTCTCTTCGTGGTGGAGACAATCTGTATGGTGGTGAAGCTACAGGAGGGTGATCATTAGTGATGATACGATGCTCTACGTCGACTACAGCTTCACCTTTTGAAGTGAAGACGTCTTCGTATTCCAGTAGTAGGTCCTCAAATGCCCCTTGCTGGCCTTCAGACAGGTCTTCAGATATATTTACATCGATCGCGCTAATTCCCACGTCCCAGTCGAGTTCTCCGTCGAATAAGCCTTGCTCGTGTAGAGTTAGATTAACGGCCTGAGAATGAACATTTATCTGTGCGTCACGTAGCATGTAGTCCAGATCTGGGGAGGTGACCTCGAAGAAACGCCTCTTCTTGGGTGACGGACTTTTGATGGGAATCAAATTCCAAGCGGGTGTGTTCGGGACTATAATGGTCTCTTCTACGGGTTTTTCGGTTGTCATTTCAAAGCCCGATATCTCCGTTCCATTATCTGCAGGCTCTGGTAATGACGGTGATGAGCACGACGGCAAGGATGGTGAAGCCAAAACGTTTCCTGGCAACGAAGGCGATGATTCCCAAGTCAGAAGGGATATGGGTGATGGTACCTGGCACTCTTCAATCGAAGGCTGTTTGAAGGTGGCAAACCCCTCGTCGTATAGATCGTAGTCCTCTTCTGGACACTCAATGAAGGACATCGTGAATTGAGGTAAGTTTATCAGTATCCCTGCATCTTGGATGTAGCCAACGCCGAGTAACGTTCGATTTTTCTTGCAACCAGGTAGGACGACGAAAGTGGTGTTTGTTGTCTTTCCATAAAGTTCTACGGGAGCTCTGACAATTTCCACGTTCTGACGTTTGCCGATGCCGTCTGCGAGGGTGATCTTCATTCTTTGTTGCTGAAATACGTATCCCTTTTCCCGTAACTTAGTAGCCAGTCGGTAAGACGCAATACTGGACTTGGCGCAACAGTCGAGCTTAGCGCATTCTTCAACGTTGCCAATCTTCGTGAATACCATAGGCCTGGGCCTTACATCCAGCTGAATGTCTATGGAACATGCACCAGTCTCTACCGGTTTCTTTTTGTTGCAAGTGGAGCACTTGGATCGAACCACTCCCGGAGCCCCGCATCCGTAGCAATAGAATCGTGGCTGTGAAGGTGATGGAGCCTGAGTCACCGCTTCTTGCTTCGGTACGGCAGTTGCTCCCAGTGCCTTTTGTCTTCGTCTGCATGATGCCATGTCATGCCCTATAGCACGGCAAAATTCACATCGCTCTTTTCCCCGAGCGAATGTTGGACGCTTCGATTCGCTTGCGCTGCTGGCCAGAGGTTCATTTCTCTCCTTGATTATATTTTCCGCGGCCCTTGCCAGCTGTACCAGATTGTCAAAGGAGCTGACGGCTGACCTGGGTACGGCAGATCTCATTTCCAGACGAAGGAGTCCATACACCATGTTCAGCTGGCGGATCTCAGGTATTTTCGGTGGCGGCAACTGGGCAAACAACACTCGTTTCTGGGCCACAAATGTTTCCGTGAGCAGGGATTTCGTTTGCTCATTGCTCATTATCTCACGCAGTAGCTGGTAAGCCTCTTTCTTGGGAGCAAAAGCAGCGTGCAGCCTCTCCTTGAAATCTGCCCATGTCTCGACCTCGTGCTTGATACCTTGCCACCAGATGCCTGCTTCCCCTACAAGAACTAGGGGTAATCCCATTATTGCTTCTTTCTCCGGGATCTTTTCCACCATTATGTACGTGTCTACTGCCGACAGGAATCTGGTCACTACATTAACATCCTTCGCTCCATCATAGTGATGTAGGCAACTCGCCAATGTGGCGTGGCGTGATGATGATGATGATGAAGATAGTGTAGCCATCAGGCGAGTAAACTGGTCTTCGCTGAAGGATGCCATGGTTTCCTTTTTCTTTTTCGCGTATCTATACGTCGTGACACGCCCCGACTTTGTGACGAATCTTGGGCGTGGTGAAACGTGCCGCTCGTTGGACGCCAGTGTAATGAGACGGCGAAGAATAACAGAAAATATTTATTTATGAACAAATTAATCACAAATTAAACTTAGGGACGAGGCGTCCACACGGATGACCGTGGTAGGTTGCCTGGGTATGTACTGTCGCGGGTGCCGCGGTAGTATCTAAGAGCTCTGTCCGTCACGGATGGCCGCGGTGGACTGAATGCCGAGCGCTGCGGCGGTCGGGTTTTATTGAAGCGCGTCGCGTGAGTGTGTGCTGTGTCGACGTTCCGATGGCTGTGTGCGTGAGTTGTTTACGCATTCCCGGCGCGGGCGCGTTGCTAGGGTCTTAGGTACTACATTTGTTTTTTACTTGTATTATAATCTAAATAAAATACACTTTTTATACGAACGTACATGAACATGCATACGAGAACATTATCTTAAAAGATAAAACGTCTATACTTTATTGATTCCGAGAAGACACGTTATGTCCGCATCGCATGAACCCTCTGCAGTTATTTAGTCTTTAGGCACAGTAAGTCCGATATTATTGCTCACGTAGTACAAGGTATTATATGTAATACAAGGGAAGCACGGAGCGACGAGCGACACAGCCTCCTCGTTTCAAAGCTAGCTCACGACTGCCAGCAACGCCGTTTTCGAGCTACCAACGCACAAAATGTGGAATTATGATCAAGTTGTTTAAGAAAATTTAATCAATTTAAATATCCTACGTTGTGTTTGTAGTGTTCTGTAGTACACATTTTTTAGTTCAACAATATTTTAAATCGAATTAGCCGTTCAGTAGATATAAGCAAAATTAACCGTAAAACGACATTTCGTTACATTTAAATAACGGAGAAACTATACGTTACACGAGTTATTCAAACGTTACAAATGTTGTACATGAAATGGTAATTAACATACATTTTTTAAAAATTTTTTGAATGACTCGTTATTGAGATATATCCCTTAGAAAGTAACAGTTTTCGGCCACATTCAGCGCCTAGCTCCTTAATCACAGAGTCTTCAAAGAAACTCGATAACATTTTTAAAGACCTATTGATTAATGTGCAACATAATAATATAAGGTAATTAAAAACAAACATAGTTACATGTATGGAGCGCCCCCCCCCCTAAAAAAATATGTTTTTCTGATTATTTCTTTAATACCACGACGCCGACGGTGGCAAACAAGCATACGGCCCGCCTGATGGTAAGCAGCTACCTTAACCTATGGACGCCTGCAACTCCAAAGCAGTCACATGCGCGTTGCCGACCCTTTACAAAAAGGAGGATTCACTGTGTTGATGGCTAAAGGAACAAGAGGGTCCCTCATCGTCGACACACTGGGTCCTCTTTGAGCTCTTTGGCAACCTTACTCACCAGCAGGAATACAACACTATGAGTAGGGTCTAGTGCTATTTGGCTGTGGTTTTCTGTAAGGTGGAGGTACTTCCCCAGTCGGGCTCTGCTCCAGATTTGAGCGATGACATTCGCTGAACGTGCCCTAGCACACTTGGCGAGATGCCTTTCGCAGTGCCAATACCTCTCTTTTTGGCGTAGTTTAAGGACATACCCAAGTCCGGGCGTAGTTGAAGGACATACCCCGGGTCTAAAAATTTTACTACGTAACTAAATAGCGGCATACAAAATACACCCTATGTCTAAATTTTTTTTAGGATACTTATATACATCTTATAGTTTCCGAGGAAAATGGCTGTGACATACGGACGGACAGGTAGAAGTATACAGAACTAAACATCTAGGGACCCTGAAAGCTCTGCTGGGCTTCGTAGAGGAGCTGGGGTGGTTGGAATAGTGCAACCTCCGTTTCACGCAAAATAGGCACACTGGATGTCGACTTGCGGGAAACGCCCAGTATAACTAACTAACGGACGGACGGACGGACAGATAGACATGACGAAACTAAAGGGTTCCGTTTGGCCTTTTTGGCTACGGAACCCTAAAAAGCTTGTATCTTAGCCTTAGCTTGTACTACAACCGTTTAGTGTAAGATACACGCTCGGGTCGCAGTGTTGTGTGTCACTCGTAGTTTTTTATAACACAAAATGTTTTTAGTCTGTCTGTCTGTGCTTGTGCTTTTTGCAACAGCGGGTAAGAATATTTTATTATATTAGGACAAGTTTTTTTTTTAATTTTTGTGACAAGTTTTTTATAGCTAACTGTACTTTTCTTTGTACAATACCGTGCTCCCCAAGACGAATTCAACTAGCTCAAACACGAAGGAATAATGTTGAGTAGCTGAGGAGTTCCTATAGCCACCTTCCAGTTCCATCATCAGATCAGCTCGCCATTCAGCGAGGTAACGCAGCCAGCCTTATGGGCACCCTACCAGGAGGTAGCGGGATAGGATATGTTTACAATTTTGCTTTAGGGCTTATAGTTTAAGTTAGGTAGATTTCCGTAGTTTTTATTTATTTAATTAATTTAATATAGTACTGTATAAGAATTATTATTACTCATAATCATAATATTGCATTGTCCCGCAATTTACAGATGAGATGAGATGGGTGCAAAATTTCAACTCAATCGAAAACCGAAAAGGGGGTCAAATTTAACATGCAAGATTTGATCACAGAAAACGGCACAGTTGAAACAAAATAAAAACTTGTAATATTTCCTTGTCTTCGTCCGATAACCCTTAGGGGTTTATTATAAAAAATTAAGTGGGATTTTACGATAATTACATAAGGCATATACAAACTCGTATTTACGTTCTGTCTACGACGCGTGAAAGGTCCGCTTCGCCAGTCTTGGATTTACCAGGATGGAATTTTTTTTAAACATATCTATTTGTAATAACGTGTCTTTCTTCGGGACCACGGGGACAATGTCGTCCTCGAAACGTCGAAGGAAATTTTAAAATTATATATGTGGTTAAGTCCCGTTATTGCAAATATATTTCGTGGTAAACTGTGTATTATGTTCTACATTTGTTTTGTTTTTATTTTTAATACTTTTGTATGCAATTATGGTTTATCACGAATAAAACGATTAATTCTGATTCTGATATGTGTAAAAACCATGAAAGTTTAAATCAGAATTTTTTTAAACGTAGAGATAGTTGAACTTGAAATCAAACACTTTATTTATCCAAAGAAAAATACTAATATAATATAGCGGTTTCACTCACATCCATTTAGTCACTACGCCTGGCATGTTTCGGAGAGATTAGGTCTCCATCTTCAAGCAACTCAAAACGATTAACTTTACTTAACTCAAAAAGATTAAATTTAATGAAGAAAAGCACTTAATTGCATTTATAGATTTAAGGAAAAAAGTAGGTATTCTTTTTCTTCTTATTGATACCATTCAATCCATACATTTCAAATGATTTTTAACTTCTTGACGCAACCAATCCAAAAGTTTACAATAGATACAAGAGAAGCCAAAGGTTAGTTTAGTAAATGAAATAGTCTTACGTAATAAATGAACGACTCTTTTTTTACTAAAACCTTCTCCTGAAAGTATTAAATACTTTTCTGAAAACCACATCAAAATCGGTTTAGTCAAACGCGAGATAATCGCGAACAAACATACATATATGCAAACATAGTACAAATATACGCCTTAAACTGAACCTCCTTTTTTTAATTTAGTTAAAAACCGTTTAAAAAGGTTTCTTTCTAAAATACCGGTTTACTTTTTAAGAAAAATAGAACAATGTTTTTCTAGCCAATTCATCAGTTGTTCCAACTTTGAAAGGGAGTTCTCCAAAAAATATTTTTCCGCCCTGTATTCCCTATATATCATCCATGGCCTATTTTGTGGGTTACAGATGGCTTTCCATTTAGCTCAGTAAAGCCACCACACAAGTCTTCAGACACAGATGTAGAGATCCCATGGCAGATGGCAATCAGACAGCACAAGCTTCTGCACCCGAAGATCAAACTCTCCAGCCATGAGCCACCAGATATAGAGATCAAGTCAGCTCAAGACCTGAATGCAGAAGTAATCCGTGTACCAAAGTCTTCCGACTTCGAGAATCCTCTGGAGCTGAAAAGACCTAATGGAGACACAGAAAAATCTGAAGACCGTGCTTCAGAAATCGAGGTGAAAGTAGCAGTAAAAAAACCTAATAGAACGGAAAGATTTGGAGAGCGAAGATCTTCATCGGACATTGAGGTGAAGTCAAGACAAAAGAATACTGGCGTGGAGAGTCGGGAACATAAGACTTCTGAAGGACACACAGGGAACACCCAAATTTCAGTTAGGGAGAGGACAGCTCAGATCTCAGGTTAGTACATGATTTATGGTCTTCAAAACGCATTACTGTTGCTCGAGCCTCCAAAATGTTATGGTTGGAAATTAGATTGCCCTAAAAGCAGTCGTTACAACTCACAACCTTATGTAGAAATAGAAATAGAAATATCTTTATTCGTGACATTACAGACAGAACAAATAAATTACAGATAATTATAGAGTAAAACAAGTGTCACGAAATGGCCTCTTCTCAGCATGTTGCTAGCGTTGCCAGCGCTGATCTTCCGAAAAGACCATCCGGTGAAAAATTCACGGCAGGTAACAAACATATTTAGCGAGCACAATCTATGTTAACAAAAGGGCAATAAAAAACATCAGTAATAAACTTCAAGGGAACAATAGAAATGGAAAACTTAATAAAAGAAAAATAATAGTAACTTATAACTACAACGCAACAATCTAGTGACCACGCATCTGACCGGACACGGACCCATGCCGTGGCCTAACACACATGTCCACAACACTCGCAGCCGGGATATTATAATCCGCCGTATTACATTACGGCTAGCCGTTATCAAAAACAGGGCCGTTTTTCAACGTAGCCGGATTGTAATTGCTATACGTTCTTCAATAAGGCGGCCCACTTTTAGCCGCATTGCGCATTGTTATCGCTTTCAAAATAATCTAAACCTACCTATATTCAAACATGGCTAGTATTTAAAGGCACAAAAAAAACCTATTAAATACCTTAGCCTATTAAAAACAGACTAACCAAAACCTACCTATCCTATTAAAAAATAACCAGAACCGAGAGTTAAAACTATCAAAGCGGTGCAAGTGACTCGCTGTAGGTATTAAATTACCGTTAGCTGAAACTGCCAAAGCAGCGGCAAATAACTTGTTGTATTACATTACGGCTAGCCATGTTGAAAAACGTATGGCGCCGAATACATTCCGGCGGATTTTCAATCCGGCTAATCGTTGAACCATTTCAAAACAGCCCTGTTTTTGATAACGGCTAGCCGTACACATGTCTTACCGCATAATACTGTACAGCACCGTCTTAGCATATTCGTTTCACAGATAACTCACAGCCATCGAAGCAGAACAAGACAAAAACAAAAACTCCAGAACATGAAGGGATGCTCCGAGACCTTCCAGGTCAAAACTACCTGTTCTATAAGAACGCGAACGGGTCGTTCAAGCTGCACCGCACTCCAGCCGTCTGGACGGACGCTCGTCTGGTTTGCTACGATGAAGGTACGTCAAGATGAGGACAGAGACTCCAGAACCGCGGTGCAATCATATATCGACTGCCACAGTGCATTTGTACCTGAAGGGGCTAAGAGGGTATAAAATATTTGAATAAGATTTAAAATAGTAGTCCGCCTTCAACTGAGAACTCGCGATTTCCTTACAAACAAGTTTACCAATATGACAAGACCCTTATGATGATTGTTTCGCGCCTTCTAACTCCCTGATCGATCCTGCTCATATACGAACTCTCAAATTATATTGATCTCTGCTACAACCCCAACAAATTTCATAAAAATCAGAAAAACGTTACGAAAGTTATCGTGGAAGAACTATTCAAAATCAAAAAGCCATCGAAATGCAAGGGACGTCTAGGAAGCCAGCTGACAGTTCCGTTATGTCTGAAGTTGCCTGTAAGAACTTCACTTCGCTTACGCTCCGCTCTTTCGAATACAACAAAAGTATGAGATAACATCACACTTGAGATACCTCGTGACCTAGTGAAAGTGCTTTCTGCACGGCTAGCACGTCTTGCAAGAGCGACTTAACCCGCGAGTAGGGAAAACCTTCCCGCACCTGTCAAAAATCTCGCTTTCCGGTAGCATAACATGCACCCGCGGCTGCAACTGACCCGAAGAGAACTCAAAGTTGTGCTAAGGATTTTAGTTCCAAGTCGCGAGTCACTGTTATTTTATGACAGTGGCATTTGATCGCCAGTCTGTCGCTCCTTTCACACGCAAGTTGTGCTACCAACTAGCGACAACGTATGAAGTCGCGCAGATCTGGTCTCTTGTCGCGTAAGACGTGCTAGCCGTGCAGGAAGCAACACGGAGCAACCATTTATTTGTTTATTTGTAAAAATAAATCTTACAGGCTTACAGTTGCCACCAAAACGCTTGTAAGATAAAATACATCAGATAGTTAATAGTTACATATATAGTTAATGTTATATTAAGTTAATGTCCACTTGATGAAATAAATAACAAATTACAATATAGTACAAAATAATTGAATTGAATGAGATTTACATTAAAATTATTTGTTGGAATACACGACATGGTCAATATTGATTGCAAAAATTGCAATTACAAGTTGAATAAAATGAAAATCATATGTCCCAAAAAGTAATTTAAATTACAAAAAACAAAACATAATCAAATTCCGACGAGGCGGTTCGCAAAATATACAATTTTATTTTTTAAGTGTGACGTGTCTTCGGCATATACATCATTGCACCTTCTTGTCACAGGTGCGGAGCTAGCTTCCCCGGAGAACGTTGCCTTGCTGGAGGCCATAGCTGCAGTTCTGCTGACGAGCCGGCAGCCGCCGCTGCACATCTTCACCGGCGTCAACGACTTGTACTCCAAAGGATTCTTCACTTCTCTTAGAGGTAAATAAAACATCATTCGGGGAAATCTTACACAGATCTAGCTCCAAACTGGCTTAGTTTGATTTTAAAACCTCCTATAAAATTATAACTAGTACTCCGGTTTGAATTTAGAACTTGCGATTTCCTTGCAAACGAGATGACCAATATAACAAAACCCGTATGATGATTTTTTCGCGTCTTCTAGCTCCATGACCTTTTGGTCGATCCTGTTCATATACGAATTCTGAAATTATATGTATCTCAGAGCTCAAAGAGGACCCAGTGTGTTGACGATGAGGGACCCTCTTGTTCCTTTAGCCGTCAACACAGTGAATCCTCCTTTTTGTAAAGGGTCGGCAACGTGCATGTGACTCCTGTGGAGTTACAGGCGTCCATAGGTTACGGTAGCTGCTTACCATCAGGCAGGTCGTATGCTTGTTTGCCACCGTCGTAGTATAAAAAAAAAAAAAAAGTATCTCTGCTAAAACCCCAACAAATTTCATGAAGATCAGAAAAGCGTTACTAAAGTTATCGCGGAACAAACTCTCAAAATCAAAAAGCCATCGAATTGCTTCGCTCACGCTCCACTCGTTCGATTAGATCAAGATCTATCTAAGAACTGTCGCTCCCAGGTAGCATTTATACGTCATTATGTCGTCCGTTTACGGTACTGCTCGACGTAAGAGACGTCATTTCTCGACGTCGGGGGGTCCCAGCAGATGACGTCAATTTGTCACAGCCTCAAGACGTCTGTTTACAGACGTTGCAGAGACGTCATATACTGAATGCATAGGGACGTTACTGGCCCGTACATATTAGGGCAGCCACTGACGTTAGAGAGACGTCATATACTGAATTCATAGGGACGTGACTGGGCCGTACATATTAGGGCAGCCACTGACGTTGGAGTGACGTCATATACTGAATCCATAGGGACGTTACTGGGCCGTACATATTAGGGCAGCCACTGACGCTGGAGAGACGTCATATGCTGAATTCATACGGACGTTTCTGGGCCGTACATATTAGGGCAGCCAGTATGTTCGAATAACGTCACACACAGGATTGATTGTGGCGTTACTAGGACATAGTAACGCCACAATCACTCCTGCATAGGCACAGGTCAGGACCTACGAGGGCTGCATTATGCTGCCGTGTTCACGATATCAGCAGTAGAAGTTAGCGATTTTTAATTTTATTAAGGCGGTTATTATATAAATTTAAATAACATCTCTCAAAACACACTGCTGATATCGTAAGCACGGCAATATGCTCCTCGTAGCTAGGATGGGTGGGTAGTCTGTTCAAAAATAGAACCGACCTGGCTGTTGAGTGAACTAACAACGTGCTAGATTTAAGTTCTAAGATGGTTCTAACTTATTGGCCAGGCGCCCTAGACAAGACGCCTACGCTATAATGCGTTCTAATCTATACCTGTTCCCTGTTCCCTCTCCCCGCGCAAATTCTTACGCGTAAGAGTAGAAAAGAGTTTAGCGCTTAGCATAGCAGGCATCTTGTCTACGTACCCTGAACAAACTCTAGGACTTATGGATGAAACTAAAAAACGCTATGTAAGTAGTATAATCTATATTTAAAGAGGCATTAAAGGACAGTGGGAACCAATAGCCCCATAACAATAATCCCATCAAAAACATAAATGTGAAATGAGAGCCAAGTTCAATATACATATTATATATGCCTCCGTTGTTGACTTCGACGACCAAAGAAGTGAGATCTAAATGGGTGCCAATCTTCTATCATCCCTAATACCCAATGTCCCTCAATGTGCCTACCCCTGTTATATTTTCTTTTCCCGAATTTCGACTCATCTATTTGGACAACTTTGTTAGGGCCCCCTATCTTCCCTTGGGCCCTTTGACACTCTAATTCAAAAATTGCAATAGTTTCCCTGCAATAACTATACCAGTCGGCCACCGTTCGACTTGACACTACGTGACCATTGCTGTTTAATTGTTTTTTTGTGTAATCATACGAATGACCCTCACAGAAGGCGTACATTATTTGAAAAATATGTACAAGTGACAATCGAGCATTTTCAAACCAGGTCCCGAGGGCTCTTGAATATGATTTGTTTCGGAAGTTTCCTTTCCGGCATCTAAATTTGCCGAATTGCCCCACTTCCGATGTCAGGGTCATCGGCTTCTTGTGATATGTGCAAATTTTTTGGCGTGGAACAAGGCCCCTCTCTTCAGAAAACTGCATGCACTGTCCGTGCGTTCCCAGTAATGTGAAAGGCGTAAACCAGGTTCACATGCCTCTGCAACAACAAAAAAACACATGAATAATCAAGGATTTTCGGGGGGAGGATAAACATAATTAGCTATTTTTCAAGCTATAAGATGACCCTAAAATGTATCAAAATTGCATTTTACAGTCATAAAGTTTTTTTGGTCACTTGTTGAACTATAAGTATTCATTTCACCACTGCAGACTATAAGTACCAATCATTCTCTACATTGAAAAAAAAACCTAATCAATATAATACTATTAACTTTGACCGACTAATTCATTGCAAAAATTGCATAGAAAATCAATACCAACTAAATGTTAAAACTTGGATACTTACATAAACTCCTCCGAGTAAAGGTTTTTACGCCTGCCGGATGACCCACAAGGTCTGGTCATCATCGTACCATTAGTATACAGGTCGTCATCGTCCTCCGAAGAACTAGAAGCAGCTGGAGGGCTGCTACTACGGCCAGCGGCTACTCCACTGGGACCAGCTATCCCGCTAGGGACAGCCAACCCACTGGGACCAGCAACTGGTTCCTCGAGGTCGAACACAGACACAGTAGGCACAAGCGGCTCTATTGAGTCCAAAACTCGCACACTACAAGACGGCACAGAAGAGGAGGCCGTGACAAGCGGCTCAACTGAGTCCAACACTTGCACATCACTCGACTCTTCAGACACAGAAGCATAGGGCTTCGGGGACGCCATGGTATTCACACGTTGTATTTTCACAAACAGGAGTACGTAAAACGACCTCGACTGTAGGAGCGACAAACGGTGAATGACACTAGCAGACAAAAACGCTATGAAACAAAATGGCGTCACACCGCGTTTTGTTCCACACAAAGGAAACACGAATTTATTCATTATAAGTGTAAAAAGTGAACTTAAATTGTTAAAACAGCGCCAAATATATTATTGACAACAAAATACTGCATGATGATTAGAATTCTAAATCAATATATATATATTTTTTAAATATTTTATTAAAAAACATGACAAAATAAATCAAAATACACCGTTGACGGTAAACGAAACGTGAAATGTCAACTTTGACGCCTGGCATGACAAAATACCCAACCTAAAAATATGCATAATCGGTTCTTTTCAGATTTGTATAGAAACTTAAAAAAAAAATATCTCGTGAACCGTGAATTTCCGAAAGCTGAAAATTCAGATAACGCTTAATAATTAAGAGTACTATTCATAAAAAAAATATGAACTTCTAAATCGTGGGTCCATAATGGAAAGTCTATCCCGTCCAGATGCTGACCCTCAATTGACGTTATTAAGACGCCCACGTTGCGACGAATACGGTACGTCCAGGTGCTGACCTAAAATTGACGTTATTAAGACGTCCACTTTGCGATAAATACGGCACGTCCAGATGCTGACCTAAAATGGACGTTATTAAGACGTCCACTTTGCGACGAATACGGTACGTCCAGATGCTGACCTAAAATGGACGTTATTAAGACGTCCACTTTGCGATGAATACGGCACGTCCAGATGCTGACCTAAAATGGACGTTATTAAGACGTCCACTTTGCGACGAATACGGTACGTCCAGATGCTGACCTAAAATGGACGTTATTAAGACGTCCACTTTGCGACGAATACGGTACGTCCAGATGCTGACCTAAAATGGACGTTATTAAGACGTCCACTTTGCGATGAATACGGTACGTCCAGATGCTGACCCAAAATGGACGTTATTAAGACGTCAACTTTGCGACGAATACGGTACGTCCAGATGCTGACCTAAAATTGACGTTATTAAGACGTCCACTTTGCGGTGAATATGGTACGTCCAGATGATGACCCTTAATTGACGTTAGTACGACGTCCACTTTTTAACCTGACCTTAAATTGACGTCACTATAACGTACGTTTTCAGCGAATAAATGACAGACCTTAATATGACATAAAAATGACGTCGCTTGTGCGTCGCTGACGTCAGTTTGCTACCTGGGCTGGTGTATCCTCACCTTTGTCGAAAAAAGTAACGAAATTGGACAAGCGTTTTTGGTGAATAAATTACATTAATTTTAAACATAAAAGAACCGACTTCACTTAGCCTCCACCTTTCCAAAAGCAAATACTCCAGCTGCTGTAGAAAATACTCAAATCACTATAGGTGTGCTTATAATAGTTGAAGAGTTCCCTCGATTTCTCCAGGATCCCATCATCAGATCCTGGCCTGGTTACAATGGGACCAACTGTCAATTATACGCTTTCATACAAAAAATAATTTTCCAAATCGCTCCAGCCGTCTTCGAATAATCGGCGAACATACATAAAAACATAAACAAAGATCCCGACGAATAAAGAAACTCCTCCTTCTAAATCTTGAAGTTGGTTGATAATAGAATCACGTAAAAAACATGGACAGTAAATAATAATAATTTTAAACAAAAAAGAACCGACTTCACTTAGCCTCCACCTTTCCAAAAGCAAATGCTCGAGTTGCTGTAAAAAATACTCAAATCACTATATCGGTGTGCCTATAATAGTTGAAGAGTTCCCTCGATTTCTCCAGGATCCCATAATCAAATCCTGACCTGGTTATAATGGGACCAACTGTGAATATACTCTTTCAAACAAAAAAACAATTTTCCACATTGGTCCAGCTGTCTTTGAATAATTGGTGAACATACATAAAAAAAAGCGAAAACAAAGATCCCGACGAATTGATAAGCTCCTCCTTCGAAATCTTGAAGTCGATTGAAATAAAAAAAATACAACCTCAACATATCCGATTCGACTCGGTCTACCCTACCCGATTGCATTAAGCTGTAGTTTCTCAGTTGTCTCCAAGAGCATATAATTTATACCTTTCTGAAGATTAACGTAACATTGCCAGGCACCCCGTTGTCGGCAATGCCAGCGCAATGGGCGCCCAGGGAGCCCGACAACGTCAACCATGGCGCCAACTGTCTCGCCATGCAGCGGAATGGACTACTATTTGACAGCAAATGCGACGACGTCCATCCTTACATATGCTACAAGAGACAACAGATGAGCCAAATTAATCTTTGTGACACTATAGATACAGGTTCGTTATTTTAGACTAGAGTTCAATTCATCCATGGTTACATGTAATTTGCGCCGGAAAAATATGCCAACGCCATCTCTCTCGCTTTCAATGAACTCCTAAGAGTTCGGATGTGTTCTACCTTAGATGATTGGCTAAAATGCGCTTTAGCATTTACAAAGATCGCATATACATGGAAAAATTCGACCGGTGCTGCTGTGACTCGGGTGGCCAAGTGGTTAAGGCGTCTGCCGCGAATGCAGCAGACGCCTTCGTTCCCAGCCCTGGGCACCGGAGGCCTAGGTCACTTTTTCCTTTGTATATGACATCTATATAAGTTTATGATATTTTTTGATATTTATCCTGGCTCTTCACTTGTAAAATCTGTGTTGCGTCAGCTACTTCTTTAATATTTGACGAAATTAGACACTTGCTAATAAAGTTGAAACCATCTTAAATAGACGCCTTTCCCTTCCAACAATATGATCACGATTACATCTAAAGTCGATTAGTCAAGGGTTCACGACCGGAATTCGAATAAGGAATCATTCGGATGTGGAAACCAGATGGGTTCGACGGATAGTTTGTAGTTCTCTCACAGTCCATAGTGGGATGGAGTCAGCATTGGATTGTGGTGTTTGACTGGTGGAAGTCTATCTTTCGTTAGTCCCTCATACCCACCTGGATTTCCTTAACTAGGTTTGCGTACAGCTGGAAGATGAAAAGGCTTCTTCTCATTGGATCAAAATATTTGGTATGTTTCCATGCTGCTCCTTAAGGAAGATGAAATATTGAAAGTAATGCTACCAATTCATTGATTTTGCAACATTACATTACATATCGGGCGACGTCATGTGATGTTTGATTTTACCATGAGAGTTTAAATTTGTTCAGTGACGATTCATAAGAGTTTATCAGCTAATCAATTTAAGAAACTCTTGTCATTTATTTTGCAGAATACGTATTCGACAGACAAACCCACAGCTGCCACAAGATTCACCCACAATCAGTATCATGGCAGGAGGCGTATGCCACGTGTCACCGCGAGGGTGCCTACCTGGCCATCATGAACAACGAACACGAAGCCAAGACCCTTGCTAGTCGGACCAAGAGATGGGCTCATATTGGAATCAGTTACTGGAGGAAGGACTTGTGGATGACTATTTACGGTAAGAGTGTAAAATGGGTGACCGCTTGAGCGGCAGCGATGGCGCCGGCGGTCGGTGGTGCGTCAATAGTAAACAAATGCTAACGTATTGGAGTGGCCTGCTGGAGTGGCCGCTATACTAAGTCACAGAGTGGACACGCACTACTAAACTTGTTTGAGCGCTGATGTAATGTGTGCACTTGTCAGTACCTATAGTAAAAACTCTAAGACGTACGTGAGTACCTACTAGTTTCCTACCAATCGGCTGCCGCGGGGTGAGGTAATTCCTATCGGGGCGGGGCGTAGCGAGGCCATTATGTATTAAATACTAATATTTATAGAATACCGGTAATAAGCAAACGCATACGACCGAACATCAACAATCGTAATAGGTAAAGAAATGCCTGCTGCCTATAAACCTCAACTCCAGAATATGGTGTTCGGTGATTTGACTCTGCCAAATTAACTTAATTTTAGTTTTTTAATGATTTTGTGTAGTTCCATTTCATACGGTAAATACAAAATCCCACCTCACCCCGTAGTTGGGTGACTATGGGGTGACGTGGGATATCCTACTAATGTGAGTTGGGACAATTGTTACATCGACACTTTTGTATAAGTAATGAAAATTACAATAGGTTAATTTGTAAAAATAATATATTCTTTTCGTATAGCCTATAAAAACCACCTCACCCCTCAGTCATCCCTACTCTCCCCACTCATGAACCATAACTGCCCTCGCCAATTTACCGCAGTGTCATCTCCTGGACGCAAGTTGAGTTTATTTGGTAGCGTCAAATCACGGATCAACTTGTTTTAGTGCTTTAGTTTTTTGTTTGGTTTCCAATAATTCCAACATGACCGTGTGGCGCTAGTAGCGCGATTGTTGACGTTCGGTCCATTCTACCATCCATAGTTCGGTCGTAGGTAAAGCCTGACCAGAAATATATGATCATTTTCAAGAGGGCGCTATTTTTCTCATTTATATGACAACAGTACAGATAGTCATAAAGCGAACTATTCTCTACTAGCTTTTGCCCGCGGCTTCGCTCGCGTTAAATTCTCCATACAAACTTCCACCCCCCATTTTAGAGAAGTGGGGGGTTAGGAACAGACAAAAAGTAGCCTATGTCACTCTCCATCCCTTCAACTATCTCCACTTAAAAAATCACGTCAATTCGTCGCCCCGTTTTGCCGTGAAAGACGGACAAGACGGACAAACAAACAAACAAACAAGCACACACATACACTTTCCCATTTATAATATTAGTATGGATGGTATGGTGACATCTTGTTTACCTGTCAGCTCTGATGTTCATTTGAAAATGTTTCACAGCGAAATACGCGTAGTTGCATTTCCCGAGCGTTTTTTTTACAGCAGTTACACGACACTATTTACAATGTTTCGCTCTTGACTGTGAATAATTTTGGGATTTTTTATCGTTTTTTATTTAATATTCAACACTTTACTATTATTCAAAGAAATCGCCACAATAACACTGAAAACAGCATATCATCCTGGGCCTCAATTCGACATGCCAAACTGCGAGACGTGGCTCTCACACTTGTCTCGCTAGGTGATAGAGTGAAATCCATCTGTCCACACGTGTCCACACCTAACTGTCAATCTGTCAGTAGGTCTCGCTAGAGCATTTTGTCTATGGCTATGGCCATCATTTTAGATGTCACTCTTGAGTGATTCCACCCCAAATTTCAACTGTCACAAAAGTGTGATCTCATAGTTGTCTCGCTACCTACTGTCAGTTATGCCATGTCGAATAGAGGCCCTGTCATTAAAATTATTGCCAGTGTAAGAAATTAGTTCCAAAGAAATTCCGCAACATGGCGAAAGAGTTGTAGTGATTTTTACTACAACTTATGTGACAAAAAATTCTTAGGGATGTCATCTCCTGTTAGTCAATGATTAAAATGGTCCTTGTTTGATGAACAGGTCAGACGTTGTCGGAGGCCGGCTTCGAATCTTGGGCCTCAGGCGAGCCGAACGACGTGAACGAGGAGCGGTGCGGCTGCCTCTCCGAAAACGGCTTCTTAGTGGACGTCGACTGCGAATACCATCACCTTCCGTTTATTTGTGAAAAGTCTGTTTCGCAATAGAATTTTAAATTATACTTAATTATGTTTATCTACACTCATATTGTAAGTCCTCTAAAATGTGTTCAAAAACGATAGGTAAAGGCCAGCATGACAATAACCGATTTTATTATGATAAGCTTTTTATCTGTAGCAGTAACGTAATTTTAACATTACATGCTCAAATATTGTTAAGTTATGAGTTTCAAATTTGGAACATCGATTTTGGTAACATAATGAAAATCCAGCCCTCCTCCCCGACCGCGGTTGCCCTCCTCTCCGACCGCCGGCACAATCCAGTTGGCCATGGCGGTTTAATGGCGGTCATTTGCCGATTGCCGAACAGTTATTTAGGACTTTCAATATGTGTGTAGATAAAGCAGTGTATGCAACTGTACGTAATTAGGTCTTAAAACACTCGCGTGATCTTAACACACACGTAACAGTTGCATAAACTACTATTTCTAAGAAATAACACTATTATAATCGTAGCTAATATTACCCTATTAACTCTATGGAAAGCTCCAATTTATTTTATCTACACTCATATTGTAAGTCCTCTAAAATGCGTTCAAAAACCGTAGGCAATGACCAGCATTACAACAAACGATTTCACTATGATAAGTTTCTTATCTGTGGCAGTACCGCAATTTTAACGTTTCATGCTCAATTATTGATGTGCTCTGAGTTTTGATAACATAATGTACACCTGCACGCGCCCGCGGCCGGCGACACCCGCCCGCGCTACCGCCGGCACAATCGAGTAGGCCACGCCCGACACAATCGAGATGGCCACGGCGGTACTGAGGCGGCCATTCTATGGTTTACGAATACGGCATTTATAATAAATAATATGAGTGTAGATAAAGCAGTGTATGCAACTGTACGTAATTAGGCCTTAAAACACTCGTGTGATCTTATTATGAAATTCGCCTGCGGCTCATTTCATAAAACCACACTCATGTTTTAAGGACCCTTATTACGTAACAGTTACATAAACTACTATTAATTCATGTACAACAAATCTACAACTAGATTCCTTCCTGGAAGCGGTGGTAGCGTGGCGGTAAGCCGTCTGACTTTAAATCCGAAAGTCTCAGGTTCAAACCACTGAGTTCTTCGAAATTTATTTACGAAATATCATTTGATATTTACCAGTCGCTTTTCGGTGAAGCAAAACATCGTGAGGAAACCGGACCTAATCCTAATAGTTTCCTCTCTGGGTTGTAAGGTCAGATGGCAGTCGATTTCATAAAAACTAGTACCTACGCCAATTCATAGGTTGCCAAGCGGACCCCAGACTCAATAGAGCCGTGGTAAAAAGCCGGGACAAACTCTAGGGGGACGATGATGATTTGTTTGATTTAACTATTAACTAGTAAAGAAATAAAAAAATATAGAACATGGTCTATGGAAGTGAAGTAAGAGTCGTTGGGTTGGGTTTACCACACCACCACAGGAAAAATAAAAACTATAAAAAAATAAACTCGAAGCCAACTTAATGCTTTCAAAATTATCTCTTTAAAGTCCATCCTGCCAGAGATGCCAGATAACGTGAAAAAACAAGTCAAAATTTATACCAAATTACTTTCCCCACATGTGGATAAAATTAGTTTTTCCCCACTGTTTTCAAGGGATAAAGAGCGCGTTTCCAAGGTGGAGTGGTGAAAAAATATTTGTTGTAAGGGTGCCTCCCGCATACGCAAAATGGAGGGTGAATTTTTTTTAACTTTAACCCCGTGTAGGTTGTCGTTGGATAGTCTTAAAAAAATGGGGATCTTATTAAAAAGTTTTGGATAAAATCAATATCGTCATAAATAATAGCTCCGAAATTAAAAAAAAAATGTCCCATCCCCCTCTAACTTTGAAGCGCGGTTCCAAAAAATATGGAAAAATTCATGAAAGTGAGACCTAATAAGTACTTTCAATGACAACTACATTGAATAAAATCGGGTTAGTAGTTTTGGAGTTAACGCAAAACGTTGCTATTTCATAGCAAAAGAACGTAAGTGCCGCAAAATATCCTCTTTCCCAAAAGGACATTTTGAGTGGGTGTATTGTGACGGGCCGGCAACTACTGAGCCTGGCTCGACATGCTCTTGGCCGGGTTTTGATATTTTGCGGCACTTACGTCCTTTTATTATCAAATGACAACTTTTTGCGTTAATTAAAAAACGGCTTAACCGATTTTATTCAATATAGTTTTCATTGAAAGTACTTATTAGGCTTTTATAAAATTTTACAAATTTATTGGACTAACGGTTCAAAAGTGAAAGAATTTTTTCTGCTTTTTTAAACTTTCGTTGATATTATTTACGAAACAATTAGTTTTACCCAAAACTAATTTTTAAAGCCCCTATTCTTTTTGTAAAACCCATCCAACTACACCCGACCGAGAATACTCGAGAATGCTACCCGTTTTGTATGGTAAATGTTACCGTTCGGGAATATTTCCCAAAGTAAACGGTAACGTTCCCGAGAACGTTATCGTCTACCCCATCATCACCGATCACGTTAACTATCGTAACGCACATCTCTACCCCACACAATAGGGTTGGAGCGAAAAAACTTTACTTATACAAAAACTACAAAAAATATTTTTTTAGTTTTTATTATATACATCCATGAAAAGAGTTAATTGAAATCTACAAAAATAAATAAATATATAAAAGTCATTTAATTGAAATCTATAATAAAATTGTCTAAAACTACGACTAAAAAGGAGGCAGTTAAAACGCTCAAGTAATGCTCCAAACACTTGTTCTTAATTTTTCACTTCTCATGCTCGTAAAGTGCGACTTTAAGTCGTGCGTGGACGACATAAAATTTTTAAGCTCTAGTGCATAAAGTAAAATTTTATTCTAGGACTAAGATAATGAGGCTCAACAGCCAAACACAGTCAAAATATATTGCACAATTAAATTGAGCAATAAAATTTCGTAGAATACTGAATCTTGTTGTTTTATTTTATTCTTGCTATAATTATTTGAATTCCGTGTTTTCTATAATTAATTTAATGAAATCAGATACAATAGGAGTTGATAATAATTTAAAAATGCCCCGAAATGTCTTTATGACTTCGCAGAGAACAAGTATCTATGTCTAAATTCAGATAATTGGCGGGAACCATATTTATTTTCATTGTAACATTTTTGTTACAACTTGAAATTGTTTTACGATTAATAAATAATTTCCTCGCAATTGAAGTGAAAAGTAGAGTGTATAATTGGTCCATAAAACCCATTTAAGACTCGACTTTATATCAATCCTCGCTCGCAAACTCACTCGGATGGATAAACGCCTCACGTGCGTTTTATGCACTTGTTGTACGATCTACTATTTATTTATTTATTGTGTCTGTTACCCTACATTTTACTGCGATTTTAGGACTACACAAATCTCGATATCGCTGCCCCACTCTTCTCTCCCTAGGCGTCTCCACCGCACCGCTTCGCGCACGGTTCGCGCGACTTGAAGTTATTCGCGTTGCCTTCGCAGCTGTATTTGAACCGGGTGCACGCTCGAGTGTTGTTGTCGTAGTACCAGCGGATGGTGGTTCTTCCGCAGGGACCCTTGATCTTGGGGAGGCGGCAGAGTAGCTCTGAAAATTTTATAAACTGTTATTGTGCCAGGTGATTTTAATTAGGTTTTTAGACTGGCAAACTTTTACCATAGGAGTCAATCCCATAGGGAACCTTTCCAAACTTTTTGACAAATTTTTGCATTCACAGATTTTGGAAAAAGGCAATATAGTAATATAAATAATTTTTAAGAAAAAACTCGTAGATTCCATACAATGAAATAACTTGCTTAACAACGCTGTATTTGTTAAGCAAGTTATTTCATCATCATCGAGAGACACATAGCCAAACGTGAACTATGCGTCGTTGAACAGTTCCGTTCTGATCATCATCAGCAGTTCCACTTCATCAAATATCAATGAATGTTGACTAAAAGAACAGATAAGTTTGTTGAGAACCATAGAAAATAGGAGAGGAAGGATGCTTGGACACCTGCTACGACATGACGAATTTATCAAGAACATTCTAGAAGGGAGAGTTGAAGCAAAGAGGAAACCAGGGAAGCCAGGAAGGGCATACATGGATCAAGTCAAGGAAAAAATAAACGTCGTGTCGTATCAGGATGTCAAGAAGAAGACAAAGGACAGACATACATGGAAATTGCTCCACCGACAAGAGCCCAGATCTTCAATAACTGATGATGATGAAATGTAAATGCTTGATTTGTTGATGAAAAAACTAAAATCACTACTAAATATGTATGCCTGTAAGTTGAGGAGTGCCCTAGATTCCGCATGGATCCCATCATCAGAACTCGAGCTTGACAAAAATTTGACTTGAAAATCTAACTTGTTTAACAATCACAGCGAAGGGGACCAATCGCCAAACGTGAACTCTGCGTTGTTGAAGAGTTCCGTTCTGATCATCATCAGCAGTTCCACCAAATCGAAAGTGGATTCATATTTACTAGTATGAGCCGGTTGTACACAAGTGTTCATGCAGTCCTGTTCGCTCGCGAAGCGGTTGCCATTCCCCCCGCACCCCCCGTAAAGGAAGTCGCGGCATGCTCCGTAGGCCACGTCGAAGAACCATCGCTTGGAGAAGTTGGTGCAGAGTCCTTGTTTCTTTTCAAGCGAGCACACCGCTGTGGAGAAAACATGAAAATTTTTAGCAAATTTGACACTACACTTACAGCTTTTTATAAACTGTCGTGAGTAATTTTGCGCTTAAAATTTTGCTACTTCATGCAAACTCCATAGGTCTATCTATATAATCATCTGCGTTAAAAATATTAACTACTAACCAGGATCTGTAGGGATAGGGACTTGTGCTGTGGTATTATCATCAGACCCTGATGTAACCGTTGAACTTGCAGTTTCCACTTCAGTCACATCATTCGTGTTAATAGTCATAATGTCATCCTCAGAGGTTAAATTTCCATCGGAATCTTTCTCTTGCTGTAAGATGGTCTTCTCGCAAACGAAGGGATTCTTATGATCACAATCATCGTCGTCCAATTCACCATCCTCGGCATACATGGCACCGCAGTACTGATGTCCTCCAGAATTGTTCGGCTCGCCATCTCGCCAATGCACGTATCCAGTTTCATATAAAGGTTTACCTGTTGAAAATAAGTAACAATTTTTTAATTATGCCTTGTTTATCTGAAACAACCCATTACACATATTGAATACTATGGTTGACTGGTAGAGAATGCCATTTGGCATTAAGTCCGCCATTTGTACATTATTACTTGTTGTGCAATAAAGTTAAAATAAATAAATAAGTACTGTCTACCCCTTGTTAGAGTTACGTACCAAACTTGGTTTACGTAACTTTTACGGGATCACTCTCATCTTCTGATTGTTATTCGTGTTATATTTAATGTTAGATATATTTAGGCCTCAATTTTTTGATGTTCTGTAATTTCTGCTTATCTGAATAAATAAATATTTAGAGACGAGGATCTTATTCAGATCGATCTAGCGCAAAAGCAAAGCTTTTACTATGGCAACTAAGCGACGAACATACACCATACTTATACCAGTTATAGGTACACGGTTTGTAGTTTTAAATACAATAGTAAATAGAAGCTCAAAACGACCTCAAAACCCAGAAGACTTCAGTAACTTCCAACAATTCTTACGTTACAAAATAGTTCCTTAATTTAGTATGTAATCTTACCTTGAACAGTGATCCATGAGTCTTCCATCTTTCTGAATCCCAAGAAAAGCCGAACGTATTCTATTTGGGCCTCACGGTAGCTTCCCAGGGTTAGTATCCTGAAGATATTGGCCTGTTTTTCGCTACGAAGGACTGAGAGCTGTCCTCCTTCTTGGACACAGGTGGAATTGGCTTTCTGCCACGTCGCTGTGTCGTGGAACTTGTAGCAGGCGTTGGTGTTTGCGTAGTATTCGTAGCCTGTAAATATGTCAGTCCCTTAAACTTTTGTTTCGGCCCCAGCCTTAGAGAATTTTCACACTTCCCGATCCGATATAGGATGTCGGATGACCGATGGAAAAAAGAAACTGCTAGAGAATACCCTATGGCAATGTGTCCGTCTTTTTGCGTTAGTGCTTTGTTTTGAGCAATGGCCATTTGGTATTTAAGAAAAAAATATAGAATTCACAAATTTTAAATTTGTCTTCCTCGTGGTGGAGGGTCGTCCGGCGAAGTCTACGTGGCAAACAAATGTAAACACACAATCTCTGTGTAAGTGTAAGGCCTGAGTGGACGCTCGAAGCGGAGCATTCGGCGGGGCGTGCAGCAGCATGGCGGGCGAGCGTGTATTCGCTTTGTGCAGCGACGACTCAGGACACCAGTATGAGTTTCATTTGTTTAACATGCACGCCGCACGCCCCGACCCACTGCACGCCCAACTCGAGCGTCCACTCAGGCCTTATACTCTTGGAAACGAAATGCAACGGTGGACGAGCCAACGCTGGACAACACTTCGATTAAGGATGATTCCGCATACTATACGACACGTCTACACTTGATTTTGTGTTGAAAACATCACGTGACCTCAGAGCATCACGTGACGCTTTCTATGCAAGATGCAGTATCGGAAGTGTCGTGTATGACGCGAAATGTTTGACAACGTTTGAAATTTTAACTATAAATCTTTCGTGGGACTTTGACATATTAAAAATATTTATAACGGGCTACTCACGTAATTTAAGTCTATTTTTGCTCTGCATGTTTCGATCAATTTACGACGATCATTATCACGAGCGGCCTTCCGCGACGGCATCATCATGGAATCATCGTAAATTGATCGAAACATGTCGAGCAAAAATAGACTTATATTATCGTTTAATATGTTCACAGCAATGTAAGATTTACCGGACCTTGTGCCTTTCGCTCTGTTTTTTAGGGTTCCGTACTTCGAAAGGAAAAAACGGAACCCTCATAGGATCACTTTGTTGTCCGTCTGTATGTATCTCTCAAGACCATTCTGTCTGTATGTGTCTGTCAAGACCATTTTTCTCAGGAACGCGTGGAGGTATCAAGCTGAAATTTATATCAAATACTCAGGTCTATTGTCCCTTGGAGCTGTGAAACAATCAAACTTCTAAGCCAACGCAATCGAAAGATACAGCCGTTTATGCCGCAACTTAGAATCTTGAAATTTGGTACGAAGCAACGTCTTATAGCACAGATAAAGGAAAAATTGCGAAAACCGTAAATTTTTTGTTAAATCATATAAAAAAAATATTTTTAATCATTTAAAAGTTACTACCCCTATATACGTACAGGTTTGTACGAAACCCTCGGTGCGCGAGTCCGACTCGCACTTGGCCGGTTTTTTTATACGGAATGCGTACCTGTGTCTGTGCCGCAATTAGGTTGAACCGGGGCATCGGATACGTTACGTCTTGAGCTGGCTGTCGTAACATCTAAAACAAGAAAGTAATAGTAATACATCAGTCTCATAACTATGTCTCACTGCTGGGCACAGGCCTCCTGTCATGATTGAAAGCATCATCAGACTCATCATCACTTATGTATGTCACGCTGGAAGTGTTAATTAAATTATGTACCATTGCCAGCACAGTTCACTGACCATTGGTAATCTCTATTGCAACGGCACAAAGCCGATGGTCGGTTAAAAGTGTTGTTGTTTGTAACACTACCCGAACACAGACGGGACCAGGCTGAAAATCAGCGCTGGATAATACCAATCCAGCACAGTCTGAGACTGGTACCCATTGCCTACACTACAAATGTGAATTATGATTGTCTGTTTTGTTTGTTTTTTAATTTTCTTTTTATTATTAATTATGAATAGAAACAGTGTGCTAGTGAATAAGGTCGTGGCGATAAACATTCTTTCTTTCCTTCTTTCTTTCCTTCTTTCTCTCCTTCTTTCTTTCCTCCTTTCTTTCCTACTTTCTTTCCTTCCTTCTTTCCTTACCCTTCTAACCTTCTACCCTTCTTTCCTTTTTTCCTTCCTTCTTTCTTTCTTTCTTTATTTATTTATTTCTTTCTTTCTTTTTTTCATTCTTTTTATCAGGCTATAGTCCCCACGCGCTTACTTAACTAGATTTAGGCGACAATGTGTAAGCCGTGGAACAATGGAGAGGGTGCCTATGTCCGAAGACATGGGCTAAAGACTGCTATAGATAAATATATATACGTTTTTTAAATAGTTGATCCATTAAAAAATATATATCCATCCATAGTTTATTATATACATCCATATTTGCGGCATTTGCCGTAGAGACTTTGGGACCCTGGGGACCGGAAGCCCTAAAGAAAGAGGACAGAACACAATTTTTTTTAAAGCAATTTCAAGAACGTGGTCTCCTTTAGTTTTTTTTTATTGCCAACCAACCTTGTTGACATTTAGCTAAAATAACATGTTGTAAAAGAGTTAAGGGTTAATAAAAAAAAACTTTGATGTTACATGTCAGTCATTTTGACTTTAATAAAGGCGTGCAACGTTACACATACATAAAATGTTTTGCAAGTTCATTGTTAGTAACCATCAGGCGGGCATCAGGTATGCTTGTTTGCCACCGTCGTGGTATAATTTTTTTTTGTCTGCGGGACCGGTATGTATGTTGGTTAGGTAATGGTCGTTTTCCACATGAATCTTCCATGGTAATAGATATTTAAAAAAATTAAAATTCTGAGTAATTTGATGTTACATGTCAGTCATTTTGACTTTAATAAAGGCGTGCAACGTTACACATACCGATGCAATAAACATATTATCTCTCTACCACTTACTTTTTTTAAAATTTAAGTTTTAACGAGTTGGCCCTGAAGATTTTTCAAAAACAACAAAAAAAAATACACGTGGGCCCAAGATTTTTTTAGAGGGCGTGGTAAGACAGATAACGACCCCACTTATCTGCCATTTTAATTTGGCAAACGATGGACCAAACACCCTTTATATGCTCACCCGCTCCACCGGTGACCTTAGAGCTTGCTCGTTCCTCGCTCAGCGTATTGGAATTCAGCGAGGTAACGTAGCCAGCCGTATGGGCACCCTACCAGGTGGCAGCGGGATAGGAGATATTTGCAATTTTGCTTTAGAGCCTATAGTTAAAGTTAGGTAGGTTTTTTTAATTTTTATTTATTTATTTAATTAGTTGAATTTGGAATTGTATAAGGATTATTTTGTTACTCAATAAATATTTCTTACACGAACGACCAAAAATAAACCCATATTATAATATTTACTGGCTTCATTTACTTATAAAAACAAAATACCAGACACGCAAAAACACTCTTATAAATTTACGACGAAAAACAGGAAAATATTATGTTACGTTATAAGCACTAGGTACTTATTTTAACCGGAGAGCTAACCTGCGGTTTTTGTCTCTACAATTACATATATACCTACAAAATTTTGTTTGCTCTAATTATAAATATCCCTGATTTCCTTAAATGAGGTAATTTCGTACCGGCGGATCTAAAGTTATTCTCAAAGGATGCAACATCACTACATAATATAAAACGGCTTATAATTTTCCGGGTATCTAAAACATGAATCGGCAACTTTTCTAAGGCATATAATAATATAAATTGGCCGTGAATTAATATTTTAGCGACAATATTTTTTTATAAGCCTCAAACATGTGGCATCATATTATTGAAAAACGGCAGCAATATATAGCAGACCAAAAACTTAACCGGGAACTTAAAATAATAGGTTGGCAACAAAAATATGAACTTGGCATCTATTAATCCAAAGCAGGCTTGGTTTAAATATTTGTTGCCAGCTATTTGTTTCTACCTAATTAACCATTTTTTGGGTATCAATTGCTGGTATCATTATAATTACGGGAGCACTAAAATTTCAGGAAACTGGAATATTCTTAAGGTTCCGTACCAAAATGGTTTAAAAGGAAGCATGTACTACTCTGTCTTGTCACAATGTCTATTTGTTCCGAAACTGCTAGATCGATTGAGTTGAAATTTTGTAGGTTGTATGTCCCCTGGTGCTTTAAGGGGGTAATTAAGAAAATTAAATAAAATGTTTTGCAAGTTCATTGTTAGTAACCATCAGGCGGGCATCAGGTATGCTTGTTTGCCACCGTCGTGGTATAATTTTTTTTGTCTGCGGGACCGGTATGTATGTTGGTTAGGTAATGGTCGTTTTCCACATGAATCTTCCATGGCAATAAATATTTAAAAAAATTAAAATTCTGAGTAATTTGTATTTTTAAATAAGCCTAGGAAGATTTAGGTGCGAAAACGAGCAAAGGAACAAGGAGCTTAACTTTGATAAAAAGTTAAAGTTCAGTGCATTTGTCATAAAAAAATTGCTAACAAAAATATACAAAAAAAAAAAATTTTGATCTGTATGGAACCCATAGTATGTAATTTGCCCTCTCTTTATTAAGTATTTTGAATGTATACATTGAGCACTTGAGCTTTAGGTAATACCTACTTCCAAAAGGTAGGCACATGAAATAGAAATAGAAATAATTTATTTGCTTAAACATGGTAAAATACATAAGTATAGATGTCATGATTGATGTCATTTTGTATCACATGTTTAGCCAACATATGGCAAAATGACTACTATCTAGGTATCTATACTAATATTATAAATGGGAAAGTGTGTGTGTTTGTTTGTTTGTCCGTCTTTCACGGCAAAACGGGGCGACGAATTGACGTGATTTTTTAAGTGGAGATAGTTGAAGGGATGGAGAGTGACATAGGCTACTTTTTGTCTCTTTCTAACCCCCCACTTCCCTAAAATGGGGGGTGGAAGTTTGTATGGAGCATTATGGGGGGCAAAGGGGAACCGTGTTAATCCGAATTTAACGCGAGCAAAGCCGCGGGCAAAAGCTAGTAATCAAATAATTTCATTGAATATTTTAACCATTTATTTTTTAGTAGAAACGCTACGACATTACATTATACAACTTGTTTTATTTAAATGTCAATTAACAACAGGTATTGATTATTATAAACTGCAATATGTTTTTTCTTTTCCTGTAAAACTTAAGAAGCTGTGTAGAAGTAAGGTAGGCGACTATACCTCTTTATTTTCACATTAGGAAATTAACGATCCATTTCGCCTAAGTATTTTTTTTTCAGCCCTATGAGGGAAACTAGGACAATCGATAGGTAGATGTTTAGGTAATTCCTACACAAAACGCACCCTTCATATTTTCTATTCACTAGGTAGGTAGGTATTTAGGTAATACCTACACAAAAGGCACCATTCATTATGCTCTATTAACTAGGTTGGTATTTTGGTAATACTATACAAAATGCACCTTTAATTTTTTCTAAATCATATGTGACATATGAATTTTGGTTCTAGATATCTGACTATCGATACTTACCTACCAATATTCATAGACCCTAGTAACTTTTTAAGAATCCATTTTATCTTATAATTACGGCTCGTGTAAAGTTGCCCGTTTTACTAATATTGAATATGTAATTCACTTTAATTGCTTCCTAAATGTTTTAAAAGTACCTAATTTTTAATTTAATAGGTAATCGTTTTCGATTAAAAAAAGGCTTCTTAAAATGCTTCCCAGTTATAAATTCAGTTTTCAATATAATTATTTGATACCTACCTATAGTTAAACAATGGCTATTAAAACATTAAAAAGCAGCCCATATTGAGATAATGTATGGCCCCAAATTAGTCGCTAACCTATTAATTTTGGTACCCATTTTTAGGGTTCCGTAGTCAACTAGGAACCCTTATAGTTTCGCCATGTCTGCCCGTCCGTCCGTCCGTCCGTCCGCGGATAATCTCAGTGACCGTTAGCACTAGAAAGCTGAAATTTGGTACTAATATGTATATCAATCACGCCGACAAAGTGGTAAAATAAAAAGTGGAATTTTTTTTTTATTAGGGTACCTCCCCTATACGTAAAGTGGGGAGTGATTTTTTTTTCATTTCAACCCTAACGTGTGATATATTGTTGGATAGGTATTTAAAAATGAATAGGGGTTTACTAAAATCATTTTTCGATAATGTAAATATTTTCGGAAATAATCGCTCCAGAAGTAAAAAAATATGCGTCCCCCCCCCTCTAACTTTTGAACCATAAGTTTTAAAAATATGAAAAAAATCTCAAAAGTAGAACTTTATAAAAACTTTCTAGGAAAATTATTTTGAACTTGATAGGATGAATAGTTTTTGAAAAAAAATTACAAAATAATTTCTGAATTAAGTTTGTAATTTAACCGTATAAGCAGGTGTTTATTGTACCTGTGATTTCTACAAAATTACAATGAAATGACGTGCTTTCAAATAAAGTAAAAACGGTGAAAATCGGTTCACGCAATAAAGAATTATTCCATAAAAATCATCTCCCATACTTTAAGCTCGCGCGCAATAGTTTACTTAATTTGCCGATAGATGTCGCTGTACGTGGAACTTTCATATCATATCCTACATGGCGGTGTTATTAACTCTTAAGTGGGGACACTTACTGTGACGGACGGAAAACTACGGAACCCTACACTGAGCGTGGCCCGACACGCTCTTGGCCGGTTTTTATTTTTTAAAGCTACCCAAATTCAATTATTTAGTAGCCTGGTTAAATACATGCCTTATAAAACAAAGCGACTTTATTTTTGCATATATCTGCAATCTTTTGATGCTGCTGCCACTGACAAGGCCACGCAAGGGGGCTTGCAGCACCGCATTATCGTGTAGCCCTATATCCCTCCCCTGCTTCGAGGAACAAAATAAATCCAGGAGACTTATCGTACTAGAAACAGGATTTTTTTTTCAAAAAAAAAAAATTAAAATACGCCACCACTTTTTTTGCATTGCAGCATCAGCATTTCGTGTTCCCCCATTACAGACGCGTCTAATTATATATATCTCATCTAGGAGACTTATCGAACTAGGTTCAGTGTCATGGGCTCCCCTACTACTACGAGATAGATCAAAATAATGTACTACAGTCTTGTACACCTTTAAAAGGTCTACAAAAAAGTCGCGTGCGAACATTGATTTATTATGTATTCTACTAGATGTGACATCTAGAACAAATTTTGTGCGCCATGTTTGGCGGTTGACAGCTATGACAGAATCAAAGAGTAGTATAGACTTGTAGTGATTTGCACTACAAATTTTGGGACAAAGAATTTCTTAGGGATGTCATCTCCTGTTAAGACCCATTTACACATTGGTTAGTGTTAAGTGCGAGTTCATACATTTTCTACTTGTGTTTAGTAGCAAATGTATGAACTCGCACTTAACACTAATCAATGTGTAAATGGGCCTTGACTCAATGCGTGCGAAGCCGGGGCGAATCGCTAGTAGGGTATATTATTCGAAAATATTCATAGATGGCGCCAGCATGTGCGTATCAGTCAGTCCTACCAATATAGTGTCAAATTCTTGTTTTTTCCCGGATTTTTTTGACCTGGATGCCAAAGGAAAGGTATAGACGGAGAGCTAGCAACGTCAGATATGACACAATAATGAGAACGACGAAACCCCTCTCGTTAGTTTGCTATACTCTGCTTATTTCTAGATCTGAACATCTGGCAGCAGGTAAAGTGGTGGAGTTCAAAAGATAAAAAGATAAAAGATATTTATTCTTCAATTTAGGCACATTACAATGCACTTATGAACGTCAGAGAGAAAAAGAAAAACTACCACCGGTTCTAACCCTACACCTCTGACCCGAGAAGTATTATTTATGACCGGCAAGAAACTCGGCGGGACTTATTTTTTCAAAACAGTAATACAGTAATATTATATCTTAAAGATACACAATAATGCGTAGTTCTATCAAATAAATAAATAATAAATAAATATTATGGGACGATCTTACACAAACCGACCTAGTCCCACAGTAAGCTCAATAATGCTTGTGTTGTGGGTAGGCGACGATATATATAATAGATAGATATAGATAAATACTTAAATAGATATAAAACATCCATAACTCAGGTACAAATATCTGTGAAAAACACACAAATAAATGCCCATACCAGGATTCGAACTCAGGACCTCCTGCTTCGTAGGAAGGGTCACTACTGGGCTAGGAGGCCGTTTAAAGGTAAAGAATATGAACTCCATAGTTTCAGTCACACCGGTAGGCTCTGACGATGTTTCATCATATTCTTGAACTGTTGTGGCAGTTGCTCCCATCATTGGTACTTTGTCTGTTGTAGAATATGTTTCGTAGTGGCTTGGCTGCTTCTCACAAATGAAGGAACTCGTATGGAGACAATCATCATCGTCCAGTTCACCGTCATAATACATGGCGCCGCATCTTTGGTAACCGCCATAGTTATTAGGCTCTCCATCCCGCCAGTTCGCATATCCCGTCTCGTTTAAAATTTGACCTGTTTGGTAAAATTTTATTTTATTTTCTTACTAGCATACCTTAATTAATTATTTCGAAAAATCGTAGAAAATTAGGCGTTAAGACGAGTCCCGACTATTTCTTTTTCTAGCAGATTTCGGCTTTCTCGAATACGGAATTGGAATTTGACCTTTGATTATAGCCTGGCCTCTGATTTGAACTTATCTTTTGTACAAGGGAAACAGATTAGAGGTTAGGTCCCCTTTTACACTAAAACTTTTAAATTATAATGTCAATTGCTTCTCGTTCTTTCGTCCACGACAGCTCCAAGAAATTGTATAGTTCCTTGAGTATTTTACTCATCATAAGGCCTCTTACATCTTGGCAGATGATTTGAGCATCGTCTCTTTTGACGAACAGGCCAATGCGGGAACGACATTTGCGTTTGCGTTGTTTGAGTATTTTACTATTTTATAACAATTTAAAATCGAGCTCTCTACATGTTTCTAAGCAGAATAGTTTTAGTATTATTTTATTTCATCATTTATAGCTACAAAGTTACAAACAGAATTCTTACCTTTAACAGTGCGCCAAGAACCATCCTCCCAATTACTGAAACCCAAAAAAACTCTAATGTTCTTTAAATAGTCACCGTAGCCTTGTCTGGACGTTAGTTCCGTTAAGATTCCAGACTCAAGTCTGCTATTAATGACGGCTAGGAGACCTCCTTCCATGACGCAAGTGGTGTAGGCAGAGATCCATGACTTTGTAGCCTTGTGGAACTTATAGCACGAATTTGTATCTCCGTAGTATTTGTACTCTGTAAATAAGTTATTTATTATCTATATAATCCCTATGGGAGGAAAGTTACTGTTTACTTCTCGGCTTTATATCTTACAGCGCTCTCCGCATCCAATACAACAATGCTTTCAGGGTGCTGATGGGGTTGAGGAGATATTGCAGTGCATCAGGGATGTTTGCGGAGGCTCGAGCGGATTGTTTTTACACAATAATTCGTAAACGAGTCGCATCTCTGATGCACAGGGTGTGGGACAGCCCCAACAGCTTCCTGAAAGCCATTGCTGAAAGATGGGACAACCCTATATTATTTTTCTGGGTGAAAATGCACTCGACATCCAAGTGCATCCCCCCAAAAATTTTATTATAATATGTAGATAGTGTTTAGAATAGTTTTACTAACCAATAGGAAATAATGATGTATGTAATTACTAACAAAAATATGGATCTTTTATAATCCGAAATAAATATTATTCATTCATTCATTATATTAAGTCTGTGTCGACTGTCCAGTGGCACCCTCATTGGGGGGATTGTATTTCCTAATAAACGAATTTCTGTATATCATGAGGGCCTGTTAAGTTGTAGTCCTACTAATTTCGCAACTTTTGGTCTTTGTCACATAGTTTCATGCGTATGTTTTGCTTCATTACCTAAACGGAAAATGGTGGCCACTTTTTTCCGTTTATAGGTGATGAAGCCAAAAGTACGTTATATAAAACTGTATCACATAGATCATAAGTTGCGGAATAAGTAGAACTATAAGTTAACAAGAGGGATTATACAGAAATTGATTCGTTTATTAGGAAATACAATCCCCCTAATGAGGGCGCCACTGGACGGTCGACACCACGGACTAGATAAATACTGGACGCGGTAATGGGCGGGGCGCGCATTACATGGTTTATGATCAGATGCGCATAAACTTGTCGAATCCTCATGCCGCGCGCGGTTCAGTCGTCGTTCGACCACGTGTGACGAATTTAGTGCCAAAAAACATATAATAATGCCGTCTTGTACAATTTTGTCGTGTCGTATACGAAGCAACGAATTAAAGGAGGCCCCTGGAGTAGTTGCTTTCCGCCGGTAAGTATAAAAACCGAGTATTTGACATTTTTTCCAAAAATTGTAGACTTTTATTACGACATTCACCCATTATCCGATGGTACAACAGTATTCATATCAATTGCTCGCTGGCTATTGCCGCCGGTCGCAGGATTACGCGAGTGACGCGCAATGTATTTGGAAATACGAACGTCGCTCGTCAGTCTCGTCACACGATCGGCAGCCACGTTGCTGGGCAACATGGCTGCCGCGCCTGCCGCCACGAGAGTGCGGCCCGTTATTTATTATCGTTAATTTCGAACACATTGTTTAAGGTGTAACTTGTCTGTCCTATAGTAGAAAATAATTTTATTTCTTTCGAAAACAAAATAACGTGATTGACTGGATTAATTGATCCAATGATCAACTTATTTTATAGATACGATAACTGTATAATGGTACTTCTAACCATACAAATATTATTAATGCGAAAGTGTCTCTGTCTGTCTGTTACCTTTTCACACTTAAACTGCTGAACCGATTAAGATGAAATTTGGTATAAGGATAGTTTGAGTCACGATTATTTTTAGTATTTTAGCAGACACATACATTAGATAGATAAGGGTGCATCCACAAACTACGTCAAACAAATTTCAACAATAATGTTTAAAATTACTATTTCTTTATTTTTCCCATTTTAAATAATATATTAAATTCATTAAATCAAAGCAAGAAAAATAATAATACAAAGTGTTTGAATGTCAGACTAGAAGACATAAAGAGTTCCTTTCCTTCAAAAAAGTGTACACTGTACTATGTGTGTCGCAAGAAATAAAACTCCTCCTTCCCCTTATCAGAACTCGTCACACTTTGTTGATCCCTCCGTCCCCCTTAACATCTGACGTAATTAATGGATGAACCCTTATTAGGGTAGATTTTTATCCAGCTATTAATAAAAATCGACATTGTTTTATTAATATGAGGTGTGGCGCGGTATTATGGAGTTAATTATCGATAATCTATATCGATAAAATATATATATCGACAGGCTACCATCTCTCTAATGTAAGCGGTTACGTATTTTCGAGTGTCACACATCAACACAGCGAATGAGAGACTGACATTTCTTTGTGTGTATCACCTCGTGCGTACTTTAATGAGAATGTGTGCATGTAAATGCCGGCTACGCTGGTTTTGGAACAAACTACGACTGATACCGTCTCCATATACTCCGTGGTCGACACAGTCTTAAGACCTAACCTAAGCAAGCAAAAGGTTATAAAATTGAACCACGAGTGGTTCGAAAAGTGGAATCTTAGCGCTTGCGAGAGTTTCAAGGCACGAGAGGCGAACAAACTTTGATGCTAAGCATACAACAAAAACGAAGGAAAAAATTAAGGGATAATAACTATATGATTTCAAGCTCACATGGTCATTCACATTATAAATATTATTTGAAACAGGATATTTACCATGTATATTTGCGTTTACGAACACCCGATATTTCGGCGCAGTTGCATGCACCATCATCACGGAGTAACTAACGTTGCGGCGAGTTTTAGTAGTCTACCCACACACCGTAGCGATCTACCCTCTTTCGAGTTCGCTTTTTTCGTCCATTGTCACTGCTACTACTACTGTCCGCGTTCTCACTTGTAACTCGATCACGATTGCGACACACAACACTTACAGTATCAACTCGCGGGTGCTCGTAAACGCAAATATACATGGTAAATATCCCGTTTCAAATAACATCTAAATATATAAAAGAAGAAACTGACTGACTGACTGACTGACATATCAACGCACAGCCCAAACCACTGGTGCTAGAGATTCCAAATTTGGCACGTAGGTTCCTTATAAGGTCTAGGGAAGCAATAAGAAAGAATTTATCAAAATTCACCCCCTAAGGGGGTAAAATGGGGTTCCAAAGTTTGTATGGCGAATCAAGATTTGTTAGACTATTTTATTCGAAACTTCACAGGAGTATTCCTAACGATAAATGAGTAAACAAGTGTTTCAGGTTTTTTGAAAATTCAACCCCTAATAGGGGCAAATGTGGTCACAAATCGTATCTAATCGTATCCTTTTTGAGTATTTATAGTACGCGGGCGAAGCCGCGGGAAAAGGCTAGTTTATAATAAAGGGATAAGTTCGCCTTTTACACACTTACTGTAGTTTTTAATGGTCATGTACCTGTTCTGTGCAATAAAGTGTTTTACCACTACTACTACTACTACTACTACATGTTTCAGTAGACACCACTTTAAGGAAATTACAAACGGTAAAGTCCATCTTTCATGCTTTGAAGGAATAAAGAGCGCCTTTCCGTGCGGGTGTGGCGAAAAAACACTGTAGTTAGTTCCAGTACATTTTGTCATAACTCACAAGGGGGCATATAAGTATACCGGGTGTTTCCTGTAATAGGGGCAATAAATTAAACCGTAGATTCTACTCCTCAAACTGGACAATATTAGTTCAGCGACTTTTAAAAATAACTTATAATTTGATTTTTATTTCACTTTAAAGTTTATTCGAACACGCAATGTATTGCGAAATTGATTATTTCTGTTGGGTGACAAGAGTGAAGAGCAATGTCAATTAGACGGATTTTAACGTACATTGAAAATACTATTTAGTATGTATGAAAAAGAGACAATATAAAAACTTCATTTTTTTTTTAAATTGTAGAACAAACGTTTCATTGTTTGAGGAGTAGAATCTACGTTTTAATTTATTGCTCTTATTACAGGAAACACCCTGTATACTTCAAAACCCCTATTCATGACGTGACATATCTCTGCGAGATCACTACTTATTTTATTTGACATGTTGTACTAGAATGTGTCAGTGAGTGGTCAGTGATGATCTCACTAGCGACAATAATATTTACTATGGATGGGTTATACATTAACAAACTGAGCAAAATAATACTTCCAGAGTTATTTCATAACCTCGCAACGAATCTGTTATGTTTATCTATTTTGACAATCATTACATCTTTGTTACTCTCATTGTGAGAAAATTACAGTTTGTCTCTTTCTCACGCGGGTGACGGAAGCTCATTGACATGTCCGCATCTCACGCTGGCCGGTGCGCGACTAGTGACAATTGTTTGAATTCACTCATTTTAAGTGTGTCACTTTTGGAGCGTAAATAAACCACCTGTCAGTATTATATATCATAGACTAGCGACTGTCAGATTTCGGTCGAATCAGACCCCTGAACAATGCAAATGATTGAATTGACTGACTTACTTGTGTCTGTACCACATTTAGCTTGAAAAGTGGATAAAGCCGAGCCATGCCGCAAGCTGCCAGCTATCACACCTCCTGAAACGAAACCTTATTTTATCACCCACTAATAACTAGTAGTTCGCCTCGAACTGAGAACTCGCGATTTCCTTGCAAAAGAGTTGACCAATATAACAAGACCCTAATGATGATTGTTTCGAGCCTTCTAGCTCCATAACCCCTTGCGCAATCGTGCTCATAAACGAACTCTCAAATTGTATTGAGGTCTACTACAACCCCAACAAATTTCATGAAGATCAGAAAAACGTTACTAAAGTTATCGCGGTACAATCTCTCAAAATCTAAAAGCCATCGAAATGCTGAGACGTCCCACTAGCCAGGTGTTTGTAAGAGCTTTGCTTACGCTCCGCTCGTTCGATAATAATACTTATCCATGAAATAATAAAGCGTTACAAAACTGCCGTGGATCCGTTTAAGAGCATAATTATTTGGTGACCTATTCTGATATTTCTAAGTACGTCAAATTTAAAAACAATTTATTCTATGCATAACAAAATTGTATCCATGAAGGCCAATGCACGAGTCCAATTTAAAAAAATCGTTTACGTCACACCTGGCCATAATGTGAGTTTTACCGCTCGCTACGCTTACGGTAAAACTCGCATTATGGCCAGGTGGGGACGTAAAATTGTGTACTCACCACGGGCAGTAAAAAAGAAAGCCCTCTATCGCATATTTACAACCCTCGCCTGCGGCTCGGGTCCCAAATACCTGCGATTTCGGGCTTTCTTTTTTTTACAGCCCTAGGTAAGTAATGTACTATTCCAGAACCGTCGAAATCAATTATGACCTTAAACTGATGAATGTTTATTCACCAATTCACCTCAAAAACGCACTCATTATCCCTTGAGAGCGGTGGGGGAAAACGCATTTGGTCCACATGTGAGGAAAATGATTTGGTACAAGTTTTGACTTGTTTTTTCACGTTATTTGGCAGGATGGACTTTAACGAAAATAATGATATTGAATTATATAATTTTGAAAGCATTCATTTGGCTTCGATTTCTTATATTTTTCCTGTGGTGGTGCGGTGAAAAAAATTGTGTTATACTCGGCAGCAAAGTATGTTTAACCTCTCTTGCCTTGAAGCCCTCGTGCGCTGGAGATTCCATATTTGAACCTTTTGGAAACTTTTGCTGGCTTGGGTCTCAATAAAAGCACGAGAGGTTAAAAACTTTCCCCCTTGTATAACAAATAACGATTGTATCACCTTTTATAAGACTTACTGATAAGGGACATCAGTATATAAGGTGTTAAAAAAATAACCAGTAAATAAATAATTTTAAACAAAAAAGAACCGACTTCACTTAGCCTCCATGGACCTATCCAAAAGCAAATGCCCGAGCTACTGTAAAAAATACTCAAGTCACAATAGGTGTGCCTATAATATTTGAAGAGTTCCCTCGATTTCTCCAGGATCCCATCTTCAGATCCTGACCTGATTACAATGGGACCAACTGTGAAGTATACTCTTTCAAACAAAAAAATAATTTACCAAATCGGTCCATGCGTCTTCGAATAATCGGTAGATCTTACATTACAAAAACCGGCCAAGAGCGTGTCGGGCCACGCTCAGTTTAGGGTTCCGTAGTTTTCCGTCCGTCACAGTAAGTGTCCCCACTTAAGAGTTAATAACACCGCCATGTAGGATATGATATGAGAGTTCCACGTACAGCGACATCTATCGGCAAATTAAGTAAACTATTGCGCGCGAGCTTGAAGTATGGAAGATGATTTTTATGGGATAATTCTTTATTGCGTGAACCGATTTTCACCGTTTTTACTTTATTTGAAAGCACGTCATTTCATTTTAATTTTGTAGAAATTACAGGTAAAATAAACACCTGCCTATACGGTTAAATTACAAACTTAGTTCAGAAATTAGTTTGTAATTTGTTTTCAAAAACTATTCATCCTATCAAGTTCAAAATAATTTTCCTAGAAAGTTTTTATAAAGTTCTACTTTTGAGATTTTTTTCATATTTTTAAAACTTATGGTTCAAAAGTTAGAGGGGTGGGGGGACGCATATTTTTTTACTTCTGGAGCGATTAATTCCGAAAATATTTACATTATCGAAAAATGATTTAATAAACCTCTATTCATTTTTAAATACCTATCCAGCAATATATCACACGTTAGGGTTGAAATGAAATAAAAATCACTCCCCACTTTACGTATAGGGGAGGTACCCTAATAAAAAAAAAAATTCCACTTTTTATTTTACCACTTTGTCGGCGTGATTGATACACATATTAGTACCAAATTTCAGCTTTCTAGTGCTAACGGTCACTAAGATTATCCGCGGACGGACGGACGGACGGACGGGCAGACATGGCGAAACTATAAGGGTTCCTAGTTGACTTTGTTTTTGCCCTAAAAAGGGCAAAAACAAAGATCCTGACGAGTTGAGAAAGAATACTTACCAACTGCAAGCAGCAAGAGCACAGGAAACAAATTCTTCCCCATCGCCAAACTGTACCGTTCCTGGTCAACGAGTGTACATAATGCAATGTTTTACCTGTTTAAATACTTAGGTATCATATGAGCTCATTCTTATCGTCCGACTAGC
Organism: Pammene aurita; assembly: GCA_947086415.1. Classification (NCBI taxonomy): domain Eukaryota; kingdom Metazoa; phylum Arthropoda; class Insecta; order Lepidoptera; family Tortricidae; genus Pammene; species Pammene aurita. Next base: position 18,324,397 of record OX352313.1, read on the forward strand.
GAAAAGTATGAGATGTACTTGAACAGGAAAGGTTCCGTGCTCGTAATATAATTCATTTATTCGAATTCTGGGTGAAGAAGTATTATAGGGCGTTTTTAATTGGGGGTTGTCAAACTGTCAAAATTGTACAATACGTTCGCCTTTTTTAAGTTTTTATTTTTGGTCTGATCATGATGAAAGTCGATATTATCGATATGTTGAGTTCCGAGAGGCTTCTTATTTTGACATAGCAGCCACTTTTTATGAAGAAGTACCTGGTCAATTGATTAATCTTTATATTGAGGCAAAACTCCAAAACGTATATTGCACATATATAATTATTGGAACGAAGTTCCTTATCGGGCGATTTGCGGATGGGGGCTAGGCGAAAAAAAGTGAAGTGACCGTCACGAAAACGCGACACAAAGCCATACGATTGAGAAACATGTAAAATGAAATAAAATATAATTTTAAAGAAAAAAGAACCGACTTCGATTAGCATCCACCTTTCCAAAAGGAAATGCTCAAGCTGCTGTAAAAAATACTCAAATCACTATAGGTGTGCCTATAATAGTTGAAGAGTTCCCTCGATTTCTCCAGGATCCCATCATCAGATCCTAACCTGGTTACAATGGGACCAACTGTGAAGTATACTCTTTCAAACAAAAAAAGAATTTTCCAAATCGGTCCAGCCGTCTTCGAATAATCGGTGAACATACATAAAAAAAAAAAAAAATAGCAAAAACAAAGATTCCGACGAATTGATAACCTCCTCCTTCGAAATCTTGAAGTCGGTTGAAAATAGAATAAAGTGAAGTGAGTGAGAAGTGACAAAAGTCAAAAGACAAAAAAGTCAAAAGACAAAAAAGTCAAAAGACAAAAGAGTCAAAAGACAAAAAAGTCAAAAGAGTCTAAAAAGTCAAAAAGTCAAAAAAGCCGAAAAAATCGAAAAACTCTAAAAGGACATAAAGTCTAAAATGAAATAAAATTAAATAACAACTTCGTTCAAACCGAGTGTTCCACGACACTCATGTATTTTTTTTTTCTATTGCCTGTATCCAGTAGGTTTCATCGACGTGTAGTAGATATATGCTTGTCTAATTTATTTTTAAACTGGTACCTAATATAAATCCCATAAGGGCACAGTAAATGAGTACCTACATATTTCAATTGATTTAAAAACTACCTCTCACACCTGACACACCTCCACCAATAAACAGCTGTCACATACCTCTTTAAAGTAAGTAAAAAGCTTGGTTGCTCTTATAAAATTGTGACCATTTTCAGGGGTTAGCTCTGCGGCTACTAAACCGGTCCTGCAAGCAAGCAAACGGCCCGCCTGAAAGAAAGCGGCCAATTTAGCCAATAAGCGCCTGCAACACGAAAAAGTTGAAACTTTACTTTGATGAGTAAATTCTCTTAATGAATTTCTACTATTTAAAGGTTATCTGGAAGAGATCGCTCTTTGGCCAAAAAGGCCGATTTATACATTGATTAGTGTCAAGTGCGAGTTCATACATTTGTTACTAAACTAAAAATGTATGGACTCGCACTTAACACTAATCAATGTGTAAATGGGCCTTAAGAGGCTGACAACACCCGATGACCTTCAAATTGACTTTACTCAAACAGTTTTTTAGCTATAACTACTTGTTTTGAGAAATTAAAAAAAAAATGTTATAATTCGTTATATTTGGAAGAACTTCGTTAATTCCGATACACGATTGGACGAAATCGGCTCGATAGAAAAAAAATCCAAAGTTACATCTTAAAATTTGCTTTAAACAGTCGTATGCCTTTAGTTTCTCGACTTATACGTCTGTAACTAAGGACAAAATTCCACCACACTAATACTAATAATTTTGAACAAAAAAGAACCGACTTCACTAAACATCCACCTTTCCAAAAGCAAATGCTCAAGCTGCTGTAAAAAATACTCAAATCACTATAGGTGTGCCTATAATAGTTAAAGAGTTCCCTCGATTTCTCCAGGATCCCATCATCAGATCCTGACCTGGTCACAATGGGACCAACTGTGAAGTATACTCTTTCAAACGAAAAAAGAATTTTTCAAATCGGTCCAGCCGTCTTCGAATAATCGGTGAACATACATAAAAAAAAAAAAAAAAAAAATAGCAAAAACAAAGATCCCGACGAATTGATAACCTCCTCCTTCGAAATCTTGAAGTCGGTTGATAACTTAGGGTACATATTCGCATACTATTAATAGGGTACTACGTCATTGGGGTTTTCAGAATCGTGGTAATTTTAAACTGTTCTTAAATTCTTGAGAAATGTTAGTTACCTATTCCTTTTCATATGAAACTAAGGGCCTGTTTCACAATCTCCAGATAAACTTATCTGCCAGTTAAAATGATTGCTATCCTCTTCTCCAGTCATATAAAAGAAAAGGACAGCAAACATTTATCTGACAGATATGCTTTAACTGGAGATTGTGAAACAGGCCATAAGTGTTATAATATCGGCTATAAGGTAATGAGAGGAGGGTGGGCAAATTGGCCTATATGACCAATAAGGTCAAGCGATACGTCACAAGGATAGCTTATTCTAAGTTCTAAAACTTTTACTATGACAGGTGGCCCCAAATCTTTGTGTAAAAAAAGTTAACGAGGCATAAAAGTAGTTTGAAATGAAACGTAACAAGTTATTTTTTTTGATACAAGTTCTTACATCGCTCTACAGATTATGACGGTTTTATAACTGTTGATTTTTTATTTTTCATGTTTTTATGTGTCATGTTTTAGTTTTTTTATGCGTTTTCATGTTTTTTGTGTCATTCTGGTTCACTTATCACACAGCGATTCGAGATTTTCCGCCATACAAAAAGTTGTAGAATATGAAAAAACCTTTCCGATGATATATGGCTTGTCATTATTGGTTTCTAGGCCAGAGTCCATACAAATCTGCCCATCCTCCTTTGTGTCTCGAATAAATATTATGCCAAAATATGTTGTCAGAATTGGGTTAATCTCTTTGTAATCGATTTGAAGACGAAAATCGCTAGTGAAATAACGCAAATTGTACTGCAAAATATACTTTTAACACGGAAATAGGTACATAATATATGTATATATATTGAGGAAATTGATTAGAATTAGAAATACATTTATTTGCTAGAATGCAAGTAATAAAAAAATACAATTTAACTATTATGTCAGTAAGTTCCGTATACATTCAGCCACCTAGTGGCATGATAAAATTAATAAAGTTTATTCTAAAATTCTACCAAAAACTGCACTCATTTTTTTATTAATAATAATTAAAAGTGTGCGTTTTTTAACAAAATTAAGTTTATACATATTAAATTAAAACAACACCTGACCTAGCTATGTCATAATTCATATACTTTCTTAGCCTAATGTAGATACATGGTACAATCACCGGTAATAGTATCTTCCTACACAAAGGCCGCAAAAATATGTGACACGTTCTTATGGCCCTACAAATAAGAGCGTGTCACATCATTTTGCGTGCTTCATGTAGGAAGAGAAGATACTATTGCCGGTGACTGTACATTCAATTAAAATTTAAACACAATAAGTAATAATACAATTTAAAATAGATATATAGGTAATTATAATATAAAGATTAGTACAAGATCTCGTCTAATTCTTGATTATTATACACGTTGAATTTGTATAAATATTTTGTAGGTATCACGTGATTTAAGTATAAAGTAAAGTTTATTTCTGCAATCTACCCTGTACGAAATAAAAAAAAAAATTTTTTAAAGAAAGTGCTTGAAATTTATATTATTTTTTTAACCTTCATTTAACTGTCAAGATATTATTAAAATATCGTATAGGCTTTAGCATTTTTTACATAAATCTCGAACTTGACTCGAAGTTGACTTTATGACAAAAATATCTACGAGAATTATAAAGACTCAATTTTTTTTTGTATTTGTATTTATTATGTACGTCTTATAGATATGCCGAGAACGCCGAGAATTTAATTATTTTTTCATAAATTTGACTAGAAATAATAATATACTTACCCCCAATGGTCCCTGTCCACCTACAGGAATAAATATAGCCCATAGCATATTCCTTGCACCGATTGACACTAATGAAATCATACATATTATTAACAAACTCAAAAATACAAATGCAACGGGATACGACGAACTAAGCACGACATTGATAAAACTTTGTGCAGCTCAATTGGCGCACCCACTAAGCCACATAATCAATTTATCTTTTGAGGTAGGCAAATTTCCAAATAAGCTTAAATATTCCTCAGTGATACCCATATACAAACAAGAATCCAAACATGATATGAACAATTATCGTCCGATTACACTCATCCCTGTTATGTCAAAAATTTTCGAGAAAGCCATGTACCATCAGGTTCAAAATTGCATGGTCAATTTATCAATGAATTCATTCATAAATTGGCCATGCAATTCTGAACCCGATAGTACAAGAGGGAGTTTCATAACTAAACACAAAATACTAAGTCCGGACCAATTTGGTTTTAGGAAAAAGAGTTCTACTTCTCTAGCGTGCTACACGTTGATATCATATATTACCATAAAGCTCTATAAATGGAGTACGCTTCGCCTCATCTTTCCAAACAAAAAAGTCTGCCAAAATCTGAGGGGGGCGAGGTAGCACGCATGTGATGTTTTCAAGTCAAAGGTACATCATTGTCGGTTGTTAATACAGTTTATTTCTAAATGAATTTTTATGACAGCAACGCTTTATTGACAACCGACAAAGATGTACCTTTGACTTGAAAACACCAAACATATTTGACATGTTCTTTTTATATTTCATAACACTAAATGGAGCAATAGATAGTCGACTGTACAAACGTTAACATATGGTTCATTATTGGATGCAGTCTTTGCAAATGTCAAACAAAAAAGCCAAGGATCATTTTTGATTGTATTTTCAAACAAAATATAGCAGACAGCAATCCTTAAGCGCGTTAAATATGGAGAAATGTCAAACGTCAAATAGTTACTGCCCGTCAGAAAGAAAACGATTGTATTTGAATCGATTCTGTAAACGAAGCTTGATTTTCGATTTAGGTTAAATCTTTTATTACGAAAGTAATGATAAATAAAGTAAAACTTTACTTACATCTGAAATGGTATTTCATCTTTTTGTAAACTAGACGAAATATAACATTTTTTACATCCAAAAACAGCGCATAAGGGCATTTTCACGGAGCTTGTTATCCATCGACAGCGATAACGAAAGTGCGTGACATCGATTATTGAAATAGTTTTTATAGATGTACTAGATTTTCCTGCCAATACTTTTGACAGAGGGGAAATGATACCTAAGGCCTCTCCTGTTTTAGAACTCTCTGTATATTACAGAATGTTTAAATAATGATATAGAAGTCTGACTAGCCAAATATTGTTGACAGATATTTCCTTGTTGTATCACCAATTGTCTATGATTTAAAAAAAAGCTAAAAGTCTGTTGTCAATTTATGTCATTATTTAAAATTGTTCACGGTTTATAAGGGGTTTATCTATACATATAATAAAGCTGAAGAGGGTCGAAAGTCTGTACATGGAAGATAATCGAAAAAAAGTTGGCTGGGGATACTTAGAATCGATAACAGAACACGTTCCAACAATTTTTAGAATTTTTGTCTGTTTATCTGTTTGTCTGTTTATCTGTTTATCTGTTTGTCTGTTTATTTGACCGCGCATCACGTGAAAACGGCTGAACGGATTTCGATGAAATTTTGTATAGAGATAGTTTGAGTCCCGGGAAAGGATAATATATAGTTTTAATCCCGAAAATCAACCCTGGTGGGGGTGAAAATGGGGTTGAAAGTTTGTATGGAGAATTTTTAACAGCTGAAACGATTTAGATAGAAATGAGTATGGAGATAATTTGAGTCTCGAGAATCGTCATAGGATAGTTTTCAAACCCTTGTGGGGGTGAAAAGGGGGTTGGAAGTTGGTATGAGGATTTTTTTACCGCTGAACAGATTTAGATGAAAATTGGTATAGAGATAGTATGGGAGAAAGGACAAAGGATAGTTTCATCTTGAAACCCCCCCCCCTTCCCCCCCGCCCCCACCTTACTTTAGAACCGTAGGTCCAAAAAATTTGAAAAAAATAATGGAAGTGAAGCCTGAAAGGTACTTTCAATAAAAACTATCTATCTATACATCTATCACGTGAAAACGGCAGAACGGATTTTGATGAAATTTTGTGTAGAGATAGTTTGAGTCCCGGGAAAGGACAAAGAATAGTTTTCATCCCGAAAATCAACCCTGGAGGGGGTGAAAGTTGAAAGTTTGTATGGAGATTTTTTTAATAGAAATTAGTATGCAGATAATTTGAGTCCCGAGAAAGGAGAGAATAGTTTTCATCCCGAAAATAAACCCTTTCACCCTGAAAAGGGGGTTGGAAGTTGGTATGACGATTTTTTAACCGCTGAACTGATAAAGATGAAATTTGGTATAGTATGGGTCTCAAGAAAGGACAAATGATAGTTTTCACTCCGAAAATCAACCCTAAAGGGGTGAAAAGAGAGTTGGAAATTTGTATAGGGAATTATTAACCGCAGAATCAATTTAGATAAAATTTGGTATGGAGATAATTAATTAAAAAAGGAAATAAAATAGTTTTATCTCGGAAATTATCCTTTAAACGGAAAGTTTACATGGGGAAGAAACAACCAATAACCGTTGTCCGTATTTAGATGAAATTTGGTATTTAAATAATTTGTAATTTTTTGGTCAAGGTGTTCATATTTATAACATTGTTACGGACAGCCTAGATCCCTACCTAAATAAATTGTATTCTACCTAGTTAGTAATAAGGTGTCTAGGTAAGGTGATAAATAAGTGGTACACACAGGTCAACTTTATTAAAGTAAAACTAGATTGATTAATGTCTGTGCAGAAACAAGACTTGTTTGTACCGCTGAAAAGCAGTATGTGTGCCCTCTGTGATGGTACGCGCCCGACTGAGGGCGGGCAGAGGGGGAGCGGCGTATTTGACTGAATGTTGACCCAAGCAGCCGTAATTACCAAACGACGACCGCGGGCCCCGACGGAGGTGGCAAAGCTTGACCGAAGCGAGAGCCGCGAAAACATTTTGATTTTTCCGGAAAATGCCGCAGCCCACATAGGTCATACATACCTCTAGAGATAGGTTTTCTAGTAAACTATCCAGTAGAAATAGTTTTGTAAGCCTCGGACTTAGGATACCGGAGTTAGAGTAGATAGAAGCTCACTCCCATACAAAATTAACTAATAAGAAAAAACAACTTTTTAGTTTATTGATATTCTGTAAAGATAATGTCCTAGATAGACAGATCTTGCAAAGACCTTTCTAACAAGGTATAAATCATCAAAATCCGTCCAGTAGTTTTCGAGATATAAGCAAAAATGTAAATAAATACGCAAATATCCTAAGTCGAGTGCAAGAAAGAGATAGCAATGTAAACAAAGGACTTCTCTGTCTAAAACTTCTAGAGTCTTCGAATGTGTGAAAAAGATAGAGATATCCTTGTCTAAAATATCTAGATTTTTCCATAGCGTAAAAGAGATGAAGATAGATCTCTCTTTCAGATTGTTCTAGATATTTCCACCCTCGCTATTTTCGAATCATATAAAAGCCGGCACGCACCGCCGTAGCGACAGTTCAGTTCAGCAAGCAGTTCCAGCAAGAAAAATAAGAAGAAGAAGAGATAATAGTGACCAGTAGTCGACAGTATCAGTATATCAGTGTGCGTACCGGCTTTCTATGTGCCTAGTGTTAAAGTTTAGTGCCTAGCGTACCTAGGGTTCATATGACAGGGTATATGTACCTGTTTATGGACTAAGCGTTATAAGTAAAGTGTTAGTGTCTCAGTTTGTACCTAGTGCTCTTAGGGTAAACGTGCCAGTACTCGGGCAGGGTATATGTACCTGTTCGTGGACTAAGTAGTTCAAGTAAAGTTAGTGACAGTGCGAAGTAGGGTAAATATGCCTATCCTCGGACAGGGTATATGTACCTGTTCTAGGATATAAGTTGTAAATAGTGTAAATAGCCATAGTTAGCCAAGTGTACCGAGTGATTGTGTTTTAGTAATAAATAAGAATCCAAGTGCAGTGAGTGTTATTACTGAGAGTCCCGTTCCACAGTGGGAGGAATTGGATCCCGAACCAGCGAATGCTCTGTATCCGCATAAATAAATATTTAGACTGTGCTGTCGCTGATGCAGACTGACGCCAGAGAGTAGCCTGGCGGCCACAGTTCTATGGTCCTTCGAGCCGGATCAGGGGATTCAGTGGAACTTGGACTAGTGAAAAGTGGATTCTTATAGTGACTACTGACACTTTGCGTGTGTGTTATTTGTGACATTGTGTTGTGATATAGTGCAATAAAGTGCCAAGATGGTATCATCAGGAGTGAATACGAGGTCGCAGTCTGGCCGCATCAGAGAGGAAGAAGGCCGACTAGAAGATACTGCGGAAGGCGTATCTGCGAACGTGGCAGGGGCACCCGGTACCGTGCGCACCCCACAGGATGGGGTCACGGGAAAGGCCGGGCAGCCGTGTCAAGAATCTTCTGCGGGGGTACCTGTAAGAGCTGGAGCCATGGTACCGTCTGGGCCCGCGAAGGTTGTCCATAAGGGACCACCACGTTCGCCGTCGACACTGGAGCGGCGAAGGATCGAGCAAGCGATCAAGAAGCAGCTGCGACACAAGGAAAAGGCGGAGCAACGCCGAGTTGAGCGCGAGCACCTGAGTGGGCGCGCGCAGAACCTGTCTCCGGTTTCGGAAAGAGGGAGTAAGGAGGCCCAGCCAGAGGGCCACCCTAAGGCCACGGAGACACAAAAGATACCAACTCCATCACCAGACAAGGCACCGACGGTCAAGTCTCATCCGTCGAGGAAATCACACGCATCACACGTAAGCAGCCTCCGATCAGCCAAATTAAGAGAGCTCGAACTCAAGCAAATCAGGAAAGAGGTCGAGCTAAAACGGCGAGAGATCGAGTTGGAACGAGAGCTGCTAAGGAAGGAGTACGAGCTCAAGAGGGACGAGGTACTCGAAGAAACGAGCTCTGGAACTGGAACTGACTCATCGTCCGTGGGGTCATCGCGCACAATCAGCCCGGCCAGGGAACGACCGGCTGAACCCGATAGTCGAGTGCACGAGTGGCTGCGCACCATTGAAGACACGCCGCATCATCGAGTGCGCGTAGAGTCGCCGCCCGTACCGTCACGAGTCAGGCGCGCCCAATCGCCGCCGCGTGGGCCGCGTATTGAGGCACGAGCGCCGCCGCCCGTGGAACCGCGTGACCAGCCACCAGGACGACACGAATGAACGCCGTATTCCGAAAACGCCAGACTAAGGTCGTCGGTAGAGCCGCTGCCGAGTGATGCAGCGACAGCATTCAACAGGCTCGCCGACCAGCTACGGGACGCCGTCAGGACCACACCGCCGAAGCAGTGTTACGAGTTGCCGCCATTCACGGGCAATCCTAACGAATGGCTTCTGTTCTTCAACGCCTACACGGAGTCAACCCTACGGTACAACTTCAGTGCGTTCGAGAACATGGCTCGGCTGAGGAACTGTCTACGTGGAGATGCACGGCAGTGTGTGCAGCATCTGTTATCCACATCGACACAGCCAGAGCTAATAATAAGGCTCCTTAAGAAGAATTTCGGGCGCAACGACTTACTGGTGGACAAGGCGCTGGACGAGCTCAAGCGGCTACCGCCGTTGGGACCCAGTGCCATCGACCTCAACGAATTCGCAACGAAGATTGTAAACATTGTAAGTACACTTTGCGAGCTCGACAGCAGGAACTATAGCAACAACCCGTTGTTAGTTCGAGAGATAACAGACAGACTGAGTCCACACCTCAGAAGTCGATGGTGCGCCTACGCAAAGGAGCACATAAAGGGCGGCAAGTGTGAGCTGATGCTGATGGCTGACTTCTTAATGGAAGAGAGCGACGCAGAGTTAGAATTCTCGCACGCTCGCATGCCTGGCACCAATAAAAGGAGGGAAGCGGCGACTAAGGAGGTAGCTCGACCATCACCGAGTCGCGCAGTCCAGGGAAGAGGCGCGCGTAGGACGCAAGCGCAGTACCACGCCGAGCAGACGTACACAACAGGGAACACCGTGGGCATTCGGGAGCCTTGCTTGTGCTGCGGCGGTGAACACAGACTACGGAATGTAAGCGAGTCCTGGTCATGGACACAGGCGCGAGATGGGACTGGGCCAAAAGCAACCGCATATGCTACAAATGCCTGAACAGTAAACACTCCAAGTTGAAATGTCACGCGAAGGCATGCGGTTCCAACGGATACACCAGATGGCATCACCGATTACTGCACAGCGAGGGCAGCACGCAGAGAGAAGCGCGTGCACGCCGGCCGCAACCCCGCGCGGCCTCACCTGCCCCGCAACCTGGGACACAGAGGGCCTTGGATATCTTCGAGAAGTCGGTCAAGAAAATCGACGGACCACGGTACGAGGTGGGACAGCTTTGGCGGGACGAGGAGCCACGAATGCCGCTGAGTCTGCACACGGCGTTGAATCGACTGCATAGCATCGAGCGCAAGATGGACCGTGACCCGGCATTCGCAGCGAGCTACACCGAGCAAGTAAATAACCTGCTTGCTAAGAAGTATGCTGAGCCGCTGGAGGAGCCGCCAGATAGCAACGTAGCCTGGGTTCTACCGCACTTCGCTGTGACCAATCCCAACAAACCAGGAAAGATCAGATTAGTCTTCGATGCAGCGTGTCGCAGCCAAGGGAAGTGCCTCAACGATTTTCTTCTGGAAGGGCCGGACTTACTACAGTCACTGATCGGGATACTGTTCCGGTTCCGCGAAGGAAAGTTCGCCGTGGTGGCGGACCTACAGGAGATGTTCCTCCAGATCAAGATGAGGAGTGAGGACCAGCCCTCACAAACTTTCATCTGGAGAGGAGACCGCCGAACTGGAAACCCGCAGTTCTACAAGATGACGAGCATGCTGTTCGGCGCAGCGAGCTCGCCTTTCCTGGCGCATAGCGTTCGCAACAGGAACGCCCAGGACAACGCCGAAGAATTCCCGGATGCTGTAGAGGACATCATCCGTTACCACTACATGGACGATTACGTGGCAAGCTATCCGGACGAGGAAGAGCTCGTACATCGTGCCACGCAAGTAACATCGTCACACGCTAAAGGAGGGTTCAAGCTTCGTGGATGGACGTCCAACAGTAAGAAGTTACCACAAGAGCTGCACGCAAACGCACCGGCGCAGCTAGGGAAGAAGGAAAACAAGATCCTTGGCATGTATTGGAACCCTGAAACGGACGAGCTCGGGTTTAACACGGCCATGATGAGGGTACCGGCCGAGGTACGAGACATGAAGACTACGCCGACGAAGAGGCAAATGCTATCGGCCGTGATGTCCGTGTACGACCCACTGGGGCTGTTAAGTCATTACACGATAACAGCCAAAGTCCAGTTACAAAACTTGTGGGCCAAGAAACTGGACTAGGACTCACCACTGCCAGAAGAGGACAAGCACGACTTCGAAGAATGGCTACGGGCTTTGGACAGCGTTGCAGCACTTCGAATTCCCAGATGCTACTTGTCAACGGGGGCAGCGGCGAGCAAGGAACTACACGTCTTCGTGGACGCCAGCACTAAGGCGTACGCATGCGTGGCTTATTGGAGAGTCGTCCAAGAAGATGGGACGGCCCTGGTCAGCATGGTCGCCGCCAAAAGTAAGGTGGGGCCAACGAGACAACTCAGCGTGCCACGCATGGAGCTACAGTCAGCGCTCATCGGATCGAGATTGCAGCAGACCATCCGAGAAGAGCACCGCCTGACGCCAGCACGAGTCGTTATGTGGACTGATAGTGGAACAGTACTCCACTGGATTCGCAACGACGCCAAACGCTACAGCGCGTACGTAGCCAACCGCTTAGGAGAGATAGCGGAGCTAACAAAGCCAAGTCAATGGCGCTGGGTACCAACCAAGGAAAATCCGGCAGATGAAGCTACGCGGCCGGATAACAGAAGACAAGTCACCTTCGACAGCCGATGGTATCAAGGACCAGACTTCCTGAAGAGACCAGAAAACGAATGGCCAAAGGAGAAGATGTCCCAGGAGACTACGGATCCAGCCGAGAGGGAAGAAATAATTTGCGCTGCGACAGAAGAACCAAAGGTAAACAAGGAGCCTATTCCCGACATCGATCGATTCTCCGACTACAACAGACTGCTAAACGCGACAGCACGCGTTTACCAGTTCGTCGAGTGCCTTAAGACCCGACAACGAATGCCGCTGCAAGTGAGACATCGGAAGAAAGCGGAACACTTACTCTTCCAGTACGTGCAGCGGACGAGTTTCCCGGAGGAATACCGAAGTCTGGTTAAGCAGGAGCCAGTGAACCGGAAGAGTCGGATCTTCGAATTAGACCCAGTAATAGATGAAGATGGTCTAATAAGGATGCGGGGACGGATCAACGCAGCGCCGGTGCAAGGCCTGGAAAAGAGACCTGTAATCCTGGACGGCAGGCATCGGGTGATCAAACTAATGATCGCTCGAGCACATCGGGAAGCTGGACACGCCAACAACGAACGGGTTGTGAATGATCTGCGTCAGCTCCACTGGATCATTCACCTACGACCGACGGTGCGACAAGTGGCTGGCAAGTACCGCCTGTGCATTCTTCGTAAGACACAGCCGAAGGTGCCAGCAATGGGAGACTTGCCGCTGGCAAGAATCGAGCCATATAAAAGACCGTTCACGAACACAGCCGTGGACCTGTTTGGGCCACTCATGGTAACCATCGGACGGAGACACGAAAAAAGGTGGGTTGCATTGTTCACCTGTCTAACTACGCGAGCTGTGCATCTGGAGGTCGTCCACAGCTTATCGACAGACTCAGCGATAATGGCTCTACGACGACTGGCGGCACGACGAGGATGGCCCGCGGTCATTTACAGTGACAATGCGACCAATTTCCGGGGATCGGACATCGAGCTACGCAACGCATATAAAGAGTGGATACCTGCACTTCAAGAGTTCGGCGTGCAGAAGAACATTTCGTGGAGGTTTATCCCACCCGGTGCACCAAATCAAGGCGGAGCCTGGGAGCGACTGGTGCGCTCCGTAAAGAGCGCATTAACAGCCACTCTGCACACAAAGGCGCCGAGAGAAGAATTACTGATGACCGTATTAGCCGAAGCAGAAAACACCGTCAACGCAAGACCGCTGACCCACGTTTCGGTGGACCCTAAAGATGAAGAAGCTCTGCTACCAGCACACTTTCTACTGGGCGGATCGACGGGGGTTCCACCGACAGGACCATGCGATGAAGCCGACCGAAGAACTTGGCGCGCCAGCCAAGCTCTAGCGGACCATTTTTGGAGGCGGTGGGTGCGCGAGTACCTACCCACACTTGCACCACGACAGTCAGCGGCTAACGGAGTGAGACCGATCCAGGAGGGCGACTACGTTATTATCGTGGATGGGAATTTACCACGCAACGTATGGCCGCGAGGGATCGTCACGAAGGTGTACCAGGGACCAGATGGCGCAGTCCGATCAGCCGACGTCCAGACCAAGGGAGGCGTGTTCCGGAGACCCGTCACTAAGCTGGCTGTCCTACCGTTGCAACAGGAGCAGCCGCAGGAGCGTCAGCGGGGGCAGAACTGTTACGGACAGCCTAGATCCCTACCTAAATAAATTGTATTCTACCTAGTTAGTAATAAGGTGTCTAGGTAAGGTGATAAATAAGTGGTACACACAGGTCAACTTTATTAAAGTAAAACTAGATTGATTAATGTCTGTGCAGAAACAAGACTTGTTTGTACCGCTGAAAAGCAGTATGTGTGCCCTCTGTGATGGTACGCGCCCGACTGAGGGCGGGCAGAGGGGGAGCGGCGTATTTGACTGAATGTTGACCCAAGCAGCCGTAATTACCAAACGACGACCGCGGGCCCCGACGGAGGTGGCAAAGCTTGACCGAAGCGAGAGCCGCGAAAACATTTTGATTTTTCCGGAAAATGCCGCAGCCCACATAGGTCATACATACCTCTAGAGATAGGTTTTCTAGTAAACTATCCAGTAGAAATAGTTTTGTAAGCCTCGGACTTAGGATACCGGAGTTAGAGTAGATAGAAGCTCACTCCCATACAAAATTAACTAATAAGAAAAAACAACTTTTTAGTTTATTGATATTCTGTAAAGATAATGTCCTAGATAGACAGATCTTGCAAAGACCTTTCTAACAAGGTATAAATCATCAAAATCCGTCCAGTAGTTTTCGAGATATAAGCAAAAATGTAAATAAATACGCAAATATTCTAAGTCGAGTGCAAGAAAGAGATAGCAATGTAAACAAAGGACTTCTCTGTCTAAAACTTCTAGAGTCTTCGAATGTGTGAAAAAGATAGAGATATCCTTGTCTAAAATATCTAGATTTTTCCATAGTGTAAAAGAGATGAAGATAGATCTCTCTTTCAGATTGTTCTAGATATTTCCACCCTCGCTATTTTCGAATCATATAAAAGCCGGCACGCACCGCCGTAGCGACAGTTCAGTTCAGCAAGCAGTTCCAGCAAGAAAAATAAGAAGAAGAAGAGATAATAGTGACCAGTAGTCGACAGTATCAGTATATCAGTGTGCGTACCGGCTTTCTATGTGCCTAGTGTTAAAGTTTAGTGCCTAGCGTACCTAGGGTTCATATGACAGGGTATATGTACCTGTTTATGGACTAAGCGTTATAAGTAAAGTGTTAGTGTCTCAGTTTGTACCTAGTGCTCTTAGGGTAAACGTGCCAGTACTCGGGCAGGGTATATGTACCTGTTCGTGGACTAAGTAGTTCAAGTAAAGTTAGTGACAGTGCGAAGTAGGGTAAATATGCCTATCCTCGGACAGGGTATATGTACCTGTTCTAGGATATAAGTTGTAAATAGTGTAAATAGCCATAGTTAGCCAAGTGTACCGAGTGATTGTGTTTTAGTAATAAATAAGAATCCAAGTGCAGTGAGTGTTATTACTGAGAGTCCCGTTCCACAGTGGGAGGAATTGGATCCCGAACCAGCGAATGCTCTGTATCCGCATAAATAAATATTTAGACTGTGCTGTCGCTGATGCAGACTGACGCCAGAGAGTAGCCTGGCGGCCACAAACATGTTACCCGTCGATGCTTTAAATTTACCTTTACCCGCTCTTAAGAAATATTTGAAAATGTCATGAATGTCAAAGGGTTATTGCAGGTTCGAGTATTATATATGACGGACAAAGATGCATGGCCCAAACCAAAAAAATTCTACAACATTTATAGGACACCGTTTAGGTAGGAAATAGTAGTTTATCTACACTCACATTGTAAGTCCTCTAAAACGTGTTCAAAAACGGTAGGCAATGGCTAGCATTACCACAACCGATTTTACTATTATAAGCTTTTTATGTGTGGCAGTAACGTAATTTTAACTTTACATGCTCAAATATTGATGTGTTATGAGTTTTGATAACATAATGTACACCTGCACGCTCCCGCGCGGCCGCCGACACGCGCCCGCGCGACCGCCGGCACAATCGAGTTGGCCATGGCGGTGCAATGGCGGCCATTCTATGGTTTCGGAATACGGCATTTAGGATAAATAATATGAGTGTAGATAAAGCAGTGTATGCAACTGTACGTAATTAGGCCTTGCATTGTGTATGCATCTGTCTTCAAGTTCCGCCTCTAGGGTAGCGGGAGAGAAATTAGGGGTGAAATAGCCGCTTACTGACACAGACCGAATTCCACGCGGGCGGAGCCGCGGGCACAGCTAGTTTTAAATAATATTAAAACGGTACCGTACCGAGTGGTCCGCAAACTATTATTTAGGCTCGTAAATAATTACGACAATGTGCGAAGTTGACGTGAAGCGTGTTGTATAACGAAAAACTGCAATGTTTACAAGTCGTCAACAATTTTGTAGGTTGGAGTTCTATTAATATTTTGATACTTTAAGTACTAGTTCTAACATTTGCCTACTTTGATTAAGTACGTGAATTTATTAATACCTGAATCTCATAAACAGGACAAGTGTGTGAAGAAACGGATAAACTAGAAGTTTTGGAAAATATCAATACAATCAAAACATTGGAACGTAAGAAGTTACTTACTGAAAACCAATATTTAGGACAAATCTGTGGACTGACTGGTCAGTAGTAATTTTATGTAAAATATAAATAAAAATATTTTCGCGAAACATGTCTATACAGTATGTAAACCAACTAAAACAAGTGAATAGGGAACTCAAGTACATAGTTATTAGATTGTTTTTACTTGCTTCTGAGCATGTTTTGGGGAATTTAATTTCTGAGTGTATTTCTCTTGTTGCAGTCGGTTAAAGATCTTCCTAACACCCTGTGAAGCTTCTTTACTTTGTTGACTTCTATGTGTTTACCTAAACCTACCTACCTACCTACCTTACGTGTGCACAGAAGTCAGAAGTATTTTCTAGTATTAAACTATTTTTCCTGCTACACAAGGTGTGACCAGCCCATGATTTTTTGAATTTCCCGCCAAATATTTGGGTAATATTTCAATAGTCAGACTCTACCTGTAGCTGTCTTATTTCTTGACCTCACAAAGGCTTTTGACTTTGTCAGTCACAAACATCTTTTTGAAAAACTAAGCCGCTTTGGCATTAGAGGCAAATGCTTAGAGTGGCTTCAAGACTACCTCAGTAACCGATTCTAACGTGTCGAAATAAATTATATGAAAAATAACGAAAAAACCAGCTATCATTCCACATATCAACACAACAAATGCGGTGTTCCACAGGGCAGTATTTTGGGCCCACTCTTGTTCCTTCTTTATATAAATGAGCTGACACAGATAACGACACACAAAACTATACTCTTTGCTGACGACACAACCATAGTAATTAAAGGGTCGAACCCAGATAGCTTCGAAGATGACATAAACTGCACACTGCACAATGCTTCTTGACAATTGTTTTTACTCCTTTACTGAATATTTGAATCATAAATTTTGACATCACGTAACAATGTATATATATGTAAATAATATAAAACATGTAATTTTAGTGTAGTTTTAGTAGTTGACGTAGTGTAGTGACGTAGTGTGAATGCGTAATTTAATTTCAATATCTCTCACATTTGCATGCTGTATTACAGTAAGACATGACGACCTTGTAAATATATATATAAGACCACATAAAATATTATGTATTACGCATGATCTGCAATGCAATAAATTTTTATTTTCATTTTCAATTTTCATTTTTCATTTTCATTTTTCATTTTCATTTTCATTTTTCATTTTCATTTTTCATTTTCATTTTTCATTTTCATTTTTCATTTTCATTTTCAAAGTTACAGGAAGGAAAAAATTACTCATAGGTACTCATTGTCTTTATACTTCTCGTAGACATTTTTGTCATAAAGTCAACTGTTCAAGCATTATGTAAAAAATGCTAAAGCCTATACGATATTTTAATAATAACTTGACAGTTATATGAAGTTTAAAAAAATTAAAATATTTTCAAGCACTTTCTTTAAAAAAAAAATTTTTTTCTATGAAAGCATGTATGTTTTTTGTTAAATCTAAATTAATTATACCCGAATTGATCGAAAGCTATACCTGACAACGCCTAGTAGTATTTTATGATGAGTAATAGAACATTGATTTTGTGTGTGAGACTTACTACTTTCACCCCCTCTATAAGCGCTCTAGGGATGAATTCAACTTTTCAATATCTTTTAAAAGAATCATTAGAAGATGACAAAACTGTGGTAGAGACTTCATTTCCTTATCTCGAAGCACAAAACTTTGAAGCTAATAAATAAAATTAATATGATATAAGAAAATATACACTTTTTCACCCCCTGTATCTTTATATCTGTACGACTTATAGATGTATTGTGTATGGAAATATTGTAGACAATTTTATCTTCGTCATACGTTCCATAGACATTTTAGGCATACTGATAACCGTTTAGGCGCCAAGGTTCAAAAACGGACATATGGCACGTTTAAACCAAGATGGCGGCCAACGCTCCCCCCCCTCAAGGTCTCAAATCTAGTATTTTAATAACCACCCTACCAATAACCATTAAAACATTTTCTACTCCACCTTTTGTAAGGCAATGTATGGACATGATTCCCCAATGATTGCATTACTTATACTTGGGCGATTTTTCTTAAATTTGCTCTAGCTAAAAATACCTTAAAATATAATACCTATTTTTAATATCCAATAACCATCATCTTCCAAGCGTTTGTCCCGGTCTCTAGCGACGGCTCTATCGAGCCTGGGGTCCGCTTGGCAACCTAATTGGCGTAGGGGAGACCGGGGACAATTAAAACAATTTGCCGAGTTAATTGCGGAACCCTCGGTGCGCGAGTCGGACTCGCGCACCGAGGGTTCCGTACAAACCTATAACAAGCAAAAGTTGTAGTATGTTTATTACTGTTGGAATATGAGATGAACGCAAACCCCTTATGAAACTGTCCGAGCAACATGTCGCGCCTGTCACTTTGCTCGACCATCTCTAGATCCTAGATCTCTCTCTGCCATAGATACTTGTCACGTCATCAGTGTGAATTAATTTAATTTCTTTTATACTTAATATACTATTTAAAAAGTCCATTGTGTTACTTATTTCATCAGGTTATGGGCCTCTCCCTACCTGTAAACGTTAGTTTCGGGAAATATTAAGTATTTAAAGTAAATTAGTGAGAAATAAATTTCGACAAAATAACCTCAAAACTCAACTCGATTCTCGGTCGCCGGAGTTACTTTTTTCAGCTTTTCAGCATAAAAGTGATCAGAAAATGGCATCTAACAGTCATATGATGGCCATTGAAAAGCTCACAGGCCGTGACAATTGGACAAGTTGGAGTTTTGCCGTCAAAGCCTATCTTCAATTAGAAAGGGCATGGGAAAAGCAAAATAATGATCGTGTGAAGCAAAATAATAACTGGGATTTTTGAGATTTTTGAGATTTTTGAGATTTTTGAAATTTTTGAGATTTTTGAGATTTTTGAGATTTTTGAGATTTTTGAGACTTTTGAGACTTGAGACTTGAGACTTTTGAGACTTTTGAGACTTTTGAGACTTGAGATTTTTGAGATTTTTGAGATTTTTGTGATTTTTGTGATTTTTGTGATTTTTGTGATTTTTGAGATTTATGAGATTTTTGAGATTTTTGAGATTTTTGAGATTTTTGAGATTTTTGAGATTTTTGAGATTTTTGAGATTTTTGAGATTTTTGAGATTTTTGAGTATTTTGAGATTTTTAAGATTTTTGAGATTTTTGAGATTTTTGAGATTTTTGAGATTTTTGAGATTTTTGAGATTTTTGAGATTTTTGAGATTTTTGAGATTTTTGAGATTTTTTGAGATTTTTGAGATTTTTGAGATTTTTGAGATTTTTGAGATTTTTGAGATTTTTGAGATTTTTTTGATTTTTGAGATTTTTGAGATTTTTGAGATTTTTGAGATTTTTGTGTATTTTGAGTATTTTGAGTATTTTGAGTATTTTGAGATTTTTGAGATTTTTGAGATTTTTGAGATTTTTGAGATTTTTGTGTATTTTGAGTATTTTGAGTATTTTGAGTATTTTGAGATTTTTGAGATTTTTGAGATTTTTGAGATTTTTGAGATTTTTGAGATTTTTGAGATTTTTGAGATTTTTGAGATTTTTGAGATTTTTGAGATTTTTGAGATTTTTGAGTATTTTGAGTATTTTGAGTATTTTGAGATTTTTGAGATTTTTGAGATTTTTGAGATTGAGATTTTTGAGATTTTTGAGAATTTTGAGATTTTTGAGGTTTTTGAAATTTTTGAGATAGTTGTGATTTTTGTGATTTTTGTGATTTTTGAAATTTTTGAAATTATAGAAATTTTTTAACTTGACTTTTTTCACTTTGTCACTTCTCACTTTCACTTTCACTTCAGTTTATTCTATTTTTCATTTTTTTTATTTCATTCCATTTCACATGTTTCTCAATGCTTTTTCGTGACGGTCACGTGACTTTTTTTCGCCTAGCCCCCCCGCGAAAAATCCGCGAACCGTCCGATAAGGAACTTCGTTCCAATAAAACAGAACTAAATATAGTACATTACTGCAGAGACCAGTAAGTAAGCTTTCCTGGCTGAGTATTTAGTAGCTACAATACGAAGCCAGGTAAGCTGATTACGGTCGAAGCATGTATAGTGCTTTTCTCAAACATGTTTGAGGAAAGCACTATAAGGAAATAAAATTACTTGTTTAGTGCTTCAGTTACTGGCTGAGTGATTTAATGTTGTATGAAAATCCTTTACGTACGTCGCGCTGAACCTGCCTTGGAATAGAGTCCCTACTGGTCTCTAATTACTAACGTAACAGGAACATTTCCGAGCATGTTTGAGAAAAAAATATTACGTTGCGTTTTCTACCCATAATTCACGATGCTTGAAATCTTCGAAAATGTACTCAACAGTCTAGTCAAAACACAAACAAAGCGGCTACCGCTCAAAAAGGTTGGCGAGACACGCACGAGTTCATTGCCCTACTCGCCGGCGTCCCACGACTCGCTCCTCCGCTCAGTTCCTTTGTCGAGTATGTCAGCTTTATCACCCCGCGCGTGCCTCCGTGAGCAAGTACCTACATCGTAACAGCTAAGATGCCAGCGCCTGGTTGACCCATGGATTAGCTTGTTAAGAAGCGAGCCGGGGGTCTACTTCTAGTGGTCATTACAGAAGTAAGCCGAACAGGCGTACCATCAAGGTCACGCGCTATAGTTAAGAAGATTTCCTCTGAACGCAAATATTGTTTCTGTTTAATTTTAGACGAAATATCATTGATGAAAGTGACACAAATTGAAATATCTACTTTAAAATCCCTTTTTGATTATTAGAATGTGAACTCTGATGACTTTAATAATTTATTAAAACGATAACAGCCTAAAAATACGAAATTACCCAGAAACTTAAATTTTCATTGCTTAATTTGACACATATTGATTTTATTGACATATTTTGAGGTGATGATATAATTAATCCTTATTTTATGAACTCTAATTTTTTATACGTAGTCTTTTAGCGTTGTCATACTATATAAAATTGCACTCGACGTAAATGACACAAACTAGTTTTGTACAACAATAAAACTGTTCTAAATACAAAACAGTTATATTTTCTAACTCTAATATTCTTTTACTCAAGTTATGGCAAGCTAAAAAAGTTAACCTCAAATTATTGAATTACAAAAAAAGCACCAATTGAATATGACACAAAACGCACTGAAAGATTCTCATGTACACACTGTATTTCCAACTTCAATAATAAGTGACTTTAGAATTTTCGAAACTTAACCCTCAAAATATTGCCAACGAGACGGGACTATTTAATGTTATCCCGCTATCCCGTAGACTCCCGTAGAATCTAGTGTTCATACATCACATTGGCGACGATCTGGACTCGCGTAGTGTTTACGTTAAAGTTACGGTGGACTTTGCTCGAGCGGTACACTGGCGCAGCGATAATTAAGGACCTATTATTTCGTGTGGTGTGTTCCGTTGTGAAGTGGCGTAATGGCGGTCGGTAAAATTGAACCGTTCGACGCGAACAATGATAAGTGGTCGTCATACGTGGAACGTCTTGAACAATATTTTATTGGTAATAGTGTTGAAGATGCAAAGAAAGTTGCGACCCTAATCACGTTTATCGGCGGTCCAACCTACGAGTTATTAGTGACCCTTTGTTCACCAAAGAAACCGCACGAACTTAAATATAATGACCTTAACAAGGTTATGTTACAACATTTGCAGCCGACGCCTAGCATATTAGCTGAGAGGTATAAGTTTCGCCAAAGAATACAAACTAAAAGTGAGTCTATATCTGACTATGTGGCGGCTTTAAAAAAATTAGCTAGAACGTGTGACTTTAAAACCGGGCTAGATGAAAACTTAAGGGATCAGTTTGTCTGTGGTTTGTTCAGTGAGGTGATCAGACAAATACTTTTTGCGGAGGACGACATCCCTTTCACGAAGGCGTTCAAATTGGCTCATGCGTTAGAAGCGGCGGAGACAAACGCAGCGGCAGTGAACAGTAAGCGGTCTAACGATGATGGTACCGTGGAGTGTCATGCAATTACGAAGTTCACGAAGGGAAGTCAGCGTGGTGAAGACCGACAGCGGAGCCGCCCGGCGGCGGCGGCGAGCGGCCAGCGGGCGCGCGGTCGTTACAGCTACGGCGCAGCTGGCGGGAGCGGCGCGCCGGGCTGGGCCGGGGCGCGGGCCAGTGGCGCGCGGGCCGCGCTGGCGGAGCAGCTCGCGGGGCCGGCGCAGGGAGCGGCTCGAGTTGCCAGGCTTGCGGCGAACGGCATGATGTGGCGGAATGCAAATTTCGCGTATATGTGTGCCGTGTATGGAATCTGGAAGGCCACCTCAAAAGAATGTGCCCTAAACTCGGCGCGGGCGGTGCGAGTTACGCGGACGGCAATTACGTGGAGGAATTAAACAACTCAGATACAGACGATAGTGCTGAGGTAACTATCCCAATTTATAACTTAAGTGGCTCGAAATATTGTACTCCTGAACCATATAAATTAACACTGCTCATAAATAATAAGAAGTTGGAAATGGAGATAGATACCGGTAGTGGCATATCGTGTATTAGTCTTGATTGTTATCGTAAAATGTTTATGAATTGCGATTTATTAAATCCTAATCTTGCAATGCGCTATTTGACCGGTCCGCCCGTAAAAATTGTAGGCAAAATAAGAGTGATTGTTAAATACAAAGATAAGTCGCGGGAATTGAATTTATTTGTTGTCAATGGCGGAAGGACATCTTTAATCGGTCGCGAATGGCTAGAGGCGTTAGGTATTGTGGACCCCGATACTTTTCCGTGCAATAGTATAGTCACGGAAAGGAAATTCAATCTGCACTCGTTCAGTTCCAGATACGCGCAGGTTTTTGAAGACGGGCTGGGGTGTTATACGGGCGAGCCGGTTGGTCTGCGGCTGCGCGCCGACGCGGTGCCCGTGTTCATGCGCGCGCACCCTCTAGCGTTCGCTTTGCGCGCGCCTGTCGAGAGCGCGCTGGACCAGATGGTAAATGATGGCATTATAACACCGATTGAGTGTTCAGACTGGGCCACACCAATTGTACCAGTCGTCAAATCGGACGGCTCTATTAGTATCTGTGCTGATTATAAACTTACACTTAACAAATGGCTTGAAATAGATAGATATCCTGTCCCTAGGATCGATGATTTGCTTGTTAAATTAAATGGGGGTGACAAATTTTCTAAAATTGATTTAAGTCAGGCGTATGCACAGTTCCCATTGGATGATACCAGGAAAGTTACCACTATTAATACCCACCCATAAAGGCCTGTTTCAGTACAATCGCCTTGTTTATGGACTCGCGTCAAGTCCTGGCATTTTCCAACGCAAGCTGGAGCAAATGTTTGCCGACATACCCACGGTTGGAGTCTACCTAGATGATGTAATTATAACGGCGAAAAATGATGATCAACATTTTAAAATTCTTGGTCAGGTATTTGATAGATTACTTAAATATGGTCTCAAAATTAAGAAATAGAAATGCACATTCTTCGCAGACTCAGTTACCTATTTAGGGTTCGTCATTTCAAGAGAGGGAGTATCAGCAAGTTCAAGTAAATTAGAAGTTATTAATAAAATGTCTAGTCCACAGAATGTTTCAGAATTACGATCATTTCTTGGCATGATAATGTATTACGCGAAATTTGTTAAAAACATAAGCACAATATTATCTCCTATGTATGAGTTACTTAAAAAAGATGTTAATTCGTATGGAGTAAAGATTGTCAGGCTGCATTTGAGAAAATTAAATCTGTGCTACAGTCAAGTGAGGTGCTCGCGCATTACTCAAGCGACGACAGACGCGAGCAGCACGGGGGTAGGCGCGGTGATCGCGCACCGCACGCCGGCCGGGGAGCGCCCTGTCGCGTATGCGAGTCGAGTACTTAGCTCCGCTGAGAAACACTATTCGCAGATTAAGAAAGAGGGACTCTCGATCATTTATGGGATCCAAAAGTTTCACCAGTATTTATATGGGAGAAAATTTCTATTAAAAACTGATCATAAACCCCTGGTCACCATCTTTGGTGACAAAGTGGGCATACCTACTATGGCTGCGAGTCGACTACAGAGATGGGCAGTGATCTTGTCTGGGTATAATTATGATATTGAGTATGTTCGGAGTGAAGATAACGGGGCGGATGCCTTATCGCGACTGATAGCCGGGCCAGGTAGGACAGTACGATCAGAGGTGACTTACCTTAATTATGTTCAAAACTTTTTACCTATAACAAGCACGGATATTAAAAAAGCGACCAGCAAAGATCCACTTTTAGTTAAAGTTTTGATGTATATTAGTTCTGGGTGGCCTACATATTGTAATGATGATAACCTTAAACCATATTACGCCCGTAGGAACGAGTTGTACATTGAGGCCGGGTGTATTCTATGGGGATATAGGGTAGTGGTGCCAGTTAATTATCAAAATAAAATTTTACAAGAGCTACACGTAGGTCATGTCGGCATGGTAAGATGAAAAGTACGGCCCGCAGCTACGTGTGGTGGCCCGGCATCGACGCCGACGTGGAGCGCACGTGCCGCGAGTGCGCCGCGTGCGTCGCCGAGAGCAGCGCGCCGCCGCGCGCGCCGCCCAAGCCGTGGCCGTACATTACAGAACCATGGACGCGTTTACATGTTAATTTCTTAGGCCCCATTGAAAATGAAACATTTTTTGTCATAGTGGACTCGACGACAAAATGGATCGAAATTTTTAGAATGCCAAAAACGACTTCATCAGCGGTTATCAAAGTTTTATGTGAAACTTTTTCTAGATTTGGGTTACCTAGGTCATTAGTTTCTGATAACGGCCCGCAGTTTTGTAGCACGCAATATGATGAATTCTTGAAATCAAATGGCATTGAAAAAGTACTTACACCCACTTACCACCCTTCATCTAACGGCGCGGCCGAAAACGCTGTAAAACTTTGTAAAAAAGCAATCAAAAAAGCAAAAAGAGAGGGTGTCGACATCGATATAGCCTTACAAGCATACCTGATGTCATATCGAAATTCAGTACACAGCACTACGAGTGATTCTCCTGCACTACTACTTCAGAAACGGAGGTTGCGTTGTCGACTAGATTTACTTCGATAATGGATAATGTCATGAGTATAGGTATATTAAGCTTTATTGTTATTCACTAGAGTTAGTTATAAGTTAGTAGGTACTTGATTTTGTAATTATTTACGGTATTTGTAATACCTTGTATCATGTAATACTAAGTGTTAGATTAGATCAAGACGCAGTATGTTTAAAATAAGTGTGAGGGTGTGATATATGTATGTAGGTATTTCTAAATATTAGTTGACATGATATTGGTTGACATGTGTCAAAATCCTGCCGATCCTTCTCGATTACATCTTGAACTGAACGCACGTATTTTAATGTTATCCCGCTATCCCGTAGACATCTAGACGACCTAGTGTTCATACATCACAATAACGATAAAGAATCGCAAAAAACAAGCATTATTATGTTTCATACAAAATTGCTTGTTTCAACTATAACAATGTTCCAATCATAACCTTTCCCGTACACCCTGTGACGAGTGTTGCAGACGTAAGAATGTAAAAAGAAATAATAGGCGCACTAAAATAATCAGTTTAAATTGTTTTATTATGTAAACAAAAACATAGCGATATGCCAATTAAAAACAAAAATTGTTACTTTCTTTGATATACATTTTAGCAGAGGCCAACCTCTTTAATCAGCCGGTTGGCAGCATTCAGTTGTTGCTAAAACGTATTATTATTATATATCAAACATATCAAATCAACATACGGGTCAAACTGAGGACCTCCTTTTTTATGAAGTCGGTTAAAAACAAATGTTCACATAACCTCGAATAAAGAAAACTGCAGATTTCAAAAAAAAACTTTGTATATCCATAATTTATCAACTAGGTCAAAAACTACACAAATAAATGTAAACATTAATAGAACAAACATGTGCATCAAATACAGAACCTTATATTTTGAAGTCTGTTACTTTTGGGGACGATTAAAACGCGAGGACGATTGAAACGTTTCAATCGTCCACAAGCAAGTTGTTTCTATCGTCCCCACACCACGTTTTACACTTCAAGGTCAAATATTATATATAAAAAAGACTCTAACGCTGATCAACGGCCGTTAAAAACATTCGTTTTTTCCTAACTATAACACCAAAATAATTTGATTAGTCAAAATACAAGAGTAAACGAAGTTATAAGAAAATATATGAGAGCACAAATACTTACTTTTTACCGCGAAAAACTAGTTTGGCTCGTGGACAATCCCGTCTTGCACCGGCGCTCGAGCGCTCCTGGCCAAGGATTCAAACATGGCCGACCGCGTGTTCCGAGTGTTGCGTCAGACGCGTAGGTATTATAGTTATCGAGAAATTTGACTTGTTTCAATCATGACGTGTTTCTATTGTCCCCGGTCTACCCTAGGTACTAGTTTTTACGAAAGCGACTACCATCTGACCTTCCAACCCAGAGGGGAAACTATGCCTTGTCGGCATTAGGTCCGGTTTCCTCACGATGTTTTCCTTCACCGAAAAGTACCTACCGGTAAATATCAAATGATATTTCGCACATAAGTTACGAAAAACTCAGTGGTACGGTATTTTTAATATCCAATATGTCTATCGTTTGATCACCTTGGTCACTTGGTCATCGCTTACAATGGGCCTCATAAGAAGAAGTCACCCAAAGGGCTATGGTTGGAGTCTCTCTGCGTGATCGCATCAGAAATGAGGCCATCCGTAGCAGAACCAAAGTAACCGATATAGCCCTCCGAATCGCTAAGCTAAAGTGGCAGTGGGCGGGGCACATTGCTCGTAGAACTGATGGCCGTTGGGGCGGAAAGGTTCTCGAGTGGCGACCACGAACCGGAAGGCGCAGCGTGGGTAGACCCCCCGCAAGGTGGACTGATGACCTGGTGAAGGTCGCGGGAGTCCGCTGGATGCGGGTGGCGCAGGACCGGTCATTGTGGCACTCTTTGAGGGAGGCCTATGTTCAGCAGTGGACGTCTTTCGGCTGATATGATGATGATGATGATGATCGTTTGATCAGTGGTATGGTGGCAGATTTTATCAGCGGACTAATTGATATAAACCTGATAAAATGACAGTTGCCGCCATTGTTTGTCATTTTATCAGATTTATATCAACTTATCCGCTAATAAAATCTGCCATCAATATCATAGACCTGCATCAGGTTTGTTCTAAATTCAAGATGTGTCATCCATTACCAATTAACCATGTTCTTACCGTGGGTGTATAAAATAACTACGGATACGGCGCCGCTCAGACTGTGATTCCATCATAAGAGGTTTTTCTCGTGTTTACCTCCGCGTGACACGAAAATATAATGAGGGTTGCCGCGAGATTTTTGGTACATCCATGTTTTTTTTTTCTTTTAATTAATGGCTTTTACTCCTCGCCTATTTTAGCGAGGTGAATTCTGCCAATGTCAAGGTACACTTAGGATTTTATTCATTTTCGTTAAATAAAATAAAAGCAACGTTGTTCGGTTAAGGCCTTGTTGATTATAAAGTGATAGCCTCCTTACAAACACGTGGGTGGCCGGGACCCTGGATAACCGTTTGTTCAACCAAAGGGTGGTCACTCGCGTTTTGGGACTAATTTTTCATTAGCTGCACACTTGTTCGTTAGGTCACCGCACAATAAGCTATCAATATTACACACTGTACTACGTAAATGAGCAAAAAACAAAAAATATTCCAAAGACGATGCAGCCATCTTTGAAGCTCAAACGATTATCATCCATGTGTTTACTTAATCATTTTTTTTATTGATGGGGTTTGACAGCTACTGTCAAAAAGTCCTCTCGCCATGGTGCTGCCATCTAGTGAAGAATTTATGGCTGTTCGGTAATTTGCTCAAGTCCGAAGGCTTCTCTACACTATGGGCCATCATGGGGACGCTACTATACGTTAGAGGGAGCAAACGATATTGCGTTCCCTCGTATTCCTACGTCCCTTACACTGGCCCATGGGCATGGGCTTGGAGGAGCCTTTAGAAGTGAGTATGTGGCATGCAAAACGGCTAATAATTATGTCACAGCGGCGCGGTATCCGTATTTATTTCATACATCCAATCATCCAATAGTCCTAAAATAATAAGTCGATACAAAACCAGTTTGGCATGCAGACATACCGTTGCTTTAAAGTCATCTTTACCTTAAACTTTTGCAAACGAGAAACGAGTATTGATTTACCATTTGGATATTATATTTATTAAAATATGAATGTGTTTGTTAAATATTTTGTGTTAATTTTGTGTGTTGAGTGTGCTTTTAGCTTGAACGAAGGTAAATATGTTATTTTTCCTGTTTTTTGAAGTGAAAACTTCTTTAGCGGCGCTGCGCACTTTTTGTGATGGGGAAAAAAATGTTAAATTCGCGACAGGTCACGTGACCGACATGCAGTTTCTTCAGATTGAAAATTCGTAAGACGGACACGTGAGCTGATCGAATAAATAATTGTAATAGTTCTGAAGTGTTAAATTTTAATGTAATATAAATTGTCATGTTTGTGTACGATAGCGCAATAAAAGAATATTGTATTTATATATTGTATTTATATTGTATTTATTGTATAAATGATAGTACTTTTATACTGATAATTAAAGCAATTCGTGCAAAATTATTCCCTAACCATTCCAAAATATCAAAACCGGCCAAGAGCGTGTCGGGCCACGCTCAGTGTAGGGTTCCGTAGTTTTCCGTCCGTCACAGTAAGTGTCCCCACTTAAGAGTTAAAATAACACCGCCATGTAGGATATGATATGAGCGTTCCACGTACAGCGACATCTATCGGCAAATTTAGTAAACTATTGCGCGCGAGCTTAAAGTATGGAAGATGATTTTTATGGGATAATTCTTTATTGCGTGAACCGATTTTCACGGTTTTTAGGGTTCCGTAGTCAACTAGGAACCCTTATAGTTTCGCCATGTCTGCCCGTCCGTCCGTCCGTCCGTCCGTCCGCGGATAATCTCAGTGACCGTTAGCACTAGAAATCCTAATAGGGCTTAAAGTTTTAATTAGTCACTTTATGTGGTAGTTCTACGACAAGTTCTTAGATGGCGCTGTAGTCAAATTTTATTTATGATTAGTATTTAATCGATGAAATATTGACTATTATCAAAAGTTCATCACCAATTTACACTCACAAAGTACATTTTCGACTTACTTTTATACACTGTGCACAATTAAATGCATAACAATCAAAATAATGAGTCACGGTTACGAATATTTGTCAGTTTCGGTCAAAAAATTCACTAGTGACTCATCAGTTTTAACACAAAGATTTGGTCCAATTTACACACCATTTTGCAGAGATAACACTAACACGTCATAGTTTTAGTCCAATGAGCACTAATAACTGCACTGTTGATTATATTTGCACTTAAAGCTATTTTTTTACGAATTTAATTGTGGAGTGTTCCCAAAACTAAGTAGCTGGCAGTGGCGCCATCTAGTTTCAGGTGTGTATTGTACCTGTAATGTCTACAAAATTACAATGAAAAGACTTGCTTTCAAACAAAGTAAAAACGGTGAAAATCGGTTTACGCAATAAAGAATTATCCCATAAAAATCATCTTCCATACTTTAAGCTCGCGCGCAATAGTTTACTTAATTTGCCGATAGCTGTCGCTGTACGTAGAACGCTCCTATCATATCCTACATGGCGGTGTTATTTTAACTCTTAAGTGGGGACACTTACTGTGACGGACGAAAAACTACGGAACCGTACTGAGCGTGGCAATTTGTATGTATTATTTCAGGTTATATAGTTAGGAAGCCGCGAAATTTATAAATATAGTTGTCTTTGTTCGGTTTTCCTTATTTTAACATTCAAGTAAGGAATCACTTCTTTCGATTTACATTTAAATTACGCGATGCGTTATTAATTCGTCCTTCGTTTTCCTCCTAGCGTTTGTCCCAGCTTTTTTGCTCTATTGAGCCTGGGCTCCGCTCGGTTACCTAATCCCAGGAATTGGCGTAGGCACTAGTTTTTACGAAAGCGACTGCCATCTGACCTTCCACCCCCGAGGGAAAACTAGGCCTTGTTGGGATTAGAACCGTTCTTCTCACGGTGTTTTCCTTCACCGAAATTATATTTCGTACAATAAGTTCCGAAAAGCTCAGTGGTACGAGCCTGGATTTGAATCGGAGACCTTTTACTAATTCGCTCTAATATTATAATTCTGAAAGTAGCTCTGTCGGTCTATCTGTCTGTTACCTTCACTCTTTAACTTGAACCGGTTAAAATGAAATTAGGTATTTTTTTTATTTATTTAAAAACATATTACACAGTACCTATTACAGTAGATACTAAGGCACTGTGGTATGCATACAATATTATTATTATTTTAGAATAACGTTAACATAGAGTTGTGTTATACAATAACAATAATCTTAAATACTAACTGAAGACGGCCGATCATCCATCGCCTCACATAACCTCTTACATTCGTCATATACTCGTAACGTCTTCTAGACGGAGAGCTGGCCACGTCAGATATGACACAATAATGAGAGCAACGAAACCTCTTTGCTTAGTTTGCTATACTATGCTTATTTTGAGATCCGGACATCTGGCAGTTGTAAAGTGAGGTCAAAGAATGCAAATAGCTTGAAGAAAACAAATCCTAGAGTTCTGGGTTTGATGCAATATTATGAGAAATTATGTAATTAATTAGATTACATTATAACCAGAAGTTTCTGTTCGGAGAAAGTAGTGCCAAACGACGTATAATGCAATTTATAGTCAGTGGCCTACTATTTTTGTTTCCGCTATTATAAACATTGTTTTTTGTTCTAATGTTAAAATATAGGCCCTATTCTCTATAAATGAATTCGGCAGTTTTTACCTATTTTGATATTACTTTTTTCCAAGTGAAAAACTTTGTTTAGCTGTCACTCAGATCTCCACTCATTAAAAGCTGCCAGATGCCCGGATCTAGCAATAAGGATGGTAAAGCAATCTAATTAGACAGGTTTAATTGCTCTCATTATTGTGGCATATCTGACGTGGCCAGCTCTTAGGCCATTCCAACTACTGGCAAAAACATCGCAGTCAGGTGCTGACTCGAGAAGTGCGTTTAGGTAATGTAAGGCGCGAACTAATGGTGAGTTCCTGTACGCCACAGTGCGCGCATTAGGAACTGCCAGTAAGTCGCGATTACGTGGCCTAAAATAAATCTAGTATGAAGATAGTTGTAGTACCAGGAAAGAACATAATGATTTTTATCAAGGAAATTATCCTAACCAAATTCAAAAAGTTAGATAGATAGATAGATTGCTTTATTATTCGAAATTATTATTAATTCGAAAAAATTACAGTGCCCTGCAAAAATGTTTCCACAGTTTGTCTGGTACTAGGTTTTGCCTGAGCGACTGCCAAGTTTGCGGAGCTCGGTGACTTGCATGTTTTTTTTTTCCTTTTTTTTTCTTTCTTTAGTGACTGAATCGAGTCCCCGCGAATGGTACGGGCGTCTAGATTCGCTTCGTCTTTGTTTTTAGAGTGAACTGTATAGAATATTAGGGTCTGTGTGTGTTATACAATGATGATTGATGATGATTATAGTGAATTAATGAGTTTGCATGTAAAGTGGCGCCAAGTGTCAAAAGAATGAAAATGAGAAAGGAAGAGAGAGTAAGGAGGAGGAGAAAGGAGAAGGAGAGAGGAAAAGAGAAAGGAAGGAGCGTGCGTTCAGGTCATACTTATTTACGTTGGTATCAGTGGCGGCGGGTCCATAGAATTCGATTCCCACCGGCTTCCCTAATTGTTAGGCGTTTGGGTAATTACCTACAGACAATGGAGAAAAGGAAAGCCAAATTAGCTCCGGCTCGCCTACACGCTTTGACACGCCACCACTGGTTGGTATTTCTGTAACATGAACGGAACACGTTTTTAGGGTTCCGTAGCCAAAATGCAAAAACGGAACCCTTATAATTTCGTCATGTCCATATGTCCGTCCGTCCGTATGTCACAGCCATTTTACTCGGAAACTACCTATTTATAGGACGTATCGTAATAAAATGTGGACGTAAGGTGTATTTTGTATGCCGCTATTTAGTTAATGTAGTTAAATTGCAGAAATAAAGTTTTTAGGTGGAGGTGCTCCATACATGTAACAAAATTTGAGAAGATGCGCCTTATCACATACTTTCTACGAAGATTGTTTAGAAATATTATCGGTTCAGCCATTTTTGAGTTATCTACAAAAAAACCTCTTCAATAGGCATCAGATACGACCTGTAGGTATTAGCTTGGTTCGAATTTCCATTGAAGGTACGGTACCCTCCATTATGCGTGGTCCGACACGCACTTGGAGTTTTTTTGTTTGTAAACTAACTACTTTGTTAACAGATGGCGCTACAATTCAAGCGAAGTCGCCAGAGTCCTCAGATGAGAAAACACCCAGGCTAGGAAGAATAGCCAGGGATATCAAACTAGATCCTAGAATATCCCACAATGATTCACCATTTATAGAGCTACCAAATCAAGATCGTCAAGCAGAGGTAAAAATAATAATAATAGTAATAGCCTTTTATATCATGCAAACTAGAATAAAGGGTTTCCACGATCGAGATTTTCATTAGATGGCAGCTCTACTTTTTTTTTTATCATATGGCTTTTATTTACACCTCGCTGATTTTGGCGAGGTGAATTCTGCCAATGTCGAGGTGTATACTTTCGATTTTATTAATCTTTAGTAATATAAATAAAAGCAACGTTGTTCGGTTGAGGCCTTCCTGATTGTAAGGTGATAGCCTCCCTACAAACACGTGGGTGGCCGGGACCCCGGATAACCGTTTGTTCAACTAAAGGGAGGTTACGCGCGTTTCGAAACTAATTTTCCATTAGCTGCACACTTGTTCGTTAGGTCACCGCTCAATAAGCTATCAATATTACACACTAAACTACGTAAATGAGCAAAAAACCAAAAACTATTCTAACCACGCTGTCGCCATCTTGAGCTCAAACGGGTATCCAGCAGGCAGGCAGGGTATCGGGCAGCTCTACTGACTAGAGGTCTTTTTGACAGCTGCTGTCAAAATCCACCAATCAAAAAAATATGATTAGGTATACATGATTGGTTGATTCAGACAGCTAGACTTCTCGCCACGGTGCTGCCATCTAGTTAAAAACTCGATCGTGGAAACCCTCATTACATAGCAAGTTACGTGCAAATTATTAGGATTTACTTATTTATAACTATTTTCATAACTATTTACAATTATTGCTTTCTACTAGCAGCCTGTGATAATAATATATTTTTAAAATTGAATTATTAATAAATTAATTCTCATGTAGTTTCATTAATCGCATGGAGCTTTACGCGCAAAGGCCTTCCCATTTTCTTCTGTCTTACGAGTACAAAAACTGTTTAAAACGGGGTATTTACCATGTGTATTTATTTTTCCGAGTTTCCGATATTTTGGCACAGTTGCATGCGCCGAAATAAATAAATATTAAATAAATATTTGGGGGCAATCTTACACAAATCAACCTAGTCCCAAACTAAGCAAAGCTTGTACTATGGGTACTAGGCGACGATATACATACTTATATAGATAAATATATACTTAGATACATAGAAAACAGCCATAACTCAGGAACAAATATTCGTGATAAACACACAAATAAATGCCCATACCAGGATTTGAACCCGGGACCTCCTGCTTCGTAGGCAGGGTCACTACCGACTGGGCTAGGAGGCCGTTAAAATACACATAGTAATAGCCCGTTTTATACAGTTTACGGAATTACTCCGTGATAATGGCGCATCTGAAAAGTAATGACAGACATTGGTGGAGATCAGCATAAGACAGAATAAACTGTTTAAAACGGGGTATTCACCATGTGTATTTCGGTACAATTGTGACAGTTGCATGCGCCATTATCACGGAATTACTCCGTGATAATGGCGCATCTGAAAAGACATGACAGACACTGGTGGAGATGAGCATAAGACAGAATAAACTGTTTAAAACGGGGTATTCACCATATGTATTTCGGCACAGTTGTGACAGTTGCATGCGCCATTATCACGGAGTAACTCCGTGCTGATCTCCACCAGTGTCTGTCATGACCATGACTTTTCAGATGCGCCATTATCACGGAGTAACTCTGTAATAATGGCACATGCAACTGTGCCAAAATACACGGTAAATACCCCGTTTTAAACAGTTTCTTGCTGATCTCTATCAGTGTCTGTCATGACTTTACAGGTCATCTCTCCATCTAAGTTTAGGTCTATGATTTTTAATTTTTCAGAAAGAGGTACAGATATCTAGTGAAAAGTCCCTAGAATTTAAGAAGCCTGTGCTGCAGAGTAGAGTTATCAGGGCTACGGATTCTAAAAGAAAATCAATATCAACTATAGATATGACGGTATCCATAGAAACAGGCTCAGAGCAAAATGGAGAGGCCCAAATTCTAGGTAAAGAAAAACTACCCTCAGAATATATATATATATATATCGAATTAACGGCCTCCTAAATAACCTAGTCAGTAGGTGCTGAGTCTGCAGGAGCAGAAGTTCCCGGGTTCAAATCCTGGTTAGTAGTGTGTGTGTTTATCACGAATATTTTTTTCTGAGTTATGGACGTTTATATCTACCTATATAAGTAGGTATGTACCTAACAATAAGTATATACAGGATGTAACAAAAATTCTGGTGATCCGTTTAAAGGCATAATTGGTATCGTAATGCGACACTTGCGACTAAGAAAAACAGAGAAATAGTAGTTTATGTAACTGTTACGTAATAAGGCCTAATTACGTACAGTTGCATACACTGCTTTATCTACACACATATAATAAATCCTAAATGATGTGTTCGGAAACCAGTAGAATGGCCGCCATTGCACCGCCATGACCAACTCGATTGTGTCGGCGGTCGCGCGGGCGCGTGCCGGCGGTCGGGGAGAGCGCGGATCTTGGTAACGTTACCGTGGGTAATGAATTTTTATACGTTTATACCACACTGTCAGAGATGTTACGTTACTGGTTGCAATAATGGTGGTAATTACATACGGTTTCCGAACGCGGAATAGAGGATTTATGATATAGGTGTAGATAAAATAATTTAAACGTGATTTTTTTTTGTTTGAGGCACTTCGTCCCAGCCGGCACCCTCTATACAAAACCATTTTTTTTTCGCGTGATTTTTTTTGTTACTTTTTCATAACTGGAATACGAATCTGAAACTGAATTACGCCCTTAAGCGGCTGACCAACATTTTTGTTACATCTTGTATATCGTCGCCTAGCACCCATACAGTCGTCATGAGATATATCGGAGCGGCCGGTGGTCAAGGTAGTTACAAATATCTGAACAACGCCTCTCTTGTCCGGGCGATAAAGTGCATGTTAGTCAGTAAGTTAGTCAGTAGTAACAAATTAGTCATGGATATTTTTACCGCTGATAGTACTCGGTTCTCGGACTATATTTAAGTATGAAACATCATAGGTTTTGTTATGTTTTTTTGGAGAAAACTAGGAAACAAATTTCCTACGTTAAAACACCCTGTTCATAAGATAATCAAATGAGACCTCTTTAGACCCGAATCATAATGACATTTAAGAAAAAAAAACTTTTGACGTGACATGACAGACAGTGTTAAACACCTTGACAGGTACATTATAGGGGTGGTTATTTTAAAAATTAAATATAATATTTATTTTTGTTCGGTAAATGAAAACAAAAAAATGATATACAAAGTTTCCTTAATTACAGTTAAAAGTTAATTGTTTTAATGTAATGTATTATCTCTTAAAATAACCCTGACTAATTTGTTAGCACCTTATATATTTTTGAGTAGGTACCTTGGCCGCTCCGATATATTTGATGGCGACTGTACAAGATTTGCTTAGTTTGGGGTTAGGTCAATCTTAGTAAGATTGTTCCCCCATATTATTATATAGATAGTTATTCTGCTATGAGAATAATGGCGTCCAGATAGCACGAGTACAATCACTAGTTGGTCGCGCACGTGTGGATTTTAGATTGCTTGCCTGGGCCTAATATTTCCGCAATGTCACCATCACCACTTATACTAGTGGCCCTGTGACGCGAGCATAGGTAAAACTGAATAGATAGATAGATAGATAAAAATTTACTCAATAAAGCACACACTACAGAACATAAAAAACAGAGGTTGAAAAATGCATACCTAAGTCGAGTATAGGTAACTACAGAAGTTCACAATGTGTTGAGCAATGTGCGCGATAAAGAAAAGGCTCAGACTCAGCATAATGTTGCGAAATTGCGAGTTGACCCCACAATTACATACAAACAGAATACAGGTTGTAACGATAATACGGGGCGTCATTGGTATTGTACTGCGGCTAAGAAAAAGTAAGAGAAAAATTTCTTGGACGCAATTTTTTTTTTGTATGGGGCCCTCCATACAAAACCATTTTTTATTTCGCGCAAAAAAAGTTTTTTTAAGTTTTTTAATTAGTACTAGCTTTTGCCCGCGGGGTAACACGGTTCAACTTTCCTGATTTAAAACTCGGAACAGAATAAACCGCACACAAATAGTCCGCATACCAATTTTTAGCTTTCTACCTTGAAAATTGCGTAATGCTAAATACAAACTTCCACCCCCCATTTTAGGGAAGTGGGGGGTTAGAAAGAGACAAAAAGTAGCCTGTGTCACTCTCCATCCCTTCAACTATCTCCACTTAAAAAATCAAGTCAATTCGTCGCCCCTTTTTGCCGTGAAAGACGGACAAACAAACAAACACACACATACACTTTCCCATTTATAATATTAGTATGGATACCATACCAATTACGCCTTTAATCACCAGCATTATTGTTACGCCTTGTAGATGTATGGCTCCGCCATTTTTAGAAATATGCAATAGCATGGCAATATTTAAAAAAAAAAATCGCCAAATAAAACTACATGACTATAGAACCTGTTCACAAAATTTCACGAAAATCGGGTGAGAACGGCGACTGATGATATTCAGTCGCCGGGTGAGAAGGGCCGATTTTTGACAAGCGAGCGCTCAAATTCAAAGAATTTAACCTCGAATATAACCGCACACAAAAGTTTATCGCCATTATTTACGCATGAAATTAATAGTATAAATAATCATGATTTTAAATTACTATCGCTGTTTTAAAACATAATTTCTTCGTTTTATTCAGAGTTTTAATGTCATATTCGAGCGCTTAAATTTCAAAAATCGCCGTCTTGTAGATAAATGACGAAAGCATTTTTGCCCAAGCTGTAACACAGACCGCTCGGTCAATGAATTATGAATTAATTGTTCTGATATACTTATTATTATTTTTAATTACTGCATATATACATAGATAAACTGTTGCTTCCCAATATATCTATGACAATATTATTTTTGTTGTAAAGAATATACATACATACATTAAAAAAAAATTCTGACTTCCCCAGTCAGCATTATATAAATGTAACATTGGTTATATTTATTTATTTAATCATTATTGCACAATACAAGATGGTACAAATGGCGGAATTAATGCCATAAGGCATTCTCTACCAGTCAACCAATGGGCTAAACAGAAAGGTTAAGTAGTTGCAGGGTCCATTAAATGTGACAGAATTAATATGAGAAAATAACTAACAATAGAACTAACATATTACCGCATAATTTGTGGCTTCAGATGAAGATTACGTAGTCTACAAAACGGCGAACGGGTCGCTCAAACTTCACCGCACACCAGCTACCTTTTCGGAAGCCCGTCTGACGTGCTATGATGAAGGTACGTCTATTCGTCTAGCTGACCTAGTATACCGAAGAATCCGAAGATACTAAAGTCGGGCGACACCCGACATTTAGGGCGCGCTCAGCCAATGAAGAGTGTAGGGCTGGGTGGTCAAGAAAAACACCCAGTCGCTTTCAATTATATTATTTAAAAAAAATGTTGTCTTTTTTTTACTTTTTTGATTTCTTTTACTTTTTTGATTATTTTTGACTTTTTTTGACTGACTTTTTGACATTTAGACTTTTTAAACTTTTGTTTTCACTTTTTGATTTTTCACTTTGTCACTTCTCACTTAATTTCACTTCACTTTATCCTATTCTTTTTTACTATATTCAATTTAATTTCACATGTTTCTCAATCGTATGGCTTTGTGTCGCGTTTTCGTGACGGTCACGTGACTTTTTTTCGCCTAGCCCCCATCCGCGAACCGTCCGATACGGAAATTCTTTTCAAACAAAAACCCGAACGAAAAGGTCGTGAAGAGGGTCGATAAGCCTGTCTGGTTTTACTGACGCTGGTAGGTACTCCCCTGGCAGTTGGCAGGTGGTAGTGCGGTCCGGGGTTGTAACGGGAGCGTCTCAGGGAGCGACGTGGTAGTTGGTGCCATAGACAAAGGCCTCTCTTGTCCACCCACCGCCGTAAACGTTAAGCCGGAAACTTGCATATGTATGATAGGCGCCTTCTGCGTTCTTGTACTGTAAAACTGGGCGGATCTAGGACGAATTTCGTACGCTGCCACTAAAACGAGCTGTTTAGTATTTAATCTAGAAAAAAGTGTTTCAAAGTTTGTGGGTTCATTTGGTTACGTTTCCAATACAACCTTCTATGACTGTAACAAAATGGACAAACAATAACACACACCCTTTTCTCGATTTATACCAAACTGATTCCAAAATTCCTATAAATAAAGTTGGGTATACAACTTAAGCTATGGAAATAACATAATAGGTACTAAATATTGAAAACAACAAAAATATTGAAATAAATTTACTAAAAAATATGAATTAAAAAATGCCGATTCGTGCTACTTGTTCCAAAAAAAATTATATTGCGAAAAACACTAAAAACTGATTTTCCCTAAAAATGGATATGACACAATCGTATTCTCACCCGGCGAACATTGACTTTATCACAGGTGCGGAGCTAGCTTCCCCGGAGAATGACGCCTTGCTGGAGGCCATGGCAGCAGTTCTGCTGACGAGCCGGCAGCCGCCGCTGCACATCTTCACCGGCGTCAACGACTTGTACTCTAAAGGGTACTTCACATCACTTCGAGGTACCTTATAGGAAGAAACCATCTTTTACCACAACGGTGGCAAATAAACTATGCGCCTGGACCCCTATTCGACATTGCAAAACTGAAAGTAGCTAGTGAGACAACTATGATATCACACTTTTGTGATATCATAGTTGATGATTATCAATTATTTATGGAAATACCTACCTGTTATTGCAAGCTTATTAAGCAGGCACTCCCACAGCCATATAAGTACGTACCTTAATGATTATAGTACAATGGTACTGGAGGGTAAAATAAGTTATAAGACAACAAACTGCTATGAAGTTTGGCGGATAGGTGAAATTGATTAATTGTATGTTTGTATTAATTGTAATTTGACAGTTAGGCGTGGACAGATGGATAACAGTGATATCACTCTATGCAGTAGTGATTCAACTGTGATATCCACGTGCCTCAGTTGCCATGTCGAATAGGGGTTCTGCTAGGGACTTGCGCGTTGCGGACCCATTAATATAAAGAAGGGTTCACTGTGTGACGGCTAAAGGGACATCACCCGTCATCAACACATCCTGTGAGCTCACTGGCCACCTCAATCACCGGCAGGAACATAAAATACTGATGCCCTACCTTCAAAACTACCATCGATTATGACAGGTGAGTGTTCGTTTCTAGACTCACACCTCCAGGAAACCTCTCCAAGTGGGCGTCTGGAAAACGGAGGGCGACGTAGCGTTACGTATACTGACTACTCTTTACTTGATAAACTCATTCCCTGCGGACATTGTACAGCAAGCCAAGAAGAGTAGATTTAAAAACCTACTAAAAAATCTCTTGGAAGCCCTGTAGCACAGAATAACTAATAGTACTACCGTACAGAAAATTCACTCCTTAACAAAAGTCAGATTTAGGTATAAAATTATACCTATACTCGCCGCCTGCAAGCAAAATTGAAACTTATAACCGCGCACGAACCGTGAATCTTCTTTGCGCGCCGCAGTTTTATGACCGAGCTGTGAGCGTCGGCACGGGGTTGGCACTTGACAAGTTTTTGTACCTATACCTACTGATTTATTATTGTTAGATAAATATGTAGGAATTACAAACGTTGATTATGTAAACACGAAATTTTTATCCGGAGATAGATTTTTTTATAGAGATTATGTCTGATTCTCACGGAAGTAGGTATGCCACAGCCGTATTCCTTTGAAAATATGTCGGTCAGTTCCTAATATTATTTCTGGGCAACCGATATTCAATAAATTAAGGATGTTTATTTTAACTTTTACTAAGTAAGGACTTTGGGAGCTTTCAATATCGTCCGGAATTTAAAAATGTTATTTCTGCTTCCTTGCTCTTCCGTTTATTCAGACATCCGTAAATACATATTTTATACGGATTAGATCGAGATAGGTTTCGAAGCCATTGTGTATTGTAAATTTTGCGCGAGCGCCACGTGACACGACTATCGTGCGAGCCGAGCGGCAGCCCACTGCTATACGACTCCCCGGGAGGCGCGCCGGCCAAATGTACCTAAACTGCGTAGTGAAACCCCCCTGCCTGTAGGGAAATTGTCCTACTGAGCATCCCAGATATAAATATGTAACATATATTTGTAACGACTGTTCCTAATAATTAATTAAATAAAAAATGGTCACCCCGAAAACGTCATCAACGAAGGCAAGCCCGACGCTTCTGGAAGGTTCTGGGCGGGTTAGTGTTAATTTCTAGAGTTACACCTCTAGCACGAACCTCTCTAGGTTTATAAAGTTTTGGCTTACCTTAAAATTGGCCGTACCTTAAATTAGCACTGCCCTATCACTGCAACTCTAGCTACAGCCCTCACAGAATGTCAGTCACTAAGAGCATTAATTCTAACTCTTTTACTGTGTACTTCGTAGGCACCCAACTGTCAGCAATGCCAGCACAATGGTCCTCCAGGGAGCCCGACAACGTCAGTCACTTCGGCAACTGTCTCATCATGCAGAGCGATGGATTGCTCTTCGACAGCAAATGTGATGACGTGTACCCCTACATCTGCTACAAGAGACAGAAGTTGAACCAGACTGATCTCTGCGGTGCTGATACAGGTAAGCTATATGTGAATCATAATACAGTGTTACAGTAATTTTGATTACCCACTTGGGTAACTACTGGGATTACTTAATCGATTACTGTAATGTAATCGTGTAATTATTTCCAAAAGTAATTGGTTATGCCCAACTGGTATATCGAAGATACTAAAGTCGGGCGTAACCCGACATTCAGGGCGCGCTCAGCGCGGTTTTACTATGACAGGCGCCTACGGTCCATACCATAGGGAGCCTTTATGATAATTTTTGGTTAAGGTATCTTTTATTATATTAGGTATAGGTATGGCGTATTTAACGTAAATTTAAGATCCATGCTCAACTCAAGATCGAGCATTACGACCCTTTTGCTATGGGACGCCACATATTAGTACAGCTGTTGGGTTTTTTCTTTAAATTTTACACAAATTATTGAATACTTTTAGGTATGACAGATATGTTAGCCTAGAAATTAGAAGAATACTTAAGAAGCAACTTTAATCTTTTTGAACCTAAATATTTTAAGTATCGGCACAGGATTATATATATCTTCAACAATTAGCATGATAGAAATCGTTCATACCTACTTGTCAAACTTACACGCTTGCTAGTAGGTAAAGTAGAAACAATCTTAAACTGACGGCCTTCCACACATGTTTAGGACGTTCACACCTAAATGTATAGATTATAATTTGGCAAGGGTGCCGTGAAGGCAGAAAGGATTTGTATAAAAGAAATCCATACTAATATTATAAATGGGAAAATGTATGTGTGTGTTTGTTTGTCCGTCTTTCACGGCAAAACGGGGCGACGAATTGACGTGATTTTTTAAGTGGAGATAGTTGAAGGGATGGAGAGTGACATAGGCTACTTTTTGTCTCTTTCTAACCCCCCACTTCCCTAAAATGGGGGGGGGGGTGGAAGTTTGTATGAGCCATTTCGGGGGGCAATCAGGAAAGGGGAACCGTGTTACCCCGAATTTAACGCGAGCGAAGCCGCGGGCAAAAGCTAGTTACTAATAATAATAAAAAACCTTTTCATACACAGATCTCAGTCCCACCGTAAAGTACCATTAGGCTTGTGTTGTGGGTACTAACCCCTTATTCATAAACGTCTCTCAGGCCTCAATTAGTTAATTTATGTTTTATCTGTTTCCAACAAACACAACTGTCAAAGTGACAGATAAGGACAAAACATAAATTAGCTAATTAAATAAATAAATATTATGGGACAATCTTACGCAAATCAACCTAGTCCCACAGTAAGCTCAATAAGGTTCGAGTTCTGAGTAGGTACAGTCGACGTCAAAAATATGTTTACACTTTTTCACCTTAAGCCTTTGTAATAAAGTGCAAAAGTGTATACATATTTTTGACGTCGACTGTACTAGGCGACGATATATACAGTGTGGAAAGATAAGTCGGGCCCTGGAGGGAAACTACCTTAAAACGTTGAGATAGCTCAATTCGCTGAAAGGAAACATTCTTTTATTTTTCCTAAAAACTAAAACTGAATTCACAGTTTTTTTCTTACTTTTCACTTTTTTTCCATACTAATTGTATGAAAGATATTTCTATTATTATTTATGGGTTCTCTTGTGCCCTAAACTTGGTTGGTATTAAGAAGTGTTTATCCTTGTTGGAAATAGGATCGATTGGCATCAATTGTCATAAAAAATATTTAAGTATGGCAAAAATTACAAAATAAATAGTTTTTTTTGTAAACTGTAGGTACTCTTTTCTCAAAATTTGTATATGCAGTTATGTCCCTTTAAAAAAATTTAAGAATGTTTCCTTTCAGTGAATTGAGCTATCTCAACGTTTAAAGGTAGTTTCCCTCCAGGGCCCGACTTATCTTTCCACACTGTATAATAGATAAATACTTAAATACCTACATAGAAAGCATCCATAACTCGGGAACAAATATCCGTGATAAATACACAAATAAATGCCCTGACCAGGATTCGAACCCGGGACCTCCTGCTTCATAGGCAGGGCCACTACCGACTAGGCTAGGTTAGGAGCTAATTGAAGCTTGAAAGACGTTAATGAATAAGGGGGTTAGTACTTTATTTCAAATACATGTTCAGTCGAAAAATACCTTTACAGTTGAGTGTTACAAAAATACCTTTACATTTAAATAAGTTTACACACTACATGACAAAAAAATGCTTACAACACACATGACAGATTCATCTTTTCACTTAATGCACCAAAGTTCAGTTTACAATCTATCTTCCATAGAAACATTGTCACAAATTGTAACATAATAGGTTTACATTGCATCTGAACTGAAGAACAAATCAAATTATTTTTAATAAATATTTTGATTTGTTTTTATTTTAAGTAGACACACTACTATATAAATCATAAACTTATATAGATGTCATATATATGACATCTATATAAGTTTATGTACATTGCATGTTACAGAATTAGATTTCCTGTTAATGTGCCGTAAATATGTTTACAGATTTGATGGGCCCGTTCTTAATTTGAATAATTGCCAATTTTCTATTTAATTCACAATAGCCGATGTAGTGAAATTAAGAATGTTCAATAGAATTCTAAGGGCCTGTTTCACAATCTCCAGATAAACTTATCTGCCAGTTAAAAATATTGCTATCCTTTACTCCAGTCATATAAAAGAAAAGGACAGCAAACATTTATCTGACAGATATGCTTTAACTGGAGATTGTGAAACAGGACATAAATATATTAACTACTAGCGACCCGCCCCGGCTTCGCGCGGGATAAAAAATGGTTATTGTGGGTTATCCCTAAGAGATAGACATATACCATCGCAGACTTTTTTGTAGACCTTTTTAAGGTGTACAATACTGTGGTACATTATTTTGATCTGTCTCTTAGGACTCAGCTAGCGTTTGCAATGTAAGCTCAAAAAAACCGGCCAAGAGCGTGTCGGGCCACGCTCAGTGTAGGGTTCCGTAGTTTTCCGTCCGTCACAGTAAGTGTCCCCACTTAAGAGTTATGATAAGATATGAGGATATGATACGAGAGTTCCACGTACAGCGACATCTATCGGCAAATTAAGTAAACTATTGCGCGCGAGCTTAAAGTATGGAAGATGATTTTTATGGAATAATTCTTTATTGCGTGAACCGATTTTCACCGTTTTTACTTTATTTGAAAGCACGTCATTTCATTGTAATTAAGTAGAAATTACAGGTACAATAAACACCTGCTTATACGGTTAAATTACAAACTTAGTTCAGAAATAATTTCGTATTTTTTTTCAAAAACTATTCAACCTAAGTTCAAAATAATTTTTCTAGAACGTTTTTATAAAGGTTTACTTTTCAGATTTTTTTCATATTTTTAAAACTTATGGTTCAAAAGTTAGAGGGGGGGACACATTTTTTTTTACTTCTGGAGCGATTATTTCCGAAAATATTTACATTATCAAAAAATGATTTTAGTAAACCCCTATTCATTTTTAAATACCTATCCAACAATATATCACACGTTAGGGTTGAATTGAAAAAAAAAATCACTCCCCACTTTACGTATAGGGGAGGTACCCTAATAAAATTTTTTTTTCCACTTTTTATTTTACCACTTTGTCGGCGTGATTGATATACATATTAGTACCAAATTTCAGCTTTCTAGTGCTAACGGTCACTGAGATTATCCGCGGACGGACGGACGGACGGACGGACGGACGGACGGACGGGCAGACATGGCGAAACTATAAGGGTTCCTAGTTGACTACGGAACCCTAAAAATGGGGTTATTTACGACATCACATTAGAAACCTTTTAACGGCCTCCTAGCCTAGTCGGTAGTGACACTGGCTCTCCGTATC
Organism: Pammene aurita; assembly: GCA_947086415.1. NCBI lineage: Eukaryota > Metazoa > Arthropoda > Insecta > Lepidoptera > Tortricidae > Pammene > Pammene aurita. Next base: position 18,369,360 of record OX352313.1, read on the forward strand.
ATTGCGGGATCATTTTTAATGTCGTTCGCACGGTTCATAATGCGTTCTTGTAAATCCACCTCATTGTGAATAGGGGTGCTGTAGACGCGCTGTTTCATTGTGCCCCACAAAAAGTAATCAAGTGGCGTCATATCGGGCGACCGTGGCGGCCAACCTACAGGCCCTTGCCGACCAATCCATTGATGAGGATAGGTATTGTTCAAGAATGCCCTCACATCATCAGAGCCACACATCAGATTTCTCAACCGGCGGCTTTGTGTCTTCAACAACGTGGAGGCCATTTTGAAAACTTAATGTAATTTATTAAAATTTGCAATTAAAATTTGATTTATGTTACAATGTCTTGTGTTTTAATAAACCAAATAAAACTTCCCACTTTCAAACCCTCGGTAGCATGTACAGTAACTGTCAGATTACGGTCTCTACCTGCGCCTTTGTTGCACGCGCCCATTGCGCACTTGGTAGGGCCATTGTTTGACCGCTGGTAACAAATGTTTTATCTAAATCATACACGTGGTAATTTTACTGTTTGAAAGCTAATACGGTGTAGAATAACGTGAATTAATAAAAATGTTAGATAAATGGGACATTTTATTGAGATAACTTACATTTTCTAAAAAAAAGTAGGAAAAATAAACGAAATTTCCCTAAAAATCTTGTAATAATAAATTGAGGGTGATTTTTTTTTTAGAATAATTATCTTATGTCCTTAACCTGTTATCCTTGATCATTATTGTTTTTGTTTCGTGTCGATAGGCCATGTAGTTTAAGAGCAGTTACGTTTTGTTTACATGTGGTATGGAATTGCGAAAAAAAAACTTAAAAAATAATAAGAGGAAAAAAAATTTTTTTTACCTTTTTTTGTCGTAGTTTCTCGGATTTTCCGATGTGCACATTATAAAGAATCACACTGTATTATGCATGTATTATACATATAAACCTTCCTCTTGAATCCCTCTATCTATTAAAAAAATCCGCAACCGCATCAAAATCCGTTGCTTAGTTTTAAAGATACACGTACGTAAGCATACATAGGGACAAACAGCGGAAAGCGACTTTGTTTTATACTATGTAGTGATGTCGCTCGTATGGTCAGCGTTAAAATCCATGAGATTTTCTTCGCCCTCAGCTGTTTGATCCCAAGCATCAATAGGCTATCCCAAATGAAATAAACACGCTCTTGTTGTTGGAGAAATATATAAATGAAACTTCATTAAGATTTTTGCCTTCATAAGTATAGGAACATCATAAATTTGAGTGTTCCACTCGGGTGTTTTACGAAGTAACATCACTGAGTCAGGAATTTCAGCACTCAAAAATATTTTTTGTCACAGAATTTATTATTCTTACAATCCCAAATTGAAACTTACTGACGTGCAAAATGGTTCATTGATATATAAAAAAATCGAATGAAGTGGTCAGTCAGACGCTAACCACCATAAATTTAATGCAACACAAGCACCAATAAAAATAAACGAGAATGCTTTTATATTGTTTTTTTTAGCATGATCGCAATACATCTTAGTCCGGACCACTTTAGGGGGTCAATAGCATGATAGGCACGACATCTTATGACCACTTTATGGGTTTTTGGCGTTCAAAGGGTTAAAAGGAACTCTTACATAATTTGAGATGTGTTAGAATATGATATAAAGAAACCGTCCAATGACTACTAAGGATTTCTTGTCGACATGCTATATAATGTATGTAAAAACACTAAACCAAACAAATATAGCTAAAAAAATAGTACTATTTTTAACTCCCTTAATAAACAATAACTAATAAAGCCGAAAGTTAGTAAAGTTTAGTTAGCGTTAATAAATAATGAATCTCTCTTTATAAAGCCGAAATTTATATTTATGACGATTTCATGTCATTATTAAAATTAAAAACGGGCTAATCAAATCTGTAAAGATATTTATGTAACAATAGGTGTACGTAATCGAAAACTAAGCTTGATCGTAAAGTTTCTAATGTCACTGAAAATGTAAACGTATTTACGGCACATTGGCAGTAAATCTTATTCTGTAACATGCAATGTAAATCTGTTATGACACAATTTTTGTAAATGTTTTTATGGAAGACAGATTGTAAACTGAAATTTGGAGCATTAACTGAAAAGCAGAAACTGTCATGTGAGTTGTAAGCATGTTTTTGTCATGCAATGTGTTGTAAATATTTAAATGTAAAGGTATTTTTGTAACACTCGACTGTAAAGGTATTTTTGACCTCGACTGTTCAAGTGAATTTACGACAAAATGTCCCTTGAGACGACGTTGAAATTTGCAATGTCGATTAAGAAAGTTTGTTAATCTGTTTTGCAGAATACGTATTCGACAAGCTTACAAAATCCTGCTACAAGATCCACCCCCGATTCGTATCATGGCAGGAGGCCTACGCCTCGTGTGCCCGCGAGGGTTCCTACCTGGCCATCGTGAACAGCGAACACGAAGCCAAGACCCTCGCTGATATGATCAAGACTGAGTGGATCTGGGCGCACATCGGATTCAGTTACTGGAGGAAGGACTTGTGGATGACTATTCATGGTATGTTCTGGTTATGGACGAGTGGAACTATTAAGCTAGTTAAGTTGGCTGTGGACCTCGAAACCCCCATAATACAGGATGTTTGGATGACATCACATAAAACAACAAAACAGGTAGAAGTATACAGAACTAGTCTGCAAACAGGTAGAAGTATACAGGACTAGTCTGCAAACAGGTAGAAGTATACAGGACTAGTCTGCAAACAGGTATAAGTATACAGGACTAAACCCAATACCACTTACCCCCTTATTCATAAACGTCTACTAAAGTTAAGAGGCCTCTGATAATCGTTTGTCCCTTTCCGTCCAACCTATATGAGGGAAAGGGACAAACGATTATCAGCGATCTCTTAACTTTAGTGACCGTTTATGAATAAGGGGGTTAGGATTCCCAGGAACCTTGAGCGAGGCAGCAGGCAACTTGAAAACTCTGATGGGCTTCGTGGAGGAGCTAGGGTGGTTAGAATAGAGCTACCCCGTTATCACGCATAATAGGCACACTGGAAAACGCCCAGGATAACTAACTAACTAACAGGATGATTGGTAGCTAGGCGCAAAGCTTTAATGGGGTTAGACGAGGTGTTTATGAACATTTTTAGCAATACATGTCTCAGTCGAACTTTATTTAGTTTGTAGTAATTTTCATAGTAAATGATGTAATCAATTTTATATTTTATAAACCAATTGAGAAAAAAAAACTAATTTCGCTTAAAAACACCTCGTCTATCATCCCCTAATGCTTTGCGTCTAGCTAAAAAGCATCCTGTATATTCAGCCTTGGCCAGAAGTGTTGAGCACCCTTGCGATTTTCATACAAAACTCGAAAGTTTAGACCGGCGTTTTTATCTTTTTTGGAGTTATTTTATCAACTAATTCAAACTGAACAGGCATGTTTTGTTGAAGTGACTGGTAACTGCATAGAATATTTGCAATTTTTCGCACCGACTTAAATTCGCATTTTTGGGACCTCCACTTTTCATATTTTATAGGTACCTTGAAAGTGTTATTAAGTGAAGTTTTCTAGATACATCAATAAAATATAACATTTTACGTCATCGTACAGTCACGTCTGAAAATATGGATACATTTAATGTGACAAAAATATGTAGCCACGACTCTATTACCAAGGCGTTAGGTCTTGGATACATGTTTTTGTCACATTAAATGTATCTATATTTTCAGACGTGACCGTACATTGTTATGATAGGGAATTAATACTTAACATCAAAATTGTAAACAAAAAAGAGCTATGCTCAACACTTCTGGCCAAGGCTGTATATAGGTACTCTTATATATAAACCATAATGGGTCGGCAACACGGTAACAGATCGAGTTCATCACCTACGGTAGCTGCTTACCATTAGACAGACCGTATACTCGTTTGCCATCGTCGTGGTATTAAAAAATATATTTAATAGGCGGGTCCACACCGGGCAAACGCACGCGCGGCCGCAATGCCTCGGGCGAGGCACGTCGACACTTTCCTCGGCAATTTACTCGCGAGGCGGTGCGTCAGGTGTGACCCCGCCTATTTACGAAAACACGTGGAATGGAATAAAGTTTTTTTTTAATAAATCTTCCCGTTTTGTTGAACAGGTGAATCGTTGTCCGAGGCCGGCTTCGACTATTGGGTCCCCGGCGAACCGAACGACTACATGGAAGAGCGTTGCGGGAGCATTGCCGCCGATATTCCTGCTTTAGTTGATATTGACTGTCTAGATCACGCCCGTCCGTTCATTTGTGAAAAACCCAGTTTGCTTCTTGTAAAAATATAATTTATATTGCAAATAAAAAATATTTTACTTTTTTTAATAGAAAAATATTGTGTTAATTTCATACACTGTGAAACTAGCTATACAATAGCTGTATTTTGAATTGTGACGATATGTATATGTCGCAGTACGATAGATAAAGCCGTTATATAGTTATATCCCTAGGGATATAATTATATATCGTAACATAGTTATACGAAAGCGATTCATTACTATCTTACTAGGAATATAACTATAATACGTCTTTAGTTTAGTGATATCTTTATATTACTGGATTAAGTTTAGTGAAATAATTGTAGGTAGGAGTGCGGCGGTGCGGCGGAGGTATAGTTATATCCCTAGGGATATAGTATTTGACTAAACTAATGTGGTTAAATGGTTATAAATCTGCCAGGGAATCAAAGAAAACAGTAAGTATATTCGTTTTTATTTTTATTACAAAATCAACTTTGTTGGTTGCAATTAGTTGTAATACTTTGGTTTTTACGTCTCTCATTGTATAATAGACGTAGTTCCTGTTCAAAAGCTCGCCTTGAACTATTTTTTCCATCATTATCCATAGCTACAAGAAGTCATTTGCATTGACGAAACTAATATATAACGATATTAAAGAAAAGGTGACGAAAATTCAATAAATATGCACGAAAACGCAACGTGAACGCCGAACAACTGATGCCGACTGACTGCTTTTGGCAGCGACCAGCGAGCGACGTGCGGGGAATCCCCGCCGCCGACTCCGCCGCACCCCTGCACTACACTGCTACAATTATAATACTGAACATAATCCAGTAATAATATTGTTGTGTGCAGACCGGATTACCACGTTGTACCAAGTAGCGCTGACCCGCTGTACCATTTACCAGGTCATGTAGGGAGATGAATAAAAACACTTATTTAGAATTGTTAAGACTAGGGTTTGCAATTATCCGGATATCCGAATAATACGAATATTATCTGGATAATTCCATACAAATTACTATTCGAAATATCCGACTTGCAAGCCCTAGTTAAGACACTGCTCAGAAGCAGTGTAGTTGCAGGTGTTTCCCAGCTGGGAGTTGTTGTAGAAGTTTGCAACGAGTACGTGTGTGTGGTGTCGTCCGCTGCTCCTCTTATGATGGGGGCAGGGGTTGGAGTGCCCGCATTGCGGCTATGACTCCTGTGTCATGTCGCATCCCACTGCGGTGGGATGGTCGCTCGTCGTCGTTTTGAGGACGACTTGACGTCTGGTGTGGCCGCGGCGGGCCCGATGGCCCAGCCGCGGTGATGTCATCTGCTAGCAACGAGTACGAGTGCTGGCCTCTTTTATGGGTTTTTCTTAGTACTCGTACTAGTGGCTTATATGTGCAGAGTATGTCATTCGTTTATTAACCAATAAACTTAAACTATTACATGATTGTAGGTGTAAATTGATATTATTATGGTACATTTCTTCATAGTTTAGTACAAAATTCTTATTATCTAGATATTTTGGGTATTACGACATAATATCAATAAAATTAAGACATAAATCAATACTTAAGAACTAAACATAAGAACACAGTTTTATACACTTTAATAAAAGACAGACTTGTATAATTTGAGAAAATGATTATCTTACATCTATTACATTTTTTACAACAGTTTCTTAAGCTACCGGCGACAAATATACTATCTTACTAGGAATATAACTATAATACGTATTATATCCTTAGGGTTATAATATAAGTATATAACGGCATTATCTATCGTACTGCGACATATATATGTACCTCCTGATCACCGCTATGTAATAAAAGGACGAGATACACAATCAGCCCCAAAAAAATGGCCCCACAATAGTGCTGTTAGAACGACTCTTATTACGTCTTATTACGGTATACATAACGCTGGCCGGTTACAAATGATCAAGAGCCATATTTTTGGTAAATCTTGTTGAGACTGTACCTCTATTATATTCTTACTCCAAGCTCCTGATGTATCTTTCATAATAATTTTAAATAAAAAAGAACAGACTTCACTTACCTACCTTTCCAACAGCAAATGCTCGAGCTGCTGTTAAAAATACTCAAATCACTATAGGTGTGCCTATAATAGTTGAAGAGTTCCCTCGATTTCTCCAGGATCTGGACCTGGTTACTATGGGACCAACTGTGAAGTATTCTCTTTCAAATAAAAAAAGAATTTTTCTAATCTGTCCAGCCGTCTTCGAGTAATCAGCGAACATATAAAAAAAAAAAAAACAAATATCCCGACGAATTGATAACCTCCTCCTTCGAAATCTTGAAGTCGGTTGAAAACCGCAGTGATCTCTTGCGGCCGCCATTTTTTAAATTTTATAAATGTAGGTTATTATTCAGATCATGAATGATATCTCACTTGTATAGATCCGCGTAGTATCCTAGGGTAGAGGGTGTAGTCAGTTTTCAGTTTTTAAACCATTACCCTAGTTACTGTTTTAGTCGCAATAGGGTAAAAGTTGACATTGGCGTAGCTGACATACAAATCCATAAATAAAGGCAAAGTTCGTATTTTAAAAAGTTTAATACGAGCATCATGAGAATATCCCCTGGAAAGGTATTGACGAAACACTTCACTTCCTCAAGTATTAATTCTACGTAGGGTAATTGTGCTAGTTTCCCGTCCAGGTCCAGTTTACAGTCCACTTGATTAAACTGCTGCAAATAAATGGGAAAACTTTTTAAGGTATTCATTTCATAATATATTCATTTCATTTTATTTCATAGTTTATTCTTTAGTAGATTTTTTTTATTTTAAGCTTTTATTTTGGGAAAAACTTGAAGATAAACATATAAATAAGTGTGGACGGAAAACTGACAAGAGTGGACGCAAATTAGCACAATCACCCTATAAACTCGCGCGGCTAGAAGATGTTGATGTCAACTGGAGCCAGTCTTTCTTCGGGACCACGGCGACAATGCCGTCCTCGAAACGTCGAAGGTAATTTTAAAATTATACACGCGGTTAAGTCCCGTTAGTACAAATAGATATGTAATTCTAAGTATGTTTCTATGTGAAATTTAATGAGCTTTAACCTTTTGACCGCCAAGCATTGAACAAAAATTACCACGACACTAATCAACATACATACCAAAATGACGCCACGTAATCGCGTTTTGTCAAGCGAAATTGAACTTTGCGGAAGCCCGCGTAGGTCCCTATTGCATTACAAAGCCTGTCGGCTGTAGCCGTCGTTGGCGTCCATGGCACTTTTTGATCGGTCAATAGGTTAATATCGGCCTAGACTAGACCTATTGCCACAGAGTGCGTAGGTTCAGATGAACAAGCAAATTTCTTCGAGATGGAGGATATTTTCCAACGTCACAGCGGTTCCTCGAGGTCCCCAAACGTCAAATAGTCTGGATATGAAAACGGGACCTCTAATCAACATACATACCTAATTTTAGGACTATCTGACGGATTTCGCATTTGTCGTAACTTGACTGTATACCTAGAGGTTATTAGGCCAAGCAAATAAGATCTATAAAAAGTGTTTTGAGGAATTAATTCCCAGCAGGCTAGAAATCGATGTATAATACCTTCATGAGGTCTTAAATGCATGTAATCCGAGTTTGCCCAATCCCAAGAGGCGTGCATAACTTTTTAGCGAAATTTTTGCTCCGTCAGTTTTTTGCTTGTAGCACGAAAACGGTGGTACGTCCGACGGAAAATGTTATTCGTTTCAATATTAAAGAGGGTTAAATTCTGCGTCGAATGAGCAACTTAACTTCTAATTCGGTTTAGCGGTACAGCGGATATCAAAAGTTATAATTGTACTACGTACCGTTGCATACACTGCTTTATCTACACACATATTATAAATCCTAGATGAGATGTTCGGAAACCATTAGAATGACCGCCATTGCCAACTCAATTGTGCGAACGGTCGGGGAGGAGGGCTGGATCTTCATTACGTTACCAAAATCGATGTGGTTATGAACTTTCGAACTTACGACACTGGCACAGATAATACACTAATGTTACATTACTGGTTGCAATAATGGCGGTAATTACATACGGTTTCCAAACGCAGAATGGGATGATATGGGTGTAGATAAAGTTTTTTTTCGATTTCGCTCACCTTTTTGATACTATTTTGCTGTAACTAACAAAACATCTATCAGTTTGTATACATATTTTGAAAGATCGTTTCTTTAACTGTACAAGTGGATACTTTTTTGATTTTACGTTTCATTTATAAATCATTGAGAATAATAGCGCCCCCTTGACAATGATCATATATTTCTGTTCAGGCTTTACCTAATTGAAAAAAAAAGTCAATTAATGTCTTTAAATAATTTTTATTCTCATTAATTAATAATCTATTACATGATTAACTAAAGAGCGACACATTTGTGCTGCCATAGGAAAATTACTAAGCTGCTAAATAACGGCGACGACATCACCTTTAGACGTAACAAGGGAATGCAAACCGTTAAAAATGTAAGTATAGAAATTACTCGGGCTCCTGCAGTCGTTAGGTCGGGTGTGGCCCGACATTCAACTCGGGCGAATCTGGGTGAAACCCGACGTCAGTATTTTCATACAAAATATTTACCGGTCGCATTTCCTAGACGTGACGAATTGACAATTTTAATTTTCTTCATAAAGCCCGTTATACACTGAGCGTGTGTAGGGTTTTTTGATCGTATGTTAATTAAATAAACAAGGTTTTCGTAAACTTTGATTTACAGTTGTTACTAACTAGAAGCTATTTTTTTTAATTTTTCTCCATCTTTTTTAAACCTAGTACTCACGGTCCCACTTGCTAGTGCGAGAGGCTGCTACATATATGTATAGCCATTCCACTCTAACATTAGCAGTCTCTGGTTTTGGGGGCGTCCATTAATCGCGTCATATTGTATAGGGGGGGAGGGGGTCAAGAAAAAATCACCAATGATCACCACAGGGGGGAGGGGGGTCTGGACACGTATCACGTGTAATTTTTTTGTTCCTTCGTGTTATACTGTATTTCAAATATTTCAATAAAATAAAAATTATCAACTTTTAAATGAACCATTCTGTGAAAACCAGAGTAAAATTTGCCTCGCAGTTGGACTTCTGCGTTTAGTTGAGCGGGCGAGGCGTCGCTATGCTTTATGCACGGGTTCACTTAGATTGATCTCATTTTTATCAAAATCAAATTCTAAATAATGACGGGATCCATGAGGAATCAAGGGAACTCCTGAAACCTTATAAGGAGACGTATGTCGATTTTTAAAATCTAAAAACCAAACAATTGCATTTGAGTAGTGCTATTTAGTGAAATTGAAACTGCTTGTGAAGACCAGAATGGAACTCCTCCACGACAAGGTTTTTTTACGTCTTGGGAGTAATTGTTATGACTCTTATATATATCTATGATTGTAAAGATTTTTTAGTGGCATTTGAAATATTATTTTCTTCACAGTAGGTTTTTAGGATTCCGTAGCCAAAATCGTAACCCTTATAGTTTCGTTATGTCCGTCTGTCCGTCCGTCCGTATGTCCGTTTTTCCGTCCGTATGTCACAGCCATTTTACTCGGAAACTATAAAACGTATCTTAATAAATATTTGAACATAAAGTGTATTGTTCTACTTAGTTTTGTAGTAAAATTGCTGAAAAAATATATTCAGGGGGGTGCCATACATGTAACAATTTCAATAATCACCCCGTAAGTCTAAAAAAATGTGCCCCCCTGTCACTTTTGAACTGGAGATCCAAAAACATATGAAAAAAATCGAGAATATATATCGGTTTAAGAATTATTAAGTTATCTCCAAAAAACGTCTTTCATAGGCAGATACGACCTGATATTACTTTTTCGATAGTAGGTACAGTCGCCATCAGATATATCGGAGCGGCCAAGGTGGTCACAAATATCTGAACAACGCCTCTATTGTAAAGGTGATAGAGTGCATGTTCAGATATTTTAGAGTACCTTAGCCGCTCCGATATATTTGATGGCGACTGTACGAAACCCTCCATTATGCGTGGTCCGATATGCACTTAGCGGGTTTTTTTCTATTAAATATTATTTTAATGAAAATAGTGAGATGTGCATACATGTAGTTTCATTTTTTTTTCCGTCACGTGTACGTACATTACGTTTTCAGGTGTTAGAAAACTGTACTTAGTTTAGTTAGCAAAAAATTACACGTCATATTGGACGAGGGGGGGAGGGGTCCTGAAAATATCACCAAAGATCACCATGGGGGAGGGGGGGGGGGGGGGTCTAAAACAAGCCAAAAACGTATGACGCGATTAATGGACGCCCCCTTTGGCATGCAAGCAAACCGTAAGTAATAGATGCACATATAAATAATATTTAAATCTACCATAGCTACGTAATTATATAAGATACGTTGTATCCCATTGCAGAATCACAAGCATTAGTAATAATGCGCGTTAATACAATTGGGTGCTACCGAAGCTCTTTTTGCCTAACATTTAAAACATTTTACCTTAGAGAATTCAACCAACTGGGAAGGCCATTGACAAGCGTTCCCCTCTTCCGAAAACATATGACCAGTGGTCATATTTATTGTATGGACTGACGTTTATCTGACGTGGCTATTTGTGCATTACGTACGAATAGCCATACATTTGACGTTCCCCGCCCCCGCAAAAATAGGCAGACTTATTTGTATATAAAATGACAGATACATGGCCGCTCCGGTTGGTTGAAACTCTAAGCATTTTAGACAATCCTTAAATGTACTACAAGTTGTGTTTTAATTTTTAACAGACTTAATTAAAGGAAAGAGGTTACATGTTTGAGTAAATGTATTTTTTTATATTCAACAATAACTTTGAGCTTCGTTGTCGATTTGAGAATATTCTTGTTTTATCCGGGGGTCTTCACTATGTCTCTCTCCATTGTAAGTACCCGTTTTTCCCGATGCACTTACCGCATATGAGGGCTTATGAGGGAAGGGTTGACACATCGCTTATCACCTTATGGGTGCGTTCGAGAATATGTGACGTTTTTAAGTCATAGGTACATCACAAGGATGATTAAGACATGGATGCCCAATGCCTATACAAAATCGCGTTCCTCGAACCTTCAGGCTATACGTCTATTTTCGGTACTGAGTGCCACAGCGCCATCTGTTGAGTCTGGAGTCGAGTGATTCTGTCAGCGTTAATCGCCGAACAAAATATTAGAAACTAGAATTTATTTATTTAATCTTAATTACACAAAATAATATGGTACAAATGGCGGACTTAATGTCATAAGGCATTCTCGACCAGTCAACCTATGGGCTTAACAGAAAGGTTAAGTAGGAATTTAGTGTTTGTGGTGACCGATAGATGACGCTAGTGCTTTAGCCTGAAATAAGGGAACGCGATTTTGTATAGGCATTGTCAATCCATGTCTTAACCATCCTTGGTACATCATTGTCGGCTGTATGCATTTAGTTGATTCTTTATTTTGTATAAATGACAATCTTCGAAACGGATTGTCCGATTTAGTTACGATTTTCAACAAATGGCCCGTGGCCCGTTGATACATGACCGAAGGCTCTGATAGATTATAACTCGAGAAAAAGCGAAGTTTCAATATAGTCTTGCATTTTCAAATTGAAACATTTATTCTGCAAGTTGTCATAAGGATTGTATAAAATGTCTCTTATATTAACTTATATGCTAAGAAATGTATATAAAAAGGATCTTACTGTGCCGTAATCTCCCTACTCCATGTTGTCTATACTAAGATATATTTTATATGTGAGATTATAATTTTATGTACAATTACTAGTGTACTTTTTTGATCGATACTTAAAATATTTATCTAAATGTGACGCTTTACCGGCAAAGGTACCATTCGGAGATCGGTACACGTTTATATTGCTCGAATGCAATGGTATCTTTGCCAAAAAATCGTCACAAATAATTTAAATAATGCTAAACTCTTATATAGGGTAAATCGCCGGTAACTGGCCACCTTTCAATAACTGGCCCCCTCATACTAAAAATGAACTCTATTCACCTACAAACAGAATTGGTTTTTGTATAACTTGGCCAGTTATTTAACGGTGGCCAGTAATTAAAACGTTATACTAAAATGAATTCTGTTTATAGGTGAACAGAGTTCATTATTAGTATGAGGTGGCCAGTTACTGAACGGTGGCCAGTTACTAGCGACCCTAATCCAAGTTGTGTTTAACAATATGTAAATTAAATAGACAATTGCGAACATCTACGTCTATACATTTAATTTACGTTAATTATAATATTTTTAAAACAAATATAAGTTAGTATGATTTATATCTATATTACAAAAACACGTAGCTCCCACCAGAGACTATACATACATATATAGAGACTCAAAGTCTGAAGCGTCATCTGAACGAGAACAACCCAAAGTTACCGAAATAACGTAATAATAGTTACGCTATCAATTACTAGATGGCGCTGGGGGGCAGAGAGTACTCTGCCCTACATTATACGGTAGCTTTGGTTGGTCCAGTTCAGATGGAGCATTAGACTTGGAGCATGGTCTCTGCTCCTACATAATGTAGGATCCCACAGCGGCACATCGAGCTCTCAAATGAATATGGAAATGCATGGTACCGCGTATATTGAATAGATTTCCAACTGAATTATTAAACTCGTTAGAAGGCCGAACATGCGGTCAAGCCAGAAACATGATAATGAAACACATGTTTAAAATAAGAGCTACCGACGACGTAAGTAAATAAAAAATGGTTTATTGTAACAAATTATTTAACATTATCGTCTAATTAATAAATTAAAATAGATGACTCCTTAACTCAAAAAATCTTTATAATTCAAGATTAGTAGTTAAGTTTTTGTACGAATGTATCTAACTGTTAATGAAATAAACAGATTAATTTTTTTTTTTTTTTAAATATCTATCCGGACTTTGTGACAAAAATATGTGAACATTTACTTTTTTTTTCATGCATAAGGGCGTATTTAAAATTTGAAGCGAGATAAAAAAAAATCGAACGACCTCGTTGATTTAACCTTATAGGTGGTTTATTCGTGACCATTAATCTATTTCCAGAAAAAAAAAATATAAAATTGTATTTCTAATGTACCTGAACCAAATAATAGGAATTTGTTAACCCTTTGAACGCCAAGAAACCCTAAAGAGGTCTTGTGTCGTCATACCCATCACGCCAACAACCCATAAAGGAGTCGGAGTGAAGGTGTACTTTGATCATGAATAAAATCTATTATGCATTGTTTTGTACAGCACTACGAGATTCGTCTTTTTTGATAACACAACAGTGCTTGGCGTGTGAGTGATCACTTCATTCAAGCGTTCAAAAGGTAACCAAAATTCATAAATTAATATCGATTAATGTAAAAAGATGGTAACGCAACGCAGCGTTAAATGCCTTATTTTCATACAAATTGGGAGACAATCAAGGACCACTGAGTTACTGTGATTAAGAATATTTACAGTTGTTATTATTAAACGCTATCGGGATTGATATCCTAATTAAGCCTCTTTCTCCGTCACTAAACAGCAAATGGCCAAATATTATAAAATTTGCATTTTAACCTTTTGAACGCCAACAGCCACTAAATCGGTCGTGTGCTGTCGTGCTTGCCACGCCAACGACCACTAAAGTGGCTATGGCGGATGCTGTCAAAGCAATTATCCTGCTGACAGATAAGGTTTATATTCGTTATTACTAGTCGAGATATTGGCGTGTAGGCCACGTCTTGACGCGAGAGAGAAAGCGTTCAAAAGGTTAAGAAAGCGTCAAAAATGTATGTAGAGTCGTGACTACAGCGCCAAGAACGCCTATAAGCGTTGTGGCGTACGCTTTCAAAGTAACCTACCTCAAAAGTATCTCTACGAGTTGAAACACGCGTACACCCAAGGACAGAATACACGCAACGCGACTAATTTGGAAACGTATTTCAAGATGGCTGATAGCATACATAATTTTGTCGGTTTCTTTGTTCCCCTTCAAAATGCGGTGGAGGGTAACAAACGTTTATATTGTACTTAGGGCCTTGGAAGTAAGCAATAATCACAATGCGAGACAATGACAAAGATCAACGATAATATCGCATTCTCTGTCATACCTATTGAAAGTTTAATGAGACCATCCCGTTCAATCTTGGTATTATTGACATGGCAGGTCTATGGCTAGTATGTCTATGTAACCTACTTTCAAGTAAGGCTTATGGCTCACTAGCTTCAGTGATTTAGGCGTGTGAGTGATTTTGCATATGAGCTCAAAGAGGACCCAGTGTGTTGACGATGAGGGACCCTCTTGTTCCTTTAGCCGTCAACACAGTGAATCCTCCTTTTTGTAAAGGGTCGGCAACGCGCATGTGACACCACTGGAGTTGCAGGCGTCCATGGGCTACGGTAGCTGCTTACCATCAGACGGGCCGTGTGCTTGTTTGCCACCGTCGTGGTATTTAAAAAAAGACGTATGGCGTTCAAATGGTTAATCTGACTAAGTTAGTGTATACATATTATTGTCAAGAAAATCGCAACCATATTTAAGACCTCGACACAACCGTGCAAACCGTGTGCCGCAGTGGGATATCTTTTAGACACTATGACATAATTTACTTCGACAGATGTGAGACTGGCCTTATATAAAGTGTCATTTATTTATAAAACTTTCTATTCAGTCCAAAATAAAACTGCAATAGGCGTGTCCACAGTTGACGCACCGCCTAGCGAGGAAATTGCCGCGCGAGGCGTTGCGTTAGGTGTGGACAACCCTAATAAGCTGCATTTACAATTTCTTTATACAAAGAAGGTAATTGAAACGACATTTCTAACTAATGATGACAGATATATGAAATGTCTTCTTGTTTCAATTTCATACATAATATAACTATGTACATATTAGCAAACCATTGTACTGTAACAAACTTGGACAACTATAATACCGGCTGTACACTCTCAGGCGAGAGCAACCGAGCGAGAGTGTATGGCCGGTATAAAACATTGTCATACGAGGAATTCCACGATCGAGTTTTTCAATAGATGGCAGCACCGGGGCGAAAGGTCTAGCTGTCATAATCCACTAATCTTTTTTTTTATTGGTGGATTTTGACAGCTATGTTGTACCTTAGATGATTGGCCAAATGCGCCTTAGCATGATACAAAGATTGCATATACACTGAAAAATTCGACTGGTGCTGCTGTGACCCGGGTAGCCTAGTGGTTAGGACGTCTGCCGCGAATGCAGAAGACGCTGGTTCGATCCCAGCCCTGGGCACCGTAGGACTAGGTCACCTTTTCCTTTGTATGACATCTATTATAAGTTTATAAAGTAACGATGACTTGTGTATATTATTTTACTCTCCCTGCACTGAAAGCTAATGACAGTAGCCAGGTCAACATATCTGTTAAAAACCGCCATATTGACATTGTTTAGAGGCTCGTTCCTTTAGTTCAAGGAGACATTGGATTTACATGAAGTGGATCTAATTCATCGGTCACAAAGTGAGGCCGAAAGAGAAGGTTATCTAGGAGACTGTGTCTCGTTTTTACTAAGGAGGTAATGACGTCACCGGACAATCAAAATGTCTATATGTGTCAAATGTGACAATTTTGTAACGAGTGCGAGTGAGACACCGCCCCCTACATTATGCTCTCTATCGGACCGTTTTTACTACTTTTTACTAGTCACCTATGAACGACTGTTTTACTCGGTAATAAGGTTCAACTGTGGTTAGGGAAAAAGTGTAAGAATTAGATCCAATTCATATAAATCCATGATGGAGAGTAGATGCTAAAGTACTGTTTTTTTACATATATTTATATTAAAAGTTAATGTTAGTACGCACAGAACGTTAGTAATCACTTGCACTGAAGTCTTTTTGTGTGTTTGGGTGGCGGCTGGATTAGAGAACAACCTCTGCGTCGCAGGATTGCCTGTTGGCAAAAAAATACAATTAGTTATTTTTAAGGTTATCAAGGGTGAGGGGTGGGGGCGGCGCCCTCCTCCCCCTGCTAGTACAGTACGTGGTACTCACAGCCGGCCCGCACGGGGTGGCGCCTACAGCTCAGGCGCCGCCCCCGCAGCCAGGTCCACGGCCAGGACCGCGGCGGGGGCGGCGCCCTCCTCCCCCTGCTAGTACAGTACGTGGTACTCACAGCCGGCCCGCACGGGGTGGCGCCTACAGCTCAGGCGCCGCCCCCGCAGCCAGGTCCACGGCCAGGACCGCGGCGGGGGCGGCGCCCTCCTCCCCCTGCTAGTACAGTACGTGGTACTCACAGCCGGCCCGCACGGGGTGGCGCCTACAGCTCAGGCGCCGCCCCCGCAGCCAGGTCCACGGCCAGGACCGCGGCGGGGGCGGCGCCCTCCTCCCCTTGCTAGTACAGTACGTGGTACTCACAGCCGGCCCGCACGGGGTGGCGCCTACAGCTCAGGCGCCGCCCCCGCAGCCAGGTCCACGGCCAGGACCGCGGCGGGGGCGGCGCCCTCCTCCCCTTGCTAGTACAGTACGTGGTACTCACAGCCGGCCCGCACGGGGTGGCGCCTACAGCTCAGGCGCCGCCCCCGCAGCCAGGTCCACGGCCAGGACCGCGGCGGGGGCGGCGCCCTCCTCCCCTTGCTAGTACAGTACGTGGTACTCACAGCCGGCCCGCACGGGGTGGCGCCTACAGCTCAGGCGCCGCCCCCGCAGCCAGGTCCACGGCCAGGACCGCGGCGGGGGCGGCGCCCTCCTCCCCTTGCTAGTACAGTACGTGGTACTCACAGCCGGCCCGCACGGGGTGGCGCCTACAGCTCAGGCGCCGCCCCCGCAGCCAGGTCCACGGCCAGGACCGCGGCGGGGGCGGCGCCCTCCTCCCCTTGCTAGTACAGTACGTGGTACTCACAGCCGGCCCGCACGGGGTGGCGCCTACAGCTCAGGCGCCGCCCCCGCAGCCAGGTCCACGGCCAGGACCGCGGCGGGGGCGGCGCCCTCCTCCCCTTGCTAGTACAGTACGTGGTACTCACAGCCGGCCCGCACGGGGTGGCGCCTACAGCTCAGGCGCCGCCCCCGCAGCCAGGTCCACGGCCAGGACCGCGGCGGGGGCGGCGCCCTCCTCCCCTTGCTAGTACAGTACGTGGTACTCACAGCCGGCCCGCACGGGGTGGCGCCTACAGCTCAGGCGCCGCCCCCGCAGCCAGGTCCACGGCCAGGACCGCGGCGGGGGCGGCGCCCTCCTCCCCTTGCTAGTACAGTACGTGGTACTCACAGCCGGCCCGCACGGGGTGGCGCCTACAGCTCAGGCGCCGCCCCCGCAGCCAGGTCCACGGCCAGGACCGCGGCGGGGGCGGCGCCCTCCTCCCCTTGCTAGTACAGTACGTGGTACTCACAGCCGGCCCGCACGGGGTGGCGCCTACAGCTCAGGCGCCGCCCCCGCAGCCAGGTCCACGGCCAGGACCGCGGCGGGGGCGGCGCCCTCCTCCCCTTGCTAGTACAGTACGTGGTACTCACAGCCGGCCCGCACGGGGTGGCGCCTACAGCTCAGGCGCCGCCCCCGCAGCCAGGTCCACGGCCAGGACCGCGGCGGGGGCGGCGCCCTCCTCCCCTTGCTAGTACAGTACGTGGTACTCACAGCCGGCCCGCACGGGGTGGCGCCTACAGCTCAGGCGCCGCCCCCGCAGCCAGGTCCACGGCCAGGACCGCGGCGGGGGCGGCGCCCTCCTCCCCTTGCTAGTACAGTACGTGGTACTCACAGCCGGCCCGCACGGGGTGGCGCCTACAGCTCAGGCGCCGCCCCCGCAGCCAGGTCCACGGCCAGGACCGCGGCGGGGGCGGCGCCCTCCTCCCCTTGCTAGTACAGTACGTGGTACTCACAGCCGGCCCGCACGGGGTGGCGCCTACAGCTCAGGCGCCGCCCCCGCAGCCAGGTCCACGGCCAGGACCGCGGCGGGGGCGGCGCCCTCCTCCCCTTGCTAGTACAGTACGTGGTACTCACAGCCGGCCCGCACGGGGTGGCGCCTACAGCTCAGGCGCCGCCCCCGCAGCCAGGTCCACGGCCAGGACCGCGGCGGGGGCGGCGCCCTCCTCCCCTTGCTAGTACAGTACGTGGTACTCACAGCCGGCCCGCACGGGGTGGCGCCTACAGCTCAGGCGCCGCCCCCGCAGCCAGGTCCACGGCCAGGACCGCGGCGGGGGCGGCGCCCTCCTCCCCTTGCTAGTACAGTACGTGGTACTCACAGCCGGCCCGCACGGGGTGGCGCCTACAGCTCAGGCGCCGCCCCCGCAGCCAGGTCCACGGCCAGGACCGCTGCGGGGGCGGCGCGCCCTCAGCTGCGCCGGTGGCGCCCTCCTCGACGGCGACGCTCGCGGCGCACCTGCGGAAAAAAACACAATTGAACAGGAAAAAAAATATAACGGAGATAACCACTGCTCGCCTTCCGCAGTGCATTCCTGGATCCTAAAGACTGCGTGAGACTGGCGCGTTTTGCTAGCGGGGCGCGTTGAGAACGGTGCCGGCATCGAGCTCGCGGCCCGCTGGCGCCGCGCCAGGCTCACGGAGCGCGCATCGCTCTCTCTCGAGGAGCAATTATATGTACCTTCGCCAACACCGTTACCCGGCCATTTATAATCCCTATTGCAACTGCATAAGGTCTACCGATGGCCGAATGAGGGTGTTGCTGTTTGTATATTGTCATTTTGTCTGCGCGAGCGCGGCGCTGCGTCTAAGCGCATAACGCGCGACGCGATCCTCGCCTCGCTCGCTCCACGAAAAATTCCACCGTTCCGTTCAAACGCGAGATTAATCTTTTAAAGTTCCCTTTTCTGCGACAACAATCAAATCTGGTGAGGGTTTCCTATCAAGCTATATATCTATCTAGTAGAATACATAATCAATGGCTTTACCGATCCGACCTCGCCCTCAGCCCAGCGCTCGTAGGCGCGCTCTCTCTTCAGCCACTCTTGGTACTTGTACCACCATTCTTCCCATTTCACATAGTCGCTCAGTGTTAGTCCTGTGAACAAAACATTGTTTAGTTGTGGGTACAAACTAGTTGGTGAGGGTTAGCACACCGCTCATCACCTTACGGCTGCGTTCGGAGTATCAGTCAGTATTTACAAAATATTATTAGACTAAGTTTCGAAATTGCTGAACAGAACCAATAATTAAAATAAATTCGTGTTTCGTTAACGTCTTAAAATTAATTAGACACGTCATACTACAAAACTCGTTTGAGCGTCTTTGTGTGCACGGCACATCTGTACACGCTTCAATGTGTGTGTGCGTCTTAGGGCGCTGTTTCCGCTGTCGTAAATGACGTTTGACAATACACCGACATTTTGCTTTTCATCGATGCGCTGCCAACCTGACGGATTAGCCTACTAGTTCCCTACCAATCGGCCGCCGCGGGGTGAGGTAATTCAGTTCGGGGCGGGTCGTAGCGTGGCCATTCCGTATGAAACGCTATTATGTTTTGTGTTTATGTGTAGCACGTTGACAACTTATTTTTACACTTCATTGAACTCGTTCGCTTCTGTAACTAAATGAAGTCAGGCAGGAAGACCTGTGCTTGTATAGTGACATTTAAAATTTGTCACATTATGAATTCATAAATTGTCCATGCGATTTTGAATCTAGATGTACATATTCATTTATTTCGTGAATGCACATAATAATTCGCAATGTTACACAATTAAAATTAAGGTAATTTTATGTCTACATAATTTTCTAATGTCATAGAAATCATTTTCAATTAGTCATTTTTTCAATTCCTTAAAATACTATTACTTGTTCTGGTATAAATAATTTTATTAGAAATATAGTTGTATTTGTGTGTGAAGTACATACGTCGTTATCGCGGGAGCAAAAACGATTTGACAGTAGTCAAAGATTATGAAAAATAAGATATAACAGAAGTGACAGTAGTATCAACACGTTTGTACCTATTAGTTCTAAATTTATCAATGTTTTTTCTAATATCTAACCTTCGTACTCGACTTGATTATAGTACATACTAAAAAGATTAGCCACGCAATCCTAACGACAACCTTTTCATTCACCTGTTATTCGAAACATTTTACATTCATGATCGATTTGTCTGGACTTGTAGATAAAGGATAACTTTAGACACACGAAAAGTTTTATTTTTCTTAAAAATCAACGCTAGGTACTCGTAATTTTCATAGAAAATAAACCTTCTGTTAAACGAAATTTCTACTCAAAAACGAACGTAGAAAAGGAGCAAAACGAGTTTGATTAAACATTTCTAGCAAAAACATCGTGTTAGATATGAAGAACTTCTTAGAGGCTAAGACGTGTAGGCATAATATTCTGTTTATATTAAACGGACATTCTGTTATATATATTCTTCAACACATTTGTTTTTGCTCCCGCGATAACGATGTTGAAGTATGAACTAACCTCGCAAGTACCCGCGCTTCTTGTAGTAGTCGTAGCGGACCCGCACGTCGTCCCAGGACGGCAGGCCCCCGGGGGCCGCCGCTAGGAGCTCCTCCGGGTAGCTGCCCACTGGTGCGGCTTCCAGGCCGCTGTTATACAAAAAATAAGAGATTAGTTTGCTGTTTTTAACCAATCTTATTGTCAAATTGGTATTTTATAACACATTTTTGTACAATATAACAAACCCATTATTACAGCAACGGGGTATGTTTAAGACAAAGAGGCAAGATCTTCGTAAGCTTGCCGGAGTTAACTTGCCATGCCTATTGTTCGTGAGCTGTGGGAAAAGTGCTTGACTGGCTGACAATTTAGGCAAGCCGGTGGGAATCGCGTTCTATGAACGCGCCGCCACCGATATCTATCCAGCATATCTATTCTAACACTCACCGATAGGGCTCGAGCGCCTCTAAGCGAACATGTAGCGCGCTGTCTCGATACGTGATACATGTTACAAGGTATGCAATCGGATAGTTTTTCTATATGAACACTCACGGGTAGGGCTCGTCTACGGGCTCTGGTGCTCCGTCCTGGCGCTCTATGCGGACATGTAGGGCGCTGTCTCGACGAGTGATTCTCATATTTTCCAAGCGAGCGCTGCGATCCGCGGACCACTGCGCCATCTTGCCAAAACGCTCGGACAGGGTTAACCTGTGGAATAAATAACCAGATTAGGCCAGGATTGAATAATTATAGGAAAAGTTTCCAAATTACAGTCCTATGGCGAGATTTGCAGGAAAAATTAACCAATTTTCATGCAATACAGCCCGCGAAAAGTGAGATAACGTCTCAGTAATGGCCCTAGAGTCAAAAATGTTTTGGACACCCCACAACAGAATAGGTATGCCGGAAGAAGCAACATGGGAAAAGGCACAAGTCGACCGTCGAATAATTTTTGTCAAGACAGCACATATAGAAATCGCACTGTGTGTTTGTGTTTAGAGACACGTTCCTCGCAATGCACCCTTGCTTATCTCTGGTGAAAGTGCAGCCTTGCAATTTGCAGCACTGTCATAGCTATCATAATATTCCAAATATACTGTTCTTTACCTCTGCGGTTGTTCAGAGCTGGCATCAGATTCGCTGTCACTGTCTGAATCGTTGAGTGCAGCAGCGATAGCGGCGGGCGACACGCCGCGTCTCCTCTCCCCCTCTCTCTCGCGCCCCTCGCGGCGTCTCTCTCCCTCTCGCTTGATTTGCGTGGCCGGTATGGGGGCTGCCGGGGGCCGGTTTACGGCCATTTGGGTACGCTGCCATTCCAAGACCTGCGACAATTAAATGAGCATAAGCCAAGATTGTGAGTGGCGAGTCATCCATTAATTGCGTCACACATTCGTCATGTAAAGCCTAACCAGATATATATGATCATGCGCCATGTTGCGGAATTTAATTGGAGCTGATTTCTTACACTGGCAATCATTTTAATGACAGGATGATATGCATGTGTGTGTGCATGTGATAGGCTGCCACAGTTGTCAGTGTCATTGTGGCGGTTTATTTTAATAATAATAATAATGTGTTGAATACTAATTATTAAACGACAAGAAATTCCAACAATTATCCATAGTCATGAACGAGACATTGTAATTAATGTATATAATAAACTGCTGTAAATAATACGCTAGGGAAATGAAACTATTTCGCTGTTAAACAATTTCAAATTAACATCAGATCTGACATGTACACAAATCAAGACGTCACCATACCATAAAGGATAATACGCTCTACGGCTATACTGAACTGTTGCTATATAAATGAGAATAATAGCGCCCTATTGACAATGATCATAATATTTCTGGTCACGCTTTATTTTTTTACTCAAGTCTTGCTAGACAAATGTTGTACTGTTTGAGCTTTACACGAATACCAAAGTACTGCAATATACACCTGAAGCACATCGCCTCCGCGAAACAATGGCGAAACGAACGCGGAGTTATAGAGCCTTTGCACACCTCCGCAGCGGAATCGACACTGCGGTACCGCCCCACACAAAAACTGAGCGGATCGAGAGCGAATTCGTGAGGCGCTGTACTGCGGTATATTTTCCGCTCCTGATCCGTTCAGGTTTCGCGGGGTAACGTGTGGGGCGGTATCACATTGTCGATTCCGTTGCAAAAGTGCAAAAGGCGATACACGAAGTAAAACAGATCGACGAATCCGCGCGTGATAGATACAGCGCAATAAGTAGATATGCGTGTTATAGCAGTAGGTTTCGCAAGCAATTCAATGGTCAACTCGATCGAATCGTAGTGGTGCCGCGTATTCAGTTCCGCCGCGAAGATTTGGCAGCGGCCTTAGTGTATAATATAAGCGACTACGTTTATGTACTTTTGGAATAAATAAACAGTGTGACAAAGTGTCATTCAAGTATGAGGCTGCATACCTTTTCTTCCCTGCTCCTCTTGCTGGCCTCCCTGGCCTTCAGCAGCTCCCTGGTGGGCTGCACGGCGCGAGCTGATGATGCAGGGGGACGCTTGGCTGGAGGGGCACCCGGTCTGGAGAAAAACAATCATGTTAGATTAGTTTTAAACAAAAAGA
The DNA here is from genome assembly GCA_947086415.1 of Pammene aurita. Classification (NCBI taxonomy): domain Eukaryota; kingdom Metazoa; phylum Arthropoda; class Insecta; order Lepidoptera; family Tortricidae; genus Pammene; species Pammene aurita. Next base: position 18,392,579 of record OX352313.1, read on the forward strand.
ACAGACTTTACTTAGGTTACACTATAACAAAAGCAAATGCTTGAGCTACTGTAAAAAAAATACTCAAATCACTATAGGTGTGCCTTATTTGAACAGTTCCCTCGATTTGTCTAGGATCCCATCATCAGTTCCTGACCTGTTGACTATGGGACCAACTGTCAAACAAAAAAAGAATTTTCCAAATTGGTGCAGTCGTTTTTCAATAATCAGTGAACATACATAAAAAAATGCAAAAACCACAACAAAGATCCCAACTTCCGAACGAAATGAGAACCTCCTCCAAAATCTAGAAGTTGGTCCGCTCGTCATGATTTGGAGAGCCTAGGTATATCCATTTTCGAGCGTAAATTGTTCACAACGCGCGGGTTAATTTTGTATTTTTCACCGACTTCGATTTCATAGAAGGAGGAGGTTCTGTATTCGGTTTGGTGCATATACAAGATATCTCTATACTCCGCTTAGCGCGTTATTTCTTTGAAACCTAAGCTGCCAAAAAGAAGGGGTGCGGGAGGGGAACACGTAAAGACAGGGAACGTGCCATTGTACCGTGGGGCGTAAGAGAGAGTCAGACATTAATGGTTGCCATGGAGATGTACTAAGTTTACTGTCACTTATAATAAATTAGTGTCTCACTATAGGGTGAAATTACTTCGAGCGTGGCAGCGGGGGTCGCCGGACTATGCGGGGCTTGGGTGTTTTGTTTTGTAGTATGTTTCACAAAAGTTTAAGTTATTATTCTGTTCAGTTTTAAACCATCATTCGCGCCAGCGCCCTACAAACGCATTTATATGATTTCAGTAGGTAACGTTTAATGAACATTTTTTGAGGTTCCTTTTTAAACTTACAAAAATATTGAAAATAGATGTCATATACTTCAGAAAAAGTGACCAAACCCTCCCGTGTCCGAGGCCAGATTATATATAGTAGTGTAACTACTTAAAAATTGCAAATCAAAAAATATTGAACAAAATAATTTGATTTGCTTCAATATTTACAAAAATATTGTTTGAAATCTTCTCGTTTACATAATCCACTGAATTGTATAAAAGCATTGTGTGGTTCGTTAATTGTTCTAGTAGAAAATAGAAAAGGCGATTATTGGCTAACAAACTTACGGTGGTCCTGGTGGCGGTCCTGTGGTTTTCTTGTTCTTTGCAGAGCACACAGAGCAGGACACACTGATAAACCGGATCCAGATGACTGACAAGTAAAATACAACAGGACTCACGGTGGCTTGGCTCCTTTAGGCCCGGGTGGCGGTCCTGTGGTTTTCTTGTTCTTTGCAGAGCACACAGAGTAGGACACACTGATAAACCGGATCCAGATGACTGACAAGTAAAATACAATAGGACTCACGGTGGCTTGGCTCCTTTAGGTCCGGGTGGCGGTCCTGTGGTTTTCTTGTTCTTTGCAGAGCACACAGAGTAGGACGCACTGATAAACCGGATCCAGATGACTGACAAGTAAAATACAACAGGACTCACGGTGGCTTGGCTCCTTTAGGCCCGGGTGGCGGTCCTGTGGTTTTCTTGTTCTTTGCAGAGCACACAGAGTAGGACGCACTGATAAACCGGATCCAGATGACTGACAAGTAAAATACAACAGGACTCACGGTGGCTTGGCTCCTTTAGGCCCGGGTGGCGGTCCTGTGGTTTTCTTGTTCTTTGCAGAGCACACAGAGTAGGACGCACTGATAAACCGGATCCAGATGACTGACAAGTAAAATACAACAGGACTCACGGTGGCTTGGCTCCTTTAGGCCCGGGTGGCGGTCCTGTGGTTTTCTTGTTCTTTGCAGAGCACACAGAGTAGGACGCACTGATAAACCGGATCCAGATGACTGACAAGTAAAATACAACAGGACTCACGGTGGCTTGGCTCCTTTAGGCCCGGGTGGCGGTCCTGTGGTTTTCTTGTTCTTTGCAGAGCACACAGAGCAGGACACACTGATAAACCGGATCCAGGTGACTGACAAGTAAAATACAACAGGACTCACGGTGGCTTGGCTCCTTTAGGCCCGGGTGGCGGTCCTGTGGTTTTCTTGTTCTTTGCAGAGCACACAGAGTAGGACGCACTGATAAACCGGATCCAGATGACTGACAAGTAAAATACAACAGGACTCACGGTGGCTTGGCTCCTTTAGGCCCGGGTGGCGGTCCTGTGGTTTTCTTGTTCTTTGCAGAGCACACAGAGTAGGACGCACTGATAAACCGGATCCAGATGACTGACAAGTAAAATACAACAGGACTCACGGTGGCTTGGCTCCTTTAGGCCCGGGTGGCGGTCCTGTGGTTTTCTTGTTCTTTGCAGAGCACACAGAGTAGGACGCACTGATAAACCGGATCCAGATGACTGACAAGTAAAATACAACAGGACTCACGGTGGCTTGGCTCCTTTAGGCCCGGGTGGCGGTCCTGTGGTTTTCTTGTTCTTTGCAGAGCACACAGAGTAGGACGCACTGATAAACCGGATCCAGATGACTGACAAGTAAAATACAACAGGACTCACGGTGGCTTGGCTCCTTTAGGCCCGGGTGGCGGTCCTGTGGTTTTCTTGTTCTTTGCAGAGCACACAGAGCAGGACACACTGATAAACCGGATCCAGATGACTGACAAGTAAAATACAACAGGACTCACGGTGGCTTGGCTCCTTTAGGCCCGGGTGGCGGTCCTGTGGTTTTCTTGTTCTTTGCAGAGCACACAGAGCAGGACACACTGATAAACCGGATCCAGATGACTGACAAGTAAAATACAACAGGACTCACGGTGGCTTGGCTCCTTTAGGCCCGGGTGGCGGTCCTGTGGTTTTCTTGTTCTTTGCAGAGCACACAGAGTAGGACGCACTGATAAACCGGATCCAGATGACTGACAAGTAAAATACAACAGGACTCACGGTGGCTTGGCTCCTTTAGGCCCGGGTGGCGGTCCTGTGGTTTTCTTGTTCTTTGCAGAGCACACAGAGCAGGACACACTGATAAACCGGATCCAGATGACTGACAAGTAAAATACAACAGGACTCACGGTGGCTTGGCTCCTTTAGGCCCGGGTGGCGGTCCTGTAGTTTTCTTGTTCTTTGCAGAGCACACAGAGCAGGACACACTGATAAACCGGATCCAGATGACTGACAAGTAAAATACAACAGGACTCACGGTGGCTTGGCTCCTTTAGGTCCGGGTGGCGGTCCTGTGGTTTTCTTGTTCTTTGCAGAGCACACAGAGCAGGACACACTGATAAACCGGATCCAGATGACTGACAAGTAAAATACAACAGGACTCACGGTGGCTTGGCTCCTTTAGGTCCGGGTGGCGGTCCTGTGGTTTTCTTGTTCTTTGCAGAACACACCGAGCAAGACTCGTCTGAACAGCTGCTTCCTGAGGACCCGGATCCTGATGACTGTGAAAAAAAAAATTAACAACTTTTTGACTAGTAAACATAGTCTGACATAATAGTTAGATGTAATTAGAGATTCCTATTATTTCTTTCTGGTAAGGCAATGTGAAATATTCGAGTTGGGTTGGGCAACAAATCACTGCATATAATTTGTTGCGGTTTTGCCCATACAATGACCTACACATTGTGTCGACGATTGCGTGACAGCTATATTAGTGAAAAAGTTTCAAAAGGCACATATTTTGCGCACCTCACGGCAAACTCAAAGCACCAAATGGTAGTTTAGAGTATCTCAATTTCCATTGAGGCCAACCAGTTTAACACTTGGGAAAAAACACCGAAATTGTAGTGTTCTAAAAATATGCGATGTGACTTCATAACATCGACATATCTGTGAGTGCCAACAAGTCTATAGACTTCTTAAGACCAAAGTTAAGCCAGGGGGTTTGACTATGTCTCTCTCCATTATACCCGTTGTTCCCGATGCGCTTACCGCATATGAGGGCTATTGAGGGACAGGTTGGCACATAGCTTATCACCGTATGGGTGCATTCGAGACTATGTGACGTTTTCAAGTCATAGGTACATCATTGTCGGTTGTTAACAGAGTTTATTTCTAAATTATTATTTATGGCAGATATATGAAGCACGTTGAAAACCCTATTTTATTTTTTAACCCTTTATAAGGCAAAAGGGTGTCCGCAATTAGGCCAAATTGAACCCTATCACTTTGAGATAAAGTTCAAATAATGGTGGGAAATATATTCTCTCTGCCTTATAAAGGCTTAAAGAGTGCATGAGAGATAACGTTTTCATCTCTGTAGTTCAATGTCAAATTGAGGAAGGAATCTTCTGTACTTGTACTATTAATTATTCTGTGGTAAAGCTGCTTAAACTCGAAATGCAAAACGGTGGTAGGAAAGTTATAGGGCGGTATATACGGTATTTTTGTATGGGAAAATACCAGAATTCCGAGATTGCCGGAGAAATAATTCCGGAATTTCAAGCCCTAAAAGGTATGCATAAGGTGCAATTCCAATTTATAGGTTGCAAATAAACTCTCACCTTTCTTGGGTCCGGCGGAGACGGCGGTCTCGCCGCTGGCGGCGGCGCCGGCCTCGGTCTGCCCGCCGGCCGTCGGTCGCGCGCGTCACGAACGTCCCGCACGTCACGAGCGTCACGCACGTCACGTACGTCACGCGCGTCACGAACGTCACGTACGTCACGCGCGTCACGCGGGCGGGGCGGCGGCGAGCGCGGGCGCGGCGAGCGGCGGCGGCCGCCGAGCGGGAGCGGGCTGCGTCTGGAAAGAGGGAAGTGACAATGAGAATTTGAGAACACATAATGTGATCACTGTAAACTGTAAGGTGCTCCACATACTTGGCGAAATTGATCGCCAAATTCAGCTGCCGTAGAGAAATATCAGCCAGATGCGGCTAAAAAGAATCTGCGGATCCATACAAAAATTGCAACTACCATAGACAAATTTCTTACTAATTATGGATAGCTAAATTCCGCGCTGAATTTCGCTCTAATATGTGATTATTTTATTTGTGATTGCAAGCAGCAATTAATGAGTTTAATACCCAATCAATGAATTCCACTGCCTTTTGTTTTTTGGTCAAATTCTACACACATTATCCTCATTAGCCTCATTAGCATCACCTGACGCACCGCCTCGCGAGGAAATTGCCGCGCGGGGCGACTCCACTAGTATGGACGTGCCCGCGCATGTTTGCCTCGGCCGCGGCCGATCGGCTCGGTGTCGGTACTTCGGAACACTCAAAGGTCGTTTGCCTCGCGAGGTTCTGGACCTGTTTATTTGCTTCGTGTGGTTATTTTGTTCCGTGCAAAACATTGCGCAACAGGAGATTAAAATAATCAAGCTGATTTGATGAACTTGTCATTGTTTACTTACGTTTACATAATCATTTAGATGTTCTATGATGGCATCACACACTTCTGGTACAAATTTGTGATATTGATGGTTTTAATATGCGAAATAAATATTGGAGGCTGGTGTAAGAGTCCCCTGTTGTCAAGTATCGCAATGTTACAAGCACTTTCTCCCTAACGGTGATCGCTTCTCTAAACTTTGTATCTTGCCTTTTTAGTTTTGTATTTAGTTGTAAACAACAAAAAGTCCAGCTCCAGTCCAGCGTTCAATGCGTCCAAAATTAGTCTCTTATCCAGTTTCTGTTAATTCTCTGTAACGGTTTCCGTATTGGGATCTAGATTTATATAATAGGTTCACCCAAAATCTCCTTTACTTTCGTCGGTTATTTTGTATAGCATTAAAAGTAAAATAATAGTAGTTTATGTAACTGTTACGTAATAAGGGTCCTTAAAACATGAGTGTGGTTTTTGGCCGCAGGCGAATTTCATAATAAGATCACACGAGTGTTTTAAGGCCTAATTACGTACAGTTGCATACACTGCTTTATCTACACTCATATTATTTATTCTAAATGCCTTGTTTGGAAACCATAGAATGGCCGCCATTGCACCGCCACCATGGCCAACTCTCGTGTGCCGGCGGTCGCGCGGGCGCGTGTCGGGCTGTCGGCGGATCCCCGGGAGGGTGCAGGTGTACATTATGTTATCAAAACTCATAGCACATCAATAATTGAGCATGAAAAGTTAAAATTACGTTACTGCTACGGATAAAAAGCTTATCATAGTAAAATCGGTCGTGGTAATGCTAGCCATTGCCTACCGTTTTCGAACACGTTTTAGAGAACTTACAATATGAGTGTAGATAAAAGTAATAAAAACCACGGTAGTAATCACATGTGACGCCATTTTGAACAATTTGAACAGCTGACAGAGGGACGCCATCTTGCTCGAGCAATTTGGCTCGGTTTTCCTCGCGAGGCAAACTTCCCTACTAAAAATGTACACGAGCACGCTGCAGCGCGAGGAAGACCGGCAATTTCCTCGCGAGGCGGTGCGTCAGGTGTGGCCGCGGCTATTGATAAAGCGGTCGTAGCTTCGAAAAACAGTTACGCATCTGAGTATTGAGTGTCACCGGGTCAATGATTTAGAATTAGTTACCTGGGCGACCGTCTCGGGCTGCGGCGCGTGCTCGGCGCGTGCTCGGCGCGGCGCGGCGGCGGCGAGCGCGAGCGCCGCAGGGGGCTGCGCGAGCGCCGCGGGACCGGCAGCGGGGACCTGTACATCAATAGTACATTACATCAGAGGCCGGGAAAACAAGGATTTGCGGCCAAGTAGGCATAGACGGCCGAGCGTAGCGAGGCCGGATAAAGATACGAGGCCGTGAATGCGTTTTCACGCCGAGGCATGTATAGTGCTTTTCTCAAACATGCAATGAAATAAAATAAAATAAAAAACTAAAAGGACAATGTTTTATTCAATCTAAAAAGCGATCATGAAGTAAAAATTAAAAAGTTAAAATCAGCTGTTCATAAAACCTCCCGCCATCTTTGACGCTGTCTGGATGACGTTGGACGTTGAAACAAAAAAAAGATACTTTGCAGGCCTAGGCCTGAAAAGTTGTATGAAATCCCATTTCAGGCCGCCTCGAAATGCTGCGCCCCAAAAAGGATACTTCCGAGTCTATTATAAGGAACGTTAAGAGAATATTTCATTGCATGTTTGAGAAAAATATTATGTCACAAAATATAAGTACACAAAACGTGTTTTATTTTGTAAAAAATATTCTATGACAATAGTAAAAAAAAAAACATTTTCCGCCTTTAAACTTAATCTTAAAATTAAATATAAGCAATTAAGACCTCAGTACCTTGTTACAGAGTCTGTAACATCTGGTCTGTACTACAGACGAGATTTTCTATATCTATTCCAAATTTCAGCTTTCTACGTCGAACTGTTTCCGAGAAAGCCGTGATTTACCAATTTCTATGACCGAAGTGATTCCTTAAGTGTTTCGTAAACCAAGTATTGGTACGAAACACAAAAAAACAAGAGCCCATTTTGAATTATCGTATGGCATGATGAAGTTACAAAAATTAACAAATGAGAGATCAAAAATCTAACTATAAAAATAGTATTAGTTGTAAACATTGATCAATTTTGAATCTGGCAACTTCATTTTATGACCTTAGACAATGAGTACAATGACCCTAAGAAAACCTTTAAAAAAAGCTGTTACTGTTTTTCAAGTAACATATAATTGGAAACTTAACAATACAAATACATGGCCCACTCCTTATCATATTCCTCAAATACTCTTGATCAACTACCAGGTTCGGGTTCTAGGCAGTTGTAACACTCCATGGCGACCCTGTCAGCTTCAATGGAAAAATTTCGTTCTATCAGATTTCAAGTCTACCACATTTGACAGCTACCCGACTAATTCTGAACTTTATCCCATCTAATAAAATCTATTTGTTTCTAAGTATAGTAGCAATACTAGCATAAACAGCAAATGTCGGATCATATAATAAATAAATAAAAATCATTTATGTTGTCGTATGACACTCGAACTATCGCAAGCATTTGTTTTGTTACACGGCGACCCTGCCAGTAGATGATTTTTTAAATGCCAAACTAGACCTTATTCCTACCCAATAAGATCAATTATTGGCTACTAAGTATACTAGCATAGACACCAAACATCGGGTTATACTCGAACTTTAACGCAAGCATGTGTTTCATCACAGGGCGACCCTGCCATTGGATATTTTTTTTTTAATGCCAAACTAGACCCTAATCCCTACCTAATAAGATCTAACGTTTAGCTAGGTACCTGGAGCGCCTGGCAGGCGAGCGCGAGCGGCGCGAGGAGGGGGACCGCGAGCCGTCCAAGTACAACTGCTTGTAGCCCGTGTGCCGCCATCTGCGGAACAACCCGTGCTATTTACACGGTTATCACACTGATGCATATCCGCCGCTACGGTGTATGAACGAGACAGTGCTATCGTAAACGCCTCTTGCACATCTCAGAAGCGGATGACATTATTAACATTTGTTTTTTAAAAAGGCCCCTCAGGCATGTGCAAACACTAAATTTGTTTAATATTTAATATGTGGGTAGGTTTGCATTTGTGATAGTTTTTGAACGGAGGTAATTGTATATTTTACCTCAGTCGACCCGTTGACCACGAACGCTGTAAAGTGTTCGAAACGTCGGGATGTAATTTAAGCTCAGTATCAGTACACGCGATAAAATCCGTTTTTAATTGTTTTATTTCATGAATAACTATCGCGGCAACCGAAGACAATATTACGTATTATCTACCTTCGCGATCTGTCACGCGAGAACGCTTAACCGCGCGGTTACATATGCGCGTTAGAGTTGTCGGATTCGCTGTTGTTTCGCGCATTATTCCACGGACAGCTCGGCGAAATCGTACGTGTCGGCTCTGCGCCGGAGATGTACAAAAGGCGTTAAAGCGAAGTCTCGCTCGCACACCGGAGTGGCATCGGGAACCGCATCGAATGTGAGAACCGCCTGGCATGAGGCACTTTTAAGGCGGTCTTCTAAATTTGAGGCTTCGTCGGCCCTCTGAATGTATTAATGTATTGCAAAGGCTACAGCTCTTTGCTACTTAAGTGTGCGTCCTATTTTAACAAGTAGACATCGCACCGTATTCTTCCTGCCCCCTCCTAAACGCTGCCGAGACAGATTAAAATCTAACCTGGACTGGAAGATCAATCATCATACTAAGGCCATAAAATTAAGTATGTTTCGAAAAAAACCGTTATTTGTTAGTTTTAAAATGCTATATTTACGTTATTTTTCAGCACTGACTGTTAGTGTAGTTATAATCGCGTTTATCCGATATAAGATTAACCTTCATGGATATAAAATACGTCAGAATAGGGAAACCACTTTTGCAGTCCCACGTTTTTAACTTAAAATAATAAATGAATGACAATTAAGGTGAACATAAAAAAATACGATGCAATGTGAAACAAGCAAAGCAAACAAAATAAAGTTAAAGCAATAGGCGTGGCCACACCTGACGCACCGTCTCGCGAGGCTAGTGTAGCCGTGCCTCGACCGAGGCAAACGCACGCGCGCCCGCAATGCCTCGGGCGAAGCACGTCCACACTAGCCGAGCTGCCTCGCGCAGGAATTTCCTAGCTAGGCGGTGCGTCAGGCGTGGACACGGCTAATGACGCGTAGTTAGTGTCCGAGAGGCAACCTGGTGATGGCTGAAGATGGCTCGCGGTATTTAAGCTCCCTACGTGTTGTGAAACCATCATATGCCACCCGAACTGACCAACTTTGGACTTTGTTTTTCATCTCCCCCCCCCCCCCCCCCTCATTTTTTTCCGGCTTCCAACTCTGAAGGATCGATAACCGAACAGCCGGTGTGAATGGTAAGTGGTCAGTTCGGTTTGCACAGGATGGTTCCACAACACGTTGGGAGCTTAAATACCGCGTGCCATCCGGTTGCCTCGCGAACACTGAAACTACTCGTCATTGCTCAGAATAATAGTGAGAGATGATTTATTAATTATGCAGCAAGAAACTTAAAAAACATTATATATAGTCTGGCAAACCATTTCTGTCAGTAGAAAAGAGCGGCAAATTCAAAATACGTACATGTGGCAACCCTTTGTGATGAGACACCGTATTTCGTGACAAACTTTTCAATTCACATTTCTTTTACATTGAATTTGTTTCTAGTGCATTTACTCTGCAATCCCTCATCTTAAGCGCGAGTGAGATAGAACTCCTGCAACGGTCTACATTGAATTTAAAATAGTTTTAAGGCATATGTCAATTGCCTCAACCAGATTATCTCTTGCAATTGATGACAGATCAGGCGAAATATATCCGTCTCCTTTTTACACATCGTAAATGTCACCTAATGAAAGGGGCGGAAATATCAACTTAAATTAAAAACAGAATTTGATGATCATTGCTGCTTTTTTCACTCATTCTTAGTGTTGTCATACTTTTGTTTGCTGTACATTGCTACTGCGTTCGTTGGCTGGCCAGACTATAGTTTCGCAAAAATGACATTAAACGTAATGAGCATAGCACCCATGGAACCCTTTATAGTCTTTTATGTCTTTAGGGTTATGGTTAATCGATTTCAGCGCCATCTGCGTGTTGCGCATAACCTCTCAGTAACGAGTTCTATGCAATTTCTTAATTTTTTCACAAGCATATTTGGTAGTTAAATGAAAACTATACCTAATCCACATTAAGATACGTCCAGACCAGATCCAACATGTACAACTATAGCACCGCTCGCACGCGCTCCACGAAATGCACAGAAGCAGCTAGATCTGGTCGCATCTTAACGCCTTTTCCACATCTACGCAACGGACTCGACACCGCGGTACCACGCTACAAGTTTCCCCGCGAAACCTGAGCGGATCGAGAGCGAATCAAAAGCGGAACTTTTCGTGGCGGTACGGGGGTGTCGATTCCGTTGCGAAGATGTGCAAAACGCGTAAGAATGATTGCTATTTATACCTGTTAGGGTCCTTTTCTTCCACCTGCAGCAACTTGCGATCCCAGCTGCCGGGTGACGCCTGACGTGCTCGCTTCATCACGTTGTCTATCTCTTTCCGGCGTCCGGCCGGGTTCGATGGATCTGGATGCCAAATTAATTATGAGCGAATCTTAGAGATGTGCCGTTCTGGAAAAGTTACCGTTTACTATGGCAAATATTCTCGAGCGAGAACGTTTTCCATACAAAACATACTTGAAAATAGGCATAATGATTTGTTTTTATGTATGATATCAATCGATTCGTTTTGTTGTAAGGATCAAATGTCTGTATAGGGCCAATTCACGGACCAAGAGAGAAACCGGACATAACTCTTACTCTATTTCCCTAACCACACTCGAACCTTATTACCGAGCAAAACAGTCGTTCATAGGTGACTAGTAAAAACGGTCCGATGGAGAGCATAATGTCGCACTCATTACATATTGACATTTTGATTGTCTGATGACGTCATTACCTCCTTAGTCAAAACGAGACACAGTCCCCTAGATAATCTTCTCGTTCGGCCTCACTTTGTGACCGAAGAATTAGATTCACTTCATATAAATCCATGGGCTAATCAGGGTTTCCGCGATCGAGTTTTTCACTAGATGGCAGCACCGTGGCGACAGGTCTAGCTGTCACAATCCACCAATCATGTTTAACCATATATTTTTTGATTGGTGGATTTTGACAGCTACTGCCAAAAAAACCTGTCGTCACGGTGCTGCCATCTAGTGAAAATCTCAATCGCGGAAACCCTCATTGCGTTAAAGCAACACAAAAGTCGGAAATGAGATTCAAAAACTAGCACTCGCTTTTGTTTCTCAAAACGCTCCTAACAAAATGATATGCATAAGTGACGTCACGGTTGCATAGTCGCCCTGTTTAAAGTATGGAAAAAATATGAAATTGCTATTTTGACACAGAAATATTGCGTTTATGTATATTGTTGCCATACAATTTATTTTACAGTAAAATATGAGAAATCGAGTGGTGTCATTGTTTTTTTTAATTTAAATTCAATTTATTCAATGACCAACTTGGATCATTATTGTTAGTATGAATACTGAAAAAGAAAATGTTTGTATTTACTAATTAAACTATAATCAATATAAATAAATAAATGTCATAATTTCGTACTTAAAAATAATCGTAAAATTTTGAAAATTTGAAGCCTCATCTTTAAACCATTTCAATAGTTTTAATTTTTACTTTATTAGGATATATTTATCATTTTGCATCCTTTCAACTTAATCGAACGAGCAAAGTGAGTTCTTACAAACAACTTCGGCTACTGGGACGTCTCGGCATTTCGATGGCTTTTTGATTTTGAGAGTTTGTTCCGCGATAACTTACTTTAGTGAGGTTTTTCTGATCTTTATGAAATTTGTTGGGGTTGTAGCAGAGATACATAAAATTTGTGAGTTCGTATATGAGCAGGATCGTTCAAGGGGTTGTGGAGATAGAAGGCGAAAAAAAAATCTTCAGAAGGGTCTTGTTATATTGGTCATTCGTTTGCAAGGAAATCGCGAGTTCTGAGTTCGAGGCGGACTACTACTTTTATGACGAAATTCAACATGTGTCATCATCCCTATTGTCGAGAATGGCACAACCCTAATCAGGCTTATACCTCGGGACTGTGCGCTTAGAGGGTCTGGCATCTTGTGGCATCAACTGAAAACTTAAGCAGCTGCTAGACGGTCGCCAACAAGCCCCTCCAACAGAGCGAACTTGGTCTGGACGGACCGTGTAGACAGTTGTTTCCAACAAAATTGTATGAAGCACCAACCAAGGTCAGGGTAACCTTGGACCGGCAGCCTTGTTGGCGACCGTCTAGCAGACGCTTTAAACTTGACACTTATGGTTTCCTTATTATTATCCATCGACGCGGATTCGGCAAAATCCGGTGAAAAAAACCTTTATGTCCACGCCATAAGAGCTAACAAGGCACGGTTCGGCTCAGATCGGCTCGGCCGACGACTGCCGACGCGTCGACGGCTTTTTCGCTCGTATTGCGTAGACATAAAGCTTTTTTCTATCGGCTATTGCCGATTCCGCGTCGATAGGTGTGGGGAAACCCTTAGTCAACAAACATCGGCTACTACAGATCAATCACTTTTTGTTTCACATTGGAACGTCTTCCGCCTTACATTACCAGAGGCGTATTTTGAAATTTGGCCAACCTGACTCACGGACGCGCTGAATCCAGCGCGTGGGGCGTCTCAAGCCACTCTGGGGTCCGGGGCTATGGCCCTAGGGTAAATACGCCCCACTTAAGTCAGAAACATAAGCCGTGTCCAGAATACGCAAAGCTAGCCAGAGGTGCTAATGTTTTTAGCTGTCTGCACATTTCTTTCGATATCTGTGACTTTCTAATATTGTTGTTAATTAAAACGGGAAAGGATTTCCACTCCGAGTCGTTCTTGGTGCAAAGGCTGTCCATAGTAATCCAGCGTGGAAAAGCAGCAAGACTTATGGGCACCTTTGCGCCGGGAACGGCAGGGAGCGGGTTGTTCGTTTAAATTCTTTGTAAAATGTGTTATTTATTTTCTAAACCTGTTTTATAATCGAACGAGCGGAGCAAGTTCTTACAAACAACTTCTGGCTAGTAGGACGTCTCGGCATTTCGATTTTGAGAGTTTGTTCTGCGATAATTTTAATAACGCTTTTCTGATCTTCATGAAATTTGTTGGGGTTGTAGCAGAGATACATATAATTTGAGAGTTTGTATATGAACAGGCTCGACCAAGGGGTCATGGAGCTAGAAGGCGCGAAAAAATCATCATAAGGGTCTTGTTATATTGGTCATCTCGTTTGCAAGGAAATCGCGAGTTCTGAGTTCGAGGCGGACTACTAGTATACAATAGTGACATAATTAAGCTTTTCAATTTGGTAGCTTACTTAGGCCACGAAGCAGCCTAAACACGGTACTCGACTGAAAAGCTCTTTTATATCTACACTCACATTGTATGTCCTCTAAAACGTGTTCAAAAACGGTAGGCAATCGCTAGCATTACCACAACCGATTTTACTATGATAAGCTTTTTATGTGTGGCAGTAACGTAATTTTAACTTTACATGCTCAACTATTGATGTGTTATGAGTTTTGATAACATAATGTAAATCCTGTGCTCCTTCCTGACCAACGGCACGCGCCCGCGCGACCGCCGGCACAATCGAGTTGGCCATGGGGGTGCAATGGCGGCCATTCTATGGTTTCGGAATACGGCATTTAGGATAAATAATATGAGTGTAGATAAAGCAGTGTATGCAACTGTACGTAATTAGGCCTTATTACGTAACAGTTACATAATAGTAGTTTATGTAACTGTTACGTAATAAGGGTCCTTAAAACATGAGTGTGGTTTTATGAAACGAGCCGCAGGAGAGTTTCATAATAAGATCACACGAGTGTTTTAAGGCCTAATTACGTACAGTTGCATACACTGCTTTATCTACACTCATATTATTTATCCAAAATGCCGTATTCGGAAACCATAGAATGGCCGCCATTGCACCGCCATGGCCAACTCGATTGTGCCGGCGGTCGGGGAGGCGCGTGTCGGGCTGTCGGCGGATGCGCGGGAGGGTGCAGGTGTACATTATGTTATCAAAACTCATAGTTGAGCATGTAAAGTTAAAATTACGTTACTGCCACAGATAAAAAGCTTATCATAGTAAAATCGGTCGTGGTAATGCTAGCCATTGCCTACCGTTTTCGAACACGTTTTAGAGAACTTACAATATGAGTGTAGATAAACTACTATTATTATATAAAATACTATTATGTAATAACCTTACGTACACGTTTCCAGATAAATATATTTTCATTAAGCGCTACAGCTCACCGGTTATCCTGGAGTGCTGAGGATTCCGGTCCATGTGCAGCCGGTTCTTGGAGGCAGCCTCCGCGGCGCGGGACACCGACCCGTTGCGTCGGGAGCTCGACATCCTGCGATACAGACACATATTGAAGATTTGGTTTGGTGGATAAGTTGAAATCTTTTGTATAACCTTTTTAAAGTTTAACCTTCTAACGCAAAGAACCCTAAAGGTGCCATGAGTAGTTGTGCCCGCAGCACCAAGAACACCTGTAAGTGTAGCATACACTGTCACAGTAATAGTAACCTTCATACTTTCTAATAAGGTTTATTTTGGCTCACCTGGATCGGTGATCTTGGCGTGTGCGGGACGTTTTGCAAATAGGCGTGTACACACCTGACGCATAGCCTTAACTTAGTAGAACAGACAAAAATTGGGGATAAAAAAAAATTCTCATGGGAATTCCCGTGAATAGTAAAACAAGTAATTAAATTTTATATTCATAAAAGGAATAAAAATTTAGTAATACTAAAGTACAAGTTATTACTAGTTTACAAATAATAATAGAACAACTACATATTTTTACTTGTAAACTAGTAGTATCTTTTGTACTACTGAATTTTTAATATTTTGGTAAAGAAATATGAGAATTGATGAAAAAACCTGCAAGAAAAAAAATTGTCTCCGTTCTACTAAGTTTAGGTATTTTATACTCTGCCTATTCCGATCACTGGTGCAATTTTTTTTTGTGGTAAGGTGGACTAATTGTATTCAATTTTTAAATGGATTATGTTAAGTTAAATACAGTTCATAACAGTACATACACAGGGTGACCACTATTTATTACAAACAAAATTCCCTGACTTTTCCCGGTTTTCCAGGCGTTTTTTCAAGTTTTTCCCTGACCATAATCTTAAATGTAATCGATATAATATATATAATAGGCATGATGACACATGTTGAATTATGCAATAAAATTAAGTTGATAGGATGCAAAATGATCAATATATCCAACTAAAGTGAAAATTTATAAATTCTATTGAAATGGCTCAAAGATATCAATTTCTAAATTTTACGATTTTTTAAAGTGCGAAATTTAAAAAAGCAATCAATACCATTAGATTTTTAACATGTTACTGTAAAATAAATTGTATGGCAACCATATACATAAACGCAACATTTCACTGTTAAAATTGCAATTTCATATTTTTTCCATACTTTAAACAGGGCGACTGTGTGATCGTGACGTCACTTTTGCACGTCATTTTGTTAGGAGCGTTTTGAGAAACAAATGCAAATCTCGGACTTCAAGTCTCATTTCTGACTTTTGTGTTGCTTTAACGCAATTGGCCCCATATAGACATTTGATCCTCACAACAAAACGGATCGATTGATACCATACGTGAAAAAAATTCACCATGCCTATTGAATACATTTTTGAGTTTTTGCAGAATTATCTGCTACATTGTATTAACAAATTGTAATTTGCTATTAGACAGTTCTACAATTAAATTCATTAAATTTTTGACCATTTTTGTTAGCTGTACAGTCGCCATCAAATATATCAGAGCGGCCAAGGTACTCAAAAATGTCGGAACATGCACTTTATCGCCTTGAGAATAATATTTTAATATTGGAAAAAATAATAACAAAATCTATTGCAACTTTTGTAATCTGTTTTTCCAAAAATGCAGCTTCTTTGGCAGCTCCTTCGAGAATTTTTGGCCTTTTTGCTTAGTTCTCTGACCATTTTCGCACTCATCCTTTTTTCTGCTCTGATTTTCGCCTTTGAACTTAAATTTTCCTTCTTTTTGCCTAGCTCCTCCGTGTACAAGGAGTGAGCATTACAAGCCGCGTGGATCTTTTTTTTTTCAATATTTATTTTGTTTATACCACCGTGGTAGGATATAGCGTCATAAAAGCGTCTTTGCACAATTATACTCTTGAGAAAGATTTTCCACTAATATCTCCTTATTGATGGAAAAGCTACGCTCACTATAAGCGTTTCCGTGGGGTAACACCATGTCCATTTTTATTAAAGTTTGCAAGTCTTTATTTTCCTTTTTTATCAAACCGAGCCAAAGATCATCCAGTCAGTGACCATCCTTAATGGAAAATTGTTACATTGATTTTTCAAATTCAGTTGATTTACAAATATCACTGAAGGCACTTTAGGCGTTATCTGAGTCATATCCTGAAAGCCGGTTATTTTTGACAAATATGTCCAACACTTTATCGAGCCTCTCTCGTTGGAATTCTGCATTGAATGCGATTGCGGGATGGAAACAAGATATTCCCTTAGTCAAAGCATACAAAAGTGGGGATTTTTCTTTGCATGATTATTTCAGTGTGGCTAAAAGTGATTCGTATAAAAGTGGAGCAAGTGGTGCGTCGGATTGAAATAATGTTAAAAATGGCTCCACTTGCACCGCCACAGATTGAAAAACGGCCAATTTAGCCTTTAATAATTAGTCTTCCAATGCAGCATTTACTACTGCAAAGCTTGCACTGTCAGGTGCTTTGTTTTCGTTTTTAATTCCCTGCACATATTTTTCAACGTTGGGTATAATTTTAGTGGCGCGATCAACAACGCTAAAGTTCTTGAGCCAACGTACTGCACAAAATTTTAATCGGAATGTACTCGAGCCTGAGAACCTTGTATAGTCCTAACGTTGCGCGGGGCTATAGCAAAATAGGTAGTATAGAACGTAAAAACGCGCACCAACTTAATTTGCGTGCCCCAAAAAAGCTGAGCCGTAATATCTACTTCGGACTTGGTTCTTCTTTTTTGACATCCCCGCCGGCGGCGATTTCCGAGTAATACAGTGGCACGTGCGCTGCGCGGTTGCATTTACCTATTATTAACCTATTGTAGATATATAATGTTTGGAGATGGTAAAATTAATAATTTGTTCTTTTTTTTATTATGTACAGTCGGCTACAAAGATATGTAACCACTTTTTCACCTTATGGCGTTGAAATAAGGTCCAAAAGTGGATGATATATCTTTTTCTAGTCGACTCTACATACAGAGACAATTTTTATTCCCTGACCTCCATTAAATTTCCCTGACAATTCCCTGACTCTTCCATGACTAGCGAAATTCCCTGACTTTTCCCGGTTTTCCAGAAAGTGGCCACCCTGCATACAGGTGTTTATTTCAGTATTTTGGTAAATATAACTACACGAAAATAGTTAGACGAGGTTTTAGGTAATGGGCATGTTATATGATAATAGAGGAATGATCTCATTTAAATTGGATAAGGCCAAGGGCAAACCAGTCATAAAACAACTTTATCCAAAATAAACACAACAATTAACAACCATCTGTTTTTAACAGATGATTTGGGAAAATTAATGTACCTGAGACCCGAGACACTTAGCCGACTTTCTATTAACATTAAGCGTACAACATTTACTTAAGACGCCCTAATTACAAGAAAATCTAAATATACTTTCACAAGATGGCCGCCTTATTGATCTGTCTGCAATATGATTCAAGCTTACCTTGAGGACTCCGACCGAGGGTCGGGAGGAGCGAGGGCTCCAAACGCGCGCGACGCGAGGGGCGAAGCCCTGCCACGCGGCGGTCGCACGGCAGCCGGCGGCGCTGCAAGACAACCGACATACTTATCAAGCGACGCGCGATGTTACGAACGCGAATGCCTCGCGAAAAAAGGCAACTACGCGGACCGAAATAGCCCACGCGAGGCAAGCATGCAGCCTCCGGGCGCTCGCGACGAGGCCTCACGGTACAGGCCGTACGCGATGCAGATTCACCTCCAGATTCCTAGGTTTGCTTCCATTCCTTGTAGCCAAGCTGCTGAACATCAAACATAATAAATCCACCTTAATTAATCACAATACAAAGTTACGAACCAGTAATAATAAAACACCAAAACTTTTCACTGAAGTTCAATTATATTCTTCGCTGCAAGTCGCAAATTATTACGCGACAGCGACACACCTTTCTCCATCAGAGACGGCCATTTTGTTTTTGCGATGCGAAATGCCGATTTCATTGACCTGTCTACGTTTTGTTATCAATGGATTGTAACATTTTTATTATTGTATGTCTAATCATTTTAACACTCTCCTGCGTTAAATAGATAATTTACTATAACATTTTATTGTGTAATATACAAGATAATTGGAATGTATTGATATTACACTTATAGCAGCATTGCTTTCATGACAAAGCGATTTTATACACAGCAATAACAAGACGTAACTGAGTTCAGTGTGGCCAGCTTAAAATTAGAAAAAATACTACACACGTCTTTATTAGCTGCCAAAAACAATCACAATACACAAACACAACGTCGTACGCGTACAAAAGAGAAGCAATGACATTTTCTGTCCCTCATCGCGTATACGGTTTTTGTTGTTTGACTTCGGGTGTCTGCCATGCCATCCAACCATAAAGCTCTATAAATGGAGTACGCTTCACCTCATCTTTCCAAACAAAAAAGTCTGCCAAAATCTGAGGGGGGCGAGATAGCACGCATGTGAAGTTTTCAAGTCAAAGGTACATCATTGTCGGTTGTTAATACAGTTTATTTCTAAATGAATTTTTATGGCAGCAACGCTCTATTGACAACCGACTAAGATGTACCTTTGACTTGAAAACACCAAACATATTTGACATATTCTTTTTATACTTCATAACACTAAATGGAGCAATAGATAGTCGACTGTACATACGTTAACATATGGTTCATTATTGGATGCAGTCTTTGGAAATGTCAAACAAAAAAGCCAAGGATCATTTTTGATTGTATTTTCAAACAAAATATAGAAGACAGCAATCCTTAAGCGCATTAAATATGGAGAAGTGTCAAACGTCAAATAGGTACTGCCCGTCAGAAAGAAAACGATTGTCTTTGAATCGATTCTGTAAACGAAACTTGATTTTCGATTTAGGTTAAATCTTTTATTACGAAAGTATTGATAAATAAAGTAAAACTGTACTTACATCTGAAATGGTATTTCATCTTTTTGTAAACTAAACGAAATATAACATTTTTTTACATCCAAAAACAGCGCATAAGGGTATTTTCACGGAGCTTGTTATCCATTGACAGCGATGATGAAAATGCGTGACATCGATTATTGAAATAGTTTTTATAGATGTACTAGATTTTCTGCCAATACCGTTGACAGAGGGGAAATGATACTCAGGGCCTCTCCTAGTTTAGAACTCTCTGCATCCAACTTATGGATGGTACAAGGAGGATCGGTCTCTCTTATAGGAAAACGGTCGAAAAAGTGTCCAGCGGTAAGCACTAAACAATATTTCCAAATATCTCCGGGTGGCGCTAGGTATAGCTGAGCATTTGAAATGAATTACCGATATTTAATACTTATATGACATTCTAAATAAAATTAATATTCAGAGTGTCTTTCTTCTCCGCAAATAATTATTTTGTAAATATATATGGATTAAATTTTTTAACATCAAAGTTAATTAAATCAATTTTAATATAATTGTGGCGCCATCAGTTTATCGCCTTCTGACGGATTACGGGTATTAGACATTGCAATTTATAGGGCCCAATCTGTTGTGTACCCTGTCTCTCCCTAACCCTCCTTTAGCTCCCTAAGGGCCCTACCCCTTATTAAACCTCTCAACCTTACAGATTGGGCCCTACAAATTTGAATGTCCAATAGCGAATTAAATAAATCAAGATATCACCATTAGGAATAATGTACTTTTTGATCTTATTGAACTGTTGCCATATAAATGAGAGTAATAGCGCCCTCTTGACAATAATAATATATTTCTGGTCAGGCTTTATATCTATCTATTATATATATCGTCGCCTAGTACTCACAACACTAGCCTTATTGAGCGTACTGTGGGACTAGGTTGATTTGTGTATGATTGTCCCTTAAAATTTTTTTTTAGGAAATAAATTATTTATCCAAAAAATACTAAGGAATATAATTTGTTCACAAAAACATGTTAATAAGTCGAAAACGTGCGTGAAATTAAATGTCAAGTTGGGAGTGGGCGTGGGGATGTCCACTGACGACGTCACAGTTGACTAGTCGCATAGAGGTAGGGATTGCAATCCAGCACCATTTTCAATCCAGCTGGATTTTTGCTGGATTGACATAAATCCAGCAGGATCCAGCGCGGATCCAGCACCTATATTTTTTTTACGAGTAATCCTGTTGTTTGTATTAGTAATGCTATATTCTCATTAGCTTTCTTTATGAGAGTCTTATTACAAGATAAACGTGTTCATTCCCTTCGTTCCACGTTCCTACGAGGGTTGCTACTTATATATCCGGAAACAAAAAAACAAACAAACGTACACGGCTGAAAATGGTTTTATTGTTTTTCAAAGTATTCCCCTTGATGATCTATGCACTTTTGCATTCGCGTGAACCAATTTATAAAGCACTTCTGCCACTCCGCCTGAGGTACCTCCATAACGTGTTGTTTGAATGCGTCGACAGCATCTTCAGCGGTCGAAAATCGTTGATCGCGTAATTTATTCTTTATATTTGGAAATAAATAAAAATCGTTGGGTGCCAAGTCAGGGCTGTACGGCGGATGACCCGTTAATTCCACATTTTGACCCTCCAAAAATAGAGTTGTTTCGCGTGACGTATGACAGCTGGCATTGTCATGATGAAGAATGATTCTTCGTCGCTGGTTAGTTTTACGAATTTGTTCAAATACTTCCGGTAAGCAAATGGTCGTGTACCACTCTGAATTAACCGTTCTACGGTTTTCTAGTGGCACTGTAGCTACATGGCCATTAATACCGAAGAAGCAGGCCACCATTTGTTTCAATGTACTTTTTGCACGAGTAACTTTCGTAGGGTTCGGCTCATTTTGAAACACCCATACCGTTGATTGTTGCTTCGTTTCGGGATCGTATGCATAGATCCAGGATTCGTCACCTGTATAGATGTTATAAACGGCTTTTGAGTCACCACGGTTATATTTTTTTAACATTTTATTGCACTATTCGACGCGAGCATCTTTTTGCTCTTTTGTTAAGTTGTGGGGTATCCAACGCGAACAAATTTTTTTTACAGCCAAATAATTATGTAATATGCTATTAATGCTGGTCATAGAAATACCCAGAGTCGCCTCTATCTCGCGGTACGTAACATGTCGGTCGTCCATTATAAGTTTTCGCACAGCCTCGATATTTTGTTGTACAACGACCGATTTCGGGCGACCTGCCTTAACTTCGTCCGTAAGCATACTACGTCCACGATTGAACTCACTAAACCAGTGATACACAGTAGTTTTAGATGGGGCTTCATCACCAAAAGTTGAAGTTAGTTGATCTATGCACTGTTGTTGCGTTAAACCACGCCGAAAATCATAATAAATCATAGCACGAATATTTTCACGAGTGAGTTCCATTCTTGCTGCGAGATGACATTTAAAACCCGTCAAAAACAAAACACGAGCGTTAATAAGAAAGAAAAAATATACCGGCCAGTACTTAAAAAAGTTCAAATTTTACCATGGAGGTCAAATATGCTATTTAAGAAGATTGTAATCCCGGTTTCCGGATATATAAGTAGCAACCCTCGTAACCTTGTCTTGAACGGTCTTCAAATAGGCGTTAAGTTACTCTGAATTCTTCACCGCGGCCTATGCAATAACGCGTTCGGTTTTGTGTTAGATTCTTTGAGAATCTAACACAAAACCGAAGAATATGACTTTGAAATGTTTATATCAAAAGCAAAGCGTGTGCATCGTATAACTCGCCATAGTAGAACGTAATAGGTAATGCACACACGAATCAAGGCTTTTCATTTATACCTAATTTATTTGTACTTATTTACGGACAGGCGTTTCGGTACCTATGATTTCCAAGAACGTACTTTGGTACTTACTTCGCTGGCTCAGCGAACCAAAATGGACCTTGGCCTCCGACACTAAGTTTCGCCATTCATTCCGATTCCGATCCTGTGCGATCCGGCGCCAATCAGCCGCTTGAATGTCGAACAGGTCTCTCTGGACCTCGTAGATCCATCGATACCTAGGCCTTCCGCTCGGACGTTTCCCAATTGGTCGTCCCAGGTATGCTCTCTTGGCCGCACGATCCTCTCCCATTCTCTCCACATGGCCGAGCCAGTGAAGTCGCGCAGTCTTGCTCTCGCCGATGATGTTTGTCTTCACTCTCCAAGAGCCATCTTCTCGCCCAAAGGCCCAATTTTTTTCTGAAGATCTGCCTATCTGCCACTAAGAGTTTGTTTTCCTCCTTCAGGGTTAACGTCCAAGCTTCGCATCCATATACCAAGATTGGCCTTATCACGGTAGAACATAAGTACCTAGTTATTTGTACGGACATAATATTTTACTTCGTCACCTACCTAAATATTGATGTATTTCGATATTGGTTACTAGTTTGATTATTCATTCAACTATGTATAATGATGACGCTGCTTTCCTGGAGAACGACATGTAATTCTTTTGTTAAATTGTAAAAGGTATAGCTAGTACTTTAAAAAATTATTTGATTTAGCAAACATCCTCTCCTTAACTTGACTGTATAAAGAAAACACATAATAACATCATTGAAAAGTGTTAAAGGTATTCAATTACAAAATAATCTAATAAATCATAATGTTTAATATCTGTACATGCATTATTTGATATGAATCACATGGATCACATAAATAATAAAAAAATTTTTTTACTATTAACAAATAATTTTGAGACATACTAACTAATACCGTAAAAGTTTACGGTTATTTAGTCACTACACAAACGTGTTTCTACAAATGAATTTGACGTTTAAAATATAAAACAAATCATTTCTTCCTCAAAAGATTTTTTCTTAAGTAGAAATATACAAAAACAAAAATAATATACCTAAATATTTCAATACATTTAAATACATATGTGGGCAACACCGTGTGTGCAAGTCCTACTTGTATTTGTTTGGTTTTTACCCAGTTTTTACGTTATACGGTGCTGGCAATGTAATTTTTTGTGCCAGTATTTGAAAATCTATAACTCGCGGATCCGCAGCGCTGGATCCAGCGTTCGGTGCTGGATCCAGCAGGCCGAAAAAAGCGCTGGATCCAGCTGGATTGCTGGATGCTGGATCCAGCAATTGCAATCCCTACTTAGAGGGGATTCAAGGGACGGGGGACGCTTGAGTAGAGGCCTTAAACGTGCTTAAACCGTGCTTAAACGAAGGGGATTTTGACAACTTCGAAAAAGTATCCGATACTAATCAAGGCCGTAGCTGTCACTTCGTGGAGCTCTACAACTTTGATTAGGCACTCTACTGACCTCGCACCTAATCGCCTGTGATTTTCAATACATTGCCGTTTTTGATCCATCGATTGATTTCGTTATGGTTGCACCTACCTAGACGGCAAGCATCGAAATTGCAGACGATTTTTGCGTCGAAATTGTGCCGAGTGTAGACCTCTCATTATCAATGGGCAGTAGTAGCCAGAGCAGAAAAATATAATTATTTTTAGTAGAATTTGTTTATTTTAGGAATAATTAAACGTAAGGTCTCATAAATATTAAACTTAATATAAATATAGGGCTTAAAATAACTTTTATTTGTGTGCTTAAATTTAGGGAAATCAATGTCGTTGTGTACCTGTCTAATATAAAAAAAAATCTAACAAACTAAACGTGTGGTGCATAAAAAAAACAATTTCTTTCGGTTTTCAGGGCAAAGGACCTCATTCAAAACACCTAGAAAACCTGAAACGAGCTACAAGGTAGGTGTTGTCTAAAGCAATGTTAGTTAAGTAGGTATAAACGTCCTAGTATTCGCCTTTATTGCGATTGTAAATCAATAGTTTAAAAATGTGCGGTGACGGACATAGTAGTAGACCTATATAAAATATTTTTTGAACAAAATGATCCGACTTCGCTTAGACTCCTTTCCAAACGGAAATGCCCGAGCTACTGTAAATAATATTTTAATCACTATAGGTGTGCCTATAATATTTGAAGAGTTCCCTGGATTTCTTCAGGATCCCATCATCAGATCCTGACTTGTTTACAATGGGACCAACTGTGAAAAGTATACCTACTCATTCAAACAAAAAAATAATTTTCCAAATCGGTCCAGCCGTCTTCGAATAATCGGTGTCGGTGAACATAAAAAAAATATAGCGAAAACAAACATCCCGACGAATTGAGAAACTCCTCCTTCGAAATCTTGAATTCGGTTGATAAGGAAACGTAAAGCCGTGAAGATAAAACTGGTTCCATAATTAATTATTCGGACTCGAAAACTCGGATTATACGCATTTAGGACTTGTTTAGGCCCAAATGAAGGTATTAAAACGATTTCCAGCCTGGGAATTAATTCCTCAAAACGCTTTTTATGGATCTTATGGTCTAACTAAGAGCTGGCCACATCAGATATGACACAATAATGAGAGCAACGAAACCTGTCTAGTTAGACTGCTTTACCATCCTTATTGCTAGATCTGGCAGCTTTTAATGGGTGGAGGTCAGAGTGACAGACCAAAAAAGTTTTTAAGTTGGAAAAACGTAATACCAAAATGGTAAAAACTGCCAAAGCTGTGTTATTTATAGAGGAGGGGGCCTTGTGTGTATTATATATGTATACATTACATTAAAAACCATTGTCTATGATTGCGGAAACAAAAACAGTAGGCGACTAACTAAAAATTGCATTATACATCATTTGGCACTACTTTCCCCCAACAGAAACATATGGATTTGATATAATCTAATTAATTACATAATTTCCCATAATATTGCATCAAAACCAGAACTCTAGGATTTGTTTTCTTCAAGTTATTTGCATTCTTTGACCTCCACCACTTTACAGCTGCCAGATGTCCAGAGATGTGACTTATCTAAGATAAAAGTATCTAAGATACAGACACAAGATACAAAATACGTATCTTTTATCTGTATCTTAGATACTTTAAAAAAAATATCTTGTATCTTGTATTTAGATACTTTCCGTTGGTATCTTAGTATTTTGTAAATACCTTTTTTACCAAGATACTTTTTATAATTAATTTCGCAGTTTTATTTTCAAAACGCACGCAGCGTGTTGTAATTAAACTCAGCTTTACTTCTCTATTATTTTTGAATATTGTAACCATTGTCGGAAGCCCGTGTTGCTCGAAGATTGTAACCGTCTTTTAAGGCACCGCACGGCACAGTGATATGACGTAGGAATATGACTAGTGTGAAGAGGAGTGATTTAGTATTTGCCAAAGAGTATCGGTTTTTTAAAATCGATTCCGAATTCGAGTGATTTAAACGATATATCTATAAATAAAAAAGTCGAAGTCTAAATGCTTAATTTAACAAAAATCTAATTTATAATTTAATAAACGAGTTTTTTTTAATAAATTCGCTGCTGGCGTAAGAGATCTACGCTTCGATTCAATTATCGAATAATCGATCTCAGATTAAATAGCTATTTCTAGTCGTAGCCACCACCGGCTGTACGGCGGACTTAGAAGTAATAAAGACTAACATAAAGAGCTTGGATGTTTTCCCCACGATAAAAATGTACCCACCAAAAACATTCTGTAAACAACTAGCCAAGTCTCGATGGAGCTGCTTGCTTATCTCTAAAAAGTAATAAAATCTAGACAAAATCGTGCCAAGTCTAAGGTTCCTTACTGCGATTTCTTTATTATTATAGTTAATGTTGTGTGACTTGGCCGTTGAAG
The DNA here is from genome assembly GCA_947086415.1 of Pammene aurita. Classification (NCBI taxonomy): domain Eukaryota; kingdom Metazoa; phylum Arthropoda; class Insecta; order Lepidoptera; family Tortricidae; genus Pammene; species Pammene aurita. Next base: position 18,418,899 of record OX352313.1, read on the forward strand.
GGTACAGAAGGGTACAAAACCAGGTGCTCCAGCAGACACTAGATTCAATAACCAGTTATTGAATCAACGTTTCCCAAGTGGCAATTTTCCATCGTCAATGGGTAGCGGTTCTGGCGACAGATTGGTGCAATGGTGTCCTGGAGCAGTTTGGATTTTAAGAACGTGATTATAGCTTACTGGATGACGAAAATTTCTGCGTTCTGGTCTTATCCAAAGGTTCTCAAATAGGGGCCTGAAAATGCGGCGAAATGGTTCCAGTAAAGGATGGTACGGCAGTGTTTGCTTCGCGCTCGACTTGGCGGGGGCACTGCCGTGCCCCCAGATTCCTCAAATATGACACCTGCTTGCCGAGTTCCGCCCCTGTAGAGCGACTCTTCTCATTTGGAGGCATGATATTGCGACCTCATCGACGAAAGATGAGTGATAAAATCTTTGAAGAATTGGTGTTACTTAAGTCCCAATTTGGGCCATTTGATGGGTTGATTAATACTAATAGTTTAGTTACTACTAAACTAAACTAAGCCAAAATCAGAATGTTTTGCCATAAATAATACAATACACTACATTTTATCTAAGAGCGCTGGTAGCCTGGCGGTGAGACGGTTCAAACCTCGGCTTGTACCACTGAGTTTTTCGGAACTTATGTACGGAATATCATTTGATATTTACCAGGCGCTTTGCGGTGAAGGAAAACATCGAAAGGAAACCGAACCTAATCCCGATAAGGCCTAGTTTCCCTTCTGGGTTGGAAGGTCAGACGGCAGTCGCTTTCGTAAAAACTAGTGCCTACGCCAATTCATGGGATTAGGTTGTCAAGCGGACCCCAAGCCGGGACAAACGTTAGGAGGAAGAAGACACTACATTTTATCTAACACAATTTATTAACGTAAGTTAAATAAACTTTAAAACAAATACAAATGTGTTTTCTTCCAAAAAGTATTTTATTTTAAAAAAAGTATTTTGAAAATACGTATCTTGTATTTCAAATACCATTTCCAAAAGTATCTTGTATCTGATATCTTAGATACTTGACTTCTTATTATGTTGTATTTTAGATACTTTTTATAGGGTATCTTCAAATATATTCGCAGGGTATGCATAGCGATCTCAATTCAGTTATAGAAGCCACGAATCTTGATCTGCCCCGCATATCAAATTGGAGTCAAAATTACGGTTTAAAAGTAAACCCCCTAAAGTCACAGGTAATTGTGACGGGTAGCGCTAAACAAATCTCCAAAATTGACTTTCTCAGGCTCCCTCCGATAGTCTTCGATGGTATCCAAATTCCTTTTTCCAACCAAGTGAAAAATCTTGGCGTAATCATGGATCGTTGTCTATCATGGGTGCCTCAGGTGAGTGAAGTGAGCAGGAAGATGTTTGCTGCCATAGGGTCTCTCAGACGGCTCCGGAATTTCCTGCCAAATGCTACTAAAATTGCGCTTGCTCAGTCGTTACTTCTCCCCATTCTTGATTATGCAGATATCTCCTATTTAGACCTAACCGAGGAGCAACTTAATAAGCTTGAGCGTATTCAAAATGCCTGCATTCGGTTCATTTTCGGATTACGCAAATTCGACCATGTTTCTAGTTTTCGTTCTCAACTCAAATGGCTCCCTATCCGTCACCGCCGTAACTCTCACATACTTTCTTTACTCTTTTCTATACTTTTTAACCCTGCAACTCCCCGCTACCTCAAAGAGCGTTTCTCTTATCTTAATTCTATTAGATCCTCTCAAAAATTGCTCCTAAAAGTGCCATCTTCATCTTCCAAATTTTATAATTGCTCATTTACGTTCCAGGCCGTTCGTTTGTGGAATTCTCTCCCTCTCAACATTAAACGCGCGCAATCTATTGGTAGCTTTAAATCGCAACTTAAGGAATACTATTTATCTCTTCCTTAGGTTTTTAAGTTGACACTGTTGTTTCTTATTGTGTGTATTATATATGTATATATGTACGTATATGTATGTTTATTTTGTATTTATTTAAGTATGTATATTCATATGAATGTGCTGTGCTGTGTTATCTATTTCGTCTCTTTTGTTTCTATGCACCACCTTATTGTTTTTCTCTAGTCTCCACTACCCAAAGGTTGTCTGGAAGAAATCGCTCATTAGCGATAAGACCGCCTGTTGTTACCTCTACCTAAATTTATCTAATTGTAAAATTTGTGCTTGTAACTGTATGAGGTGTGCAATAAAGAGTATTTATTATTATTATTATTTATTATCTTGTACATCTCTGCAGATGTCCGGATCTAGAAATAAGCATAGTATAGCAAACTAACTAGAGGGGTTTCGTTGCTCTCATTATTGTGTCATATCTGACGTGGCCAGCTCTCCGTCTATTATGAGATTGGCATAAGAAGGTAAATTTTATCCTTTTCTCTCTTTTTAAGTAGAATTCCGTACCTACGTCAAAATATAAAAAACAGGACCCATATAGGATCCGTTGTGCGCCTCTCTGTTTTCGGTGAAGAAAAACATCGTGCTACCCAAAGGTTGTCTGGTGGGGATCGCTTTTTTAGCGATAAGACCGCCTGTTGTTACCTAGTTTTTATCACTGTATCGCTGTATATATTCCTCTTTTCGCATGAGGTGCACAATAAAGAATATATTATTATCATTATCGTGAGGAAACCGGATCTAATCCCAACAAGGTCTAGTTTCCCCTCCGGGTTGGAAGGGCTAATGGCAGTCGCTTTCGTAAAACCTAGTCAATAGTTACGCCAATTCTTAAGATTAAGTTGCTTAGGTTGGTTGTCTGGTATACTCGTACAGTTAGGTGCAAAACTGTCCCAATAGTAGCAAGGTAGAATGTGGAGAAGTGGATGTCGATCGAGGAGAGGGGCACATGATTAATACATACCAGTACTATTTAAATTTTCCTACAAATCAGCCTTACATATGATATACTTAGAATTTACGGTTATTTTGTAATTTAGAATCGAAAAGTAGAAAAAAACACATTTTTATTTTTTCGAATATTTCTAGTTCCTCTTATGGAAACTCCAAATAGGGAACCATACATAATTAAGAAATTCTGCCTCTATAAAAACATCATGCAATTGCTTTAATGGGGCATATTTTTCAAGTAACTTTTAGGTGGCTTATAGTTCGGTGCAAAAGTGTACCATTAAAAACAGCCATAGAAAGTGTTTGTTAGTTCAATGTTCAAGACGACTTTTACTCTGCCATAACTACAAAACTATGTTTGTGATTTAAACAGTTGATACCTTATTTTATAGAGGCTGAATTTCTTAATTATGTATGGTTCCCTATTTGGAGTTTGCATAAGAGGAACTAGAAATATTCGAAAAAATAAAAATGTGTTTTTTTCTACTTTTCGATTCTAAATTACAAAATAACCGTAAATTCTAAGTATATCATATGTAAGGCTGATTTGTAGGAAATTTTAAATAGTACTGGTATGTATTAATCATGTGCCCCTCTCCTCGATCGACATCCACTTCTCCACATTCTACTAAGATGCTACTATTGGGACAGTTTTGCACCTAACTGTAGGTCGCGGGAGTCCGCTGGATGCGGGTGGCGCAGGACCGGTCATTGTGGCACTCTGGGGGAGGCTGATGTTCAGCAGTGGACGTCTTTCGGCTGTTATGATGATGATGAGGTTGCATAGCGGACCCTAGGCCCCATTGAGCCGTAGCCGAAAGGCGGGACAAACCTAGCTAAAGATGCATGGGAAAATTCTGGGTGTTAGGTATTCCCAAGAAGGAACTTCCGTTTTTTACTACACGGCGGGTTATTTGTTTTAAAAATATTTCTAATTGCTTTTCATGGACTAAGAGCTGGCCACGTCATACTATATGACACAATAAAGAGAGCAACAAAACCCGTCTCGTTAAATTGCTATATCCTTATTGCTAGATCCGGGCATCTGGCAGGTTTTGATGGGTGGAGGTTAGAGTGACAGACTAGCAAAATTTTCCAATTGCAACATAGTAATACCTACCAAAATAGGTAAAAACTGCCGAAGTTGTCGCAGTTATAATCCAGTTATCCTATTTGACTTGCCTTATGTAAGTTACTGCCTAATTGCTTAAAATTGTATTTGCATGCATTGTTATGTTTTATAATGCTTATAACTAAATGATCGACTATGAGGACTATGACTAGTTATGCAGCCTATAAAGGACAGGGCCTATATTTTAACATTAGAACAGAAAACATTGCGGATTATCACGGAAACAAAAACAGTAGGCGACAAACTATGAATTACATTATATGTCGTTTGGCACTACTTTCCCTCAACAGAAACTTGGCAATGATATAATCTAATTATCTGTATAATTTCTCATAATATTTCATCGAACCCAGAACTCTAGGATTTGTTTTTTTGAAGTGGTTTGCATTCTTTGACCTCCACTACTTTACAGCTGCCAGATGTCCAGATCTAGAAATAAGCGTGGTATAACAAACTGACTAGAGGGGTTTCGTTGCTCTCATTATGGTGTCATATCTGACGTGGCTAGCTCTCCGTCTATAAATTGTCCATGAATCGGGCATATTATTAACTTCGTAACCGTGTTGTTTGCGTATGATGTATTTTTATTTATACACAATTATCTTAACCACTTTCCCGATAGCGATATGACTCTTTGTTCAGATTGAGGTTAATACGTTGCCATCATGTTTGTTGATAATGCATGTGCATCTACAGTGCATCTTATCAAACAAGAATGGTACGGGTGGAATCACATCTAACGCTGACTCTATAATACCAGGAGCTCTATGATGCAACAAGTTGTCGTGTGGATAACGTGATATAAGCTCTAGCTCCACAACTCCTTGATCGATCCTGCTTATAAACGAACTCTCAAATTGTACTTATCTCTGCTACAACATCACCAAATTTCATAAAGATCAGAAAACGATACTAATGTTTTCGCGGAACAACTATTCAAAATCAAAAAGCCATCGAAATCCCGAATCGTCCCAGAAGCCGAAGTTGTTTGTAAGAACTTCACTTCGCTTACGCTCCGCTCGTTTGATAAATATGTATATATGTAAGTTTATGAATATAGCGTAATATGTAACTATTGTTAGTTTTTTTTCTCTTAATAATTCTATCATGTTTAATGAACCCTGCACCTACTTTTTCTGTTTAGCCCATTGGTTGACTGGTAGAGAACGCCTTATGGTATTAAGTCCGCCATTTGTACCATTTTGTATTGTACAGTAAAGATTAAATAAATAAATGTCAAAAATGCACAACGTTAATATTCAAGTTTTCACTTCTGCCGGCAATCCCGGAGTACACCCCGTTGTTTTTTTAATTTAAATACTTACATGTATCGAGCGGCACCCCAAAAATTTTTTTTCTGCAATTAAACTACATAACTAAATAGCGGCATACAAAATACACCGTATGTCTAAATTTTATTAAGATACGTCTTATAGTTTCCGAGTGAAATAGTTGTGACATACGGACGGACGGAAGGATGGACAGACGGGCGGACGGACAGACGGACATGACGAAACTATACGGGTTCCGTTTTTGCCATTTTGGCTACGGAACCCTAAAAAGAGCAAATATTTCGCAGTTATTTTCCTGCCAAAGTTCAAGTTAAGCACACTTCCTGGGGTTGGGCAAACTCGGATTACACGCATTTAGGACCACATGAGGTATCCAAACGATTTCCAGCCTGCTTGGAAATTAATTCCTCTAAACGCTTTTTATGGACCTGGAATGGACCCGGGTATGTCCTTAAACTACGTCCGGATTTGGGTATGTCTTTAAACTACGCCAAAAAGAGAGGTATGGGCAATGCGAATGGCATCTCGCTAAGTGTGGTAGGGCACGTTCAGCGAATGTCATGTCGCTCAAATCTGGAGCAGATCCCGACAGGGGAAGTACCTCCGCCTTACAGAAAACCACAGCCAAATAGCACTAGACCCTACTCATAGTGTTGTGTTCCTGCTGGTGAGTAAGGTTACCAAAGAGCTCAAAGAGGACCCAGTGTGTTGACGATGCCCTTCTTGTTCCTTTAGCCATCAACACAGTGAATCCTCCTTTTTGTAAAAGGTCGGCAACGCGCATGTGACTCCTTTGGAGTTGCAGGCGTCCATAGGTTACGGTAGCTGCTTACCATCAGGCGGGCCGTATCCTTGTTTGCCACCGACGTGGTATATAAAAAAATTTAAAAAAACTCGGATTACACGCATTTAGGACCAAATGAAGATATCCAAACGGTTTTCAGCCTGCTGGAAATTAATTCCTCAAAACGCTTTTTATGGACCTAATTCGATTGGCCTAATATGAGATTTATTTCGTTTAATAAATGATTAATACTTTGTCATTTGCAAACGAAAGGTACGTTACGTTCCTTACCTATTTTGGACAAACAAGGCACCGTATCTCTGTGTATACGCTGAACTTGACTAACTGACGTCTTCAATTTTATGTTATTTGTATTAGTTTATTTTAGTAACCAGTTATTTTGATATGCTTGTGTGCAGATGACGTCGGATTGGCACTTGTCCCAATCATTTACTCAGAGTTACATGTGTTCGAGATATTTTGGGATAGATACACTAACGAGAGACGAGCATAATATTTTGTTTTGCATAAAAATTCAAGGGAAGGCTTCTGACAGACAACTGATCCCAGGCTCTGATCTAGGATTTCGTTCGAGGGGCAATTTCCTTCACAAAAAATCTCGCGGTCTGCACCTACGGCCCCCGTAGTATACGAGGTTTGCGTTTCAGGAATTGCCCCTGTTGTTACGTATTTTAGTACTTGGTAGCCTGAGCTAAACTTGGAGCATTTTCATACAGTCAGCAATAACATCATTATAAAATCTACCTCATCGAGTAGCAAATTGAACCGTATGCTATTCGAAAATACTAATCACCCTGGCAATAACAAAAAGTGATAGCCGACCTTAAACATGGAGCTTTTGTTGTTTATTTAAGTTTTATATTTTATGATGTTTTTGGACCCGGGGTATGTCCTTAAACTACGTCCGGACTTGGGTATGTTCTTAAACTACGCCAAAAAGAGAGGTATGGGCACTGCGAAAGGCATCTCGCTAAGTGTGGTAGGGCACGTTCAGCGAATGTCATCTCGCTCAAATCTGGAGCAGAGCCCGACTGGGAAAGTACCTCCACCTTACAGAAAATCACAACCAAATAGCACTAGACCCTACTCATAGTGTTGTGTTCCTGCTGGTGAGTAAGGTTGCCAAAGAGCTCAATGAGGACCCAGTGGGTTGACGATTAGGGACCTTCTTGTTCCTTTAGCCGTCAACACAGTGAATCCTCCTTTTTGTAAAGGGTCGACAACGCGCATGTGACTCCTTTGGAGTTGCAGGCGTCCATAGGTTACGGTAGCTGCTTACCATCAGGCGGGCCGTATGCTTGTTTGCCACCGTCGTGGTATAAAAGAAATGTAAATCGACTAATGCAAGTACAGTCGCGGAATGAAAAGGTTTATCACTTTTCAACTCTATGTCTACGAGTTAAGATCGAAAAGTGATAAACCTTTTTCATTCCGCTAGTATACATACGGCGTGCAAATTAGTTCACGGGATGGTTTCAATGCACGGTTTTACGCGGTACATCAACACTACACACACCCAGACACACACGCACACACACACACATACACACACATTACACTTACACCTTACACTTTAATGTACACTTTTTATCAACAAGTGCTAAAAAATAAGAGGTTGCATTGCCCAAAACTGGCAATATTCATGGTTTTACCTTATTAAAAATTATTGAAATATGTAATTACTTAACCTGGTAAAAGATAAAACTCCAGTCCATTCGAAAGAACGCATCTACTATTACGGGAAAAAATCCTAAAATTTCAACTTTTAATGTTCTGTTTTGTGTTTTATTTTGTTTTTAAGTCTTGTAATCTTTTTTTTTTAACATTCTACGAAAATTGTTTCGAACATTATCAGTTCAGCCATTTTTGAGTGATATCTTCAAAAAACCTCTTCCACAGGCATCAGATACGACCTTTTCGTATTAATTTGGTTCTTATTCCATTGAAGGTACGAGGTACGGAACCTTCCATTATGCGTGGCCCGACACGCACTTGGCCGGTTTTTTAAAATAAAATGTTAAAAGGCAAAAAAAAGAGAAAAATAAAGGTTTGCGTGTGGCTAGCTCAATTTGTTTGGCACCTTCGATGAGCACTATCAAATGGACCGCGTGCCCACTTGTTAGTCGTTGTAGTAGTTTTCGTCAAAAAATAGGGTACTTAATTTTTCGCTGACTGTACAAAATGCTCCAACTTTGGCTCAGGCTACCAGGTACTAAAGTACCTAACACTTTACCGTGCATTGCCCTATATAAGCCGAATTCTGCTACTCGATGAGGTAGGGTTGCCTACGGCCTACTCTTGATCTAAGTATTATGCATGTACATATGTATGTAAACACTTTATTGTACATAAAAAGTAACAAAACAAACATAATAAAAGAAAAATAAAGAAAGCACAAAGGCGAACTTATCCCTTTAAGGGATCTCTTCCATTTAACGTTTGAGCAATATATATGGTATATAGTATTATATTATGGCAACGCGATTTTGTATACACAGTGGGCACGCATAACCCGACAGATCTTAACTACGAATTTCTGAGACCAAAAGAAGGAAAAAATATGTGACTTTAGTTCAATTTCGGCAAAAAAAAAATTTTTTTATTTTTTATTTTTTGAATGTTTATTGCACAAAAGTAAATGTTATTAATAAAATTATCACCTTAAACAAATTGGTACATTTTTTTTGAAAAAAATATTTTTCTGCTAGTTTTCCTTGTCACTTTGATATCTGTCAATAATGACGTGTAAACTATGCCCAATAGTGGCAACAACGCCATGAGAAAGGCGTTTTGTGCTGAGTTATAATAAAAAGTGTATTTAAAAAAAAAATTGGTATTAACTCTGAAACTAGGCGTATTCCAGAAAAGTTTATAGGACATTTTAGTATCTAAATATGATCAGATACACTGTTAAAATCTTTCTAGTCATAAGGGCCCACGGTGTAGATATTGATTTAAAATTTAAACTCAGTAAGTATACCTAACGCACGGTTTGTTTTGCATGCGTTCATATACAATGGTTTCATATTGACATTAAAATTAATTATTTTGACAATTTTAAATATAAATAAAGCGAACTGTATCGGTCAATGAACTTATTTACGGTCATTTGTAACTGTTATTACTCATTCAATTAAGATAAATACTTATTATTTTTAATAAGCACTTACTTATCGAAAAGTTTAAATTGAATCGACTGTTACTAACTAGGTGGTAGTTAAGATAAATTAACAAATTTTATGGATTATCAATTGGCTGAAATAGATGTTTATTTAATTTTAATTTCAGTAAATAAAGGGTGATTGTTCTAGTTTCCCGTCCAGGTCCAGTTTACCATCGACCCGATAAAAACTGCTACAAATATGTATATGGGAAAAACTTAAAGTTTATTCTTTACTAGATTTTTTAATACGAAGCTTTTATTTTGGGAAAAACTTGAATATAAATATATAAAAATAAGTATGGACGGAAAACTGACATATGTGGACGAAAACTAGCACAATTACCCTATATAGCTGTAAGGCGTATTACAAACTTGAGCGAAACTCAGCTATAAAAAACAAAATCAACTGGAAACCGGAAAAATCCAACTTATGAGCTCCATACGAAGCTCCGTGAAAATGCCTTTACGTACAACTGAAGAACAAATCAAATTATTTTTAATAAATAAATAAATATTAATAAATATTATGGGACAATCTTACACAAACCGACCTAGTCCCACAGTAAGCTTAATAAGGCTAGTGTTGTGGGTACTAGACGACGATATATATAATAGATAGATATTGATAAATAGAAAACATCCATAACTCAGGTACAAATATCTGTGATAAACACACAAATAAATGCCCACTGGGCTAGGAGGCCGTTAAATGTTTTGATTTGCCCTAGCCCTGGGCACCGGAGGCCTAGGTCACTTTTTCCTTTGTATACGACATCTATATTCTATACACGGTGCTCGTGAGCATTGCAAGAGATTTTAACCACGAATTCCTGAGGTTATAAGGAGTAATCAATGTTATATAAATTTAGGTCAATTTCGCCAAAAAATCTTTTTTTTTTGCTTTTTTCGATTTCTATTTTGCTTTTGAACATAAAAACTTAAATATTATTGAGAAAACTGTCGATTAAAATAAATTAGTACATTATTTTTGTAAATAAATAGTTTACGTAAAGTATTATTCCTTGGCACTTTGATATCTGTCAATAAGAATGTCTAGACTAGACCCCATAAAGGGTGAAATCGCCATCAAAAAAGCGTTTTGCACGAGTCACAATAAAAAATGTTTTTTTATTTAATTGGTAGTAACTCTGAAACTAGGCGAATTCCAGAAAAGTTTATACGACATTGTAGGGGAGAGGGGGGCAGCCTGGTACATTTTCTACACTCATTGACGTATTTCAAAATATTACCCATAAAAACCAGTTTAAAGCCCCTACACAACAACGTATGTTATTAACCTATGTAATTAGTGCATTTGCACATGTCCAAAGCTAAAGACAAAGGTACAATTCAGAATTTTGCAACTCAAGGAATAATGTTCAATACTGCCCCAAGCGTGGGTAGCTCTGAATTTACTTGGGGCAGATTTGAAATATGGGTTGTAAGGCAACAATATCGAGATATACGTGTTTTTTTTACCTGTACTTAGTATAGTTTGTCACTAGAAAAAGTCGTATTAAGATTTTGCTCGTATAATTTGCAGTTATAACTAAGAGGGGGTAGTTTTGTACAGAAATGTTTTTTGTAGTGTTCAAAGGTGCCTCAGGAGGGGTACCTTTGAAAAGTATTGAAATCATACTAAAGCTGCCCCCTTGAGGCAGTTTTCCACACACTGTTGTTCAAAACTACCCCATCAATGTAACAGGGGATAATAATTCAGTATTTATTATGTTTCGGCTGTTGTTAAATAAAAATACATAAAATTTTCTAATTAGAATTTTTATTTTATCATATAAAACGAAAGAAAAGCAAACAATAGAATCGACTACACATTGAACATCTTCTGGAATCATACTACTTTACAAAAATATGGCTCCAAAATTATTAATATGGAATGTAGCACTGTATTATTATGAACTCTAGATGAACGATAATAATAATAATAATAATAAATACTCTTTATTGCACACCTCATACAGTTACAAGCACAAATTTTACAATTAGATAAATTTAGGTAGAGGTAACAACAGGCGGTATTATCGCTAATGAGCGATTTCTTCCAGACAACCTTTGGGTAGTGGAGACTAGAGAAAAACAATAAGCAGTAGGTGGTGCATAGAAACAAAAGAGTCGAAATAGATAACACAGCACATTCATATGAATATACATACTTAAATAAATACAAAATAAACATACATATACGTACATATATACATATATAATACACACAATAAGAAACAACAGTGTCAACTTAAAAACCTAAGGAAGAGATAAAGGTTGTCTGGAAGAAATCGCTCATTAGCGATAAGACCGCCTGTTGTTACCTCTACCTAAATTTATCTAATTGTAAAATTTGTGCTTGTAACTGTATGAGGTGTGCAATAAAGAGTATTTATTATTATTATTATTCCTTAAGTTGCGATTTAAAGCTACCAATAGATTGCGCGCGTTTTATGTTGAGAGGGAGAGAATTCCACAAACGAACGGCCTGGAACGTAAATGAGCAATTATAAAATTTGGAAGATGAAGATGGCACTGGATGGAACGATGTGTGCATAATAAAAAATAAAGACTAAAATCTAATTTAATTTCTAAAATAAATCAAAAAATTTAAACGATTTACTTATTCATAGTATCTACACAAATTAAATTTATAGATAATAATATTGTAGATAATAAATTCTAATACATATTATACCAAACAAGACTAAGGGCTTGTTTCACAATCTCCAGATAAACTTATCTGCCAGTTAAAATTATTGCTATCGTTTTCTCCAGTCATATAAAAGAAAAGGACAGCAAACATTTATCTGACAGATATGCTTTAACTGGAGATTGTGAAACAGGCCATAAACGTAATAAGTACAAAACTAATTAATTCAGGTAAATGCATTATGAGCGTTTACTAAACTAACTAAGATATTATTTTACACCTACATGTCAGTTTATATCGGGGCAGATATGAACGTTTCTTATGGCCGGGGTAGTTTTGAACAGACTGCTAATCAAAACTGCCTCCTATTTTTTTTCCAAAACTACCCCAACACCTATTAAAAAATATAAACATCGATATCTTTCAAAATAATAGCAAATTCTGATTGTTTATTGTTCGTAACTAAAGCTTATACAGGGTGACTGGTAATTCGTCGTATTCCTTCAAGGGGGTTATTCTACAGCTTATTTGGAGTGATTTAAGTCCAGTCAAGCAGGGGTCAAAACTCATTGGTTTTCAAGTTATTCAAGATTTTAGATTTTTTAATAAATACCCGCTTTTTGACCTAAAACTAGTATTTATTTTTAAACTACGTATTTTTGAAATAAAAAAAAGATTTTCCGAATAGCCAATGAATCACTGATTACGTAAAATAATAAAAAAAGTACAAAACATATCAAAATTTTGCAAATAAAAGCATCTGAAGTCAGAAGTTTTTTATTTTTTTTCAAATCTTGTTACATTTTAAGGCATAACTAAAAAAAAAGTAATAACTTTTCGCGTACAAATTACAGAATTTATTTCCTCAGTTCATAAGCTTTCTAAAAAGGTACAATTTATGACATTTTATGCTCATTTTTTACAATTAATAATAATAATACCAGAGCAGGTACAGGACTTAGCGTACTTGACTTTACTTGTTTGTGTCGTTTTAAACTCGCCGAAGGCATACTTTGTCTCCAGTTTCTTATCTTATCTTATTCCTTGAGGTAGTAGGCACTGCAGATTGCCTTTGGTGAAACAAACAAACTGATTAAGGGTCATTAGCTAATGAGCTAATGAAGTTAAATTACTTTAATTAGTTTGTTTGTGTCACTTTAATTCTTACGGCGGGTTTTTCGCCTTCTGTTCCTTATCTTATCTTAATTTTATTGGGTGGCGATGCTCTCCCTCTTCAATAGCGTGTACTGGAGTGTAATGATACGGATACTGTCGAGCTGAGTGCAGGGTAAACCACACCTTCCACTGAGACATACCGAGCCGGTTAGCCATAATTCTCGTCGAAGTAGTACCGTCTGCCCGGAAAAAGTGCAAGATTTCTTCTTCTTCAGCAGGATGGTATTGTTGAGGTCTTCCAGCATCAGCTTGACGGCGTTTAACTGATCCTGTTTCCCGAATAAGACGGTACGATGAACCAAACACGCTTACGTGAGGTAAACGGCGGTTAGGGTAACGAAGTTGGTACTCCCTTCTAGCGTAATGAGCTTGAAGGCGAGCAGACAGAGATCGTTTCAGTGTAAATGTATAGTGCAAATTTTATTACATATAATTGTAAAAATATTAAGAGGTCTGTAGAAGGCATAAGATAACTATGTACGTTTGCTGACATAGTTGCTCTTCAAGAGACCTGGCTGGCGGATTCAGATTTGACGTTCCTGGCAAGTATACATGAGGACTTCGGCGGCACAGGAGTCTCGGCGATGGACACCGGTGTGGGCTTGCTAAGAGGTAGGCCGTTCGGCGGAGTTGCCATCCTTTGGCGTAAATCAGTGTTCCAGTGCGTTTCTGTGATTCCGTGCGGTAATCCGCGAATAGCGGCGGTACGTATTACAATAAGTGACCGGTCGTTTATAGTATTTAGCGTATACATGCCTACTGATTGCGCTGAGAACATCGCGGAACTGACTGATTGTCTCAGTGTAGTAAATGCTATAATTGAGGAGAATAGTGTCGAATCTGCTTTTATACTCGGGGACTTTAATGCACACCCTCATACTAGATTTTATAATGAGCTTGATCAGATTTCTATGGATCAGGAGTGGTTGTGTATCGATGTAGAGAAAATGGGATTATCATCAGATACGTTGACATTTATCAGTGAAGCTCATGGCTGCAGGCGGTGGTTGGACCATTGTTTAGTGACGAGTGCTGCGCAACAATGTGTTGTTGACACATACGTCAAATATGATGTGTACTGGTCTGATCACTTCCCGCTAGTTGTTAAATGTAATTTGAATACAACACAGAGAAATACGGTCTTGGCCTCTACTACCTCTAATAAAATTCGTTGGGGTGAGCGTAATGCTGATCAGATCAGTACTTATCAGAAATTATGCGACGATGGTTTAAAAAGTATTGTTTTCCCCCCGGAATTTGTACAATGTTGTGATAACCATTGTAATGATAACATTCATAGGGCTATAATAGACAAATTATATTTTAATATTATAAATGTATTGTGTCGGGCGGCGGGCTGTTCTCATGGAGACAAGAAGCGTTCAAAGGGCCGTAAAAAGCCTTTGAGCGGCTGGAACAGACATGTGCACGAGGCTCACGCGAGTGCCAGGTTACACTTTGATACGTGGGTATCCTATGGTAAACCAGGTAGCGGCCCAGTGTATAATCACATGATTGAGTCGCGAAGGGTTTTTAAGGGCAGATTAAAGTGGTGTCAAAACCACCAAGAGCATATAAAAATGGACCTAATAGCATCACACCACGCAAAGTCTGACTTTAGAAGCTTTTGGAAATGTACTAATAAGCTGAACGCTAAGCCTGGTACTCCCGTGAGTGTTGATGGGGTTTCTAACCCGAAAGATATTGCTAATATTTTTCAGGACCATTTTAAAGTTAAGACAACAACCTTAATTCTCGCCAAGGACGTCAAGTTCGCGATATGTAAGATGACGAAGGGCAAATCACCCGGCCACGACGGTCTCTCTGTCGAGCACCTGCGCTATGCCGGCGTTCACCTACCACATGTACTTGCTACTCGTATGTTCTACAACATCTGCCTAGGTCACTAGTTTTTATCATGTCCTGGGGCAGGTCCAGGACATGATAAAAACTTTGGTGGTGCCTATTGTGAAGTCTAAAACGGGAGATGCGTCGGATAAGTCTAACTACGAGGGCTGCTATTTATATATCCGGAAACCGGGATTACAATCTTCTTAAATAGCATATTTGACCTCCATGGTAAAATTTGAACTTTTTTAAGTACTGGCCGGTATATTTTTTCTTTCTTATTAACGCTCGTGTTTTGTTTTTGACGGGTTTTAAATGTCATCTCGCAGCAAGAATGGAACTCACTCGTGAAAATATTCGTGCTATGATTTATTATGATTTTCGGCGTGGTTTAACGCAACAACAGTGCATAGATCAACTAACTTCAACTTTTGGTGATGAAGCCCCATCTAAAACTACTGTGTATCACTGGTTTAGTGAGTTCAATCGTGGACGTAGTATGCTTATGGACGAAGTTAAGGCAGGTCGCCCGAAATCGGTCGTTGTACAACAAAATATCGAGGCTGTGCGAAAACTTATAATGGACGACCGACATGTTACGTACCGCGAGATAGAGGCGACTCTGGGTATTTCTATGACCAGCATTAATAGCATATTACATAATTATTTGGCTGTAAAAAAAATTTGTTCGCGTTGGATACCCCACAACTTAACAAAAGAGCAAAAAGATGCTCGCGTCGAATGGTGCAATAAAATGTTAAAAAAATATAACCGTGGTGACTCAAAAGCCGTTTATAACATCTATACAGGTGACGAATCCTGGATCTATGCATACGATCCCGAAACGAAGCAACAATCAACGGTATGGGTGTTTCAAAATGAGCCGAACCCTACGAAAGTTACTCGTGCAAAAAGTACATTGAAACAAATGGTGGCCTGCTTCTTCGGTATTAATGGCCATGTAGCTACAGTGCCACTAGAAAACCGTAGAACGGTTAATTCAGAGTGGTACACGACCATTTTCTTACCGGAAGTATTTGAACAAATTCGTAAAACTAACCAGCGACGAAGAATCATTCTTCATCATGACAATGCCAGCTGTCATACGTCACGCGAAACAACTCTATTTTTGGAGGGTCAAAATGTGGAATTAACGGGTCATCCGCCGTACAGCCCTGACTTGGCACCCAACGATTTTTATTTATTTCCAAATATAAAGAATAAATTACGCGGTCAACGATTTTCGACCGCTGAAGATGCTGTCGACGCATTCAAACAACACGTTATGGAGGTACCTCAGGCGGAGTGGCAGAAGTGCTTTAAAAATTGGTTCACGCGAATGCAAAAGTGCATAGATTATCAAGGGGAATACTTTGAAAAACAATAAAACCATTTTCAGCCGTGTACGTTTGTTTGTTTTTTTGTTTCCGGATATATAAGTAGCAACCTATGTATAGACCCATCTCTTTGGCCACGATAGTAGCAAAGGTACTTGACAGTGTGCTTAACTCATATTTAAAAAGTCATATTAAGCTCCACGACGCTCAGTTTGGTTTCGTTCCAGGTCTGTCTACAGAAGCCGCCATTCTTAGTTTGAAGCACACTGTCAGGTATTACACTGACCGGGATACGCCAATATATGCTTGTTTTATGGATCTATCGAAAGCATTCGATACAGTTTCATATGAGATCCTTTGGCGTAAACTGGAAGGTGTAGGGCTACCGCCGGAGTTAGTGTCAATGTTTAAGTACTGGTACGTAAATCAGGAAAATCAAGTGAAGTGGGCAGGCGAGTTGTCGGCGCCGTGTAGACTGGAGTGCGGGGTGAGGCAAGGGGGATTAAGCTCGCCCTTGCTCTTCAGTTTATACATTAATGCACTGATTGAGGAGCTCAGCTGCGCGCATGTTGGCTGCTCTGATGACGGTGTCTTTGTCAATAACCTCAGCTATGCGGATGACATGGTGCTGCTGGCCCCCTCAGTCAGTGCATTGCGTCAATTAATTGCTGTATGTGAGGCGTATGCGGCGTCCCATGGCTTGACTTACAATGTAAGTAAAACCAACTATATGGTCTTTAAGGCGGGAAGTAAATGTCCGTTCTTTGTTCCACCTATAGTTCTAAATGGTGTTCCCCTTACAAGGGTAAAACAGTTTAGATACCTAGGACATTTGCTGACAGAGGACCAAAAAGACGATGTAGATATGGAGAGCGAGCGCAGGGCATTGTCAGTTCGAGCGAACATGCTAGCCCGCAGATTTGCTCGTTGTACAGATGAAGTAAAAATAACACTATTCAAGGCTTTCTGTACATCGCTGTACGCGTCAAGTCTGTGGGTTAGATATACTCAACGTGCTTACAATGCCCTGCGCATTCAATACAATAATGCTTTTAGGGTGCTGTTGAGACTGCCGCGTTTCTGCAGCGCATCGTCCATGTTCGCCGAGGCGCGCACAGACGGCTTTGATGCCGTCTGGCGCAAGAAAACGGCCTCACTGCTAGACAAGGTGCGTCGGAGTAGCAACAGCATCCTAAACATGATAGCTAACAAGCTAGACTGTCCTCTGCTGTGGATAATGGGTCAGAGGACTAAATCGCTGTTTTGTATATATTATTAAGTAACTAATATTAGACTAAGTTAATACTAACATTGTATGGACCATTGTGTTGTCTTTTAATAATAAATAAAATATAAATATATCAAATAAAAAAAAATATGCCTTAAAATGTAACAAGATTTGAAAAAAAAATACAAAAACTTCTGACTTCAGATGCTTTTATTTGCAAAATTTTGATATGTTTTGTACTTTTTTTATTATTTTACGTAATCAGTGATTCATTGGCTATTCGGAAAATTTTTTTTATTTGAAAAATACGTAGTTTAAAAAAAAATACTAGTTTTAGGTCAAAAAGCGGGTATTTATTAAAAAAATCTAAAATCTTGAATAACTTGAAAACCAATGAGTTTTGACCCCTGCTTGACTGGACTTAAATCACTCCAAATAAGCTGTAGAATAACCCCCTTGAAGGAATACGACGAATTACCAGTCACCCTGTAGATTGTACCTATAGTATCGAATAAATTAAGTTTCACTTACCGCTTCCTTCAAATACAGCCTGAAAATCCTTAGACACGGGGAGAAAAACCGCTAACGGATGACATAGAAATCAAAATATGCTACTGGTTCGTTAATTTTCTGTCAAACGTCAAATCTGTCAAGTGGCAGTTGTTTGGGTCAGTGTTGCGAGCCCAAAAAATGGATTGGACCATAATCGCACTAAAAATACGTCTTTGAACGCAGTTGTTCTAAGCTGCCTCCAGTGATAGCTGCCCCAGTGATAGTGAAAATCACTACAAGTCTATACTAATCTTTGTTTCAGTCATAGCTGTCAACCGCCAAACATGGCGCACAAAATTAATTCTAGATGTCACATCTAGTAGAAGACATAATAGATAAATGGATACACATAAAGAAAAGAAAAGCCCTTACCGGAGCTTGAACCCGGGACCTTCATCTTCGGAGATTCCTTAAAAAGTGACCCGATATACTTAAAAAAAATATATACATTAATTTTGAGTACAAGGCTGACTTGGTAACAGGGACAGACACGCTCCCACTGCGTGAATCCAAAACCAGCTTCATGTTTGTACTAAAACGGGTTTTTAATTAGCAATACCGCTAATTCACATTTTAAGACAAACTTTATGACGGACGTACGAGTAGGTCATTTTACTGTTTATGTTTTACATACATTTAATTTAGATGTTGTTGTTTTAGCCACGCGATTTCATCTGCATCGTTTCCAAAAATGATCGAAATACCCCGATTCTCTCCCTTCACCCCCTAGTACACGTACTTATACTAATTTTCAACCCCCCTACCCCTTTACGCCCATAAAAATAAAATAGCCTTTATTTACAGAATCTAAGAACCATTAACAAGTTTTTTTTTTAATCTTTCTATTGTTTCACATCTTTTATATTCTTTGTCTGCTTGCCCTTCGGCACTTTGAAGGCACTTCACTTCAACCTTCTCCATTATCTTGCGTGATGGTAAGCAGTTACCGTAGCCTATGGACGCCTGCAACCCCAGAGGATTCACATGCACGTTGCCTACCCTTTAAGAGGCTGACAACACCCGATGACCTTCAAATTGACTTTACGCAAACAGTTTTTTAGCTATAACTACCTACTTGTTTTGAGAAACTAAAAAAAAAACATATGTATGTTATTATTCGTTATATTTGGAAGAACGTCGTTAATACCGATACACGATTGGATGAAATCGGCTCGATAGAAAATAATTCCAAAGTTACATCTTAAAATTTGCTTTAACAGTCGTATGTCATTAGTTTCTTGACTTAACGTATACGTCTGTAACTAATGGTCTAAGAGCTGGCCACGTCAGATATGACACAATAATGAGAGCAATGAAACCCATCTTGTAAGATTGTAATACTATCCTTATTGCTAGATCCGGGCATCTGGCAGCTTTTAATGGGTGGATGTCAGAGTGACAAACTAACAAAGTTTTTGAATTGCAAAAAAGTAATACCAAAATAGGTAAAAACGGCCGAAGTTATCTTATTTATAGAGGATGGGGCCTATATTTTTATATTAGAACAAAAAACATTGAGTTATATTTCGGAAACAGAAACAGTGGGCCTGAAACTATGAATTACATTATACTTCGTTTTGGACTACTTTCCCCCATCAGAAACTTTTGGCAATGATATGATCTAATTATTTATGTAATTTTTCATAATACTGCATCAAAACCAGAACTCTAGGATTTGTATTCTTTAAGTTATTTGCATTATTTGACCTCCACCACTTTACAGCTGCCAGATGTCAGGATCTAGAAATAAGCATAGTATAGCAAACTAACGAGAGGAGTTTCGTCGCTCTCATTATTGTGTCATATCTGACGTGGATAAGGACAAAATTCCACCGCACTAATACTAAAAACTTCGTTGTTTTATATTTCTCAATTAATGCGTAGTTTCTTTTTAATTAATCATTTTGCAAAATTTGCAATGAGCTCCCATACTAATCATAACACAGTGTTTCTCTTTCACTCGTGCTGAAAAAGATAGGGAGGGAATTTAGCTATTGTCAGCCGCTTAAGAACAGGTTCTCATTCTCACACTCCTTTTTTGAAGAACCTCATCTCATACTGCAGACTGCTGGGAAAACCTGAGTTTTTCGGAACTTATCTACGAAATATCATATGATATTTACCAGTCGCTTTTCGGTGAAGGAAAACATCGTGAGGAAACCGGATCTAATCCCAACAAGGCCTAGTTTCCCCTCTGGGTTGAAAGGTCAGATGGCTGTCGCTTTCGTAAAAACTAGTGCCTACGCCAATTCCTGAGATTAGGTTGCCGAGCGGACCCCAGGCTCACTAGAGCATAAAGCTGGGACAAACGCTAGGAGGAAGATTTGATCAGACATTCAGACACACAACTATCACGTCCTTTAGAGATAAAACCATGTTTATAAAAAAAAGGTTAATTAAAAGTCAATCCAGCTATATAGTAAACACCGATAATCTATGAACTTATGAACGTGATACTAATTATAATGAATTATAATTAGATTTGTACGTGATTGACAGATTTAAAATAAATTAATCACTGTTATATCATGTGGACTGTGGCTGGAGGTGGGAATATCATTTTTGGGTTCCGTGTTAAAGTTTTAAATAAAACTTAAATTAAATTTTAAAGACCTCCGACCTAATTATGACAGTGTCATTTGTCGAGTAAACCTATTTAATAAAAACCGGCCAAGTGTGAGTCGGACTCGCGCACGAAGGGTTCCATACCATGATCTATAAAAACGGCAAAAAGAACATGTCTGTTATGTTATATGGGAGGCCCTTTAAATATTTATTTTATTTTGTTGTTTAGAAGGTATTTGTTGTTATAGCGACTACAGTGCCGTGCAGTAAATTGGCCGTGACAGAGGGACGGACAGACAAGCGAGTGATCCTATAAGGGTTCCGTTTTTTCCTTTTGAGGTACGGAACCCTAAAAATAGCAAAAAAGAACAAATATTCCGACGGATTGATAACCTCCTCCTTCGAAATCTTGAAGTGTCGGTTGAAAACCAAAGATCCCGACGAATTGATAACCTTCTCCTGCTAAATTTTGAAGTCGGTTGAAAAACAAAGATCCCGACGAACCTCCTCCTGCTAAATCTTGAAGTCAGTTGAAAAGCGTTTGTTTTTTAAAGCTCGTGCGGTACAAATGAAATACAGCCTTGGCCAGAAGTGTTATGCACCTTTTAGCTCACCAAACGAAGACGCTTAACTGCCTGATAAGGGAAATAATTCGTGTATTGCTGAATTTTTGTGTAATTGTAGACAAAGGCATTTTACACAACATACTAAAAGTACCGGTGGATGGTGGCGCCGCTAGCGGGGTGGGAGGGGAGGGGGGGGGGGGGTGTAAAGGTCCCTTATTTTGGTTTTTCGCAAATAACTCGGTAACGGTGGCTCATACGAAAAAATGTTTTATCGCTTAATTCATTCACATATAATTTTCTATAAAAAAGATTCTTTGCACTTTTTTGCTGGGATCAATGTTTAATGAGATATCGAGGAAATACGATAAACACTTTTTTAAACTTTCGGAGCTAATATTTACGAAAGTATTAGTTTTATCCAAAAATAGTTTCAGAATACCCTTATTTTTTTTAAAAGACCTATCCAACGATATCCCACAAATTAGGGTTGGAGTAAAAAATATATTTACCCCCCCACTTCATGTGTACGGGAGGTACCCGAAAAAATTATATTTTTTCAGATTTTGTTTTAAAACTTTGCTGGCGTGAATAAAACACATACTCATACGATTTTTTTATTTTCTAGTACTAACCATCACTGAGCAAGCTGCTCACCCTGCTACCTCACTTCTTACCCTTATAGTTTCGCCATGTCCGTCTGACCCCATCTATCCGTCAAGACGTCTAGTACTAACCATCACTGAGCAAAGCCGTGGACGGACAGACGGGGACAGACGGACATGCCGAAACTATAAGGGTAGGCACCCTGCTCACTCTGCTCAGTGATGGCTAGTACTAGACAAGTGAAATTTCATGTGAGTATGTGTTTTAATTAC
This sequence comes from Pammene aurita, assembly GCA_947086415.1. NCBI lineage: Eukaryota > Metazoa > Arthropoda > Insecta > Lepidoptera > Tortricidae > Pammene > Pammene aurita. Next base: position 18,440,946 of record OX352313.1, read on the forward strand.
GCAGACAAAGTTTTAAAATAAAATGTGAAAAAATATTATTTTTTCGGGTACCTCCCGTACATGGAGTGGGGGGGGGGGGGGGGTAAATATTTTTTTACTCCAACCCTAATGTGTGGGATATCGTTGGATAGGTATTTTAAAACAAATAAGGGTACTCTAAATAAATTTTTGGATAAAACTAATACTTTCGTAAATATTAGCTCCGAAAGTTTAAAAAAGTGTTTATCGTATTTCCTCGATATCTCATTAAACATTGATCCCAGCAAAAAAGTGCAAAGAACATTTTTTATAGAAAATTATATGTGAATGAATTAAGCGATAGAACATTTTTTCTTATGAGCCACCGTTACCTAGTTATTTACGAAAAACCAAAATAAGGGACCTTTACACCCCCTCCTCGCCGCTAGCGGCGCCCCCATCCACCGGTACTTTTAGTATGTTGTGTAAGATACCTTTGCCTACAACTACACCAAAATTTGGCTATACACGAATTATTTCCTCTAAGTTTTCCTTCATTTGGTGGGCTATTTGCGATTTTCATACAAAACTCGAAAGTTTAGACCGACTTTTAAGTTATTTTATCAATTAATTTAAACTGAACAGGCATGTTTTGTTGAAGTGAGTAGTAACTGCATAGAATATTTGCAATTTGTCGCACCGACCTAAATTCGTATTTTTGGGACCTCCACTTTTCATATTTTATAGGTACCTTGAAAGTGTTATTAAGTGAAGTTTTTTAGATATATCAATAAAATATAATATTTTACGTCATCGTACATTGTTATGATAGGGAATTAATAGGTAACATCAAAATTGTAAACAAAAAAGAGCTATGCTCAATACTTTTGGCCAAGGCTGTATATTAAAAATATAAGGAAACCAAAATAAGTATAGCAGACACAATAAAACAATTGCCTGCATTGCATGCATTAATTACGCAAACAGCTAGCACCTAAACGTCTGAATAAGAAATATCAGAATTTGCTTGAAAATTATTCCGACGCAACTCCAATATTGGTTGATTATTTCTGGTGTGTTGAAGATAGATTGGGTTTTAAATGTATTGTTTATGTATTTTTAAATTCGAATACGGCACACTGTACCAGTTCTAACTAAACACGATCGGCGCACGCGTCGCCCGCGTGCGGTTATATGCGCATTGCTTCAACATGACTATTTTTAGCTTGGTTCCGGTCAAGCCATTGATAGTTACCGTAGTGTCCTGTCTAATGGCATTTTTTCGGATGCGTATGAGTTATTAAGTTTTTACTAATTCTAGCTATTATAATTTTCTTTGTGGTTTTACAGATAACATACATTATTATGGAACAATATTACACAAAACGACGATAGGTATATTAATAAATAATTATAGATGTATATATAGAAAACATACATAATTCAGAAATAATTAGTCGTTATAAACGAATAAATGAATGCCCACACCAAAACATCCAGCATACGCTTAAGCCAATAAGATGCAAAATGGCGAATTTTAAATACGTTTTACCAAAAACCGCACTACTACAATCGCGCGATTTTTCTAATCTGAAAAAAAAACCAATTACTTATAGGTAGGGTCACGACCTAGGCTAGGAGACCTTTATAAAAATATAAAAACCGGCCAAGTGCGTGTCGGACCATGCATAGGAGGGTTCCGTACCTTCAATGTAATAAGAACCAAAATAATACCAAAAGGTCGTATCTGATGCCTATGGAAGAAGCTTTTTGGAGATAACTCAAAAATGGCTGCACCGATAATGTTCAAAATAATTTTCGTAGAAAGCATATGATAAGGCACATCGCCTCAAATTTTTTCATATTTTTTGGACTTACGGTTCAAAAGTTACAGGGCACAATTACAGGGCACAAAAGTTACAGGACACAATTTTTCTGACTTTCGAAGTGATTATTTCAGAAAATATTGACTTAATCACAAAATGGTCAAGGAAACCTCAATGTTATTTTTAAAGACCTATCGATTGATGTGTCATGTGTTGATATTTGGTTAAAAAATATTTTTTGAAATTTAGTTACATCTATGGAGCGCCCCCCTAAAAATATTTTTTTTTCAAATTTACCTCCATAACTAAGTAGCGGCATACAAAATACTTTTTTTTTTTTTTGAGTGTGTGTGTAAACTTTATTACATTAAATAATACGATATAATATAAAAAGTAACAACTTCAGAAGAAGAGGAATCTAGTGTTCTATGGTGAGTATTCCACAGCCGTCTTCGCATCCAAATCTTTCTATTCTTCTTCTCGTTCCTCTAATTCTCATAGAGACCGCTCTGATGATTGATATTTGTATTTTGACTTTGATCCAGCTTATTATTTGTGAGTATAAATAAATAAATATTATAGGACAGTCTTACACAAATCGACCTAGGCCCACAGTAAGCTCAATAAGGCTTGTGTTATGGGTACTAGACGACCATATATATAATAGATAAATGAGGATAATTACTTAAATACATAGAAAACATCCATAACTCAGGAACAAATATCTGTGATGTACACAAATAAATGCCCTGACCAGGATTCGAACCCGGGACCTCCTGATTCGTAGGCAGGGTCACTACCGACTGGGCTAGGAGGCCGTCAAAATAATAGTAATAATAGTAGTAATAGTATGGTTTCGACCATTTTTCACTTAGCTTTAGACATGTTTTCTTTATAAAGGATTCGTATTCTATTCCAACAATGCCATCGCAGGAGACCACAAGGGGAGTAAATGAGGCTCTAAGATCTTCCGCAGCCAGATCGTATTTGCGATGTTTTTCACGAGCGTGTATTTGGGCGATTGTGGACCATGTGAGTAGGCCATACGAAGCGGCGTCGGCATTTACGATGCGAATGTCAAAGAACACCTTCCTCGCTGGCTCCCACACACTTTCCATTAGTAGGTCGCTTATTAGCCCTGGTTGATCTAGGGTTGCGGCTCGCATTATTGGCTCAGTGGTAGCCGAACCCCATGCTAGTTCCGCCCAGTTTTTGATGTCGTCTCTGTGTTGGTCTTGGCCTCTTTTTATGAGCCCTCCTCTCTTGCAATTAAGTGCGTGGTTGAGGTTGAAACTATTTTCTCCACAACCATCGCAAGTTGGTGGCAGGTTAGAGGGTTCATGCCCGTATCTGATCGCAAGGCCATCACGAAACTGCGTTGCTGTTAGATCGGTATCATCAGCTTTGGTCGGTATTACTGTTAGCCACTGTGATGATTTTTTTTCAATCGCCCTTTGAATGCTTTTTTGTTTCTTTGTTGTCAGCTTACTTAGGATTGATTCTAATTCATGTTGTTAATTTTTTTTTCGCTTTTTTCTTTCTTCGTTTAGAACTTTATATACATGTTTTTGGTGGTCGACTATATTAATTTCTTCGCCGGTTCGAATTGCTTTTATTAATATTTTGTTTGCATTTGATGATATTTCATGTGCGGTTTTTTCTTGTTTTGTGGGATCATTAATTGCAAGGCCTCCCAGCCTTGCTGGAAGTGCAAAGAGTTCGTGTTCTATGGATGTTATTTCTCTGCCCAGTATTGAGGGCGTTAAATGAGTCTTGATTGCGTTCTTTAGGTCATTGTAGTCTTCGTCTGTTCCATCGGTTACTCTTTGTAGGTATTGCCATTCATATTGCAGTGATTTAGTAAATGCAGGATGGACAGCTTGAGGATATTTTTCACTGGCTTTTGTGATTTTAGGGATGCAGTTTGTCCAATTTTTCACTTTTTAGGGTTCCGTAGTCAACTAGGAACCCTTATAGTTTCGCCATGTCTGCCCGTCCGTCCGTCCGTCCGTCCGCGGATAATCTCAGTGACCGTTAGCACTAGAAAGCTGAAATTTGGTACTAATATGTATATCAATCACGCCGACAAAGTGGTAAAATAAAAAGTGAAATTTTTTTTTTATTAGGGTACCTCCCCTATACGTAAAGTGGGGAGTGATTTTTTTTTTCATTTCAACCCTAACGTGTGATATATTATTGGATAGGTATTTAAAAATGAATTGGGGTTTTCTAAAATCATTTTTCGATAATGTAAATATTTTCGGAAATAATCACTCCAGAAGTAAAAAAATATGCGTCCCCCCCCCCTCTAACTTTTGAACCATAAGTTTTAAAAATATGAAAAAAATCTCAAAAGTAGAACTTTATAAAAACTTTCTTGGAAAATTATTTTGAACTTGATAGGATGAATAGTTTTTGAAAAAAAAATACAAAATAATTTCTGAACTAAGTTTGTAATTTAACCGTATAAGCAGGTGTTTATTGTACCTGTAATTTCTACAAAATTACAATGAAATGACGTGCTTTCAAATAAAGTAAAAACGGTGAAAATCGGTTCACGCAATAAAGAATTATCCCATAAAAATCATCTTCCATACTTTATGCTCGCGCGCAATAGTTTACTCAATTTGCCGATAGATGTCGCTGTACATGGAACTCTCATATCATATCCTACATGGCGGTGTTATTAACTCTTAAGTGGGGACACTTACTGTGACGGACGGAAAACTACGGAACCCTACAGTGAGCGTGGCCCGACACGCTCTTGGCCGGTTTTTGTAGTATGTAGTCGGTTTTATCGTTTATGGGTCCAATAAAGCTTCCCAAAAACCGTTGTAATTTTACAATTTTGATTCCTAATTTATCGAATTTTTGTTTGGAGATTTCTGTGAGGCCTTCTTTTACTATTAGATAACTCTTTATTGGCTCAGGGAAATAGCCGTATCTGGGTCTTTCTTTCATTAGTAGGGTGAACCATTCTAGTATTTCATCAAAGCCTAAGCATGCTGAGTCGTCTGCATACCAGTTCTGAATGTATTTATTCTTGTTTTTGCATGATTTTATTAGTGGTAATATTCCAATCGCGTACATTAGCATTGCTAATGGGTCGCCTTGGGTTGTTCCTTCTTTACTTAATATGTATTTATTAGTATTTCTAAATTATATGACTGCGTGTCCTCTGTAGGTATTAAAGAGGAATCTCGAGCACCGGGGCCACAGAAGTCTGGCATTCCATAATGCTAATGAACGATTGAGAGCATTGAAGGCATTGGTAGCGTCGACGAGGAGTATACCGTCGGTGCCGTCTTCATGGAAGCTTTGTGACATTGCGTGTGCTGCGCCTTCTATACCAGCTTTTATTCCATTGCATAGTTGATCTGCTCCGCAAGCTTGTAGTACGTCAGTGCCTGTCGCTAAAGCCATAGCTTTTGCTGTGATGCGTTGAAGTTACTCAAACTCAAACATTTATTCAGTAAGTAGGCCACAAGGGCACTTTTACACGTCAAAGTAAAAGTGAGAAAAAAAAAAATCAAACTACACCGGTTCTAACCCTACACCTCTGACCCGAGAAGAATTATGTCCGGCGAGAAACTCGGCGGGACTTATTTTTTCAAAACAACAGTACATCAAAACTAAACAATACATATAAGTGCGTTGTTCTAACAGAAAACATATCAAACCAAGGTTAGATTAACCAACAATAGGTTATAGTTTAAGAAAAATACCAAAGAAAAAAGATAAATCCAAATCTGACTATTGAAAATGAATTACATGCAAGTTTGATATACTTTCTTACCTGAACTGTGTCTTCTAAATAAATTTCCAAATTATAATAATCCATCATCAAAAGTTAGAAACAAAATAATTTTGAAACAAAGTATTTCCCCAATACCAATTGGACGGACACCTGGACGCTTGTCAAGGGCGATGCCTCTTCTGGCCAGCAGCGCTCTTATTGCATCCCTTTCTACTATTTCGTTTGCTAGTTTCTTGTTAAGGCTGCTATTGATTCTCTTAGTTTGTAGCATCAGTCTATTAAACACACGCGACAAATGATCACAGTCTTGTTGTTTTTTATAACGATTAACCGTTTTGTTGCATCTCTCGGCTTCCTGTATTAAATCATCAAATTGACTTTCTCGCCACATTTCCAGTCTCCTGTTTATTAGACGTCTGATATCCGGGCTTTTAGTTACTAGACTATCCCTTTGAAGAATTGTGCTGCAGTAGCAGAATATTCGTTCAGAGAAGCCATTTGTGGGTAATTCATTTACTAGTTTATTGATTTCGTTTGCTAGGAGGTCAATGAAATGACGGCCAACATTTCCTTGTGGAAGATTGTATTGTTTTCCCGACAATTTTATGATTTTCTTCCAGCGGAGTCTCCACGGAGAGTCTTGGCCGCATTCGTTGTTTATAATTTTTGCTCCAAAGCCGTCTTTGAATATGTTGTCTAGTGGGTTGCTGTTGTTTTGGTTTGATGAAGTATTAGTAGGTTGTTCGTTGTCTTGGCGACTCGCATAGATCTGAGGATGTGACTTACTTATATGTATGTTTAAACCGCGTCTCTTGAATAACTTTGAGCATATTTGACAGGGAAGCAGTGTATTATCTTGGCTATTTTCGACGGTGCCTGAGGAGGTATCGTTCATTGTTTCTTGTAATTTTGTTAATATGACGATTTACTGGTATTTTATTAACTGTGAATTTGTTTCAATTTATATATTTGTAATATTTAACGTAAATACTATATATTATAGAAAATTAAGCTAAAACGTTTCGAAAATATTTTTCTCAGTGACACTTGACACATTTGTTGACTTATGTGTAAATTTTATTCAGATACGTCGTATAATTTCCGAGTAAAATGGCTGTGACATACGGACGGACAGACAGACAGACATGACGAATCCATAAGGGTTCCGTTTTTTGCCATTTGGCTACGGAACCCAAAAAAGTATTAAAAAACCGGCCAAGTGCGAGTCGGAGTCACCTTCCGGGTTCCGTACATTACACGATTTTAACATTGCTGTAACGAAAATAAAAATTGGATCTAGGGATAAACTTTACCCTTAAAAACTGTTGTCTCCAAACATGTACATATCGCGATTAGTTTACCAAGTAAACAAGTTTGTTATCGCATTTTTTTGATCGAACAACAAATTTACGTTTTCTACACTTATATCATAAATCCTCTATTCTGCGTTCAGAAACCGTATATAATAACCACCATTATTGCAACCAGTAATGTAACATCAGTGTATTATATGTGACAGTGTTGTAAAAATGTATCAAAATTCACAACCACATCGATATCGGTAACGTAATGAAGATCCAGCCTTTTTCCCCGACCGCCGGGACAACCCAGTTGGCCATAGCGGTAATTCTAATTTAGGATTTATAATATGCATGTAGATAAAGCAGTGTATGCAACTGTACGTAGTTAGGCCTTAAAACACTCGTATTTTAAGGACCCTTATTACGTAACAGTTACATAAACTACTATTTTCGTACTTTTCCTTTACTGGTTGCGTAAGACCTTCCGCCTTGCTTGTAAGTTACTATAGGTTTTTATTCCCTTGCGAAATGTTAGAAAATAAGACTTAGTATTACGTCAATAACACGAAAGAACCACGCACGCACCGCGTGTGAACATAATATGAAATTTCGAGAATGCGTGAATACTCGTACCATAGATAATGTCATCGTTTGGATTATCGTAATGTATGTGTGAGCTCCGAATTTTCCTGGTACGTGACGTCATCCAAATATGATTAGTTAGTTAGTTAGTTATCCTGGGCGTTTTTCAGCAAGTCGACATCCAGTCTGCCTATTTTGCGTGAAACCCAGTAGAGCTTTCAAGTTGCCTGCCGCCTCGCGCAAGATGCCTGGGGCCCTAGGTGTTTAGTCCTGTATACTTCTACCTGTTTGCAATCTAGCAGAATGTGTTTTGTTGTTTCATCCGCCTCCATGCATGCTCTGCACACAGGCGTGGATCCAGGATTTCGTTCAGGGGGGGGGCACTTTCCTTCACAATTTTATGGCCCCCGTAGTATACGTATGCGTTTGGGGGGGGGGGGGGGGGGGGGGAATTGCCCCTGGTTGCCCCCCCCCCCCCCCCTGTATCCGCGCCTGTCTGCACACAGGGCTGTCTGTCCTACCTATTTTATTTATCTTATGGCTACATGTCAGTGCGATATAGATAGGCATATCCTTGGACTAGTAAACAGTAGTGGGAAAGCAGATGATGAAGGAAATCCAGCGAGTGCTGCGAGGTCCAGATGGGACAGTGCAGCTGCCAAGTTTGCTATTCTTCTAGCACCACCCAGGGATCACGTGTAGGGTTGCCTAAGGTGATTCCTACGGACGCAGAGTAACATTGATCCACCTATTGTGAAGAGGTGTTTGTTTCGTGTGTTGTGTCCTGTTATCAGTCCCACAAATTTGCGTAGTTGGGGTCTTCTTGTCCTCATATGTGTTTTGGTAAATTTGTGGTTTTATTCCGTACTATGACTACTATTAGCGTATAAGGATATGATGATAGAGGTATCCTGTTATCCCTGATGCTCTCAGAAGAAATTTCCATTGATCAATGTTCCTCAGGGGTAATTTATTTTTCAATAGTCTACAGACACTCAAAAATCTAAAAACCCTTTAAAAACTTGTATTAAAAATAATTAAAATAATTTTAAACAAAAAAGAACCGACTTCACTTAGCCTCCAGCTTTCCAAAATCAAATGCTCGAGCTGCTGTAAAAAATGCTCAAATCACTATGGGTGTGCCTATAATAGTTGAAGAGTTCCCTCGATTTCTCCAGGATCCCATCATCAGATCCTGACCTGGTTACAATGGCACCAACTGTGAAGTATACGCTTTCAAACAAAAAAAGAATTTTCCAAATCGGTCCAGCGGTCTTCGAATAATCGGTGAACATACATAAATATTTTTTTAGCAAAAACAAAGATCCCGACGAATTGATAACCTCCTCCTTCGAAATCTTGAAGTCGGTTGATAACACCTAAATCTCTATAGACTTGACAGTAAAATGTGAAAAATTTGCAGCATTTATAATAATATAATAATCTAAGTTAGCATCTTAGCACTAACTTACACGTTTGACATATTTGTTTTTCCCTTACTGACACATTGTTTTTTTCTGTGACGAAAAATAGCAGACTATTGCAACAGGAGTTAATCCAATTCTGTGTACGTGACGTGATATGACGAAGAATATTGTCCGCAGGAAAACCACGCTTTAACTAAACATACTTTTGTAGCGATGAAAGGAAATTATAGATATAGAAGGAATAATAACTGTCATCTAAATATATAAAAGGAGAAACTGACTGACTGACTGATTGACTGACTGACTGACTGACATATCAACGCACAGCCCAAACCGCTGGTTCTAGTGATTCCAAATTTGGCACGTAGGTTCCTTATGAGGTCTAGGGATGCACTAAGGATTTTTCAAAATTCACCCCCCAAGGGGGTAAAATTAACAAAAATAATATACAGGTTGTGGCCTGTAATAAGAGCAATAAATTAAAACGTAGGTTCTACTCCTCAAACAATAACACTTTTGTTCAACAACTTTTTAAAAATATGTTTTTTCATACAAACTAAATAGTATTTTCAATGTACGTTAAAATCCGTGCTTGACAAGCAATGTCTTGAAATTAGATGTCATATACTTCAGAAAATGTGACCAAACCCTCCGGTGTCCGAGGCCAGATTTGAACTGGCGTCTTCAGCTTTCGCGGCTGACGTCCTGACCACTAGACCACCCGGTCACGGCGGAACTTGACAAATTTTCTCATGTATATGCAATCTCTGAATTTGAAACGGCTACCCAAGCAGCACAAACGCTGTATTACATAGGCCGTTGGAACTTAATTACAGCCTTGAGCTGTTAAAAGTCTGTATAAAAGCTGTTCTTGTAGATGAAAGCTGAATAAAAGTAATCTAGGCAGCTTCGAAATGCTTTAAGCTGTTTAACGGTCATAAATTTAGCTAAAAGCTGGATATTAGGTTCCAATGAGTAAGTTATACAGCAGTTTTGCAGCTTGTAGCGTCATATGCTGTATAAAACAACTTCGTAATACTTTAAGCTGTTTAAGAGTAAAACACTTAGCAATTAGCTGGAAAAGGGTTGCATGTGAAGTGGTTATACAGCTTATATACAGCTTATAGCGTCGTAGGCTGTATAAAGATAGCATTAAACACTTTAAGCTTTTTAAAGGTGTTTTCTAACATCTCTTATACAGCTTTAAGCGGTATAATGGTGTTTTGTGGTATATATGCTGCATATGAGTGTTACTTGTGGCCATTATAACACTAACTGTGTAGCATATTACTTTAAGTGTCCAATGCAGCTTTTGGCTGTTAAATGATAATGAATTACGAACTTATACAGCTTAAAGCTAAAGCTGCTGTATTAAAACACTGTAATACAGCAGATATACTAGCATGTGCTGTATAATAGAACAATTAGATACCTATTTACAGCGGAAAGGAGTTTAAGTGCAGTACTGACTTCCTAACGCTGTATAAAAAATACGCCATTACGCATTAACTAAATAAATTACAATATTATTTATAAATGTATGTTTTTTTCCGGAACTACCGTTTTAATCATTGCCTTACTGATTTACTGCATTTGAACAGTAAAACTAACAGCTTAAATGAAATTTGAGACACTAAAATCGAAGAAATTCAATATCACAATGTTTGTTTACACCTTATTTTTAACTTTAAAATTACTCAAATCACGTTATTTTCTTGGCGCATTAAAAATTTAACACTAAACTTATTCACATTCACAATAAACTTACCACCGCAAGTTAAACTACACTCCAATATGTAAACACGGACTTACCTTTTACATTAGTCTCTTTATTATTAGGACATTATTACAATTCTCCTTAAACACTTTGTGTACACTTTTATTGATTAATATTTACTGTTCATATACAATTTCACAAAACTCGCCCGGTGTAACTGTTTTATGCAGCATTTCACCAGCTACAAACTGTAAAATAGCTGTATAAACCATGTATAGAACGACAAAAGTAGCCAATGCAGCTATTAAGCAGCTTTTAATTTGCTTTTAGCTGGCTTATACACCCTTACACAGCTATTGTCCAGCTTAAAGCTGCCAATACAGCTTTTAACCAGCTTTTAATCATTTCTTATACAGCTTTTACCCAGCTCTTGTACAGCTTTTATACAGCCTTAAGCTGCATAATTTTGAGCCCAATTCGCCTGTATATGTTCTGTATATGCGCTTATACAGCTCATATACAGCTTAGTCTACAGCATAAAGTGTCAAGAGGTGCCATTTAGCAGCGCTTTACCAGCTAGTTTGTGTTGCTTGGGTAGGCGCCGTTGACCATACTCTAAGGGCATGCGCAGAACGTGCTTGCACCTCCTATCCGAATCTCTTACGTGATTCTGGTATAGCGAGAGAGATGGCCGCGAAAGCTGAAGACGCCAGTTCAAATCTGGCCTCGGACACCGGAGGGTTTGGTCACATTTTCTGAAGTATATGACATCTATTTTCAGTTTATATATAGTAGTGTAACTACTTAAAAAATTGCAAATCAAAAAATATTGAATAAAATAATTTGATTTGCTTCAAAGATTCATAGATGGCAGCACCATCTCTCTCGCTATACCAGAATCACGTAAGAGATTCGGATAGGAGGTGCAAGCACGTTCTGCGCATGCCCTTAGAGTATGGTCAACGGCGCCTAGCCGTTTCAAATTCAGAGATTGCATATACATGAGAAAATTTGTCAAGTTCCGCCGTGACCGGGTGGTCTAGTGGTCAGGACGTCAGCCGCGAAAGCTGAAGACGCCAGTTCAAATCTGGCCTCGGACACCGGAGGGTTTGGTCACATTTTCTGAAGTATATGACATCTATTTTCAGTTTATATATACGAGGGCTGCTATTTATATATCCGGAAACCGGGATTACAATCTTCTTAAATAGCATATTTGACCTCCATGGTAAAATTTGAACTTTTTTAAGTACTGGCCGGTATATTTTTTCTTTCTTATTAACGCTCGTGTTTTGTTTTTGACGGGTTTTAAATGTCATCTCGCAGCAAGAATGGAACTCACTCGTGAAAATATTCGTGCTATGATTTATTATGATTTTCGGCGTGGTTTAACGCAACAACAGTGCATAGATCAACTAACTTCAACTTTTGGTGATGAAGCCCCATCTAAAACTACTGTGTATCACTGGTTTAGTGAGTTCAATCGTGGACGTAGTATGCTTACGGACGAAGTTAAGGCAGGTCGCCCGAAATCGGTCGTTGTACAACAAAATATCGAGGCTGTGCGAAAACTTATAATGGACGACCGACATGTTACGTACCGCGAGATAGAGGCGACTCTGGGTATTTCTATGACCAGCATTAATAGCATATTACATAATTATTTGGCTGTAAAAAAAATTTGTTCGCGTTGGATACCCCACAACTTAACAAAAGAGCAAAAAGATGCTCGCGTCGAATGGTGCAATAAAATGTTAAAAAAATATAACCGTGGTGACTCAAAAGCCGTTTATAACATCTATATAGGTGACGAATCCTGGATCTATGCATACGATCCCGAAACGAAGCAACAATCAACGGTATGGGTGTTTCAAAATGAGCCGAACCCTACGAAAGTTACTCGTGCAAAAAGTACATTGAAACAAATGGTGGCCTGCTTCTTCGGTATTAATGGCCATGTAGCTACAGTGCCACTAGAAAACCGTAGAACGGTTAATTCAGAGTGGTACACGACTATTTGCATACCGGAAGTATTTGAACAAATTCGTAAAACTAACCAGCGACGAAGAATCATTCTTCATCATGACAATGCCAGCTGTCATACGTCACGCGAAACAACTCTATTTTTGGAGGGTCAAAATGTGGAATTAACGGGTCATCCGCCGTACAGCCCTGACTTGGCACCCAACGATTTTTATTTATTTCCAAATATAAAGAATAAATTACGCGGTCAACGATTTTCGACCGCTGAAGATGCTGTCGACGCATTCAAACAACACGTTATGGAGGTACCTCAGGCGGAGTGGCAGAAGTGCTTTAAAAATTGGTTCACGCGAATGCAAAAGTGCATAGATCATCAAGGGGAATACTTGAAAAACAATAAAACCATTTTCAGCCGTGTACGTTTGTTTGTTTTTTTGTTTCCGGATATATAAGTAGCAACCCTCGTAGTAGTGTAACTACTTAAAAAATTGCAAATCAAAAAATATTGAATAAAATAATTTGATTTGCTTCAAAGATTCAAGCAATGTCTTGTCACCCTACAGTTATAATCAATTTTGCAATACATTGCGTGTTCGAATAAACTTTAAAGTGTACTAAATGTCAAACCACAAGTTATTTTTAAAAGTTGTTCAACAAAAGTTTTATTGTTTGAGGACTAGAATCTACTTTTAAATTTATTGCTCTTATTACAGGCCACACCCTGTATGCTTCATATAAAAAGTGGTTCGGGTAAGTATCACGAGCAGTGAATTTTTGGGCTTTTCCCTTATTTCAAAATTTTTTTTCGTAAAAATTGTTAAACGTTCTGCTAGAAGTTGTTTTAGGAAATGTATGTACCTAGTTAGGCGGGAAAAAGTTGCAATACCTACTAACAGCCTGTTTGTTAGCTGTAGTTTTGAGTAAGATGTATCCACTTTTTCACATGGCTACTCGAAACTTGAGCATAAAATTCCGTCGTCCGACAGTAGGTAGGTACTGTACTCGTATTGTATTATTGATTTAGATGTGTGTATATTAATGTAAGATTAACACATAATCCGGGCACTGACCCAGCTCTTGAAACCCGCAAATAGTGTCGAGCCCCCTGGCAGATTCCCAAGCCAGACTCCTGCGGTATAATGGACGGAGTTATCCACGTAATAGCGCAACCGTCACTTATGAACACTGCGGGATTGAAAGAGACAGACACTGTCATTATCACGTTGTCGTGTAGACAAGTGAAACCATCATAAACGAATGCGCCTGATATGTGTAAACAAAAAAACAGAAATTTTCTAAGAACGAGGTAAGGTGACTTTTGCCTATTTTGCATTGCGTTGCGTTGCCCCTCTATATAATTAGTTTAGGTTCATCAACCGACTTCTAGGATTACGAAGGAGGTTCTCAATTCGTCGAGAGCTTTGTTTTTGCTTTTTAGGGTTCCGTACCTCGAAAGGAAAAAACGGAACCGGAACCCTTATAGGATCACTTTGTTGTCCGTCCGTCCGTCCGTCTGTCAAGACCCTTTTTCTCAGGAACGCGTGGAGGTATCAAGCTGAAATTTATATCAAATACTCAGGTCTACTAACTATCCCTTGGAGCTGTGAAAAAAATCAAACTTCTAAGCCAACGCAATCAAAAGATACAGCCGTTTATGCCGCATCCGCATATTTTTCCCGTGAACTCAGATTACTCAGAATCTTGAAATTTGGTACGAAGCAACGTCTTATAGCACAGATAAAGGAAAAATTGCGAAAACCGTAAATTTTTAGTTACATCATATAATTAAAATATTTATAATAATTTTCAAGTTACTACCCCTATGTACCTAGTGCGCGAGTCCGAATCGCACTTGGCCGGTTTTTTTTTAAATGTATGTTCACCGATTATTCGAAGACGGCTGGACCGATTTGGAAAATTATTTTTTTGTTTGAAAGAATATACTTCACAGTTGGTCCCATGGTCATCAGGTCAGGATCTGATGATGGGATCCTGGAGAAATCGAGGGAACTCTTCAACTATTATAGGCACATCTATAGTAATTTGAGTATTTTTTACAGTAGCTCGAGCAGAAAGGAAGAGGCTAAGTTAAGTTATTTTCTAGGTTTTACTTATATACTCGTAAATTCTGTATGCTACTGTACAGATTTCTGTAACAAAATCTTATTTTCAGTTCAGTTGTAGACTTCACAGACAAATCTGAAGTATACAGATTTGTACATTTCTGGCTTTTTAAGCACGGACAGGGCGAAAACATATTTGTGTCCGATTCCAGCCACACATGGATGGACTTATCCGCTGCAGGCACATTCACTAGATATACCCGACAAACAAATCTATTCGCTATGTGCGAAGTGCACGGGGGTAACGTGAACGATCACAGTGCACAATGTGACAAGAAATTAAACTGCAAGGGGCTCTTGTCAATATCAAGTTTCAACATATTTGAAATAACCAAAGTTACCTCAACTCTGTCAGCTGTCAAAATAGTGAATCAGCCAGATATATTTCATATAAGCAAGGAGTCCAAGCCATTAATAAAAAACCGGCCAAGTGCGAGTTGGACTAGCGCACCGAGGGTTCCGTACAAACCTGTAGGTATATAGGGGTAGTAACTTTAAAATTATTAAAAATATTTTTTTTATGTTGTAACAAAAAATTTACGGTTTTCGCAATTTATCCTTTATCTGTGCTATAGCCTATAAGCTATAAGACGTTGCTTCGTACCAAATTTCAGGATTCTGAGTTCACGGGAAGTACCCTGTGGTTTTGATTCCCTTGCGAGTTTCGAAAATTTGCGGCATAAACGGCTGTATCTTTTGACTGCGTTGGCTTAGAAGTATGATTTTTTCACAGCTCCAACGGACAGTAGACTTGAGTATTTGATACAAATTTCAGTTTGATACCTCTACGCGTTCCTGAGAAAAAGGGTCTTGACAGACAGACGGACGGACGGACGGACAACAAAGTGATCTTATAAGGGTTCCGTTTTTTCCTTTCGAGGTACGGAACCCTAAAAAAAAAGAGATTTAAGGCCCTATTTTGAAAAATAACCCGATCTTTAAAACGTCATACTGGCAAGCATCGGAAACTAACAGATATGATTTTCGGATATATGTTTCTTGACTATGTGATATAACATATTACTAACCCGATACACGAATGCTTAAACTTTCCTCGATAGAAAATAAATCCAAAGTTACGTCTTCAGTTTTCTTTTTTTCTTTGGTTCAACTAAACAAAACATCTTTATGCAGTCTTATTTACTTTAAAGTAAAGGTTTTCATGTATTCTACTCGTAATATCTCTTAAACGAAAACGTATCGTATTCATAATAAAATCCAAATATTTGTTACCATTTTTGATTTCACGAATTCATCATCAAACGCCCACCCACTCCACTTTCCGCTTCTCTTTTCCTCACGCGCCGAAGTCATAAATCCGTCCTTTACGCGAGGCCAGCCCATAACGCCGGCGAATGTCATGTCACAGAGGGCAGACTTTTGCCGCTTGTGCTCCCGTCTGATTTACGTAAAAATTAAATATCAAATAAACGATGACCTACGGCTCCGTTCGTTACGAATGGATCCGGAGGTCTTCTAAAATTGGGCTGTGTTTACGAGACTATGCATTACGCTTGTGTGCGTATTTTGGTTGCTTCACCCACATCTAACAATTACAAAAGGATGGAAAATTTCGTTATCAAAATGCAATGTAATGGTAGCCTCGTGGTTCGTGGCTTTGGTAGTAAGTGAATAAAGAAACAATCCGGTGTCGGTGGATCAAATCTCGGTATTGAAAACTTTTTTCATTTTTTTATTAAAAAAAATATGTTCAGTCTAAATATAAAACTTCAGTGTTTTAAGCAATTATACTCGTAGAAAAATCTAAAGTTTGGTAATATTTTATAAACAACTTTATAAATAAAATAAGCAATATACATATTTATGCAAATTTTTCATTTTATATGATGTCTAGCAAATCAACACAAATTATGTCAATGATGTGATGTATCAATATTACATACCTAGGTAATACAGATTTTTGTTTTTTTTTTGTTTTTCATTCTATTTTTCGTTTTTTTTGTAGAGGTATAAATTTGATGAAACCATAAATAAATTATTAAATAGCCTAAAATAAGATGTAAAAAAATACATAAGCCAAAAAATCATTAGTACTCGCCCGGGTTCGAACCTGCAACCTCAGGTTTGGATAACACTTAGTTCCCTTAGCAGGACTGCGTAAGTACGAGTGCGTGCCACGGATCAGAAGACAATCCGGATAGTACTTTTACTATATTTCCCTAACCACAGTTGAACCTTATTACCGAGCAAAACAGTCGTTCATAGGTCACTAGTAAAAAGTAATAAAAACGGTCCGATAGAGAGCATAATGTAGGGGGCGGTGTCTCACTCGCACAATGCTGCCAACTTATGAAACTTACCAATGTGGTTTTATTTATCTACATTTATTTTAGTAACGCACTAGAAGTTACTTCCTACTTATAATAATTTATTGCAAGATTTGAATTAATACTTTGTTCCCTTTTAGCTGCTTTGAATTTTTTTACGACGTAAATATTATTCATTCATTAAATTAAAGAATTGCAATTAATATTGCAGACAGTAGTAAGTTTTGTAATATTTAAAATACGGTCTGGTATCCCCATCCCATCAGTCCCATCACTGACATAATATGTCACTGATATTATTTCAAATGACGCCGCTCAGCTCAACAACATTTCGTACAACATTTTTAAGTAAAAAAGGTCAATATATGTTCCGTAAAAGGGTGCAGGGGTGAGACTTTACAATAAAGTAGACTTTCCTTTCACCGGTAATCCACAATCATTCAATTTTACGATTTAACAACAAGTTTAGATTGTCAAACAATAGGGTGACTATGATGTCTGCAAGCTGCGGGTCGGTTTTGTTGTTTTTACAGAAATGTACATAAGTACATGGTCTGTTCCTAAGTATTACTTACACAGGACAGGAGTGGCCCACGGGTCTTTTTAGGCCCTTTCGAAAGGGTCCTAAAATGGCACAAGGCCATACAAAAAATTGTAGTAGTGGCAGTATAATAAATAAATATGAAATAAATATTATGGGACAATCTTACACAAATCAACCTAGTCCCATAGTAAGCTCGGCTCAGCTTTAGAATGTCTGGCATCGAGTTCAGGCTTCATATTTTTTTTGTAGCTTCTACTCGTCAAAAGACAACTCTTCGCCAAATTTTAAGTTGCGGAAACGCTTGGTTTGCGAGATAAAAAATAATCAAAGTTCCATATAAAATCCCGATTTTACACTGCCATGACACAATATTTTGCGTTTCGTTAAACGTGTTGAGAAAAACTAAAACGTGATGATTTGTGTTATGTTCAGTTTTTACATAAATACAGTTTTTTTGACTAATTTGTGTACAATAATAGTTACATGATATTTATTCAATGATTTTTTTAATTTATAAGTATTATTTGATGGAAATTTGTTGATTAATAATTATCAAAAATGGTACGATTTTACTAAAACGCGTTAAACAAAACGCAAATAGAATTGGCGGGGTCTGCGGCGGGTGATACGACATGACACTTTGTAGGAACTTTTTAGGTTAGTTCAAAGTAGTTTTAATATAGATAGTACTCGCCAAAAGACGATCCCTTGCCAAGTTTCAAGTTGCGGAAACGCTTGGTTTCCGAGGAAAAAAATGTTAAAAAATCTCATAAGAAAATAATTCTACGATAGCGAGACGCATATTGTGCGTTTCGTTGCACGCGTTAACATAGGCTGACATCATGTTTTATTTTTTAAGTTAAATTTTTACACAACTTTAGGGTTTTTTTTTACAAATCATTTCTGTATTTTATTTTTGTCTTTAGTCATTGTTTTGTTTAACTTTGAAAGACACTTTCAGTAAATTTCTGTACTAAAATAATTACAAATAAATTATAGGGTGATTGTGCTAGTTTTCGTCCACTCTCGTCAGTTTTCCGTCCATACTTATTAATATGTTTATCTTCAAGATTTTCCCAAAAGAAAAGCTTAAAATTAAAAAATCTACTAAATAATAAACTATAAATATCAACTATGTTGACCTTAAAAAGTTTTTCCCATTTATTTGCAGCAGGTTAATCAAGTGGACGGTAAACTGGACCTGGACGGGAAACTAGCACAATTACCCTACGTGTAAAACGAAACGTAATGGATGTGGGGAGAAAGGAATGACGCCGATGGACTGGGCGACATTTTGTTATGTCAGTTGTTATTTGTACTCCCAGTTGAGAGCGTTTATCGTGATCCTGTGATACTTATATACGACTACCATGGTGCTACCGAAGCCCAAGCCCTCGTCATCCGCCATTTCATCGCCTGAAGAGTTGAGAGTAGGACAAGTGGACTCTGAGTCCCTTGATCCGAGCTCCTCTTCAGCGCCGATTCCAATTGTGCAAGTGTTGGACTCTAGTGAGCCGTTTGTTTCGTGTGTGCAAGTGTTGGACTCTAGTGAGCCACTTGTGTCCACAGCCACCACCATGTCTTCAACCGATGTACAGGTCGTTGAGGCTCTGGATTCCACCTACACTGAGTCGCTAACGTGTTCGGTTTCTCCCGTACCTGGCTGCTCTACTTGGGATGGAGTTCTTAACGTAAGTACTTTGTAAAACAACATATTTCCATTATTTTATATAGCATTTGTTGTAATGTGAAGAAAAGTTAAATAGGATGTTGATAAAGTTAAACTCATGCTAATTAGGGTTTACAGTTATGTAAACACTTTATTGTACATAAAAAAGAAACATGTTACAATGAAAATAAAAAAATAAATTACATAATTATGTACAAAGGCGAACTCATACCTTTAAGGATGAATGAAATTAGCCTTGTAGAATTTGACACATACCTAGTCCCAAATTAACTAGACAAAGCTTGTACTACTTGATGGCAACAAACTCATATTTAGTCTCATGCTTCTTTTCAGATCTAATGGTGAAAATAACTTATATCAACTTTTTTTTTTGTTGTAGGTTCCTCAAGGTGTGTCGGAGCTTATGCCTGAATCACTCACCTTTACGGAGCAGTGTGAATCCCCCACCTTTACGGAAGCATCGGAGAGCACCCCTGCACCACCAGGAGCTTCTGGTTCATCAGGCAGGCGTGTGCATCTCTATGCGGAGGAAATAAAAGGACAGTGGAATTTAAGAAAAATCTTTGAAACATTTAATAGTTTGGAATCGACAATTGCATTTGCTGTGGAAAGGCAATTGCTCCCGCGCACAAAAATGTGCAATTATCATAAAAAGCCAATGCTACTGGAGACATCGGGCCAAGGACAGCTGGGAATTTTTCGCTGTCGGAAGGGCAACTGCCGCAGTAAGTCAGTGAGCAGGGCAAAAGATACATGGTTTGAAAATGTGCACCTGTATCTACCGCTGGTATTCGAGTTGATGTATATGTTTACCAGTGGCTACAGTTATGAGCAGGTGCAACGGGAGACTTTGAGGGAAGACGTCGTCTCCACTAGTACAATATCAGACTGGTACAATTATTGTCGTGAGGTAATATGTGTTTATATGTTAGAACATGAGGACGAGCAACCGAAAATTGGTGGCCCTGGAAAAATTGTACAGATAGATGAATCCAAATTCGGAAAGAGAAAATATAATAGAGGAAGGCAAGTGGAGGGTCATTGGGTCCTAGGAATGATTGAAGATGGCAGTGATGATTTGAGAATAGAAGTGTGTCCCGACAATATAAGGTCTGCTGATGTATTGGTGCCACTTATTAAAAAACATGTTCAGGAAGGCTCCACGATACATACAGATTTTTGGAGAGCATATGACTGCCTTCCTGAACATGGATATGTTCATAAGAAAGTGAATCACAGTGATCCAGAGAATCGTTTTGTGGCACTAGATGGGACGCACACTCAGAGAATTGAGAGTCACTGGCGGGGACTTAAAAGGATCTTCCAGAAAGATAATTATAAGGGAAATTTTACAGATTGGCTATTGGAATTTTCGTGGAGGCGTAGAATTAAGTTACAGAAATTAGATCCTTTTGAAGAATTATTGAAATGTATTGTGTATGTTTACAAATAAATGTATAAATGTATGGCTTTATAGTATGGAATCCATACTTCAAAAAAGACATTGAAATGATTGAACGAGTGCAGCGCAAATTCACCAAAATTCCCGCACAGCTAAAGGCACTATCATATGAGGATAGATTAAAAAAGCTAGGCATAACAACACTGCAAAAGAGGCGCGAACGTGGAGACATGATTGAGACTTTTAAAATACTAAATGGCTATTACGACTGTCCAGAACTGACCGACTTGTTCACTCGACATCTAAACACGCGCGCAAGAGGACATAACTTTAAACTAACAACAACAATACATAATACAAATATCGGCAAAAACTTTATTGCGAACCGAATAGTGAATACTTGGAACAAGTTACCCTCCCAAGTTGTGAACTCCAACAGTGTTAATCAGTTCAAAAATAGACTCGACAAACTATCTAAAGTTGTGAATTAGTGTATAGTGAACTTTGATTTAGACTTATCAGCTCAAGCTGCCTGTCTAAAACGATATAATAATAATAATAATAATGCAAGTCCAGCAAGTACCTAGACTTGGCTCACGAGGTAACCGCCATGTGGGAGGTTGATTCGGCGATCATTGTGCCGATAGTTGTCTCTGCGAACGGTCTCATAGCGAAGAGTCTCGACCAACATCTTGAGAGACTTTCGCTACGAGGTTGTGGTTGGATCAAGGGTCAGATTCAGAAGGCGGTAATCTTGGACACGGCGCGCATAGTCCGAAGGTTCCTCACTCTGCGGCCCTAACCACCGGCAGCCTGGGCCCTGCTCCGTTGCCGGCGGCACCCTAGTTTAGGTTTTTTATAATGCTTTTATTGTTTTCATATGTTTTAGATGTATTTTTATATTTTACTTTTATAAAAATATTGTAAAAACCCTAAACTAAGTAGAAAAATAAATAAAGGAAATAATAATAAATGACATACTTGTTTTATTGAATATTACCTTCTTTTTCTAAATAAGCAAGTGATAAAGACCTGTCGGGACGGAATCAACTCTGTCATGGTTATGTTGGAAGACTAAGGTGGGAGCTGAAGCGAAACGAAGCTCCCACTTTAGTCTTCGAGGTTTTTTTTATATAAGCCCAAAACTTTGCCTAATTGTATAAATATTAAGTTTCTCTCTTCCAGTAGGTACCCATTGGAAGAGAATCTCTTAAAAATTTAGTTGGGGTATAGCAAAGGTATAGAAAGTCCGAATCTAGGGCTCTCGCTGGTTAGGACGCGTGCCGACACAGCGCGCCCTAGAGTGTTTTTATAGAGCCGGAGGCGCGGAGGGAGAGCAGCCCTCGCCCGCCATGACGAAGCGCGGGAACGAGTGAGGCGAGCGGCTGAGGCTGGTCGCCGAAGGCGACCAACAAGCCGAAGCTGCGGAGCCGAGCGAAGTGACCGTGCGCCGTCATGCAAGGGCGGAAGGGCTGCTGTTCCCGCAGCGCCGGAGATACGGAAAGTCACTATTGAGTTGACATTAAAAAATTTACAAGTGCTAGAAATTTGCCAACTTTGAAGTCAATTATCTCGGCCATTTTTGATTTTAGAGAAAAAGTTTTTTCTACAAAACATGCTTATTTTAGCGTTGTCTCAAGGATAACATCATAAAAAATAGGTGTTATAAATGGCGCCCCCTTTGCTTTAGGCGGACCTGGTTATTTTTTTTTTACCCTAAAAACGGAACGGCTCCCAGAGATAGGTAGGTTATGGTTATTTTTTTTACCCTAAAAACGGAACGGCTCCCAGAGATAGGTAGGTTATGGTTATTTTTTTTTTACCCTAAAAACTAAACTGCTCCCAGAGATAGGTAGGTTATGGTTATTTCCCCCCTTTCCCCCCTTTCCCCCAACTTCCCCTTTCCCCCATCTCCTCACCCCCATTCCTCCACCACCCTTCACCTATCTCCCCATTCTCCCATCAACCCCATTCCCCCATATCCCCCTTTCCCTATCACTCTCCCCCATCTCCCTCTTTCCCCCATCTCCCCCATCACCCCCTCCCCCGACTCTCCTATAATCCTATACTCTGACCTAAAATTGCCCTACAATATGCACATTTTCATAAATTATGTCAAAAAGTTGAAAAAAAAAAATCGCATTTTTGACGCATTTCCGCACTTTTTTGATTTCAAAAATACACTGTATACAGCCTCCTCTACCCACAAAAAAAAAATGGCATCATTTGGCCATGCCAGACATTCTAAAGCCCTTCCGTAAGCTCAATAAGGCTTGTGTTGTGGGTACTAGACGACGATATATGTAATAGATATATACATATAAATACTTAAATACATAGAAAACATCCATAACTCAGGAACAAATATCCGTGATAAACACACAAATAAATGCCCTGACCAGGATTCGAACCCGGGACCTCCTGCTTCATAGGCAGGGTCACTACCGACTAGGCTAGGAGGCCGTTAAAATATACTTTATTGTACAACAGGAAGAATATACAATATTTGTACATGGAAGAGATCTCTACCGGTCAACCATTGAGCAGTTTGATGTTATTGATGTTTTCTTTATTTACCTTTAAGTATATTAAAGTCGGAGAACTGTCCACATCAGATATGACGCAATAGTGAGAGCCACGAACCCCCTGTACTTACATAGTTTTAGTTTGCTACACTAACTATCCCCTATTTTAAGACTCGGACATCTGGCAATTGTTCATCGGTGTTATGCAAACGAGTTGTAAGAAATAAATATCTTACAGTTCTAGGTTTGATGCAGTGCAGTATCATGTAATTAATAAGATTATATAATTTTCAGGAGTTTCTGTTGGGGGAAAATAGTGCAAAATGACGTTACGTTAATGTATTGTTTGTCGCCTACCTACTGTTTTCCGTAGCGATACGCAATGTTTTTACTTTTTTGTTATTATATTAGCGATAGGCTTCGACAGTTTTTACCTATTAACTGAAATATTATGCTGGTCTGTCACTCTGACGTCCTCCGATAAATAGCTGCCAGATGCCTAGATCTAGCAATAAGTTTAAAATAGTAAACTGATTAGAGGGGTTCTCTGCTCTCATTATTGCGTCAACGTATCTGAAGTGGCCAGCTCCTTAAGTCAGTAGAATGTATAAGTTCCCATATGAACTATGAGACTTCTCTTTCTGGACAATACTTACTAGACGACAAGCATATTTAATTTTATATTTATCTTCATACTATTCCAATCCCACATACATCATAGTACATATGGTCACTCTACTTAGAATGAGATGCAGCCCCCTACATTACCCTCTCTTTCGGCCTCACTTTGTGGTCGAAGTATGACCTCCAGATTGTATTTAACTTCATGGTGCGTGCCAGATATTAGGTACTATCTATCTCGCTCGCTCTAAGTATATCACACTGGCGCCGCAACCGCATGGGGCGACGGTGTGCAAGCGTGATATCGCTATACACACGCAGAACGCTATCTCGCTCGCGCACCAGCGCCGCATGCGGAAACCGCTGCAGTGTGGAGGACGCCTAATGTTCGCTTGCGTTAGGTAGGTATTAGAATGATGATGTGGATGCGAGTGTAGGTAATTGATTACATACTATATATACATTACTACATCAATAAAACATGTATGAACATAAAATAAAATAATTTTGATGATATTGAAATAAAAACAATTAAAAACGGATTTTATCGCGTGTATTGAGTTTAAATTACATCCCGACGTTTCAAACACTTTACAGCGTTCGTGGTCAACGGGTGGACCAGTCGACCCGTTGACCACGAACGCTGTAAAGTGTTTGAAACGTCGGGATGTAATTTAAACTCAATACACGCGATAAAATCCGTTTTTAATTGTTTTATTTCATGAATAACTATCGCGGCAACCGAAGACAATATTTGATGATATTAAAAATAATAATAACCCGTCAGTGTGGCAACATAAATGCCTATCTACTAGGTATGTACGAGTAGTAACTTTATATGTACTTATAACATAACAAGTGATTTCTTCGTGTCGCAGGATAAATGCCTACTAGGTCTTGGTATATATGTACTCGTAACTGTCTAGGTAGTAGTACTGGTAGGTTCTGAAGCTATGGATAGAAGATTCAATCATTTAGCCTTCCTTTTTTTCCCGACTACAGCGAAGCTAAAAGGAAGGGTTATGATTTTATTTAGCAGTCTATCAATGTAGGTACTCGTAAGGAAGTTACTTGTATATTGTTTAGCAAAAATTTTACCAAAAAAGTAAGTAAGCAATAATTTACGATTATTTATTTTTGCAATAACAATTATTTATTTTATGTAAGAGAACTTTTGCCACTTTTTGACCCCCTACGTTATTATTAGTCTCGCTTAGTGTGGTAGGGCACGTTCAGTGAATGTCATCTCGCTCAAATCTGGAGCAGAGCCCGACTGGGGAAGTACCTCCACCTTACAGAAAACCACAGCCAAATAGTACGAGACCCTACTCATAGTGTTGTGTTCCTGCTGGTGAGTAAGGTTGCCAAAGAGCTCAAAGAGGACCCAGTGTGTTGACGATGAGGGACCCTCTTGTTCCTTTAGCCGTCAACAGTGAATCCTCCTTTTTGTAAAGGGTTGGCAACGCGCATGTGACTCCTGTGGAGTTACAGGTGTCCATAGGTTACGGTAGCTGCTTACCATCAGGCAGGCCGTATGCTTGTTTGCCACCGTCGTAGGATAAAAAATATTATTATTTGTTATTATTGATACCTAGGACGTCGTCCGCTTGGATCCGTTATTAAACGATACAGGTTTGTACTACTAAATTATCGTTTTAGCTTTAGTTAATTTTTTTTACTAAATTTTGTGTTGTTTTTTATTTTATACTTTTTAGTGACTGCAACTTCGTTTATTTTACAACAATATATACTTAAAGCACATAAAATTTATATGCTATTTATGATCGAGTTAAACTAATATGTCATATCATGTCAAAACGACTGACCCATATGTTTGTATGTATGTACATATGTCTGTATGTATGTAAGTATGCTAAACCGGTTTTGATGCAGTTTTCAGAAAAGTATTTGTTACATTCTGGACAAGATTTTGGTATAAGGTCAGGTGGTCGACAGTGTAACACTTTTTTTTAGTAGTCCGAAACCAATGATCAATATGATCTTGATCATACATTAGGTGGTTGCTATTAAAAAGGATAGCATATTAATTTTATGTGTTTTAACTAGTTTTAAGTATATAATAATTGTTGTAAAATAAACGAAGTACTTACCTAATGTACATATCACAAAAAAATATGAAATAAAAAAATAAAAAGTTTAAATAAATAAACAACACAAAAACTTGTAAAAAAAACAAAACAAAAACTGAAACTAAAATGATAGTTTAATTTAATTTCTTTTTTAAAAATGGGAACCGTCTTCTAAAAAAACCGGGCAAGTGCGAGTCGGACTCGCGCACCGAGGGTTCCGTACAAACCTATAACAAGCAAAAGTTGTAGTATGTTTATTACTTATTTCAATTTAATACCTCTACGCGTTTACGAGGCAAAAGGTAGTAAGTTTAAAATTTAAAAAATATTTTTTGTTTGATTTTACTGAAAATGTCTACTTTTCGTAATTTTTCCTTTCTCTGTGCTATATGAAGTTTCTTCGTGCCAAGTTTCAAGTTTCTGAGTTTACGGGAAGTACCCTTTAGGTTTTGAGTTTCTTGCGAGTACTCAGTTTCAAAATATGCGACTTAAATTGCTATTTCTTTTGATTTCGTTGACATAAAAGTTTGGTTTTGCTACATCTGAAAGGTCCTATAGCCCTGAGTATTTGACATGAATTTAAATTTAATACCTCCACGCGTTTACGAGGAAAAAGGTAGTAAGTTTAAAATTTAAAAAAATCTTTTTTTGTATGATTTTACTAAAAATGTCTACTTTTTGTAATTTTTCCATTGTCTATGCTATATGAAGTTTCTTCGTGCCAAGTTTCAAGTTTCTGAGTTTACGGGAAGTACCCTTTAGGTTTTGAGTTTCTTGCGAGTACTCAGTTTCAAAATATGCGACTTAAATTGCTATTTCTTTTGATTGCGTTGACATAAAAGTTTGGTTTTGCGACATCTGAAAGGTCCTATAGCCCTGAGTATTTGATATGAATTTCAATTTAATACCTCCACGCGTTTACGAGGGAAAAGGTAGTAAGTTTAAAATTTAAAAAAATATTTTTTTGTATGATTTTACTAAAAATGTCTACTTTTTGTAATTTTTCCATTGTCTATGCTATATAACGTTGCTTCGTGCCAAATTTCAAGTTTCTGAGTTCACGGGAAGTACCCCGTAGGTTTTGCGAGTGCCGATAAACTCTAAAATTTGCAGCATAAACGACTGTATCTTTTGATTGCGTTGGCTTTTAAGTTTGATTTTTTCACAGCTTCAAGGGACAATAGATCTGAGTATTTGATATAAATTTCAGCTTGATACCTCCACGCATTCCTGAGAAAAATGGTCTTGACAGACAGACAGACAGACAGACAGACAGACAGACAGACAGACAGACAGACAGACGGACAACAAAGTGATCCTATAAGGGTTCCGTTGAATGAACTCCCTGCCGAGGTTTTCTCAGCGGGCTACAGTATGAGATTCTTCATAAAAGGAGTGTATAGGTTCTTAAAGGGTAGGCAACGCGCATGTGAATCCTCTGGGGTTGCAGGCGTCCATAGGCTACGGTAACTGCTTACCATCAGGCGGGCCGTATGCTTGTTTGCCACCGTCGTGGTATTAAAAAAATAAAAAATAAAATAATGAGTAAACCATGTATTTGCAACTGCAGTGTTCTTCGTTGTCATAAAATTTTAGTTTGGCACCGACTGACTTCAATAATAAAGTAAATACACAGACAAATTTAATTTTCTTTCTCTTTATTTATTTTAAATCTGGATAAGGATAGGGGTGGAACTTATGTATAAAAATTGTGCTTTTCAGTGGGTGGGTTGTTTGAAGGCCCTTTTTTTAAAAAGATATAATATAGTCTTTTTTGTTTTGATTTTTTTACTTAATTTTGTTTCGTATTTTATTTAAACAATTTACTTTTTCTAGTATACCAAAATCAAACTTCATTGAATGTACTGTATAGACTCAACAGAAACCAAACCTGAAATTGCATGTCATGCATCAAATGCAATGTACTATAATGCGAAAAAGCTTTTTACGAACTCCTTCCTTCCTTCATTGAGTTCAAATAAAACGATCCGATTTTCGATTAACATGAACTTCCCCACTATCTATTTTCCTATTAGAGGCCTATGCTCAGCAGTGGGCGATAAATAGCTGATGATGATGACGATGAGTACCTATTTTCAAACGCCACTTTTATCTATTTCATTATGTCTGTTATGTTCTCGCTTCTTCTATTGGTTTCTTTCTTCATATTGTAGTCCATATCCAACTGGCTCGTTAAAATTTGTATTTTCTGTTGAAATGAAAGTATTTCGGTATTCAACGCTCCTGCACATCGGGCCTAATAAGATGATGATAATCAATAATACTAATAGAACTAATGTTTTCATACTTTTATATCAGAATTAATATTGCAAGGTCGTATCTACCTATGTACGTAGTTTTTTTGGAGATATTTCAAAAACGTCTGAACCGATAATGTTCAAAATAATTTTCGTGGAAAAATATTCAAAGATCTTGATATAATAATATGTAATAATATATATTATGGTGATCAGTTACAAAGTCAGAAAAAGTGGTTCAGGATCACGACCCAGATTTCACCTTTTATAAACTCATATTTTTATATTTTTATGGAAGTAGAAAATTCCATCAGGGTAGAAATAGTAGGTAAGTAAGGTTGAAAAATCTTATCTCTTTGGATTTATTATTATATAAAGTTTACATTTATTTTGTTCTCATTCAGTTTATGACGGGCATTGAAAATATTATTAATGTAAGTACTATAGTTGTTACTTATAATTCTTATAAAGTATAAAGATCAATAATAATGGCATTTTAGTTGTATTGTGGTTCCATCATTATTTTTTAATATTGATTATTGAAGAGAAATAACGTATTAATATTTTTTGTTTTTTGTATTTTTTAACATGTTACTATATAATATCTACTTGTTATTAGTAAAAAATAATCAGAAACAAATTTTACCTGTGACTTCACCCGCGTGAGTTTGTGTTTCAACTGCTTGATATCTGTATATGGTTCGTATTGTTTCGATTTTGAATCTTACTATATCTGTCAGAAAAATAACCCAACGGCCTGGCTAAGTAGTGGGGGATGGAGGTGGAATGATCCACCCTAAATATATTGCTAAGCTTGTAAATGATGTTTCTTGTATGATGTTAGTGGGATTTGTCGCGACTGACAAATATGATTCAATAAAAACTGAAAAAAATCAAAACTAAACAAAAACTACATTAAATTAAGTATGCTATCCTTCTTGATATAACCTCTTATGGTCATTGGTTATGGCCACAAAAAAAAAGTGTCCTACTGACGACTATCTGACCCTATACTAAAAACATTTTCCAGACTATAACAAATACTTTTCTGAAAACCGCATCAGAATCAGTTTAGCCATTTCAAATATAATAAAAAATAATTTTAAACAAAAAAGAACAGACTTCACTTATTCTCCACCTTTCCAAAAGCAAATTCCCGGGCTACTGTAAAAAACACTAAAATCATCATATAATATATGAAGATTTCCCTCGATTTGTCCAGGATCCCATAATCACAACCTGACCTGGTGACAATGGGACCAATCGTAGAGTATACTCTTTAAAACACAACAACAATTTCCTAAATCGGTTGAGCCGTCTTCGAATGATCGGTGAGCATAAAAAAAACCAAAAAAAAGACCCGATGAATTGAGAATCTCCTCCTTCAAAATCTAGAAACTATCTTGCTAAACTTGTTCTTAAGTTATTTTTAAGGTTTTTATTATGTTTTATCGGTACTTATCAAAACAATACTTAGAAATATGGGGTTAAGAAGAAAATTCCTTTTTTAAATCATTATGCAGCTAATTTCTTCCGAAAAACTAAAATAAGTATAAGCACGTAGTCCTATAGATTTTTATGACAACCGGAACTATATTATTATTCCATTTAAATAATACTTAAATAGGACAAAACAATAGACATTTTAAGAACAGCGCCATCTGGCGGTGCTTGGTTCATATTAACTTTGTGGCCGATTGAATCCAGTGGTAGTTAACAAGTATTACGCTAGATGGAGCTTTATTTTTCCAAGCGCGGCGGACCTTTTTATGTGTGCGTGTTAATTTGAAGGGTGGGGCCCCGTAGGCGTGGTTTAGGAATAGGTATTTTGCTGTCAAAGTAGGGCCTTAACCCCTGCCCAAGAGATGGCGCCACAATCATGCACACAGCGAATATAAGACGGCTTTCACACTGCCGCGGTTTCCGCAAGCGGCGCCGGTGCGCGAGCGAGATAGCGCTCTGCATGTGTATAGCGCTGTCATGCTTGCACACCGTCGCCGCACCCGGTTGCGGCGCCAGTGTGATATTTTGTATTATTTTTCTTAACATTTACCATGTATACTATTGGCTACTTTCCTAAAAAAATATATTTAGTCCGTCAGTTAGATTATCAAAAAATATTGTACACGTATTTTTTATTTTGTCAATCAAACAAAAATTGGTGAAGATATAGCCCGTTAAAGTTCCGCGTGACGTCACATTTCAGTACAATTTTTTGTATAATGTGACTTCACGCGGAACTTAAACGGGCTATATCTTCACCAATTTTTGTTTGATTGACAAAATAAAAAATACGTGTCCAATATTTTTTGATAATCTAACTGACGGACTAAATAGAATTATATATATTTCACCCAGGAAAGTACCCAATTGCTTTTACACAAAACCAACTAAGGGGGTAAAGTAAAAGTCGCTACCTTACGCAATAAGATAAAACATTGCTACCGAAAATCCATCTTCGTTATCACCAACTACCTGACATCCACAATTAGCCTTTATCCCCTTCGTGATAGGAACATTTTCCATTGGCACGTTGGTGTAATTGAAATGCATAGCGTGATTTTATTGACAAAATACAATGTGTTATTATCACATAGCTGTACATTATCAACATATGTACAGCTATGTGGATGGCGAGACGGCAAACCGGATTCTTACATAGATAAGAGCATCATTCGAACTTTATATATTGATTTAATTTTGACATCACTTGCACCTTCTGTATTTTATTTGAACAGAAGTGAAACAAGAAAATTTAATCCAGCTTTAAACGTTTTTTGAACAATTATCTTTGAATTGTTTATAAAATAATCGGCGAAATCGCAAAAAACAGGATCCGTTAGATTTTTATTGCTGCAAGTTTGTTTCAATAATGCTTGGATATAGTACTTATAGTTAAATGCAATTGTGCAGACGTTGACGCTGGCGGTTCGCGGTTCCACACTTTGTGCTTGCCAAGTCGGGGCAGAGTTATCGAGGTCGGATTATATTACGCAGCCCATATCACTTCGGCTAGGTCACCCTTCTTTTTCTTCCTATCATACTGTTAAAACTGCACTCCAAGAAACCGTTTCATAAAATACATACAGTACTTTCCATACGATAACTTCTATTGATATCAACATAACAGCTATGTAAACATTATAAAGTATTTAGGTATGTAGTAAAATCGTTAATACTTGATAATGTTAAATCAATGACTATTTAAGACCAATCCGAAGAATGCAGTCATTATAAGTAGGGATAGATATGTATACCTACCTATTTAAGTCACTTTTTTAGGGTTCCGTAGTCAACTAGGAACCCTTATAGTTTCGCCATGTCTGCCCGTCCGTCCGTCCGTCCGTCCGCGGTAATCTCAGTGACCGTTAGCACTAGAAAGCTGAAATTTGGTACTAATATGTATATCAATCACGCCGACAAAGTGGTAAAATAAAAAGTGGAAATTATTTTTTTATTAGGGTACCTCCCCTATACGTAAAGTGGGGAGTGATTTTTTTTTTCATTTCAACCCTAACGTGTGATATATTATTGGATAGGTATTTAAAAATGAATAGGGGTTTCCTAAAACCATTTTTCGATAATGTAAATATTTTCGGAAATAATCGCTCCAGAAGTAAAAAAATATGCGTCCCCCCCCCCTCTAACTTTTGAACCATAAGTTTTAAAAATATGAAAAAAATCTCAATAGTAGAACTTTATAAAAACTTTCTAGGAAAATTATTTTGAACTTGATAGGATGAATAGTTTTTGAAAAAAAAATACAAAATAATTTCTGAACTAAGTTTGTAATTTAACCGTATAAGCAGGTGTTTATTGTACCTGTAATTTCTACAAAATTACAATGAAATGACGTGCTTTCAAATAAAGTAAAAACGGTGAAAATCGGTTCACGCAATAAAGAATTATCCCATAAAAATCATCTTCCATACTTTATGCTCGCGCGCTAGTTTACTTAATTTGCCGATAGATGTCGCTGTACGTGGAACGCTCATATCATATCCTACATGGCGGTGTTATTTTAACTCTTAAGTGGGGACACTTACTGTGACGGACGGAAAACTACGGAACCCTACAGTGAGCGTGGCCCGACACGCTCTTGGCCGGTTTTTTTTTAAATGTATGTTCACCGATTATTCGAAGACAGCTGGACCGATTTGGAAAATTATTTTTTTGTTTGAAAGAGTATACTTGTCAGTTAGTTTTATTGTAGCCAGGTCATGATCTGATGCTGGGAACCTGGAGATATCGAGGGAACTCTTCAACTATTATAGGCACACCTATAGTGATTTGAGTATTTTTTACAGCAGCCCGAGCATTTGCTTTTGGAAAGGTGGAGGCTAATAAGTGAAGTCCGTTCTTTTTTGTTTACAATTATATAATTCTGTCTTGCATAACCAACGTAATCATAATTAGCTTTGTCAATAACCTGTTTTGCATATTAAAATTTATAACAGCATTGTTTGCTTTGGCAAATTTTGTTAGTCAGAATATTATTTGTACATAAAGTCGATGTTCCGAATCGTGTTTTGGCATAAAGCATGTTTGCATATGATTATTTAGTCGAAAATTATTTTGCAGTATTGAATTCGGTATAATAATATTAGAAGCGAATTATATTATTTAAACGGCGTTAATAGTAAAATACTTACCAAGGACTGTAAAAGAAAGAAAGCCCGAAATCGCAGGTATTTGTGACCCGAGCCGCAGGCGAAGGTTGTAAATATGAGATAGAGGGCTTTCTTTTTTACTGCCCGTGGTCATTACACAATTTTACGTCTCCACCTGACCATAATGCGAGTTTTACCGTACGCGTAGCGTGCGGCAAAACTCGCATTATGGCCAGGTGTGACGTAAAAGTATTAAAACACACAACTCAACTCTTCCTTAGCAGTGCGTTACTATTGAGGTCGAAATTCTAAGCGACTTTACTTCTACTTTTCCGAAGCAGTGTATTTTTGTTGAGCTCGTAGTTCTAAACTAACCCACTACCCACTATGCATAGCAGTTCGTTTCTGTTGAGCTCGCAGTTCTAACCTAACCTAACCCATTACCCTTCGGCCGCTTACGCAACCAGAGCATCGTAACCAGTTGCGATCGAAAACTATTTCTGCCTTGTACGAAACCAGTTGCGATCAAAAACGAATTTCTACTTATTCGTAACCAGTTACGATCGAACACTTTTCTTCTTTGTATGAAACCTCTCGACCATTCAAAAAGTCAGCAAAGACTATACCGGGTGGTGCAATTCTAAGAACTATGCTGAAAGGATTGTTGTTTATAAATGTTTTACAATCGATTTATACTAATAATAGCCCTCGCAATTAAAACAGAGAAATAAATTAGAATGATGTTTTTTTATATTGCATTGCCAACCCTAGTGCTCCTACGTAATGTTTACATTTTCAAAAAACAAAAATATTATTAATTTCACTCGGTGTTTTTGATGACTTCTTTGTGGTGCCTATGTCGTTATTCCTTTAACAGGTAGACTCATTTTGTTCTGAGTAAACTTTCAATCACAATTTCATATCTTGTGAAGATGAGCATGTAAGACACGATGTTGAGATTTCCACCAGACACCACAATTTCTCTGTTGTCTACAAAATCGAAACAGCTGTTCCCAACGATGTAGTTTTTCTTAACGTGCGTTACGATTACAGTTCCAATTTTACTTCCGCAAATAAAAATAATTTAGATCATTTTATCCATTTATAGCAAAACATTATGACATTAAACATGACATGACGTTAACGTTACCATGTCTTTTGTGATGAGTTGTTATGTTATTAATGATCAAAATGACACACACGAAAAAGGTATGTTAATTCCTTAATAATTTTAATTATTGCTTTACTAGGGTATTTCGTTACTAAAAAAGTAAAAATTTAAACCTCGAGAATTAAAAAATATGGCTATTTGGAAACACTTAAGTGATGTTGGAAATTGATTATTATTAATATTATTGTATGTGTTAAAACGTTTGTGTTAAATCGACCTTATGTTTCTTAATGTTAAGCTCTGTGGTTGTCAATGTCTCCTAGCAAGCAAAAGTCGACTTTATGATGACATTCTTGTCAGTCATGTAAAGTTTGTTTACTATAAAGGTCATTAAACCCGTTTACTAATTAGGGTTGTAACAGGCAGTGTTTTGCACTTTATTTTAACAAGCTCTAACTTGAAAACGGTTAGGAATATTAACATGGTTCATTGGCTTAAAAGTTATAACTAGAGCTAAACAAACCCCCATTTTCGTAAAAGTCCATCGTATTGTTCCACCCGGTATACACCTTATTATCCAGGGGACATAGGAACTTAAGTCAAAGTCTGTCATACAGTATTAGTACTATTATAAATATTATTTGAAACGGGATATTTACCATGTATATTTGTTTCTAAGTGCACCCGATATTTCGGCGCAGTTGAATGCACCATCATCACGGAGTAACTGAGTACGGAGTATTAGTACTGTACACGTTATACGTACATCTAGTCAAAAATCAGAACACAAAAATTTTACCTATTGAGGGAAACAAAGTTTGTTGAAATAATCAAATACGTTGTTGGCAATTATGTACAATATAACCTTGTTGGTACCCTGACACTGACTTAGCGACGTGGAGCACTGACATTCTTTGAAAGTATATTACTGTGAATAATTGTCTTTATTTGCTCGATATTTGCAGTTGTAATTCGTCGATATATACCTATATACGGAGTATTATCTAGACATGAGCCTGGTACGAGCATAATACGAGGATATAAATCGGTGTATATTTATTGGGTGTCCAATTACTGAATTATTATTGATACCCGACATGGTAAGGGTACGGTTGCTGTGTGACTTAAACTTTTGAGCTTCCAATACCGGGATCCCGGTATTTCCCTTTTTTTAGAGCAGATTTCAATACCGGTATTGGATGTTGAAATACCGGGATCCCGGTATTTATATTAACTATCAAAATAAATAAATTACAAATCATAAGTGGGCCGAAACGCTGAACATAATCGATCATCTCCTTTGATCCACTTGCCGGTTTCAGATTAAGCTGAAATTTTGCACACCTATGTAAATCACGTGACAGTGTCGGGGTACCAACAAGGTTATATTGTACATACTTGCCAATAACGTATTTGATTATTTCAACAAACTTTGTTTCCCTCAATAGGTAAAATTTTTGTGTTCTGATTTTTGACCAGATGTATGTATAACGTGTACAGTACTAATACTGTATGACTTAGACTTTGACTTAAGTTCCTATGTCCCCTGGATAATAAGGTGTATATAGTCTTTTCTGACTTTTTGAACGGTCGAAAGGTTTCGTACAAAGAAGAAAAGTGTTCGATCGTAACTGGTTACGAATAAGTAGAAATTAGTTTTTGATCGCAACTGGTTTCGTACAAGGCAGAAATAGTTTTCGATCGCAACTGGTTACGAAGCTCTGGTTGCGTACGCGGCCGAAGGGACCCATTATGCGTAGCCTTGCATTTTTGTTGAGGTTGCAGTTCTAAACTAACCCACTACCCACTATGCATAGTAAGTAACTACTAATCCGCAAAATGTGGGTTCGAGGGTCAGGTGTGAGTACGTATTTAGGTATATGAACAAACTTTTATTTTTAGTCGAGTTTTTGAAATTTCGAAAACTCCTCGGGTCAGTATCTCAACGACAATTCGAGAAGGAAGCCCGTACAATGTCACGCGTCCGTTAGTAAGTAGGCCAATGCTGAACTGAAACCTTGTGTCATTTTATTAGTGGTTAAAGTATGTTTCGTCAACATCTTTATTTTCATAGCCTGATTGTTTTAAAACGATCGATATCAACGTAGTAGGACATACCTACAGGAATATTATAAAAAATCTACCTACTGTAACGAAGTGCCTTCTTGGAACAGGCATGATGATTTTTTTTTCATGTATGGTATCAATCGATTTGTTTTGTTGTGAGGATCAAATCTCTATATCGGACCAATTGCGTTAAAGCAACACAAAAGTCAGAAATGAGACTTAAAGTATGAGATTTGCATTTGTCTCTCAAAATATATTCGCCCCGTTTAAAGTATGAAAACATTATGATACTGCTATTTTTACAGTGAAATGTTGCGTTTAGTATCCGTTGCTATGCAATTAATTTACCCAGTAAAATGTAAAGAAAATCGTATGGTATCATTTGTTTTTTTAAATTTTTACTTTGAAAAATCGTTCAATTTTTAAATTTTTAAATCTTTGAACCATTTCAATAGATTTTTTTAAATTTATACTTTATTTGGATATATTGATCATTTTGCATCTTCTGGACTATTTTTTATTGCATAATTCAACATGTGTCATCATTCCCATTCAGCAAACCTGAGACCCCGTTTACCAAAACTACTGTCTCTTATAAACTGAAATAGATGACATGTATGAAAAAAACAGACCAAGGCGTCCGGTGCCTAACGTGTTCAGCATATGCGGCAGTCTAAATATTTATTAAAATAATTTGATTAGTTTGCACATGTTGTTGTGTTGGGTTCTCTAACACAGAAAATCCTAGCTCAGAACAGAACCCAGGAAAAAATGGCACTACCGTGTTTTGCGTGAGGTATCTCCGCAATGAAAGTAAGTCCGGGAACTGCAGCCGAGTTTGGCTTGTGTCTCGATGGGTTTCCTGGACATATGGCTGTCAACACCGCTGCTGTCAAGAAGAACAGAACCCATTCAACCCAGGTGAATGATTACACTTATGTACTTATTTACAAAAATAAGGCAGAACAAACAACATTCCAGTATCAAAATTTTATTTATTCAGATAGCTCTTCATTTAAATAAAACTAATTGAAACAGAAAAAGTAGCGAATATAACGGCCATCAACTTTTTATTGCACCTCGTTGCTTTAGTTACGTCCCTTGGTCAACAAAGCATTTTCTATGAAACGGTATGAAGATGTCCCTCGAACAACAGGGACAGAGTAAGTAACCATAAAATGTTGATTGGTCGATAATATTATATAATACGAGTGATCTGTTATATAAATGAGATATAATTAATACTACCTATCCTAAAAAAAAGTTAAAATAATACCTATAAGGAACTTTGGGTCAATCTTGCAGTTTACTGTTGACCTTGCTATCGGTACAAATAAAGAATTAATTTCAAAATTCCGCTGTCATTATCACCGATATGTAATAAATAACGAAACACACAATCAGCCCAAAAAAAATCCCCCACAATAGTGCTGTAAGAACGACTCGTACAGCACTTTCTCTGACAGTCTTACTTATTACGGTATAAGACTGGCCGGTTACAAATGTTCACGAGCCATATTTTCGGTTAATCTTGTTTGAGTCTGTACCTAGTATATTCTTTACTCTATGGTCATTACATGTGACTTCAACTCTTGTGGCGATACCTATACACTATACACTAGTATTATGTCCGTGCTTTTGTACAAATATAATCATTTCATTTAATTTCTAGTTTTTCTGTCCATAAACAACAAAAAGGCGTGGTACCACGCTAATAGATCGGTAGGTGTGTCATAAAAACCCAAAATCACGTAACGAAGCCCACACAAAACTAAAGCACACAAACAGTTTAATCACACCAACTTTGGCAAACCGCCCAACATCGTCACATCGCCATTTTGAATTGCCAAAGTCGAAAGAAAGAAAGCGTATAAAAATTATTTTGCACTTAAGCCGTTTGGCTTTTGGGTTTTACAATGCCTCAGAAAGAGCCGTTGTAAAACCCGTTCCAATTTGAATTTTATTCCCTCAGAATACGATAGATAATTAAATAAGCAACAATGGTTGTTACGGCTTCATGGGTGATACATGTCACTATCGCATGTTGCATTCCCTGGCATGACCGGAGATTCGGGGTTAATTTGGGTATCATTTGTGGATTATTGGCAAGGCACAAGTGTTGAAGTACGCTGTTGACACGGTCGGTAGCGCCATTGCTTGACGTCGGTGAGCTTACGCAGGATAAAATCCATAGTATAGGCACAGGGCTGACACGTTATACTATATAGTTCGTTTGAGCGCCTTTGTATGGACGCCACATCCGTACACGCTTCAATGTTTGCGTGCGTCTTAGGGCGCTGTTTGAGCTGTCGTAAATGACATTTGACAATACACCGCCATTTTGCTTTTTATCGATGCGCTGCCAACCTGACGGATTAGCTTACTAGTTCCCTACCAATCGGCCCCCGTGGGGTGAGGTAATTCCGATCGGGGCGGGGTGGAGCGTGGCCATTCTGTATGAAATACTATTATTTATTATGTGGTATAGGGTATTGTCGTTTCAAGTATCAGGTATAATTTTTGTCAGTTGTATTACACGTAACGGAAGCCAGTAATATAATAGCCGTAAGGAGTCAAGATAGTCAACTGGCGGTGGATTTGGTACTTTTGGTAGTCAAACAGATACTTCGTTTATATAGGTAGTCTATCTATTCCATTCTAATTTAATCAATTAACGTATAGTTGACGGGACAGTCTTGCAGCTCAACTTCAGCGCATGAGGGTTTCCGCGATCGAGTGTTTCACTAGATGGCAGCACCGTGGCGAGAGTTGTTTTTGACAGCAGCTGTCCACCACCAATCAAAAAAATATGGTTAAACATGATTAGTGGATTATGAGAGCTAGACCTCTGCTGTGCTGCAATCTAGTGAAAATCTCGATCGCGGAACTCTCATTGCCTGCTTGCATGCCTGGATAAGCATTAGATTGTCTAATTGTAATTAGATAACCATAAAAGCGCCTGTTCCCGGCTGAGTGTTTTCCGGCTACATTTATTTAGATGCATCATTAAAATTGTTGGCGAAATATAATGAACGCTACCGTTTTTTTACTCGCCAGTTGGCGCCACTGTAGACTGAGGTCCTAAATTACAGCTGTAATTTTTAATAAGTACGTTTATGAAAACCAAATTTACGCTTAAATAATAATTAATACTATAGACCGTACTGTAAAAATATCGACGAGGCCGCAGTGTTGCGCAGTTCCGCTTTTAAAACATTCACATTTAATGACTCGTAACTCATATTTGACATAATTAATATCCTGGTATGGCAAAATATTTACAACATTGTTAAATTAGAAATAATTCCGCGAATCCCATTTAATTACTATGGCATTTGACATTTCGAAGACCTCAGTCTACACTAGCGCCCCTAGCGGAAATTTCATACGCGATAGTCCTCATTAGCTTGCACCTTATTTGGAACCTTGGTGCAATCGTATGTTATTAATACAACATAACATTTTTTATTATTAAATTATTAATTCATGTAAAACAACATTGCGCCAATATTGCCAAACTGGAGTGGCCAGTTATTTATGGATGTAGGGGTTTCATTGGTCGAGCGACGGTTTTCACTTTTTGTAATAAAATAAGGTTTTTATTCTTTTAAGAAAAAATACCTAACTTTGCTTTGCCCTCACCCACTGCTGTCCAGGCCGAAAAGTATTCTAAAACCACCAGCAATGTATGATAATTGTCAAGCGGGCGCTCTTATTATCAGTCATATTCACTTATATGGCAACAGTTCAGTATAGTCATAGAGCGTATTATTCTCTATGGTATGGTGACATCTTGATTTGTTTACCTGTCAGCTCATGTAAATTTGAAAAGTTTCATTTCACGAGCGTATTATTTACAGTAGTTTTATTACAAGGTTTCTCTCTTGACTATGAATAATTTTGGGATTTTTTGTCGTTTATTATTTAATATTCAACACTATTATTATTCAAGAAAACCGCCACAATGACAATGACCCTATCACATGCACTCACACATGCACATGCATATCATCCTGTCATTAAAATTATTGCCAGTGTAAGAAATTAGTTCCAATGAAATTCCGCAACATGGCGCATGATCATATATTTCTGGTCAGGCTTTACCTAACTTTGCTTTGCCCTCGCCCACTGCTGCCAAGGTCGAAAAATATTCTACATATCTATGTAGGTTTTACTTCAACGGCTCCAACCTTCGGATAAGCACAAGATAGATCTAATTCCTCGCACCCGGTAGTGATGTAACCGGAAGATCTGCGGTCGGCCTCCACATTGATCTTCCACACGTTGTGTTTCCACGAGTTTGTGGTCAATGATACAAATAATACTATTGTTCGGTTCGGATCGGGTAGAGATAATAGTAGTTTATGTAACTGTTACGTAATAAGGCCTGATTACGTACAGTTGCATACACTGCTTTATCTACACTCATTTTATAGAGGTATATCCTAAATGAAGTGTTCGGAAACCATAGAATGACCGCCATTGCACCGCCATGGCCAACTCGATTGTGCCGGCGGTCGGGCGGGCGCGTGCCGTTGGTTAGGAAGGAGGACAGGATTTACATTATGTTATCAAATTCGATGTTCGGAATTTGAAACTCATAACGTATCAATATATGAGCATGTAAAGTTAAAATTACGTTACTGCCACAGATAAAAAGTTTATCATAGTAAAATCGGTTGTGGTATGCTAGCCATTGCCTACCGTTATGAAACACGTTTTAGAGGACTTACAATGTGAGTGTAGATAAACTACGATAACATGTCCCGCCCCTCCAAATTACATTTCACTGTATTTAGTCACATCCTTACGAAAGTAGTGTTTTGGTTTGGTTTGACTGCTGTCTCAGCACGCACACATGCATTGGGAGTCTTGGTGGTGCTTATAAATACTTTCACAAATACATTGAAGCGTTTTGAATTTTGGAGGAATTCATTATAAGACGTGACTGAACGGTCGGGTCTGGTTCGAGGATGTCCTCTTCGTGTGACTGTCTGTCGTCACCTGTCCTGTCAGGGTGAGTAGCCAACGTGGCAATCGTTAACGCTCCGTAGCGTCACAGTATAATATAATAGTATTACATACAGAAGGTTATCTTCCCCGCAAAATCAGTGTTTGACAGAACTTTGACAGTTGAAAGGTGACACATGACGCCTCCATACAATTTTGCCTTTCGACGTACTAGGGTTGAAAGTACGCGATTAATAAGTGTCAAAACGCGCGTAACCTCCCTTTAGTTGAACAAACGGTTATCTGGGGCCTCGGCCACCCACGTGTTTGTAGGGAGGCTATCGCCTTACAATCAGCAAGGCCTCAACCGAACAACGTTGCTTTTATTTATATTACTAAAGACTAATAAAATCAGAAGTATACACCTCGACATTGGCAGAATTCACCTCGCCAAAATCGGCGAGCAGTAAAAGCCATATAAAAAAAAAAAAGTACGCGATTAGTTTGATTGCTGGTCACCTACCCCAATCTGCCTCAATCTACCTAATCCATCAGTATTTTTATTTAATACAAAACTAGATAAATGTCAGATTAATCGTTATTTTACTTAGAGAATTCAACCCGGATGGAGTAGCCATGTCTGTAATTTTCTAGTGACTGTAGTGAGTGACAGTGACAGTTGCGTTTCGTTCGCTACGGAGCGTTAATGATTGGCACATTGGCTACGCACCCAGGTCTGTTGTTTTTGTCGTGTCCAATTTTTAATTTAAGTCTTTCCAGAAGAGTATGTCGGTCAGTCGGTTCAGAAGAGTATATCGGTCAGTCGGTCGATGTCTAGCCAGCACAGAGGTTGAAAGCCCAGACAGTGACTTTAATAACGTAGTTCTCGAAAAAATCATTTACATACTCGTGTCCATAACAAATTTCAAGTCAACCTACCCAATGACTTACTACAATTACAATTAGATTAGACAATCTAATGTTGAATTTTTATTTACACAACTTTAAAACATTAGAGATTTGACAAACAGGTTTAAAAAAATATAATAATACCTTAAAATTTTAAACAATAAAATTATTAGCGCTAATAAACTAAGTACAGAGTATAGGCTAAATAGCTAGGGCTGACAGGTACCCGGCGTAAATGTACCAAAAATGCTGCTCAAGTTGCCTCGTTGTAGTGCGAGCGATATTTATTAAACGGGGATTAGACATTGCAATTTGTAGGGCCCAATCTGTTGTGTACCCTGCCTCTCGTTACCCCTCCTTCAGCTCCCTAAGGGCCCTATCTCTTATTACACCTCACAACCTGACAGATTGGGCCCTACAAATTATTATGTTTAATGCCGGTTTTATCCCTTAAGCGCTGTCCTAGTTACTATCTGATGTATAAGTAGACCCCGGACTCTTGTAGCAATGACGTCACAATAGGGTGATTTGGGGAGTAAACGGGACGGTGCTATGAAACACGGTTAAAAACTCGGTTGTTAACCGAATACATTTTAATTAGATATTTTCAACAAAATTATCTAGTAAGTTGATCAATATTATTTTTTAGTGCAAACCATACAATTGTACTTTAAACTGGCTTGGTGACATTTGTGACGAACAAGGAGCGAGTGGCCGACAAAACCAATGCCAGTTTAACGTACAAATGCATGGTTTGCAAGTAATATAGCAAACGATAATATTGATCAACTTACTAAGTAATATTGTTAAAAATGTCTAATTTAATGTATTCGGTTAACAACCGAGTTTTTAACCGTGTTTCATAGCACCGTCCCGTTTACTCCCCAAATCACCCTATTGTGACGTCATTGCCACAAGAGTCCGGGGTCTATATATAAGTTAGAGTTTAACAGAAAGCTATCTTCGTAACTGTACCTACATGTCCTACATGTTAGTTTTTTGCTCTACAAAATTGTTGATAAGTATATAAACCAGTTGTACGGAGAAAGTGGTTAATGTGCTAGTATCACGGAAGGGGAAAGACTTATTTGCTGTCTCCCGCGATATACTAGTTTCCCATTATGGAAGCAGATTTAAGAGTCTGGTAAAGTTTTTTTCGATTTCGCTTAACTTTTCGATACTATTTTACAGACTAATAAGACTACTATTAATTTGCATACATATATTGGAAGATCGTTTCTTTTTAAACTGTATAAGTGGAACAGTTTATTGATTTTATGTTTCATTGATAAATAATTCACCTTAATCTCACAGCTGTTCCGTGATTTTTGCTTAGAGAGGTGAAAATAGTAAAAATTTTATTGATTAAACTAGCATGTAAAATATATAAATACGTTGGAAAATGAGTTGTTTAAGGATTAAGTGGAACATTTTTTTTCATTTTCATACATATTTTTTAAGCAAGAGTATGTTTAAGTACCTAGAACAATTTAAAGAAAAATAGCCGAAGTTTAGGTGGTATTTTTAAAAATTTTAATATAGAAATATTTATGCTTTAATCTGATAATATAAAACATATTGGATGACAAATAATGATAAACAATCAAGTGAATCAAGCGCTAAACAAGCCCTATTATTCAGTCATTCAAAAAAAATGTCCTGTCTAACGGTAACCATTATATATACGGATGTAGTAAAAAAGCTGTTGACGGTGCTAAAAATTGAAATGGAAAAAATCTAACCAAAATATTTTTGCGATCGTGTACCCTTGTTGTACCTTTATTGAACAGCAATAAATACGTTAAAGACCATCTAACGTCCGTTTTGATGTGCAATTGTATTTTTTACGGTTCCGTACCCAAAGGGTAAAACGGGACCCTATTACTAAGACTCCCTGTCCGTCTGTCACCAGGCTGTATCTCATGAACCGTGATAGTTAGACAGTTGAAATTTTCACAGATGAGATATTTCTGTTGCCGCTATAACAGCAAACACTAAAAAACAGAATAAAATATATATTTAAGGGAACTCCCATACAACAGACATGTTTTTTTGCCGTTTTTATAGATAATGGTACAGAACCCTTCGTGCGCGAGTCCGACTCACACTTGTTTTCTGTGCTGTCAGTACTTTAGGAAAGGGAAAACGAGCATAAGATCCTGAAATGGTTGCATGTGTGTTTATCTGCCTTAAGTGCACCAGCGACTAAACTGATTACCATCACAGATGACATGTACAGTCGCTATCAAATACATCGGAGAGGCCAGGGTACTAGACTACTGGGCCAGTGACGAACACACGCACGTTTACCTAATTTATCTAATGGACTAAGAGCTGGCCACGTCAGAGAGCAATGAAACCTGTCTAGTTAGATTGCTTTACTATCCTTATTGCTAGATCCGGGCATCTGGCAGCTTTTAATGGGTGGAGGTCAGAGTGACATATCAACAAAGTTTTTCAGTTGGAAAAAAGTAATACGAAAATAGGTATAAACTGCCGAAGTAGTGTCACTTAAAGAGGACAGTGCCTATATTTTAACATTAGAAAAAAAACATTGTGTATTATTACTGAAACAAAAGCAGTAGGCGACTAACTATAAATTGCATTGTACATACATCATTGGGCACTACTTTTCCCCAACAGAAAGTTCTGGCTATTATATAATCGAATTAATTA
The DNA here is from genome assembly GCA_947086415.1 of Pammene aurita. Classification (NCBI taxonomy): domain Eukaryota; kingdom Metazoa; phylum Arthropoda; class Insecta; order Lepidoptera; family Tortricidae; genus Pammene; species Pammene aurita. The sequence goes on from OX352313.1 coordinate 18,485,361, forward strand.
CATGATTACCCATAATATTGCATCAAACCCATAACTCTAGGATTTGTTTTCTTCAAGTTATTTGCAATCTTTGACCTCCACTGCACAGCTGCCAGATGTTCGGATCTAGAGATAAGCATAGCATAGCAAACTCACTAAAGAGGTTTTTTATTATTTTATCATATTGCCGGAAGGCGAAAAAAAATATATATTTTTATTACTTATTCATAAAAAGAACTTAAGTAACATAATGATGGTTAAGTACTATATCATACTAAAACTACTATTAAAATAAACTAACTAAAACTAAAAAAACCTAACTTAAAAATAAATGGGTATTTTTATTATATGGCTTTTACTCCTCGCCGATTTTGGCATCATATCTGACGTGGCCAGCTCTCCGTGCATAAAACCGAATTTATAAAAAGAAAGCATCGTACGATTTTCTTATCGATAGTATTTAATTTTAAATACGAGAGTTAATGTTATCAGTAGGTAGGTATGTAATTAAAAATTAAATATAGTATGAACTGCTAAGGCTCATAACAAAACTGTTTATGTTATGATAACCAGCGTATAAACACGTGTATCTCTGCATCGCGTGTTGGAACCAAGTGTTTGTAAAAATAATTTAAAACAAAAAAGAACCGATTTCACTTAGCCTCCACCTTTCCAAAAGCAAATGCTCGAGCTGCTGAAAAAATACTCAAATCACTATAGGTGTGCTTATTATAATTGAAGAGTTCCCTCGATTTCTCCAGGATCCCATCCTGACCTGGTTATAATGTGACCAACTGTGAAGTATACTCTTTCAAACAAAAAAAAAATTTTCCGAAAGGTAGTGTCTACGTGAAGTCGGTTCTTTTTTGTTTAAAATTATTCATTTATTTATTCGTGGATAATGTCGTTGATTGTACACAGAGTAACACCAATTTTAACACGTATTGTAATATTTTCTGTACCGTTATCCCAAAAAAGTAAAAAATATCACATATGTATGTAATATAAATCAGTATTGCACATGGTATATACTTAATCGATCACGGATATGGCAGTAATAGTAAATAAAAGGTCACAATAAAGATATCACGAGGTAAGACATAATTATATGTCAATACTGGCCATATACATGACATGTATACATATGTATCGCACATCTTAACATACTAGTCGCTGTAAAGCTGTAGACTTCGCGACCTCCACATATATTAAACTAGATGACCCGCTGAACTTCGTAGTTCGTACCGCCAGCAATTTTTTTTTCCCAATATTTTAATAGATATTCTGTTATTCGGGGCGGAGATAAATTCAAAAACCGGCCAAGAGCGTGTCGGGCCACGCTCAGTGTAGGGTTCCGTAGTTTTTCGTCCGTCACAGTAAGTGTCCCCACTTAAGAGTTAAAATAACACCGCCATGTAGGATATGATATGAGCGTTCTACGTACAGCGACATCTATCGGCAAATTAAGTAAACTATTGCGCGCGAGCTTAAAGTATGGAAGATGATTTTTATGGGATAATTCTTTATTGCGTGAACCGATTTTCACCGTTTTTACTTTATTTGAAAGCAAGTCTTTTCATTGTAATTTTGTAGAAATTACAGGTACAATACACATCTGCTTATACGGTTAAATTACAAACTTAGTTCAGAAATAATTTTGTATTTTTTTTTCAAAAACTATTCAACCTATCAAGTTCAAAATAATTTTCCTAGAAAGTTTTTATAAAGGTTTACTTTTTAGATTTTTTTCATATTTTTAAAACTTATGGTTCAAAAGTTAGAGGGGCACACACATTTTTTTTTACTTCTGGAGCGATTATTTCCGAAAATATTTATATTATCAAAAAATGATTTTAGTAAACCCCTATTCATTTTTAAATACCTATCCAACAATATATCACACGTTAGGGTTGAAATGAAAAAAAAAATCACTCCCCACTTTATGTATAGGGAAGGTACCCTAATAAAACATTTTTTTCCACTTTTTATTTTACCACTTTGTCGGCGTGATTGATATACATATTAGTACCAAATTTCAGCTTTCTAGTGCTAGTGGTCACTGAGATTATCCGCGGACGGACGGACGGACGGACGGACGGGCAGACATGGCGAAACTATAAGGGTTCCTAGTTGACTACGGAACCCTAAAAACCGGCCAAGTGCGAGTCGGACTCGCGCACCAAGGGTTCCGTACAAACCTGTAGGTATATAGGGGTTTCAAGTTTAAAATTATTAAAAATATTTTTAGTATATGATGTAACTAAAAATTTACGGTCTTCGCAATTTTTCCTTTATCTGTAGGTACTAATAAGCCGTTGCTTCGTACCAAATTTCAAGATTCTGAGTTCACGGGAAGTACCCTATAGGTTTTGATTCCCTTGCGAGTTTCGAAAATTTGCGGCATAAACGGCTGTATACTCGTATTTTGATTGCGTTGGCTTAGAAGTTTGATTTTTTTCACAGCTGCAAGGGACAGTAAACCTGAGTATTTGATATAAATTTCAGCTTGATACCGCAACGCGTTCCTGAGAAAAAGGGTCTTGACAGACGGACGGACGGACGGACGGACAACAAAGTGATTCTATAAGGGTTCCATTTTTTCCTTCCGAGGTACGGAACCCTAAAAATTTTAAAATCATTAAATTCGGTTTAACCGTTCTTGAGTTATAACCACGTTATAACTTACAAAAGTGAGGGTCATTCGTGCGACACGACTTTGTTTTATATATAAGAGATAACCAACTTGTAAATATATAAAAAATATAAGATGAGATGTGAAAATAAAAAAAACACATGATATAAATGCACTTTGTCGTGCATAAAAACAATACAATTACTTACCAAAAATAATTTCGGTATACCTACCAAATAATTGAATCGTTTCAAACTTAAAATAATGAATGTTTTTATGCGTAAGTTGAAATGGAGACTCCGATCGCTCGCTCAATTATAAATTTATCACGCAGTCTGTGTCATGTAGCCATAAAGTGACAGACTACTTATAAACTCCTGCGCAAAGCGCGTGACGCCACTATCTTAAACGTCAGGAGCGACAGTGATTAACATATAAACGACGTACCAACACGCTAATTAAACCAAGCTAAATGCACGCGAAATAATCAGTTCTCGAAAAAATTTGGTCAGTGTTTTAAAAAACTTATTTAAAAAGTTACCAAGTCAACCAGAATGAGACACGCGAAATAGTTTTAAAAATCTTTGAAATAATGCGGTCAGTGTATTAAATTAAAAAAAGAAATGCTGGGTTAAAAAATATCTTCAATATTAGTTGTTATTTATTTGTAAGAACGTTCTCAAATCATCGGGGCTTTTTTTGCCGTTTTAACATTGCGATCAGTGTTGGTGGGAATGGTGGGTAGTTTAAAAATCTGCGATAAGTAGTACCCTGCCCTTCTCACAATTTAGAAATTAAAATAGCTCGAAAGTTTATAAGCATCGTACCTACGTCTAAAAAATACGAAAACAAGGTGAAATAATTCGGTATATGTTACGTTGTTACTGGACTTCGCGGTCGATTAAAAGTTGTATAAAAGTGTCATATCAATGTCGTTGTGAGCTGCCAAGTGTAAACAGTTTTGAAGTGTTGTGAAAACAGTTTGTTTGAAGCAAATCGTCTGCAGGCTGAGTCATTTTAACACGGTGAGACGTAATTGTTTGACATTGGTTTTCATTACCCTATTTTAACTACAAATAAGAGCTTGTACAGTCACCGGCAATAGTATCTTCTATACATGAAGGTCGCAAAAATATGTGACACGCTCTTATGACCCCATATTTTGACGGTACTGTGACTACAATACAAAAGTGACAAGATCTATCTAATTCTTTATGTTATCTTGTAAATTTTGTAGTAGTGTTTATTCCAAGAACAAACAGACATTTAAAACGAATAGGTCTACCTACTTAAAAAAAAACATGCGTACTTAATATCGTTGTAAAAAATAATAATTTATAGAACGAGGAATCTTTACCTAATACACCACTACATGTCTGCCCCTATGTATGCTTAGATCATTAAAACTACACAACGGATTTTGATGCGGTTTTTTATATATATAGAGTGATTCAAGAGGAAGGTTAAATGTACCTATAAACATGTATATTATATTTAGTATCAGCATTGCACCCGTGCGAAGCCGGGGCAGGTTGCTATATTATTATATAAACTTTGTTAGTTTGTTGTTTTTCGGTTATAAAAATCATCTTAACCCGTATTATTTATTAATTATAAATTTTCTTGCATAAAACTCAAAGATAAATCGAGATATGTCAAACGAATTTTGATCCTTTAAAAAGTAAAATATGTTGCGGATTCCGAAAGTTTGTTGAGCGCAGTGTCAAGAGTGTTTTCATGTGAATACAATAAGCACAGAATAACACGAGAAAAACAACTAGGTAGGTATCATAGTAGGTATTGAAGCGAGCATGACCACTATTGAAATTCTTTGTTTTTCAAGTGTTCGTCTTGTTAACGCGTTCCGCCTATTGGCTAGTAAGTGGAAACCGAGTTCAAAGCACAGTTTGGCTTTCTAAGTAAACATTATTCACGCCATATTGTGCCAAAATCTTTACAAATGTTTACAAAAGAAAGAGACGGTCATACCGGGTGCCTCTGGTCACGGGGCTTTAAATGCAATAATAAAAGAGTATTAGCAAATATTTAATTACTTAAACATAAAATTCAATCTCTGTGATAATAAGTACTATGATTAGATGTGTTGTGTTATACTAACCATATAATAGTAGTACTTAATTACTTAGATATACACCGTGGGCCCATATAACTAGACAGATTTTAACAGTGTATTCCTGATCATATTTAGATACTAAAATGTCCTATAAACTTTTCTGGAATACGCCTAGTTTCAGAGTTAATACCAATAAAAAAAATACACTTTCTATTATAACTCATCACAAAACGCCTTTCTAATGGCGTTGTTGCCACTATTGGACATAGTTTACACGTCCTTATTGACAGATATCAAAGTGCAAGGAAAACTTTGCAGGAACTAAGTTTTTACAAAAAAAAGTACTTACCAATTTGTTTTAGGCGATAATTTTATTAATAACATTTGCTTTTCATGTGCATAAACATTCAAAAAAATGGAAAAAAAACGAAAAGAAAATATAATTTTTGGCGAAATTGACCTAGTCACATAATATTTTTTCCTTCTTTTGGTCTTAGAAATTCGTGGTTAAGATCTGTCGGGTTATTCCAGCCCACGGTGTATATACTAACAAAAATTGATCCCAGTTGGTCTTGAAATAAATGACTGATCAAATAAAGTAAATTAAATTAAACTAGAACTAGAAACTGCTTAAAAACAATGACAACCATTTTCATATGGGATATAATTTGAGGCAAAATGGCTGGATCGTGATAGCGGTACCCAGGTACCTACAGTTAACGCCATTAATTTGTACCTATATATATTTGAACCTTATTACAATTCAGTAAGGTACAAAAGTGTATATATATTTTTGACGTTGACTGTAGCCGTTTTCACTATATTTAGTCTTGATTATATTAAACTAACTTCTGCCCGTGGTTGTGCCTACGTAAATTTAGTATTATTTTGTCATTGATTTATTAAGTATTCTACTAGATGTGACATCTAGAACAAATTTTGGGCGCCATGTTTGGCGGTTGATAGCTATGACAGAATCAAAGAGTAGATAGATAGACTTGTAGTGATTTTTACCACAACTTTTGGGACAAAGAATTTCTTAGGGATGTCATCTCCTGTTACTCCATGATAATTGTAGTATATTTATCCCCACTTTATACCCATTTAACGGTTAATTTCCGAAATAAAACTACAGATTAACGACAGACGGATAGACAAATAGAGTTAGTTGCTTTCGCATTGATAATATTAATTCGAAAAGTGAATGATCATTAAGTCCGCCATTTGTACTTTTTTTAAATATATTTTTTTAATACCATTACGGTGGCAAACAAGCATACAGCCCGCCTGATGTTAAGCAGTTGCTCTAGCCTATCGACGCCTGCAACCCCAGAGGATTCATATGCGCGTTGCCTACCCTTTAAGAACCTAATACACTCCTTTTTTAAAGAACCTCATACTGTAGCCCGCTGGGAAAACCTCGGCAGGGAGTTTATTCCACAGCCGCAGCGTTCATGGCAGGAAATTCCTCTTAAACCGTACAGTGCGCGACCCATTAGGCTCCAGGGTATGCGGATGAACACCCATACCAAATATTAACAGGGTTATATTATATTACTGGAAATTTACTCGCCTGACCGGGTTTCTACTTAATAGGAAATTCACGGTTCGTCCTCTTTCAAAACCACTTTTTTGAGTGATATTCGACGTTTCGCACACAACTTTTTGCGCGTTTTGCAACCAACCAGTGGAGCGGAAAACTTAGATTATTTGTTAATTGAGCATTAATTCCGCCAAATTACGAACTATGCGACACGCAAACGTTATATATTGATATACAAGCGATTATGGTCCTAATTGACAGAGGGTTATGGAGTAAATTAATGTTGAATCCATGTGGACTTAGGTTGATTTTGATTTTGCTGTGAGGTGTACATAATATACAGTATGTAACAAAAATACTGGTAATGGATTTAAGGGCAAAGTTGGTATCGTATTGCGATTGGCTACTTTTAAAAAATATATTTAAACTAACTACCCAGGAAAGTACCCAATTGCGACTGAGAAAAAGTAGGAGAAAATTTTTTTTACCTAAAAAAAAAAAATTTTTCTATGGGACCCATCGTCCCAGGCGGCCAACCCACAATACAATTGTTTTAGCGCGAAAAAATATTTTAGTTTTTCATAATTAGAATATACATACCAATTGGGTACTTTCCTGGGTAAAAAAATATTATTCTATTTAGTCCGTCAGTTAGATTATCAAAAAATATTGGACACGTATTTTTTATTTTGTCAATCAAACAAAAATTGGTGAAGATATAGCCCGTTAAAGTTCCGCGTGACGTCACATTATACTAAAAACCGGCCAAGTGCGTGTCGGACCACGCATAGGAGGGTTCCGTACCTTCAATGGAATAAGAACCAAACTAATACCAAAAGGTCGTATCTGATGCCTATGGAAGAAGTTTTTTGGAGATAACTCAAAAATGGCTGAACCGATAATGTTCAAAATAATTTTCGTAGAAAGTATATGATAAGGCGCATCTCTTCAAACTTTTTCATATTTTTTGAACTTACGGTTCAAAAGTTACGGGGGGGGGGGGGGCTACACAACTTTTCTGACTTTAAAGCGATTATTTCAGAAAATATTCACTTAATCACAAAATAGTCAAAGAAACCTCAATGTTATTTTGAAAGACCTATCGATTGATGTGTCACATGTTGATATTAGGTTAAAAAAAAATATTTTTTATTTAGTTACCTGTATGGAGCGCCCCCCTAAAAATATTTTTTATTTTCAAATTTAACTACATAACTAAGTAGCTGCATACAAAATACACCTTATGTGTAAATTTTATTCAGATACGTCGTATAGTTTCCGAGTAAAATGCCTGTGACATACGGACGGACAGACAGACAGACAGACAGACATGACGAATCCATAAGGGTTCCGTTTTTTGCCATTTGGCTACGGAACCCTAATACTGAAATGTGACGTCACGCGGAACTTTAACGGGCTATATCTTCACCAATTTTTGTTTGATTGACAAAATAAAAAATACGTGTCCAATATTTTTTGATAATCTAACTGACGGACTAAATATTTTTTTAGGAAAGTAGTAAATTATGCCCTTAAATGGATCACGGGCATTTTTGTTCCACCTTGTATACAGTGAGGCGTATAAATAGGAGGATACAAACTATGGTATTATCGAATACAATATTAAAATTACCTGTTACCGGTTTTCACTATTAAAAGGAACAAGTAAAATCATTGTTTTTTAATCGTGTCTGCTTTAATTCTGCCCGCGGTTCACTTAACATTTCCTTAGTCAAATATTCACCCCTTTAACCTTCCTCGAGGGATGATTTCTCCATACCTAATTGTATTTCAATCGGTTCAGTGGTAATATTTTTAGGTGGGGCACCTCCATACATGTAACTAACTGGCATTTTTTTTTACCAGATATCAACATATTGCACATCAATCGATAGGTCTTTAAAAATAACATTGACGTTTGCTAGAACATTTTTTGATTTAATGAATATTTTCAGTAATAATCACGCCAAAAGTCTATAAAAATGTGTCCCCCTCCTGTAACTTTTGAACCGGAGTTTCAAAAAATATGAAAAATTTTGAGAAGACTCATCTATGCATATTCATTTAAAGTAAATTGTTTTGAAAATTATTGGTTAAAGCGTTTTCGAGTTATCTCCAAAAAACCTTCTCCATAGGCAGACACAACCTTTTGATATTTATTTTTTCTTATTCCATCGTGATATTGTATGGTATACTGCCTTTATGTAAATTAAATATTTTTTTAAATTATTTGCCCCTATTCCAGTTTCAGCCTGTATAACGATTCAGGGGAAATTAAGTGATTAGCCTGTAAAAGTACTCGCTATGCTCACGTGCCGATGTTTTTTTTAATTAATTTATGCAGCTAGCACATATGTTATCACCATATGTTATAAACAGATTCATAAAATACGGTAATTAATTATGAAAAATATGAATATTTCAAGTTATGGAATAATTCGATAATCTTTGTTATTATAAAATTTTAATTAGTCAAGTCAGATGGCCCTGGTATCAATTAAAAACATTTAGGATAGTTTGAATAATGTCATGCATACAGTGTAAATACTAAAGTTTGTAGCAGGGATTGCATAACCGGAATATAAAGGTACGTTTATAAAACGGTTTGTCGTCATACCGATATATTTCTGTAAAAAGATAAAAGATATTTATTCTTCAATTTAGGCACATTACAATGCACTTATGAACGTCAGATAATAAAAACTACTACCGGTTCTAACCCTACACCTCTGACCCGAGAAGTATTATGACCGGCAAGAAACTCGGCGGGACTTATTTTTTCAAAACAGTAATACAGTAATATTATATCTTAAAGATACACAACTCGCCTTGACATTGCCTGTAAATGTGCAGATAAATAACAGCGGTTGTTTACCTCCGTTGTCTGTGACACGCTGTTTGTGAATTTTTACCTTATCTTATCTACTCGTATTGTTCATGGGTGATTACTGATTAAAGAGAATCTCTAGCTTTGAAACTAATTTAGATACTAAATATAACGACGTCTTTAGAACTCTGTTGGACTGATATGGTTAAGCAATCAATACTAATGTCCACGTTCATCAAACATCTCGGTGAAGCCATCGCTGACCGGTGGAACAGATCCCTTAGTGTAGTAATGGGCTGGCTAAGATCCAAAATTGTGATTTCGATAATCCGAGCCACCAGCATGTGTATCCGTGGGACACGGCACAGATTCAAATCCATCTCACATTTCTTCGGTTTCAATGACGGTGCGGCCCTACCCAACCCGTCTACCTCTACCCTGTACTAGCGACGTTTCCTTGTTGTTGGCCATTCTGTTTTTAATAATTTTACATTTTTGATAAATAAATGGGATAAAAGATCAGTATCAATACTAATTCAGGTTTTACGATACTGCCGGTATGTTTGTTAGGTCTCCCCATTGAGTTAGAATATACTTAGTAGACGAAAAGTATCAAACAAGATTTGCCGAAAATATGGCTCGTGAAAATTTGTAACCGGCCAGTGTTATACAGTAATAAGACTGTCAGAGAAACTGCTGTACGAGTCGTTCTTACAGCACTATTGTGGAGGCATTTTTTTGGGCTGATTGTGTATCCGTTTTTTGTGGCTCTCCCATAATAAATACCTATGCATTTAGATTATTTGGAAGAGTTCCCTCAGAGGGATAAGTTTGCTTTTGTTCCTTCCTTATGTATCATCCTTGTACAATAAAGTGTTTATGGTTTAATTACTTATTTTTTATCCGGGCAATACCGGAATGTCAAAAGTACCTAAAATACCAGTTCTTTATAAATAAATATATAAATAATATAAGACAATCTTATACAAATCGACCTAGGCCCACAGTAAGCTCAATAAGGCTGGTGTTATGGGTACTAGACGAAGATATATATATATAATAGATAAATATGGATAAATACTTAAATACATAGAAAACATCCATAACTCAGGAACAAATATCTATGATAAACACAAACAAATGCCCTGGCCAGGATTCGAACCCGGGACCTCCTGCGTCGTAGGCAGGGTCACTACCGACGAGGCTAGGAGGTCGTAAAATCTATAAGGAGGTCTATCGGTCCATGAAAGACCAATGAAATGTTTATTTACCTTTTTATTAAATTAATGTCAATGAAATGTTTATCCAGAAACTTTAATAATAAAGTAAAAAAATACTACGTATATCATCATCATCATCATCATCATATTAGCCGAAAGACGTACACTGCTGGACATAGGCCTCCTCTAAAGAGTGCCACAATGATCGGTCCTGCGCCACCCGCATCCAGCGGACTCCCGCGACCTTCTCCAGGTCATCAGTCCACCTTGCGGGGGGTCTACCCACGCTGCGCCTTCCGGTTCGTGGTCGCCACTCGAGAACCTTTCCGCCCCAACGAGCAGTGGCGGTTATTAGGTGGAAAATACATAGTCAAGCTTTTATAGCCCCTAACAGTATGATTTATAGTCACGCACGGACGGCCTCCTAGCGTCCGTTAAACTTTACAAGCCCTAAACGCATCTCCATTGTTCATTTCTGAAATGCTCATGAAAATATTTCAATTTTATCTGACAGATACTTATAGGTAATTAATATAACTCAAATAATACGAGGGATATACAATCAGCCCAACAAAAATGGCCCCACAATAGTACCGCAAGAACGACTCGGGCGGTACTTTCTCTGACTGTCTTATTACGGTATAAGACTAACCAGTTACAAATTTTCACGAGCCATATTTTCAGTAAATCTTGTCCGAATATGTACCTCCTTTACATTGTTGTTCGAAACAGTTAAAACATAGTGAGTTTTAACTGTTTCGAACAACTAAGGGCGATTTCTCCCTTTTTTTATCCATTAGTTTTAAAATTGATTTACCAGAAACCGCGCGACGACAATCGCACTATTTTTTATAATCTTAAAAAACGTGGTAGGTATAGCTTCCGGCTGGTACTTCGTCCAGAACGAAGTAAACTATCACTCGCGATCAAAAAAATCGACTCAAACTAATTTTTAATTTCATCGTTTAATATCTCAGGAACCAATCATGAGATCAAAAAAGCAACGGTACCATTTTAGAGCTAACAGTGTCAGCTTTCAATACGAGCATGTTTTTCAGGCGAAAAATTTCAGTTCATGAAAAACAAGCTAGCATACCAAGGAGGTGTAAAATTTGGGTGCAAAAATGACCTTAACAACGAAAGAAAAAACATTTTCATGAACGAATAACAATTTATTTTTATCTTTAATACCTGGTGTTACCACCAAAAACCTTTTTCACACATGCCATGCGTCTCTTCATTGACCTTATCAGCTTCCTGATGGTATCCTGGGGGCATGCTTCCCACTCTTCGACCAAAGCTTCTTTCAGGGCCAAAATTGTCTCCGGAGCAGGATTGCGAGCTCGAACCTTGCGTTTCAGGTAATCCCATAAGTGCTCGATAGGATTTAAATCAGGACTCAGAGGTGGCCACTTCAGAGTCGGGATGCCAACTGCGTCAAGGTACTCCTTTGTGACGCGGGCGGTATGACAAGGGGCGTTGTCTTGCATGAAATGGAACCCCTCGTCAAAGAACCCGGCGTAGGGGACGACATGGTCTTGCAGGATGTCGGTGATGTACCTGTCTGCATTCAAACCACCGCCTCGACCCCCGCCATCAACAAAAACCAGCTCGGTCCGCCCCTCCATGGAAATCCCCGCCCACATCATGACGGAACCTCCACCGTAGGCGACTGTTTCAGCGAAGCAACACTGGGCGAACCTCTCTCCAGGTCTTCGGTACACCCGTCCTCTTCTGTCGCTGCCATGGAGACACACTCTGCACTCGTCGCTGAAGAGTACGCGGCTCCATTGGTCGTAGGTCCAATTTTCGTAGGTCGCCACGAATTCCTTCCGAGCGTCCCGATGCCTCTGAGTCAGTTTGGGCCCAGTAGCAGGTCTTCTTGGGGTAAGGTTGGCTTCCTTGAGTCTCCGCCGAACTGTTGAGGTGCTAACAGGCACAACCCGGTTCCGCATCAGGTCTTGCTGGATGGCAACAGCGGTACGGTGGCGATTACGAAGACTGGAGGTGGCGATGAAGCGGTCATCCCTCTCCGATGTGCACCGCTGACGGCCAGATCCTTGTTTCCGTTTCAAGGTTCCAAACCGACAAAACCGACGATAAACTCTGGAGACAGCAGACTGGCTTAAATTCAGCTGCTCAGCAACAGAACGCTGCGAGAATCCTCGATTCACCAAGGTGACGACTTCGGTGGCTTCAGCTTCGGTGGTATCCATTTTTCGAAGGTGATTCCGGTGTAAGATTGCGAGGAGATGTGCACTGGTCAACTTCTGATAAGCGAATGATAAGAAATAACCGGTTACACCGGTTTTTATTGGTCTCAAGTGGGCACAACTCGTGCATATCATAACCATGTAAAATGCCATTTTGTACAAAAACTGCGATAACCTAAAAACTACGCAACTGAGATCGATGTCTTTTACTGTTTTTTGTAGCTGAATAAATTCGTAATAAAATTGCATTCAAAGTTTTATTAAAATATTTCCCGCTTTCCGGAAATACGACCAAAAGTAAAAAATGTTGCTTGAGTCGATTTTTTTGATCGCGAGTGTATTAAGAATATTTATAACGAGTTACTCACGTAATTTAAGTCGATTTTTGCTCGACATGTTTCGGTCAATTTACGATGACCATTTTCACGAGCTGCCTTCCGCGACGGCAGCGCGACGTACTTAAATATTTTTAATATGTTAGAGTCTCACGAAAGTTTTATAGTTAAAATTACGAAGTAAACTTCCTAAATACGCCTCTCGAATCGCCCTCTCGCCCTGAACCCTCATTTTACCTCCTTAAGAGGATGACAACGGCTAAATTACATCCCTATCTTTTTAGCGCGAGTGAAAGAGAAACACTATGTTACGACTAGTATTAGCTCATTGCAAATTTTGCAAAATGATGAATTTAAAAAAAATACGCATTAATTGAGAAATATAAAATAATGAAGTTTTTAGTATTAGTGTGGTGGAATTTTGTCCTTAATTACAGACGTATAAGTCAAGAAAATAAAGACATACAACTGTTTAAAGCTAATTTTAAGATGTAACTTTGGAATTATTTTCTATCGAGCCAATTTTGTCCAATCGTGTATCGGAATCTACAAAGTTCTTCAAAACATAATGAATATTAACATATTTTTTTTTTTACTTTCCCAAAACAAGTAGTTATAGCTAAAAATCTGTTTAAGTAAAGTCAATTTGAAGGTCGTCAGGTGTTGTCAGTCTCTTAAAGAATTAATTCTGGGATAAACAGTATCATTTGCTGGTTATACGAGTAGGTATATCCTAGGTACCTGTGTGGCATATTTCCGAAATCCATGTTTACAATTTACGAGGAAGAACAAACACAAATATCCTGAACATCTAAACATACCTACACATTCTTTTGCATTTATAACATTAGTAGCATTTAGGCCTTTTATCTTATCAAGTTGTCGGCATTAAATACCAACTCTTATGACAACAATCTAACGGTATCGTGAAAGTCTTAAATACGGCCCTCCCGCAATAGTCATATCAGCAGTTGTCTGGCAACAATTATCTAATAGAGATGTGACGAATATTCAATTTTAAATATTCGCGAAAACTAATATTTGGTGCTTATATTCACGAAAGCGAATACGAATGCAAATATAGGATTAATAGCCTTGGAATAAGGGGATTTGTGGTAGTTGAATGATTCAGGATTTTATAACGGGGGCCCTATTCTAATTTTAATATACATAAAATAAAAATTATTTATTTCAGACAAATAAACAAAAATATTTATTTTATTTTATTTATTTATTTCAAGATAAAACTTAAGTGTATACCTACACATATTTTTTTCGCCAAGCTGAGGACAGTTTGTTGGCGAATAGTGCGCTCTAAAATAAAAATAATAATTTTGTGTTATACCTACTTACCCATTACACAAACTTATTTGAAACGGAGTTAATTTGTAAAACTAATATTTATATAACTAAATTCAAGTCTGCATATCTTTCTTAAACTAGTGTTAGCGTTAATAATTTGATTTAATTAAAATTACATAAAATTTACATCAAAATCTACAATATACACACAATTAGAGCATATACTATACGAATTGCGCTACACTTTTGATTTGCCCAGTCCAATATTTTAAGATTGGATACTCAAACCTGTCAGCAAGTAAACAATACATTTAAAGCACAATATATCTCAAATATGACTCCAACACACGACAAACAATCAACCAATATTGAAGTTGTATTGCAGATGCATCGGAATATTTTACAAGAAAATTCTGATTTTTCTGAATTATACGTTGAGGCACTTGCGTAGTTAATCCATTTTTTTACATACCACGACGATGGCATACCAGCATACGGCCCGCCTGATGGTAAGCAGTTACCGTAGCCTATGGACGTCTGCAATCCCAGAGGATTCACATACGCGTTGCCTACCCTTTAGGAATCTATACACTCCTTGTTTGAAGAACCTCATACTTTTTTTTATTTTTTGTACCACGACGGTGGCAAACAAGCATACATTTATGTTTTGATTGAAATAGTTATAAACAGTTTAAAATTAGTATAGTTTTCTCATTAAAGTTTTTCTGTAGGTACTAAAAATATTCGCAATGAATCGTGCGAATACGAATATTTTAAAAACCTGAGAATAATTGCGAATTCGTTACATCCCTATTATCTAATATCAGTGGAAAAATACGCATTGTAACTTTTTATCGTGTATTGTGTTAATGTTATATAATTTTTATCTAGAATTGATAACAGTTTTAGTCTTAAACAGTAGTTTATACATACAAAAAATACAAAATTTTTGTTATTTACCTAATAACAATACTTTCGTAGGACATTTGTGGCATTTTCAAGTAAAAGGTACCTGTTATTTGAACATTAACGACTTATCAACAACCGACAATGATATTACCTTTTTTTTTAAAAGTCATCCTTAGGTACTACACCACGCATTACATACCCACCATCGGCATATTAAGATTATTTTGAGAGTAGTATCTGTCAGCGACTTTGTGCGTAGAACGAGTGGCTACTTTCTTTAAAACTTTAATTTTAATTTTGTCTCATAGTGAATTTTAATTTTAACTAATAAACAAATAACATAATGAAACAAACATATAACATACAATTTTAAAAAGCATTTGATCTAAATTGGATCAAGTGTTTTGTTCTGAAGAGGCAACAGACAGAGAGGCAAAGATAATTTCTTATTTATAACTTAGTCCAAGTGTAATAATATTATAGTAGGACCTAGTCCGAATATTACTAAAGACGGACATCCCTAGTTAGGGATACTAGGATGTCCTTGTCCGTCTTTTGAATTCGGACATCTAAAAATACTATACTTGGCATGTTTTTTCTGACTTGCCGGTTAACTAAAAACTTACCAATTGGTAAAAAAAAATTGGTAAGTCTAGGTAACTCAGTATCTGTACAGTCGCCATCGAATATTTCGGAGCGGCTAAGGTACTCCAAAATATATGAACATGCACTTTATGGCCTTGACAATAGAGGCGTCGTATTTGTGACCACCTTGGCCGCTCGGATATATCTGATGGCGACTGTACCTACTCAGCCCAATGGCGGGGCGTCCATACAACACCATTCCCATCGTCTTGCCTAATTTTGTAACATGCTAGCGCCTTTACTACAATTCATAAAGAACTGGAAAGTCAATTTAACCCCGGTTTGCCTATTATTTTTTTAGATCTACGTAATCACTAAGGCGCGGATCCAGGATTTCGTTCAGGGGGGGAAATACCGTCATAAAAAATCTTGCGGTCCGCGCCTATAGCCCCCGTAGCATTACGATGTTTGCGTTCCATCGGGGGGGCAATTGCCCCTGTTGCCCCCCTCTGTATCCGCGCCTGTACGTAATAGGCATGTTTTTTATGACACGCCATAACCCCATGTCCCATAACCGTGTCAACAGGTATCGTAAGTTTATCGCACCACGCGCGGGCCAGACGATCACGCGGGCTCGTAGCGGCGGTGTGTGCGCGCCGCGTGCGCCGGCGGTGACCACGGGGTGAGGCAAATTCGGGACTAGTCCTGATTTATACTTGGTCAAAACCAGGCGCGGATCCAGGATTTCGTTCAGGGGGGGCAATTATTTCACAAAAAATCTCGCGGTCCGCACCTATTGTCCCTGTAGTATTCGAGGTTTGCGTTTCAGGGGGGGGTCATTGCCCTGTTGCCCCCCTCCTGTATCGGCGATTGGTCAAAACAGATTTATGCGGGTATTTTTTATAATCGTCTGACAAATCAAAAAATGTTATTAAAATAGTATATAAATTCAAACAGAATTCTAGGGTCAGCAACGTGCGTGTGAATCCTCTGGAGTTACAGGCGCCCATAGGCTACGGTAACTGCTTACCATCAGGTGAGTCGTAAGCTTGTTTGTCACCGTCATGCTATAAAAAGGACCTATTTATTTATACTTACCCCAGAATATAAAAAAAAAAACTGTCACATTTCAATGATTAAATATTGATATAAACAAAGTTTTAATAATATGCAATCTCCTGCCCTTAATACTTGTGTTTGTAAACAAGTCGGTATTCACCCAGGATTGCGTCTCTGAAAAGTCTCATTATACTTCGATGCTTATAGACGATAAGACCTTATGCTTATTAGGCGAGGATAATTGTTTACTTCGTTCATTAATAAGTAATCAGAGTAAACATTGATATCGGTAACGGATGTCAGACTTCATAACGCCTGTATGTGATTAATCTAGATATTGCTAGTAATTACTAGTAATTATGAGAAGATTTTAGTACCTATTAAAAATATTTAGAACAGGTTACTCACGTAATTTTAAGTCGATTTTTGTTATACATGTTTCGATCAATATCACGATCGGCCTTCCGCGACGGCAGCGCGCCGGCTACTCGCCGCTTAGGCCGCTCATGATAATTGATCATCGTAAATTGATCGAAACATGTCGAGCAAAAATCGACTTAAAACTACGTGAGTAACCCGTTATAAATGGTTGGCAGTCCTCAACTGTGCGTTTCTCGAGAAACTTCCTGCCTCGCACAACAAAACTGTGGAATGAACTGTCGTCTGCGGTATTTCCGGACCGATACGACCTTCAAACCTTCAAGAAAAGAGCGTATTCCCATCTTAAAGGCCGGCAACGCGCTTGTGACCCCTCTGGTGTTGCAGGCGTCCATGGGCGGCGTTAATTGCTTACCATCAGGCGATTCGTCTGCTCGTTTGCCTCCTATTTCATAAAAAAAAAAAAAAAATATTTTAAATATGTTAGAGTCTCACGAAAGTTTTATAATTAAAGTTTAGTTCCTACTTAGAACACTACTAGAAAAAAAAATGTTTGTTATGGACAATCTTCGTGGTGTTGAAAATAAATCGCTTAAAGTTTCCTAGCTACATTCTAAACAAGCCTTGCCACCTGATTATAAATTGGCGTATGCACTAGATTTTATGAAAGGCGTATTTTCTGATGTCTGACCTTTCAGTATGTAGTGGAAATTAGACCTAATAAGGGTTTCCGCGAAGACCACGTGACGAGAGGTCTTTTTGACAGCATCTGTCAAAATCCACCAATAAAAAAAAATATTAATCATGATTGGTGGATTATGACAGCTAGATCTCTTGCCACGGTGCTGCCATCTAGTGAAAGACTCGTTCGCGGAATTCCTCATTGATACAGTCAGCAGCTAGAGTTGCTTAGCGGTTGGGGTGCAAAATGACCTCCGAGCGCTCTTATTCCTTTAACAATAAAGTCGTGTCAAGGTCGTTTTGAACACCTCACCCGCTTAGCTACTTCTGTTGCTGACTAGTTCTTTATGGTAAACATATTTTTTATAATAGTAGATTCAATATCTAAAGAACTACTGATTTCAAAGAAGAAAAAAAAATACGAAACGTTTTTTTACGAAGTCGGTCGCAAACAAGCATACAAACCGAATTGAAGCGTTTTAATACAGAATGTAACAAAAATACTGGTGATCCGTTTAAGGGCATAATCAGTATCGTCTTAGTCTCAATAGACTAAGAAAAAAAAAGAAAAAAATTTTGGTCGCGAAATAGTAGTTTTCGATATAAGTGCGAGAAGTATGTCATTTCGCACGAGTACCGAGGTTACTTGACCCGAGCCGAGAGGCGAGGGTCAAGACTCGGGACGAGTGAAAATGACACTTCCGCACGTGTGTCGAACAACGTTTTGTAATACAATTGCGAAAAAACCTACAATAAAATAATAAAATTACATTTATATTCTGTCAGTGTACGAAAGACAGCTTCATTCAATCGCGCGTTGTTCAAGTAATACTATTGGATCTCGCATAATACTCCTTTATGCCCAATCGCGCGTAGTTCAGGTGGATCATGTATAAGCGGGTCTCGCATAATACTCATTCATTCAAAATTCTGATCTGCAAATCGTGCGTAAAATCAAACTTTACGCACGATTTGCAGATCAGTTTACTTTTTAGCACTAGTGCATAATATCAAACTTTACGCACGATTTACAGCTACATAAACTAAACTTTTTGAGAAATTGTATTAAATTTTTTTTTATAGGGGGCACGTCATCCCAGCCTACCATACATTTTTTTTTAAGTTTTTCATAATTAGGAATATGCATGATTTTTTTTGGAAGACGTCATTCGATTCTATTTCCCTGTAGATTCAAATGTCTCTAATAAACCTACTATCTATGATAGCCCTGAAACGTCAAAAATGTGAAAATACGTTAGGCGTCTGCGCCGCGCGTCAAAACGCCCCATACAAAAAGTGTGCGGATTGTGACGTCACCGTTCACAAAGTTGCAGAAAACTGTTTGGAAGGAACAAGTTTTTGTAAGATTTTTGTAATTTTAGGCACGAAAAAATGCGTTTAGCTATATAGTTGTCATACATTTTTTTTCTTGTTAGGACATAAGTAATCGAACTGAAGTTTCGAAAATACATTTGATGTATAAAAAAAAATGCCTAAAATTTTACGTTTTCAAACCGCAATATCTTTAAAAACTGTTAAAAATTATTACGGATTTCCACTTATTTATATTAGTTTGGGGTTGTTGAACGTGTTTATGCAACAGATTCAATTAAATATTTTTCATGCATGTTCTCTATTATATTACGATACCAATTACGCCCTTAAACAGATTACCAGCATTTTTGTTAGACCTTGTAGAACGGTCGCTATATGGCTACAAAATATACACATTATGGGTGTTTTCATTGTTGAATGCAATTTCGCACTACCGTTCTATACTCTATGTCTTTAGGTATTTAAATAAAAGTAATCAAACAATTTTTACATATTCGGGTAGTTATAACTTTTATTGGTTAACCAATCAAATACAAAACTGCCTGGTTCTGTCACTTAACGACCTGGCTTTAACCAATATTATTTGATCGTGTAATGTTTTCATCTACCCTCAACTGGCTTAAGGAGCCATTTGAGGGTAGATCTTATTTACTTTTATTTAAATACCTAAAGATACAGAGTATAGTGAAAAACTCGTTCGCGGAAACCCTCATTGATACAGTCAGCAGCTAGAGTTGCTTAGCGGTTGGGGTGCAAAATGACCTCCGAGCGCTCTTATTCCCTTAACAATAAAGTCGTGTTAAGCTGATTTTGAACACCTCGCCCGCTCAGCTACTTCTGCTATTTTTTATATTAGTAGATTCGTTATCTAAAGAATTACTGCTTTGAATGAAGAAAAAAAAATTAACGAAAAACTAAATTTTTTTCGAAGTCGGTCGCAAACAAGCATACAAACCGAATTGAAGCGTTTTAATACAGAATGTAACGAAAATACTGGTGATCCGTTTAAGGGCATAATCAGTATCGTATTGAGACTAAGAAAAAAAAGGAGAAAAAAATTTTGGTCGCGAAAAAAATTTTTTTTTATAGGGGGCACGTCCTACCATACAAAATAATTATTTTTAAGTGTTTCTTAATTAGATTACGATACCAATTACGCCCTTAAACATATTACCAGCATTTTAGACCTTGTAGAACGGTCACTATATGGCTACAAAATATACACATTATGGATATTTTCTTTGTTGAATTATATCGCACTAAGTACCGTTCTAAGAATAAACCACAAAACTTCAGTGTTATATTCCTGTGTCCCCAATATTACAGCGAATGCCGTAAACGCGTAAATAACTCTTTTTATTAGTTCCATCATCATCATTCATCATCTGAAGAGCTTTCTCGAATCCATTAAAACGTAACTGAAGCACCTTGACACGTTTTGAGTTAACTTTAAAAAACACTCAAAGGCAGAGAAATGGGTCACTTAGTATAACTAGAGATTTTTTGTGCCAGGTTTATGTCAGTTCTTAGTGTAATTTGCCCACTAAACTAAATGTTAATAATCTTTATTTTCTACGTTGCACATTTAAAAAATATACATGAATCTCTGAACACATTCCTAATTATTACAAATATTTAGACAGTATACATAGGTACACAATACACGTACCCGCCCACGTGATTCATATTTGTTAATTGTCCTAACAAATCAATGATCGTTTCATTGTCACCCGATGTTTATTCATATCGGTCGCGTGGACGGCGCTTGCGCAGCTATAAAAACCCCGCGCGCCTGGCATTCCGTTTAGTTCATTTCATCGCTAACCGCCAGAGCGTGCGGACGTGTCAATCATTCATCACACTCGCGAAAGGTTTCGACGGGATTTAAAAGTGTGGCTATTGTTACAGACTTACGATGTGCGCGGCAATAGACATGCTATCATCAGAACATCTGTTTTACGGCCACAGTCCACCCGCCGGCTTCCTCACGGACTACACAGTGCGCCGGCCTATATCGAAGATCACCACCGTCACTAGAGGATTTTCATCGCCATGTATACCAACTCCAATGACGCTGAAACCTTTGCAACTCACTTTGAAAGCAGCTCCGAGGTCATGCTTAAGAATGCCGACAGAAAACAAGAAGAAGAGGGTAGTGTTTGCTGATGATAGGGGGTACGCGCTGGAACAAATCAAGTTCATGACCGAGCCCTCTCATGTGCCACCTTATTGGGCCTTGAAGATCGTAGCCAGTCCGACGTTAGAGCGAAAACCACCACCCCAGCCGCTGCAAGACGTTTGGGAGATCAGATTCGTCCAGCCAGCGTCAGATTACCTTGAGTTCAGAAGAAGAATCAATGAAGACTGTGTTACGCTTGAAAATGTGATCCTAAAACAAAACGAGTGCGCAGTTGACGGTACCGTTAAAGTTAAAAACCTGGATTTTACTAAAGAAGTGTTTGTGCGAACGACATCCGATGGCTGGACGTCCAGTGAAGATACGTATTGCGCTTTTGCTGAACCTGGACCTTTGAATCAGCAGGGAGTTTCTGCGTATGATACTTTCGGATTCAGAATACAGCTGCCAATACATTCGAGACGATTAGATTTCTGCGTTGGCTACCGCTGCAAAGGCACAGAGTATTGGGACAGCAACAAAGGCAAGAACTACACTATCGAGAAGTCCTCAGTTCGGAAAACGCCAGCAGTGTCTTGCGCTAGAATAAAATACGGGAATTCCTGGAGTGCTCGAACAGATCTTAATGGAAACACACCTTACTGGTGAAAGAGAATCGCTTCGCTTGTGGAATTAGTTGCCGTTTCGGCTTTACTGTGATCTAAGTGCCATGGAAGTGCCAAGCCAAGACTGGAGTAGGTATGTATGATTGACATGATTCATGACAGGCGAGGGCAGTGCGCTTCGACATTTGACTGTAGATAGCACGGAGATACGATGTTTGATTATTAAATATAAATGGATTTCCGTGGAAATTTCCTTTGAGTTAAGAGTAGACTCTAAATAAGATTTAAGGCCGTGTTTACACCAGATACGTGAGAGGGTAAATATTTAAATGATGATAGATGTAAAACAAAACTCTGTTTGTACCGGAGACTAAGTAAAGAATACTTGAATTATGTAATGTCAAAAAAGCAGCCTAAATATATTTTTTGCAATTACTTACATTACTTATCAACGAAACGTACAAACAAAATAAGAATTTACAATAAATTAAAACAAGATATCCAGTCAAAACCCTTAGCAGTCTTTACATAAAGTCAATATAAATATCAATCAAAATGCATGCTCGTAACTATTAAATCCCTGCATCTTTAGTTAAGTAACCTCGAAAAGACAGGTTGTTGTTGTAAAAAGATTATTATAATATAAAAACCTTGAACAGCTGTTGTCAAGTAGTTTACTCTTGATAAAATAAATAAATGAATATTTCCGACTTGATAAAAAGTTGCATTCGGTGACACTGAGACTGATAAACGACTTTGTTTTGTATCTTACAAATGTGACTCACTATTTTTTATATTTACTCTTAAGGAATATCTCCTTGCTATCAACAGCCAATTTTAAACTAATGAAAGCCAGGATAGTTAAGGCGCTTTAGTGAGCCGGCAATTTTCAATACATTGCGGTTTTTGATGCATCGATTGATTTCAATGCACCTACCTAGACGGCAACGTATCGAAATTGCCGGCGATTTTTGCGTCGAAATTGCGCCGAGCATAGACCCCTTAAGAGGCTCCAATAAGTTTTTTTTTCAAAGATGTCTTGAATCATAGTCAAGATGAAACCTTATATTGTATTTCTTTGGGCGTCCAAATTAAGCAGTGAAGCATCTATTGTTTGGACACGTAATGACTTTACTGTTTTTTTAATTAAGCTTTTTCGTGAAACATAAACATTCCTTTATGTCAAAAAGTAGTTACGTATTGGCGTCCAAAGATATACAATATTATTTATACAAGAATATTGTTAATAAGTACGAAAGGAATAATGATTTTTTGCATGTATTTAGTCTCGATTTGAAAGACTTGTCGCTCGTTTTGTAAAAACTTGGACACTCTAGAATTTTAATACGATTTTTAATTGCCTTCACCCTGTTTTACTATTTAAAAAATAGCAAACAAGGGTTGATTGGAATTTAACTATATGTAACTGCTGTTAAATAATGAACTAATTAGATGTATGAAAGAAATATGTTTAAAGCCTTAAATTGCCTTCATATGGTTTGACCATACTGTAGATAATTAGGTACATACGAATAAAAATTAATTCTATAGCAATTGTTTGAAGTAAAAGGGAAATAAACAAGTTTTTAATTTAAGACCAATAAACTAACCCACGCGCCTGATTTTCTTTGATATTTATGTAAAAAAGTTTAACTTACTTAGGTACATTTTATTAAATAAACAAATAAGTGGGATAAAATAAACAAATATAATCAGACCACGGTAACTCTGCATTTACTTGGCAGCAGCAATATCTTTTTTTTTATAATAATGCTGGCTCGCTACAATTGGTCTGAAAAATCGGTGCAGAGTTAGTGTGGTCGCACTGTAAATAAATTATCCTAGCTTTTTTAAACACACAAATAAATGGCTAGTGAGAGGTGGGGATAGTTTTTGGTCTTAAATAAAAACTTAATAAAACGCAGCGCACGACTTTATAATACCTAAATAATGATGTTCCTTGCATTAGAACCTATAGTAGATAACTTTTAAGACATTTAATTTTTTTGTGCCAATTTATGAATATAATTGTTAAACAATTTCATGCTTGTATTTTTACAAAATCTTCATGGATTTAAATGGATTTAAACCTGTATATTGTTCTGTATGTTATTAAATTAAGTTCATAGGTACTTTAAGTTTTTTAATGTTTAAAAAATCTCGGACAAAACTGTTTACTTTTTTTTTGTCAGTTATGTCTTAATTCTGTCTTGTAAAATTCATGTTACTATTTTTCAACTCGAAACAGCCAATATGTTATCTTTCTCATTACGAAAGAGTAGAATAAGTAGCATATAGAGATTATCTAGTTTACAAAGTCGACATTTCTTCCTCAAAATACATATTTATTATGAATAATGAAAAACGACAAGCACACATCAATTTTGTTGGTGCAAAAATGTCATCGTGTGTTTTTATTTATTATTTTGAATTATTTACCAAATTATTTTTAGTTATTATTGTCATTTTATTTTTATTTTTGTATATATAAATTTTCATGGTAGCTAATATGTTGTCGTGTCGTAGGAATAAACAAAAGAAGATCGCATAAGATTATGAAAAGTGAAATTAAAACGAAATGATGAACTGTGAAATGAAATGAAGATAATTTATTGAAACGAATGATTTTATATTTTAGTATTTAATTACCTTTAATGTATGTTCATTTTTATATGAAGGGGTTGTTATAATTTATGAAAGAATGTATGTTTTAATGAAAGAACTGATTAATTTATATTTTTATATGTAGTAAAAAAATATTAATTTTTTAAATATTTTTTACGTGAATCGGTATGTAAATATTGACCACAATTTCTATAAAAATAAAGAAGAGGTGAATTGAACATGATTGTTTTATTCAAATTTAAGATGTTTTATTATAAAATAATTTTATTCTTCTGTCGCAAAAATACCCGGAATTGATAATATTTCATATATTCAATTGGCAAGTAGGTAAGGGTAGGTACTAGGTAGTGAGTTTCTAAATATTAATTATTTATTTATCAGAAAACAATAAAACTAGGTACAAAAATAAACTAAAAACTAATCCTAAATAAAAAAATAATCAATCCTCCCGCGGCATGGTAACAAAAACTAGAGCCGAATTCAGATGACATAGACAAGATTCACAAAAACAGGAAGGCGGAAAATTACAACTTCCGGCTGAATTTCGTATGGGCTCCATATAAAAATTCAGTAACCATAGACAATTTTCGGCCTTCCGGCTGATTTTGAGGGTTCCGTAGTCAAGTAGGAACCCTTATAGTTTCGCCATGTCCGTCTGTCCGTCCGTCTGTCCGCGGCCTTACTCAGTGATGGTTAGTACTAGAAAACTGAAATTTGGTATGAGTGTGTGTTTTAATCACGCCGACAAAATGGTGAAACAAAATTTGAAAAAAATGTTTTTTTTTAGGGTACCTCCCGTACACATTGAAATTTTCGCTCTACCCTTACCTAATAGTGTGGGTGTTGTTAGATAGGTCTTTAAAAATAATAAGGGTTTATTAAAACAATTTTTGGATAAAACTAATACTTTCGTAAATAATAGCTACGAAATTATCATTAAGGGCTTCCCCCCCCCCTTTAACTTTTGAACCGTGAGTCCAAAAAATGTATGAAAGTGAGGCCTAATAATTACTTTCAATGAAAACTATATTGAATAAAATTGGTTGAGCCGTTTTTGAGTTATAACCCAAAAATGCATAGTAAAAGGCCGTAAGTGTCGCATAGTAAAATTATGTAAGCCGCAATATCCCTTATTAAACGACCTTTGGATATATAGTAACATGCCGGCAACTACGGAACCCGACACTGAGCATGGCCCGACATGATCTTGGCCTGTTTTGTATATTATAGCTGAAATCCGCTAAGTGTGTATTACGGCTAAATCAATGTTTTTTCAACTTGCACATCAGGCCCATAACCGCGAACCACTTCTATCGATGGTCTATTTGCATCACTCTCTTTCAAATATGCAGGAGCGATACAGAAAGAGATAACGGAAATTCGATTTTCGAAGTTCGTGCCAGACCCTCAGTATTTACATGTTGTTGTCGATGTTTAATTAGTATCCGGGCGACCGAGAGCCGAATTTAGCTGAAGGCCGCCTGCGCAGCTCGAAGCCTCATGTAATGGCGGCCAACGTGTCGCCATGCTGCTGTCTCTCCAAATAGTGAGTATATGTAGTAAGTATGTAAAAGATAGACGAGTCAAGCAAAGAACTTATAAACCGATTCGTTGCGTCTTCCTTTTTCGAAAACTTTGGCTGTGGCGGACGAACAATGATTTCATGACAGGCGTACCTTATAGCCCACCCAATAAAGGAAAACTAAGAGGAAATAATTCGTGTATAGCCAAATTTTGGTGTAGTTGTAGGCAAAGGTATCTTACACAACATACTAAAAGTACCGGTGGATGGGGGTGCCGCTAGCGGAAAGGGGGGGTTGTAAAGGTCCCTAATTTTGGTTTTTCGTAAATAACTCGGTAACGGTAGCTCATACGAAAAAATGTTATATTGCTCAATTCATCCACATCTAATTTTCTATAAAAAAGATTCTTTGCAATTTTTTGCTAGGATCAATGTTTAATGAGATATCGAGGAAATACGATAAACACTTTTTTAAACTTTCGGAGCTAATATTTACGAAAGTATTAGTTTTATCCAAAAGTGGTTTCAGAATACCCTTATTTTTTTAAAAAGACCTATCTAATGATACCCCACACATTAGGGTTGGAGTAAAAAAAATATTTACCCCCCACTTCATGTGTACGTGAGGTACCCGAAAGAATAATATTTTTTCACATTTTGTTTTAAAACTTTGTCTGCGTAATTAAAACACATACTTATACGAAATTTAATTTCTCTAGTACTAGCCATCACTGAGCAGGGTGAGGAGGGGTCCTACCCTTGGAGTTTCGGCATGTCCGTCTGTCCCCGTCTGTCCGTCCACGGCTTTGCTCAGTGATGTTTAGTACTAGACGTCTAGACGGACAGATGGGGTCAGACGGACTTGGCGAAACTATAAGGGTAGGAAGTGAGGTAGCAGGGTGAGCAGCCTGCTCAGTGATGGTTAGTACTAGAAAATAAAAAAATCGTGTGAGTATGTACTTTATTCACGCCGGCAAAGTTTTAAAACAAAATGTGAAAAAATATTATTTTTTCGGGTACCTCCCGTACACATGGAGTGGGGGGGTAAATATTATTTTTACTCCAACCCTAATGTGTGGGGTATCGTTAGATAGGTCTTTTTAAAACAATAAGGGTATTCTGAAACAATTTTTGGATGAAACTAATACTTTCGTAAATATTAGCTCCGAAAGTTTAAAAAAGTGTTTATCGTATTTCCTCGATATCTCATTAAACATTGATCCTAGCAAAAAATTGTAAAGAATCTTTTTTATAGAAAATTAGATGTGGATGAATTAAGCAATAGAACATTTTTTCGTATGAGCTACCGTTACCGAGTTATTTACGAAAAACCAAAATAAGGGACCTTTACACCCCCCTCTCCCCGCTAGCGGCGCCCCCATCCACCGGTACTTTTAGTATGTTGTGTAAGATACCTTTGCCTACAACTACACCAAAATTCAGCTATACACGAATTACTTCCCCTATCAGGCAGTTAAGCGTCTTCGTTTGGTGAGCTAATAGGACTAGAGCCCACGACACTGAACCTAGTTCGATAAGTCTCCTAGATGAGATATGTATAATTAGTCACGTCTTTATTGGGAGAACACGAAATACCGATGCTGCAATTCAAAAAAAGTGGCGGCGTATTTTATTTATTTTTTTGAAACAATAAAAAATACCGGTTTCTAATGTTATTGAAGAATAAATAAATTATAATTTTAAAGAAAAAAAAAATAGTATGATAAGTCTCCTAGATTTCCTTTGTTCCTCGAAGCAGGAGAGGGGTACGGCTACACGATAATGCGGTGCTGCAAGCCCCCGCGTGCGTGACCTTGTCAGTGGCAGCAGCATCAAAAGATTGTAGATGTATGCCAAGCATTTCGTGTTCCCCTATTAAAGACGTAACTAATTATACATATCTCATCTAGGAGACTTATCGAACTAGGTTCAGTGTCGTGGGCTCTTATTATTACGCCATAGAATATGATGGCAAGCCTATCGTGTCATATGCCACACGTTAAATTAAACACATTCATGACACGCCTGTCGTGCCATCCGTACCGAATCGGTAATTTTAAACAAAAAACAACCGGCTTCACTTAGACTCCACCTTTCCAATAGGAAATGTCCGAGCTACTGTAAAAAATATTGAAATCACTGTAGGTGTGCCTATAATATTTATTTGAAGAGTTCCCTCGATTTCTCCAGGATTCCATTATCAGATACTGACCTGATTACAATGGGACCAAATGCCAAGTATACACATTCAAAGAACAAAATAACTTTCCAAATCGGTGCGGCCGTCTTCAAATAATCGGTGCACATACATAAAAAAAGCTAAAACAAAGATCCCGGCGAATGGAGAAGGCTTAGAAATCTTGAAGTTGGTTGAAAAGGAAAACCCCCGAAACCGCAGAATCTATTTTCATAAAACATGTCTCTAGTCACTTGCTAGAAAACCTGCTTTCAGTGGCGGTGCGTAAAAACATTCATATGCAAGTCAGTGCTAATTTGGCTTTCATTTTCAAATATAGGCATAAGTATACATGAAGTGTAAATGTACATTTGGATGATACCTACCTAAAATCATGGTCATGTGGTCTACAGTGGTTAAGTTCAAATATCTATTTAAAAATAAGTCAACTTTTCGAAATGATCGCTCTGGAAATAAAAGATATACAGGGTGTAACATAAATACTGTTGATCCGTTTAAGGGCATAGTTGGTATCGTATTGAGACTAGACAAAAATAGGAGAACAAATTATTGCAGGCGAAAAAAAATTGTTCTGTATGGGACCCGTCGTCACAGCCGGTCAGCCCTCCATACAAAACCAATTTTTTTTTCACGTGAAAAAATTTTTTGACAGACAAACACCCTCTAATTTTTGAACTATGCGCCCAAAATATATTTAAAAAAACATTTAAGTGTAATGCTGTTTTATTTAATAAGTATATTAAAAACGCGTTTTTGAGTGATAACTTAAAAACGGCTCAACCGATTTTATTCAATTAAGTTTTCATTGAAAGTACTTCCATGAATTTATAAATTTTTTGGACCAGCGGTTCAAAAGTTAGATTGGGCGACGCCCTTTTTTGAACTTTCAGAACCATTATTTACGAAACTATTAGTTTTGCAAAAATGTTTATAATGACCTGTATTACTTTTAAAAGACTTATCCAACCCAACCCAACACGATACGGTTGGAGGAAAAAAATCAACCCCCATTTCGGGAGGTGCCCTAATAAGAAATATTTTTCCAGTTTTTATTCTACTATTTTATCGGCGTAATCAATGCAGATGCTCATACCAAATTTCAGCTTTCTAGTGCCAACGGTCACTGAGCTAGACCGCGGAAAGACGCACAGACTGACAGACGGACGGACGAACGGACGGTCATGGCGAAACTATAAGGGTTCCTAGTTAACTACGGAACCCTTAAAAACATAAACCTACGTACTTAGGTTGAAGGGATAGGCAAACACGTAAAACTGAGGTGTTTTTATGCAAGTTTTGTGATGAAATTAAAGCACTTGGGAGCGTGGATGTGGGATGATCTGTATGATTTTCGAACAAAAAAATGGCTAAATAATAAATTATAAAGTTAGGAAAGGTAGCTCTCCTATAAACTACCTAAAAATATCCTCTCACTTGTATATATACCTACATACTCATCACCAGACCCTGGATACAATCTAAAAACAAAGTACTCGTCATGACGAATTATACGAGGACAATTACAGAGTCGAATTCCAGCTTCATCTGATGATGATCAGCTCCATGTCATCATAATATTGCATTACCACGTGATATACATATGCGTGCAAAATTTCAGCTCAATCGAAAACCGGGAAGTGGGTCAAATTTAACCCCTAGATTTGATTACAGACACAACTGTAGTACCTACTTGTGAAAGTGGTGAAACAAAATAAAAGCTTGTAAAAAACTATTTTATTTAACTTTATTTCGATAAATAAAAGCTTAACTAATAATTTAAACAAAAAAAGAAGACTTCACTTTTAGCCTCCACCTTTCCAAAAGCAAATGATCGAGCTGCTGTAAAAAATACTCAAGTCACTATAGGTGTGCCTATAATAGTTGAAGAGTTCCCTCGATTTCTCCAGGATCCCATCATCAGATCCTGACCTGATTATAATGAAGCTGAAGCTTAGTATACGCTTTCAAACAAAAAAGTCTAGTCCAGCCGTCTTCGAATAATCGGTGAACATTCATAAAAAAAAAACAAAGATCCCGACGAATTGAGAACCTCCTCCTTCGAAATCTTGAAGTCGGTTGATATACAGGGTGAAAAGATAAGTCGGGCCCTGGAGGGAAACTACCTGAAAACCTTGAGATAGCTCAATTCGCTCAAAGGAAACATTATTTTATTTTTCCTAAAAACTAAAACTGGATTCGCAGTTTTTTTCTTAATTTTCACTTTATTCCATACTAATTGTATGAAAAATATTATTATTATTATTTATGGGTTCTTTTGTGCCCTAAACTTGGTTGGTATTTAGAAGTTTTTATCCTCGTTGGAAACAGGATCGATTGGCATCAATTGTCATAAAAATTATTTATGTCAAAAATTACAAAATAAATATTTTTTTTGAAAACTGTACTCTTTTCCAAAAATTTGTAAATGCAGTTATGTCCCTTTAAAGAAATTAAAGAATTTTTCCTTTGAGTGAATTGAGTTACCTCAACGTTTTAAGGTAGTTTTCCTCCAGGGCCCGACTTATCATTCCACCATGTATAGATAAAGGGCGTGAATTGTTTTTATTTATTTATGAAACTAGTAGCAAACGAGCCGCCTGATGGGAAGCGGTCAACGTCGCCCATGAACATAAGCAACATCAGGAGCCGCCTATGCGTTGCCGACCCTTGAGAGCCCTGTACGCCCGCTTCTTGAAGAACCCCAATAATAATAATAAGTAATTGTGAATTAAAACCAAATATAGCACGAGTATTTTTTTTTAAATTTGACATTGACCCGATGTGATTCTGAGGTCGGAAACTCTTGTGTAACATAATATAAGTAATTCATCATTTTCATCACTATTATAGTAGTTTATGCAACAGTTGTATAAGAGGGGTCAAAAAAGGTGACTGGCGTGGGTAACAATTTGAGCCGTAGGCGAAAACTGTTAAGAAAAACGCCACGAAATTTTTTTACCTACTTAAACGACGTTGCATACAATACTTTTTCTACGAATACACTTACTTTTACATAAAATGCGAAATTGAAAACTTCATGGATATCGCAGTTATTTTGTCAATATAATCAACAATCATTTAAGTTTTACCTTTTAAAACACTATTTTTCAATAATACTAACATTACTAACACAACTACACACCGTCGTTATTTGATCAATTATTAAAGAGCTACAGAGATTAGTAAAAATACCTAAATTACTTTCAAAGTTTGCAATTCGCCCCAACAAACGAACGGGAAACGTAAAAAACTACGAAGTAGGTCTGTGGTTCTTTTATTTTTTATTTTTTAAAGTTTTTTTTTCTAAAAACGCTGCGTTTATTTAGGTTTCTTAGGTTGGCAGTAATTTATTTTATATTAATAGTCGTGTTTGCACGCGCTTCCGCGATACTATTTTGGCGCTTTTATAGAACAAGTGTTATTTTGGGGAATAAACTAGATATACTTTTCATCGAGTGTATTATCTATGTTCTTATAAAGGTGTTGACGAATGTATAAATGACAGATAAAAGTACAGGAGTAGAAAAACATATAAAAAACCTGCTGATTTGATGTAAGGCAAAATGTCTCATTTCAATGGATCATAAAATATATCTGCCTGATGACCTTTGTTTGATAGATAGCAATGTTGATGTCTAGACAGTCAAGTGGTTTATTTACTATCACATTATTGTTTATACAGCATGACCATAAAACGAACGTTAAGACTTAAAAATATAGGCTTTCAGATGAACCAAATTTGACCCTTAAGAAAACAGTATTTTTTATGGAAAAAAACGGCCAAG
Organism: Pammene aurita; assembly: GCA_947086415.1. Classification (NCBI taxonomy): domain Eukaryota; kingdom Metazoa; phylum Arthropoda; class Insecta; order Lepidoptera; family Tortricidae; genus Pammene; species Pammene aurita. Next base: position 18,517,304 of record OX352313.1, read on the forward strand.
TGCGTGTCGGACCACGCATAATGGAGGGTTCCCTACCTTCAATGGAATTAGAACCAAACTAATACCGAAAGGTCGTATCTGATACCTGTGGAAGAAGTTTTTTGGAATTACTCAAAAATGGCTAAATCGATAATGTTTAAATTGTTTTCGTAGAAAGTATGTAATAAGGCACATCTTCTCGTTTTTTTTCAAATTTTATGGACGTACAGTTCACTTTTTTTTTAACTTTCGAAGCGATAAAATATTCACTTGAGCATCTAGTCATCACAACCAAAGCAGACGTGTCGCAAAATAGTATTAAAATATTAAAATCATCGTTACACAACTATAATCATAAATAGTACAACAAAAAGTGCCAAATTCGAGTGAATAATTTGTGGGTTATTACCAGTGATCGGAATTGGTAGTGCCATTTCGCGGGACTTCAGTGCGTAAGCTTAGTATGGATATAACCCCAGGATTTGAACTGAAAATTTTAAAGCTTGTGTTTGGTTTAAAAAATGTTTTAAAGAACTGCCTATCATATGAAAAATGTGGTTTCAGTTAAATGCCCTAAAATTTTGATATATTATAGATTTAAATGCCCTGAACAAAAGTCTCTATAGGTGCTTTGACATAGGTTATTGACAGTAGAAAATATTGAAAAAAATATGGTTTGCTACTATAATTTCAAAGAAAGTAAAGGAATAAAAGATGTTAAATAAATAGCTAATAATTTAATAATGTTCATTTATTTATTTATTTCAATATCCATTCTCCTAGAAACTAAGAATTCCCAAGGAGGGTTGATGTCAGGCAGGCGGCCGATCGTAAAATGTATGCCAAATCTTATACAACATGGGCACGACAGATGATAGTATATACGACAATGCTAGGGCGTACCCCGCAGGCGACGCGCAGGCGCAGCACCCGGCGGCTGCGAGAAATGGACGAGGGTTGCTGCACCAAGGACGGGGGCAGCGTAAGAAGCTAGTCCGGGAAGTAAGAATGAGGATAGAAAGTTGGAATATAGGTACGATGACTGGAAGAGGAAGGGAGTTAGCGGATGTTTTAGAAAAGAGGCGGATAAACGTAGCTTGTCTGCAGGAGACGAAGTGGAAGGGACAGAAAGAAAGAGAAATAGGGGCGGGTTATAAGTTTTATTATTGTGGAAGCGATGATAAAAGGAATGGCGTGGGTGTAGTGTTAGACAAGGATCTTAAAGACAAGGTGATGGATGTAAAGAGAGTGAATGATAGAGTGATTGTCGTTAAATTGTTGATTGAAAATTTGATGTTTAATGTAGTTAGTGTGTATGCATGCACCTGTTGTGATAACGGCAATACCAGAATGTGAGGAGATTTACATTGGAGGAGATTTTAATGGACATGTGGGAAGAATGAGTGACGGATATGAAAGGGTATACATGGGGGTTACGGTTACGGAATCAGGAACCAAGAGGGAGAAGCTCTCCTGGAAGCGGCTTTAGCCTTCGACTTGGCCATAGTAAACACCTGGTACCAAAAGAGAGAACAACATCTTATCTCATACCGTAGTGGCCAACATTCTACGCAGATAGATTATTTTCTGATAAAAAGGAGCAAAATTCATTCGGCTAAAGACTGCAAAATAATACCCAGTGAGAGTTTAGTTTCCCAGCATAGGTTACTGATTCTAGATTTGTGCCTTAAAGTAAAACGTTTGCCAAGGAAATCTAAGCCTCCGCCTAGAACGAAATGGAATAGACTGAGTGACAGAGAGTTAGTTGAAGAATTCCGAAAAAGGGCAGTCGATAAGATGATATGAGTGATATGTCGGAGATTAGAGTGAATGATTGCTGGAACGAGATGGCAGTGTGTATAAGGAATAAAGCGAGGGATGTTTTTGGAGAAACAAAAGGGAAAGGGAAGATTGATAAGGATACATGGTGGTGGAACGAAGACGTGCGATGGATTTTGAAAGAAAAGAAGAATGGTTTTAAAGAATGGAAAAGTTCGGAATACGGAAATAAAAAAGATCAAGGAAGTAAGAAGTCAGCTTATCTAACCAGTAAGAAGAAGGCAAGGAAAGCAGTTGCATTCGCAAGGGCCAAAGTACAGGATAAGCTGTACGATTATAGCTCGAGAGCGGGAGAGGAATGCAAGAGATGTAAATCACATGAAATGTATGAGAGACGACGCGGGAAAGATTTTGACGGATGACGTAAAGATAAAAGAACGCTGGAAGAGCTATTTTAGTAAACTTATGAATGAGGAAAATGACTGGAACGGAGTGCTAGAAAATGCTAGGAGTAACTTTGGCATGGTCAAAGAGGTGACTAGCGGAAGTGAAGAGTGCAGTACAGAGTATGAAGAATGGGAAAGCGGTGGGGCCAGACGGTATACCAGTAGAAGTATGGAAGTTTCTGAAAGCGGATGGATGGAAGTGGCTGATAAGTTGTTGCAAGAAGAGGCGATCCCTGATGAGTGGTGCACAACAGTTCACTGGTGCCCATTTTTAAGAATAAGGGTGATGTACAGGATTGCAACAACTATCGAGGAATAAAGCTCCTGTCGCATAGTATGAAGATATGGGAAAAAGTGATAACGAGACGAATGAGAGAGGAAAGTGAGGTAACACAGAACCAATTTGGGTTTATGCCGGGCCGTGGAACCACGGATGCCATATTTGCGTTTCGCCAGCTGGGCGAGAAGCCTGTACGCTTGCGCAAAAGAATTTGCACATGGTGTTTGTGGACCTGGAAAAGGCATACGATAGGGTTCCCCGTAAGGTTCTGTGGTGGTCTATGAGAGAAAAAGGGCTGCCGGAGAAGTATGTGCGGCTTGTTCAGGCGATGTATGATAGAGCTAGTACGAACGTCCGGTCTGAAGCTGGAATCACCGACAATTTCAATGTGGCTGTAAGTTTACACCAGGGATCGGCTTTGAGCCCTTATTTATTCCTCCTGGTTATGGATGCTCTGACATCGTGCATATACAGGAGGAAGCACCCTGGTGTATGCTGTTTGCTGATGACATTGTGATTGTAGGAGAAAATGCAAGAGCAGGCTGGGAAAATAGCAAGAAAAGTTGGAAAGTGTTGGGCTGAAAATAAGTAGAACCAAAACTGAACACATGTTTTGTGACTTTGGTGGTCTATCGAGCTTTTCCCACATTGCCTTATATGGTGTATTCCTATCAGTTTGCTCCGAATTCCGGTACCTTGGGTCATTAATGCAAGGCGACGGCAACATCGACCGTGTTGTAAGGAATAGGATAAATGCGGGATGGATGAAATGGCGGCAGGTCTCTGGAGCAACGTGCGATCCGCGCATGCCCCTTAAACTTAAGGGGAAAATATACAAAACGATCGTGAGGCCTGTCGTAATGTATGGATCAGAATGCTGGGCGACGAAAGTGACAGACGAAAGAAGAATGCATGCTGCGGAAATGAGAATGCTGAGATGGATGTGTGGAGTGACAAGGAAGGATCGGATTAAGAATGAGTATATAAGGGGAAGCTTGAAAGTAGCACCAATAACAGAGAAAGTGAAGGGTGGTCGGTTAGCATGGTTCGGGCATGTCATGAGGAGGGATGAATGTAATATAGGCAAAAGAATGTTAGATATGAAAGTGGATGGGCGAAGAGCTATGGGTAGGCCAAGAAAACGATGGATGGATTGTGTACAAGAGGACATGAGGAAGAAAGGAGTGAGTGAGGAGATGACGGGAGATAGAGGAGAATGGAAGAAGAAGACATGTTGTGCCGACCCCACATAACGTGGGATAAGGGTAGGGAGAAGAAGAAATTTAATTATGTTCATTTAATATAGTGATGTTGATGTTTTATTGTTGTATTATTGTTAATTGTAACTGTTAATCGAAAGTAATTTTAAATAAATGAATGATGTGATGTATTTAAAATGACAAATAAATTTTACTTTAGCGTTTTGAAGAAAAATTTCTATGAGAAATACGAGTCGGAGAATCTCAAGTCTTATCCATATTATGTACAATGTTTAAGGTCATTCACCCGAAATGGCACTACCTATTCCGATCACTGGTTATTACGCCAAATACTTCTGAGTGCTAGCCAAGTCCCGCGGTAACGGCTCTTCACCTCCTCGGGTAAACGAGACGGGTGCGTATTTTTGACCCGCTCATTTAAACTATCTCGCTGCATCCACACAAGTATGCCTGCGCTGAACACGGATCAACATGGCTTTAGAGCACACGCCTACTAGAAGTGGCCTAAGCGCCGGCGGTTCGCAACCAGACCTACACTACCCGTTGCTGCCGGAGTTATCCCCCGATACTAGAGAGGACCAGAAGGTATCGTCCCGGAATAGTAAAAGGAAATATAACGATAACAATGCAGAACTACTTAATGAAATGGCTGAGATAAGAACGCAGCTGACAGAGATGGTGGTACTTATGAAGTTTTTAAAAGTAACCATTGAGAAACAATCAGAATCTAGTAGCAAAATTTCCAATGACCTCACTACAATTAAGGATGAAATGAAAAACATAAAATTAACCATGGATCAATTAACCTCCGAACAAAATGTCATCAAATCCCGAATTGACAACCTGATGTCACTTAGTACTGAGACTGAAAACCGGATCAACTCGATTGAATCTCAAGTCACCAAGCTAAAAAAAAGAATACTCGACCATTATGATCCTGAGTAGCATCACAACAGAAAATTTAATTGCGGAAATTCAGGAACGTCAAGTGCGAGCATGCAATATTATAATAAAGGGAATCCCAGAATCGGACCTTTCTCTTCCAGAAGAACGACAGGCAAATGATATGGATGAAAGCCTAAAGATAATAAGAAAAATATTACCTGCCTGCACTGCCCCCCTACAAACTCGCAGATTAGGTAAGCGCAAGGAAAATAAAAACAGAATGTTGAAAGTGTTTTTCCGTTCCAAAGAAGACGCAAAAGCAATTCTTAGCAACCACAAAAACAGGACCGACTCAGAAATCGGTATATATTCAGATAAAACCCCCTAGCAACAGAGCCACTTCAACAGCCTAAAAAAGAAATTAGAAGTCAGAACCGCAAATGGTGAACTGAATCTTGCAATAAAATATTACAAAGGTACTCCCAAAATAATCGACTTAGAAGCAAAAAAAGTAATGAAAACCCGTCGCTCGCCAGAAAACACTGCCCAACTTACCTATAGCTACAGGACATAGTAAAAAGTTATAAATTACTAGAAATGAAAATAAAAACCATAACAAGTACCTAACATAATTGACCAAACAAACATTGACGTCAGATCATCAAAGTCAATATTAATAAATACCAATTGAAAATAAAATACTACGAAATTACAATAAAAAATATAACACTACATTATACTACCTATTACTTAATTTCTTACTTTGTATAAAAAAAAAATCTCTAACCATAAAAAAACCAAGAAACTTTGTCTCAAACCACAAGCGTAGTTGAATGTATGCACTTGTTAAGCTTAAGCCATTTCCATACTCTGTACATCTGCTCAAAACTGCTTATCTAACTGCGCTTGCACTGCCCAGCGCGGCGCGCTTCTAGTATAATATGTAGGTACTTTTATTATTTATTTATTAACTTGTTTTGCATGTTTTTGTTCTACCTGTCACACACCACTTTTATTTTACCAGCATTGTATTGTAGTTAACCTATTATTTTGTGCTACCGAGTAGATACGTAGAATTTATTACTTGCTCACTAGTTTAGTAATCTAAGCATGTTTTATTACTCTTTTTCTCATATAAGTGAATTATTGTTATTCTTTTGAGAAAATAAAGATCTTTAAACCGACTTAATCACAAAATGTTTTAAGAAACCTTGATGTTAGTTTTGAGGGCCTATCAAATGTATTGAGCGCCCCACTAAATTTTTTTATCTACACTCACATTGTAAGTCCTCTAAAACGTGTTCAAAAACGGTAGGCAATGGATAGCATTACCACAACCGATTTTACTATGATAAGCTTTTTATGTGTGGCAGTAACGTAATTTTAACTTTACATGCTCAACTATGATGTGTTATGAGTTTTGATAACATAATGTACACTTGCCCGCTCCCGCGCGGCCGCCGACACGCGCCTGCGCGACCGCCGGCACAATCGAGTTGGCCATGGCGGTGCAATGGCAGCCATTCTATGGTTTCGGAATACGGCATTTAGGATAAATAATGTGAGTGTAGATAAAGCAGTGTATGCAACTGTACGTAATTAGGCCTTAAAACGTAACAGTTACATAAACTACTATTGTTCTGCAATTTTACTACATAACTAGCGGCGTACAAAATACACCTTTTGTTTCAATTTTATTTAAGATATGTCTTGTAGTTTCCGAGTAAAATGGCTGTGACATACGGACGGACGGTCGGACAGACAGCCGGACATTTCGAAAAGATAAGGGTTCCGTTTTTGCCATTTTGGCTACGGAACACTAAAATAAATGTTATATAAAAATATAAAAGGTGTGGATTATGTTATATCTATGACCTTTATTTGATAGATAGCATTATTGATGACTAAAACAGTCAAGTGGTTTATTTACTATCAAATTATTATTTGTACAGGTTGTCCATAAAACCGACGTTAAGACTTAAAAATATAGACTATCGAATTAACCAAATTTGACACTTATTTTTTATTTTTTTAAATAGCCTATTTCGTGTCCCACTGCTGGGCAAAGGCCTCCCCTATTTTGCACGCTCCCGCCAATCGCCAAAAAATGAGTTCAGATCGTCTCGCCATCTCCGTTTTGGCCTACCTCTGTCTCGGCCTTCCTGTGAGGTCCAGTCGGTAGCCAATTTGTCCCATCGATCTGGATGCATTCGGCATACGTGTCCCGCTCCCGCCCCGTCCCATTTAAGCTTGGCGGCCTTAACACCCACATCTGCGATACCAGTTCTGGAGAACAGTTCAGTGTTCCTTACCCGATCGGTTCTATGGACTCCAAGTATACTGCGCTCCATTGATCGCTGGCAAATCTTGAGTCTTGATTTCTGGGCTTCGGTTAATGACCATGTTTGGGCACCGTAGGTTAAGATATGACGCTTATGAAAATTGTATTTTTATTTTAAAAGTATTGGAAAAATTACAATATTTCTAAACACAATGTGATATAAAAGTGCCAATATTTCAAATACTAAGTCACCAGTAAATAAAATTTGGCCCCAATACAGGCCAAATTTGTCCTTCAGCTGTTCTATCAAGTCTTGACGTTGGTTTTAGGGACAGCCTGTATAACCGAAACATATTCGAAAAATATAGTTTATTATTGGTTTCATTCAAATTTATTTATTAATTTAGAATATAACGGAAAGGATAGAAAAAAAAACCGAATATTATTTTCAAAATTTACATTTTACAAAATAGCTCGCTACCTGCCGCTCCCGGCACGAAGGTGCCCATAATTGTGGCATTACCACATTGAGTAACAGGAGATGACATCCCTAAGATTTTTTGGCAGTGTTGCCAGATCTCCTGTTTTTACAGGAGATCTTCTGGTTTTAGGGTGTGTCTACTGTTCTACTGTTTTTCTCTCAAATTCTACTGGATTTAAGAATTTCACTCGTATAATCAAGAAAAAAAACCATAATGTACGCATAACTTGTCAAAGTTATCGAAGTGAGTGTAAGACGCCCTTAAATTCAATCGTAGTGTATAACATCTAATGTCACAATTTCTGATGTTACGAAATGAACGATCAGAACGATGAATCTGTGGACCCTGTGGTCTGTGGTTATGGCAAGGGTGTCTATCTCCACGCTGTGACAGCTACTGCCTTGGAACGTATCGGATACGTTTTCGGGGTTGTCAAAATCCCTTCCGTTTATTCGCGGTATGACCATTGACCACAGACAAGATAAAGTATTTAAGTAGTAGTTTTGTACTAAAATAATAATTAGATTGGGCAAATAAGGTAATAAATCGGACATTTATCTAATATTGTAATAAAATTACTGATAGATTACGTAGATTAAGGCAGATTGGGGCAGGTCCAGCAATTATATGTATACTAATTACGTACTTGTCAACCCTACAACGTCGAAAGGTAAAATTGTATGGAGACGTCATGTGTCACCGTTCATCTGTCAAAGTTCTGTCAAACGTTGATTTCGTACGGAAGACGACCTTCTGTATGAAATACTATTATATTATTCTGTGGTTATGGTTAGATAAGTAAGAAACCTTTCCCTGTAGATAAGAAAATTGACAACTATGTAAATAAGATGATACAATTCAAGTGAGGATGAAAATAATCAGCATAATAGCATATTAATTTATTGCATTTTGGTAAGTTTTATGAAAGAAATTTTGTCTACTGTTTTTATTTTTAATCTCCTGTTTTTTAGGGCTCGTATCTACTGATTTTTTCAGATTGGACCTGGCAACACTGTTTTTTGGTCCCAAAAGTTGTAATGAATATCACTACAAGTCTATATTACTCTTTGATTCAGTCATAGCTGTCAACCACCAAACATGGAGCACAAATTTGTTCTACTCGTAAATTTTATTTTTATTTCGTATTTTAAAAATTATCGTAAAAAAATTGAAACTGAAACTTTTCTTTATAATTCTTTGAACCATTTAGTTTTTATTTTATTTTCACTTTACTAAGATTTATTGCTTATTTTGCAACATTTTGCATTATGAATATGTATCGGTGGTGTTTTCATAGAACTCGATTACCTCCAGCTTGGATAATGGAGTACTAAACTCAAATTCAAACTCAGACATTTATTCAGTAAGTACAAGGGCACTTTTACACGTCAAAGTAAAAGAGAGAGAAAAAAACAAACTACACCGGTTCTAACCCTACACCTCTGACCCGAGAAGAATTATGTCCGGCAAGAAACTCGGCGGGACTTATTTTTCCAAAACAACAGTACATCAAAACTAAAAAATACATATAAGTGCTTTGTTCTACAAGAAAACATATCAAACCCAGGTTAGATTAACCAACAATAGGTTATAGTTTAAGAAAAATACAAAAGAAAAAAGTCCAAATCTGACTATTTGAAAATGAATTACATACAAGTTCGATATACTTTCTTACCTGAACTGTGTCTTCTACATAAATTTCCAAATTATAATAATCCATCATCAACAGTTAGAAACAAACTTTAATTTAAATAATAATAAAAAAAAGTAAGTGATTCTAGTATACAATAAACATACTATTTCTAAATTATCCTGATCTTTATGCAATTATAAAAGTACAAAAGGCGAGCAAGAGAGGCAAGTATGAGCGAGGATGCGTTGAGAGGAATATTTTTTTAATAACCAATCCTAGAGTTGCGCTGTGAGATAAACAAATGAAGCGATTCTATTGGTGCTTAACAAACACATTCCTCGCAACGCATCCTCGCTCATCTCTGGTGGAAACGCAGCCTTAGTGGCGATATACAGGTGTAACAAAATTACTGGTAAACTGTCTAAAGGCATAATTGGTATCGTATATACGATACGAGTATATATATACTAAGAAAAAAGTAGGAGAAAATTTTTTTGACGCGGATTTTTTTTTGTATAGGACACGAGGTCCCAGCCGGCCAACCCTCCATACATTTTCGCGCGAAATAGTAGTTTATGTAACTGTTACGTAATAAGGGTCCTTAAAACATGAGTGTGGTTTTATGAAACGAGCCGCAGGTGAGTTTCATAATAAGATCACACGAGTGTTTTAAGGCCTAATTACGTACAGTTGCATACACTGCTTTATCTACAATCATATTATTTATCCAGAATGCCGTATTCGTAAACCATAGAATGGCCGCCATTGCACCGCCATGGCCAACTCGATTGTGTCGGGGAGGCGCGTGTCGGGCTGTCGGCGGATGCGCGGGAGGGTGCAGGTGTACATGTTATCAAAACTCATAGCATATCAATAATTGAGCATGAAAAGTTAAAATTACGTTACTGCCACGGATAAAAAGCTTATCATAGTAAAATCGGTCGTGGTAATGCTAGCCATTGCCTACCGTTTTCGAACACGTTTTAGAGAACTTACAATATGAGTGTAGATAAAAACATTTTTCCTTACTTTTTCATAATTATAATACCTACGATACCAATTAATAAATACTTTTAAAGGATCACCAGGATTTTTAGGGTTCCGTAGCCAAATGGCAAAAAACGGAACCCTTATGGATTCGTCATGTCCAGACATAGAAGTTTTAGTGGCAGGAATGAAAATGTCATAGGGACTTCCCAACGATATTAATTTATCGATAAATCGTTATGACAGTTATGATGTACATATAATATGAATTTGGAAGTTGTATATATTATTATATAATATACAGCATAAACTTATTATAAATCGTTTATGAAAATAGTTGTCATTCGATTTGTTTTAGTTGTTAAAATGATTTCTTGGTTTAACTACAATAATATTGCCCGGAATATCAAAGCAATATTATTGTAGTTAATAATATAGACTTCCGCAAAGTATCGCCTGAGTCCATAAATTATTTCCTGCTTTTTTTTGTAAATTTCTAATAAGTGTTAAAATATAACATATCACCATTACATAACGTCAATAGGTAGTTATCAGCTTTACATGTTAATTTATACTTTACTCGGTAAACTTAGTATGTGCTATATGAAATGTCACTTCGATAGTTATCGATAAATTTATTATAGGAAGGAAGTCCCTAGTTTTTGCCACAAAAACTTCTATGTCTGGTCATGTCTGTCTGTCTGTCTGTCCGTCCGTATGTCACAGCCATTTTACTCGGGAACTATACGACGTATCTGAATAAATTTTACACATACGGTGTATTTTGTATGCCGCTACTTAGGTATGGAGTTAAATTTGAAAAAAAAAATATTTTTAGGGGGGCGCTCCATAGATGTAACTAAATTTCAAAAAATGTTTTTTAACCAAATATCAACATGTGTCACATCAATCGATAGGTCTTTAAAAATAACATAAAAGTTTTTTGGACCATTTTGTGATTAAGTGAATATTTTCTGAAATAATCGCTTCGAAAGTCAGAAAAATTGTGTCCCCCCCTGTAACTTTTGAACCGTAAGTCCAAAAAACATGAAAAAATTTGAGGCGATGTGCCTTAATTATCAATTTATCATATACTTTCTACGAAAATTATTTTGAACATTATCGGTTCAGCCATTTTTGAGTTATCTCCATAAAACTTCTTCCATAGGCATCAGATACCTTTTGGTATTAGTTTGGTTCTTATTACATTGAAGGTACGGAACCCTCCTATGCGTGCTCCGACACGCACTTGGCCGGTTTTTGTTACATCCTGTATGTACAATATTTATCGAACGAGCTGAGCGTAAGCAAAGTGAAGTTCTTACAAACAACTTAGGCTACTGGGACGTCTCGGCATTTCGATGGCTTTTTGATTTTGAAAGTTTGTTCCGCGATAAGTTTAGTAACGTTTTTCTGATCTTTATGAAATTTGTTGGGGTTGTAGCAGAGATACATATAATTTGAGAGTTCGTATATGAGTAGGATCGATCAAGGGGTTGTGAAGCTAGAATGTGAAAAAAATCTTCAGAGGGGTCTTGTTATATTGGTCATTTCGTTTGTATGAAAAACCGCGGGTTCTCAGTTCGAGGCGGCCTACTAGTTATGAAATAACCTCAGCTGATACTTGTAGTACTTGCCACGTGAGTTAGTACTCGTACTTCACCTAATCGGGGTAATCGAACGAGCAGAGCGTAAGCGAAGTGAAGTTCTTACAGAGAATTTCGGACGCAACGGAACTGTCACCCGGCTACAAAGACGTCTGCGCATTACGATGGCTTTTTGATTTTAAATAGTTGTTCCGCGATAACTTTAGTATCTGTTTTCTGATCTTTACGAAATTTGGTGAGGTTGTAGCTGGGATAAGTACAATTTGAGAGTTCGTTTATGAGCAGGATCGATCAAGGGGTTATGGGGTAGGGGGCGGAAAAATCATCGTTATTTCTGATAATTTTCAATGGTTTCCGCTTCCCAAAGCTTGTCTGGAAGAGTTCGCTTTTTAGCGATAAGACCGCCAATTGTTTTACCTCTGATTATTCTGTTTGTGGGTTGTGTTTTATGTGTTTCTTTATTTTGAGGTGTGCAATAACAGTAGTTTATGCAACAGTTGTATAAGAGGGGTCAAAAAAGGTGAGTGGCGTGGGTAACAATTTGAGCCGTAGGCGAAAATTGTTAAGAAAAATGCCACGAACATTTTTTTACCTACTTATACGACGTTGCATACAATACTTTTTCTACGAATACACTTACTTTTATAAAATGCGAAATTGCAAACTTCATGGATATCGCAGTTATTTTGTCCACATAATTAACAATCATTTAAGTTTTACCTTTTAAATCACTATTTTTCAATAATACTAACATTACTAACACAAATACACACCGTCGTTATTTGATCAATTATTAAAGAGCTACAGAGATTAGTAAAAATACCTAAATTACTTTCAAAGTTTGCAATTTGCCCCAACAAACGAACGGGAAACGTAAAAAACTACGAAGTAGGTCTGTGGTTTTATTAATATTTTTTTTTTAAGTTTTTTTTTTCTAAAAACGCTGCGTTTATTTAGGTTTCTTAGGTTGGCAGTAATTTATTTTATATTAATAGTCGTGTTTGTTTTGTACGCGATTACGCGATACTATTTTGGCGCTTTTATAGAACAAGTGTTATTTTGGGGAATAGACTAGATAGACTTTTCATCGAGTGTATTATCTATATTCTTATAAAGGTGTCGCGAATAACGCGATCCGATTCCGATTTAAGCCGGATCGTATCGTGTCGCGAAGGTTTAAGTATATTGAGTCTGGCAATACATTCATTCATCCATTCATTTCCTCCTGTACAATGGAGGTAGATTCATTTAAATATCATTTTCGCTAACGGCGCGCCCTTTTGCCCGACAATCGTTCTCGAGTGTAGACGTGTTAATGTTAAAGTGTTATCGAAGAAGAGAAAGGCGATGGCACGTGGAGTCGGGGACCACACAGCTGGTTTACCAGAAAGCTAAGTGTTTATGGCTTTGTATTTTAATGTTCTCAATGTCTTGATGTGTCCCAATCTTATATACATATTCGTACACCCTAATTATGGTTTCCAATGACTATTCGTTAACTTGCCATGAAGGCAAGCCGTGCATTGTGCTGCATTGCTTGCTTGTCATGGATAAGTAGCTGCCAAAGCTGATGCTGGAATTGGGCCACGTTATTTATGTCGTGGAATTCGCATCCGAGCCCATCTTACTTAAGGTAGCAAGAGTTCACCTTCTAGAGGTGCACGACTGTTGCTACTGTAACTTCCCGCTCAGAGCTTTGAGCTGTGCGGGGGAGATCAGTGGTGGGCGTCGGATACTTTAGGAGTGCGGTGGCTTCGGCTGCCGGGTACTCCGAATTGGAACTCAGGATCTCCCTGAGAGTAGAGGTGTGGTGGCTGCGGTTGCTGTATCTACTTGTGCTCGGTGCCCGCCGTGCTAGGAGGTACAGTGACTTCAGACACTACGACTTCGCACTGGAGCACCGGACCCCCCGGAGCATAGGAATGCGGTGGCTTCGGCCGCCGGGTATTCCGACCTGGAGCGCAGGACCCTCCTGGGCATAGAGATGCGGCGGCGACGGCCGCCGGGTATCTCGAACTGGAGCGCCGGACCCCCCGGCGCAAGGTGCCTTCCTGACCTTATAAGATGAGCTCACCCAAACCAATAGAAATTAATGGAAACTTGTTGTTGTTGGTCCACAAGGACATAACGAACCATTCCTCAAGGAATTGTGATCCCCGTAACGTGGTGATATTGGTCCACAAGGACATATGCACAGATGCAATGGTGCTGAGCATTGCGTCAGGGCATAACATATTTGGAAGACGCTTATTGTACATGACTGACTAACGTACCCATTATATCTGACGATTCATATCACTTGTTCCATACTTAGCTGTAGGCACTTAGTGACTGTTGTTATCATAAACCCATTTCACCCTTAGATGGTGCATACGAGGCATTCAGCGAAGCAGATAGAAGTGACCACGACTTTCAAGAGTTAGGTAAGGAACAATCAATCTTACCTAACACACCTAATACCTATTCTATCGTCGCGTCGTCCTCTACTTAATTTTGCTTTCGTGGTCATATATATGTATTTGACCATATATATCTAGTTGGTTAACTATAGTATAGTTTACACACATAAAGAGGACGTCGCGACGACAAAAGGTGTTGATGAATGTATAAATGACAGATAAAAGTACAGGAGTAGAAAAAGAGTATTTATGTTATGTTATATTGTTCAACGCTTTTGCAAGTAAATAGCGAGTTCTCAGTTCGAGGCGACTACTAGTAGAAATGTATCAAACATTATTATAAACTAATGGCTTCTGTCCGCGACTTCGTCTGGGTGGAATTAGTAATCCACCCACTTTTTACTCTCTTAAGAGACGAATTCGGGATAAAAACTATCCCATGTGTTGCACGGATCTATCTTCATACCAAATATCATGATGATCGGTTCAACGGCTTATAGACCGTAAGCCAGGAACAAATTTCTTTGTTCATCGCGTCCCAGGCGACAACTTGTGAAGTGGTTAAGGGCGATGTGTAATGATGCCTCGTGAAGGTCAGCTGCCTCTCCGTTGGTGGCTTGAACGGCAGACATTTAATCGATAAAAAAAAATAGTCAACGCGTCCCGATTGAAACTTTGTCAGATGATAGTTTATATCCTATTATAAATATAAAAAATCGTCATTATACATCGCCCTTAACCACTTCACAAGTTATCGCCTGGGACGCGATTGGTCATGAAATTTGTTCCTGGCTTACGGTCCATTAAGGATGATGCACGCTGTTACGTTCCGCGTCCTACACCACACTTCCGACACTTAATCTATATATATAAAAGAAGAAACTGACTGACTGACTGACTGACTGACATATCAACGCACAGCCCAAACCGCTGGTTCTAGAGATTCCAAATTTGGCATGTAGGTTCCTTATAAGGTCTAGGGGTGCACTAAGAAAGGATTTTTCAAAATTCACCCCCTAAGGAGGTAAAATGGGGGTCCGAAATTTGTATGGCGAATCAAGATTTGTTAGACTATTTTATTCGAAACTTCACACGAGTATTCCTAACGATAAATGAGTAAACACGTGTTTCAGGTTTTTTGAAAATTCAACCCCTAAAAGGGGCAAATGTGGTCACAAAGTCTGAAAATCAACATGGGTATCGTATTCTTTTTGAGTACTTATAGTACGCGGGCGAAGCCGCGGGAAAAGGCTAGTTTTGTATAGAAAGCGTCACGTGATCCTTACAAAGTGTCTATACAAAGTGAAATGTCGGAAGTGTCGTGTAGGACATGAAATGCGAGAATAGTAGTTTATGTAACTGTTACGTAATAAGGGTCCTTAAAACATGAGTGTGGTTTTATGAAATGAGCCGCAGGCGAATTTCATAATAAGATCACACTCATGTTTTAAGGCCTAATTACGTACAGTTGCATACACTGCTTTATCTACACTCATATTATTTATCCAAAATGCCGTATTCCTAAACCATAGAATGGCTGCCATTGCACCGCGTCGTGGCCAACTGGATTGTGTCGGCGTGGCCAACTCGATTGTGCCGGCGGTCGCGCGGGCGGGTGTCGCCGGCCGCGGGCGCGTGCAGGTGTACATTATGTTATCAAAACTCATAGCACATCAATAATTGATCATGAAAAGTTAAAATTGCGGTACTGCCACAGATAAGAAACTTATCATAGTGAAATCGTTTGTTGTAATGCTGGTCATAGCCTACGGTTTTTGAACGCATTTTAGAGGACTTACAATATGAGTGTAGATAAAATGTATTAAACGTGATCCTATTTTTTGGACCCGGGGTATGTCCTTAAACTACGTCCGGACCTGGGTATGTCCTTAAACTACGCCAAAAAGAGAGGTATGGGCACTGCGAATGGCATCTCGCTAAGTGTGGTAGGGCACGTTCAGCGAATGTCATCGCTCAAATCTGGAGCAGAGCCCGGCTGGGGAAGTACCTCCACCTTACAGAAAACCACAGCCAAATAACACTAGACCCTACTCATAGTGTTGTGTTCCTGCTGGTGAGTAAGGTTGCCAAAGAGCTCAAAGAGGACCCAGTGTGTTGACGATGAGTGACCTTCTTGTTCCTTTAGTCGTCAACACAGTGAATCCTCCTTTTTGTAAAGGGTCGGCAACGCGCATGTGACTCCTTTGGAGTTGCAGGCGTCCATAGGTTACGGTAGCTGCTTACCATCAGGCGGGCCGTATGCTTGTTTGCCACCGTCGTGGTATAAAAAAAAAAAAAAAAAGCGGGGTGCCAAATTAAATACAGATCCAATTAGCAGTTTTTGTGTTAAGTGAAACAAACATTGAAACGTCTACCTAAACACACAAACTTTCGTTTTATTAGGGCTCCGTAGTCATCTTACGAACCCTTATAGTTTCGCCATGTCCTGCCGTCTGTCTGTCCGCGGCCTAGTTCAGTGATCGTTAATACTAGAAAGCTGAAATTTGGTATGAGTATGTGCATTTATCACGCAAGCCTAAAAAGCCTTTATTAATTCCCTACAAAGTTAAAATTACAGATAAAAAATAAAACAGTAAAAAAGATAAAATTCAACTAATCCGTAGAAACCCCTCTTCGGGTGAATATCGCGTGAAATCGGTTTATGTAATTAGCAAAAGTATTATGAGCGACTTAAGTCTCGAGTCTGCAATAATCTTGCCCTACGAATGACTAAATGTGTTTCACCATAATCATCCTAAAAGCAAGTATTTAACTGGAGACCGCCCACGGGTACTACCGTAAGGGTTAGACATAGATGACGATAAAATCACTTCTACAGCCCAAAACAAAACAATTTGACCATTGTTTTCCTTACCCGACACAACTTTCTAAGAAAAATATCAACTTTCTCGTAGTAAACACAGAAATTCTTGAGGAAATCGCGAATTATAAATGTTTGTGATCCTCCACTGCTATAAATAATGGCGTGGAGGGTAACAAGGTCTATGACAAGGACCAACGATAATAGCACCTTCTCTGTCGTACCTATTGAAAGTGTAATAAGCCCATCCCGTTCGATCTTGGTATTGTTATTACCGTGACAGGTCTATGGCTAGTATGTCTATGTAATCATTACTTGCTATGAATCTAATGAAGAATCTTAGGGGGCGTCCATTAATCGCGTCATACGTTTTTGGCTTGTTTTAGACCCCCCACTCCCCCATGGTGATCTTTGGTGATATTTTCAGGACCCCTCCCCCCCTGTCCAATATGACGTGTAATTTTTTGCTAACTAAAGTAAGTACAGTTTTCTAACACGTGAACCTACTTACGTAACGTACGTACTAGAGGTGTGCGCCGATGGCAAAATCGTCGGCGGCGGCGTCCGATCGTTTTTTGACCGGCGGCGGCGGCGTGATCGGCGTGAAATCGGCGTGGTACATATTTTTAACATGCCCGGGGAATGTGACTAATTACCTTTTAAATTGAGGCCTACTGAGTATTTATAAGGATAAACTTACTTTAATAAAACACCCCAAATCTTTGAAAACGTACGATTGTTTCGCAAACATTGTACATTTTAAATCAAAGACTTGATTTTAAAGAATTTTCCAAAAGATGGACTAGATATGGTCCACATTTATAGCTCCGTAGTTAATGGTTTATCTATGAAGAACTGGCCACACCACTTGCCTGAAAATCAACTACGATAATAATACAAAAAGCTCCGAAGTTAACAAGTGCAGAACAGACTGATATACAATTTGTAATTTGTGAGAGAAAATAATGATTCTAAGTTCTAAAAGACAAATATGCTTGCGGTAGCCAGAATTTGCTAACGAAATAAAATCTACATTTTATTTTACCGTTCTTTGATGGATGGATTGGATTTTACAATGTTATTAAATAAAATACAAAAATTTAAAAATAATCAAACCCAGTTGGGCTTGTATCAACATCAGTACGCCTTGCCAGGGCTCGATCGCTTTACCGATTCGCAACATACATGATTTTTCGGGAAGACGTCATTTGATTATATTTCCCGTTAGATTCAAATGTCTCTAATAAACCCACTCTCTATTATAGCCTTTAAACGTCAGAAATGCGAAATACAAACGCCCCATACAAAAAACGTGATGTTTATGACGTCACCGGCCTCAAAGTTGCGGAATACTGTTTGGAATGTTTTGTAACTTTTGAGCACGAAACAATGCGTTTTCACCTATACAGTTGTTATACTTTTTTTTCTTGTAAGAACACAAGTAATCGAATTGAGGTTTTGAAAATATATTTGGGGTATTCAAAAAATTTGTCTAATGTAACATTTTTAAACGCAATATCTTTACAAAAATATTACAAAATTATTACGGATTTCCTCTATTTTAAATTAATTTGGTGTTGTTTTGAACGTGTTTATTTAACAAATTAAATTAGATATTTTTCACGCATGTTCCCTTCCCAATTAAGCAATGGATCAAGTAACTAAGATGAAGAAATGTTCAATGCATCACTCTAAAAAAATGCAAAAGTAATTATGGATTAGATTCCTTGATTAACTAACAGATTTCAGCTTTTTTCAATTATTTGTCTTACTTATTTCATCCAATCATCCCCGCTGCGAGCGGCTTACGAAGTTCTACTCTATGTTAATAGGAAAAACATGAGTGCTGTTGAACATCGATGAACCACGATAAATCCACGCGCCTAACGCACGTCACTAGCATCGGATAAAAAGAACGAGTAACTTTAAAACAAAATTGAACCATCGTTTACAAATAGTTTAAGTTGACATCATTTTATAGTGATATCCACACTCCACAGTTCCACTTTACTATTAAGTATTAAGTGTCGCTAGCAGAGCGAAAATGTGCGAGCTATTATAAAATCACGTAAATTACAATTTAATGCAGGTGTAACGTTACGTAATTATACTTAATATTAACGTTAATATACAGGGTGTTTGGTAACCGGATGCAAAGCCGAAAGTAGGAGATAGCCTAGGTCATGTAGAACATTTTTAGCCATACTTGTCTTAGACAAATGTTATTAGTTTTTTTTTAATTTAAATTTAAAAATTTGTCGGAGAAAACTGCAAAACTTCAGACTAAATCGATAATTAGTACTTTTTTTACTGCAGGTAGATTTTTTTTTTGTTTTATTTCGTATTGTGCAATGTCTATCAAACACTAGAAAAGTGATTTCAAACATCTGTGTCTAAAGAAAACAAGTTGACAGCGATTTAAAATTTTAGTTACATGAAAATGTAAACGATTTAAGTGATTTCAAAGTACGAAAAAAAAAACTAAAATAGCCACGAATTTTCAAACCATTTTAAAAACATGCTTGGCTTTTACCCTTTTATTTAAGCTATCAAACACGACTGTAGCTATACTCTGAACAATTTGAACTGAACTCATCCACTTAATGTCTTATCTTTTGTGTGTAAACCGCAGGGGCGCGTGCCACTATGAAAAAAATGGTTTAGCCACGTGTTAGCGTTTATTGAATTTCTACTATATGGACCACGCAATAAGATTCAATATGAACTAATACGAAAAAAGCTCTAAGTTCTATACGGTTGCACCCAATACAAGCGATTCAAATGCTCTAGCACCAGCGTAACTCGACACCGAGATCCGAAACAAACGTGCGTAATTGGAGATCGCGCTTGCACTGGTATTCCGAGCGCACGGCTAGTTAGCGATAAGGAGGCAATTGTAATTTTCCCGAACGGGCAGGTAAAACAGGGTTGGATTCTGATTAAAACATTTGGGTGGATGTACGATTTACAAATATTTAATATATGAAATATATACCTATACATATATAATAGATTTTAATAAATATTGGGTATGTTAAAATTATAATCAGACATATAAATAATCAACTATTATAAAATTGCTTTCTTAATTTTACAGCTTAGACTTACTTTAACCTATAGCAATTTATGTACTGAGAATAACTCAATTCAAATATAAATAATATGAATCTACATTATAGTTGTGTTTTTTATCATAATTTGAGAGATATAAAGAGAATATAAAAATATATATATTTATAGTACATATTAGTCAACACAAATAATCATATTAATCTTTTCATCATATTAGCATATATAGCGGCAGAAACGTTTACTCGACCATGGTTTTGCTAGTTGGGTTATTATAAAACCTTAGAGTGGTGGGCACTGCCAGTTTATACTTATTTCTAGTATTAAAATTATGTATATCACAGTTCTTTCTAAAATTAACAATGTTTCTATGTACATACACAATATTTTCATAGATATATTGACTATGCACTGTCATTATATTAATGTCCTTAAACATATCTCTAACTGAGGCTGTATATTCTCTTAATAATAAATTATTTAAACATTGCTGTCTTAATTTTATACAATGTGATAGTAATAAAAATACTTTAAAGGAAAAAATAACATTTCACACGTCTTTCATTTAGACATAACAGATGTGTCGCCAGGGTCGTTCTCTCATTGTTGTAATTGATAAACACGTGGTATAAGTACCTGTTTATTTCTGAATGTTATCTACCGTAATTTTCCCTTACCTATACCTAACCTCAATCATGAAAGAGGGAGCGAGATACCAATAAAAAAAATCTACCTGGTCTGTTATCAATTTCTGAGACACATTTGGTTATGACAGTTTTGAGTCTAGTGTTTGACTGGCTTTCGCTTGCTCAATACATGTTTTATTTCCCGATTCATGGTGCTCTTTTACGCAACTTGGCTACGTTTTACCGGATATTCCCTGCTTTCGATTGGATTTAGTACCTTGCGATTTAACGACCCCAGGCTGTGTCTATTGAATTATCATAACAAGCACAACTATAATGTAGATTCATATTATTTATATTTGAATTGAGTTAATCTCAGTACATAATTTGCTATAGGTAAAAGTAAGTCTAAGCTGTAAAGTTAAGAAAGCAATTTTAAAATAGTTGATTATTTATATGTCTGATTATAATTTTAACATACCCAATATTTATTAAAATCTATTATATATGTATATATTTCATATATTAAATATTTGTAAATCGTACATCCATCCAAATGTTTTAATCAGAATCCAACCCTGTTCTACCTACCCGTTTGGGAAAATTACAATTGCCTCCTAATCGCTAACTAGCCATGCGCTCGGAATACCAGTGCAAGCGCGATCTCCAATTACGCACATTTGTTTCGGATCTCTGTGTTTAGTTACGCTGGTTCTAGAGCATTTGGATCGCTTGTACTGGGTGCAACCGTATAGAACTTAGAGCTTTTTTCGTATTAGTTCATATTGAATCTTATTGCGTGGTTCATATAGTAGAAATTCAATAAACGCTAATATGTGGCCAAACCATTTTTTTCATAGTGGCACGCGCGCCTGCGGTTTACACACAAAAGATAAGACACTAAGTGGATGAGTTCAGCTCATATTGTTTAGAGTATACTGTATCCTGTATACTGTATCCTTGAAAATAAGCCACCTAAACCAACTGGGTAGCTAAAATGTTTCACTCTACTTGTGATACTTGTGGTAGTTGTGGTGACGAATCTCATTATGATTTTACAATAAAACATTGGTTCTGAATACTAAGTTGGCGTTGACTTGACATTTGACTTGTTTTAAAAGGGTTAAGTGTACTGGACAAAACTACCACATGCAATTTTAACAAACAAAGGCTTGCGGCGGTGAGACCTACCATGGTTTTATCATATCACGCGTGGAATGGTACGACAACTGTTACCGTTACCCGTTTTATTATCATTTTAGCTAACATGGTTACGGCAAATGATAAAAATTTCACGTCGATAACGTATCCTACCATTCGATAGGGACCATGTTTTTTTGTTTGAACAAGTCATAGTCAAGACTGCTTTTATTCAATTCTCGGACGAATATAAAAAAAGCTCGAATAGTTTTATTATTACAGCTCCAATTTGAGAAGTGTTTAAATAGCTGACAGCCTATACGAATTGACTTACATTATAAACGGTACGGATAAACATGACGTTTTGTTGCTGTCAAACCTGTGATGGCTGTCACTGTCATATTTGTGCAATTATTAATTTATTATTTTATCTATTCACACGTTAGAACACGGAAAGTTAATTAAAACTTATCGACGCTACGTATGTTGAAAGTGAAGTGAAGTGAATGAAAATATTGAAAATACTACCCAACATTTAAGTTGCTTAAACACTAAGTTGAAGTAAGTTATGTTAGATTATAATTCGTGTAGATAATTTGTACGAAGTCATTTTGTAATGAATATGTTTTTCAGTCGATGCTTGGCGGTGCAGAAGAGAATACTAACTAAAGATATGGTATAGGACCATTTTGGTTCGCCAAAAGAGAATACGATGCGACGGCCCTTTCGGGTGCGAACGCTGAAGGCGCAGTGGGAGACTCTTGCGCAAGAGGATTGTGAACAGGAGCCGGATAACTCCGTACAGGCAAGGCGTCAACAGTGGTAAATAATCTAAATATGTAAAACAGTCACGTTACGTAGAGACGCTGTTGATTGTAGAACCTTGAAATTAAGAACATATTTTTCAAATTTAAAGTTTGCAGCATGGATACCCATACTTATCGCCAGTATCTACTAGGAGACAATATTTATATTCAATACATACATATATAGATACACAGAAGAAATCAATAAATCAGTATATATCTAATGTTTGTGCTTATCACACATTTGGGTCATGTCAAATTTCAAAACTTACTCCCTTTGCAGTCATAACTGGATAGAATAGACTGTTAATTTTGAAATATAATATTGCAGAATCTATGTACAGTCAGCAGCAGAAGTAACTAAGCAGGTGAGGTGTTCAAAATGAGCTTGAAAAGGCTTTATTATCATGAGAATAAGAGTGTGTCAAGATCTTTTTTTACACCTCACCCGCTTATCTAATTCTGCTACTGACTGTATCTATTATGTATATTTTATTTTCAGTTGTGGCATGATTTGAGCTGACAAGTCCAAAAAGCTGCTTAGGCTGTCACCGGGAACTTCATAGAAGTTGGCAAAGTAGGCGATCAAGATCAGCTGATCTTTGTCGCTAGAGGATGAGACTCAAGAATTGCTTATGTGAGTGAGTAGGTACAGTCACCGGCAATAGTATCTTCCTACACGAAGGCCGCAATATATGTGACACACTTGTATTTGTAGGGCCATAAGAACGTGTCACATATTTTGCGACCTTAGTGTAGGAAGATACTATTGCCGGTGACTGTACTTACACTTTAGTCAACTTGGTGTTATTTATGTTATATCTGGCTGACAGTCAAAATTTTGTCAAAAAACTTATAACACGTATTACTATAAAACTAATATGCTTAATACCATATTAGCAAATATTATAGACAGAGAGCTAGCCACGTCAGATAAGTAAATAAATAAATAAATATTATGGGACAATCTTACACAAATCAACCTAGTCCCACAGTAAGCTCAATAAGGCTTGTGTTGTGGGTACTAGGCGACGATGTATATAATAGATAAATACTTAAATACATAGAAAACATCCATAACTCAGGAACAAATATCCGTGATGAACACAGAAATAAATGCCCTGACCAGGATTCGAACCCGGGACCTCCTGCTTCATAGGCAGCGTCACTACCGACTGGGCTAGGAGGCCGTTATATGACACAATAATGAGAGCAACGAAACCCCTTTAGTCAGTTTGCTATACTATGCTTATTTCTAGATCTGGACATCTGGCAGCTGTAAAGTGGTGGAGGTCAAAGAATGCAAACCACTCCAAGAAAACAATTTCTAGAGTTCTGGGTTTGATGATTATTATGAGAAATGTAATGTAATGTAATGTAAAAACTCTTTGTACAAAAACCAGTCAAAACAATACAATAATAGGAAAACGTAAGTACAAAGGCGAACTTATCCCTTTAAGGGAGAAATTATATAAATGATTAGATTATATCATTGCCAAAAGTTTCTGTTGGGGGAAAGTAGTGCCAAACGACGTATAATGTAATTCATAGTTTGTCGCCTACTGTTTTTGTTTCCGTAATAATACGCAATGTTTTTTGTTCTAATGTCAAAATATAAGGCCCTGTCCTATTATAACTTAAACCAGCAATTCTCATTCTTTTTTGGTGACGGAACACTTGGAAAGCGAAATACTTGATGGAATTATATTATATCATTTTCAGGAGTTTCTGCAGGTGGAAAGTAGTGACTAATGAAGTATAATGTAATTCGTAGTTTCTGCAACAATACGCAATGTTTTTTAGTGTTCTTATAGTTTCGCCATGTTCGTCTGTCCGTTCGTCAGTCCGTCCGTCAGCCCTAAAAATATTATTATTAGATTTATTAGGGTACCTCCCGTACACACGAAGTGGGGGGTTAATTAGGTTTACGTTCCAACTCTAGTGTGGAGTGTCGTTGGATAGGTTTTTCAAAAAGAATAGGGGTGTTCTAAAACAATTTATGGATAAATCTAAAAGTTTCGTAAATAATAGCTCCGGAACTGTAAAAATGGGCGTTCTTCCTTTAATTTTCAATGAAAAGTATATTGAATAAAATCAGTTGAGTAATCTTTAATTATAACTTAAAAGGGCGTAACGGCCGCGACATATTATATAAAAAAATAACCCTATGAGTGGGTGTATTGTGACGGGCCGGTAACTATGGAACCCTACGTTGAGCATGACCCGAAATTAATTTAAATGGTTAAATATAGGTCATTTCCTCTATACTAAATGAGACCGCTTTGGCACATTTTACCTATTTTGGGATTACTTTTTAACAATTTATTGATATCATGGAGACTACGATTAACTAGACAGGCTTCCTTATTCTCATTATTGTGTCATATCTGACGTGGCCTCATCAGAACCTTCTGCTTTGGCTGTTTACTAGGCGAATCATTATTTATTTTTTTGTTTCAGATGTCACATATTAGAACACACTAAAATGATTGAGGAGACAGCAGTTATTGACGAAAAGCAGTGAAGATAACGAAAAAGATGCTTAGAAGTTATTATCAGGGGGCCGATTTTTTACTTACGAGCGCACGACCTCTTTCACTCGAAAATTTATGAAAATATTGTGTGTGAGATTATTTTAGACCACTTGTTTTTGAATTCGAGTGCTCGAAAGTCAAAAATCGGCCCCCGATACTTGTATAAATTGAGTCGCTTAACTTCAAACTCGGGTAAATCCATCTGTCAGATTATGCGATTTTGGTATTAAGGAAAGGTAATAGGGTAGATATTTGCTGAGAGGGTTGAATGGATTTATTTACCCGAGTTCGAAGTTTAGCGACACAATTGCTCTCGGTCATAAATTGATATGGATGTCATATACAAAGGAAAAGGCGACCAAGGCCTCCGGTGCCCAAGGCTGAAATTGAATCAGTCCGTCAATTTTTTCCGTGTATAATTTGGCCAATCATCTGATAGAATAGTATATGCTCGTACCTCCTATCGAAACTACCAAGGAGCAAGAGAGATGGCGCTGCCATCAATAAAACTTGAGACTTGAGAACAAAGCAAATTATTTTAATAAATGTATTGATTTGTTTATTTCAAGTAGACACACACACTGTTGTATGAATTATAAATTTAAATAGATGTTATATCCTAAGGAAAAAGTGCGCCCCGGTGCGCAGGGCTGAAATAAAATCAGCTTCTTCTGCATTCACGGCAGAATTCCTAAATATTTATTAAAAATAAATTGATTTGTTCTCTAGTTGTGATGGCAGTCAGTATTTATACAGTGTGTAAATCCAGTACGGGCGAATCTTTAAACGATGGTTAGCATAGAACATAGAAAGTATATTTAGATAACTTTTGCTTAGAATTAGAATGAAAATATTAACCATACAAAATAATTCGGCCCGCAATGTACGAGTAATGCAACGCACTTACGAGAAGAATTAAACGCTCGTTGCCAGTTGATAGACAGTTACTTACTTCAATCATGTTTGTGGCACATTTCTGCTCGTTTAATTTTCAAAAAAATATTACGGGGTCATAATTAAGTGGAACTTAAAAAACCGTTTAAAAAAGCCTCTAATGATAACACTATTAATACCCATCTGGTTTAATTCATTGATCGCTTTGGATTTACACACTGTATTTTATATACTTGACTGGCGGCGCGATAAGCTGCTGCGCGGGGCTGAGAATGCCACCGCTGTCGTCCAAAACTTACTAGATGGCGCTGTACGGCGTCCATACATTATGCGGTATCTCTGGTTTGCTCTAGTTCAGATGGTGCTTCAGAGTTACCGCATAATGTATGGGGGCCGTACAGCGCCATCTAGTAAAGCTATCAAACTTGGAGCACAAAAAAATATTTGGCAGTGCCCCTCTATTTAATATATTCTCTTTGCTATTAGGCCTAGACTAGGCCTAGGCGAGACTGGCGGGCTCGACTCGGAAATGTATTAGTTTGCACCGCCGGTTGCTAGGCTTAAAACATTCAGTGCCGAGAACCCGACTATCGGGTATTTTATGATTTCGTTCCCAGGCCGGACGACCCGATAGTCGGGATCGTGGTACTACAGCTTTATATGACGAAATTTTTGTGGCCTGGCGCGGATGTCTTGTTTGGCTGGGTGGAAATGACTGTGTTAATCGTCATGGCATTAAAAATCATGTTATGTCATGGAGACTACGATTATTATCACCTATGTTTTAATAAACATTTCTATTAATTTACAATAGTTGTATTATTTACTTGAGAACCTGTGTGTGTATTAATTTTTGTACATATCCCACAGTCAATTCTAATTAATTTAAAATAATTTGTTTCTATTCTAAAAATAAGTAGAAGCTATTCTGATATCTGAACTTTTAACTGCAAGATAGAGGCGCAGTACGGCCCCTGTTGACAAAAGTACCCTGTCTATATCAAATCATAAGTACTAGAGTTCGACCACGCTGGCTCTGCATGTCCATGCATATGACGCAGTATACATATACAATAACAAAGTCTATCTATCGTTATCACTATCACTACATAGTATAAAACAGTCGCTTTCCGCTGAAAATTTTAGAGTTTTCTAATGTGATGTCGTAAATAAATAAATAAATTGCGCTTACATTGCAAACGCTGGCTGAACCCTACGAGATAGATGAAAATAGTGTACTATAGTATTGTACACCTTAAAAAGGTCCCATGCGAAGCTGGGGCGAGTCGCTAGTTGTGATATAAACGTCATATTTTCATATAAATTTGACATTCATGCTTGCTTGAAACTTTGTTGCAGAGTTAATGTGGTCAAACTGTAGATTAGGTATAAATGAAATAAGCCAATAGGCAGAGAAGGAGTTTATTAAATGTCCACGCTTTCCCTGGGCCACTATTAATAGCAACCAATTTTGAGGATAGTGATATTGAGGAGCGCCTCCCATATTCTCTGCCTCCGGTTCATCCATGGGAAGAGATCTGAAAAAAGAGGAAATAAGTTCTATGAAGGCATGTAAGCTTTAGCCCGCAGCTTCGTTGGCGTAAAGTTAGTAATCCACTTCGCTTTTCATCCCTTTGAGGGATGATTTCTGGAATAAAAACAAACCAATCATTTGTCCTTCCCCGGGACTCAAACTGAATTGGTTCAGCGGTTTAAGGTGAAGAGGCAACAGACAGACAGTTACTTCCGCATTCATAATATTGGATGGATCTAAAAATAATGTAAACAGAATTTACATATTTTTCTAAAAATTATGTAGGTAGGTACTTTGGTAATTCATGTGGAATAAATTATTGAGAATTGGACCAATTCAGGTTTTTTACCAATTCAATTGGTTTTTTACCAATTCAATTGGTAAAAAACCTGATAGAGTGTGTACGGATAGAGACGTCCCGTAGAATGAGTGAGAGTTCTCTTAGAAACCACAAGACCTCTTTCCGCATAAACTTTACAACCTGTAAGGCCGCGGACTCTATGCACGGCTCCGGCGCGCATTTCGCGCTGCTCCGGAGTCCGGAGTCTAACGTTGCAATATAATAGCTTTACTTACCCAGCAAGGAGTGCCAGTAATCATCGCCATGATGGGGCTGGAGATCGAAGTTGAGTTCGTTGCATGCAATGCAATGCAGCTGCCACCTCCTTGCGCGCTTTATAAATATGCCGGAACTCTTCATTCGGCATTTCAAATGTTCTTCAAGGATCCTTTATTATAAAGGCTATAATAGCCCTGTGCTGAATTTTTCGGCGCTCCATTTCTTCAGCAGCGGCTTGCTTTCATTAAAGAAATAAAATCTTGTTATTTCTACAAAGAAAATATTAACATATTATATACGGAAAAAACGCTCTAACTAGTAATTCTCATTATAATCATTACATAAATGAATACTTACTAGTAATTAACTCAGAAAATCCATTTTTCACAAACTTAGTATCAACGACAACGCTTATCGTCACCTAGTGAGCACGTAGATAAAATTAACCAAGGTGAACTGTCAAAATTCGACAATATGTCATATTATCCAACGACCATGTTATGCAAAATGATAGCAAGTGTCGTCTGTCGGCTACCGCTGTCAAAAGTGTAAAACTTCGCCCTACCGTCTGCAACCATAGTATGAGCTATATGATAGTTAGATAAACTGTCATTTACCAACCATTTACCGTTTTATCCGCGTGATAACTCCAACCATAATAGGCCCGCAGACGTTGTCATAAATTATCGATAAGTCGTCGACGTAAATTTACGTTACGATAGCATCGAAATGACAGCAAAAATAACGTCCGTTGGTACAACGGCAAGGAATAAGTGAAGAAGGAAAAGCATTTTTTTTAATGAAGTAGAATATTGGCAGTAGTTTTTAAAGAAAACTCATGGACATGTGCATTCTCCCCATCCTTACCTACGGAGCGCAGACTTGGTCTGTGACAAAGTTCAAAAATCCAAACTCAAGGTTTGTCAGCGGGCCATGGAGCGTAGTATTTTGAGCGTGAAATTAACCGATCGCATAAAAAATACAATACTACGCTCCAAAACGCGAATGACTGATGTAGCTGAAACTGCCGCCAAGCTTAAATGGGACTGGGCGGGACACGTCTGCCGTATGCCGGATGCTCTGTGGGCCAAAACTGCCACCCGTTGGGTCCCACAGATTGTAAGGCGTCACGGTAGACCTCGTCGGAGATGGCGGAACGAGCTTGACGCCTTTGACAGAGACTGGTGGGAGACTGCAGGGGATAGGGATACGTGGAGAAATAAGAGGGAGGCCTTTGCCCAGCAGTGGGACAATATTGGCTCATAATGATGATGAGTATATTGGTCACTCACATCTTTATCTTGTTTTAATGCCCGGAAATGGTTGTGCGTCCATTTCCGGGCGTTAAAACAAGATAAATACTTAAAAATTGCCACGCCGATTCTACGCCGATCAAAATCATCGGCGGCGGCGGCGTGGAAAAATTGTCGGCGGCGGCGGCGCGGCGGCGCGGCGGCGCGGCGCACATGTCTAGTACGTACACGTAAAGGGTAAAATAATGAAACTACATGTATACATATAAAATAAAATAATCTTTAATAGAATTTTTTTTCTTTAATAGTGTTTGTCGGGCCACGCGGTCTCGTACCTAGTATCGAAAAATTAATATCAAAAGGTCGTATCTGCGTATGAAATCAGTTTTAGGAGATAACTCAATAATTCCTAAACCAATAAAGTTCTCAATTTTTTTCATATTTTTTGGATATCCGGTTCAAAAGTGACAGGACACAATTTTTATAGACTTACGGAGTGATTTTTAGGGTTCCGTAGTCAACTAGGAACCCTTATAGTTTCGCCATGTCTGCCCGTCCGTCCGTCCGTCCGTCCGTCCGCGGATAATCTCAGTGACCGTTAGCACTAGAAAGCTGAAATTTGGTACCAATATGTATATCAATCACGCCGACAAAGTGGTAAAATAAAAAATGGAAAAAAATGTTTTATTAGGGTACCTCACCTATACGTAAAGTGGGGAGTGATTTTTTTTTCATTTCAACCCTAACGTGTGATATATTGTTGGATAGGTATTTAAAAATGAATAGGGGTTTACTAGAATTATTTTTTGATAATGTAAATATTTTCGGAAATAATCGCTCCAGAAGTAAAAAAAAATGTGTCCCCCCCTCTATCTTTTGAACCATAAGTTTTAAAAATATGAAAAAAATCTTATAAGTAGAACTTTATAAAAACTTTCTAGGAAAATTATTTTGAACTTGATAGGTTGAATAGTTTTTGAAAAAAAATTACAATATAATTTCTGAACTAAGTTTGTAATTTAACCATATAAGAAGGTGTTTATTGTACCTGTAATTTCTACAAAATCACAATGAAATGACGTGCTTTCAAATAAAGTAAAAACTGTGCAAATCGGCTCACGCAATAAAGAATTATCCCATAAAAATCATCTTCCATACTTTAAGTTCGCGCGCAATAGTTTACTTAATTTGCCGATAGATGTCGATGTACGTAGAACGCTCATATCATATCCTGATGGCGGTGTTATTTTAACTCTTAAGTGGGGACACTTACTGTGACGGACGGAAAACTACGGAACCCTACACTGAGCGTGGCCCGACACGCTCTTGGCCGGTTTTTTCATAAAATATTCACTAAATAAAACAAAATTCAAACAGACCTCAATATTATTTTGAAAGACCTACCGAGTGATGTGCATCATATCATGTCAATATTTGGTAAAAACATTTTTTTTTACAAATAATTACATGTATGGAGTAGTGCCCCTCCTTAAAATATCTTTTTCAGCAATTTTACTACAAAACTAAGTAGCAGCATACAAAAACACACCTTATATTTAAATATTGATTAAGATACGTTTTATAGTTTCCGAGTGAAATGGCTGTGACATACGGACAGACGGACGGACAGACGGACATAACGAAACTATAAGGGTTACGTTTTTGCCACTTTGGCTACGGAACCCTAAAAACCTACTTCACAAAATAATATGTCCATTGCCATTAAAAATTATTTACAATCATAGTGCTAGTGCAATTTTACTCTGCTTTTGACAGATTGATTCATTTAAAAGTTGATAATTTTTATTTTGTTGGCCATAATACAGTATAGCACAAGGAACAAAAAAATTACACGTGATATGTGTCCAGACCCCCCTCCCCCCCCTGTGGTGATCATTGGTGATTTTTTCTTGACCCCCTCCCCCCTCTATACAGTATGACGCGATTAATGGACGCCCCCTTATCAGGAGCTATCGAAGCGCCTGATAGATGCGACGGGTGACCAGAAGGCTGGCGCATACTTTGCCCAGCGCATTGGTATTGCTGACCAGCGCGGCAATGCCTTCTGTTACCACTACTGGGTACCCTTTCGACTGGCTTATTACTCCAATAACGATTTTCTTGCCGACAATCCACTTTATTAATTTTTATTACTAATGCCTAATATCAAAAACTGACATAATGTAATAATTTCTCTCCGTGACAATTTCATTTTTTGTTTTCTTAATCTTATTTCTAATGACTAATAATGTTTAAAACCTATGATATATTACTTCCTTGTTTTTTTTATGTTATTAATACCTAGTAGATTAGTTGACTATATTGTTTTATGTATAAAATTGTAATTTGGTGCATGTGTGCATACATTCAAAATTAACTTCGTATGCCCTATAGGCACGACATACAAACCCTGTTTTTCCACTCTCTGCAATGTAATGTTGTATAACCTGTGTTCGACGAATATATCACATATATTTGTATTTGACTGATTTCGAGCCAATTTTTTATTTGTAAGGTTTTTTTAGTACGTTTAGTTTTTAAGATTGCTGTAATTTTGTTAGGTTAAATTTTCTAATTCCGACATCATATGTATAACAAATAAAACTAACCTAAACTAAAACAAATCTAAATAATTAACACAACTTATAATTCCACAACAAGTATAATTTTAATTCTTAATTTATGTAATTGTTTTTTTACCACTTTATAAAAAACTGATTTTAAATTCATGCCAAATTTAGTCTTTAAAAATCACTATATTTGAAAATTGAGATGTCGATATAACGCGAAATTATATTCTCTACAACTTTTATTCTATAGGTTTTTCAACAGGAGTCATCTGTTTCAAAGATATGTTGTATGGAAGTCACAATATTAGTTTTTCAATTAAATGAGACGTTTTCCCGGTTTATAACTTTTGATTTCGGCTGTACCGCTGAACCGAACTAAAAGATAAGTTTCTCAATCGACGCAGAATTTAATCCTCTCTAATATTGAAAAGAATGACATTTTCCGTCGGACGTATCCTTTTCGAGCTACAAGCAAAAACTGACAAAGAACAAAAATTTCGCTAAAAAGTTATGCACACCTCGTGGGATTGGGCAAACTCGGATTACATGCAATTAGGACCATATACAGGTATTAAAGCGATTTCCAGCCTGTTGGGAATTAATTCCTCAAAACACTTTTTATAGATCTTATTTGCTTGGCCTATAACGCCTGTGAACCAGAGTTGGGCAAAAATTAACGTGATTGAAACTAAAGTTAAAAATGAGAACGTTACTCATAATCATATGAACATGATTACGAATTCAATCATGAGCTTTCTAATCTGATTGACCACCGACATGAGTAAATCATGTCGATTTGTAGTTTCACTCATGATTAGCTGAAGTGATTACATTAGTAAGACAGAATGCTTAGTTAGACTAACGATTTAGTTGATTAGATGATTAGATATTGATTAGATTTTGCGTAGCTACTAGCTCCTTCACTTTTTTCCCTGACGAAACAGAGGCGGTACCTAGGTGGGTATAATATACATTTAGGATAAATGGCTATTTGTGTCAATATTTCTAAAGGTATCATTTGGCGGTTGGCGTTTACGTCTTGAGTTGTATAGTGCAGATTCAATTGTAATGTGTGGCGTAGTGAAACAACTATTTAGGTTCAATGTCGTATATATTGTGTGTTAAATGACTCTTACATTACCTTATATGCTATGTGGCTAAGCATGTGTGGGTAAGGCGTAGCACACACTACACCTTCCCTCTAAGAGAAAAAAAATAGATTTGTGTAATATAAAGACAATGTATTTTTGACATTGGAAATGTCTTTTCGTTCGTTCCAGTATATGCCCCGATTTCACGAAAAAGTGCGATCCCCTTATAACTCGGAAAGTTGTAAAGATATGATATTCGAAAATGGCTCAAAAGACTCATATTTACGAGAGCTGTAAGATGCAAAAATAATTTTTCGGGAAAATCAAAAAAGAAAAATGTTATGGCCGGAATAGTGAAAAAAAAAAATCATTTTTTTTAAAATTTTTGATTTTGGCGTTCGATATTTTGGAGACGAAGAATGATATCAAAAATTTGAGAAGAATTCCTCTGGACAATTTAGTCAGCTACAATTTAAGCCTAAAAAAAAGATGATCGAGTTAAGGGTCTGCCCTGTAGCCTAACCTTTTTGAAAAAAGTCAGAACGACATTTTTCACATAATTTTTTTAACTGATTTCAAGATTTCAAAAGAGGAGGTTCTCAATTCGGCGTGCATGTTTTTTTTTTTTGTTTTTTTTTTTGTTTTTTTTTTATGTTTGTTACTTCATAACTCCGTCATGGGAAATCGAGGGAACTCCTCAAATGTTAATGGCATGTACATGTAGTGATTTTTATCAACAAATCAATCATTTTCATTCAAAACAGTGAGTAACATTTGATTAAGCGGAACTGCTGATGATGATCAGAAGGGAATCTTTTTAACGACGCATAGTTTACGTTTGGCGATTCCTCCTCTTATCGAACACACATCGGTGTTTGTTAAGCAAGTAAGATTGTCAGGACAAATTTTCGTCAAGCTCAAGTTCTGATAATGGGATCCATGAGGAATCGAGGGAACTCCTCAAATCTTAAAGGCAAACACATAGTGATTTTAGTATTTTTATCAACAAATCAAGCATTTTCATTCAAAAGAGTGACATTTGATGAAGTGGAACTGCTGATGATGATCAGAATGGAACTCTTCAACGGCGCATAATTCACGTTTGGCGATTTCTCCCCTATGATGTTTTTGTTAAGCAGGTTAGATTGTCAGGATAAATTTTCGTCAAGCTCAAGTTCTGATGATGGGATACATGAGGAATCGAGGGAACTTCTCAAATCTTAAAGGCATATAGTGATTTTTGTATTTAAATCAACAAATCAAGCATTTTCATTGAAAACAGTGACATATTGATGAAGTGGAACTGCGGCTGATGCCATAAACATGTGAAATGTAAAATGAGAAAGGAATTCTTCAACGACGCATAGTTCACGTTTGACGACTTGTCCTCTTCGCTGTTTGTTAAGCAAGTTGTAGCATATCCCTTACATACCTCAGGATTGAATCGCTGCAACGCTGGGCTGAGCATTTGTCTAATTTGTGTTGCACTTTCCTAGTTATTCTGCAACCCTTGTTCAACACACGCACGCATACGAAAATTCCGTGGCGCTCTCAAACATCGTGCGCTATTCTTCTAACCTTGTCTTGATCTTAGAAACTCAATTTTCATGCTCTGAAATACGCAGAAGGAAGATATTAACTCTCAAACACTTTTTTACACTTCCTTGTCGCGGATCTTTGACCTACAGCCTTAAGCGACTTTCGAGACCTAGATTTCTCACCTTTTCTTAGTTTCACTTATTTGGCTATTAATCTCCTCGTTTTATTCACGTTATTGTACATTTTTATACTATTTTTAAAATGTTTATTTAGACTTCTCCATAGTGACGTACTCTGTCTAGTTTGTCAATTCTGTTAATTTGTATAACCATGTAGTTAGGTTGTATACTTTTGGCTAAGTTTGTTAAATATTTGTACTCATGTTGTCCTGGCCTTTTATAAAATTTCAAAATTTTATTGTAAGAACTCTGTATTCGCTGGCTGCCCCTATATAAGCCTGTCACTGACAAACGTCAATGACTTTCTGGTTAGCTTCGAAGAAGTTATTTTCCAAACAAAACGTCTGTGCGGGGCCGGAGTGGCCTCGCACTTGAAGCGACCTCTCTCTCTGCATAGACTCTCCGGGTTACTAATTTCCGAGTCTCCAGCTTCTACGTTCGCATCTGAGGGCGAGTCTTCAGCCGCTACGTTCGCCTCTGAGGGCGAGCCTCCAGCAACTCCTTTCGCCTCCGAGGGCGAGCTATCTACTGCGTTCTCCTCGTCTGGACGAGCCTCCCAGCTACTACTACGTTCGCCTCTGAGGGCGAGCCTCCACCTACTACGTTCGCCTAGTGTGGGCGAGCCACCTACTACGTTCGCCTAGTGAGGGCGAGTCACCTACTACGTTCGCCTAGTGTGGGCGAGCCTCCAGCCACTTCGTTTGCCTCTGAGGGCGAGCCTCTACTCCGTTCGCCTCTGAGGGCGAGCCTCTACTCCATCCGCCGCTGAGGGCGGTTCTCTACTCCTTTCGCCTCTTGGGGCGAGCCTCCGTGCCTCTACTACGTTCGCCTTTGAGGGCGAGCCCGTGAAGAACCTCCGGCTTTACCTTTTTTATCTCTATCAAGGCCATATTGACTTACCTCTTACAACTGAAAAAATATTGTGAAATAAAGAACCCATTACCTGAATTTCCTTTTTATTATTAACTTTCTTCACCTTATCCGTTGCGTGTTCTTCGACCTATCTAGTTGGAAGAATACGTAACGCGACAAAGTTATTTCATTGTATAGAGTGCACCATATACAATAATCCTTCACCGGCTTCCCCCATTGAAGAAGTCGGTTTTTTTTTGCTTAAAAATTATTTAGCTATGTGGCTACCATTTCTCGAGTTGACTACGGATTTGTAATGTAATAATTTTCTTGTACTTTGAACATTATTATATTGTAACGGGCCGTCCATACCCGTTCAAATAATTATAATTGTTAAATTATATTTTAGGTTTACTTTATATTTTAAGGACCACAAACTGATTGGTTATATAGTGTAGATCTGCCTTTATACTTCTACTGTTGTCTATGCCTTAGAAGAATAAATACTCTCAGAATTTTAAACTTCAAACCACTGACATAGGAATTTGTTTGAAATAACAGTCAATATCGTCAATAAGGCAGCCAAAGATCATGTTGGAACGAAAAAGATATTCTATTATAAGCAACAATATGTACAAGAATGTGCAGCTTAGGAAAACCGGATGTGAAACCACTAAGAGCATGTGCAGTAGGAATTACAGGCAGACTTCAGCCACAAGAAAGTTAAGTATTTCTAGTCTTATATGTTAAGTATTCTTATATCTTTATGCTTGAAATACTATATAATGTCCCGATTTACCAGTTATTTTATTTGATGTGTTTGTGTGTATCTAATGTTAAAGGCCCTCCCTGTGTCCCTAACTTCATCCCTTACTAACCTTTGAGTGCTAGAGTGGACTTTCTGCGAAACCGGTATTTCTGACTTTGTAACTAGGCAAGACAACTATATATAGACAGCGGTAGTATAAAGATGATACTTAGATGTGACCTATATATACTTATTTAATAATAACAGCATTTCACAGCGACAAGGTAGGTATTCATCTAATGGGCCCATCAATTCTAGGTTTATGACATACAATACAAATAGCTAAAAGGACTGAGTAAAGACAATTCGACACACTGAACGTACCCTCCCTACTTTAAGCTCATTGTTCTATACTTACTCGGACTAACTGACATCGTTCAAAGACAATCTTCATGAAAATATTCCCATATAGGTCTAGGGGTACTTAATGACCGTTTGGTCATACAATCTTTAAAAAACAGGAGGTCGATGAGGGAGCATGATGGAGGACGGGAGGAATACGGACGAGCTTTCTTTACTGTGTCGAGCCTGGTTACTTTAAAACGTAGAGGAATAGACGATCACTGGCCAATTCACGAAGACTCACTATAAGGATATAAGGTAACTGGCGATAATGTAGGTTAAACTAGATTAGGGCTTCAGATCCCAGGAACCGTGACAATATCCTGCTTATTAATCTAAAAATGAAATATGTATACTTAGGCGCCACGGCGACAATTATTCAAACTTCGATATGCGTGTGGAAATTTTTCGATTTGTTTTTTCACAGCAGAGTTGGGCACACTTGATTAAAATCGGTGATCAATTACTTATCATCGCTGATTGAATAATCGCGAATTAAATCATAACACAAAACAATCAAGTAATTTCGCCATGAGTAAATCATTAACGACGGGCGCTGATTGTAACTAAATTTCACATATTGAACCAGATACATATGTAGAAATTTTCATTATCCCAAATGAAAATGAAAATGAGAATGAGAATGAGAATAAGAATGAGAATGAGAATGAGTATGAGAATGAGCATGAGCATGAGAATGAGAACGACAATGAGGATGAGAATGAGAATGAGATTGAGAATGAAAATGAAAAGCGCATGTGGAAACCGCAGCTGTGTGATAGCTACCTTAACTGTAGCCGAAAACCGCAATAAAACCGAACAGGCCGTTTCAAAGTTAAATGGGAGCATTCATTTGTACACTCATACCAAAAACTAACAAAAAAATTGTCGATATTTTGGTAAAGGTAACATTTGCCACTGGCATTTACGCTTTTATTGCTCAATATTGAATCTGCACTATACAACTTAAGACGGAAAGCGCCAACCGCCAAATGATACCTTAAGAAATATTGTCACAAATAGCCATTTAGCCTAAATGTATATTATACTCACCTAGGTACCGCCTCTGTTTCGTCAGGGAAAAAGTGAAGGAGCTAGTAGCTACGCAAAATCTAATCAAAATCTAATCATCTAATCAACTAAATCGTTAGTTTAACTAAGCATACTGTCTTACTAATGTAATCACATCAGCTAATCATGAGTGAAACTAAAAATCGACATGATTTACTCATGTCGGTGGTCAATCAGATTAGAAAGCTCGTGATTGAATTCGTAATCATGTTCATATGATTATGAGTAATGTTCTTATTTTTAACTTTAGTTTCAATCACGTTAATTTTTGCCCAACTCTGGTTCACAGGCGTTATGTCGAGGATACTTATGTTAATCTAAGAATAAAATAATTATCATTCAACGTCGTAGTTTTATTTTATAACATTTTCCTTATCCTAACTTTCTCGTCGCTCAGCGACAATATTTTTTCGAATTCCGTAGATTCATTTCCAATGTGCTTGATAGTCGTGTGAGGCACGAAATCTGTGATTTTTTTTAATAGGTAGCATTATAAAAATTGAATAAAGTGGTATACCGAAGAGGTATACACACAATAAAGTGGTATACACATAAAAAAATACACAATATTAGTTAAAAAAAATAAAAGTAATTAATTTGCATTAGCATTATCGATTGATCCACTGCTTACTGTTACAATATTAAATTCTAACAATGAATACTAAGGTATTGAAAAACAAAATGCTATACCTAACTTACTATACTGAACTGAATATTAAAAATGTAAAAATTGAGAACATAATATCGTATAAATAAAACTATATTTAACATATAATTAAGTAGGTAAACTACTTTCATTTTTTTTGTATTCGTCAATACAGTTATGTCCTAGTCTATTTATTTGTTTATTTATTTTATTTGGGGCATCAACAGCAATACAACAAATAATACAAAACTTAAATAACAGAGAAAAAGCCAATAATAGATGACCACAAAAATATAACTAACATGCAATAACAAGTGGAAATAATAAGTGCCATGAGCATAAGCAAAGGAAAGATTGAACTTTTTAAACAAAATATAAAACTAGCTTATCTGTACGGGAGTGCACTTTGATGTGTGTCAGTGTGTGTGTGTATGTGTGTGTGTATGTGCGTGTATAT
The DNA here is from genome assembly GCA_947086415.1 of Pammene aurita. Taxonomy (NCBI): domain Eukaryota; kingdom Metazoa; phylum Arthropoda; class Insecta; order Lepidoptera; family Tortricidae; genus Pammene; species Pammene aurita. The sequence continues at coordinate 18,556,073 of OX352313.1, forward strand.
GAGAGTGGATGTACTTGTTATAAGAAAATAATGTGTTTAATACAAACATGCTTGTTTGTCGCCCTGTCTTAGTTTAAATAATAGAATCCGCACTCGATTTTTTAGAGTATCTTTTGTGCAGTCAAACAAATCAATACAATTAAATTTCTTGTTATAAAGACTTAAAATACGGTAGATTGTCGAGTTTTGAGCATAATTAGTATTAACTCTAGGAAGGCTAAAAAGGCAGCGCTCAGAGTTACGCGTTCTAATTGATGGGACTGAGAATTTAATCTCCGACAACAGTGAAGACCTGTCAATACGTCCTGAAATTATATCATACAACACAGAAATGTCAAGTAAAAGACGTCTATATTCGAGACTCAACAAGCGGTGACGAATACACCTTGACTCATAGTCATAACTAGTGTCCCAAAACTTGGTACGAAAATTGAGATGACGCAAGAAGGAATGTTGAATTTTTTCTATTTTAGCTTTATAAATTATATATTGAGGAGACCAAATACAGCTGGCATACTCAAGGACGCTTCGTACATAGGCATAGTATACAGATTTTATGCATGCAGCATCCCTAAATTCCCCACAGACGCGAAACACAAAACCAAGATTTCTATAAGCGCGGCTTACAATGTTGTCAACATGTTGGTCGTATATTAACTTAGAGTCGAGAATAACCCCGAGATCACGTACTGAAAATACGCGCTCTATAGCCACACCGCCAATATAATACTGGTGGCTTATTGGACTAGGAATGCGCGTGAAGGAAATTTGAACACATTTCTTTATATTTACATTTATACGATTAATATTATAATACATGTATAAACGATCCAGATCCTCTTGAAGCAGTTGACAATCGCTAATACTACTAACCTCTATAAATATTTTTTTATCGTCAGCATACATCAAAAACTCAGAACTATTGAAAACAGTGTAAATATCATAGAGATACGCATTGTATAGCAAGCGACCGAGGTGCGAGCCCTGAGGAACACCAGGAGGGACGTCCACAAAGTCTGACCTGCATCCGCCGAGAACAACCGCTTGCCGCCTATTTGAAACATATGAGGTGACCCATCTGTACACGTCGCCACGCAGACCCAACCAATATAATTTGCGAAGAAGGATGACGTGATCCACTCGGTCGAATGCTTTTTCGAGTCCTTATTAAGATACGTACGTACGTTTACATTTCTTTCTATTACATTGGTATTTATTACTCATTTTTGTCGACAATAAGTTACTCGCAAGTATTTATAGGTACATATTTAGTGTTATATATTCACCTTTATAATATGACGTCTTTACTTTTTCTTTTACGTGTCAAAACATTTTCTTAAAAATGTACTTCTGTGTGCATTCACTTGTGACAAGGGTACTTATACAATGGATTTACATTTGTGGTCGGCCGATTATTGCTCAGGACACAAGATAATTTTTATTTTAAGCGTGCACACATACTTTATATTTATTTATGCAGGCAGTTCTTTTAACACTTCCATACTTCATATAATTCCAATCCTTCCATGTGTCCAAGGGTCTCCACGATTGATACTCGATCGAATCATGGTCAGACTCCGAGGATTCCGTGCCTGTCTTGTGTCCTGGTATACCCTTGTTATACCTTAACGATCATGGCCGCCTCCTGGGCCACCGAAGATACAATAGGTATATTTATCATTCATTACAACAAGTAACTCTTATTGCAATCACATTTTAAAAAAATATTTCAAATTCAATCAAATTTCTCAAACACCGTCAAAACTGCAACTTATAAGAATTTCAGCAACTCTTATCTGATCAGACTAATCGTCCCTTGAAAAACTTATGCGTTTCAGCTTTCCCAAACACTACATTCATAACACCATTTAAAATCAAACTAATTCCATCTCTTTGAAATAATTAACTCCATTCCATGCAAATCCCAACTACAAAACCTTCAAAATTCAAATCCATTCCTTGCCAAATTTCCCATACACGTCCAAATAACATCATTACCAGTTAATATCTATCATTATTTTATATATTTTCTATACCTTGTTGTTGCATTATTTAAATGTTCTATAAATTGTATTTAAGCAATTGCCATTCACCATACGTCCAAATATAAATAAACACTATTTAGTGTTTGCGTCAAATCCGAACAAAATATAATAAAAATAAAATCTTAAATACAAACATAGGATTATATAATTATAAATTTATTCGCTAAAATATCAACCTGACATAAATATCCAAAAAAAATTATAATAACATTAATATCTTTAATTTACATTATTTAAACCCAAGACACTGTCTATGAAATATGAGATGAAATCGCAGACGCGGCATGCCAATCAATCCCTACATGGAGGGCATGTGCCGTCGCGATGCGCCTTATTCGAAAGTATATTGAAATACGTGGTAGTACCTACTACCTCTGTTAAAATGATAAACATTTTTTTATCAAAACACCTGTAAGTTATAATTAGTAAATAAAGTCATAAATTAAAAAGTAATTTCCGAAAATGGAAATTTAAAAATACGATAACGATAAAGTATGTTAATCCATTTATATTCAAACCATACAGGGTGGAATTTTGTAATGCCACCTGAAGGGGAAGTACTCTTAATACTGTAGATAGAAAATTTTACTCAAAGAAAACATTCCTTTATTTTTTAAAAGAAAGAAAACTGCATTCAAAGATTTTTAAAAATTCGCTTGTCGCACCCGGTAATCGAACCGACTAAAATCTTAAAAGTTGCACCCTGTACTTTTATTGCATCGATCGTTAGGGTCAATTATAAGGATGAAATCTCTCTAACAAACTTCATAAATTAAATGAAAGGAAAACAATGAAATCTTAAATTATTTTAATTATTTACAAAAAATGGTAAACTAACTAATTAATTGTTCGAAATGGGCTCCTCCTTTTTGGTTACACAAATTTATTCTTCTAAGGAATTAATTTCTAGTAACCTTTAATAACGTGTTGTGGTGAATGTTATAAATCGTATTCTGAACTTCAACTCTCAACTCGTTTACATTCTCATAAGATTTAATCTAAATTTGATTTTTTACATATCCCCACAAAAAAAAATCTAAAGGGGTGAGATCTGGTGATCTCGCAGGCCATTTGATTGTGCCGTTTGTACCAATCCAGGTATTAAAATGGTTATTAATGTAGGCAGTAGTGATTCTGCTGTTATGGGCTGGAGCACCATCTTGCTGTAGAATTATTTGGTTTCGCTCTTCCTCGGGAAAACCATTTAACTCATTTCTTAATAAAATAATTTAAGATTTCATTGTTTTCCTTTCATTTCATTTATAAAGTTTGTAAGATAGATTTCATCCTTATAATTGACCCTAACGATCGATGCAATAAAAGTACAGGATGCAACTTTTAGAGATTTTAGTCAGTTTGATTACCGGGTGCGGCAAGCGAATTTTTAAAAATCTTTGAATGCAGTTTTCTTTGTTTAAAAAAATAAAGGAATGTTTTCTTTGAGTAAAATTTTCTATCTACAATATTAAGAGTACTTCCCCTTCAGGTGGCATTACAAAATTCCACCCTGTATAATATACTTATCCTACAAAATCCTTCAATACAAAAGTTATATAAATAAAATATAATGAATTAAAAAAAACTAATATTTTAATAATGTAGTTCCTAAGCAGTCCTTTTTTAAACAAATTAATATTTTTTCATTACATATCTTCCTCAATTAGAATGGTATGATATTCTGCAAAACTTGAACACAGATAATTTAATAATAACTTCTTATAATAATAAGAATTATTTATGTCAACAAAAATTTCTGGAATATTTTAATATTATTCCGCACTCCCTTGCGCTGGCGCTGGCGTCCTTGGCTGCTCCCTGCCCAAGCCAAGGGCACAGACAATTTCGGGACAAAGCGTGTTTGGATTCCCGGTTCCCAGCAGCAAATTCACGTCTCAGTTAGATTTTCATATTTATACTTTAAAGAGTTCACGTTTATATTATGATTTGTGTCCGATTGTCACTTTTTTCACTTCCGTAATTTCCGTTATTTTTTCTCACCTTACCAAATGTCACTTCACTCAAGAAAACTGTTGTTTATCTCACGAAATGTTAATTAATCACTTTTACGATGCACATTCGTCAGTGCAGAGGTCCATGTCCTTATAATTTTTATGTAATGAAAATCACTTCCAGTAACAGAGTAAAATTAAAAACAAGAACAAGTATTTACAGATCACGATTGTAGTAATCTTCGCACTTTTGATAAAATTCCAAAAGTTAAGTAGGTACTTGTTTTACTGGCTGGCGCAGCGCGCCGCCAGTGCAGCTCACGGCCGCACTGGCAGGATCACCATGTAATGTGTGGCGTAGTGAAACAACTATTTAGGTTCAATGTCGTATATATTGTGTGTTAAATGACTCTTACATTAACTTCCTAGCAACGGATAAACACGACCGTGAAACGATCTTCCCTGAAATAATATTTTTATCCAGTTTAACATCATCACATCAATCACATTCTCGCAGATTTGATATTCTTTCGTAATAGACAACGACCAACGAAACCTCCACGCGGGGACCGCAGCCCGAGAATTCAAAATGCGCCTCTGCAAATTACGGGTGACATGACAGCTGTTTGTCAATCAAGCACTACATTATTTACATACATTATATATAGATTATTTGAACAAAAACAGACAACATCTACTTAAATAAATCGGTGCAGTGCTGGTGAAAAGCGTAAGCAAATAATATATCGCCTCCTCGTTCAACGGCACAACCAAAAGGGAATCAGATACCGACTATTGCTTTAGGAGGTTCTGCCGCTAGAAATCCTAAAGTATTCAGCTGGAAAATCAAAGTCGCCTCGTACGTACCCCGTGAGGCGCACGCCAATTAGTGCAGTGATATTCCTATGAAGTGATATTTTTATTTAATTTTATTTCTTAGAGTATTTTAGGCGTAAGCTTATTTTTTATTTCTATTAGATTTATTTTTATTATAGTACCTATTGTATTAAGTGTGAATGCAGCCCGCGACGCAACCCGGCAATAGCACGTCAAACAACAACGGATGCCAGTTATGCAACAGATCTTTTAAAAGTAAAAAAGGACTCAACATACACATTGCCAAAGTCCATAGACCTTTCCTTAGCCAGAATGCTACACCCATCAATACCAATCTAATAAACCTACCCTCTTCCACAGCATCTCAAACTACCACTCCATTCCACATCCACCTTAGCCATCTGAAAAGTAATGTTACCATTATCAAAAGAATACCCCGTGGGGCCAGAATATCTGTCGCCTCTCACCTTTCCCATCTAATAGACAAATGCACCGAAAATAATACTACCGCAGACTGGCATCAACTCCTACTTTTCCCTTACCATACCTTCCACGCACGAGACGACGATCCAAGCATATCCTTGACACAAAAAATAAAAAACAACTGCATTAATAATCCTCCGCCACCTGTACATAAAAATAAGACGAACTTGATTTTTAACCGTCCCAAACATATCGAGAGCAAAATTAGTGACGGTGATCTTAAGGGCGCTGCCCGCCTTCTGTTTTCAAGCGACGTGTTATCGCCGGAGACCCCCGACACTCTTTTGGCCTTAAAATCTAAACATCCCCCAGGTCCCTCTATCCCGCACTTTTTGGACCCACCAACGGCAAACCAGGCCTGCCTACAAATAAAAAATAGAGACGTTATGGAAGGCATTTCATCATTCAAAATCGGTTCTGCTGCAGGCTTGGATGGACTCTCACCCCAACATTTGAAGGACCTCACATCTCACACTGCGGGCGATGCAGGTGAGCGCCTTGTCGACTCAATTACGAAATTAATCAACTTTATGTATACTGGCAACGTCAATCCTGAAATAGTTCCCATTTTATACGGGGCGAACCTCATCGCCCTTACCAAAAAGGACGGAGGGGTGAGACCCATAGCCGTTGGTTCTACACTCAGACGTCTCGCTTCCAAAATTGCAGTTAGGTATATACTTTCTAAATTAAAACCCCTTTTCGAACCTGTTCAGCTCGGTTTCGGCATTAAAGGAGGTTGTGAGGCAGCCGTTCATGCCTTACGCACTTACCTCTTAAATTCACCGTGTGATGTGCTGGTCAAAATTGACGTTCGGAACGCTTTCAATTCAGTCAATAGGGATACCTTGCTTACAGAAATTAAAAGCAACACGCCAGAAATTTATAACTACCTCTTACATTGCTACGCTGACCCTACCAATCTAGTTTACCGCGAAAATGTTCTATCTTCGGAAGTAGGCTGTCAGCTATATATTCATAACACGTCTTTGAACTTTACCGATGTAAAACGAAAATTCGATTATTTGACGCCTAACATAAAAATTGTAAACAAAACCTCTCTGTGCCTCCTAGGGTCCCCTATCTTTGACGAATCCTTTTCGAATTACATTTCAGATTCTATTACAAAATTCAAAAATTTCGAAAGTCGTCTACTGGAAATTAGCCCCCATTTTGCTTTAACTATTCTAAAATTCTGCCTTTTTGTACCAAAATTAACATATATACTTCGCTGCTGTCCGTTTTCAAAATTTCAAAATTTATTATTACCTATGGACGACTTGATTAAGGCTAATGTAGAATCTATTTTGAATTTACAGCTAAGCGAAGAGTCCTGGACCCAAGCCTCCCTTCCTATCCGCTATGGTGGGATAGGGATACGCAAAATTTCAAGTGTTTCTGTACCGGCGTTTTTGTCTTCCGTTCATAGCTCGGCAAGTCTCGTAGGAAAAATCCTAAGGGCCTGCCCTTCAAACTATGAGATTGCCGGCTTGACGGAGGCCAAAAATGCCTGGTCCATTGCCTACCCGAGTAAGGATTTTCCCGATAATTTGACATCCCAAAGGACCTGGGACGACATTTCATGCAACATTACTTACGACACTCTCCTAAGCCACAGCACAGGTTCCGAACGTGCCAGACTCCTGGCTGTGGGAACCAAAGAAGCCGGTGCCTGGCTGCAGGCTTTTCCGTCCGTGCACACTGGCACTTTTTTGGATCCCCACACTCTGCGCGTTGCGGCCTGTCTGCGGCTCGGCGTCCGGGTTTGCGCACCGCATAGGTGCCCCTGCGGCACAGACGTAGACGTCCTCGGACACCACGGGCTGTCTTGCCAAAGAAGCGCAGGACGCTTCTCCAGGCATGCCGCGCTTAATGATATCCTACGCCGGTCTCTTGCCAGCGTTAATGTTCCAGCTCTTTTGGAGCCCGCCGGTATTTTTAGGGACGATGGCAAGAGGCCGGATGGGATGTCGTTGGTTCCGTGGAGGATGGGTCGGGTGCTGGTGTGGGACGCCACATGTGTAGATACGCTAGCCCCCTCTCATCTCCACGGAACTTCCACCAGAGCCGGCGCGGCCGCAGAGGCGGCGGAAAAATTAAAAATATACAAATATAGGGGTCTCGGCGTCGAATATAACTTCGTTCCGTTCGGCGTCGAGACCCTTGGCCCGTGGGGTCCCATTGCACAGGGCCTCTTCAGAGATCTTTCGAAGAGGCTAATAGATGCCACCGGTGACCGTAGAGCTGGCAGCTTCCTCGCCCAACGTATCGGTATTGCCATACAACGGGGAAATGCTGCCAGCATCTACGGTACCAATCGACAATTTTTTTTGTTAGGTTTTGGTATGAGTGTACAAATGAATGCTCCCATTTAACTTTGAAACAGCCTGTTCGGTTTTATTGTGGTTTTCGTCTACCGTTAAGGCAGCTATCACACAGCTGCGGTTTCCACATGCGCTTTTCTTTTTCATTTTCATTTATTCTCATTATCATTCTCATTCTCATTCTCGCTCTCGTTCTCGTTCTCGTTCTCGTTCTCGTTCTCGTTCTCGTTCTCATTCTCATTCTCATTCTCATTTTTATTTAGGATAATGAAAATTTCTACATATGTATCTGGTTCAATATGTGAAATTCAGAACAAACGCCTTATTCTAGTAATAATATAAATCAGCTTAAGAACACTAATCATACATTCGTCAATCACATTGAACATGTTAGCTGATTAGCGTTAATTTAGTTTCAATCAGCGCCCGTCGTTAATGATTTACTCATGGCGAAATTACTTGATTGTTTTGTGTTATGATTTAATCAGCGATTATTCAATCAGCGATGATTAGTAATCAATCACCGATTTTAATCAAGTGTGCCCAACTCTGCTGTGAACAAACAAATTGAAAAATTTCCACACGCATATCGAAGTTTGAATAATTGTCGCCGTGGCGCCTAAGTATACATATTTCATTTTTAGATCAATAAGCAGGATATAATAATGTTCAAAGTACAAGAAAATTATTGAGAATTAACTTGAGAAATGGTAGCCACATAGCTAAATAATTTTTAATAAAAAAAAACCGAATTCTTCAATGGGAGAAGCCGGTGAAAGATTATTGTAGATGGTGCACTGTATACAATGAAATAACTTGCTTAACAAACACAGCGAAGAGGAAAAATCGTCAAACGTGAACTATGCGTCGTTGAAGAATTCCTTTCTCATTTTACAATGTCACATGTTTATGGCATCAGCCGCAGTTCCACTTCATCAATATGTCACTGTTATCAATGAAAATACATGATTTGTTGATTTAAATACAAAAATCACGTTATGTATGCCTTTAAGATTTGAGAAGTTCCTCGATTCCTCCTGGATCCCATCATCAGAACTTGAGCTTGACGAAAATTTGTCCTGAGAATCTAACTTGCTTAACAAACACAGCGAAGAGGACAAATCGCCAAACGGGAACTATGCGTCATTGAAGAGTTCCGCTCTGATCATCATCAGCAGTTCCACTTCATCAAATGTCACTCTTTTGAATGAAAATGCTTGATTTGTTGTTAAAAATACAAAAATCACTATGTGTATGCCTTTAAGATTTGAGGAGTTCCCTCGATTCCTCATGTATCCCATCATCAGAACTTGAGCTTGACGAAAATTTGTCCTGAAAATCTAACTTGCTTAACAAACACATCATAAATATTACTTGAAACGGGATATTTACCATGTATATAAGCGCCTGAACTATAAAGTGGAGCGACAACCGGCGTACTTACCATACATAAAGGGTGTGACAGATAAAGTTGCTAATATTTTAAAGAAGTTCTCTGTCACTACTGTCTTCACCCCTTGTAGAAAACTGTCCCAATATTTACGCACACCAAAAGACAGTTTCCCACTTGAACGTCCAGGTGTTTATAAAATAGACTGTAGCTGTGGTAGCTCTTACATCGGTCAAACGAAGCGCACAATCTCATGCCGTATAAAGGAACACATCCGAGCGTACAGGAACAATGATCCTCGGAAATCGGCGATCGCGGAACACCTGCTGGAGGCGGAAACAAATCATTGGATTGAGTTACACAACCCTCAGATACTTTCGACCGAAAGGCACCAGGATGGTCAAAGAAGCCATTGAAATTCTTAAATATAAGAATTTTAACCGGGAAGATGGGTTTCGTCTATCAAGTGTCTGGTATCCAGTGATCCGGAAGTTCTCTAATCCAAAATATACTGTTTCGCAAAAAAACGCGCGAGTTGATACTGTAAGTGTTGTGTGTCGCAATCGTGATCGAGTTACTAGTGAGAACGCGGACAGTAGTAGTAGCAGTGACAATGGACGAAAAAAGCGAACTCGAAAGAGGGTAGATCGCTACGGTGTGTGGGTAGACCACTAAAACTCGCCGCAACGTTAGTTACTCCGTGATGATGGTGCATGCAACTGCGCCGAAATATCGGGTGCTCGTAAAACAAATATACATGGTAAATATCCCGTTTCAAGTAATATTTATAATGTGAATGACCATGTGAGCTTGAATTCATATAACAAACACATCGTAGAGGAGAAATCGCCAAACGTGAATTATGCGTCGTTGAAGAGTTCCGTTCTGATCATCATCAGCAGTTCCACTTCATCAAATGTCACTCTTTTGAATTAAAATGCTTGATTTGTTACTAAAATCAGTATGTGTTTGCCTTTAAGATTTGAGGAGTTCCCTCGATTCCTCGTGGATCCCATCATCAGAACTTGAGCTTGGCGAAAATTTGTCGTGACAACCTTACTTGCTTAACAAACACCGATGTGTGTTCTATAAGAGGAGGAATCGCCAAACGTGAACTATGCGTCGTTGAAGAGTTCCCTTCTGATCATCATCAGCACGCTTAATCAAATGTCACTGTTTTGAATGAAAATGATTGATTTGTTGATAAAAATTACTACATGTATGCCATTAACATTTGAGGAGTTCCCTCGATTCCTCATAGATCCTCATCAGATTGACAAAAACGGGACAAATATATACTTAAAATGAAAAAAAGAATTTTCAAAATCGGTTTAGACATGACGGAGTTATGGAGTAACAAACATAAAAAAAAAAAACAAAAAAAAAACATACACGCCGAATTGAGAACCTCCTCTTTTGAAATCTTGAAGTCAATTAAAAAAAAATAATGTGAAAAATGTCGTTCTGACTTTTTTCAAAAAGGTTAGGCTACAGGGCAGACCCTTAACCCTATCGTCTTTTTTTTAGGCTTAAATTGTAGCTGACTAAATTGTCGAGAGGAATTCTTCTCAAATTTTTGATATCATTCTTCGTTTCCAAAATATCGAACGCCAAAATCAAAAATTTGGAAATAATTGATTTATTTTTTCACTATTCCGGCCATAACTTTTTTCTTTTTTGATTTTCCCAAAAAAATCTTTTTGCACCTTACAGCTCTCGTAAATATGAGTGTTTTGAGCCATTTTCGAATATCATATCTTTACAACTTTCCGAGATATAAGGGGATCGCACTTTTTCGTGAAACCGGGGCCTATACTGGAACGAACGAAAAGACAACTGACTTCACTGACTCCACCTTTCCAAAAGGAAATGCCCGAGCCACTGTAAAAAAATATTAGAATCAATAGTGATTTTAATATTTTTTATATTTTAATATTTATTATAGCACACCTATAGAGGTGTGCCCATAATAGTTCCCTCGATTTCTCTAGGATCCCATCATCAGATCCTATCCTGGTTACAATGGGACCAACTGTGAAGTGATACTCTTTCAAACAATAAAATATTTTTTCAAATCGGTCCAGCCATTTGGAAAATTATTTTTTTGTTTGAAAGAGTATACATCACAGTTGGTCCCACTGTAACCAGGTCAGGATCTGATGATGGGATCCTAGAGAAATCGCGGAAACTCTTCAAATATTATAGGCACACCTATAGTGATTTGAGTATCTTTTATACCAGCTCGAGCATCTGCTTTTAGAAAGGTGGACGCTAAGTGAAGTCGGTTCTTTTCTGTTTAAAATTATTTTATGCAAATATTCCATTTATTAAATCACAATTTCATTGGGTATTAAAAAGAGTTAGGGATTACTACAGCACTATTTTTTCGATAGGTATATTAAGATTACTTCCTTTGAGCTATTTTGTTATTATTTTCCATCCATTTCTTTGTCTTGTTTCACATCAGTAAAGTCCTTAAGTAATTTAAGTATAGTAGCCTTTTTTTCCTTTAACTCACCGATCTCTTTTCTCATCTTTGGCATTTCAAGGTGTACGTCAACTTTCAGCTCTTGAATAAAATACTTCATCACTTCGGGTGTTTTTTTAGCTTTCCAGCTACATGCCGGGTCTTGCGTGACGTTACTCGTATCGTCAACGTCAGTACGAAAGGTAACGGAGTTAGGATCTGACCAGAATTCATCCTCAATTGCGATCTTCAGCTTGCGATATACTTGAACCACATAGAACTGCCCCGGGCAGGGCAAATTCAGCTCGATAGTGCAGTATTCTTTGCCACATTTAACCATTGAAGAGTTTACCTCTCTTGGGTAAAAGTCTGAATAAGAGTATTCCACTTTGTAGTCACAGTCAATATTGGTATAAAAATGTTGACCAGCTCGGTAAAGGTGAGTAGTGGCCCATTGAAGCACGGCACCGCGTGGTGACTTGCTGACTACTGTCAAGTCCTCAGGAGCAGCTATCTTCATGACGGATGCGTGGTTGAAAATGAATGTTTGATTAGAACAAACCCAGAGATTACACGTTGTGAGTAAAAGATTAAACACCTCCTTTTCATTATAATCATGCAGGAACTCGTACTCCCAGACGCAGAATTTAGATTTCTTAGAGGATCGTTGCATCTCACAGATACTGGTAAATTCATTTTTAACATTGACTTCAGATAAAGTGAATTTCATATCGTCGATGTTCTCCATCCACGTCCACGTACAATTCAAACGTTTCTCGTCGTAAGAAATGCAGCTAAAATCTGTGACGTCTTCAGGTAGAACATTAATTATTGCTTTATTCGTTGAACTTACAGAACATTTTGAACAATCTATTGTGAAACAGCTATGCCACATACCGCGCTCGATATCTGATTGTTTCGAAATATATCTGATAGAACTTTTATTAGCTATTTCTTTTTCTACAGGATCAATACTTAATGTGAGTTGAGTACCATTAGGGCCATAACAAATGGTTTCCAAGGGATCGCCATGTTTGATAGTATATTTGTTTGTATAACCGTCAATCCATTTCCCAACATAACGAATATTTGGTGACTTGATTTCAATTCTAGGTGTGACTATGACAGAAACCGTGTTCATATAATCAGAAAATTCACTATCACTGCAACCTAAATCCTGTGCTTCTAGTTTTAAATCTTGTATAAGCCTTACCGTAGTTTCATTTACTTTTTCTGTCTTAATTCTATTTTTTCCGAGACGAAATAATTTGACAGGTCGTGATCCCGAGCAATAGGCTTGCATATAATCATAATATGGCACGAAGTACTTCTGCAATCCCTGTGAATCTTCATACTTATGAAATAGCCTACTGAAATACGGGTTAATTGTTTTGTTTCCTGATTTAAAATAAATTGTAGGTACCACTCTAATGATAACGCTAGTATTAAAATTAGTGTTATCAGCTCTGCACATGTACTTCGATATCTGTACATCTGGTTTATTAACAAAGTGATTGACGGTCGTATCACTTATGCGTTTACTTAGTAATGTCTTCCCATTCTTCGATATCATGAGTTGGTCAGCGTCTGGGCCAGAACAAAGCACTGATATGGAGTCCCCGTATTGCACTGTGTAATTGACGATAGGGTTATCATATAAATAGTCGATCTGGATGTTCGGTGAAACCACTTCTAATCCTGGGGTAACCACAGTAGTTACTGAATGCTGGCATTCGTTATCAGCGTTAATACAAGCGTACTCATATTCTCCAAGATGTAGGTCGAGTTTCTTGTGAGGCACTCCTATAGAAAAATCATAACGCCTATGTCTTATTTTCTTGCCGTTCCATGTGATACTTAGGCGATCCGCATCTACGTCAGCAAAGCAAAAGAAATAAGAAATAACACTGAACTTCCATATGCAACGTAGGTTTTATTTTTAACTTTCTCATGTTCACTGTCGAAGAGTTGAATGCTATGTAATTCGTCAAATTCGTTAAAAACTCTGATTATAGTTTCATCGTCGTCGCACTGAGATTGTTCTTGATTGATTCCAGGTTGGTATTCATGATGCTGGCAATGTATGGACCGCAGTGCGATGCACAAAGCGAGTAGCACCTTTATATTAGATAAAGCTGATGGCATAGCGGCACGTAAAACGTCTAGCCAAGAAGGAACGTAGCTATACACTAATAAATAACTAATGCCCTTAGGTTTTAAGCTCAGTAAACTAAATTATCCTCAATATTCTTCACAATGTTCATGGATGATAAAAATTGGCTACCCAATTAAATTAATTAGTTATGACTTACTGTAAAATACTTTGCTTATATATATTTGGGTTCCGTAAGTATTTTGGATTAAGAATTTTTAGTAATGAATGGTAAAAAAGCGCTGGGTTGTCCGGCGGTAAGACGTCAAATTTTCTATCGAAGGTCGCGGATTCTAACCCCGGCTCGTACCACTGAGTTTTTCGGAACTTACGTACGAAATATCATTTGATATTTACCAGTCGCTTTACGGTGATGGAAAATATCGTCAAGAAACCGGATCTAATTCCAGCAAGGCCTAGTTTCCACTCTGGGTTAAAAGATCAGATGGCAGTCACTTTTATAAAAATTAGTGCCTACGCCAATTCGTGGGATTAGGTTGACGAGCGGACCCCAGGTTCAATAGAGTAAAAAGCTGGGATAAACGCTAGGAAGAGGAAGAAGATGAATGGTATGAAAACTAGCTATACATATGTGGCGACTGAAGAGTAAAAGGAAATATTTTTATCTACACCAATATCATAAATCCTCTATTCCGCGTTCGGAAACCGTATGTAACTACCACCATTATTGCAACCAGTAACGTAACATCTCTGACAGTGTGGTAAAAACGTATGAAAATGCATAACCCACGGTAACGTTACCAAGATCCGCGCTCTCTCCGACCACCGCACCGGCACGCGCCCGCTCGACCGCCGACACAATCGAGTTGGCCATGGCGGTGCAATGGCGGTCATTCTACTGGTTTCCAAACACATCATTTAGGATTTATAATATGTGTGTAGATACAGCAGTGTATGAAACTGTACGTAATTAGGCCTTAAAACACTCGTGTGATCTTATTATGAAACTCGCCTGCGGCTCGTTACATAAAACCACACTCGTATTTTAAGGACCCTTATTACGTAACAGTTACATAAACTACTATTATTTGTTTATGCAGTAGCTGAGTTTCTAAGTTTTGCACAGAGAAATTACAAAAGAAATTGTAGAGGAATTTAATTAATAGTTATTTTGCTCGTTTAATTCTATTGCTTTATCCAAATAAATCTTAGTAACACAAAAAAATAGAATGAATTATTTAAATTGTAATAAGTACCTACCTAGTCTGTTTTTTGTTGTTAGTCGGTATATAGAAATAGAAAAATAGAAAAAAATTATTCGTGACAACAACAACATGAAAACAAACATACTTAATCTAAGGATAATAACTAATTAATGCCTGAAAATGATTGCCACGAAATGGTCCCAACTCAGCATGGGAAGCCAGCGCTGGTCTTCCGCCGGGGCCACACGTGAGAGATGTCACGGAGCATGACACAATGACAAAAGTACATGTGTTAGTAGTGTTAGTACCTACGTCATAAATAATAGTAGTTTATGTAACTGTTACGTAATAATAGTTGCTACTTATATATCCGGAAACAAAAAAACAAACAAACGTACACGGCTGAAAATGGTTTTATTATTTTTCAAAGTATTCCCCTTGATGATCTATGCACTTTTGCATTCGCGTGAACCAATTTTTAAAGCACTTCTGCCACTCCGCCTGAGGTACCTCCATAACGTGTTGTTTGAATGCGTCGACAGCATCTTCAGCGGTCGAAAATCGTTGACCGCGTAATTTATTCTTTATATTTGGAAATAAATAAAAATCGTTGGGTGCCAAGTCAGGGCTGTACGGCGGATGACCCGTTAATTCCACATTTTGACCCTCCAAAAATAGAGTTGTTTCGCGTGACGTATGACAGCTGGCATTGTCATGATGAAGAATGATTCTTCGTCGCTGGTTAGTTTTACGAATTTGTTCAAATACTTCCGGTAAGCAAATGGTCGTGTACCACTCTGAATTAACCGTTCTACGGTTTTCTAGTGGCACTGTAGCTACATGGCCATTAATACCGAAGAAGCAGGCCACCATTTGTTTCAATGTACTTTTTGCACGAGTAACTTTCGTAGGGTTCGGGTCATTTTGAAACACCCATACCGTTGATTGTTGCTTCGTTTCGGGATCGTATGCATAGATCCAGGATTCGTCACCTGTATAGATGTTATAAACGGCTTTTGAGTCACCACGGTTATATTTTTTTAACATTTTATTGCACCATTCGACGCGAGCATCTTTTTGCTCTTTTGTTAAGTTGTGGGGTATCCAACGCGAACAAATTTTTTTTACAGCCAAATAATTATGTAATATGCTATTAATGCTGGTCATAGAAATACCCAGAGTCGCCTCTATCTCGCAGTACGTAACATGTCGGTCGTCCATTATAAGTTTTCGCACAGCCTCGATATTTTGTTGTACAACGACCGATTTCGGGCGACCTGCCTTAACTTCGTCCGTAAGCATACTACGTCCACGATTGAACTCACTAAACCAGTGATACACAGTAGTTTTAGATGGGGCTTCATCACCAAAAGTTGAAGTTAGTTGATCTATGCACTGTTGTTGCGTTAAACCACGCCGAAAATCATAATAAATCATAGCACGAATATTTTCACGAGTGAGTTCCATTCTTGCTGCGAGATGACATTTAAAACCCGTCAAAAACAAAACACGAGCGTTAATAAGAAAGAAAAAATATACCGGCCAGTACTTAAAAAAGTTCAAATTTTACCATGGAGGTCAAATATGCTATTTAAGAAGATTGTAATCCCGGTTTCCGGATATATAAATAGCAGCCCTTGTAATAAGGCCTAATTACGTACAGTTGCATACACTGCTTTATATACACTCATATTATACATATATCCAAAATAAAGTGTTCGGAAACCATAGAATGACCGCCATTGCACCGCCATGGCCAACTCGATTGTGCCGGCGGTCGCGCAGGCGCGTGCTGTTGGTCAGGAAGGAGGACAGGATTTACATTATGTTATCAAATTCGATGTTCGGAATTTGAAACTCATAACGTATCAATATATGAGCATGTAAAGTTAAAATTACGTTACTGCCACAGATAGAAAGCTTATCATAGTAACATCGGTTGTGGTAATGATAGCCATTGCCTACCGTTTTTGAACACGTTTTAGAAGACTTACAATGTGAGTGTAGATAAATGTATCTTATCTAATACGGCGTTCAGACCAGCGTGTTCGTACTCATGTCGATGCTCGTCGAGTAGTTCGACTAATCATTCGCATACGAGTGTCAAGTTGTCAACACAAATGTCCGTCACATATTCGTCTCCCCGTATAACTCCCCGAGGCGAGTACGAGCGCGAGTGCCAACACGCATGTGTGGACAGTCGCGCGCTATTCGCCTCGTCACTCGGCTCATCACTCGCACGCGTATGTGAACGGACCATTACATTTTTAGGGTTCCGTACCTCGAAAGGAAAAAACGGAACCCTTATAAGATCACTTTGTTGTCCGTCTGTCTGTCTGTCTGTCTGTCTGTGTGTCTGTCTGTCAAGACCATTTTTCTCAGGAACGCGTGGAGAAATTTATATCAAATACTCAGGTCTATTGTCCCTTGGAGCTGTAAAAAAAACAAACTAAAAAGCCAACGGAGTCAAAAGATACAGTCGTTTATGCTGCAAATTTTAGAGCTTTTCGGCACTTGCAAAACCTACGGGCAGGGTTGGGCAAAATACTGGGTTCATTGTATTTGAAATACAAAATACAAATTACTCTGGCCACAGGTATTTGAAATACAAAATACAAACTACTTTGGCGACAGGTATTTGAAATACAAAATACAAACTACTTTGGCGACAGGTATTTGAAATACGAAATACAAAATACAGTTTTCAAAATGATGTATTTCAAATAAAAAATACATTTTATGAAATACTTTTTAGGCGCGACATTTATTTAGCGGAATTCAGCCCAGAACTCCCTACCTACTCATCACAGCTCCATAGTGTTTGTGCTCATTAAACTTACCTTGACAAGCACTTCCTCTTGAGATGAGGTCCAGGGTCTCATCAGGAGTTAGTCACCAGAACTCCTTATCTACTTGTCACAACTTCATCGTGTTTGGGCTCATTAGACTTACCTAGACGAACACTTCCGCTTGAGATGAGGTCCAGGGTCTCGTGATAGAGTCAGGAGTCGGTCACCAGCACTCCCTATCTACTCATTATAACTTCATCGTATTTAAGCTCATTAGACTTACCTTGATGAGCACTTCCGCTTGAGATAAAAGCCGGGGTCTTGTGATGGACTCAGTAGTTAAATTTTCGAAATCTACACCCCCTAATTAGCCGAAAATGACTACCATGACGATTTTTCAGAAAAAGAGTATAAAATAAATAAATAAATAATAAATATTATAGGACAATCTTACACAAATCGACCTAGGCCCACAGTAAGCTCAATAAGGCTTGTGTTGTGGGTACTAGACGACGATATACATAATAGATAAATATTGACAAATACTTAAATACATAGAAAAAATCCATAACTCAGGAACAAATATCTGTGATAAACACACAAACAAATGCCCTGACCAGGATTCGAACCCGGGACCTCCTGCTTCGCCATCTTGTATTTTAAAACAGACATAATTTACCACGAACGCTGCGGCTGTGGAATGACCTTCCTGCCGAGGTTGAGGTTCTTCAAAAACGGAGTGTATAGGTTCCTAAAGGGAAGGCAACGCGCATGTGAATCCTCTGGGGTTGCAGGCATCCATAGGCTACGGTAACTGCTTACCATCAGGCAGGCCGTATGCTTATTTGCCACCGTCGTGGTATTAAAAAAAATTGAAATCTACACGCTCGAAATAGTCGTAAAGGACTATCATGACAATGAATACATAAAAGTGTATTTCCAACATTTTTAATTTTAAAACAAACATATTTTTTGGAAACTACACCCCAAATCAGCCGAAAACTACTACCATGACAATTCTTCAGAATAAAGTGTATTACCGCCATCTTGGGTTTTAAAACAAACATAATATTCGAAATCTACACCCCCTAATTAGCCGAACTCGACTACCATTACGATTTTTCAGAAAATAAATATATTAGCCATCTCTTTTTTAAAAAACAGACATTATTTTTGAAATCTTCACACCCGAAATAATCGAAAATGACTACCATGACAATTATACAAAAAAGTGTATCTCCATCTTGGATTTTAAACCAAACATAATTTTCGAAATCTACACCCCCTAATTAACCGAAAAGGACTACCATGACGATTTTTCAGGATAAAGTATATAACCGCCATCTTGGATTTTAAAACAGACATCATTTTCGAAATCTACACACCCTAAATAATCGAAAATGGCTACCAGGACCATGACCATGACCATTTATACGAAAAAGTGTATTTCCGCCATCTTGGAATTTAAAACATACCTCCTTCCTCCTAGCGTTTGTCCCAGCTTTTTGCTCTATTGAGCCTGGGGTCCGCTCGGCAACCTTATCCCAGGAATTGGCATAGGCACTAGTTTTTAAAACAAAATCTGTGCATATTTTTGCGCGTTTATCCTCATTGTATAGGGGATTTTATAAAAACTAAATTCCTAAAAGTATTGTCGGATAAGCCTCTCGTAGATCACCGAATGTAACCAGCCAACAAAAACAGTCTGTCGACTGGCACAGAAGGTCACAGGCTAGAATATTTTTTTATGAATACTTTCCTAATATTTGGGTTGCATTCAAGGACACTTGCTCTTTAGTTCTTTTCCGTTGTCACTTAAAAATTTCTAATTCCTTTCTAGCTGTCGCGGGCCTGACATGCGTACAGTCAGCAAAGACGATGAAGTCATTGTCACCATTCTTGCACAAACTAGTACTACTCGTACTTCTACTTCTGGGATCTTGGTATTATTATTACCATGACAGGTCTATGGCTAGTATGTCTATGCGCGTAACGAACTAAACTGTTGACATAATACTTAAAGTTTCGCGTTGACACTTATACTCAGTGTTGCCACAGGCCTAATGGCCAACTAACTATAGTTAAAAATCGGTCCATATTATGATTATGGAATTAAGATAATGTATTTTATGTTAATGTATTTTAAAGCTTAAAGTATTTGAAATACAAAATACAAATACTTTTCGAAGACAGTATTTGAAATACAAATACAAAATACGTATTTGTATTTCAAATACGTATTTCAAATACATGTATTTGAAATACTGCCCAACCCTGCCTACGGGGTACTTCCCGTGAACTCAGAAACTTAAAATTTGGCACGAAGCAACGTCTTCTAGTATCTTTATCTGTATAAAGGAAAAATTGCGAAAACCGTAATTTTTAGGGTTCCGTACCTCGAAAGGAAAAAACGGAACCCTTATAGGATCACTTTGTTGTCCGTCTGTCTGTCTGTCTGTCTGTCTGTCTGTCTGTCTGTCTGTCTGTCAAGACCATTTTTCTCAGGAACGCGTGGAGGTATCAAGCTGAAATTTATATCAAATACTCAGGTCTATTGTCCCTTGGAGCTGTGAAAAAATCAAACTTAAAAGCCAACGCAATCAAAAGATACAGTCGTTTATGCTGCAAATTTTAGAGTTTCGGCACTCGCAAAACCTATGGGGTACTTCCCGTGAACTCAGGACTTTGAAATTTGGCACGAAGCAACGTCATATAGCATAGACAATGAAAAAATTACTATAAGTAGACATTTTTAGTAAAATCATACAAAAACATATTTTTTTAAATTTTAAACTTACTACCTTTTTCCTCGTAAATGCGTGGAGGTATTAAATTGAAATTCATGTCAAATACTCAGGGCTAT